>CM046671.1:8887872-10087872 GCA_025594165.1 Tamias sibiricus
GCACCTTCAGCCACCAACACACTGTCTCTACGGTCCCGCTGCCCCGCCACCCTAGGTGCTGAAGGGCAGCAGAGGGGGCTGGGGACGTCCTTCACAGGACATCTGCAGTGAGTGGACGCTAGAACCCCCGGAGGCGGCACCGAGGCGCAGGGTCGCAGGTGAATTCCCTGCAGCCCCCACAGCAGGGCTCTCACCGCCCCATTCGGACGGGGCTCTGTGGCCTGGGTGAGGCCCCAGAGATTGTAGGAGCCCTGTTTGGGGAGATGGCTTAAATTGCGGTTGACTATGGGCCATGGAGATTTGGGCATTGCCGCCTTCCGTAGTCTCACGGGACTTGGCCCGGGATCTCGAGTGACTTGAGCCGAGATTGCTGATCGGGTCAGCGCCATTTTTTTTTGGTGGTGTGTGGTGTGTGTTAGTCGTTGTTAGAGCCAGAGAGAAAAGTTATCAGAATAAAAAGCTGTTTGTCTCCAGTTCACCTCTGAACTTCTTCCCGCGGCTTCGTTGCTCCAAGCGGCCATCGCTTCAGGCGGCAACAAGAGATTCCTGAGCTGGAAGGCTGAGGTCCTCGTGGGCAGGCTGGGGAGCGAATCCTAGGTGACTGTCCCCACCACCCTCCTCAGGGGTGATGCGATGTCGCAGAAGGCACTGGGTCTTGTGGGATGCATTGATTCCTATAAGGGGAGGTCATTAGAAAAGATTGAGCCTGGCCCCGCTCTGGCCTCTTTCTTCGGGTCTGCCCGTGTGACATCCACCTTCCTCTTGCGCAAGCTCCTGTCATGATGCCAACCCCCACCAAAGGCTGAACAGATGGGACGCTCCATCTGTGCTTTCAGTCTCCAAAGCTGTGATCAAAGTAAACCTCTTGTCTTTATAAAGTGCCAAGCATTGAGTAATTTGTTATAACAACACAAAACAAGTGAGAATACCCTTGATGTTCAAAAACGTGCCTAATAAGAGTAGTTCTTACTATTTATTAAATAAATTAAGGGGTGAGTTTTGGAAGTCTACGAACACAAATTTCATTTTATTGAGCACCGTGTAAACATGGACTTACTTAGTATTTGGTTGGCATCATACGTGACATCCCCTGACTCCCTCAGGAACTGTGGTATATCGGTCAGAAGCAGCCAGCACATGGGGACACACAGGTTGACTCTATCGCCAGGTCTCCCAGGCTGTGGTTGGCGGGGCAGAAGGACACTGTGGCCAGATTCTTCATACTCTCCACTCATTCTGTGTGACAGAATGACGTTTATGTCAGAGCAAAACTGTCATATTTAAACTTTTTATCATTTATAAAAATAAAGGTAGGGAATACTCACATCTGTAACAATAGCAAACTCCTCGCCTCACAACCGCAAGAAGCGTCAGGACACTGCAATGGGGCAGGGCCAGGACTGCAGTGGTGGACGCCGAGGTGGTCTCAGGAGGAGGAAAGCCCAGGGCCTTCTGGAGAGAGGGACCACAGCATGTGGCGTCCGACTGGACGGTACCAGCGGGATCAAGCACTACACGTCGTAAGTTGTGGATGGCTTCAGATTCTAACTACACCGCAATTCCCAGCTAGAAGTCTACTATCCATGACGCAAAATTTAAGGACCACGGTACAAACATGTGGAGTTGTATGTAGGTGTGTAGCACAATTAAAGATAAGCAATGATCAGTAGCGAGAAAAATAAAACTTGTAAATACATGACTTTTTTTTCTCTTCTTTCCAGTTGCTTTTAAAATAAATTTTGTGTGTAGAAGGAATATAGTTTCTATGTTTGTATAGAATGTTTGAAGATAAAATTCGTCTCTGTTTCTAACACTTGGTTTTTAACCATGGAAATGTGACGGGCCTGAGGTGTCTGTTGGGGCGCGGCTGCAATGGGGGGCCCTGGCAGCTCTGGTGGGCTGGTGGCTCCCGGGGGCTGCGGGAGATGCCGCGGGGCCTCCTGGGGCCTCTCTCAGGATGCTTAGGCTTCCCGCTGGTGCTGTGTTCTGGTGTCTAGAGCAAGAGTCCCAAAGCACCAGCCTGAGGCGTGAGCCTTCTGGGACTCGGAGGAGAAGCCCCGGTGGACCAGGTGGAGCATCGACACGCCCTAGACCACGCTGACTGGCACACGACGGCTCCCGTGTGGCACGACTCACCAACCTACGTGGCACTGACACTGCGTCACCGAGTTCAGAGTCTCACGAGGAAATGCTGCGAGGAGCAGGCACTCCAGATTGTGTCCCGTTGATGTGCCGTCCCGGAGAGCTTTGTCACCCCCCGTGTCACCTCCTCAGGCCTCGGAAGTCCTGTCTCCTACTCCTCGTCCTCTGCCCACCTCAGATTCCCTCCCATAGCTGCGGGGCCAAGTGAGAATCCCCAGGTGAGCTAGGACCCTCCCCTGTGTGAACAGGTGCACACCACCCAAGATGGGCAGGGTGCCGGGTCCAGGCCACCCTTCGTGTTGCCAACGACGGTCTTGGTTGTCTTGTTGCGAGGCTTGTTCTGTAGTTCCAAGCCAAGAGTGTGTTGGAGGTCACTGAGGCTCTGCCCACGTCTACCCCACCAGCGGGAGCTGACCAGAGCCGGGCCCCACCAGCGCCTGGGTTGGATTCAGTGACCTCAAAGAGTCTGTGCGGGTCCCAGGCGTAGGGACACACTGGAGATGCCCTCACTGGGGCGTCAAGGGCTTGCACACAGATGGCCCCCATGGGCACCTCCCACCAACACTCAGCCTTGTGGTCTCTGCTCTCTGGCTCATTCATGCTCGCTGTGTTTGGCACCCGACCTTCTTGGCTGACTCTGTGTGGAATGTGTTGATGTTTGGCACCCATGGTGGCAACAGATGTGCACAGGAACCTGCCACCCGTCACCTTGCAGGAGGAAGGACACACTGTGTAGATCAGGGCTCACACCAGGGCTGAAAATGTGCAGCACTGCACACCACCCAGTTCATATGCAAGACGATAACATCTTGTGCTTTCCTTTCGCCAAAAGTTTTTAGTACAAATTCCTCTGTTGGGCTGGGGTGGTGGCTCAGTGGTGGAGTGTTTGCCTAGCATGTGAGAACACACGTGAGGCACTGGATTCGGACCTCAGCACCACATAAAATAAATAAAGAAACAATAAAGGTATTGTGTCCGTCTACACCTAAAAAAAAAAAAAAAAAAACCTCTCTGTAAGCAAGGAAAAACAGCGTTCTGTGGGGAAACTGCTCTAAGAACCCAGAATCTCAATAACCCCAGTAACACCTCCTGGGGGACAAATGAAGATGCATATGCATGTGTGTAAATGTTGTGTGTATGCATAGGTGTGTGTGTGTGTGCCTGTGTGTGCACATGCATGTGTGGAGTGTGTGAATGTGTATATGTGTGTACATGCATGCACATGTGTATGTGTGTGAATGTGTGCAAGTGTGTGTGTGTGTGTGTGTGTGTGTGTGTGTGTGCAAGTGAAGAATGCCATGCAGCTGTGTGAAGCGGCAGCATGGATTCCTTGGCCTTGTGGAGTGGGTGCATGCTGAAGCTCAACGATAAAATATCTGCCGAAGAGTTTCTGGGCCTCTGTGTGATGCTGTTCAAAACCAAGAGTGAAGATGCAACACAAAATAGGTCACGAGACCAAGGCCAGCAGACAAGACGGGACTCCGGCTCAGTCTGACCCCACCCATCAGAGCTGTGGTGTGTTTGGATCTTTGGTGATTGGATCGTGCGTTTTGTGTGATCCCAAGGTCAAGGTGAACAGTCAGGATGGGTGGTGATCTGAGCCCTTGCCACCAGAGGCCACGCTCCCCACGCTCGCCGCCCTCGCCACCCTTGCCACGCACGCCACCCTCGCTGCGCCGGCTCCAGGTCGCACAAAGGGGCCTCCGAGCGTGCATTGTCTCGGTGTCCTGGCGGAGAGGTCAGGGTGGGTGGTGAGAGCAGAAAGGAGCCACTTTCTCTTGCCAGCGGGGTCCTGAGTGCAGTGAATTGGAAAGCAACCCAGGAAAGGTCACGCCTGTCATTCACTAAATGTCCAAAAGGGGAATTTTGATTTTATTTTAAATAAAAGGTAATCTGATCCATCGTGGCTGAACGTTACATCAGAAGATGCTCCACTCTGCGGACACACACACAATAGTGTGGCAGGAGACAAGGCCCAGGACGCCCTCGGGTCGGCGGGTATCGATCGCCAGGAGTTAATAACCCTGGGACAATGCGGCCCTCTAATCAGGGCCCTTGGCAGAAATACCACCCAGTCCTCCTGAGAAATACCAACGACCCGTTCACGTGCGTGAGATTTCTTTATTCATATTCACAATCTCCAAGTGGTCCAACAAAGGAACTTCCCAGTTCTTTAAGACCAGCCAGGCAGGATGGGCTGAGGTGGAGACAGGAGTGTTGGTTAGTTTTTGAAGGAAGGAAGGGGACACGCAGGGCAGGGACCAGAGGGACACTGGGACCAGCCAGGAGAACAACCCCGGCCTCTGCCGCCACACCTCAGTGCCGGCCAGAGCCAGGCTGCAGGCCCCTCTCCCTCCTGCACCTGGAAGGCTGCTCTCAGGGAGCGCCGGGCCTTCGGAGTCTTCCTCCAGCTCCTCGCCAAGACCCAGCGCGGGTCATGTCCCACCCACCATGTGTGGGGGCCGTCTGTGCCCGAGGCGGTGCCAGGTACTCTGGGTCACACTGCCTTCGGCGCCTGGTCTCGAGGCTGGTTGAAGCACCTGGCTGCTGCTCTGGCCTTCCCCTGGCAGAGGACTGATGGCAAGCCGCCCGCTGGGGTGGCACCCCTTCCTGATTGCTACCAGTCGGTCACTTAACTGAACTGAGTGCTCTAATTAAGAAACCACTCGGTGGCTTCTGTGTACAAACAGGCCTGAATTCCTACGTTCCCTGCAACCTAAAACAGCATTTTGACACTGACTCTACTCTTTCTACTGAGGTCACGTTGCTCTCTGTTAAGTCACTCGAGACCAGTGCCCTGCCCAGTGCTCCCGCGCGGGCTCCGGTCTGCTGGGCGGTGAGGGGCTCGCACGTGACCAGAAGACCAAGGAGCAGACAGTGACAGCCTGGGTCTGCGCGACACCGGAATATCACCGATGTTTATACTGGGTTTCTCTAATTGTGGTTAAGATGCCCAGGAGTTCTTATGGTCCATAAAAATCAACCATCACTAATGTGTTAGTTAACAAGATGGCTCTGAACTTAAAGTCCTTCAGCCTGAGCCCTTTCTGATCTTCGGTGTTTCTCTTTTCTTCCAGATTCTGGAGTCTGTCTGGACCTCACGGGGTCTGCTGCTCCCACAGTCGCCCTGATTCAAGATGACTACCAGGCCCTCAGACCCTCCCTCGCGCAGTGACGTGCTGGTCACTCCCCCGTCCTCCCAGCCTTTCTGATGCTCTAGTTTACCTAGGACTTCTTGGTCAGCTTTGACCAAAAGACTGGCGTGAACAGGTAGGAGGAACAGTCCATTTGGGCTCCTGATCTCAGAGGTTTGTCCCCTGGCCCCAGGGCAGAAAGCGGCTCAGAACACGGCAACCAGGAAGCAGAGGGAGCTCAGCTCACCAGGGACAAAAAATATCAACCCCAAAGGCACGCCCCCGGTGGCCAGCCTCCTCTAGCCACACCCCACCGGCCTACAGCTACCCCCCAAGGCAATCCCTGCCAGTGCATTAGTCTACCCTTAGGTTGCAGCTACCGTGATCTCAGCACTGCACCGCTGAGAATTCCTGCATTGCCTCTCCGGTGAGCTTCTGGCACACCTCACACCCAGACCACAACAGCTAGCTCCCTGGTGAACCTCGGTGGTCGTTTTGTTTTCTTCCACATGTAAAACTTGATCTTGAGGCTTGAACCCACCCACATAGACATTCTAGAGCAAACCAAGAAAGAAACAGCAACAAACACAACCCTGGGAAGGCGGTTCTTCGTGAACTATTGAAGAGTTCCGGCTCACAGGCTCTTCCCCGCGATCACGCCCCTGGTGAGTCACGGAATATTCCTTCACCTCACCCCATTTCTTAGTTCTTGGGATGGTAGTTGGGCAAGGTGATCCAGAGCTTTCTGTTGTGCTGGCAGTGGTCTAGAGATGGCCACTGCTTCAGACGGGCCCTGGCCTTCCAAGGACACTCGCCATGCAGCGGTGGCATAATGGGATTGAACCAGTCTAGGCTTGCCCCTCTGCAGCAGGTACAGCAGGGTGCAGAACTTAGTGTGGCACACTGAGGTGAGTTCTCATGATGCCATTGCAGAGAAATCACCTGGGATGTGCCATCTTACAAAGTGACCTCAGGCCAGGGAGAACCAGAGGCAAAACGAAGGATTCCTCTTGCCTTGCGCAGCCTTCCTACCTTCGATACTGCAGCTGCCCACTGGCCCGGCGACAGTGGAAGGGAGGCAGAGTCAAGCGCCAGTCCCTCGGCTGTCCCAGCTGTAAATGTGACGAGCTTCCTGCAGAACATGGGCCCACGGCATGGGGCAGAGCACAGGGCTCTAGTGCAGAGAGCTCTGGCCGATTTAGTTAGTTCTTGCATCAATTTGCCAGTCGATACTGCATGGCTAGAGGTTTCCTAGTTGAATAAGAAGGGGAAACATGCATTCAATAAAAGTACAGCAGAAAAGAGGTCATGGGTCACTCGTGTGCAATTTGGGGAGATCATGCTTTAGAGAATCAGAGAGAATAGATGAATGCTTCCTAAGCTGAAAGGAAGGTGGCGGGAGGCCTTGGCCGTGGTGGGCTGAAGCTGCTCGGGCGGCAGCAGGGAGGTTTTGTTCCCGCAGGCCGGCGCATTCTCTTCTCTTTGCTGGGGATATCGCCGAGGGGATCACGGCAGGAAATTGCCTGTGCTTGTCAGTTGATGGGCAGTGACGGGACGGTGGGCCAGGAGCTGAAGATCTCTATCCCAGCCTGGAGATTGCAGCCTGCCACAGAACACAGCTCCGAGGGGCCCTGACCTTCTGCTCGACCTTGACCTGCAGGCCCACACCCTCCCGAGAGGGGAGATGAAGGCAGAGGGGCAGGGCTCCTTCTGCTGGGCCACCCGCCCAGCTCCAGGCCCCACTGGGGGCTGCCCCACCCTCTCCAGGGGAGGGCACTGCCCAGTGTGAATCAGCATTTCCAGGGACCACCAGGTCCCACTGTTTGGATTCTGTTTGGCCTTTTGAATAGATAATGCTCCTCTCTCCAGGGACCTAGAAAGCTTGACTTGGAATAGAATAAAAGGTCACGCAGCCGACACTGCTGCCACCAGGAAGAAACACAAAAGTAAATGCCCACAGACAGCTCTCGTTGCCCAGAGCTGGGCATTTACCGTGGTTTCTGTGACTTCGGCACATCCCTGGTGGCATTATGCCCTGGCTTCCATCAAAGTACATATAGCAGATTCCTGAAGAGCGATTCTCAGGTAAAAGGACCAAGATTTAGCACTGGAGATCATCAGTGAGGTTTATCTGCCAAAAATAGAAGATTTGTTGTATTTTTCTAGCCAGAATCCTACAACAGGTAAACAGCAGACAGGCCCCTTCAGGTGGGGCACGTCATCTCCTTAGGAACGGCATGTCCCTTCCGGCCACTCTGACCTGAAAACCACAGCCCGAAATATCACGCTCCCTGACACCACGCATGGTGTCCGGCGGTTCAGGAGTGGACAGCTGCTGGACACGCGAGGGAGATGCGGGAATCGTGTCTGCGTGGTTGACTCGGTGACCGCGGGGTGAGGACGGGGGCTGCTCCCGCGTGGCGCACCTCTTCTGACTGCCGTCATGGACGTGGGCTTCACCTCTGCGGACGCAGGGCGGCGCACCACACACCAGAGGGTACCACAGCCCCGAGTGGACCCTGGGTCTCAGAGGCACTCGATGGGCCCCAGGGGACCAGGGACAGTTCCAGAGTACAGTAAGACCCAAAGCCTGCCTTAGGTGGCCGGGGAGCACAGTTTGAGAAGCACTCCTTCTAATTCTTTTATTAAAACTGGAGTCCCCTAAAGTGACCCCAGGTAAAGCAGGCCATTTACAGAATTCTCAGGGAGGAAAGACAAGCAGGAATCCGGGCAATGGCAGCCTCTGCAGAGACAGGAGGCTTTAGGGCAAGGCCTTGGCTGGGGAGTGTAGCCTGCCTTGAGGCTGGGGCAGCAGGGTGTGGGTCCCAGGCAGGGACGTCGCCTCGCTGGCCCGGCTCCGGCCTCCCCTGTTCTCTGCGCTCTGCATGTGCCTGGACTTCCGGGGCAGAGTTTTTCAGTGCCACCTGACACTTACTCCACCTGTGTCCCCCATCCAGGCACCCACAGAAGAGCCACGGCTGGCCCATCGTGGTGGCTCCCTGTGGACAGGGCTTGCATTCTGGGCCAAGGGGTCACTTCCCCCACATGCTGACGAGCCTGGGCGGGTGGCCTTGGAGACACAGGACACAGCTCCTGGGGCTGCTCTTTCTTATAGCGGGAGCCCGCGGGAAGCAGCCCAGCAAGGCCGCGCTGTGGAGGAAGCAGCCAACCCAGCCTCCTGGGGAAGTCCTCAGAACGGAGAGTCCTCCGTCCTCCCGGCGCGTGACTGCCGCCTGCTCCCGCACACGCTCTCCCTCTCCTGCTCGTCGGTCTCCCTGTCCCTGCACCCACGAAGCTGAGCTCTGTTTCTCCTTCCGGTTGGTCATGTGCCACTGACTGACCACCTCGGCGCAGACGCCCTGTAAGTCCACGTTCTTGGGCCACACTGATCCTGGGGTGGACGGAACACGCCTTCCCTGCACGGCCTGGGTTCAGGGGGCTGCTCACGATGGTCACCTGGTCACTGGTGCCACTGGAAGCCCGTGGCCTTTCCAGCCGCCCCTGCCGCGTGTGCCCACGCCTGCTCGCCTCTCGCCAACACTGGAGCCTGCTCTCCCTCGGCGTCAGGACGCGGCTCCATCTGAGGGCCCCAGGGAGGACGTTGGGGACAAGGACCTTGCCCTCCCTGCCCTCTGGAGATGCTGTGCAGCCTCCCAACCTGCCCTGGGCTCTCCCGTTGCCCGAGGGAGGTGGCTCCGCCTGCGGGATGGGGGCCCAGTGCTGGGAACTGTGTCCTGAGGTCTCCACGGCACTTGCTGGCCCAGCACCCCCCACTTGGCACCCACCGCTGATGGGCCAGAACCGCTGCCGCCAGCCACCAGGCTGGCCCCGACCTCCATGGCGCTGACTGCACTGGCACCGCCCTCACCCTTGCCGCCCAGCGGCACAGCACAGGGCTCGCTTCCCTCCGGGCTCAGTACCTGCGCCGTCACCGCTGCCCTCCGGGCCCCTCTGGCTCTGCTCCGCACCTGCTTCCCTTGGTGACCCAGCTTCCTTCCCACCCCTCTCCCCTCCGCAGCCACCCACCCAGCCTGGGACATGCCGCATCCAGAGCTCCTGAGCACTGCAGGTTGGCTTATTGACTATTTGCTTGGTCCCTTGACTTGTGTTGCTCGCAGGATTTAAGAAAATTAAAATACATGACCTTTTCGGGGGGTGCAGGAGCCCTGTTTGGGGAGATGGCTATGATTGCGGTTGACTTCGGGCCATGGAGTTTTGGACATTGCCGCCTTCCGTAGTCTCACGAGACTTGGCCGGGATCTCGAGAGACTTGGGCCGAGCGCGGAGCGGGTCGGGACCATTTTGGTTGTTGGTTGTTTGCTGGTGTGTGGTACGTGTTAGAGTTGTTACAGCCAGAGAGAGAAGCTGACAGAATAAAGATCCTGTTTGTTTCCAGTCTGCCTCTGAACTTATTCCTGCGGCTTTGCTGCTCCAAGCGGCCATCGCTTCAGGCGGCAACAGGGGGGCAATATGGCTGATGTGTAGACACCCCACCTGTTCAGCAAGGGGGCGGATTATGTGGCTAGGAAGAAAGGTAGTGAACGACCAACAGAGACTCCTCCTTGTTGGCCAGAAACTCTGGGAGGAGAAGGGGAGCCCAGAGCTGTGCTCCTCCCTGGGCCTCTGACCACCTGTTGACTCGGTGGCCTTGATCTTGCACAAGGAAGAGGAAGAGCAGGGCTGCCTCTCCATGCTTGGGTAGAGGCCAGCCTTCAGACTCCAGTGCCGAACCGAGGCCCTGAAAGCAGGAGCCTCAGTCTATGGACTAGAACAGTCCTGGAGAATGGGGTACGGCACCTGCCCATTAGCTTGGCTGTAGGCCTGTGCAAAAGAAGAAAGGAAGAAGGAAGGAAGTGGGAGGAAAGAGGGAGGAACAAAATAGAGAAGGAGGGAGGGAGGGAGGGTGAGTGGGAGAAAGGAACGAGGAAGGGAGGAGGGAAGGAGGGAAGGAGGGAGAGAAGGAGGACGGGTAGGAAGGAGGGAGGGAGGAGGCCAGCTAGACTGAACCACGGGCTTGATCCCAGGAGGGACCAGCCCACCCGGCCTTCTGGAGGGACTGCACCAAGCAGACCCCGGCAATGCCACAGGGAGGGACAGTCCTAACGACACAGACACACATGGCACAGCACAGCAGGAAGACAAGAGCAAGAAGAGGCCCCCCACTCCCGGAGGGCAGAGCGTAGTGTGCATGCGTGTCACACGTGACCCGTCCATGTGCACGTTGAACAGCTGTTAAAAGGCAAACAAGTGATTTTTTAAAAGGACTAACAAAATGACTGAAGAGATTGGTGCAGGATGTGGCAGGTAAAGAAGTGAGGATTTGGAACTCTCCCAACTCAGGCAAAGATACCAAGCCTCAGATCCCAACAGATCTCAAACAGAAAAAAATGAAAGAAAAGCACAACGGGAAAGTCATATAAAGCTGTGTCAGTATTTTCCGTTGCTATAGCACAACACTGAATGCTAGGTACTTTGTAAGGAAAAGAGGTTCACTTAGCTCACATTTTTGGAGACACAAAGTCCAAGATCAGGAAAGTCCCCCCCCGGCCCCCCGCGCCCCCCTCCGCAGCTGTTTGGACTCTGGTGCGGGCCTCCTGGCTGCATCCTACCATGGCCGAGGGGTAGGGCATGCACAAGGAGCCAGGCATGCCAGGTGGACTTACTTTACACCATCCCAGGAGACCGGCTGTGGCCCTTCCCAGGACATCCCCCCCTGCACTAGCCCCGCCTCCTGAAGACCCACGGGGCCACACCCCCTGCACTAGCCCCGCCTCCTGAAGACGCCAGGCCACACCCCCTGCACTAGCCCCGCCTCCTGAAGATGCCGGGCCACACCCCCTGCACTAGCCCCGCCTCCTGAAGTCCCGGGGCCACACCCCCTGCACTAGCCCCGCCTCCTGAAGACCCGGGGCCACACCCCCTGCACTAGCCCCGCCTCCTGAAGACGCCGGGCCACACCCCCTGCACTAGCCCCGCCTCCTGAAGTCCCGGGGCCACACCCCCTGCACAAGCCCCGCCTCCTGAAGACCCTGGGCCCACACCCCCTGCACTAGCCCCGCCTCCTGAAGACCCGGGCCACACCCCCTGCACTAGCCCCGCCTCCTGAAGACGCCGGGCCACACCCCCTGCACTAGCCCCACCTCCTGAAGGCCCCCAACCTCACCCCCTGCACAAGCCCCACCTCCTGAAGGCCCCCAACCCCACCCCCTGCATGAGCCCCGCCTCCTGAAGGTCCCCAACCCCACCCCCTGCACCAGCCCCGCCTCCTGAAGGTCCCCAACCCCACCCTCTGCACTAGCCCTGCCTCCTGAAGGCCCCCAACCCCACCCCCTGCACGAGCCCCGCCTCCCAAAGTTCCCTCCACCTTTCAACATCACCACTGTGGACCAGGTCTCCAGCACTTGGACCTCAGGGGACACCCTGGAACCTCATCCTGGCCAGAGCAGGACTCAAGCACTAAGGGCAAAGGAGCCGATGGCCTGGAGGCTGCTCTTCACTAGCAAGCAGGAGAACAGGAAAGAAGAGGGTCTGAAGCAAACGGCCAGCCGTGGCAGAACAGCTGCGAGGGGCCCTTCGTCACCTGGGCACCCACACGGTCCCTGCTGTGGAGCAGACGTTCTCTTGGCACAGGTGTAACCAGGCGAACAATCATCAAACACCAGGCCAGCAAGTGAATCTCAGCGTGCTTTAGAGAACTGTGTGACTAGATGCCATGATAGACCCCAACACAGGACAGGTAGGAATCACTGGCTAGATCTCAACATCCACATGAAAAGCTAGAGCTCAATTTCAAACACAGGTGCACACACATACGCTGAAATGGGTGTTTGTCAACAGCAATTCGAGTTGAAGTAGAAAGTACTTGGAATGGAATGGTAACTAACACCGTGCATCAGAACGTGTTTTGAATGTGTTATACACATAATTCTGGATAAAACCAAAGGAAGCAGAAGTGAAATCATAAAGTGCAGAAGTTAATAGTACAATGACTCACAACAATAATGAGATGGAGAAATTTCTCCAAGAAACATAACTTGTGTAAATTGCCTAGAGAGAAAATAAAGCATGAAGGTAGTGGGCAGATAAGAGGCTGAACCACAGGTGTGAATTCTTCCTGTCCCGACAGCCTTGAAAAGCAGTTTGATCAAGCCCATGACTCTGGGCTCACTCAAGGTCTTTTAGGGAATGGAAGATGAGGGCTCACTTTCATCCTCTTTCCCAGGAAGCCAAGCCACTGAGCACTCAGGAGAGGCAACCAAGAGGCAAAACAGAAAGCTCGTCAACATGCTGCACAAATGACCAGGACACCCCCTTGAGGAATCCTAAGAAACGTGCTAGAAATCCAGTCCACACGATCAAGGCCATCACTGAAAGCTGACTTAATTCCATGAAGGCCTGATTGATTCAACGAGAACATATACTAATCTCATTCCCTAAATAATCTCTGTAATAGTAATTTCAGACACAAAGAAAATGTCCAAGACCATATCCATCATATTTTTATATTATTAGTGAGCAAGAAATATAAAAAAATCCCACAAACTCAGAGTATTTTACAAAGTTTATGGTAGATAGGCTTGGGCCCATGGGCCACCTCCCCATGGGAATTTCCATAAAAAGCAACCTGGTTTCATTTTCCCCAGGCAGGAGCCAATCAGCTTAAAGGTTGCTCTGTTCCCGAGGCAGGAGCCAATCGACTTAAAGTTCACCCTATTCCCTGGGAAAAGAGCCAATAGCGTTAAAGGTCACTCTGGTGCACCCCCACCAGAAATCCCTACTTAAGTCCCTGCCTGCCCGGAGCTCAGACACAACAGCTCGTCCCAGCTGAGAGGAAGTATCTGCTGCAACAGCTCCAGACTCACCGTCTCCAGCCCGACGGCAGCTGCCCAGCAGACAGCTCCAGAGACCACAGCCAGCACGACCAGGCACCCACCCTCCGTCCAGAGCTCGCACACTCCCGTCTCCCTGACTCCTCTCTCCCCATACTTCTTCTACCTCTGACCAGCCATAAAGGCTGGTGAATAAATCTCTTGGCTGCACGGTTGTCTCCGGTGTGATATTTGCCCTTCAGTTTATAATCAGAGATTGCAAAATGGTGCCTACCGACAGGACTTTCATTCAAAGTTCATACAGGTTCTTTCTAATGAAATAAAAATAGTAATTTGAAAAATTACTATTGAAAAATTGAGAATAGGGAAATAAGTTAATGACCACTTACCTATTAAAACCAAGATGCTGTAGATTAATTCCTAAAATCAGTAAGGTAGCTTGGAGATGATGTAAGAATATCATTAACATACAGTTGTCAGTTGTATTCCTATAAAGCAAATAGAAAAAGCAATTCCTGTTTCAAATAGCTACAACATAATCAGGTGCCTAAGAATAGGTATGGTGAAGGGTGACCCCCAGGTGTGGCCTCCTGGAGATGTAGCTGGGATCCATTTTAAAAGACAAACAACAAAGTGTGTCCTATGGAAAAGCCACCATCATGAAAGACTGAGTTTTTCTCACATTTACCTCCAGGATCCACCCAATTCAGATGAAAATCCCAACTTTGGGGTTAAGAGTTATCAAGGCTATTTTACAATTAAAAACTAAAAATCTTCAAGTTGTTTACTAGGCATTCTGGTCCACCAAGAAAAGGAGGGGCTACCAAATACAAAGCGCTGAGACAACAGTTTAAACACCTAGAACAAAAATGAAATTAGATTCCAACCTCACGCCTTAAACAAAGAGCGACTCAGGGTGGATTAAGATTCAGATGTAAAGTCACACCTCTGAGCCTTTCAGATAAATACCTCACCCCAGATGAGAAAGAGGAGTTATTACTCAAGATGACTTATAAGAGTCCTGTTTGGGGAGATGACTTGAATTGTGGTTGACTATGAGCCATGGAGATTTGGGCATTGTCGCCTTCCATAGTCTCACGGGACTTGTCCCGGGATCTCGAGTGACTTGGCCGAAATTGCTGATCGGGTCAGCGCCATTTTGGTGGTGTGTGTGGCGTGTGTTAGTCGTTGTTAGAACCAGAGAGAAAAGTTATCAGAATAAAAAGCTGTTCGTCTCCAGTTTGCCTCTAAACTTCTTCCCGCGGCTCCGTTGCTCCAAGTGCTTCAGGCGACAACAATGACTGAAATGCAAATTACAAAGGAAGAGAATGATGAATGTCCCCACACAACAGGAGGGACCTCTGCCCAGCGAGAGACACCGTAGGGGATGAGGAAAGGCGCCTCTGTTGGGGACAGGCAGAGCTGTGCTCCAGAGCTCACAGGTCCTGGGACCTAGGAAACTTCAGGTGCGAGAAGAAGTGGGCAGAACCCTAAACAGGCAATCGCAGGAAGCGTGACTTCGTGGCCACCAAGCGTACGAAAGGTGCTCGCTCGCTTTTGTGAACAAGGCAATGGAAAGTACAAAACTCCGTTCCACGTCTCTCTCGGATCCACACAGCTGAAGATAACAGGAGCCCATGAGAGCGGAGGGCTGTGCACTGCCGATGGTGGTGTGAGTGTGCACGCCGTCTTCTCCAGCCTCAACCTCCACGTCCACTGGGCTGGGCCAGCCCTGCCACCGCGAGCCAGCGTCTCCCTTTCAAGTGGAGAACAACAACCTCTCTGACCAGTGGCGTCACAGGACTCGCTCCCTTTGTGATCGCAAGTCTGTGAGCACGGCAAATGCCCAGCTGTGCCGGGGACAGGACTGTGATTCTGCAGTGCGATCGCATGCACAAGGCCTGCAGTGGACAGGTGACACACTGAGCCCCTCCCCGTGCACGGGCAAAAGACCTAACGCTGAGAACCAAAAGTGGGAGGCAGTGCGGGCGGGGCCTGCGTCCGTGTGTTTAAATGCCCTCAGAATGACGCTCTGCAGTCTCGAGAGCTGCGCGCATTTGCAGTAAAACGGTGAAGATCAGTGTTCTAACGGGAGCTCCAGGTAGCTCTGGGGTGAGGGAGGAGCCAGACAGAAGAGGCGGGGCACGGGGCCTCGGACACGGGGTGGGGCTGGGTCCCAGGCTTGGTGCCAGGCGGCCCTCTCATTGTCTTTTCAACCACCCACTATTGATTCTGGCTCCTGAATATCTGGGTCTGACCTCTGACCTCTGCTTTGCAGCCACTGACCTAGCCCCACGGGCCACCTTCCTTGAGCCACAAAAGTCCCCCTCCATGGGCCGGTTTCCCTGGGTCTCGGGCTGCCCTGACAGCAGTCCGCATGCGGCAGCACGAGCTCTCGGGGACAGGTGTCCCAGCAGCTCGCCTGGCCAGCCAGGGCCAAGCTCGCCCAGCACAGTGTCCACACACACCTTTGCAGTCTCCTCTGGGCTTTAACTCGTCACCTACACAGCTCTTTCTAAAATTCTTTAAAAGACCCGCTCATCCTTCCAGGCCTCCATCCTTTTCTGTGACTGTTTTTTTCTGGGGCCTGGCTAATTTTGGCTCATTATTCAGGTCTAGATTAAACATCACTCTGCAGGAAAGCCCTTCCTTAATCTCCAATGTAATTTAGATCAACCTGATAGAAGGTCTTATAACACCCTCCACTTGTTCCTTGGGACCCTCCTGACAAGTGTAATTGCCCATTAGCCTGCCTTTCCCATTAGATGGCCACCCATATCTCACCCGAGCCAGTCCAATAAGCGCCCAGATGCGATCCCTCCTGCACGGCTGCCTCCTCCAACCCAGCGCAGCAGCCAGGCCGCCAGCACCAGTGGGAAGTAGAACTGGTCACCAAGGATGTCCACACTTAGCGGAGGACAAAGTCCACAGTCCTCAGCACCGCCTGGAGAGCTGTGCTCGCCAGCTCCTCCTGCGTTGCCCACCCAGGCCCAGTCCTGCCCACCACACTCTAGGCATCCCAGCCCTTGCAGTGGTCCCCAACCCCGTGCCACGGCCAGATGTCTCCGCTTGCCCCGAGCCTGCACGTGAGCGGCCACGCGCTCCAGCGCCAGGCCTGCACGTGCTCAGGAGCAGCCGGGCCACCACCTTTCTTCCAATGGTCACTGACCGGAAGGTCCAGAAGCCAGTGCCCAGGCCTCCCTTGCTCAGCACGGCCGGTGCAGCCCTAACCAGCGCCCAACAGCTGGCAGTGGCGGTTATCCTGAAGGTGGGTGCGAGGAGCCCAGTGGGAATCTCACGGCATGTCAGGAGCTGCCCTTGCTCCACGCGGGGCCAGACGCCTGGCTGTGCTGCTCAGCCCGTCATCACTGCGGCCAGAACACCTGACCCATCAACTCAGAGGAGGAGAGGCATCTGTTGGCTCGAGGCTTCAGAGACTCAGGCACGGTCAGGCAGCCCACTGCTCTGGGCCTGAGGAGAGACGGAGCCTGGGGAAGGGCGTGGGCAGGAGGCAGGGACAGACAGTCTCCCAGCACCTACTTCCCCCGCCTGGGTCCCATCTCCCAGCTCCCCAGCCACGGGCCGACCAATCCACTGATGAGCTCAGAGCCCAGAGCCCATGAACACGCGCGACCTGGGGCCCATTTCAGGTCCAAACCACAGTGATTGGCATAGACAGATAACGAGCAAAATCCACCTATTTCCACTCACAGTTTGGCGATCATCTGGGACTGGAACAGAAGGAACGGAGTCGAGAGCACGGAGACCAGGGGCCGAGGGCGCCCGCGCAGAGGCCGCAGAGTGCACCACAGCGAGGAAGGCCGGGACCGGGCTGATGCAGCCAAGGGCCAAGAGACACGGCGGGGGACAGTGAAAGAACCAAGTGTGTGGCGACCGACCGGCGCGGAGCCAGTGAAGAACAAAGGGAAGATCAAACACGACTTCCCTCTTTGACCTGAGCGAAGGGAACTGCATTACGAGTGGGTCCTGAGGGGCATGATCTGGAGGAAGACAGGCTGAGTGCCGTTTTCCATATGTCACAGTGGATGCGACTGTGGGGCGCGTCACCTGCCATGACAGGGGAAGTTAAGGCATGCTTAGAGCCTTGGAGGAGGTGACCCACAAACGGACGAAACATCCGGGTTTAGACAGATGCGTAATTGCACGAACAGTGGATCAGAACACTGCCATTTTCTGCGGAGCTGTCAGGACTTGTGGGATCCAGAGTTCAAGTCTAAGTTACCCAGTGTTGCACAGTCTCCCGTCTCTCACTGCAACCTGCTCACGGCCAGGAGACGCAGGCAGCCTGTGGAGTGAAGAAGCACCTCTATGCCCCAGTGTGCAGCGTGGAACAGGCCCAGTGACTGTCCTCAAGGGTCAGGGAACAATGAGCTAATGCGTGCAGAGACAGAGGCGGGCTCGCCATCATCAGTATTCAGTGGTGATTAGCTGCCATTATCATTGGAATCACTGCTTCAAGCATGTTAAACCCATCCACCAAAAACTCCACTTCAGTCAATTTAAGAAGGGCTTTTTCCTATACTATAAATATGTCCAAGACACTGATATATATATTGGCAAATTCCCCTTAAGAAAAGCTGCACAGTAACAACTACAATTGTCACCAGTAGCAAACGAACATATTCATTCTTGGTACATTGTCATTCTCCTGTATTGCTGGGTATTATGTTTTTTTAAAAATTCTTAAATGCAGGAGCCCTGTTTGGGGAGATGGCTAAGATTGCAGTTGACTACGGGCTTTGGACATGTTTGGGCATTGGCGCCTTCCGTAGTCTCACGGGACTTGGCCCGGGATCTTGCGAGACTTGGCCGGAGATCTCGAGGGACTTGAGCGAGATTGCTGATGAGGTCTGGCCATTTTTGGAGGTTAGAGAAGCGTGGACAGTGTGTCGGGGTGTAGTTAGAGCCAGAGAGAAAAGTTATCAGAATAAAGAGCTGTTTGTTTCCAGTTCGTCTCTAAACTTCTTCCCGCGGCTTCTTTGCTCCAAGCGGCCATCGCTTCAGGCGACTACACTTAAATGTATATATTTACCAAAGTCTTAATTATATAACTACAGTATATCTTGAAATTGGAAACATGGGTTCTTTTCCCTTATTCTTTTAAAATAATTGTTTTAGCTATTCTTGTTTCTCTGCAAAACTTTTAAAAATTCTGTCTACATCTACAAAATTTCTTTCTGGAATTTTAACTGGAATTGTGTTAAATTTGTGTATCAATTTTGAAGGAACTGACATATTTGCTTTGAGTCTTTCGGTCTATGAACATAGTTTCTCCATTTAAATATTTATTTATTTACGTGTGTGTGTGTGTGTGTGTGTGTGTGTGTGTGTGTGTGTGTGTTACTGGGCATTCATTTAATTCAGGCCTTTGCATGCTAGGCATTCTACCACTGAGCCACATCCCCAGCCCAAAATTTATGTGTTTTTTTCAGTTTTCCACATAGATACACTATGTCACATTAGCCCTGTGATATCTATTTGGTGTTCCTCTCTGATTCCCGTTCCAAAGTTGCTAAAATCTCTGTCATTTCTTCAGTAATGTGAGCATCTTTTGATATCATGTTTGTTCTTTGTCTTGGGTTCTTGGTACATAACTCCTAAAATCCTGAAATTTCAGGGTGATTGGAGAATCTTTTTGCCACCTTTGAGATGACTGGCGGCTGGATGCCCTGGATAGTGCTAGGCTGGGGGCTGGCAACCAGAGACGCCTATGGTTGATTGAGGGTTAGAGTTTTCTGCTCCACCCCTGGACCTCTGGGAAGAAGAAATGGTGACAGGTGGAACCAAGTATCAATGGCCCATGGTCTGAGCAACCATGCTCACATAATTGGACCTTGTAAAAACTCTAAGCCGTGGTGTTCAGAGCACTTCCAGTGGGTGAGAGCAGGAAGCTCCTTCCCTGAACCCGTAACTCACCACTTGCACTGGTTCTGTTGGGTTGTTCCTGAGTTGTGCCCTTTAAAATTAACTAATAATAGTAAATAGATTGTTCTTCTGAAGCCTATGGCCATTCCAGATAACTGTCATTCAAAGAAAGGGTGTGGGAATCATGATTTATTGTCATTTATAAAGAAATGTGGGGGACCTGAGACTTACCTTTAGCATCAGAAGTGGGGTAAGTCTGTGGGGCTGTCTTCACAGGGTCTGGTGCCAAGAAGAGATAGTGTCAGAATTAGCTGACCTGCGGGACACTGTTAGGGACTGCCTGTGTTCGGCTTTTAGAAATCCATACGTCCAAACTCTAACGCCCAGTAAGACGGCATTATGAAGAGGGGCCTTTGGGAGGTAACTGGGCATGAGGGTGGGGTCCCCTCAAATGGGTCAGTGTCCTCATAAGGAGAGGAGAACTCGCCCCCTTCCAGCCACTTGAGGATGGAATGAGAAGCAGACCAGCACGCTGGGAGAGGGCCCTCGCCAGCGGCAGCGCAGCTGGCCCCTTGGTCTCAGACTTACAGCCTCAAAATGTGAACTCAGGCCAACCTGTGCTGTCCACGGGCCAACACTCTTTGGTACTCTGTTCTTGCAGCCTGAACTGGACAGACACCAGCTGGTATTAGAGACCTGGCAGCATGGGAAAACCCCACGCACTTGGTGCTGAAAGTGTTTGAGTGAAAAACACCTTTAACTCCTACGCCTTCACTCCTTTTTGACTTAGTATATATGTTATTTTATTTTTTATTTTGATGTCCATGTGTTCATGGCTACATATAGAAATACAACTGATTGCCGGGCGCGGTGGCGCACGCCTGTAATCCCAGCACTTTGGGAGGCTGAGGCAGGAGGATCGCGAGTTCAAAGCCAGCCTCAGCAATGGTGAGGCACTTAGTAACTCAGTGAGACCCTGTCTCTAAATAAAATACAAAAAAGGGCTGGGGATGTGACCCAGTGGTCGAGTGCCCCTGAGTTCAATCCCCGGTACCACAAAAAAAAAAAAAAAAAAAAGAAAAGAAAAGAAATACAACTGATTTTTGTATGTTTATCTGGTATCTTACAACCCTGTAGAATCCAGTTACTAGTTTTTAAAATGTCTTATAGATCTTTGCAATCCACTACTGTAGACAATTATGAAAACTGCAAAAAAGGACAAGATTTTTCTTCCTTTCTTCCCAGTGTGCTTTTGTCTATTTATTTTTTTCATTGCCTTCTTGCAATGGGTGGAATTTCAACATGGTGTTGAATAGCCACGGTGGGCACGACAGCCTTGGCTGTTCTCAATGGCAAGGGAAGCCACTGACTCAAGTCGGAGGACAGCCGTGGGATTTTTGTTGATTCTCTTTGTCATGTGGATGAAGTTCTCCCTCCATTTCTTTTATCTTGTTTTTTGGAGTTTTATTTTTTTTATCACAAATAGATGTTAAAATCATTTAAATACTTTCTGTACATCAACTGATATGCCCATGTGCTTTTACTTGTGAATTCACAAGCAACATATTTAGAAACAGAGAGGTTCAAGAAAAACACAATTTTTCTTCAATATATATTGGTAAATATTATTTTAAAAGTGTTTAGGTTCGCAAAACATTTTCATGGTTCAAGCAACATATTTCTACAAAATGACATTTTAATGGTTACATAATGATCCATAATTATTACAGAAAAAAATCCCTCTTAATTAGACATCTAAATGACTCAGACTTTATATTTTTTCTAACTAATGCTTTGATTTACTACTTAAATATCTCTAAGGTGAATTTATAGGAGTGGAATTCTATGAGAAAAAAAATCTATATTTTTTAAAACTCACGACAGATCGACACACTTGCGTACCTTAAACATGCGTCCTTAATGAATCCGTCAACACTGTTTTAGAGCATGGGACATACAACTGCTTCACGTTCAGTGATCATGGAAACACCACAGTTCACCATATCTTGATCTCTGTGCCTACACGCTCATGTCACCCCCAGACCCTCCTGTGTACCTGTGCCCCCGCTGCAGAATGAGACTGGTGAACACGACCTGCCGCGCTCCTCTCGGCACCTGCAGCTGGGATGCGCCGCTGGGAACAGACGTCAGGGACACTCGCTACAGGAGTGTCCCTCTTCAACCTAACAGGCTGAAACTCTCATAAAATTAATAAATGCTCATCAAAGGAGACATAGTTATAGTCGAGCTTTTTCTTCCTCCGTTCAAATCCCTCCCCCTGTACCCGCTGCAACCCCGAAAATATCCTCCGTGCCTGTCAACCGGCTGCTCCCCCACCAGCCCCCGCCTTTCTTGATTTCGATCCCGCGGACAGCCGCCCCATACTGACCCGAAACCTCCCCCCTCCCTCGCCCTCCAGCCCAGCTTCGACCCACCCCTGCCTCCTCCTCCTCCCTCAGCCCACCCTCCACGTGATCTGGCACGAAGTCTCCTCGCCCTCCTTCACGTGCTCCCGCCCAAGTCCTGGCCCCACTCCGGGAAGGTGCGGGGCCAGAAGGAGTTGTCCGTGTCCACGTTCCTTTCTCAATGACCGAGGTAGTGCAAATCGAGAAACGGTTGGGATCTTATAGCACTGACCCCACTACATACCTCAGGGAATTTCAATGGGTCCTCCAAGCTTATAGCCTCACCTTCCATCATATATATATATATATATATATATATATATATATATATATATATGATTCTGGAAAATACCCTTCTACCTGAGGAGCGTAGGCGAGTCTAGGAGCAGGCAAGTGCCCGTGCTGATGAGAACATAGAACCAACCCTAACCATCCTATTGGTTCCTGCCCACCTAACATAAATCACCTAAAACTCCCAGCTGAAAAGTGACACTAAAGCAGCGTGTGGTGTGTCTCCTTTGTTGCTTTGGCATCTGTAGCTGGTGGAGCAGGCGATTAATGGGGGTGCAGAGAGAAAAGAGACTTGGGGGATGCACCTGGGCTCCCCTGGAACACTCTTGTCCAGGGAGAGTCCGCAGGACTGAGCCCTGCCCGGGGCCCTCTTGTCTGCAGAGTGTGGGACACACGGGACCGGGGAGGCATTCCTTTCAGAGCTACTGTTCTCAGCATGCCCTCGCTCCCTGTTTGAGAAGGAGTGTGATAAAGTTTCAGACGCTTTCTGACAACACCTCCCCTCCCCCCACTCGAGGCCACACACTCCCTGGTCACAGCTGCTGAGGTCTCCTTCTGAGGAGGCTCTGGTCACCCGTGCACAGCTTTCTGCTTGGGGCAGGTATTTCTACACGTGACTGATGTGCATAGTTATTTTGCTAAATGTTTTCAAAGGATATGATTTTTAAGTGTACGAGAGCAATGCTCCCCGACTTGACGTTACACTTGGCATTGTGCTGACTACCACGATCAGTGCCTCTCCTATGTGGCTAAAATCTTTAGTGCACAGTCAGACCTACTGAGTCTGTACTTAGGAATTTATAGGCTGTAATCTGATTTGTCTCAAGTAGAACATGACCCCACTTGGGAACTTGCATGGTATTAAGGCAAGGCTATAAATAGATACTTATATTTAAATATTGCTTGATATTTATAAAGTTAAAATGGTATAATTTGTCAATAACTATGTGTTCTTCTAAATTAAGAGCATTTTAACTTGGTTAAAAATGTTCTTGCTTGGTTTTCTCATTGTGCTAACCCTCTTACCTAAACAGCACCTGGCACCCGATGGACATTAGTGTCTATCAATTTCACTGGGGAACTGGTGGCCTTTGCAGTTGTCAGAGAACACTTCTGGGACATGCCCATTTGGTCTGGTTGGTAAGACAGGCAAATCATAGCACAGCCACAGAAGGGGGCGTGTTCTGGATGCAAGGGAGGGCCTAGGAGCCTCGAGGGGCCTCGGTGTGCCACAGGTAGGAAGGGCAGGTGATCGTGGCAGGAAACACGTGCTGAAGAACAACAGCTGACCAACTGGACAGACGCGAGAGACTCCACCCCGTTCACGAGAGCTGACGGGGAGCACCAGGGAACCTCAGTGAATGAGGAACATGAGACAGAGATCCAGGTTTTAAAGCAATAAAAGCTGTCTTTCAACAATGTTCAGAATGGGCCTGAAGGTTAATTGTAATAGGCCTCCAAGAGACTGTGAGTAAATTCAAAGCCACTGATGTTGGTAAAGGTGCAGGGCAGGGGTAGGACCAGAAAACAGAAGGAGAAATATATAAACCCAGATGAAGGACGGTTCATGATTCAGAGTTCTTGCAAGGAAGTCATCAATTTAAAGAAAACATATGCAATGTGAACCAGGTAGGATAAAGAAATCCTGAACACCTGGGGCTTTTCCCATGGGAGTTTTCCAGGGTGAGAGGAATGTGTCACCTGATTCTGAGGCTTGCAGCCAACTTGATGGGCCTTGTCCACGGAAGTGTCTCTGTCCTGTCAGCTTTGATGTCCCGAGACAGGTGGCCCGCACACTTCTAGCCCCAGGGGCCTGACCTTCACTCCTTCCCAAGAGAAAACAATGGATCTTTCCATTAGGACATATTTCAACAGCTAGTAGAGAAATGTCCTATATTCTGTCTTCGTGTTCTTTAAAAAAAAAAAAAAAAAAACTTTTTCGGGAGTGGACTTGCTCTCTAAATCTGTATTCTTTAAAAGATTTTGTTTTAGTTGGAGATGGACACAATACCTTTATTTTGTTCATTTTATTTTTATGTGGTGCTGAGGATCGAACCCAGCGCTTCACACCTGCGAGGCAAGCGCTCTACCTCTGAGCCCCAGCCCCAGCCCCTTTAAATTTGTCTTTTGAAGGGCAGTATTTAATTCTGTACAATTTAAGTCCCCGGTAAAGGAAGGCACAGCCCCACCCTCCCTGCCTTGGAAAGATGCAGGCCCTCGGGGCCCTGGGGAGACCAGCACCCTCTGGAGACCCCGGTCCCCAGCTCTGGGCTCTCCTGCCCCGCGGCGCCCGTGCTCTCTCCCACACCTTCTCACTTTGGACGCAGCACGGAACGCAGCCCTTCTATCCCTGGTTACTGCGTCCCTTGTCCTCAGAACCCCAGTTCTGCCAGGTGGAAGCCTCTGCACGATTTACCCTGTAAGCAGCCCTCAGACTCCAAAATTGTTTTGCATGCAGTAGGTGCACAATAATAACCAAATAAAAACCCTGGCAGCAATATGTCTACTTTCCCACTTTCCTGAGGACAAGCTCCCTGATTCGCGTAAGGAAAACCATCGAAGGCGTGGACGCGCACAGGGGAAGGGCCGGCGCTGCCTGGCACCCCGGCCTGGGTTGCCGGGCTCCAGCTCAGCCCAGGCACCAGAGAGTCGTCCTTCCTGCGCAATTGCAGAGCAGCTGTGAAGAAGCCAGCGTCCAGGGTGCCACTCACACCTCGGGTATCCTTCTTTGCTGCCACTGTATTGTCACTGTCAGAAATAGGGACGCGAACCAGGGGCTCAGCCTCTGTGCAGGGAGTTTGCTGTTGTTTTCCCTGCTCTGTGTCTGTGAGTGCGTGTGTGTGTGTGTGTGTGTCTGTGAATGCGTGTGTCTGTGTGCCTGTGCATGTGTGTGTGTGTGTGTGTCTGTGCGTGCGTGTGTGTGCATGTGTGTGTGTCTGTGCATGTGTGTGTCTGTGAATGTGTGTGTCTGTGCGTGTGTGTGTGCCTGTACATGTGTGTGTGTGTCTGTGCATGTGTGTGTGTGTGCATGTGTGTCTGTGCATGTGTGTGTGTCTGTGAATGCGTGTGTGTGTGCCTGTGCATGTGTGTGTGTGTCTGTGCATGCGTGTGTGTGCATGCACGCACTCTTGCTTTAATTTATCTCCGTCGACCCCAAGCAAGCAGAGTGGTGGGCAGCCTGGGAGAAGGGGCAGGCATGCTCAAATCAGGAGCCCAAATTTTCTTTCTTTTTACTCTTCATGTAAATAGAAGAACAAAAGGCTTGGGGTTTTAATTCAAACCACAGGACACGGTGGGGAACAATAACCCTCTTTCTGGGTGACATTTGCACACCCCCTCACCTGCCTCCTCGCCGTCCTCCTCTCTGAGCACCGCCTGCTCCCCTCTGCCTAGGCACGTGGAGCCCAGCCGGACAACAAGGAGGCAGAGGCCCCCTAACAGCTGGAAAGAACTTTTAGGCTCCTAAGCACTTTCAGATTTTAAATCTTTTAATTAAGACAGAGATGCCCACCCTGGCATTGTTGGTCACCCTGTGTTAATCTGAAGGTGGAGACCCTCCAGCCCACCCACGGGAAGCAGGTAGATGAACCAGCTCCAGCAGGAGTTCAGCGTGCCCCAGCAGCTGCCGCTCCACCTTCAGTGCGCCTTGCTAAACTCCATCAGGGACCGCAGTCAGCAGCTCGGGCACGGAGCCGGGGAGCTGGGGCTGCGGGGCTCGCTCCTGCCGGGAGCAGCTGCCTCCTTCCTGCAAGCCGGGGAGGGCTGCTCAGATTCCACCCGCTGAGGGCACGGTGACTCTGGGAATGAGGGAGACAGTGACACGTGGAGCCACTCTGCAGAGAGAGCGCACCAGGGGAAAGTGGGGCTGCAGCGTCTCAGCGACATGGCACTTTGCGGCCTCCTCCTCTTGGACAAAGTGGTGGGAAATGGTGGACAACGTGCGGCAATTATTTTAATCTCACAAATCAAAGCAAGTTGGACCTGAGCGTCCACTCAGCAAGGTTGAAGAGAAGCTCAGCCATGTTCTAGGAACCCATCCCAGGGGCTCCGGGGATCCAGGAAAGTTTGCCCCCTCCAGCTTCCGCAGGAGGGAGTCCTGACGCTCACCGGCCTTGCAGTGCCTGAAGACAGAATCTCCGACAGAGCACCAACTTCCTCCCTGCAAGAGTCAGTCCTAGTTACTTCTGTCTGGGGCCTGAAAGGTCGGGCAGGGGGCTGAGGAGTCACACTGGAAACAGTCACTGTCTGTTCTCAGGAAGACCCAGCTTATGGGGCTGGTCACTGCCCTCTACATCACCCCTCCCAACAGCCTCCTTCTATAAAATCAGATTGTCAAGGGGAAAAATCCATCCCTTGGGGTCGTCCCTCCTACCTGACTGAAACCCCCAATTGCTGCCCAGGTCCCTTATGCAAAGGAACCAGGGACTCAACAGATCCTGAGCCTCAGCGACCTTCCCATGGGGATCGGGAAGACCGTTGCCTTTCATTACTCTGTTGGCACCGCGTAGATCACAAAGTGGCTCAGCAACCTTCTTCTGTGAACACGCACTCATGATGTTCTCTACGTCCATTATCTTGAAATGTCAAATTGAATCCTTTCAAGGTGGGGAGGTCAGATGCTCGTTTATCTGCAGAGTGTGGGACTTCCTTCCATTTCCCAGCTGGAAGCCAACAGCAAGGTCACATCCTGTGCCCAGCTACACCGCCCAGAGATGAGGGCGGGAGCACGGTGTGGCCCGACCTCCCAGCACTGGGTCCCCAGGGGCCACCTGAGATCCAGGAAGGAAACAAGGTTCCTGGTCTCCCAAGCTCTCACCTCCAACTTTGAGCCAGAACGATCATGTCAGCACACCTTATGACTTCCCACCACGTGTCCTCCTACCAAATGAATTTAACAGGGATGGCTTGCGACGTTGTAAAAAGATCTGCATCATTTGAGATAGTAAAAGGAAGTTTCCAGCACAGCTCCTTTAATAGTAGGCACCTGGGTAATTAGCGCCTCTGCACAGAAGTGAGAACGCGGCCCGCGGGGAGGGAGGCGGCACCAAGCCAGGGAAGTGGAGCTAAAGCAGGAGGAAGCGGGGGGGGGGGGCAGTCAGGGCTGCAGGAGGCCTGCGGGCCGGGAGAGAGAGCCAGCCCCAGGCCCACCTCCCGCACCGGGAGCAGCACCCAGCGCTCACCAGGAGCCCGGGCAGGAGGGAGGAGACAAGCCCCTGCGTGGCGGGGTGTGCCTTCAGCTGGGCAGCGGGAGGGGACGCAGCAGGATGAGGCTCGGCACATTTCTTTTTCTTTTTCTCTCTTCTTTCCTTTCTATTGGTTCTTTTTAATTATACATACTATTAGGACTCGTTTTGACAAACTCATAAAAGCTTGGATATGATTTGCTCTGATTCAGTCCCCATGATCTCCCCTCTCCCGCCTCCCCCCCTCCTGTCCCCTTCCCTATCCCAGGGGTCTTTCTGCTGCTTTCTGACATTGTCCCAGCTCTGGAGAAGCAGCCGGGGCTGCTCAAACACCCTGGTTCTGTAGGCAGAGCTGTTCCTCGGCGCCTCGCGGGGCGTTTGGATCTGGCTTTACAGAGCAGTTCATTCCAGAACTGCCACAGAGGGAAGGCGGAGGAGCTGGTGTGTCTGAGAGGCGTCCAGGCTCACGCTGACCGTCACACAGCCTTCCAGAGCTCAGGGCAGAGGCAGAGGAGCCCAGGCGGGCCTCCTTCCCTGACCCTAGCCTTCCAGGGTCACAGCCTCTGTCTCCATGACCAGGTCCCCTGCGTCCCCTTCACGGTGTGAAAGGTGAAGAAGGGCGTGTACGTACTACTCGGTGCCGGGGAGCGTCCTCAGGGCCAGCAGAATACACCCAGGAGGAAGCGGATCAAGAGGCGGCCAGCACTGAGCGCACCCGGGAAGATTCCATTTCAACAACAGAGGAGAAGGGCTTCCCGTCCCCACCAGAGACAGCTGGACACCGTGGTGCTGTGGGGACCAGCCGGGGCACCTGTGGAGGGCGGGGGTGGGGGCTGGGAGGTAGAACTCAGAAGCTCCCGGGGACAGTGCCTGGCTTCTCCTTTTGCCTCCTATATCCCCTGCAGGTGGCTGGAGAAAAGACTCACAGGACTCAGGGCTTAGGCGGGAACCCGAGGAGACACCACACAGAGATGGCACAGCACTGGTCCCTGCGCGTCTCCCTGATTTCACTTCATGCAACGTCCTGTGGGTGCAGCCGCGCCACAGCAAATGACGGAGAAAAAATCAGCAAAACTGAAAAAGGAAAAACAGTAGGTGAGACGAGGGCACAAACTATTCTTTGGAAAAATCAATAAAATTTGCCCCAAACTGACAAAGAAACGAGGAAAGAAGATGCAGCTCCCAACACCGGGGACCACTAACGAGCACCACTGCAGACCCCGCAGACGGGCCAGGTGAGTCCAGTACCAGAGCAGCACACCGGCGACGGGGCGTCAGGGCCAGTTCCTCAGCACGTGCCAGGGAGTCCCTCGGAGGGTCCCGCAACCATTGAGGAAAATAGACCTGAGATTTTAAAACTCCCAGGAGAGAAATCTCCAGGGGAAGATGGGTTTACAGGAGAATTTTAGCACTGATTCCACCTAAATTTCTAACAAAAAGTTGAAGTTGTGGAATTTTTACTTTATGATACTAGTATTACCCTAATACCAAAATAGAGATAATACAAAATATAAAGCTATAAGTCAATTACCAATGATCTTCATGAATATGATTGCAGAAATCCTTAGAAAATGTCATCAGAAAGAACTCAGCAATATATAAAAAAATTATATAGCATGAGCATACATGGTTTATCCAAGGGATTTAAGGCCAGTGGCAGGGTTGGGAAATCAGTCGATGTAATCCACCATATTAGCAGGCTAAAGAAGAAAACCATATGATCACATCAACCACTAAACTCATGTGTCAATACTGAGCTTCTGTTTGTGATAAAACTCAGGAAAAGTAGGTACACATAGGAACTGTTTTCAATTTGATAAAGAATGTCTTAATATCTACAACTAATAATTAGCCCTTATGCTTACTCTCTAAAGCTGAAAAAAGGCAAGAATGTTTACTCTCTCCACTCTCAACTTAGTATTAGAAGTCCTTCCAGTAAACAAGCCAATAAAAGGAAATAGAAGGCATGCAGTTCAAAAAGGAAGGAAGAACACTCCCTCCAACAATTCCCTCGTTGTTTACATAGAAATGTTAGGACAGACCCATAGAAACTTCCAGAACTTGTGTGTGGGTTGAGAAACATTACAGGATACAAAACAAACAGGAAATAAATTTCATTTTTTACAGAGTATCATGTGAATATCTACATTTAAAATAAAATAGCATTTACCCTCGCTCCAAAATTACTTTGTATCTAATAAAACAAGTAGAGTATCTGTATCTGAAAACTGCAAATGTTGGTGGCAGACCAGCAGGGGTCTGGGAGAGTGTGGAGAGGAACTACCCCCCGGATCAGAAGATGGCCACAGTGAAGCCAATGCTCTCCACCACTGATGCCCAGGTCAGCACCGTTCCTTGCCAAGCCCCAGCAAGAATTTTTGTAGGTATGCACCAGATTATTTTAAAAGGTGCATGAAAGGGCAGAGTAAATTGAATAGTCATATAATATTATTTTTAAAAGAAGAGAAATTAGGAGGAATCACTGTAACTGCAAGACTGACTGTATAACCATGGTAATCAAGACGGTGCTATTGACGTGTGATAAACACACAGGTCAACAGGACAAAATAGGAACACAGAATAGAAACTCACAAATATGCCCAACTAATTGTTTCTAAAGCAATTTAATTAAGGAAAAATTACCTGTATAACAAATTAATTGAGTATTCTTAAGAAAAAATGAACCTTGACCTACATCTCATACCTACTCATAATGAATCATGGACATAACACAAAACATAAACTATAAAACCTTTAGGAAACCCTTGAGAGAAAGTCTTCATGATCTAGGGCTAGGTAAAACATTCTTAAATTCAATGACTAAAGATTAATCTATGAAATAAAATTTTGGTGTATTGGGGATAATCAAAATGAAAGACATTGCTCTGGAAAGGACTCTAATGAAGGGTGGGAGATAAGGACCAGGTGTGGTCATGCTGTGCGCGTGCCTGGCACAGGGCTCAGATCTAGGCTATGTAAGGATAGAGATAAGGTGGACCAGGTGTGCACACAGATCGTGTGAGCGTGACCCTGGCACAGGGGTGGCACAGATCTAGGCTATGTGAGGATGAGAGATAAGGGACCAGGTGTGGTCACACTGTGAGCGTGCCTGGCACAGGGCTCAGATCTAGGCTATGTAAGGATGATAGATAAGGACCAGGTGTGCACACACGTGTGAACATATCTGGCATAGGCTTGATCTAGAATATATAAGGAGTTCTAGATTCTCACAGGAAAATGCAAACGATCTCATCAGAGCATGGACCAAAGACCTGCAGATGATTTACCAAAGAAGAGATGCACATTGCAAATAAGCATATGCGGACATGCTCACCATCATTAGCTTTTAGGGAAATGCCAACCAAACTCATGAGACACCACTTATCAAAATGACAAAATCTAATGGAAATCACTAAATGCTAGTGAAGAGGAAGAGAAACTGGACCAATCAGTCATCACTGATAAGAATATAAAATGGTATATAAAAAACAAATTGAGTATTAAAAATAATAACTAAAGCTTCAACTACCATATGATCCAACGATTACTACTGAGCTTTTGTTACAGAGAGATGAAAACTTCTGTTGGCACAAAAACTTGTTCACAAATGTTTGCTGCAGCTTTTTTCATAGTAGCCCAAAGCTGGCCACAGTGGAAGTCTCCGGCCATAGGTCAAGACATTGTGCGTCCACAGCAATGGGCGTTACTCAGCAACAGCCAGGAGCAAATGACAGAGACCCCTGACTGTGATTGGTTCCATTTACCAGCACTCCTGAAGTAACGGGTGGTGGGGAGGAACAGTCCTTCAGTGGGTGCTGGCCAGGGACAATAGGGGCTACATGACTTCCACTGAGAAAAGGCAGGCAGGAGAGCTGGCAAGGGGGGACATTCTGCATCCTGCTGGGGGTTCCCACCTGCGGTGAGTGACGCACACCACGCGGGCACTGTGGCCAGCCTCCGGGTCCAGGCAATCTACCCTCCTTACCCAGGACGTAGCCAGTGGAGGAAAAGCCAGCAAGACCTCGGGGACCTCTTGTGCGACCTTGACAACTTCTCTGAATCTATAATCATTTCTCAACTGAAAACATTGATGGACAGAAATAATAATACTGTCGGGGAAGGACAGGGAGGAGAAAGGAGCCTGCGTGGCTGTGTTGGCGCGGTCTTGACCCCATGGGAGGCCAGAACAGGATATCTGGAAAAGAGGTGGGACTCCGGCCACAGCCCCGAGACGTCAGCGGCACCGTGTCTCAGGGCTGGACTCCAGGGGCTCTGGGCGAGGCCCCTGGGTCTCCTAACCAGCCCTCCAGTGTCCCTGGCCTCTTAACCCTGTGTAGGCACACGACCTTTCCAGAGACGGGAAGGAGGGATTTCTGAAGAGATGCGCACCTGCCTCTGGGTGACCGGGTCCTGCTCCCCACCCACCCGTGCTGAGTCCCTGGGGGCTGGAGCCTGGTCAGAGGGAGCCCAGTGGGCTCTGCCTGTACTGCCACGCCCGTTCCTGTGTGTGGACGGGCAGGACTCTGGGACTGCACTTCCCTTCTGATTTCCCCATATTACCTGGTCTTTGAAAAACTTTTTGTGCCTAGTCATAATGGAACACATTTGTGTTTGGGACATCTCGCACTAGCTCATTCAATCTCCCTCCTACACACTGGAAGGATTCAGAGTCACATTTACAATAGACTAAATTGCCTAAACCTCTGTGTTCTTTTCCGTTTTCTTCTGGCCTTTGAGTCGTTAGCCGGCCTAATCTTACAGCTGGTAACACTTTAACCTGTCTAGTTCCACCCAATTAATTTATAGACAGGGGAAATGAACGGAGTCCCAATTAGGCTGGAGGTCCGAGTAATTCCGGGCCGACACCTATTCAATTATCTGAGGTCGGGACAAGCACAGGCTTACCAAGAGCAATGAAGAGTTTGAGATTGGTTTCTGTTTCAGTTGTCCTAGCCTGCATAGTTTCAGAGGAAGAGCAATGTGTGTGGTGAAGTCCAGATTTTAAAAAGCCTTAAATCACCCCAAAGGCAGAGAGAGCTTCAAAGTGGGGGGTAGGAGGTGTGGGTGCTTATGTGCACTGAACTGCAGGGCCGTAGTCACGCCCCTCACTTAAAACCCTGCTTAAGTTAGGAATAAAAACCTTTTCAAGTCGGAAGATCAAAGCTGAAGACCGGTGGGCCAACTTTGAGACTATAGAGAGTTTTGTAGACATTGGATGGGCCACACAAGTCGTATGCTAGGATTTGCTGAGAGGGTCAATCTTAAGTACCCTCTGCCCAAAAGGAAGCTGTAATGGCCTGAGGAAATGGGTGTGCTCTAGCCTGCTGCAGAATCAGCTCCCTGTGTGAATCCCTGAGTGTGTATCAAGACACCACATTCCACCCTTCAAATACATGCAACTATCGAGATCTAACAAAGATTTAAGTAAATAAGTAAGGTTCTCATTCAGCTCAATAAATCACTTGGAAGCAATCATTCTTGGATAGAGGTCAATCCAGGTGTCTGTCATTTGTTTCTACACCTTTTCTCTATCTATATCTACCGTAAGTTCATTTTGTTGTTGTTGTTGCTGTCTGCTGGCTGCAAGTCACAGGTTGGAGTATCTCATGAAATCTTGAGCCCTGTGAATATTCATGTATCCTACAGGAACATTCGGTTGTCTAAGAATGCTTTGCCTAGCCCCTAGATATGAAGACTCCTTCTCATGGTTTCTCTAAAGGTTTTGCAGTTTTTATGGTTTGTGTTATGTCCGTGATTCATTCTGAGTAAAGTTTGAGTGGGCGTGAGGCCTGGGTCAAGGCTCCTTTTTTTTTTTTTTTTTTTTTTAACAGATACTCAATTACTATTTGTTAAACAGGTAATTCCTCAATTAAATAGCTTTACCTTGTAACACAATTAATGAGGCATATGTTTGAGTTTGTCTTCTGTGTTCCTATTTTGTCCTGCTGATCTGTGTGTCTGTCATTCCATCAATCATACTGTCTTGATTACTGTGAGATTTTATTTTGATTCTTATATTTTTTAGTTATCTAAGTTCTATAGGGGTCAATTTACAAAAATGCAACGTATTCACTTAGATTTGGGTCTAGAAGCTAGTCATTTTTATCATTTTAATTAGAAACATCTAACATTCATGAAGTTCTCCATGTTTTCAAATCTGTCCGACCAATACTTCGTTTTGAGATCCATCCTAGCTCCTGGCCACACTGGTACCAGAGCTCGGGACCCTGCACTTCCTCTTTGCCACCTCTGCTTTTCAGGTGGGTAGGGTCTAGAAGTCTCCCCATTCTTAACCTCCAGAATCACTTCTAGTAAGAAACTCACTGTTCTGGAATAAGTTCTGAGAGAGTTCAGGGTGAAAGTGACTATTCCCTGGACTCGAAGACCACCAAGGAGCCCTTAGCCTCTGGGCCACGTGTCAGTGACCCCAGGAGAAAGAAGTTCTAATCCTGGGGCGGGACATCATTCTCCTCCATCAATCAAGGACTCGCCAGCCCACAGGTCGTGGGGTGACTGTGTACCTACCAAAATGAAGGGAGAGTGACATGATCAAAGTTAATTCTCCTTGAAACATCATCTCAGAGTCACAGACTAGCAGTTGATGGGCAGTCGGGTCACTTTGAGACAATGTCGGATGAGACCGCCATCTTCTTGGGGCAGAGATGTTGGTTCCTCTCAACGCCCAGAACCGCATGGCTGAGGGAGTAGAACCCGCGTGTCCACGATGACCTTCGGATCCAGCCAAGGTGGCTCATGGTGGCCCACTCTTCACCACTTCAGGTCGCTACTTGTAGCCCTCTGCCTCCAGGTCTGAACATCAGACGTCTCATCTCCCACCACCTGGAGGTCACACGCCTTCCCGCCGGGAGGGGTGTCCATGAGAGCACTGGGCTGCCCCAGGCCTGGTGCCTGCTCTTGGGGGCCACTGTGCTGGTCAGCGGACATGGGCCAGATGCAGCCCTGAGCCTTGGTCCAGGGCTGTGCTCCCCGCCCCTGCCTCCCGCGGCGGGCTCCAGGAGGCCGGCGTCTGGAACTCAGGCCTGTCCTTACACAGGACGTGGCCTACGAGGCGCTGGTGCCCGTGGCTTTGCATCAGAAGCCGTCTTCCGGAGAGGAGAGACGCAGTCCCCACTCCAAGGCAGGAGCCAGGGCTTCGAGACGAGCTGGCACGGCCTCTTTCCCTGACGTGCCCTCTGAATACAGCTAAAGCCTGGGGACACGCGGCAGAGGGCCACTGCAGTAGGAAGAGCGGAGGAGGCAGCTCTACCAGGCTCAGGGCCCCGCGACCCAGGGCAGGGCCCCGCGACCCTGGGCCTCCTTTGATCCCGCAGGCGGCACTGAAGGGACCAGAACACGGGATGCCACCGTGCGAACACCAAGGCCAGGGAAAGCCTGTCTCGGACCCAAGATGGACCCTCCAGGGCAGCCACTGGCGTCTGCCCGGGCGCACAGCACGCTTCCTGCCCACAGGGGCGCAGCAGAGCCAAAGACCCAGCTGGAGCCCCGCGACGCCCCAGCCCGGCAGTAGGGACCCAGCTGCCCGGTGCGAGGCACAGCGAGCGTGAGTGGAGACACCTGCCCCGCAGGGTGGGCGGCCCCATCTGCTGCCCCTGTGGCACCAGCAGACCAGAATCACACAGCCTGAAGCCAGTGACAGGAAGGGACCTGGGGCCAGTGCAGCCTTGACCTGACAGCCCGCGGAACCAGCAGCACAGGCGGACACCATGTTGCTGGGATCCAGAGGACTCAGAGCGAAGCCGCCAGATTCACCTTGAAAGAGCTCCGAAGGTGACCCAGAAGGGCCACAGGAAGGAAGGACGGCCTCCGTGCCCAGCCCCAACAGGCACGTGCAGGCACAGAAGGTAGAAGCAGCACCCAGCCCTCCTAACAGGACAGCTGACGTCCTGGGATGCTGGGGAACAAGGCACAATCCAGGGGGCTGGAAAACGCAAGCTGAGCGATGGAGGGAGGCCCACAGGCCTCAGCCCTACATCAGGTGGGTTCAATATGGACGGGAGCCATTGACCAGACTATCGTGAATTCTTTTAAAAATTAAAAGGTAGCAAATATCATCAAATAAATGCACTTTATAAATTGACCCATGAGGAAATTATATAACTAAAAAATAAAAATAAAAAACGTCTTGGATGGTCTAAATGTGGACAGGGCAAGGTAGAGTCAGCTCTGTGAGGACAGACCACAAAAGCTCGCCCAAGGGCAGCAGAGAGAAAAGACACCAGAGAAAAGGGAAAAGAACAGCGCTCCTGTCTCTGTGGGACAGCCCTGCGCCTGTGCCATCCTGATCCCGGGAGATGGCCAGGCCACAGATGCCTCAGAAGGAGGTGAGGACTGCAGCGGTCACCTAACAGTCCACGATGACCGCACACAGGTGTGGCAGGAGGTGCAGCCGGCTAGCCAAGAAGCACAATAGTCCAAACTGCAAGTCCAAGGAAAACTGGGGCAAAGCTCGATAGTTACAGTTTTGACACCTGAAGACAAAGACAGGTCCAGAAAGCAGCTGGAGAAACGGTGCCTGTCTGCGAAGTAGGCCAACGGGAGCACAGCAAGCTCCTCCTGGACAGCCTGGGCCAGAGGGGCCGCAGCCTTGACAGGCACTGATGAGGGTCTGCATCTGGCGGAGGAAGCCCCACAGTGTCCTCAGCTGAAGGGACATTAAGAGAAACTCTGTCTCTGGTGGACCTACACTGGAAAAACAGCCAAGGGTGAACCCAGTGAGACCATGGTCACAGAAGGTGGCCTCAGGCTGGGGGAAGCAAACAGCAGCCACAGGCACAGGAGACACGTCTCCACCGACAGGGAGAGTCGGGGCCAGTCGGCAGGCGGCACCGATCACATCACGGGAAACGTCACACGTTAATCGTTTTGTTGTTGAAGCAAACATCATAGCACCCTCGACAAGGCACGTACCTATTCAGATCAAGTTCTCCAGACGGTCACGTTACAGGAGTTGACGGGGTGAGGACCGAGGCAGAGGCGAGGCTGTGATGCCTCCACCGCGTGGCGACGCGCGGCCCCCACGCCGGGATGCACGCGGGCACGGTGGTGCCAGGCGAGGAGGGCTCGCGGAGCCACACTCACAGTGCCAGCCAGCCACCGCGTGGCTCCAGAACACTCCAACGTCCCCTGGGGAGTCACATAATGAGAGTCAGAGGAACGAGAGCCCAACCACACGGAGTGACTGCGCGCATGTCAATATCGGATGTCACCGACTCCTTGGAGCAACGAGAATCACCAGGACTAGAGGAGGGCACTGGGCGAGGTGGAAAGGCTCAGCCCCAGGAAGACACCTGGACGCCAGAGCTCGCAGGTACGCAGGAAACAGGGGCACAGATGGGTGGGGAACAGCTGTGCACGGGCCAGAAGACAGGGAGACGCGTGGCGGCACCACCTGCAGAAGGCCAGTGACACAGGGCCAGAGGCAGGAGCCAAATGCCGACAGAAGCCCAGGATATGTGCCCTGCAAGCACCCGGGCACGCTTCCCAGTTAGAGGAAATCCTGGGGCACACACCAACCAGGGGGGGGGGGGACAGAGAGAGAGGGAGGGAGGGAGAGAGAGTGAGAGAGAGAGAGAGAGAGAGAGAGAGAGGGAGAGAGAGAGAGAGAGAGGGAGAGAGAGGAGAGAGAGAGAGAGGGAAGAGAGGTGGAGGGAGAGAGAGAGGGAGAGAGAGAGAGGGAGAGAGAGAGAGAGAGAGAGAGAGAAAGAAGGAGAGAGAGGAGAGAGAGGAGAGAGAGAGAGGGAAAGAGAGGGAGAGAGAGAGAGGGAAAGAGAGGGAGAGAGGAAGAGGGAGAGAGGGACAGAGAGAAAGAGAGGGAGAGAGAGAGAAAGGGAAAGAGAGGGAGAGAGGAAGAGGGAGAGAGGGACAGACAGAGAAATAGGGAGGAGAGAGAGAGAGAGAAAGAGAGGGGGGAGAGAGAGGGAGAGAGAGTGAGGGAGAGAGAGAGAGAGAGAGAGAGGGAGAGAGAGAGAGAGGAAGAGAGAGGGAGAGAGAGAGAGAGAGGAAAGAGAGGGAGGGAGAGAGAGAAAGAGAGAGAGGGAGAGAGAGGGGGGAGAGAGAGACAGGAAGAGAGGGAGAGAGAGAGAGGGGGGGAGAGGAGAGAGAGAGAAAGAGAGAGAGAGAGAGAGAGGGAAAGAGAGAGAGAGAGAGAGAGAAGAGGAGAGGGAGAGAGAGAGGGAGAGAGAGAGAGAGGAAGAGAGAGAGAGAGAGAGAGAGAGAGAGAGAGAGAGAGAAAGGGAGAGGGAGAGGGAGAGAGGGAGAGGCCAGAGCAGTTCTCTAACAATGGTGGAATCGAACTAGTGAAGAATAACAGACAGTGAACAGAAGAATCGCAAACGCTCATAAATTAAACAAAACACTTCTGAATAATCCATGTTCCGAACAGAAGTCTTAAGGACATTCGAGACGCCACACACGCAGCAGGCTGGGACTCGGCATGCCGAGCTGGTGTGATGAAGGTGAGGTGCTGAGGGGGTCACAGTGCTGAGTGCTGAAGGGGCAGCATGGGGATCTCACATGCCCAAGGGACACCCTTTACTGGGGTACTGGGAAAAGGAGGAAAGAGGCAAAGCACGTGCAGGAGGTGATCATGGCCAGCATCAGGACTGGACCAAAAGATCTCAGCACAGCCCCACAGCCACTGAAGGAAAGATGAGGGGTTCCTGGGAACAAAGTCATGCTCATAGATAAGAACCTAGAAGAAAATGACCAATATTTCATAATAAACTATCAAATCTCAGTCAAGGAGAAGTAAATAGCCAGAATAGTCCTCTAAGCATGAAAAAAATGAGTTGGAATTAAAGGCTTCTCTAAGAGAAATCTCTAGACCCACAGGGTTTCACTGGAAATTTTAACCAAACCTATAAAGATGAATTAACATCCCACAAGATAGAGGAAATAGAGAAAATCACAGACAAGCGTATGTCAGGAACTTAGATAAAAACCTTTCAAAAAAGTAACAAGTTTAATCCAGTGATATATACAAAGTATAACACACAGCAGACAAGTGAGTTATATTTTATACATACCCAGGGCTGGTTCAGCACTTGATCTTCAAACTAGGCAATGTGTCCTGGAGCTAAAGGAGAAAAAATAAGGTGATCAGAGCAAGTGACACAGAAGCAGTAGTGGACAAAATTCAATGCTCACTCATAATAGAAAAAAATCTCAGCATACTAGAAAGAGCAAAATTCCTACAAAAACCTACAGCTGCCGTCACACTTGATACTGAAGGACTGAACACATTTTTCTCGGATCAGGAATGTGGTGAGGATGCCCAGGTGGACACCACTGCTGTTCAAGAGGACGTCCAGTACAGTAAGACGAAGAAAATAAGGAAGAGGCCAACCCACTGCAAAGAAAGAAACAAACTTACATTCCACAAGACATAATTGTCCCTGTAAAAATAAAACCAAAACAAACAAACAGACAAACAAAAGGAATTTATAACAAACTTCCCAAAACTAGTGAGTTCAGCAAGGTTAGAAGATTTAAAATCAACACAAAACTCCCAAATGCATTTTACATACTAACAGTGAACAAGTGGAAACCAGAATTGAAAGCATGATTCTGTTGAAAACCCTCCATGGGAATTTTAGGTGTAAATCTATCAAAACATGGACAAATGTCTATCCTAAAGGGTACCAAATGCTGATGAGAAAAAAATAAAAGAACACCTTAATAAACAGGAAGACATACTATGTCTGTAGAAGTTTCTACCTAGTAAAGGTGTATATTCTTCCCAAGTCTCTTCATAAGTTTATAGCAACTTTTACCAAAATCCAAGAATTGTGATTTTTAATTATACACAGGTTTTCTTCAAGCCTTATTGGGAAAGGAAAGGCCCTGGCACGTTCCGACAGTTCTGCAGAGGAATCGTGCTCTGATGGTGTGCTGGCTCTGCAGCTGCACTCGTCGAGACGGTGTGGCCAAAGGACAGACACGTGGATCAATGAAACAGAATAGAGAGCCCAGAAATAGACCATACAAACACGCCCCTGATTTTTGACAAAGATAAAAAAGCAATTCAAAGGATGAAGGCTAGCTCTTAAATAAATGATGCTGTAGCATTGGACTTCTTGGATGAGCCTTGACCTAAACCTTATATTTACTACAAAAGTAACTCACGGTGGACCCAGGACCGAGACGAAGAGTTCAGTGTCACTCGCCTTCTCTGATTGGCTAGACGGCCGGCCGGCCCAGGAGGAGAGACGGCCCATCGCACCGGTGCCTCCCTCCCCGGCAGTGCCGTCTCTAGGGCCGCAGTGTCTCCCGCACCTGGGTTTTCCTTTCGTCTCCCTTGCACTGCAGGGAGGAGCTGCCCCCTCAGCTCCCCTGGAAGCCTGCTGTGCCCCCAAGTCTGGCTCTCTGGGCTGGGCCCTTGGCTTTCACCCCTCCCTCAGCACCACAGAGCAGCCGGCACCCAGGGTGCTGAGTCACTTGTCCGAGTTGACTTGCACACTTTGCACAAGTTGTAAATGATCTCCCCATGGTTGCTTGGGATGGAATGATCCAATTTTGAGGTGAACTAATTTAAAGTCCAATGTAAGAGCCCTAATTGAGGAGATAGCTAAGATGGCGGCTAGCTGAGAGCCAGAAAGGTGTTCAAGTTCCACCTGATATTCATGCATTTGTCTAAGAATCTTTTTATGCCCGTGAACACTGTGTGACGCACCTGTAAGCTCGAGCTGTTAGCACGTGTCCCTGTTAAGGCAAAAAGTATTTAACCGGGTGAGGGTGAGTTAGAGTGGTGGTTGGAGTTGGAGTTGGAGAGGTTGTTGGAGCCGGAGAGAGAAGTTAGAAGAAAGAAGAATTAAAAGAACTTTTTCATTTCCATCTGCCTCCGAATTTTCTCCCGCGGCGTCGTTGCTGCAAGGCGGCAACCGCTACAGGTGGCAACAGTCCGACAATAAGACTGAAAACTGAGCGGTTCCCAGATTTGATAGCTGAGAGCCCACTAGCAGTCAAGCAGAAATTTTGACTCAGAGAGGCCTGAGTTTTGATCCTGTTTCCAAAATTTGGGACATGGGTGACCTTGAACAGTCTTAAGGTTTTCTTAGCCTTCATAGTAAAATCTTTAAAATGGGGTAATAACAGTCTCTCCGTCCTTGAATAAAATTAATAATAATACCATTAATTTGATTACCCTTATGACCACATTGTTCCATCATTTAGAAGATTAGATCTCTCAAATGCTCTGGCCTCATAGAATGATAGGTTTGGATCAATGTTGACTGTTCGTATTTGTAGAAGACGGTGATTTTTGGACAAAGATTCTCAGATGTATTTTGCAGGCCTGTATGTGGTATGTATGACTTGTGCATGTTTTAAAAATAAACCCACACCCATTCATTTGTGAAGTAAATCATAGATATCTCTGGAAAAGCTGATCTAGAAATTATGGTCCCCTATTCATTGACACGTGCACTATATCCTTAAGGTGATTAAGGAATATTAGATTTCTTTGTTACTTAGTATGATACTGACTTTTGATTCAAGGTAATACAAAGTGTCTGCCACCACCAACGTAGTAACATTCATTAGAACTGTGAAGCTGACCCTGGGCCATGCCCTACCACTCATCAGCCCTCTGCTGTCCCAGACTCCTGGGCCCTTCCAGAGAAGGTGCCACGCTGGATAGGCCCTCCTTGCCACGTTCTTTCCACTAGGCTTACATCTGCTCTCTTTTATTCCCACAGTGAACACATTCTCTGGAACTAATAGGTCTCTTCAGTCTAGGATTTTCTATTATTAATCATGTCTTATCACTTATGCACTGGTGAGTTAGACTCAAGAAGACAGGAGGGGTCCTGAGATTAGAGATGTTGTCACTGATGAGTGAGAGGTTAGAAGCTATAGCAGTCTCTGTTTATAGACCTTGAGAAACTCCTCAGGCTTTGATTATAAGATTTTCCTCTAGGACAAAGGATCTTACCCATCCTCCAAAGACAAGGTATGGTCTATGCATTCATGAATTTGTCTCTCAAGATGATGTTTCAGGGGATATGGTGTGTGTGTGTGTGTGTGTGTGTGTGTGTGTTTTAGTTTATGCTCTTCTTAACAAACTACATACATTTGTAACATAATACTTTATAAATTATGGATTCATGCTCAGTATAATTTAAGCTATTTCATCCTAATTTAGATACAATATAACTTCATAGTATGTAAAGGTAAGTCCAATATAAATCTTTAAGATTAGTTGCAAATCCCCCTCCCCTTTTAAATTCCTATAAATGGAATTTTCCAAAATAAGAATAAGAAATTTTCTTTATCTCAAGGTTGCTATGGAATTAGATTGTTTTTTTCTTTTTTCTTCCCTCCTGACAACCTCTATTGCTACATTTGGATTCTATGAGTGAAAATTCATTCATCTTACTCCCCGTGATGCTTGTCTTCTTTCCTAATAACACAGCATCCTTTGGCCTGTGTCTGGAGGCTGATGGAGGTGGACTGAGCTTCACTCACTGGCGAGGAGGCATTTCTCTGTCTCTAGCAGCATCTGGTGGTGCTGGGGCCACAGGGGCAGCTGGAGAGGCTCTGGGGGACACTGAGCCACAGCACGCACACCTCCAGCTGTGTCAGGGTGAGCAGGACGTGTGCTCCTGCATCCTGTCACACGTACTGGGGACTGACCTGTCTCTACGCCGTGCGCTGGGGGCAGCGTTCAGTGAGGCCTGATGGGGACGAGGCCACCCGCTCTACACAGCACAGTCTGCTTTACTCAGAGTCCACTGGTTTTAGAGCTAATCACAGACTGGGCGCAGTGGTGCACGCCTGTAATCCCAGCGGCTCAGGAGGCTGCAGCAGGAGGATCACAAGTTCAAAGCCAGCCTCAGCAACTTAGTGAGTCCTTAAGAAACTCAGTGAGACCTTGTCTCAAAATAAAAAAAAAAAAGGGGGGGGCTGGGGATGTGGCTCAGTGGTTGAGCACCCGTGGGTTCAATGCTTGGTCCCAAGAGAAGGAAGAGTTGCTCACAGCTGGGAAGGCCTTCACAGCCGCATCCAGACTTGCTTTAGGCAGGCTCCGCAGCCAAGCGGGGCCATCAGGCTGATCCTCAGGCTCCTGAGATTTCAAGACATGCATTTCTGTGCTTCCAGGTAGAGCCAAATAACCCACAGGCCATCTGACACTCACAGGGTGGAAACTGACCTGTCCCCACAAAGGCACCACGAGGGCCCCTCACCAAGGTGCAGAAGACAGGGAGTGGCATCTGAGTCCCCACTCAGCCCGGCTGCACTCCCAACTCCCAGAGCCCCACGGCAGGCACGCGCCTGCCCCAGGCTCAGGCCCGTGTGCAGCAGGTGTCTGTAACGGCAGGGCTGTCCCCTGCCCACTGGGAGCCTAACTGCCAGCAGCCTGGGCTGCCGGGAAGCAGAGACGGCGGAGGTCCTCCAGGCTCAAGGGCCACGGGTGGCCCCGCCGCGCTGGCCGCAGCGGAGCGCGGGAGCCACGCGCACACCTGTGAGGTCCGCCTGCGCCTGCTCTCCACACATCTGCGTCACCTTTTTCAAGTACATTAACACTTTTTTCATTAATAAAACACGTATCAATTTGTGAAAAGGTCAATTTTGCTACAGTTTCTTGTCATTCTTCCACGTCTTTGCGAGGAATGGCTGTGAACACAGGTGCTGTTTGTGAGCGTGCTCGTGTTCCAGGCTCTCCTCGCACAAGCAGTGGCGGAGGGTCACGGGAACTAGGAAGCGCACAAACGGCTTCAAATGACCAAGAAAAAGAAGAGGAGGAGAGACCATGGCTTCAGTTCCTGCTTTGCTGCACGTGATGCTTCAGGGCAGGAGATGTCTCTTCCAGCCACGGCCTCTCCAGTGGACGCTGCAGCGTTGGCGAGGCAGGGCGCGGCGTCCCGAGGGGCGTCCCCCACAGGGCTCCAGAGCAGGCGGCTCCTACCGGTGCCCCCTGGGTGCGGAGGGCAACAGACTCCCACCACCTCAGGGAAGTCCGCAGGGACAGGGCCTCCCTGTGCTGAGACAGGACGCACTGCCACGGGTCTCCGGCCCTGGTGGAGCGGTGGCAGCCTGCGGGGCCAGCACTGCGTGAGCCTGCTCAGGCGAGGCCCGCGCAGCCTGCAGGTGCGGAGAGGCTGGCTGCGCAGGACGGGGAGGGCCTCTACGTCCAGCTCGAGAGCGGCAGAGCCGTGGTGGTCCTGCACCCCACACCCCAGCTCTCCCCTGAGGGGAGACCTGGAAAGCCCGCGTCAGCCCTGCGCTGTCCTCTGCACAGCTGGGCTGGCCTGGCCCAGGCTCAGGACAGTGTTCCCGTCCCTGCTGACGTGGTGGTCCCTGAGCCTGGCCTTGGAGGCCCCAGGCCTTCAAGTGTGGCTGGCCTACTCTGAGCCCAGAATCTCTGCTTGCTAAGACTTCCAAAGACAGCCGCAGGCCCGTCCATCCCAGGGCCCGTCTCCTCAGTCCAGCCCTTGTCAGTGACCTGCCTCCTGTGAAGACACTGCCACCACTGTGCCGTGCACTCTGCCGTTGGCACTGGACCTGACTGGTGGGCAGCGTGCTAGCGGTGGGCACGCCGCCTCCTCGCAGCAGCTACCCACACCTGCGTCAGCAGCAGGTCCCCGGGGAGTAGCCCAGATCCCCGTCCCCCCGAGGTCTGCTAGCCATGGCTCAGTCTCCAGGGCCAGGCCGCAGGCTCCCCAGCTGCGGGTGAAGTCCCAGGGCATAGGGGCAAGGGAGAAGGACAGAGGGCCCTGAGCCCCACCGTGAGCTGGCCTGGCTCAGAGGTGACCAGGTGGTGGGTCTGCTGACCCCTCCTCGACAGGAACCTAAGGCCTCCTCACGCTGTCTGCCTGGGGAAGACGCACAAGCACTAGCCATCAGCACCCTCCAAAGGCCACTGCCTGTGGCGGGACCTCACGTTTCGGGCAGTGTGCGTTTAGGCCATACGTGCCTCTCATGCCCCTGTGCCACTGTGTATCCCAAAGCAGGAGGCGAGGGCTCGCAGGGGAAGGCCCGCCAGGGCTAGTTGCTTCCCGCCATCTCAGCAGGCAGAGCGCAGGCCACAGAGCCAGGGCGGGTGGGGTCTGAGGCTCCCTGGGAGGTGCTAATGGAGCGGCCTCTCTGACGTGGGCTTGCCCTCGAGGAGACAGGCCTGATCTTCCTTCACCCTGCTGTAAGCAGGCGAGTTTGGGATGAGGGGCAGTTGCTGGACCTTTTCTCTGAGGCCACTCATCACTCCATGATTCTCCCATCATTGATGACCCCAAGCGTGGCTCAGGACTTCCTGGGGTCACTGGAAAGGGCGAGGGGAACCTGAGGCAGGAGGCCCTCCCTGCCCACCCACTTTCCTCACCAACAGAGTGTGCGTGCCAGTGTCTGCTTGGCATGGAGGGAAAGCTACCCTTTGTGTTGCGGTGGCCGCTAACCTAATTTGCCAGGCCAAAGGATAGGCCCTGTGATCTAATTCTCAATCTACCAAGCACTGAGATGAGGACCAAATCATCTTAGAGGATCTGATAATCTCGTTTCGATCGATTGGTTTCTTAGGCAGTATCCTTGGGTTGAGGCTTTTCAGATAAGTAAAGAAAATTAGGTCACAAGGAAAATGCTTCCTCCACAATGTGGTGTGCAGGTCGCCATCAGCTTGGGGCCGCTGCCCGGCCTCTCCCCGGGCGCCGGGCCCACCGAGAGCAGTTACTGTACTCCCGCAAAGCCGTCCGCGGCGCGGCTCAGTGGCTAAAACGCTGCAGTTTCTCCCATTGACTGCCTGAAATAAAATAATCTATGATGCATGAACAAGTCTAAATGAAATAATAATATCCTTAGCAGTGAAAAACGGATTGGTAATACAGTAATTGAGCAGATTTATTGCCATCTCCTTGAGCTAGCCTGCTGAAACAGCCGGCTATTTTATTTAATCTCATATCAGAGGAATTACTGGCTGGTAATCCATTGTTAAACATCATTTAGAATGATGGATGAAAATGTCAGCTTTTCCAACATAATCAATTCATATCTCATTAGCACATATTATTTATGATTCTCATAATGGGACCTGCAGGGGTCTCCAGGGGGAGATGGAGACCTCAGCTGTTGTCGAAATGAGATGAGGTATACTGTAGCTTATGAGTTAATAACTGCATATAAAAAATACTCCTCCGCAGTATCGATTGTTCTTGCCATTTTACGAATGAGCCGAGTGACTGGCCGCCCCTCTTGCTGTGAGCCGCGGGCTGGCAGCATTTTCTCCTGTGATTTTTTAGGTTAAGAATTTGGCTGGAAATATTCTAAAAATAATAACTGGGGCCCATCCTAGAAGAACTTCCTCATACCAGGAAAGTGAGCCCTTGAACGTCAGGCACCAAGAAACACCCCGCTGCGGCGCGGCTCCCCGTTAAGGACCAGGCGCTCCGTCCAGCACCTATGAAGATAAATGGGCGTCTCTGCGGCTCCAGCCCGGTTGCTTCTTAAGGACACTCCACTGTGTGCTACCTCCAAGACCAATGAAAAGCAAACCTTGATTCATGGTCCTCAGGCCGCTGGTGGCACATCAGTAATCATGGTTACAGTGTCAACTGCTGTCTCAATTAAACCACATTTGAGAATCATTTTATGCTTCAGCTCATAAACATCAATAAAGGAAAATGAGTAATAAATGACTGTCGAGAGTACAAAGGACCAGCTCATATTTCAGATGAAAATGAAGACAAAATGTAGCTTTTATTTGCCTGTGGAATTCCCATTAACTGCATCACTGACAAGAGAGGCTGGATCAATAGCCGGCCGGCCGCAGAAACCGTTTCTGGCTGTTGAGCAGCCGGTGCGAAAGGAAAGCTGTCATATTGTGATCTTTATCAGGTAATCTTCATTACAGCAGAGCAGTGATATATGTATATGCCGGTCAGCTCGGGGCACTTCTAATTCTTGGTCCTATTTGTGGTTTGAGTGGAGAGCGATCACAAATTATTTGTTTACGGCGATGAAAAATCTCCAATGTTCATCCCTTTTATTCTTTTTATAGGTAATCTGTATCCAGGAACTTTCTCCCAAGACTACTTTATTCACTCAGGGTTTTTAGGAAAGTATTATATCAAACCTCACCTTCCTGCCCCTCGGAGTGAAGAAGAGCCTGTCGGGACGGTTAGGGGGCTCCATGCGCGATTCATAAGCTCCCTCTCCAAGGGCTTGACAGAAATTTTGTTTTCTTTGTGAGTTGCTGATCTCCTTAATTGAACGGGAGTGCTGCTGGCTGTGCGAGACAGATAGGGACGCTTCCCGAGGCACGCGAATGCAGGAGGCTTCTTCCTCCTGCGAGAGGAAGGGGAGAGGGAGATGCGAGCTGGTAAGTGGGAAAGAGGGCCAGCCACCGCAGGAGGGGCCTCTTCAGGAATGCTGCGCTGGGGAGGGACTCTGCAAATCATCGAAATGTGCTCAGTTAAATGCACCACGGGAAGACCTCACAGGAAAAACGAGTGGGTGAGTGGGACAGCAGGAGATGTCCCAGGGAAAGACACCGTGGTGGTGGGAGCAGCAGTCCTAGCCTTCCCGCCTGTGGAAAACCTCAGGTCTCCTAGATCCCAACGTGCTTCAGAATCCTGTTACATCCTACAGAATCTGCACAGGGAGATTAAACTGGATGACCACCCATTTATACTTCCCGCCAGCTTTGATCTCCAGAACCGGAAGGGAAGACACAGGCCCCAGGCCCACCTGAAGGCTGGCTGAGGTCTGGGGTGTTCCTGCCCTTTGAAATGAGCACCCCAGTTTTCAGCGTGAACGTGCCTTTCGCACACATATCCTCTCTTCATCACCATCTGTGGCCAAGTCCCATCTTGGTGAACTAATATCAATATGACCCAGCAGCCAGACCCCGCTGGAGGGTGACATGTGGAACTCCAAGGGCCAGGAGCACGGTGGAGCTGTCAGCTCAGGATGGTCTGGGAAGTTCCTGCTCACTAGGACATCTGCCCTAGAGAACCTCTCTGGGGATCCCCGAAGGCGTCTGAGGGCCCAGCTCTCCTTGTGACCTCAGTGCTCCGTGGTGCTGGCATGGAACCAGGGCCTCCGGCAGGCTGGGCACGCCTCCACCACTGAGCTACTCCCCAGCCTCAGCCCTCCTTGCATTTTAGTCCAGAATGGAGGTGGACGTGGTTCCTGAGCCCAGCGCCATGCCTCTGCGTTCTCAGGGAAGTTCATTAAAGGGTGGCATTTAATCAGTTTTAAATGTAGCTTCTATAACCTCAAAGACCTACCAGAAGGACTTTGATGGCTTTTCTTGTCGTTTTTTTCAGAAAGAGTGATCACTAACTAAAGGGACCACTGCCTCTTATAATGGGACCACCTTGACCCACCTGCAGCATCAAGTACCCTAAAGCCCCGAGCCCTGTGTTCAGAGCGCAGACCACAGGCCGGTGCTGGACCTGAAAGGGCCTCTTGCTACGTGCACGCATGCTTCCATCCCACACCTAAGATGAGTGGATGGCTCTGACTGTCACCCTCAGATCCAACTGGGACCTTGGAGAGTTACCAGTCAATTGTCTCCACCACTGTTCTTAGAAAAGTGACTTGTCATTGAGCAGAATATTCAACAAACAGAACATTTGTCAAAAGAAGTCAATAAAACCAAAGGCAAAAAGCTACATAGAAACATTCTGTAGGCAGGAATGTGAAGGGTGCGGCCACATGGAAGCACAGCTCGGAGTATCTCAGCACGTCGAGCTGAGCCATTGCACCCGCAGGCGCACACCCAGGAGAAGCAGAAACAGGAAGCCTGGCACGTGGACACCCACAGCGGCCCTCCTCACAGTGGTCCAGGTGCCCACCTGCAGACGGAGAGGTGGCAAAGGCCGAGGGTCTTAGGGCACTATTATTCAGCACTGAGGAGGAACGAGGGAGCCATGCCTGGTAGGAAGGGCCACCCTTGAAGACGCTGTGCTGAGTGGGAGAAGCCAGTCACAGGGCCACTGACGATGGTGCGCGTCTCGAGGAAGTGTCCAGAACAGACGGGCAGCAAGCAGAAGGCAATCAGAAACTGCTGGGCCCAGGAGGAGGACACAGAGGGAGGGTGAGGACTACTGTGGCTTCTCTGGGGACCGTGAGGACGTTCTGGAGTCACCGGCAGTAACTGCAAATCCTTGCGGGTGAGAGTGTGCGAGTGCACTGACAGCCAGAGAAGAGTGCGGTGAGAAGGGGTGAGCATTGATCCAAGGACCCACGTCTCAATAAAGCTGCAAATTAAAGCAGCCAAGGACAAAGCAGGGCACGCCGTGACCCGGGAGCAATGCCGTCGGTGCAGGCACCGCCCAGTCCAAGTGGGGGAATTCCTTGTTCTTCCTTTATGACACAAACATTCCAGGAACAGCGCTCCTGTGGCCCCAGATCCAGGTTCCAGGGTCAGGTAATCGTTCAGCTGGTCCGTGGTCAGCCAGCAGGAAGCACCCGTCGAGCTCTCTCTGAGTGCAGAGAACTCAGGTGGGCACAACTGCCAGCACGTCACAGGGACTGGTCATTAATCCACACAGCTAATATGATATGCAAAGCAGGTGGGCAGGACCCGCCCGCCCTGGCCTCTCGCATGCTGGGTACTAATGTGAGTCCACCGACGTCCACAGCAAGGGAGGCTGGGCACACGCCCACGGAGAACGGGCAGTGGAGGCTCTGTGTGCACAAGATGACCGAGAGCAGGCGTGCCCACGCAGGGAGGAGAGGACCGGCGCGTGCCGCTGGGCCACTCTCTCTGGTCATGTCCCCTTGTGCCTGTGCTTTCAGCAAACAAGCACTGACGAGCGCCTGCTCCGCGCAGAGCCGCGGGCCGCGTGCGCCTAGACCCTCGCTGGAGAGACGGCACAGGCCGCCCCCGTGCAGCATGTGGGTCTGCGGTGCCGGCTGAGGCCCCACCGCGCCTGCATCGGTTGTGCCAGTAGAGTTCAGTCCCTGAACTTCCCTGAGCCCGATTTTCCTCGTTATTCATGAAGAAGAGTGAAGGTCGTCTACGCTGCCGAACACCCACGAAGCAGTCTCGTGGCCACGGGAGATGATGCGTGAAGACTGATGATCAGTGGGACCAAGTGCACAGTCTGAGGCGCTTCTGCCGGGCTCCAGCTGATGGCTTTCGGGAAGGTGATAAGGGATGTGATCCGCAACACGAAGACGGTGCGCTGTTTCCCTGAGGAGGAAAAGGAGATGTCCCACGGAGAGAGGAAGAGTGACTGAGCAGAGGGAAAGTGGACCCGGGCGGCTCGGGCCGGCGGACCCCAGCCTGGGGGGGAAGCACCTCTCCGCTCACCCCGGCGCAGTCCAGTGTTGGTGGCGCCGCTCCCCCGGCTCTGGGAGAGTGCTTCCGTCAGCCACGGGCCTCCAGAGCCAGCCTTCCTCTCTGGACTCACAGGCCTCCTCTGCCTTCAGGCCCCAGCCGAACCCACCTCCTGCTTCAAACCCGGCTTCTGCTGCTCTCTGACTTCCCTTCCTGCCTCTCCTGTTGGGGCCTGTGCGGTTTCCTTGGCTCACTCCGACAGTCCAGGACAATCCCACTGTTCTGAGGTCTCCTGATAAGGAACCTCAATCACAGCTGCCAAGTCCTTTTGCTGTGAAAGGGGACACCTTCGAAGCACAGCGTTCCGCCAGGCTCAGGCGGTAGGATGTGGCTTCCTGAGGGCCGCGGCTCTCCCAGCACAACAATGCCAGGGCGTCCACACTGCGGGCTGCCGGAGAAGGCCCAGCCACAGAGAATCTGCGCCTTGTGAGTCACCCCTGCCCGTGAGCTGTCCACTGTGCCCCTCCTGAGCCCCGCTCTCTGGCTGGCCTTGCAGGCTAGGTACGTGCCTTGCTCTCGGGACGAACCCAAAGCCGCTCTGCTCCCCAGGGCCCTGGCATTACCCCATCGTCATTCGTATTTCACAGACATCTTGCACCTTACTCAGGCGGGAGAGGTGCAGTCGACAAGCAGCCCGCCATGCCCACACCCGCCCACGCTGCTCTCAGGGGTGGGCTGCCCCTTGGGAGCCCCCAGAGGCTCGCCAGCCCCAGGTGCTCTGCAGTGGCTCTCGGGGGCCTGGGCCCCACCTGCCCGCATGGGAGAGCCGTTCCTCCCGCAGGCCTCTCGCTTGGTGGCCTCTCGCAGCTGCGTCTTGCTCCTCTTCCATCCACGCGCCTTCAGGGTCAGCTCCCCAGACAGAGCTGCTGCCTGGCTCTGGCTGCCGGTCCTGCGGCCTGACGAGGGGCCCAGTGTGCACTCTGAAGTGCTGTCTTAGTTTTACTGTGATGACACCTGTCATATGTCACTGTGACTCTGCGTCCTTGATGTTGGGCTGCTGTGGGCTCCTGGTCCTCCTCTGTCCCCGCCCACGGGGTCCATCCGCAGTCCACCCGCAGGGTCTCTCCAGGCGTCAGGGCCCTCCACCTCTTCAGTGGCTGTCTTTCCCTCTGCGATCCTCTCTATGCTTTGGTACTGGGGCTGGCACCGGAGCCTTGCAAGTGCTCTGCCCCTGAGCCAGGTCCCGCCCCACCTGGGTCCTTGACAGTGCGCACCTTGCTCAGAGGGAGGGGCCTCGCCTCCTGCGCTCCTGGCCTTGCCCTCGCCAGCCCTGCCTCCTGGTCCGCCCCCGCCATTTACCCATTTACTCACTCTCTAGAGTTGGTGTGTGTTCTCAAGTTCCACCCGACCTCAGCGGACAGCTCAGCCCTCTGACTCTCCCTGCTTTCCACCCATCCCATCTGTCTTGGTCTTTCTCTGCAGAGGACACCAGCTCAGGTCAAGTCGGAACACACCTGGGGTCCCTCAAACGAGCCCTTGAGCCGCTGCGCCTTCACCTCTGCTGCTCCAATGTCTTCCCCAGAGGCCTGGAGAGCCCTCCTCAGGAGGTGCCTCCTCTCTGGCGTCCCGGGGTCCGCAGTGGCTGCCGAGGCAGGCCGCGCCCCGTGGCCGAGGCTGAGCTGGCCTCCTTTCTCTCAGCTGCCGCTCCTCCTTCAGGTCACAGCTCCGTGACTTCCCGCCTCCCAGCACGCGGGGCTTCCTCTCTCTTCTGCGCGTCCAATCTGGAGCGTCCGAGAGCCGCTGCGCCTCTGCCTCTGCTGTTCTGGCCACTGCCCGTCTTCAGTGAGGAGCTGACCTTTTCCCTTTGACGTGCCACCCTGGTCACTGGCTTTACGCGCCCTCGCTGCAGGCGCGGTCGCCGCCCAGGCTCCCGCGGCCCCAGGCTGGGTTGGCCTCCTCATCTGCTCGCTCCCCTGATGGAAGGTGCGGTATCTGGAGATAGGCCTTGGGTCACTCCGAGAGGCCATTAGTGAGGCACGTGGCATGAGTGGGGAGCAGAGGGAGGAGCAGATGTTGGCCACAGTGATGGCATGGTGGTGCTGGCACCCCAGGCAGCGCAAGACGGGCACCTCAGTGCACCAGGGGGAGGTGGGTCGGAAGAGGCTGCGGCCGCTCTGGCTGCCGGCACGCTCCTCCTGAGGTAAGGAAGTCTACGAAGCCTGCGGAGCGCCCTGCCTCAGACCACGCGTCGCCACAGCACGCTATTTTAAACGTGATCTTTTCATACCACTCGTCTGTGACTTGTGTCCTGAAATAAATCTGGACAATGACTGAAGTGTTTTTCATCTATTTTGAGATCATCAACTATACGAGGACATTAGAACACATAGGAGGAGATTAAATGATTCAGAGCAATCACTTAATAAAGGCACCACGGGTCAGATTTTCAAATGAGAACAGATTTGGTGGGAGGTGAGGGGAATCTCGCTCGCGGTCTTGCATGCTGCGTTAGTCTGCAGCTTATCATCCCACACAGCTGGCCCTCAAGTTTGCTCCTACAACGAATGGCCCGACAAAGTGTCCATGTCAACGTGTTTGCTTACCGACACTTCTACCCAGAAGTAAGGAAGTGCTCATCCTTTTTTTCTGCTAAGGGAGCCCTTGTAGGGAGAGGCCGTTGTGAGAAAGACTCTGGTTGATGGAAGCACCCTGTGGCTACGTCGAAACCCAGGGAGCAACCCCTTCCCAACCGGGCAGAAGAGGAGGGCAGCACCCCTCCCCTCTCCGTGCAGCAAACCCAGCAAAACGGCCACAGGGGGTGAGCGGGCATGTGCTAGCCCGACTCTGGAGAGAACTGGACCTGAGATAGCTCTCCTCTCGCTCCTTGCTGAAGAAGCCCCATGTGCTGGTTTCTACCCCTATTCCTAGATATCCAACAGTGAGCACCAGAAAGACCGTCCTGGGGACGGTGTTCCCTGGTGGTGACCACAGACAGACAGCAACACAGCAGACAGGTGGACTCTCCAGGGTTCATTTAAAGGGGATAGCCCCGCGTTGAGGAAGTGGATTACCAAAGGAGCACACAAAGCTCGTCACATCACTCCCCTAACCCCAGTGAGGCGGGGGGTTGTCCAGCAGCGCTGGGCTCTAGCTCTGCAGTGCGGACACACGGTGGCCTCTGCCTGCGTGCAGGGCCAGCGTGGGAAGTGACCCAACAGCGGGGTCACAGGGCTGGGTGGAGTCAGGCCCGGGCGCGCCACCCCACAGGATGAGGGGACGATGTCCTCGTCTCTGTCCAGTCAGAGTAATGGCCTCCCCCTTTGGTTTTTAACAGAGCAGTGGAGTTTGCATAGCTGTAACAGTAAGATGCTTCATTAACCAAATATGCATATCTAGTGTTTTTCAGAATCACAAATGAATTTATGGAGATGTTCTTTACATAGAAATTTAAGGCATGCCCCAATTTCATAAATCAAAGGAGCCACACTGTGAGCACACTTCTTGAATGGATTATCATGGAAATGAAGAAGTGGCTACTTCCTAAGGAAACCCCAAATTCTGCTGTGCCAGGGTTCAGATAAATATGCAGATGGCACACGAGGTGGTGGCCGTTAGCCCCAGGATGGTGGGGGCAGCCGAGCACACAGGCCAGCCCCTCCTGGCCCTGCCCTCGGGAGCATGCAAGGAGCTCGAGGGACGCGTCGTGCCATGCAGAGCCCTGTAGGGAAGGTGGTGCTGGCGGCAGGCAGCTCGGCAGGACCGCTCTGAGAGCCGTGGAGGGAACCAAGGCCACAGGCACAGACACGGCGGCGCTCGCGGGCAGTGCTGATTTCCCAGAGAAAGGCAGCAGATGCGCCAGCGAGGAACATTGGTGCAATGAAGAAAATCTCTTTCATTTTTATTATTTTTATTTATTTGCTTTAGTTGTACACAATGCAAAGCATTTATGTTTACGTGGTGCTGAGGATCGAACCCGGTCAGCGCACGTGCTAGGCGAGCGCTCTACCGCTTAGCACAACCCCAGCCCAACAATGAAGAAAACCTGACCCGAAGGCGTGGCCTGGGGGTGTCCGTGTCCCAGGGACCCCTCTCATGCCTGTGGCCCCAGCCGTCGCAGCCATCAGACCCAGTGGTCAGCCTCAGCCCAGCGGGGCCAGGTGCTGGGGACAGCTCCCACGGGAGTCCAGGGAAGGCGCCACACGAGGAAGGCCGCAGCCAGGTTGCCCTGGACCTCAGCCCCGGACACTGGAGGACCACAGGCAGAAGGAAGACAGCCGTCCTGGGGTCCAGCCTCCTGACTGTGCCTCCTTCTGGTTCCTCGGCACTCGGCCTCAAGCCACCGAGCGTCACCCAGGGCGGATCAGCGTGAGTGCCGTCATGGGCCCTGCGCTGGGCCCTCTGCCCACCTTCCACGGCATCATCTTGGCATGTGGTCTCCATCCTGAGGTCCACCTGCCGAGGGCCTTCCTGGGGAGGGGTCTTGATGCCAGGCAACGCTCAGCCTGTTCCCAAGGCCTTATCCTCCCACTCACTGCCCTTTCCTTAAAGTGACAGGCTGTGTGACTCCACAGAGGAGTACAGCGCACAGACTCTGCCCTCCAGGATTCTAATTAACACCAGCAAAACAATGCGATGGTTCTTCCTGGGGTTGGATTCTGATGACGCCAGCTTTGGAGATGGGTATTCAGCAACCTGCCCAGGGAAGAGCACCAGGCCAGCGGCACGGTCAGTCTGCGAGTGCAGGACCGGGCAGCCTCGGGAGGGCACCACTGCACGCCCCACTCTGGGTTCTGCAACCACCGGGTTCGCTGCCAGTTCTGGATGTAAGATCCCTATTTCTGTAAGTGTCCTGGATACTAAAATTGTAAGCGTGAGAATATATACATCCAGCGACATTTCCAATCATATTAGTCAAAACGCTGCTGGTTTCTAAACTCATTAACATACTTTAATTAATGCAATTTTGTCATAAAGTGTATTCAGTTTTACAGAGGGAGTGACGCAGAGCAATTTTTTGAGGAGTCGTGGAGGTCAGCTGTTGGTGTGCACACGGAGGAGGCCACAGGCTGCCCACTGGAAGGGCCTGTCTTCACACCCTTCTTCCCAACCTCAGGCTGCAGGGAACGCGGGTCCGAGCCCAAAAGCTGAAAGACTGCGCTAAATTCAATCAAGATGCAGAGAGTATTGACACACGCCTTCAGCAAAGCTCAAAATTTCCAATTATTGGTTCAATATTTGCCATCAGAAACCCTGGGCCGCACAGAAAACCTGGGGTTCCGCTTGGTCCACGCTGTGCTGGGCACAGGCCTGCAGTGGAGTGACCGGGGCTGGGCACAGAGAGGCCACAGGGAGACGGTGCCACCTCAGGGGGTGGGCACCGACACGCCCACCCCATGCAGGGCGCCACACCACCTCGGCAGCGACAGGCGAGTCCTCCGGAAGAGCCAGCCTGAGTGGCGTCCACGCTCCCCACTCCACGTGCCTCCAGCGAGCAGAGGAAGCCTCAGGGCCTGCGGCTGGCCACGGCGGACGAGGCCTGGTTTCCCCAAATCCCGCTGGTCCTGGGAGCGCCCGTCCACACTTGGAGGAAATGCGTGGAGTGGCGGAGCTCACCCGTCATAAAACGCCTGTGACATCCCATCAATATCTAATTGTGTTAGTTATTCTGCTGGGGTTCCGAGAAAACTGATGGAGAGGACTCTCGGTATCGATCAGCGTTCTGAAATCTCACGTCCATTGTTTACTGAACTGGTCAATCATCATTGAATTTTTCATTTTGAGTTCAAATGGAAAATTTACAAATCAAAAAGTTTTGTGAAGCATATTCCTAATGATTAGGAGACTGAGGTTTTAATGTCACAAACTTATGGTTTACTCACTGCTTATTTTTAACTGGGATTTTTAAATAGGTGAATGTCACCTTTACCATTTCCGTCATTATGAGTCACCTCCCTTTGCCCCTTCCTATCAAATCAAACAGGAGAGGAAGGAACATTAATTCACATGTTACAGTTACCTTTCTCAAAGTCAGAATATTGAAAGTCACTATACAATGTTCATAGCACAGCATGTAACCTAGAGCAGAGCAAAAGGAGATACGAGCTGGGTCTTTGGTGGAGGGAGAGCTGAGGTCTAGGAGCTGGAAAAATCAGAGCTACATATCAACGAACAGTAGGGGTGGGGTGGGAAAGGGAGATGGACTGACTTGGGGCAGCTGCACCCCATCGCCTGGGCCAGAGGCAGAGAGCGTGCCGGGTCCCTAGAGACCTCAAGCCTCGCGTGCAGTGGGTTCCGTGATATTTCCCCATATTATTTATGGAGTGCAGATGGCCAGAACACAACTTGTGGACAAACTCCCACTAGGTCCTTTCTCATTTCCCATGCGAATGCATCAAAATCAAAGGAAGATGTGTTGCTTAGTCTTAGAACTCCTTCATTTCATCATTGCTTATTTTTAAACCAAAGTAAGCCTTTTTTAAAAAAAAAAATATAATTGCCTACTGTAGCCAAAAGGAGTCAACAAAAAGAACAATCTTAATCGCTTTCAAGGAGTCCAATGGAGTTGTAATTTGCCTTATAAACCACGTCACTGTGCTGGAGATTTACAGCAGCGTGTGATCTTTAGTTATACTGTAGATCACTTTCCTGATGGTCATGCAATTAAGGATCCGGACATGAGGAACAATACACTACCAAAAAATAGTTCTCAAAAGGGAACTTGAAATGTCAGGGAAGATAAAAATAATTTAGGTTTCAGGGCAACATGATTTTAATGCTAAATACCTTGTGAAGATTAAGGCCCCAAATACCCTTCCTCTGCAAGAGGTCCTTACTCTGCTCAGCGGAGGTGGAAAGGAAGGAAATGAAGAGGGAAACACAAAGACAATAATAAGGCAAAGAGAGAAACTATGGTAGATTTAATAAAATGTGATTGTTTAAACTATTTTCTAGATAAGTGCCTGTAATCGTGAAATGTTAAATGTCTATATAAAACAAAACTGCAATCCAAATGTTACTTGTTCATCCATACTGCACCTAATGTGTTGGTGATTTGAGGCATTTGATTCATTGACTAAATTTTTTGAAATTTTATTCAGATACTGTATTATTTCACAGAAACATTCAAATTGCATTTGTTAGTTTTATTACAAACATTGCCTTTTTCACTGAGCTGATTCAAGTTCATCTGCATAAAAGTTTAGTCCACAGTATTCATAAAGATGAATGCCCACAGCTATTTATATTTCTAATATGCTATTAATATGGAAGATTCTCATATGTATTAAGTACATTGTAAATTTATTGAAAATATAATTTAAGCATTATTCATGAAATTGTTGTTTCTCTAAATTTTCACCTCCCTACATTTGGAGACGATGTTTATTATTTCATCCTTAACTTCTAACACAGAGACCAGACAAGGGTAGTAGGTCCATATAGACTGATTGAATAAATGAATAAAATTAATCTCTACATTCTTTTTCCAAATATATCAAATATCAGGTTGTTGTGAAAATCTTTCTTAATTTTGTTATTAGCATACTGCATGTATATGATGTGCTGTATGTTATGTGTGTGTTGTATGTATTATATGTGTGTGATGTATTGTACACATACACACATGGATTCCTATGAGTATGTTTGTGCATGTATACAAGGATCTATACTAACATGTAGTATGTTGGTTGTAACTGTGCACATATATAAGTGGATAGTTTCGTATACCGTTATGTATAGGCATACATACGTGTACATGTGTATTGTACCTACATAGTGTCATATTCTCAGTACATCTATAGGAACGTTTCAATTTCTTTTTACTTTCCATACAGACTGAAGGATTTTCACGTGCAAGTCACAGGTGAAGGAGTGATCGTGCAGACAAAGAGCTCGAAGGAATACCAAGCAAGAGTGTTTGTTCCGAGTCAGTATTTTCCCTCAAGAGACCACCAGGATGAGCTATCTGCATGGCTGCTGAGAGATCCAAACAGTCAAATCCATCAGAGCCAGCCCAGCCCGGGCCAGCCTGCAGCCGTGCACAGCTCATGTGGACAGGAATTTCCAAAGCCGCCCGTTTTCTTTCAAAAGCCTGAGTTCAATCAGCAGTTAAAAGTAGCCGCTTGTCCTCACGTCTCGCCTCCCCTGATGAGGCTGCACAGGGCAGCACTGCCCTGGCTTCAGAGCCACTAGGACCAGAGACAGCCTGGGTGGGGATGCCAGGCCCCGCAGGCTCTCTCCCTGCCCGGGAGGGGCCAGCCTGCGCCTGCACCCTCACCTCCACGCTGGCCTCCCTGGCGCAGCTGCTTTCCTTGGCCTCCCTGGGCCTGCTTCAGAGATCCGAGCAGCAGCAGCAAAGCCTCCTCGCTGCTGGGCTGGTCTGATCCTGCTGCACTTCTCATCATTAATCCCTCTTTGGGCTAAAAAAGCTGCAGTTTTGTACAGAACAGCCTAATAAGGGCTCGCCTTGAGTTATTCTCAAAATCGCCCTTTTTTTTTTTTTTTTTTCCAGTAAACTCCAGTAACTAGATCTAGGACTTAGATTTATTTATTTATTTATTTATTTATTTAAAAGCACAGAATTTGACTCAAATACTCCTAATTATTCTTCAAATTGTTTTATGCTTTGTATCATTGTCACACTCAAAGCATTGAAATATTCTATTGAAGCAAAAAATTTTGGTGAGTTTCCAAGATAAGATCCAAATCTTGTTTCTTTTGACTGGAATCATATCAATAAAAAGCTAACATGCATTTTAAAAAGAAATAACGAATCCATGGATAAAGTAGACGGGGTCCAGTGCAGGATGTTTTAGAGGTCAGTGCTGGAGGACGCTGGAGCTCTGGGCTGGTTGTGTGTGTTGTCAGGCTGGTGCGTTGCTCGCGAGGCTTTGCTTTGATTCTTTCTGGTCTTCATTCTCCTTTTACCAAGAAACTGATGAGCAGGCGGTGAAGAAGGCAGCTCGTCAGAGCAGGGAGGCTGAGCAGGAGGCTGGCCACCTTCCCTCTGAGAGAGCCCAAGGACGCCGGGCTCGGCCCTCTACTGCACCAGGCCTGGGACACCTGCCTGTCATTCTCCGGATTCTCCAGTGTCATCGTCTGAGATTGCATCAGGTAAAAAAATATCTCTCAGCTTACATTTAATCATTAATAGTGGGCAATTTCAGAAATCGAACTAAATATTTGAGTGGGAGAAAATTAAAATAAAATCGAACTTTGGAAATAAAAAATCTATACGATCAAAATATAATAGTATACTTAGTTGCCTATTTCAGTGACAACTATCTTGTCTTCAATTATGTCTGAAATAAACATGTCATTCATCACAGCAAGTATCAAGGATACATATTTTTGAAAGTATTCCATTAAGTACAGACCACCTTTAAATTCTTTTTTAACCTCAGTTTTTTTTTTTTTTTTCATTCTTCCATATAAACGAATTCCCGAGCAACAGATATTATCTCATTCAAGCTCCATAGATGAGGCTGGGATTTTGAAACGCATTTGTAGTAGTATTGAAGCCATCTGTGGTTTACTTCTCTTTATCATTAGAATAACTCGGTGGTAAGAGATCTAAGGGCTGCTGTGTTTTTATCCTGTTTGAGCATCTATTGGACATTTGAAAAATGAAAATCGATACCTGAATAAAACTAGGTGACTATAATGGCATCTCTGCTAATGGTGCGGCTCATGCTGTAGAGCCATGCTAACAGAAACAGGACACCCACGTTGAACCGCACTTAATGATCAAGTCTGCGTTACGAAGCACGCCGGGATGCAGCTCCGGGCATCTTCCTGGAGTCGCCCTGGGAAGACCTGCCACCGCCTCTGCAGCCGGCGCCGGCTCCCACCCTGGTGCGATGCTGCCACCACGTGGCGGAAGTCCCCGCCCACGCCCGGACAATGGTCTCCAGGACTCGATTCCTCCTGTAAGCGGGGTCTTTCCGATGCAGAGGGGCGACACCCGCGCCCACCACGCCTTCAGCCGCTGAGGCGCGCTTCCGGGCACGCGGGCAGTGACTCGGTGCTGGCCACACACGCGCCGAGGACGCCGGCATTCCCTCCAGAGGACACAGCAGGCTGGGCAGCAGGATCGCAGGGTGGCTGCTGGCATGGCACCCACGCAGGTGTCTGGGAGGACTCAGCCTCCAGAGCTCTGCGGACTGCCTCAGAGGCAGCACTTGGAGCAGAGGCTGCAGCGCAGGTGACCGCAGCAGCGCCTTTGTCTGTAATGCAGGGCGGGGAGGTCTCTCCAGGGCTGCGCACTGTCCACTGCCACCTTGCCAAGAGAGCCGCCGGCTCAGTCCAACTCCCTCCCCAGGGCCGAAGCCTTTGTGTTTCCAAGCTGATTCGGCTGTCCAAGGTGCAGGCTTGCCAGCAGAAAATGTGCATGGAGTGTTCCACTGAGAGCCATTCCCAAGGTTCTGAGATGGTGTTTAGCACCTACGGCCACAGCTGCAGCCAAGAAACGGGGATCTAACCGACTTCTAAAAGTAGTGAGACACAATTTGAGAGTCTGCTTTTTATTCATTATTGTAGAGTTTATTTTAGTACAGAGCCATCACCTTTTCACAGATAGAGACCTAAGTCACTAAGTTCTTAGGGTAAAGAATGTGTATTTTATTCATTTAGTGACAAACTTCAAAAATATGCTAATCATTGATAACTTTGGGTGAGACCTTTTAAGAAAATGAGAAGATATAAATGGTGTTAGGGTAAAAAGTGTATCTTTTAGTGATTAGAAACTCATGGATAGGTTAAATAAGAACATTATATGAACACACATATTTTTTAAAATGTATTTTGGCAATTGCAAATATTTATAGTAGTTATACATGTAAAATTATACATTATTTTATACACATTGATATTATAAATATAGTCTACTTTTCTACATTTCTCAACATAACTTTAATTTTCTATTAAAATACAGTTTAAATGTCATGAAAATCATAATACAGTAGCAAAATATTTTATGTTGTATTTATATGGTTCTGTACCTATACATCAAACGCTATTTTTAAAATTTGCACAACAATGCATTTGATATGTTGGCACAAGTATGTGTGCCGTTTTTATTCTTCCATGAGCCTTATTGAGCTGTTTCAGCACCTGGTGTGTCTTTATGTCAACCACAGGGTGTGTGGAGGTGCCACAGCATAAGAAGGTGCCCTCTTTTACAGAGGGGCCATTACCGGCCAGGATGGGCAACAGAGCGAGTACTTTTTCTGCAAACAAAAGAATAAAATTTCTCTTGGGCTGTGATTGTTCTGTCCTTCATCCTGAACTTGCTTCTGTAGATCCGAGGCACCCATGTTAGCTGAACAATATGCTGTGTGCAATGCGTGGTCCTGTGGGTGGATCCAGGGGTTCACAGTGACCTTGCACCCTCATGGGAAGCTCCAGCTGGGTGGGCAGGCCTGGCTCGAGCAGCTCCGAGGAGAATGGGTTCTGCTGGAGTCTGCGCCTGCCTCCATGACAGGTTACCATCCTTGTGTGCTCTTCCATTGGCCGGGCCCTTCCGGAGCATTTCCCAGCAGCCCCTGGTGCTAGTCACGGAGGCGCAGCACAGGCAGAGCCTGTCGCCCTCTGGTGGAGCAGGTGCCAGCACACCTGGCTCTCCCGACCCCACCGGTGCTCACCTAATGCTGCCGCTGCAGGGTGGGCTTCCAAGCAGGTGCCTGGGCGCAGACTTGGCAGTGTTGCTGGGGGAGGGAAGTGGTGTGGTCACGGAGCTCATGGTGGAACAAGGGTCACTTGACACAGTAGCTAAGTCACAACGTACACAACGAGAATCAAAAGCACTCCGCAGGTTTGAGAACAGACTCATACACAGAGTCTGTTGCTGATGCGGAGGAAGAGCATCTGGGTAGCCCAGTCTTCAGTTCTGATCTTTGGTAAAATACAAACACATTATCGAGTCATTGATCTTAATAATGTGCAGCTACTTACATGGCCACACCCTTGTATTTGTGTATTTTAATGTACACACATATGCGTGTTCAGTCTGTGTTTGATTAACTCTTTAATTAGGTAACATTCCTTGTATTCTTAAAGAAAGACTAAAAGAAGCTCTGGTCAACATGTGCTGCAAGTGTATCGGGGTCACAGTGTCTCTGTGGTCCATTCCTGCTGTCCACTGCTCCAGTTAAGATGTAAAGTTAAGATACAGTTCAGTAATGAGGACCAAGAGGCTGTTTCTTTCATATTTACCAACTGACCCTTTTTCAAAAACCTTTGCCAGTTTGAACTTCACTGTTTCCCACATTTAGCCACCATAATGTTTCCCAGAGCCCGCAATCTTGTGCACTGTTGTGAACGATTTACACAGCAAGGCAGGGGTTGGGATTGAGATCCATTAGTGGACTTTCTGGGACATCCCTCTGCTCCCAGTACGTGCCAGTGTCTATTTTTACCCCGCAGCCTCGTTCCCCAGAAAGCCAGTGCATTTGCCTGCAGCTGCTGGCGCTGCAATGCCAAGGCAACTACCTGTGTCGTGGGTGTGCCGGGTGGTGCCTGTGTTTGGAGGTGGTGTTTGCATTTTCTATTTGATATTCCTCGATGGGGGAAGAGGCTGCTTTTTAGGGCAGGCGGGACGTCAGGCAACGCAGGATCTGCACAGAACGAGGGAGCAGCCTCTGTTGGCGCTGTGCGCTTGCTCACGCAGCTCGGGAACTCCACAGGACAGGAGGTTGGCACAGACAGTCCCCATCAGTGGACGGCACTCCAGGGCCGGCTGCTGGAGCGCCCCAGGTCATCTCTCCAGCAGGGTGGATCCGCTGTCTGCTCTTACGTCTTATTTTATGTTTTAAAGTGTGCATGCTTGTGGATCTCAAATCCCTCTAGTGGGAATCACCAACAAATTTTTACAGATATAATTTAATTGGACAAAAGTATTAGTTATAAAAAATCATTAAGGAAATTAAGAGTCCTGTTTTCAAAAATTGAGGAAGTCATTTTTTTCATGTTTTAAACACATTTTGTCAAACTTTATTTTAAAATATAAAATTAGGTAACGCAGAGGTGGTCTCCCAGCATGGTGTGAGAACTTTCCCGGAATGCATGAAGCCCCTGGGTTCCAGCCCCAGCACCGAAACACAAACAAACAGAAATACACCCCCCCATAAAACACCATGTTCATGGGACAGCGTGGATAGACAGACCGAGTCAGACAGCACAGACAGGTCAGCACCCTGGCTCTCCTATTAATTTGGATAAAGATTCTTGGAACATCACAGTGTGGGTCAGTCCGTCAGAAGATCCTCGGAAGACTGTGCGCTCCTGTGCCGTTGGCCTTTGAAATAACAGAGAGAAACGCGTCCGCTGTTCTTCTCTGCCTGTGTTTGTGGCTCTTCTCTCACGCTATTGTCAAACAGCTCAGAGAGGTAAACCGAGTGCCTGTTCAGTCACTTTAAGGGAGAGAAAGAAAAGAAGACTGAGCGATGTACCGTCACCAGTTCCTAACTGTGGTTGGTTTTAGGGCCAGTACTGTCCCATGAGCTAGGTGTGTGCATAAATTCTGGGCCTGATGCTTACATGCCCTCTTCCAGCCTGCGAGGGTCACCCGGTGGTCCCTGGCCTTCCTGCTTGCTTCTGGGCTCCTCTCCCCATGCGTGGCTCCCAGGGACCTCGGTGGCCATGCCGGAGCCCCGCCTGCGGCCTGCCCCTCGCGCCACGGCTTAAGGCTGAGGACAGACTCACTGCAGCAGGTGCTTCGTGAAAGCCAGAGCTCCCAGCTCTCCCTCCCCGGGCACCCACACCCGAGCACTCAGTGACAGTGCTGCCACCTCACCCTGCTCCCGGCTCCTGGTGCACACTCGTATCCTGCGTAAGGCCTGAGGTGCTGGTGTTGGTCCCACTGCGGTCCTCCGCCTGTCCTGACTCCAACTTCAGAAGCGCCCGCCCGCGGCGGCCGGAACCTTGTCTGCCCCTGTGGGCAGACCTCCAGCAGCCGGTCCCTCGGGGTCCACCTGTGGGTTCTCTGCGTGGTCCGAATGAGCTCACAGTCCACCACGGTCCCAGCTCTCCCGTCTTGATCACGGCCCCCGACCGAGTCTTCGTATGAATCGACGATTCTCGCTGTGATCTAACTTGCCTAGGCAGCTCGCTTCACCGGGCCATCAGCCTCTTTATAGTTGCACTTGACTTTCTGAGATAAAGGACATGTAAGTGCTTTATAAACTCTGTAGCGCTCACTAAAAGTCATAGACTCGTCACCACTGCCACAATATTGCAGATGCGTCCGAGACCCGTGGCCCCCGACTCTGTCCTTTTTCCTAAATCCTGCCCTGACAACCAGGCTGCAGATGGCATCGCTGCTCCCCCCGCCCTGGGCCAGCGGCCTGCCAGCCGGTTCAGTGAGGTGGCCTCCGACCCCACTCACATCCTCGGTCTCCAAGAGGCACTTCCAGCTTCCAGCACCAAGCCCTCTGCCTGGCGCACAGTAGGTCACACTGGATGTCTACCATGAGGACTCTCCCCCAGGCCCTGGGTGCCACCCCACACGCGCCCACTCTCAGCGACGCTGCGTGCACACGGGCCACCTCGCCCCATCTTGGCCTTGGTTAGAGACCGTCCTTACTGCAGGGGTCGCGATCTAAGCGCGGCTGTCCTCTGGCCCGCTCCTGTTACCCCTGGGGCCTGCCTCCCAGCGCCCTGCCCGCCAGCCTGGGAAACCCTTCCCTGTCCTGTGCATCGTCCTCGCTGCTGCTGTGCTGCTTGGCTGTCCTTCTGACACCTGCTTGAGGCCGGGGTTCGTTCCTTGCTTGTGCTTCACACTAGCCACCCTCCTTCAGCTCCTTCCCCCCAGGCCGGAGCCTTTTTAACCTCCCTCCACAGTTCCAGGGAAGTCCACGTGGTCAGCAGCTCCAGTATTCTCCATGCTTGTGCCCGTGGGGGCTGCAGGGCCTTGGCCTTCTGAGCCTCCCTGCCTCCCTGTGGAGCCCCTCGTGGGTCTACACTCGCCGCTGCCTCCAGTTTCTCCTGTGTCTTCTCCAGTTCTCCGGCGGACGCCGTTCCCACTGGCCATTCCTTCCCACTCCTCTCTCCATCAGGAGAACGCCTGACCAGAAGACTCGAGCCGGCCCTCGGCGTGGACCAAGGCTCCCACCCAGCCACCTCCCAGCCTCGGGGAGACGCGTCACTGCAGCGGCGTGTCCTGATGGCCGCACTGCCGTCTCTCCCGAGGCCCTGAGGCCTGCGTCTCTGGGCTCCGTCAGCACCCAGCTCCCTCCACTCCCCGCCCTCCCCAGCTCCCCAGGTGGCCTTTGCTTCACGGAGGTTTCCTCCTCATCCTTCCTTTCCTCAGGGGCTGTGATCAGCCCTGTTCAGCCTTTTATGAATTTCTGCCTCTGTTATTGGATTAGCAGCTTAGCTCTTATCCCAGTGCGTCCCACAGATCATGGAAATTAATCTCTTTATATCTCAAGGCATGACCGTGCAAGAATCTGGCTCCGACGTGCGGGAAGCCCTAAGTTCCTGCGGGGGAAACTTGTCCCTCGATTCCGCCCTCCACGTCCTCAGCAAGGACCTCACTGCTTGCTAGGAGCCACCTGCTTCTCCCCAGGGCGCCTCGTCCAGGGTTCTCTTCCTTGGGCTCTGCAAGCTCCTCCCTGAGCCCAGGTCCAGAGGGTCTGTCCACCAGACGCCTTGTTGGCGCCCGGCCACATCCCTCGGCAGCCTCCACTGAGGCCCGGCTAATCCTCTGGTCCCTTTGCCACCGGTTGCTTATTGTCATCTTTTGTCTACCTAAGAATTCCACTTTTAATGAAAGAGTGTGGTATTTTTCAATTGGGCAGATTTGGGTTGAATTATGACTGTGATTTTTTTTTTTTTTTGGTCTGTTTGCAGTTGAGTGGTTGAGTTAACCCATGGAATTCCCTTTCCAGACCCACAGTAAGGAGCCGTCCCCCGCCGTGTGTGGAAGGACTGGCCAAGGCTACGCCAGTGCTAGGAGATGATGTTCCACGGGCAGTGGGCATGTCCCGGTTCAGGTCCTGCTCTCTCCTCAGGACTGGGCCCTCCAGCCCCCCAATCCCTCAGCATCCCCGCCTCCTGGGCCCAGCACTGAGGCCTGAGTGAATATGCGGTGTCAATAATTGCACGATGAATCTAAAGGAATTAAATTCCAGCACAGATATCAGCCTACGTGCCTCTGCCCGAAGGATGCTTCAGGGGGTGTGGGGACAGACACACGGTGCTGCCAGCCTGGTGCCCGTCACGGGCAGACAGACCACATCACCTCCACTGCCAGTTCACTTCATTCAAGCCCATTTTCAGATCATCATGAGATCTACAGGTCGACGCTAGTATTCATAATATAAACCAACATAACAAACATCACAAAAATATAATTAAAACAGGCAAAACTAAAATATCTTTAAAGAAGGAAGAATTTAATCTTAGGGTAAATGTTTTCTAATGATTCTCTTTTAAATCAAGTGTAATTTTGTAATAGCATGAGTTGAATCTGTTTTCTTTAAGGAACTTTAATACAAATATTCTTCCAATTTAACAGCGCTCTGTACAGAGTCACTCACCTTGTGCACAGATTTGGTATCTGTAGGCTGCCTGGTACCGAAAACCGGGAGGAAAACTCTCGGAGGCAGAGTAAAGCTTTTACTACTTTTACTTCTACTTTCTTAGAGAGAGCTTAGAGAGGGTTAGAGAGAAAGATTCTTAGAGAGAAAGAAAGATCTTAGAGAGAAAGAAAGATAGAGCTTAGCTTAGAGCTTCTTGCTTCTTTCTTCTTGCTTCTTTCTTCCTCGGGAGCCTCGGCCTGACTCTGACCAGTCATTACTTCTTCTATCTGGTTTCTCTTCTGTAACCGCTCTGCCTACGTTCTGGCCGCTCTGATTCTCCGACCCGAACTCTTCTTCTGACCGACCGAGCTACTGCACGACTGACTGAATGAATTCTCCTCCGTTCTCCTAACTCGGACCGCTTTCACCCGGTTATAGACCTTCAGCTCTGCGGGTGCCTCACGTGCATTTACAGGTGCGTCACATACATATCAGGTGGAACTTATGGCTTCCAGCCAGCTGCAACAGCCCTTCCTAATTAGGGCTCCTTCAGGTATCTATTTCAATCTTGTTTGGGAATTCTTTCTTGTCTTCTATCACGGAGCCTCGAGGTCCGTGCAGGTGGCTACTGACCTTCCAACCCCTCAGAGGGGTCTGAAAGCGTCTGCTGCCAGTGAGGAGCCACCCTGAAGAAGGCGACTGGAACAAGCAGCCCTCAGGGACCGAGCGAGGATGCGGCTGTGCGGGTCATCTGTGGGGACGCCCCCGCCAGCCCCATGTCCCGAGGCAGGTCCCTGCCCCCAGCCGTCCCCTGGTTCCTGCACCCCACCCGCCATCACTCTGCCCTGCACGGCCAGGCGTGGCACGCTGTGAGACTCCCAGGCAGGGGCTCCCTGCTGGAAGGGCCTTTCACACAGCTGTGTGGTCGGCTCGGCAGAGACACATCTGGAGCAGTTGGTGTCCCCTCGGGCCTCCTTCCCTGCCCCAGCTCTCCAGGTGCAAGTTCACGGGGGCAGGCGCCGTTGAAGAAGGTCTGCGCGGGACCTCGTGAAAGCCTGTGCACTGTGAAGGGGGCACTTTTAAATCTGGGCTAAAGAAGTTGAAAGGGCAAGTCCTGTAGGTCTGGCACTTTAAACCTCGGCCACAACACACAAATTTCAGAGGTCGCTATTCACCCAGCTTGCTTTATTAGTCAAAGTACAGACATGCAACCAACACATGGTGGATTTTAACCAAAGGCCCTAAATTGCATTTCACTGACTCAAAAAAAAAAAAAACAGTCCATGGATCCGTTTCATGATTTCTACAAACCTCCTGAAATCATATCTGAATCTCCTGTGAGCATTTCCTGAGGAAACGGTCTGTTGTTGAAAGGCCTGTGGGCCAATAACAATCAGGCATCAGTGGACAATCAGTGTTCTTCAAAGGAAGAGAGGGCAGTTTAAGACAAAGAGACGGCTTCTTTCTCTGAGAGTCCTGGGGTCTCTGCCTCCTGCTGCACCTGCAGAGCCAGGCAGGACTGCGGGGGTCACCCAGGCAGGGATGGTGCTAAAAATAATCACAATCGAAAGATAAGGGAAAGGTGGCAAATTCCAAAGGAAGGAATCTGATAAAATTAAAGTGTAATAGACACTTCAAACTGTGTGACCTGACCTAATAAGTTATTAATAGGGAACCATCACTCCTCATGCATTTTTTATTGGGAAGGCATTGCCTTTTTGTCAAGATTAGTGGATTATAAAATATTTGTGCTACACAATATAAATGACCCTACCTATTAATAAGTCTCTAGAAAGATATGCTTAAATTGAATTACATTAGGAAGAGAAGTGCCAACAGAAAATTAGGCATAATTAATGGGAACACATAAATAAACCAGAGATGGAGGGGGAAAGGACACTCTTCCCATTGATCATTTTGAGAATTAATTGCTTTTATACTCTAATGACATTCCAAATATTACTGTTTGCATAAGAGCTTTTCACAGAAGGTAAAACTCACAAAACTATGAATATGTATCATAATTTGCAGCTGGGAGATGGCTGAGTTGATCATATGCCTCTAATTAGTGGACATAATTTTGAAGAGCTAAGAGCTACCACTTAATACACAATATTGCAATAAGGGCTCATTAAAATTTGTTCCGCTGAAGTAGAATGGTGTTTGCCTGTGAATCGAACGCTGGCTGTTCCCAGGAAGCTGGGGCCCGGCTGCGAGGGCTGTCCCTGTTGGGTGCAAGCTCTGGGTAGCGGCTCTTTATTGTTCTCCGTGGGCCAGAGCCAGCAATTCACTTAGTGTGGAGACACCTTGGTGATATGGGAAATCATTTTTCACAACTCATTCACATAACGGGTGATGTGGATTGGGTTGCAAGTGGATGAGCACGGGACCATCTCTATTTGCAAACACACATAAGGCTTCAGCTGCTATCACGGCGCCTCCTCCAAAGAACTGCTTTGTACAGTGGGGTGGGGAGTCTCACAGCTCTGTTCCAGGAGGCTCCGGACAGAAAGTATTTGCTCTCTGTAAGCATCTCAGGAATCTTTGCAGTTGTAACATCTGATTTCCTAATTGCATGTACTTTTACTCTAAAATAATGAACATGATGCACTGTACCTTTCCTTTTGCTCACAGTAAGCAAATCTAATTTAGAAATGCTCACCGTCCAATGTGAAATTGCCAATGCAAAACAAATTCAGTTAATCAATCTCTCTTTCTGGTCTATATTGTCAGTGGAGAGACAGTGCATCAAAGCCATATTTAAGGCCAGATGGAGCCAACACAGCCAAGGAGCACTAAAGCCCTGCCAGCCACGGGACGGGCTCCCCAGGTGACCAGGAGCCCCGGGGCTGGGGCAGCCTGAGCCCGTGGTGTGTGCAGTGAGGGCGCTTCCCCCGGAGAGGCGTGTCTCTGTGTCCCCACGGCCTCCGCAGCCATCAGCCTGCCGTCTGCGTGGTCTAGGAAGTCCACTCCACAGGAGAAGACTCCTCAAGCAAGCAACGCCTGCTCTCCACGCTTCGCCAGGAACGGCCTCTGGTGGGGAAGCAGGTCGCGTCACGTAGGAGCTGTGCCCCCGCCCTGGGCTTTGTCGGGGAAATCAGCACCCTCTCTGGTGAGGAGGAGGAAGGTGCACTGGGGAGTGTGGCTCTGAAACTACACAAAAGCAAGAAACCCCAAAGCTGAGCTGAGCGAGGGAGCTAGAGGTAGCACGTCGGGAGAGGCTGGGGATGAGGATGGTGGCACGAGCCGCAGGGGACGTGGAGGTGGCGCCTCGGCGTGACTCCCTGCACTTGGGCCACGTGGCTCCCCCGCTGCGCTCCAAGCTACGCGTTTATTTACTTGGCTTTTCGCTTCCTGCACGTTTACTCAGTAGTCCTGGAACACACCGCAGAGCTGGGCTGTGGAGGGGAGAGCGGAGGAGGGGTCCAGTCACGGTCTGGTCCTCCCGGAGTTACTGAGATGCCAAAGGAAGGCTGCGCGCCCTGCACGGCCTCAGTGGCGAGCCTGGGGAGCCCCTCCACCCTCAGAGCTCCTCCCTCCTCTGTGAAGGGGAGGCCTGCCTGTCACTCTGCTCTAGGGTCACACATCCAGGACTTCAACCACAGCCTTGGGCACTCATGGAGGAGGGGGAGGACACATTGGTCTCTCCCCTGTGGCCCCTAGGGGAGGAACAAATATGAGCATGGAGAGGCCAAGCCAGCGGTGAAGGTGGGCAAGGACCTGGTGAGCAGGACGGCTCAGGTGTGCCGGCTACCTGTGCCTCACACCCCGAGGGTGCACACAGGTGTGCTGAGGCCAGCCCAGAGGCGGGTCACAGGTGAACTCTGGGGCTGCTCCCCAGCCTTCCCTGTCCTCTGTGCCCCTGCTCGTCACAGAGCACAGGTCAGAGAGCTGTGGGTGTGCCTGCGCAGGAAGAGAATGAGGACCCGCTGCACGTCGCTCCTCAGGGCCCGGGTGGGCTGCACTGGGCTTCTCCGTCTCCCACATGGTCACGGCTGGCCCTTCTGAAGATACCAGTCACAGGATTCAGGGTGCACCCTAGCCCAGCACGACCCTCTTACCCTAATCTATGCCTAAAGGGGTGTTAACTGCAAATAAGGCCACATTTGGGGTTTCTGGGTGGGCTTGGATGGGGTGGCACTGTCCCCGGGATGGGACCCAACGCCTTCCCGAGCGCCCAGCCTTGTCTTTCCTCTCTGGAGCATCTGCTGAGACCTTCTCCTTGTCTCAGTCCTGAGCTCTTTGCTTGACCTTTTGAGGCCCAGTTGCCCTGGGACGAAGGGCTCCGCAGTCGCAGGACACCTGTCTGTCTCAGGGCCAGTGCCAGGCACGTTTCCATGGCGTGAACTTGTCTGGAATTCTTGATCAAGATCCCCGCGAACCATTGTGTGTTGTGGATGAGATTCCCAGAGGGTGCGTGAAGAGTCATCCTGTGCGGTGCGACTGTGAAGGCCTTTCTCCAGGACTGAGCGTGCGCACAGCGTCACGGCCTGGCCCAGCAGGCCCAACTTTGAGAAGGTGTTTAGGACACTGGTTTCATCTGTAGGAAAGACATCGTAAGGGTAGGTCTGACTCTTACCCTGTGTTTTCCTGAGGAAGAAACAGAGCCTTCGTGCAGGGTAGCAATGGTAGCAACGTGGTGATAGTGTGTTACCACTGTGTGACACACATCATCGGTGCCGTCCACACAGGTGACATTCTAATCCATCTCAAAACCCAGTGGCGTGGAAAGAATCCATTGCCTTTCTGGAAAGCCTGTGGATCAGGAGGACTCAGTGTCTGGGAGGAAGAGCAGAGCCAGCCCAGAGGAGCAGGGTCCCAGCCCTGCCCTCGGCCGCCGCTGGGGCTGCCCTCGGCTGCCGCTGGGGCTGCCCTCCGCCCTTCCTGGTGTGTGGCTGGAGCTCCTCGGGCTGACCTCCCTTCACTCCATGGTGCCCCTTTGGAGACAGAACTTCCTAGTGCTCTGCCTGCCATCAAAAGCCTTATTCTTAATTTCAGGCAACAGACTTCAGCTTAGAACACAAAGCTGTGGAAGAGCAGGTGAGTGACACATTGTCCCCAGGGTTATTTATGGGTGTTGAAATGGCCGTGTGGTTTTCTTTCCTTCTTTTGGGGTGTCTCAGTAAATCTGCAATAGGCTAGCCTTGCTCTGCGAGGAGAGAGTTCACGATGGCTTCGGGGGTCCGGGGTGTGGCAGGGCACGTGCTTGGCTCAGACCGGGTCCAATCGCAGCATCAGAAACTAAGATGGAGTGGAAAAAAATAACGCTAACAATAAACTACAACTGGTCTAAACTTCCTTCTGGATCTACCCGCAGGGCGCGAGGATTCTGTAGGCTGGCCGCACCTCTGCCCCTGGCCTTGCTGAGCCTCCTGGAGGCTCTGGGGCCTCCTCCTGGGAGGGCACATGAGGAATGGCCTGGGGGGCCTCTGCCCACCGAGGGGCCTCTACCCACCGAAGGGCCACTGCCCACCAAGGGCAAGGGGCCTCTGCCCACGAGGGGCCACTGCCCACCGAGGGTCCTCTGCCCGCTGAGGGTCCTCTGCCCTGCCCATCGAGGGTCCCCTGCCCACGAGGGGCCACTGCCCACCGAAGGGCCTCTGCCCATGGAGGGGCCACTGCCCGCTTGGCCACTGCGGAGCCCCAGCAGTAAATACTGACCAGTAACTTGGTGCCAAACCACGGGGAACTGGAAGCCGGCACTCACGCCGCTCGCCTCCCTGCCTCACACCTGCCGCAGTGCATGGGGCAGGAGGGATGCGGGCAGCAGGGGCCAGGCCTCGGGAGCCTTCTGCTGGATCGCTAGGCCCCGCGCCTGCGCCTTCTCTGCTCCTGTGTGTGCACGTGCACAAGCATGTTCCTCTTCTGATCTCCCTTCCATTTTAAGAAGATCACAACACCCCCATAAGTGTGATTTTTTTTCCTCTCAGTGTAATGTCACATAAAACAATAGAAACTATTGTTTTTAGTGGCCTCTGGTAAACCATTTTTTAAAGAATCAGTGAACTGCTTGTGATCCCACTTTCTCCGAAGTGGGAAAGCATGTCCAAGCCGCCTTCAGCCAGGCAGCGGTGCTTCCTGGGAAAACGTCGGGGTGTGTGTGTGTGTGTGTGTGTGTGTGTGTGTGTGTGAGATAAGAGTTGGTGTAAACAGAGGACTTCATATCTAAACGTGACCTTGTTCCCGCTGGATGTCTGACCTGCTGGATCTGGGGAGGCCTCTGCACTGAACAGGGTCTGATCGTTATCGGAGTACTTGACAGATTTCAGTGCATTTGTTTTGGTGAAAATATACAATAGGCAGACTTGACACATAGTTCTTTCAATATACTTTTCTTTCCATGTTTTGTTGTTATCACTGGTGCATTAAAAATTCTACATGATGACGGGGTTCCTTGTTGCCGAGCCCTACCTGCACACGACGTGACAGTATGACTCAGCCACACCATTCCCCAGTATCTCTCCTTTCCCTCTCCTCCCCCCTCCCCTTGGTTTCTTTCCTCTTCTGATCTCCCTTCCATTTTAAGAAGATCACAACACCCCCATAAGTGTGATTTTTTTTCCTCTCAGTGTAATGTCACATAAAACAATAGAAACTATTGTTTTTAGTGGCCTCTGGTAAACCATTTTTTAAAGAATCAGTGAACTGCTTGTGATCATTTCTAGCTTTTAAAATGCACATATCCTCATTTTGGTAAGAGTTAACTGTGAATTATCCTAAACTCCAATGTGTGGGTTTGGAGTCCTCCCAGCTCAGACCCTGGGTCCAGTGCCCTCTGGTGGCCACTCCCGGTGGCAGGCCTGCGCCCTGTCTCCCAGTCTCAGGGTGGGGTGAAGGTGCGAAGCCCTCCCCAGCGGTTAGGCCCGGGCTGAGCACACCTTTCCTGGAGCGCAGAGCTCAGAGCTGCACAGAGATGCTGGGTCCGTCTCTTTTCCTTTCATGTGCTAAATGCTTTGGAGTCCTGTGTAGAGAATGTTGTCTTTCAGTGGAAAACCTCAGGATGATATTTTAATTATATATGTATATTATTTTTGTAAAAGAATTATGCTTCAAAATTTATTTAACTGATACATACAAATGAAACATTGTACATATTAATGGGGTGCCATGTAGCGTGATGCGTGTGTCCACTGCGTGATGCTCGAATCAGGTTAAACATCTCTTCAAACATTCATCATGTCTTTATGTGAAAACATTCAAAATTGAAGGAATTATTCTTGTGTGTTACAAAAACTAAGTTTAATTCAATAAACCATGCTAGGGAAGATTTTTTAAATGCAACTCCAGTTGACCTCTGAAAAACTTAATCAAAAACGTTTTAGAACTAAGAAAAAACTACTGGCGAGAGCTATGGAAAAGTCCAGATGTTTCAGTGTAACTCTCTGGGAAGTTATCACGTTTCCTTTAAAGAGCTGCCTCTTCTCTGTAAGTCATGCAGGGTGCTTCTCGTAAACGATTGCTTAAGGATGAGAACGGGGGAGCTCTCAGGCCTCTGGGGTCCCAGCCACGGCACTGCTCAGAGGAGAGGGAAGGAGGGGACGTGGATGCCATGCAGAGCTGGCTCAGACAAGGAGAGAATTCCAGGGCAGGCCTGGGGCCGAGGGGCTGCTGTGCAGATGTGGGCGCAGGAAGTTTGGGAATCCTTTGCATCTCAGAATACATCTCAGTAAATACATTATTAATTAAATATGCAAAACATCAAATGTTTTACAATCTCTTTCCCACGTGTATCATAGAGAAATTCTTTTTTTCCAGTGCTAGGGATGACATCCAGGGCCTCACCCAGGCTAGGCAAGCACTGCGTTGCTGAGTTCCATCCCTGTTCTATTGTAGAGAAGTAGATACCTCTGTGAACCACACAGGGCACACACACACGTGTGTGTGTGTGTGTGTGTGTGTGTGTGTGTGTGTGTGTATATAGTTCCATTCATGTACATGGATATTTAAATTTTTAATTTGAATCATTTAAATTTTCATCTTTTACAAATAATCTTGTTTTGGAGGTATACTTGTTTACAAGAACCTAAAATTAAAATAAGTTATTTGCAGATCTATCATTGGAGGGATGAATAGTTGTGGAATATTAATTGAACAGAACACTATAAACAGGGGAGCGAATCATGCAGACCCACCATACCAACACCGACGAACTTTAGGAACACAAAACAAGGAAGACACACAACAAGACATTCAGAATGTTCCATTTTTGTCAAGGAAGAGGTAGAACTAAACCAGGATCATCCTGGGATCCGCAGGATGGCGGCGGGGCTGGGAAGAGGGGCAGGAGACTGGAGGCCGAGGCAGAAGAGCAGCCTCCGTGAAGGAGAGGAGGACTGACCCCGAGTGGCAGCACGGGCTCCGGGGCCTGGGAGTCATGGCCGGACCTGGGTGGCCGTCGTGCCCTGACACGAGTCCTGGGCCTCGCAGCAGTGCTGCGGAGCTCTGCGGGGACGCCACAGGACGCCCTCGCTCTCTCCCCTGTGTAGCGTGCGCACGGCCTCCCCGCCTTTTTGTCTTTAGAGCGAGCCTCTTGCAGACGCACGTGACCAGGTTCCATGCTCACAGCGGACGTGACGATGACATACTTTGGCTGCAGTCCGCCCTCCGTCCAGCCACTTTCTGTCTCTTCTCTCTGTTGTCTCCATTCTTTTTTCCCTTCTCGTGGGTGAACTGATCATTTGCTGATTTCATCTTACCTCCAATGCTGACTAGTCATTTATGCTTTTCTTCTTAAATGTAAAGGCTGGAGCTTGCAAGGCCATCTTTAATCGATCAGAGTCACCTGTCAAGTGACAGTGTCCAGCGTCCCGTGAGACACGCGGTCTCACAGAGCGATGCGTGCCGACTCCCAAGTGCAGACCTCTGTCCTGGAGCGCGTCTGCGTCTGGACTCTCCTGGGGGACAGGGGCATCCCGCGTGCTGCCCCTCAGGTACGGGTGTCCTCTCCGGGGGCTCCCAGCATGCTCTTCCTCTGCGTCTTCAGAATGCTCCTGTCCGTCATCCCCTCCCTGCACGCCAGCTTCTGTTCCCCTTGCTGTCTTGGCTGTGGCCACACCTGCTCTTCTCCAAAGTCACACAGACCTCCAACCCACAGGCTTCTTCCACTCCAACGCAGTCCTGTGACAACAGTCTTGTTTCACCGCCAGCACTTCAAACCAACTGGTCAAAAGAAGGCCTCCCCAGGCCACCTCCACATCTCCCCCACTCACTCTGAGCCTCCCTGAGGTCCACCTCCACACACTCAGCTGTAAGCTGCGACTTTTTGGAATGAGTTACTTTCATTTCTGTTCTGTCTCCTGGCCAACACCTAAAAGTTCTTTACAAAGAATATGTTGCACAAACGTTTTTGAGTAGCAAGACAGCCCTCAAAAATCTCTCTTCTATGCAACACCAGAGCAATCAGCTTCTGTGTGTGTGTGTGTATACTCTGCATATGATTTTGTCTTCTCTTGCAAAACTTCAACTACTACAAAGTTTTAAGGTTCTATGTCTTTTATGCAGTATTGAAGATTAATAGTTTTTTTTTTTTTCTTGTTTATGGGAGAAACTATTTGTATGTGGGACTTGGGATAAGATGTCTGAATTTCAATTCACATTTAAATTCTACTTCTGTATTGTATCACCTACTTAGTTTAAAAAGCGCGTAGAACCCTTGTTATGTAGTGAAGTCCATTGTGTGTTGAAGAGGTCAATGACTTCTGTAGGTACATTGGTCCAGCTGACTAACTCCAGACCTTTAGCATCACCTTTAACCTTAAACCCAGAAGCACCTTACAGCTCGCCAACTCCGCGCTCTCCGTTCCCAAAGCGCATTTGTTCAGTGGATATAAACAAAGTTCCGTGTGACACCTCTCCCCTGCAGAGTTGCTCTCGTCTTGTGTGAGATAATTTTCGTAAAACCTCAAGTGTATCAGGGGGTTGTTTTCTTCTAAAGACACACTCAGAGTTCAATCTTCACTGAGGCGTTTGTGAGGAGGTAGCTCTTTGAATGTCTCCTCCATCCGCTTCTGTTTCAGGTAGGTCTTGAGAACACTGCCAGGCCTCATGCAAAACCTCTCCTCCTTCCATCAGGGCCCCCAGCCAAGTCTGAGACACTCCCAGAAGCCGGCAGAAGACACAAGAAGTGTGACTTCAGAGCTGAGGTTCATATTTCTATAGTAAAATTGATTGGATAGAAAGTTTATTTCTATTCAGGGATGATTCTTTCACCTAAAAGATCTCAGTGTTAGTCAAGAAAGCATATTTACCATAATTTCTATGACTTCAATCACTTTTTTCTGGAATGTATGTGTCAGTGGAATTCTTGCATTTAAAGGAGTCTGGTAAGTGCATGAGAAAGATGCCGGCTCCTCTACGTTGATACCAGTGCCCTCCTTTCAAGGCACATGATCATTTCTTGCACGAGAAGCAAAGGGCACAATTAGCTCTCCAAACTAGCTGCTGAAGCGTGTGCGATTCCAAGCGATTGACTCTTGACAGTCGAGCCCAGTGCTGGAGGAGGGCCTCTCTCCCAGGACCATCCTCCTGCCTGCAGGCTTCATTCATGGTCAATTTGGTAATTCGGGCGAGTGCGTCTTTTCTTAGCTGTTCCTGCTTCTGTGTTTTGTTTATGCTAATTTACTGTTCACTCTGATAGCTCTTCCTGAAATTCCAGATCCACTCATGGAATAAAACTAGCGTGCACAGCCTGGCTGCTCTCAACTGTGGTCCCTCCGCTGCATAATGCTCTTCAATCCTTGCCATTTTATAGATGTCTACTGATTATTTTTTCCATCAGCTCTTTATAGTGATTCTATATTTATGCCACCATCATAATTTTGTTGCCTTGTTAGTCGACTTAATTATGACTTTAAATCTTAACAGTGAGTCAGTTTTAGTAGATTTATTTTAGAAACACCCTGTGAGGTAGCAGTGTGTCCCTGATTCACCCATTTAATAATTCGCAAAATTATAGCAGAGCCCATGTGACTCATCACGCTGTGAGCAGAGCCAGTTGCACATCTCAGAATTGGATCTGGGCACTAATGATCTCTACATAATTGTCCCATCCTGAGTTCAACAAAGCGCCCCTCCTATTATTGACACATATCACAATAAATCCGAGGAACGTCAGTGCGGGAACCACATGCAGCCGCAGGCTCTCGCGGTGCGTGAGGGAAAGCAACCCTGACTTTGACGGCGAGACCTACGCAGGAATCTTCGTGCATATGAAACACTTGCCTCGCAGCACGACAACGGAGCTCCGTGCTCACACCCGCCCTCGGCTCCCACAGGGCTGCCGCTGAACCCGTGCTCCTGGGGAAGCTCAGGCTCTGGGTGTCTCTCGTCCCTGCTCCAACCTCAAGCCCTTGCACTGATAGCCAAGTCCTTTCACTGTGTTCTCCCGAGAGACGACTCGGTTTAAGTCTCTTAGAATTGATCATCTAAGTAGTGCTGCCATGCATGTGGAGCAGAGACCTCTGGGACAGACTGTTCCATGTCCTTGGGACGTGCACCCAGTGGGACCGCTGGGCTGGATGAGGGCTAGGTTTCTGAGGAACCTCCATGCTCATTTCCATGATGGCTGTAGTGATTTATATTACTACCTGCACCAGAGTCCCCCTTTCTCCAAATCCTTGTCAGCATTTTATTTTTTTTTTTTTTTTGTCTTTTTGATCATAGCGATTTTAACTGGAGTGAGGGATATTTTGGATCACCTGAGGTAGCCACTAGTGAATGCCTAGGTAGTGTGGCACGCAGACACGTGGACTATCGAGGGGAGCCCTGTCATTTGCAGGAACTTGTGTGGAACTCAGAACACTGCGCTCAGGGGGACGTCAGCACGCAAAGTCGAGCACTTACGCGTTCTCACTTACGTGTGGAATCTGAACGTGGAGCCCAGGCAATGGTGGCCAGCGGAGGCTGAGGGGGAGGGAGCGGGGCGGCGGAGCCGGCCAGGCGGTGGGATGCGCCCCCACCTCTGCGGCAGGGTGGCCGCGGCTCACAGCATCTGTTCCATACAGAACTAGAAGGGAAGAGTTTGCAGTTTCTCCACTCAGAAAGGATGGAGGTCTAAGGAGGCAGACACGCTCATCGCCCTGTTGAACCTGCACACCTTGTGTGCAGGTGTGGAATTGTCACGCTGCATCCCACAAATGCACGCAATTCTATGCCGATTTAATTTTTTTTTTAAAGAACTAGGAAGTGCTCTTTTAAACCAGTCAATACTCTCCCCAGGGCAGTAGGACTACTTGCTGTGTTGACCTTCATTCCTCATTTCACGAAAGCTGGGGACACTTGCTCCTTTTGTGGTCAGGGTGCCCGGGAGGGTGGTGCTGGGGATCACCTCTGGATGTCCCAGCGAGAGCCCCCGGGGGGCCTGTGAAAGACCCCGAGGGTGGCAAGGGGTTCTCCATTTCCGTCTGAAGCTTACTGGCAGCTCCGTGTGCAGTCGAGGAGATGATCTGGAGTTTTCAGATTCATGCAAAGTCGCATGTTAGTATCTCCACGCAGCCAAAGAAGCAGACCAGGAACAATGACGCCTGTAAACAACCTTTGCTTCCATCTTTCAAATTTTCAGTGATTTCAACCAATCATAGCCTACACCACTATTTTTGTTTTCATTTGTACCATTTAGTTTCATTTCTTATTCAATGAACCCCACCCCCAAATCATTAACGGTCAGGTTCAAAATTTAGAAGCAAGGTGGCTCTTAAAAACAGAGTGACTCCCCTCGTCTGGTTTTGCTCTTGGGTCTGTTTCCTCGGAGATAAGTGCTCTCACGCTGTGCTTCTGATGGTGGGGAAGAAAACCTGCTAGGCTGTCTTCCCAGAAGGGGCTGTGTGGAAGCCACACAACGGGGGCCCTGGACACGAAGCTTAGGGGCTCGGGGCCGGAGGGGCACATGGACGGACTGTGGGCGGACAACGCGGGGTTCTGCTACAGTTCTCGCAGGCCCCCCTCAAGTGAGGACTGCAGTGAGGGTGACATCACAGCACGGGAGAGCAGCGCACCCCACCTTCTCAGCATTCCCCAGCACAGCTCTGTCTACCCCGGGCACGGGAGTCCTCTGGGCCACGCCCTGCCACCTGTCTGGAGAGCAGGCGCCATCCTTTCTTATTGTTTTTCAACTAACGAATGGGAAAATGTCCTTGCTGCACCCCCCCAACATGAAGGAACCCAGACCCCAAATGCTGTTGTGAATGAAGTGCTGCCCCAATGTGGAAAAAGCATTTCTTTACTAGCTAAGCAAAATGATTGTAAATAACATATTGGAGAGGCCTGAGAAAAACGGAAACTTTAATGTGATCGGAATAGCTTCTTGTCTGGTTAGTTTAATAGGATCTGATGTGGGTTTAGACTCATCAATCTTCCTCAATCTGTGTCTAGATCTGTGTTTCAGATTCAGGAAATGCTACAGGGACACAAACGGTCAACGGTTATCATACATCTGACTTCATTTATGAATTCATTTACGTCACTCATGTCCTGAATTTGTCGTACTGAAATTGTGACTTTAAAAAATTGGTTGATAATCTCTCCCCTATAACAAAAATCTGCTTTCCTTCCTCTTCATGGGACATGACAAGTGTCACAGCACATGTCTTTGCGACCCTCAGAACACGAGGGAGAAGATCAGCACACTACAAAGGCAGACTGCTAGGCGGCGATGAGACCGAGGACTTGGTGTCTCTGACACTGCTCTGCTCACCGCTGGGGAGCCATTTTGCACGTCTGTTTAACTGGTGCACATTTTCATCACTTCTCTGGTCTCCGTCGGCCGCTCATTTTCAAGCTAAATGAAACTCTCCATGGCGATTCCCATAACTGTCTCCACTGACCTTCGCTGGGGTTTCAATCCCGCCTGTGTTTGGGGACATGGCCCTATTAATTTGGACTCTATAAGTGTTGGATTATTTTGTCCTTAATTACACTATGTCAGTTTCCTTGCTCAGCGATCAGTAATTACGGAGGTCTTTCCTTGTGGCTGGGCACCACGGCGGTATCTTTCCATTCTCGAGAGAAACAGCTTCTATTCTCGGAAATGCACATCTCCTTCCTTCCATCTCTGTCTCTGCAGGACTCTTGGAGGACTTCTGAGCCTGGCAATTTAATGTCCTTCACTTTTACAAAAATGTGTGCTTGAAGCTTCTCATTTCTTCAGGTCCAGCCGAGTGTCACAGTAGACAGGTGAGAGGTCACTGTGGAAGCCACCGTCTGTCTCACACCTCCATCAGGCGCACGGCAGCCACTGTCTTTTTTGAAGTTCTTCCTATTTTATTTTATTTTATTTTATTTATTTTAATAGAAATTAAGAACTTTATAATTTTTCCAGAAAATAAATTGTAATGAAGAAAATTCTTAATCAAACTAACATATTGGCTTTTTTTTCTCTTTCAATTTAAGTTACATTTAAAAAAAAAAAAAAAGGTCTGTATGTAAAAATAGGAAAGAAGTGAGCTTTTGTTTACGTCCTACCCATTCCCACAAGATGTGGCTATTGCAAACGATGTCCTTCATTCCACATTTATTGACACTCAAATAGGCTAATTTCCAAAAATAACTTCAAATTTTATTTTCCCTTCTATGGTTTTAGGGTGATTTTACCAGTATTCTAATTTCTGGCTCAAAGAATGAAAGATATTTAAATTACTTTAATTTTACAACACATTTTAGCTACTTTACATAATGCACTTTTTATCATGAAATGTTGAAATCTTAAAAACATTTCTTGACAAAAAGAAAAATAATAATGGCTAATTCAGGACACAAAATCTTTTTTTTTTTTTTTTAACTTTGTTTTTTTACAAATAGCTTTTCCTTGGGAGACGGCGCTGGTGCCAGGTGGAGCAGGAGGGCATGCTGGAGTGGTGTGGCGTCGTGGCCCTTCTTCCTGCCACCGGGAGGTTTGCTATTGATCTTAGCTCCTATCTACGTTTCAAAGAGGACATCATATTACTTGAAGCTTTGAAAAATCAATATTCATCTTTAAAACCCAGGCTGACATTAATTTGTTAAGTGGACGGGACTCGATGGGGAGCCGTGTGCTGCAGTACGTGCACGTGCTGTGTGACATTCAGACTTGCCCTTCTCCATGCCCCAGTTTTTTTGTTTCAAGGTGTTTCACGGCTCTGCTGAGACGCCACACAGTTTGGTATCCTGAGCACCACGCTGGCCGTTCCAGGGGCTGTCAGCATGTGGTGACTCTGTGACTTTGTCACGTCAATCTCCCTGGCAGGGACAAGGTCTTCTTCTCTTGTGTAAGAAGTTTTCTGGAATGTTCTGACGTTTTCTGGACACGGATGCTGCCTCGGTCCTGTTTTATTCGCTGCTCGTGCTCTTTGTGGAACACACAAGGACGTGCCTCCTTCTTTGCTTTAAAAATCACTCCCCAGGGGGTCATAAGTGGGCATTATGCTTCACACCACACAAAATATCTTGAATTAATACTTATCTTCCAAGGAGCCCCAGCTGTGAAGCACAGCTTGCCATTCATGTTCTCAGCAGGCAGCCAGAGCTCTACAAGTGAGAAGCAGGAGGTTAAGTGACTTGGTCACTTCTCCCCGTCGTACGGAGCTGAGCTTCCCCACTGGAGCCACGTGAGAGGGCACGTGGTTTTGTGCGAGGGTCCAGGCAAGGCCAGCGTTTGCACAAGGACACAGAGCAGGCAGCCCGGGCTCCCTCACCTCACATCTGATGACAGAGCTGTGTCAGAATACAGCAGGACTCATCGGAATGTTCTCAGTTCAGGGTTTTCCTTGGTTATGCAAATCCGACACTCCTAGGCAGGGCCTGTTAGCTTCTCAAACTGCGTGTGTGACAAACTTTTAACAGAGAAGGAAGTATTATTCTCTGTTTTTAGATGTTTCAAAAGTTTTAGAAACAGAGTGGATAAAATTGTGTAAATTAATGAATTTCATGTATTTATGTTGAAATGTGACCAAAAGCATGAGGTTGCATTGCCTCTGTGTAGACCTGAAAACGGCCAAACGCGCCTCTAAACGCGCCTCTAACCCGTCCTGCCATCCGACCTGTCTTTCATCGTGGCTTTTCTCCAGGAGCTTCTTCCTGAAGGAGCGCTAAGCCAGTTAGTTTCATTTGCCATTTTTATTCATACTCAAACAAATCTTCGCAGGCCCCAGGCCAGGAACAACAGCTCTGGGCTACGGAGCCATCGAGCACCCTGGTTACTCTTCCAAGCCGTCACTGCAAGACACGCAAGTCCCCGGATCCTAAAGTCCACGCAGTTCTGTCCCCAGCCCCTGTGCCCCACCTGTGTGGTCTGGTTTTCAGTCCTTCTAACCCACATGAAGACAAAGAAAGGGTGGGGGGTGCGCAGAGCCCAGCAGAGGAGAGGAAGGCTGGAGGGGAAGGTGGGGCGGGTGGGGCACCCAGGGCTTGAGCTCTGGACACAGGCCTGGCTGCCCATCCTCCACCTGCCCCTGGTCTCCGCTTCCTGTCCTGGATGGAGGACTCTTTCCCAGGTGCCCTGCTACGGAGCTGATTTTCTTGTGTTTAAATCTTAGCTGGGGGAAGTGGGTGTCTGCGCTTTTTAACATACAAACTCTGATTAGAGCAGGTAGGTGGAAAGCATAAGAAGGCCTTGGCGATGACAAAGCCAAGTGCTCACCCTGCTTCTGACAGCGGTGCCACCCTGCACTAGGAAGTCTTGGGGTCGCCAAGACAGCACCTGGAGCCTGATGGAGCCCGGAGGCAGGAGTGGAGGAAAAGTGGTGCAACCGTGCAGGGCGCAGTTTGCACTGGGCAGGTTCTTAGGGACAGAAGCCACGGCCCACTCATCACAGTGCTGCCCTCTGTTGTTAATTTTTAAAACTGCTCTTGATTGTGGCGGCAACAAGCAGCCCACCCTCTTGGTGAGGGAGCATGCACAGGGACACCACCAGCCACAAGCCCCAGGCTGGACCACAGACCTCCAGAGGTGGCTTGCTCATCCTAGGCAAACTCGACACCCAACTAGACACTGCCCAGGGGATGCTCTTCCCAGAGGGTGCTTTTCCAATTCAGTTTTGCTGCAAAAAATGATTTCTAGCTTCTGAATGCTGGACACGGGTCGATGCCACGGGAGCTCTGGACACCTGAGCATTCTTCAAACCTCAGTGCTCTGGGAGCAAGTGGCTCAGCTCCGTGACCCAAGCCCATGTCCTGAGACGGGACTCCCCAGGGCCCCTCCAGTGGGTCTGCATGTGCCCCGTGCTGAACTCCTCTTCTTCCAAGCTCTCCCTGTCCTGGGGCTGGGGAGCCACCGTGAGAGAAGTCTCCAGATCACTCGCCTCCTCCTTTCCTCCTCTTCGTCACTCCTGTCGCTTTCTTCCTGGCTCAGGTCTCAGCCTGGCCTCTGAAGGGAGGGCAGAGGAGCTCCCCTGGCCAGCGGCCACCTTGGCTCTGTGTGCTCAGGGGCCACCTGGAGGGTGAGGTTCCTCCCAAGGGATGTGTGCTTTTGATCTTTAGAATTTAAATTAAATGCATTTGAACTGATACCTAGAAGTGTAAAGATCGCAGTGTTGACAGGGTGGGCGTGACATTCCGGCACGTGCTCACGTTGTGCGCCAGGGTCAGCAACCTGTCCTCTCAAGCATTTCTCCGTGGTGAGCGCCTGCAAGGCCTGTCTCCCAGTCTTCTGAGGCACACTGCATGCTCTCGCCTGCAGTCACTCTCTGCAACGGCACACCAGAGCTTCCTGCTGGTCTCCAGCCTTAGCGCCCCTTGACCTCAACCCTGTGTCCTCCTGGGATGAGATCTCAGCAACCACCGAGCCCGAGGCAGTCCTCAGATCAGCGGTAGGTGCCCCCATCTCGTGGCCCAAGGGGCCTGCGGCATCTTGACGGGACAGTGCTCCTCAGGACAGGGTTGTCAGCGGGTGGGGGGGAATTTGAGGTCGTCAGTAGGACCGCTTTAGCTCCTTGGCTTCTTGAGGTGGCTGTTTAAAGCTTGAGTGGACATTTTTCATGGAGTCATGCCGCTGGAGAGGCCATCTGTCGCCGAGGCCCGTGGCCGCCTGGTCTTGTTTCTGTGTTGGTCTCGCGTTTCCTCCACACGGTGCTGAACTGAATGCCGCGGCTCTGCAGCCGCGATCAGCCCGCCCAGAGCTGCTCCAGTGAGCCTTGTCTTTGGAGACGAGTTCCCCTCGCTCCTGGACTGTGGCTTCTTGTGCTGACCTTGACCTCTAACCAACCTTGCCTTTCAGGATGCCTGTGGTCTGCGGTGACGCTAGCCGCAGAACCCAATCTCTTGAGTGGCCCTGGCAGTGTCTCTCCAGAGCTAATGGCTGTTTGTGTCTCAGTGGGTATGCATTACACCAACTTTTTGTTCAGCACCATTTTATTGTGAATAAGAAAAAGGATGAGATTGAACCCATCTAGGGGCACCTCCCAGAACTCGAGGTCCTGTCACGGCACGTCTGTACCTTGTGGGACCCTTCGTCTTCAACATGGCAAGAACTCCATTGTGGAATGACTCAGTGAAGCTGCTGCTTAAGGTGACCTTGATTACGGCCCAGCGTCCGAAGCCGACTGTTTAATTAAAGACTTCACATGTTTATAATAGAGAACGTATGTATATACATATCTCCTAACAGATTCTAAAGTCACGGATGTGTATGTACACACGATGTATGTACAAGAGTGTTCCGTGGTGAACACGCTCCAGGAATACTGAGGATAGGTGGCCAGGCTTCGCACTGGGCCACCAGAGTAGGTTCCTCCAGTTCAGAGGGAGGGTCTGCTGGCCACACCAGTGCTCGCTCACGTTTGCAAGGCAGGTGCGCCTACGTGACATCTGCTGCTGCAGACTCTACCTAAATAAGCCCAGGTGAACGCTCCCCATAAATGACAGATGAGCAAAACAAACTTACAATCAGGGCAACTCCAGGGGAACCTCGTGCGTGTTTCAGCTGCTGGCATGCCTTGTCAACCCGTGTCCCCTCTGAAATGGAACCGGTGTTGTCCTGTCTTGGCCTGCATCTGCCTTCGGGGCCTGCGAATGAAATGCGTCCGAGGACGGTATCCAGTGACCCTCGGGTGGACGCCTCGGAGGAGGGAGAAACCAGGAGCTTTAAGATGAAAACACGTTTGCTTTCAGCACCTAATGTCTTCTTGGTAAATATTGGACTCTACCTCTTCTCCCAAAAAGTGATTGATATTTTAACATCGACCTTTAGGTGAACAAAGCACTTTCAGACTATTATTTATGGTAAGGAACAAAAGTAAAAACTTTACTGGGTAAAAAGGAATCCGCGTGAAGAAGTGTAGGAGTGGCCGACCCCACACCAGACTCGGGAGGACAGCGGGAGCGTGGCCATCCTGTCCTCCAACGGCTGTCCTGCGTCATTCATGACAGCTGACTAACAGCGAACTCTCTGTCTCTTGTAATTGCTAACATTGGTTACACCGAACCCTGATAAATATCACATTAGCTATTGAGAAGTTGAGTTTAGTCAGTACCACTGACTCTGCCCTCAAACGTCACCGGATTAATTGTTTGAAGAGGAAGCTCTTGCCTCCTTTTCTCCTTCTAAGGGGGGGATTGATTGGCTCTCAGGACCAGCGATGTTTACCTGTTTATGTAAGTAACATTTAAAATTATTCTCAATATTTGAGGTTACACAGTTGAATTGTGATTGAAAGAATCCGATTATTCTGAAAATGACTTTTTTAAAAAGTAGCACTTCAGATTTAAAGGGAGATCTGTGCTTTACCCTAAAACCATCTTAAAGAAGAGCAAACAACCCGGAGACACAAAATTCCTCGCTTTGGCAGGCACAGTGCACCAAGGCTGGACACGCTCAGACGACACCATCCACCTGACGTTACTTTGGAAATCAATGAGTTAAGATTGTATAAAATATATCTCCTATTTTTCTTTGCTAACTTCTATACTAGTAACATTTAAAAATATTTCCAAAACCACAGTGGCTATAATTTGATTAGTGAATCTGCTGATGAATGGTAGCAGAAATTTTACATTTCCAAGACTTTGAATAAATGTTCTAGGTGGATGTGTTTGAAAAATGCCTCCCCTAATCTCATGAAGGGATATTGATAGGATATTTGAAGGCCCTTTAGATGCTACAAAGTTGTTCTTGGGCATTTTCTTTATCCATTATGCAAATACTTCAACTGATTAATAATTAAAATAGCAACACATTAATAATTAGGATCTCCATTACAAATCTGACCTTTAATTGAATTCTATAGGAACGGACTGAAAAATGAGCCCCTTGATTTATGCTAAGAATAAAGGTTAAAAACCATTTTCCTAATCAATCTAATTTTTCTCTTTCTTGCTAAATCAGACACCACAAAGGGAGATTTTTCTCTGGGCATATTTTAACCCCTCTGCTACTTTATCTAATGAGCTAACAGCTCAGAATTCAGGGGTGTTTTCACCATGTGCTCTGCAAGCTCACTGTTCTAGGACAGCTTGGGAAGTTAAACCTTTCCAAAGGTTTAAAAACACAGCTCGATGCAGGTTACGGCGACGCCGAGCTATCTGTGCAGCCATTTTAAATGAGTTCAGTCAATTCAAGCCGCTGCCCGGGGAATCCCATCCATCAGCTTGACTGCGTTTTTTTTCTCATTTAATTAGTCATCACAGGGCAGAGATTGACTCTCTGGCTAGCACGGGCATGGTGGCATTGCACAGTCCTGCCAGCAGACCCTGCTGAGGGGGCTGCTGTCTGAACCTAGCAGCCACCCTGTCCTGGAGACCGCACGCGGACCCCACAGCCACAAGTTCTCATGCTGCAGAGGGCCACTTGTGTCCGAAGGGACGTTGTGGGGAGCTGAAACTCCTTGTCCCCTGCTTCGAGAAGCCTCAGGGCCGCTGGGGTCACCACCTGACGGCCACCTGGCCTTAGGGGATCTTTCTTCCTCCTCTACAGACATGCAGGCTCCAAATGTCTGCTGCAAATGCCCAGTGGCCCTGGCGTTCCATGAGCAGACCCACTTACGTGTAGGGTCCGGAACATGGCGACTGTGCCTGAAGGCTCTGAGCTCAGCCCACCGTGGGGACCTACGTCCTGACCACCTCTTACTCACTAAGCGGACGCTTTGCTGTTCACCAGGTGGCCCAGAAGAAGATTTGAGGTAGAGTCCTCCTTCACAGTTATCACGGGGGTGAGTCATGAATTTCCATTCTTCAATATCTGTGCAAGGCCTCTTGAAGATGGTCTGTTTCGTCACTTCTCCTGTGACGTGCGTGTGCCAGAAGCCCTCTTCAAGGGGCTCCAAGCACACAGCAGTGTTCGGAAGCACTTGGAGGCAAGCAAAAGCTCACTTCCAAAATGTGGATGTTTGTATTTGATAAAAACGTGTTTCCAGGCAAGGCAGATGTGCAGGTATGATCTGATGGCCGTTCCTAGCCACGCCTGCCCCCGACACACACGTCCTTTACCAAGTGCAAGCCGGCTGCTTCCTAGAGAGGTGTCCCCTCTGCTTCGTCACGGTGGTCTTGGAGACACGCACCCATCACTTGAAGACTGTCCTCTTGTCCTCGGATGCTGAGCAGCGGCGGGGAGGCCCCACACAGGAGAAGCATCTTTGTGCCTACACTGACAAGCTGTCAGCCCGAGAAAGCTCTAAGATCAGGATTTTCTAACTGGTAGAATTGAATTTTTAGACCAGTTCTAAGTCTACAGAAAGACCGAGGGGCAGCACAGAGAGTTCCTGTGCCCCTCCACGCCCGCTCAGGGTTCTCGTTCCTGGCAGCTTGCCGTGGTGCGCATCTCTCTCTCTCTCTCCTCTCCTCTCTCCCTCCTCCCTTCAGTTCCCTGCCACTTCCCCTCTAATTAAAGATCGCAGAACCACTCCAGAGGACATGGTGTCCAGTGGCTGAAATTAGCTCCAATCAGTCTTTATGGATACAGTTATATGTCCCTATGTGCGTACAGGAGTGGCTTCACGGCCAGTTAAGTGGACCTACTGTGAGATCAGCGCTTGAGGTGGCTCACGGCCAGTTAAATGGACCTACTGTGAGATCAGCGCTTGAGGTGGCTCATGGCCAGTTAAATGGACCTACTGTGAGATAGATTAGCGCTTGAGGTGGCTCACGGCCAGTTAAGTGGACCTACTGTGAGATCAGTGCTTGAGGTGGCTCACAGCCAGTTAAATGGACCTACTGTGAGATCAGCGCTTGAGGTGGCTCACGGCCAGTTAAATGGACCTACTGTGAGATAGATCAGCGCTTGAGGTGGCTCACAGCCAGTTAAGTGGACCTACTGTGAGATCAGCGCTTGAGGTGGCTCACGGCCAGTTAAATGGACCTACTGTGAGATAGATCAGCGCTTGAGGTGGCTCTGGTGGGAGACTGCCTCAGGATAAGCCAGTGGCTCGCTGGGGCTCTGATTTGCAGTCCGGGTGGGTGCGGCCCTGAGCGCTCCCGATCCCAGCAACACCTCTCCAGACCCCCCGTGGTCACGACAAGCTCCTGCAGACATGCCCAGCCATTCGGAACCCCAGGGTTTCACCTCGGGTCTGCTGGAGCACACTGGCCACGATCAGGTAGGCACTCCTGGGTTTCTCCAAGGTTAACATTTGCTTTTTATTGTTTACATGCAAAACACTAGTCTGATTGAATCTATGAGAATAGACAATGACTGGTGGAAGATGAGCAGGACCCCAGTGACTTCCGTCACACACACGCCACTGGTGTCCAGGCTGAAGATGTGCTTCTCCCATGTTCCAGTGGTCTCCAAGGTGACTGGAAAACAGGGTGGGGTGTGCTTCTTGTTCCTGCGTCCTGTGTGGACTATTGACGAGAAGTTGAACCGACTGGTTAGATGATTTAATTGATTTGGTTATCAATATATACAATTGGAAGAGAAAAGCAAGTAGAAAATTCTCCCCTTTATTTAGTGCATGATGATGGCCCCAGCATGGGCTTCTGCGGAACACTGTGAATTCTATCCGCGAGGTCACGGAGTCCGACTTGACTGAACGATAACTAACACCCCAACTCGGTGTTCCCACAGTTAGTGCACGGGCTGGTATCTTGGGCTCTCCAGCTGGAATCGCGTGCCCTGTGTCGTGAGCAAGTCACCCTTGAGAGTGCCATTAACCAAGCCAGGACCTGAAGTCTCAGTGAGCGACTGACACACTGGCCCTGGACGAGGGGGGCCGCCGCTCCTCCTCCCGTGTGAGCAGGTGTCTGCCCTGCGGCAGCTGCAGAGCCGGGAGGACACGGGTTCCTGTCTGAGGAGGTGGTTCCTGTGTGTGGAGGCGCTCGTCTGAACTCTGCCTGGGGCAGACTGGGACATCGTGGGACCACCTGAGCGTCCCACTGCCCCCATTCCTGCATTCCTGTTAGATCTTGCGTCATCTGATTCGTCTCCAGCACAGCACTGAGCACGCGATGGACCCACGCTCTCGAGGAGAACTCGATAGGTTGGAACAGTCGACGTCCAACTCCTGACTGCCCTCTCTGTTCTTTGTTGTTCTTTTCTCAGCGCCGACTGGCCCCGTGGGCAAGCTGCCCACTGCAGCCTCACAGCTGGGAGCTGCTTGCCCACGTCGCTTTGCAGGACGGTGCCAGCGCACCAGACTCTGCTCCTGGCCTTTCCTTGGGGACGGTCCCAGAGTTGTAGCTCCAGCATTGCCCTTCAGGGTCCCCATTGTGACCATGGCCAGGGCAGCCAGGAAGGCTGACAGGGCCACCGGGTCCTGTGCAGTGAGTTCTCAGAGCCCTGGAAGCTCTCTCCAGTGCAGAACGATGACGTGAAACGCGGCCTTTGCGCTTGCCTGTCTTTGCCGTGTGCCACTGTCACCAACAGCACTCAGTGTGCACCGACTCAGCTCACGGTGCTCAGTGCTGCAGGGCAGGGAGAAGGCGGCCTCCACATGTCCGAATTTAAGGGGTCTCCTCTCAAACCCCCTCCCAAGTTATCATCTTGAAGGTTAAAGTCTTATAGAAATAGATTATTTGCACTTGAGTGGCCTGCACGGTGAGCTGTTGAAGCGGCCGCGCAGTGAGCCTTCGGATGGAGTCAGGACAAAAGTAAGAGGCGTGGGGACCAGCGGCAGGGGCAAGGGGACAGAGGAAAGGGTCCGTGATGGCTGAGTCACTCGGAGGAATCTGGGGCACCCGCCGACCCCCGCCCAGCTGAGGGAGGAGCCTGGGCTGTGCACGGCCTTCCTCCTGCTCGCGGAGCCGAGTGGCAGGTGCAAGCAAAGGCAGGCCCGCCCAGGCCCCTCGTGCCCAGCCCTTCACCAGCTGCGTCCACATGCCCACTGTTGGAGCTGCCTCCTCTGGGTGCCAGGTCCTGTGGGGGACAGTGGAGCCCCCTGGTGAAGAGCCGTGGCCACCAACGCCAGGGCCTGGTCCTCCAGCTGGGAACTCTCATGGGCATGTGTGAGGTGGGGACTGACCAGAGGGAGGCGAGGCCGCCCAGCAGAGGGCGTGGGTGGCAGAGCAGGGGCGCCAGCGGCGCGGCACAGGCACCTGTGGACCAGGTGAAGCAGGCTCTCATCAGTGTCTGTGGTTCTGCTTTATTTTTGTCATGTATCAACTATTTTTTTCTCTTACAAAGGGGTGGCCATCACCTGAGACTGTGCCGGCTTCTTGTGTATTTGTCCCGTATCTCCCTAAGTGACCGCATCACTGCAGGACTGTCAATCAGTTGTGTGTCGTGATCATACGAGGTGCCTAGAAATAAAAGGATATCAGCAAAGGATTGCTTGATGCAATTCTAATGTATTTACTCACAGTCTCTTTTTCTTTTAAATATTATATTAGCTGAAATGCTCAATATGTTAAAAAAAAAAAAAAAAAAAAAACAAGTAGGCTGCCATTGTGGTGACTCTCCCAGCCACATGCAGACCCCATGCCCAGCAGTGGGGAGGCTTCTCCCCAGCACAGCCAGGCTCTCACGAGCAGGCTGAGCAGCAGTGGTGAGGTGAGCGTGGCAGGGGCGAGGGAAGGCGGCAGTGCCCGTCAGCCGCGGCGCTGGGCGCTCTCCCCGGGAGTCCAGCACCATGGTGCAAAGGAGCCGCAGTCCACTAGAAAACCTGCCGTCCTGGCCCAGGGTGACAGCCAGCACCCACAGCCAGACAGGTAAACAGGAGGCCCTCGGGCCACCGAGCGGGCCCGAGACAGGCTGTCTTCCCGCAGTCAGCTGCAGGCTCATGCGCCAGCTCTGGGAGGGCCGTGGGACACGAACACCAGACTCCCCGACTCCCGTCCTTGCTGTGGTCAGCCTTCAGCCCGAGGTCTCTGCCCGTCCTGCTGAAGATCCCACCCCTCCTGGGGCCTCCAGGGCCCCCTGGACTGCCAGTCCCAGCTTGCTCCATGCAGATGATCACCAGTGCCACTCAGAACAACGCTGGCCACCTGATGGCCATCAGGGACCCTCAGAAGCCACACTTGTTGAAACATCTTGGTTTTTATCCTATGCAAAACCCAACCTTCAGCCATTTGACCTATTGTGTAAATGTATAATCAAAACACAAGAAGGCAAAATTTATTTCTTTTATATTTATACTTGCTTTATAAAATGAAATTTAGTCTTTTTTATTACCAAAGATATCAGAAATAATAATAATTATTTGTCTGTCAAGTTCACCATTATCAGAAACTGAAATTTGTTTTTGTAACTAAATATAATGAGCACATGTAAGAAACACATTTTGATTATAACAATCTAGGTTATCCAATGTAAAGAAAAAAATCTTAATGCCTAATATATAAACAGAAGAAGAAAATGTGCTACTGGTATAAAGGTGTGCCTGCTGCTAGTGTTTAAATGTCAGCCTATGAAAATATCAATCACTGCATACTTCCCAAGTGCAACGCCTATTATTTTAACACTTGGGAAATTATTTGCTTATTATTTCTTTAAAAAGAAAAGTTGTTATGGTTACGATGCAGTGGAAATTGGTTCTATTTTAGAGTGAGCGGCTGAAGTGCTTTCTGTGGAGTGTGTTGGTTGCACTTTCAGAACGTCTGACCACCAATTAGAAGCCTTTGTGTCTGATAAATCACTGGCCCATTATGTTAATAAAACAATTTCCAATTACAGTGTCATTTTTCCAAATGATCGTCTTTTGTGTGCTAATTATACCTTTTCACCTTTAAGATTGTCACAGGCCCCCATGGTGATGGATTTTTCCAGAAGAGAATTTTAGGTAGGAAATGGTGCAGCTGGGTGTGGTGATGGAGTTGTGAGCCTCCTTCCCACGAGACGCTCACTGGAACATCTCAGAGTGTTTCCAGGAGCGTCTGCCCGGCCCTGTAGGCACTCTCACCTTCTGCACTGGAGACGGCTCTCAGGTGAGCCTGACCACCAGTCAGGCGCAGGTGGAGGGGGCATTCGCCCTGGGCACAGGTAGGGCCATGGCCAGTGGCCTGGGGAGCTCCAGGCAGTCAGGCTGGGCCTGCTGTCGGCTTCCACCTCGGGTACCTGGCTCAGGATGGCCTCTGGCAGGATGGCTGACCTGCCTGAGGTGGAAGTGCGGAGCTGTAGGGAGCAACTCCTACAACTGAGGACAGGTGACTCGCGGCCCAGCGGTCACTACCTGCTCCACATGGAGCCCGCCACTCACTTTCTATAGCTGCGGTGCTGTGTACCTGCAGCTAGAAGTCATCACCTGTCCTTTGCAAATCCACACTGCTGCTGGGACTTCTGATCATACTCCACACTCTCCTCCGGGGCCAGGCCAGTCCGGGTGCAGAACCTGGCAAGAGCACAGGTGCGAGCCCTGTGCAGCTGCTCAAGAGACGAGGGCAGGCCCCCCGAGAGGAGCATCCTGTGATCCAGCGGCTCAGGAGGCTGAGGCAGGAGGATGGCAAGCTCAAGGTCAGCCTCGACCACTTAGTGAGGCCCCATCTCAGAATATAAGGTGCTGGGGATGTGCATGGGGAGGGTTTCCCTGCTGGTGTGTTTGTTTTTGTTGCTCAGCAATGTCCAGTCACTGGCCTTCCACTCTCAGCCTTCTGTGGGGCTAGGGAATAACAGGGGGTCCTGAGGGTGCGTGGGATGGGGCAGGTCAGCAGGAGGGAGAGGAAGGCCAGAGGGCAGGGGCCACCCCCTGTTTGTGCTGCTCCCCAGACCTGGAACTGAACCCGGGAGAGTCCTGGGGGGGCACTGGCCTCATCATCCCCCTCGTTGCAGGACACCCTCGTTGTGTACTTCACACCTTTGCTTTCTTTCTTTCTTTATTTTTCCACTTAGAAAATATTTAAAACATATTTTTGAAACCTTGATAACATGTTGACCTTGGAACTTCTAATAATTCATAATCACACTTTTAATAATTTGAATGTAACATATATTTTTCCCAATCTGTAGCACAGATTAGTAGACATCCAGCATTTGAAAATATAATACTTAAGATCCAGTTTTATTGTGCAACTATAGTTCTGATTGTGTGTGTCTGTGCAGTGCTGGGATCCCACTCCAGGCCTCCTGCGTGTCAGGGAAGTGCTCTACCCCTGTGCTATAGCCCAGCCCTGAGATCCTTCCGTCTACCATTGCTTCAGAAATCATGCGTCCTGGGCGCACAGTACTCCCTGTATTGAATGCAACGTGTGCTTGCGGAACGGGCTGCAGGAACCTGGGGTGCATCAGAGAAGGAGAAGCCCAGGAGACTGTAAGCAAGCCAACCAACAAGGGCGACTCACGAACACCGAGGCCAATGTACAAGTGGTGCATTTTACACGAGGGAGGCAAGCTCGTGCGAGCGCACAGCAGCACGGGTGGCACCACCCTGGGGACAACGGCCTCCCTTCTGTTTTGCATCGTCTTTCAAGATGAGGGACGTGTGATCACGTGTCCGTCACTGCCCTTCTTGTCTTAGCTCAGGTTTGTCTGGATAACTGTGAGGTCCAAGTTCCTCCACACACAGAGCCTCTCAGCATGAGGGCCGTGTGATCACGTGACGTGTGATCACGTGTCCGTCACTGCCCTTCTTGTCTTAGCTCAGGTCTGTCTGGATAACTCTGAGGTCCGAGTTCCTCCACACACAGAGCCTCTCAGCAGCCTTGTGGGGAGCTCTGCTGGGGTGGGTGGCGGAAGGGCAGCCGGGCAGCAGCCATTTATCACCTCCCTCCCAAACACCAGGCTCAGTGTGACTCTCTCCTCATAGCAACCCTGTGGCCTGGCCTCAGGTGCAGGAAATCGGTCACTTCAAAGACAGGAGCATGACTAGTTGGCTACAGCTGGGGGACGTCAACTCAGCCTCGAGATCCGTCCTCGTTGGACTCCCAGGTCTAAACTCGTCACCCGTCCCTCCCAGGGCTGCGCCTCAGGGCATCCAGAGGAGCCCCGCATCTGTCCTCCGGGGCTTTCACAGAAAGGACATTCAGGTGGCACCTGCCTTACCAAAGCTACCTGGACCATGGCAGAAGCTTCATGGTCGGCGCACAACAAGGCGACCACCTGGTGGAGTTGACCCTATTTTAATGACTCAGTGTTGGCCAGGAGAAAATGCAGCTTTGGAGCCGATTAAGGGACACCTGCGGGCTGTTCCCTGCTGTAAGAAGCCCTGCTGCTGTGGGTCACGGGAGTTTGGAAGTACAAAGGACTTACCCACACAGTCACACACCAGACTCACATCAGGGTGGGACATGGCAGGGAGAGCAAGGTGACAGGCAGGCCACCATTCTCCAGAGCCCCAGTTGATGTATTCAAATAAATAAATAAACTTAATAGCTTAAAAGGAGGACACAAGAAATACGTGAATCATTCTTCATGTAAAAACAATCACATGCACAGTCCTGAAGGCTAAAAGGACTGTCCGCTCCTGCCCTCTCCGTCTTGCTCCGTTATTTTCAGCCTTTAGAGTAGCATGCTTTTGTGCATTCTGTTTCAGACACACTATGTTCTTATTTCATTTTCAAAGGTATGTAATTATCAAGGTGTAGATGTGCTTTATATTAATTTAATTATGGTATTTATATTGTTCCACAAACTTATTTAATTTTATTGAGAGTACATATCAGATAATTTTTTGTGCTTTTACATTTAGGGCCATTTTATTTGTGCAAATAGCTAAATAATGTTGTATCATATAAATGTGCTATATATTTTATTATTTTCCCATGGGCGAATTTTGCTTTTTTTCTTGTTATAAAATACACTGAAGATAAGATACTTCATTTTTCCTTATAAAAACTAGACTGCAGAGAATATAATTGCACCTGATTTATTCTATGAATGTGCACACAATTTTGTAGACTATAAATGCAGAATTGAAATTGATTGGTTAAAGAATGACATGAATTTCAAATGTTGATAGAACCTGGCAAATTTCTATCTAAACTTTTTCCTGACATGTGCTCCCCAAACCACCGTTTGGGGTGCAAACTCCCTGCATTCTGTCTGTGCAGCAGATCTGGATGCAAACAGTGATTTTTACTTCCCAGGTAGAGAGGAGAAAAGCTGTATCTCATGGTTACCTTCTCTGCCCTAATTATCTCACGTAAAACTTTGTAATTCTTCATCTATGATTTTTGACAAATTTTTTCTTGACTTGCTTTTTCCTCGTTAATTAAGAATAATGTAATTACACAGGTTGATGATCGTTTGTCTGTTCTGTGCAGGTAATTTTCACCTATTACTTCTGGTTTAACATTGCTGAGTAATGTTTTAATAAAAGAATTTTTAAAAAGTTTCTATGATATCAAATCTGTTGATATTTTGGTTATGATCTCTGAATTTTTGTATTCCATAAGAAAGTCTGCTTTACCCTAAGATCAAAGATGAAGTTCTCCTGTTTGTTTTTCTTTTGCTTTTATAGCTTTTTAAAAAATCTGTACCTTTAATCTGCCTGAAATTGAAGGATTTGAAGTGGTTTATATTTTTCCAGTGGATACGCAGTTTTCTCAGTATCATTTTTTAAAAAGATGGTCATTTTCTGTTATCTATAGTGTGGATTTAATTTGCATTTAATGTCTCACCTGCTGCAGTTTGTTTCTGGACTCTATATTCTGTTTTGCAGATTCATGCCTGTGCCAAAGTCCCAGGATTTAATACTCTCTGTGGAGAGTCATTGGAAGGTGGTGCACATCTGCTGACCAGGGGACCTGGCAGAGTCTCCCAGGTGCTGCGCAGCAAGCCGCGCATGCGCTCAGATAGTCTCTTCCTGGGGCCGACACGTTGGAAAGGCCAAAGATCCCGGGGAACATTTGGAGACCGGTGCCCACAGACCTCTCTCAGGACAAGAGGAGGAGCTCGCCGGGGTCATTCTGCTCTGCTAAGTCCCCAAGAGACCCAGAACCAGGGCTCCGGAGGCCAACCTCTGGAGGCTGCCTGCCTGTGGGTGGGAGCGTGGCGTCCTAAGCTGGCCTGGCCCTGGCTGTGGCCCACAGAGGCTGTGGCACGACGATGCTCCTGTCACCAGGAGGCACACTGCCATGCGCTGGGAAACGGGTGTGGAGGGAGGGCTTCCCCGGCCCAAGTCCCCAGCACCCCTGCGTGCCTCAGCTTCCTGCTGAACCCCGTGGGTCCTTTGACCCTCCTGCTGGGGGCTGTGAGTGATGTCAGGTCCACCTAGGAGGACGACATTGCCAGTGTCCAGTCTTGGTCAGTGTGAGGTGACTTGGCTTCTCTGCCTCAGGCTATGGTGCCTGGGTGTCCCTGTCACAGGCTTGTGCCTGAGTCTGCCCCATGGGGGGACAAGAGGCTCCCCAAAGCACACTTCAACAGCACAACCCTCCTACCTCCACTCTGCTCCTAGAACAGATGCACAGTCTCTTCTCTGATGGCCCTGGTCGCTGAGGTCCACAGTCTGAATACGCTGGTCACTGAGGTCCACGACTCTGATGGCCCTGGTCACTGAGGTCCACAGTCTGAATACGCTGGTCACTGAGGTCCACGACTCTGATGGCCCTGGTCACTGAGGTCCACGACTCTGATGGCCATTGTCACTGAGGTCCACGACTCTGATGGCCCTTGTCACTGAGGTCCACAGTCTGAATACACTGGTCACTGAGGTCCACGACTCTGATGGCCCTGGTCACTGAGGTCCACAGTCTGAATACGCTGGTCACTGAGGTCCACGACTCTGATGGCCCTGGTCACTGAGGTCCACAGTCTGGATACGCTGGTCACTGAGGTCCACGACTCTGATGGCCCTGGTCATTGAGGTCCACAGTCTGGATACAATGGTCACTGAGGTCCACGACTCTGATGGCCCTTGTCACTGAGGTCCACAGTCTGAATATGCTGGTCACTGAGGTCCACGACTCTGATGGCCATTGTCACTGAGGTCCACGACTCTGATGACCCTGGTCACTGAGGTCCACAATCTGGATACGCTGGTCACTGAGGTCCACGACTCTGATGGCCCTGGTCACTGAGGTCCACAGTCTGATACGCTGGTCACTGAGGTCCACGACTCTGATGGCCCTGGTCACTGAGGTCCACAGTCTGAATATGCTGGTCACTGAGGTCCACGACTCTGATGACCCTGGTCACTGAGGTCCACAGTCTGAATATGCTGGTCACTGAGGTCCACGACTCTGATGGCCATTGTCACTGAGGTCCACAGTCTGAATATGCTGGTCACTGAGGTCCACGACTCTGATGGCCATTGTCACTGAGGTCCATGACTCTGATGGCCATTGTCACTGAGGTCCACAACTCTGATGGCCCTTGTCACTGAGGTCCACGACTCTGATGGCCATTGTCACTGAGGTCCACGACTCTGATGGCCCTGGTCACTGAGGTCCACAGTCTGAATACACTGGTCACTGAGGTCCACGACTCTGATGGCCCTTGTCACTGAGGTCCACGACTCTGATGGCCATTGTCACTGAGGTCCACGACTCTGATGGCCCTTGTCACTGAGGTCCACAGTCTGATACGCTGGTCACTGAGGTCCACGACTCTGATGGCCCTGGTCACTGAGGTCCACAGTCTGAATAGCCCCTGTCACTGAGGTCCACGACTCTGATGGCCCTGGTCACTGAGGTCCACAGTCCCATGGCCCTGGTCACTGAGATCCATAGTCCAATGGCCCCGGTCACTGAGGTCCACAGTCCGATGGCCCCAGTCACTGAGGTCCACAGTCCCATGGCCCTGGTCACTGAGACCCATAGTTCGATGGCCCTGGTCGACTGAGGTCCACAGTCCCATGGCCCTGGTCGCTGAGATCCACAGTCCAATGGCCCTGGTCGCTGAGGTCCACAGTCCGATGGCCCTGGTCGCTGAGGTCCACACATGTACAGATGTATCTCTCACCATGTGGGTGTTTTGTCATCAGGCGGAGGAGTTGGGTGGACGCTCTAATTCCCCCATAGTGACAAAGTCTTGAGTATCTTTCTACCAAAACATGGTTGATGGAGATGGAGAGATAGATGCAGTTGATAAGTATGGGACAGTGGTTCAACAGGCGTAGATAGGTAGCTGAGAGAGGGATGACAGGTAACAGCTGGCTCTGCCACTCTATCAATAGGTAGATGACAATTATATGGATGATGTAACTTATGTGGATGTGACCCAATTTTAGAAGTAAAATCATTTATAGGCAAATTTAAAAGGAACACTTTCATGCTTCTACAAAACCTTGAATAGGGAGTCGTATTGGATTTTCTGAATCTCAACTGTTCAAAGTCCATAGTAGGAAATTTCAGTATGAAGGAGTGTTGATATTTAGGGTGGTAGTATTCATGGGCTCTGAGCCCACCGTGATTTCCACCAGCATCCCCTATGTGCACACGGTTTTTATGTCAAGAGCTACACACACAGCTTCACTGCAAGCTGCCCCGGCTGGTGCGATGGCACGACTGTCCTCTGAGGACGGCTTCTAGGAGAGTCCTGCCACAGTCCACTCGGGAAGGGGCTCCCTGCCATGTGCTGGCATCTTCAGAGGAGCAGGCAGGAGCTCGACAGACGTTGCGTGGCGTGCCTCCCGATGTCGGCGTGTGGAGGGAAACACCAGAGAACACTTCTGTGGTGCAAAGGTCACTGGAAGGAGGAGGTGGACACCGCGGCTTCATCCAGGAAGTGGGGTGGACACCGCAGCTTCATCCAAAAAGTGGGGTGGACACCGCGCCTTCATCCAGGAAGTGGGGTGGCCACCGCGCCTTCATCCAGGAAGTGGGGTGGCCACCGCGCCTTCATCCAGGAAGTGGGGAGGACACCGCGGCTTCATCCAGGAAGTGGGGTGGCCACCGCGCCTTCATCCAGGAAGTGGGGAGGACACCGCGGCTTCATCCAGGAAGTGGGGTGGCCACCGCGGCTTCATCCAGGAAGTGGGGTGGCCACCGCGGCTTCATCCAGGAAGTGGGGTGGACCACCGCGGCTTCATCCAGGAAGTGGGGTGGCCACCGCGGCTTCATCCAGGAAGTGGGGAGGCCACCGCGGCTTCATCCAGGAAGTGGGGTGGCCACTGCGGCTTCATCCAGGAAGTGGGGTGGCCACGTGCGGCTTCATCCAGGAAGTGGGGTGGACACCGCGGCTTAGGAAGTGAGGTGGACACCGCGGCTTCATCCAGGAAGTGGGTGGACACTGCGGCTTCATCCAGGAAGTGGGCTCCTCCGGTGGTCAGAGGAGCAGAGGGAACAAGCCAACTGCTGGGGACCATGGTGGCACTGAGCCTGGAAGAGCAAGCATGGGAATGGAGGGCTCTTCACGTGGGCAGAGGCTGGACAGGAGGAGCAGGCCCACAGAGGAAGGGCCGGGGCACTGGCCGCAGGGTAGACCCGCAGAGTTCCTGGGCACAGTGGGTCCCGGGTTGGGTCTCAGGTTCAACAAGTGGCCACGACAGCCAGAACGGGCAAAGCTGGGACGGTGGGGGCTAGGTCCACAGAGTCCCTGGAGCAGAGGGGAGTGATCATTCCTCAACACAGGACGCAGAGGACAGAGGGCCAACCGCATGACGGGTGAGCACACTCGAGCATTTAAGGGACAAGAGCTTAAAAATAAAGGAATGCGGGATTGCAGCAAGGGCTTTGGTCTGACTGTGCTTGTTGAACCGTGGTTTTCTGATGGAGCACTTCAAGGGTGCAGCAGCGCCCGAGACTTGATCACAGGAAGCCTGTGTCTCACCTGGAGGACTCACCTTCTGTGACCTTCCCTGCCTCACGCACACCTGGAGGGGCCCACAGCTCCCGGAGCCACACACCTGCATCTGGATGGAACTGGGAGGTGTGTGTGTGTGAGTGTGAATGTGAGTACACATGTGAGTGTGTGTGTGTGTGTGAGGGAGAGTATGTGTGAGTGTGTGTGTGCGAGCATATTAGTGAGCATGTGTGAATGTATTGAGTGTGTGTGTGTGTGAGTGTGCTTGTGTTAGTGCATGTGAGAGTGTGCTTGTGTTAGTGCATGTGTGTGTGAGTGCATGTGTATGTGTGTGTGAGAGAGTGTATGTGTGTGAGTGTGTGTGCGCACACTCAGGGTTGCCCAGCAGCATAAAGACAACTGACCTGTAAGAAGCCCGCGGCTCGTGACCCCAGCGAGGCCCTGACTCCCTCGTCTCCGTGACGGACACAGGGAGAGGCAGCGCCCAGGCCCTGCCTCGTCAGGGCTGAGTGCAGGGGACGCGAAAGTCCTGGGAAGGCCCAGCCCGTGGAGACGCTCGGGCAGGTGAGGCCAGCTCGTGCTACAGGGAGTGTGGAGAAAAACCGGCTCTAGAGGGAACCAACTGCCAGGGAACACCTGGACGGTGTGAGAAACACGTCTATACACACATTACATGCACACACGCACTCGTTTTATATGTCATGTACATTAATGCTGTATGTGTATAAATATTGTGTGTATACAAAAGTCAAGTGCATATTTAAAAGCGTGAGTGTGCGCGTGCCCGCCAGCATCCCGACTTCAGCCATGCATCGCCGCAGCTGGGACACGGCAGCTGGGATCTGAGCCCCTCTGTTTCACTTTAACACCCTCCCTAGTTGGATAGCGTGATTATTAATAGCCCCAGCACATGGTTATCAATAAGCTGAAGTTTTAAAATGATGCTTTTGATTGTCTTCAATATGCCTTTGCAACGATGGCCTCATTTGATAAGGCTGATAGAATTACATGGAGGTTTGAAATTATTTGAGGCTAGAGGGATAAGGTTGACTCCACAGATAAAGCCTGGCGTCTGAAGGCTGGGCGTCGGGCCCTTGGCTGCCGCCCTCCCAGCTCCCCGCTGGCTGCTGTGGACCCTCTCCTCCAGTCGAGGAAGGACAGGATGCAGGAACGGAGGAGCTCCAGGAGCCACAGGCTGAGGGCTCCGACTCTGAGGACCCTTGACTCTTGGTCCAGTGACTGTCACGTGAAGGCTTGCTGTGTCCCTGACTCTTACCGCGTGTCCTGGCTCAGTGGGCCTCGGTTCTGAGGCTACTCCGGCACCGAGACACCCTCATTTCCTGGAAGAATCATTTCCAATATTTTTTAATTTTACTTTTGAAGTCCGTCACTTTCTCCGCACGGCCTGAGAGCTGTGCAGGAAAGGTCCCTGGTCACCACGTGTGGATGGCAAGCCGCTTGGGAGAGAAGAGTCCTTATTTTAAATTGACAGCCCTGCTCCTTTCCTCAGTGAAGTGAGAGCCTGGTTTTAAGGACAGAAACACTTCTGAGGCAGGGACTGGCCCCTGGCCTGCACACCCTCGGCACTGGGCGGGTCAGCGGGGCCAGTAATTGGCGCCCAAAACGTGGACATGACCGGCAAGTTCACTTACCTTTAAAGTATTTTTAAAGAGATTTAGGCAGAGGACAAGCTTCTTACCTGAAGTGCCGCGGACTTCTCAGTGGAGAGAAGCTGAGTGAGGATGGGTAAGAAAATCACAGAACTATTGAGAAGTCACATGCCATAAAGAGGTCTAGAGAAAGAAGATCTTTATTGTTAAACAGATGTTTGATAGGAGGTGCCGCTGTCACTTCTAAGCAGCCGAGACCATTTATTATCCAAGAGCGTTTTTCTTGGTTTCCTGAAAAAGGAACTTTAAGTTTAGATACATAGATAAAGCTGAGAGGAAAAATGTGGTGTTTCTCATCTGGGGATTTGAGCTCGACCCCAACCCGTTAATTCGGGGCTGTGAGTCTGAGATCTCCCCAACCTGGAATTGAGCTGACCCCCAACCTGTTAATTCAGGGCTGTGTGGGCCTAGTTCTTCCAAACCAAGAATCAAGCCAGGTGTCTGTCTGCTTATCCAGAAATCTGGGTTTTTCCTTGGTTATGCAAATGAGTTTGAGCCCAAGCTCCCTCCAAATGCCTGGAGGTCTGAGCTCGGCTCCTCTTTGCGGATGAGACGCCACTTTATGCGACCACCAAGAATTAAGTTTGTGTCCTTTCTGTCTGTACTCTTGATGTATTTCTATTGTATGACCACCAGGTTCTAATATATTTAATTATCAATAATAAAACCAGTTCAATGGCCCTGTGGAATCTAAAGCCAGAAACTAGCTAAGCCGGTAGGATGAGCCCAGTTGAAGTTTAAAGAAGATACTAGGGCAATATAACTTTATGATCAGGCATACCTAGAGTTGAAAAATTTTTAACATTAGCTTTAAGATTTTTAGAATACCTTCCCCTACCTACAGATAAGATTAATCAGTAGTTGAGATAACTGATCTTCCCTAGGTGATTCCTGAAACCCTTTACAGTTAATTACTGGAAATTCTTTGTTATAGTTAATTCCTAACATTCTTTACTGTTAGTTACTGGAAATTTTTATTGTATAGTTAATTCCTGGAAATTCTTATTGTAATCTTCTTTACTGAAATTCCTTTATGTTACCTCCCTAAGAAAAAATGTGAATTACTGTGCTTGTTGGGATGTATAAGAGGCCATACTGAGAAAAGTAAAAGGAGAACAGTAGAAGGATTTCTAAAACCTGGCTTGTGTGTGGATTATTTTCCTGTCGTCGACGTTCCCTTCAGTACCAAGCGGGAAGAACTTAACATCTTTGCTGAAGCTGGCCTTCAGCAGAAAAATAAAACTTTATTATGACCATCATGGGCCAAAAAGGGCCCCCAGCAAGCGGGGCCTAGCCGGTGCCTGCTCTCTGCCCCATGGCGGTGGAGGAGACGGCCTGGCAGGTGCAGCGCCCACCTGCTCCCCGTCTCTCTGGACCCCGTAGTTCCCCCACGAGCAGCTCCCTTCCTCCCCGAGCCCAAGGGACCAGCCTGTGTTCTCTGGGCGCCCTCCTCTGGATGCAGAAAACAAGCGCCCATCCAGAACTGGCAGAGCCCGCTGCCCTTGGCCCTCGGCCTTCCCGGATTTCGCCTCCCTGTCACTGCTCTGAGCGACCCCGTCTCGCAGGTTCTGCTTTGTTGTGTTGATAACTTTTAGTCTCATTAAAAAGATGGAGTTCATTCTCTTTTCAAAGTCAGAGTAGCTGCTAGGAATTGCTGTTGGAAGGGAGAATGGGAAAACCGTGAATTCATTTCAGCACAATTTACATGTCATACAGTCTTTAAATCAGAGAAACTGTATTAAATTGTCACAATTTATTTCAAAAACTCAACTAGTATAAATTGAATATTATAAATATTTAAATGTGAAGATGATGCCCATATTCTCTCTCTTGATGGAGATGAATGCTGAGGAGTGGGGTCTGATGTGAACGTGGGCACGCGGGTGGTGAGGGCTGCGGGGCCCCGCCCACGGCCAGTGAGGCAGGGCGTGGTGAGGAATGTGCTCAGCGCCTGGCAGCGGACGGGCACCTTCCCTCACGTGGCCACCTCACGTGGCTTCCCTTGAACCCCACATGCAATGGGACCAGGAGTCTGGCCGGTGGCCAAAGCCCTCGATCCAAGTGGCCCACGCTGTCTTCTTCCTCATGTCCCACAGGCCTGGCGGGAGCCACATGCCGTTCAGCAGCAAGATACAAACCCACACTGTTGATGAAAATGACCGCTCTTCCGATGGACCCTGGAGAGGTGTGCGCCGGCAGGAGGGGCGACTTTCACGACGCGTGGTCTTGCTGTTTATCAGTGCAAGTTGCTAGGCCTGAGCTGGGGCGTGTGCCGGACGGGACCTGGGAACTGGGTCGTGGGGAGCTGGGTGGACGGCAGAGCCCCTGCCAGCCCTGTGGGTGACGTCGACCTAAGCTAGCGCTTGCTCAGTTTCAATCTCCAAGTTATGAGGAGCGGTTAATCTCAAGAAACACTGTTTGCAAGTGCATCTCCTGTGCGATCTGCAGGGCCGGCCCTGGGCTGGTGGCCACGGGGCACGTGTGTGCCGCTGACGGACGCCGTGGAAGCAGCTCTTCACGCGCACCCATCAGTTTCACTCAGCTTGGGAGCAGAGAGAATGCAAAATAATATTTTAAGGAAATTTGATTCTTGAGGCTGCTGTGCTTCCATATACATGAATTACCCTTCAACCACAGTGGTTATTGAAATAAAGATTCCATTTCTCTTACATGACGATTCCTCCGGGGGGGCAGGCGCTTGCCTCCCAGAGCAGGATGAGCAAAATTGGCCGTGGCATCGATGTGATTATTACAGTCATGCTTTTTATTTTTAATATTTTCCCCTTGACAGATTTATTTCTTCTCAGATCAGAAATATTCCTTTTGAGGAAAAAATATATAGCCCCCTTATGTTTTCTGATACTGAAAATTACCCGATGCCCCGCTGCGAACATAAGGAAATTGAAGACCCTTGTGGGTGACCTTAAGGACCACGGAGGGGGGATTGTGATACAGAGGCTTAGGCAATTTCATTGTGCTGCTTGGTTCGTGAAAAATGAGAAATGGGTTTTCTATTACTAAATATAATGAATTTCCTTTCTGTCCTGTCACAAATTGTCAAACTTCATTCAGCAGAAGAAGGACGGGGACCGACCGCTGTGGAGGGGTGGTGCAGACACCACGTCGTGCGGGTGGACACTGGAGGAGTTCCGGTCGCTTCATTCTGGCCTGGGGTGTCTGGCTAACATGGTCAGCGCCGCGGTCGTGCTGGCCACACTGAAGTCTGCACGTGCGTCCTTGGGAGCGCCTCGCAGTGAAGCCCTGCACCAGCACGCGTGTGGACGCCCGGCCAAGCGGCTCAGGAAGGGCTGCTCGCCTCACTGAGCCCCGCCACGCCCGCCCTGCAGCTACGCGGGCAGCTTGGGCCACTGCGTAAGGCCCCGTGGCCCAGGACGCACAGGGAGGAGAGCAGCGGCCGCCCGGGGCCGGGACGCCCTATGACGGGGCCCCTCCACCTGGAAGGCCCTGCCACCCAGCGAGTGCCCCTGCCCCGGCCCTGGCTTAGGGCCCAGCCTTTCCCTCTGCTTTGTCACCTCACACGGCTGGACACCCCGTCCTGCCCGTGCGCCACCTCCCACGAGGGAACCATGGGGACTGCAGCCAGACGACTGCTCCAGTCCTGGGCACCTGTGGCCACCAGGCACGCTGGACTCCAGCTCCCCTCCAGAACCCAGGGTCCCGTGCCTGTCTCTGTGTGCAGGACAGGAAGGGCCTGTGGAAGCTCCCACAAAGGCCTTTGCGTGCTCTAGTGTGGGGGCTCGCAGACGTTGTAGACTGGGGTCTGAGGGGACAGAGCGACGATACCCAGGCAGCGTGCGGAGGAGCCCGGACGGACAGGTCCGACAGCAGCGGTGCTCAGGAAGCAGACCAGGACCCTGCCATTCCTAGACAGGCGGTGACAGGCGCTGGGCTGGGTGACCGTCTTGGAGGCTCGGAAGTACTCCCCGTGTTTCCCACCACGAGATCCAAGACGGCCGTGGGCAGTGAGCACGTGAAGACACGCCCCCTTCTCCATGGGACACACGGGACGAGGAACAGAAGCTACAGAGCTGGCTCCATGATGAAAGGCTCTGAGACAGGAGAGCCCAGAGAGAGACACACGGACAGATGAGCAAGAGAGACGGACAGACAGGCCGCAGAGCAAGAGAGACAGACAGACCACAGAGCAAGAGAGACAGACAGACAGGCCGCAGAGCAACAGAGACAGACAGACAGGCCACAGAGCAAGAGAGACAGACAGACAGACCACAGAGCAAGAGAGACAGACAGACCACAGAGCAAGAGAAAGACAGACAGACCGCAGAGCAAGAGAGATAGACAGGACCACAGAGCAAGAGAGATAGACAGACCACAGAGCAAGAGAGACAGACAGACAGACCACAGAGCAAGAGAGACAGACAGACCACAGAGCAAGAGAGACAGACAGACAGGCCGCAGAGCAAGAGAGACAGACAGACAGGCCGCAGAGCAAGAGAGACAGACAGACCACAGAGCAAGAGAGACAGACAGACAGGCCACAGAGCAAGAGAGACAGACCACAGAGCAAGAGAGACAGACAGACAGACCACAGAGCGAGGAAGACAGACAGGCCGCAGAGCAAGAGAGATAGACAGACCACAGAGCAAGAGAGACAGACAGACAGACCACAGAGCAAGAGAGACAGACAGACAGGCCGCAGAGCAAGAGAGACAGACAGACAGACCACAGAGCAAGAGAGACAGACAGACCACAGAGCAAGAGAGACAGACAGACAGGCCTCAGAGCAAGAGAGACAGACAGACCACAGAGCAAGAGAGACAGACAGACCACAGAGCAAGAGAGACAGACAGACAGACCACAGAGCAAGAGAGACAGACAGGCCACAGAGCAAGAGAGATAGACAGACAGACCACAGAGCAAGAGAGACAGACAGACAGACCGCAGAGCAACAGAGACAGTTCTGAAACTGGGAATAGTATTCTACAACCACAGGTGAACAAGTGACCAAAGTGTCCCAACAAATCAGCGTGGTGACCGAGAGCGTTTGGCTGGTCTCACGCCCACTGCTGGAAGCGGGTCACGCACACCGTCTCGCGTGACGTCCAGGCAAGAGCCCGTGTCAGCACTTTGCTGACAAGACCAGAGATTCTGGCACTACAGGCACGGGATGACCTGCTTGTAAACAGAACACAGGCCATCCGCTCGGTGCCAACCTGGTGGCACACAATGTGTCACCTCTAAATCTGAAGAAAAAATATAAAAGGGGCACACAATTTAAACTTCATTCCAAAAGTCACGCTAGCAGGTAAACTGGGCCTTTGCCCACAGTGCTGAGCCTCAGCAGAGCCCTGAAGGTGGCAGACCGTCACCTGCTTGTGCCAGGCTGCGGGCTGTACCTGGGCCTCCTCCTCCAGAGCCTCCGCAGGTCGCCTGGCCTCTATGCAGGTTTCAAACGAGCTCCTGGACTTTATCTTACCACAGCTCTGTCTCAGCCTCAGACCAGCGCCCAGAAACTCACTGCCCGGCCCCGGCTCAGCTCTGCCCTCCGTCCACCTGAAGCCCAGCCCCCGCCTGCTCGTCCCGAGAGCCTCCTGTCCAGGCTCAGCTGCCTGCTCGCACCCCACTCCCTGAGCTTCTGTGGGACCTGTCCCGAGGCTGCCAGTGAGGCGCGCTCACCCGGGAGGCAGGAACAGGAGCCCAGCTGAGCAGCCAGCGGGGCCAGGCCTGACAGGGCCGGGCGGGGCGCCGTCGCGGGGTGTCCTACAACCCAGAGCTTTGATAGAATTCTCAGTGAACCCCAAAGCTGGCGAATGTTAACGAGAACCCTGGTGGAAGCAGGGCCTGAATCAAGGGCCAGCAGAGGACCAGAGTCCAGGGAGCAGGGGCGGCCCCTGCAGAGACTCTGGGTCCACCTGGCGCGAAGGCGTCAGGGCCGCAGGCCAGGCCAGGAGGCAGCAGGCTGCATCCCACCCGTGGCCTGCGAGTCCTGGCACGCCCCCTCCCCAGGAAGCACGCCTGCAGGTCGCAAAGTGGAGGAAGAACACGGCTCCAGTCCGCACCCTGGCCAAGAGGCGGGAAAGCAAGAGCCTTGGGCACATCTGCTGGGGTCCATGGAGGGTCCGGCCCCTTCCTGCCTGCCAGTCAGCAGCCACTGCCTGTCCCTGCAGCCTGAGCTGCCACACAGTGTCCTGAATGTGTAGTCACCTCTGCTGAGCAGTTCAGGACCTCAGAAATGAAAGCTGCACTGTCTGGAGAAGCTGTTCAGTGCCCTGCCCCCGGTGGCCCTGAGGGCTCTGTCCTCCTCCAGGTGCACCACTGTGAGGGCCACCCAGACCTGAAGGCCCACCTCCTCAGCCTGCATTTAAATGATCCTCAACGGCCACCTTGGTGCCCCGGAAGGTAAGGTGTTGAAGCTTCAGGTGATTGACAGGTCAGGCAGATAGGTAGATAGATAGATAAATAGGTAGCTAGGTAGGTAGATCAGAGAAATTGCACACAGAATTCATCAGACGGCTGCAAGTTAACAACACAAAGACAACCCAGCAAGTTTGGGGGACATGTACCAAGGAGAACTACTGAGGGGAGTGAAAACAGGGAACGGCTCAACACCAGAGGTCACTTGGCAGAGGGCAGCTGCAGCACCTGCTTGGCAGCCCCTGTCAGCATCAAGGCCAGGTGAGTGGAGCAAGCAGAGGCCTGTCTGGTGGTGAGTAGAGACAGAGTCACTCGGAAGCCACGGACACTTCTGGTTCTTCCATATTTCTTGTTGGTGCATTATAATCATACAGGCCGGTGGGATCGTTGCTACCTATTCATACATGCAGCAGTCAATATAATAATGTAATCTGTGCAATACAATCCCCCCGTGTTTCCTCTTTCCCTTCCCTCCTATCACCCCACTGTTCCCTTTCCTCTCTTCTACTGATATCACTTTGATTTTCATGAGATTTCCCCAGCTTTCTTTACTTTTTTCCTCTCTAGCGTCCACATGTGAAAAAAAAAAAAAAAAAAAAATACAATCCTTGACTTTCTGAGTTTGGCTTATTTCACTTAACATAATGGTCTCAAGTTCCATGCATTTTTCCTGCAAATGACATAATTCGATTCTTCTTTTTGACTGAACAGAACTCCATTGTGTACATATACCACCTTTTCTTCATCCATTCATCCACTGAGGGACATGTAGGTTGGTCCCTAGTTTGGCTGCTGTGAAATGTGCTGTTATAAACAAACATATGCATGCATGGCTGTAGTATGATGACTTTAATTCTTTAGGATAAATACCAAGGAGTGGTGTGGCTGTGTCAAATGGTGGTTCCATGACTACTCTCTTGAGGAATCTTCCTACTGATTTCCATAGTGCTTTTACTAATTGACAATCCCACCAACAGTGTTAAAGTGTTCCTTTTTCTCCACATCCTCTCCAGCATTTATTATTGTTTGTATTCTTGATGGCTGCCATTCTGACTGGTGTGAGATAAAATCTCAGCATAGTTTTGATTTTCATTTCCACAATTACTAAGGATGTTGAACTTTTTTTTTTTCATATATTTGCTGGTCATTTGTGTTTCTTCTTTTGAGAATTGTCTGTTTAGTTCATTTTCCCACTTATTAATTGGGTTATTTGATTTCTTTGTGTTGTTTTTTTGAGTTCTTCATGTATTCTGAATATTACTCCTCTGTCAGAAGAGTAGCTAGAAGAGATTTTCTCCCATTCTGTAATTGTCTCTTCACGTTTTAATCGCTTCCTTTGCTATGCATGAGCATTTTTTCTTAGTTTGATGCAATCTCATTTATTAAACCTTGGTATTATTTTCTGAGCTTTATTAATCCTACTGAGAAAGTCATTGCCTGTGCGTATATGTTGGAGTGTTGACCCTATATTTTCTTCTAGGAGTTGCACAGTTTCTGGTTTAATTCCTAGGTACTGATCTACTTTGAGTTGACTTTTGTGCAGGGTGAGAGGTAAGGGTTTAGATCCATCATTCTACATGTGGATAACCAGTTTTCCCAGCACCATTTGTTTAAAAGATTGTCTTTTTTCCAGCATATGTTTTTGGCACCTTTTCAAAGATCAAATGATTGTATCTGTATGGGCTTATCTCTGTGTCTTCTATTCCGTTCCATTGGTCTACATATCTGTTTTATGCCAGTATGAGATAAGTGATTTTTGTCACTCTATTTTTTTGTTATTATAACTCTTCAGTATAATTTGAAGTCAAGTACTATGTTACTTTCAAAATTGCTTTTATGGTTTAGAATTTCTTTGGCTATTCTGGGTCTTTTATTCTCCCAAATGAATTTTAGTGTAAACGCCTGGTGCCGAAACCCGGGAGGAAAACTCTCGGAGGCAGAGTAAAGATATTTCTACTTTTACTTCTACTTTCTTAGAGAGAGATTAGAGAGAGAAAGAAAGATTAGAAAGATAGAGCTTTTTCTTCCTCATCTTCTTAGAGCTTAAAGGGAAAGAGAGAGAGCTTGAAAGAGAAAGATTTCTTCTTTAGAGAGAGAGAGAGCTTAGCTTTTAGAGCTTCTTTCTTCTTTCTTCTTTCTTCCTCGGGAGCCTCGGCCTGACTCTGATCAGCAATTACTTCTTCTATCTGGTTTCTCTTCTGTAACCGCTCTGCCTACGTTCTGGCCGCTCTGATTCTTTTCTTCTTCTCCGACCCGAACCATTCTTCTCACCGACCGAGCGACTGCACGACTGACTGAATGAATTCATTCTTCTCCTCACTCCAACCGCTTTCACACGGTTATATACATTTAGCTTTGCGGGTGCCTCACGTGCATTTACAGGTGCGTCACATACATACTTATTATCAGGTGGAACTTATGGCTTCCAGCTGACCGCAATAGCCATCTCCCTAATTGGGGCGCCTTCATTTTAGGACTGTTTTTTCCTAGCTCAGGGAAGACTATCATTGATATTTTGATGGGGATGGTATTAAATTTGTACATTGACTTTGGTAATATGGCCATTTTAACAATATTAAGTCTGCCCATCCATAAACATTAGAGGCCTTTCCATCCTGGGTCTTCTTCAATTTCTTTCTTTGATAGTCTGTAGTTTTCACTGTAGAGGTCTCTCATCTCCTTAGTTAGATATATTCCTATGTTGGTTTTTTTTTTTTTTTTTTTTTGGTTTGTTTGATCCTTTTTGTTTGTTTGTTTGTTCCTTTTTGAGGCTATTGTGAATAGGAGTTTCTCTTATTTCTTTCTCAGCAGCTTCATTATTGGTGTATAGGTAAGCTGTTGATTTTTATATATTGATTTTATAACCTGCTACTTTGCTGAATTTGATTATTAGCTCTAGTAGTCTTTGGATGAAGCTTTTTGGATCTCCAAAATGTAAGATCTTATCATCTGCAAACAGTGATAATTTGACTTCTTCCTTTTCTACTTGTGTCCCTTTTATTTTCCCTCTTGCCTAATTTTGCTGTCTAGAATTTCTTATATATTAAATAGGAGTGGTGAGAGTGGACATCCTTATCTTGTCCCAGATTTTAAAGGAAATGCTTTCAGGATTTCCCTCTTCACCATGATGTTGGCTTTGGGTTTGTCATATGTAGCCTTGATTATGTTGAGGTAGATTCCTTCTATCCTTAGTTTCTTCAGTATTTTTATCATGAATGGATGCTGAATTTTGTAAAAGGCTTTCTCTGTTATTTTTGTTTTGGGTAGACAGAAAGGAGTCCTAACCACATTCGAGCTGTATTTTGTTTTTCATTGTGGCATCGGACGGCGGTTCTGAAGGTTGAGAAAGAGGAAGGCCGTGATCTCCAGCTCGGAGCCCTAGGGGAGGCCCTGCTAAAAGGAACTCTGCAGGGCTCAGGGGGAGGGGGCAGGCTTCAGTGCACAGAGAGGCCTAGAAGCATCGCATGCTGTAGTAAGTGACGGGCCCCAGCCATGCTGGACCCAGTGCCACCCATGGAGGGGACTCAGGGCTCCTGGGAGGGAGCTGGCACCTGGACAGACTCAGGGTCACTGCAGCCAGCCCAGAACATCCTGCCCAGAGAGCAAGTGCTCTGAAAGGCACAGACAGGGACCTGCGCAAGGGGCAGGAGGCAGGCTGGGAGCCCCCTGTGGATCAGGACAGGTCCACCGGCAGGACGCTGACAGGCGTGGTCACACGCCCGAGCCTCAGGTCTGCGCACCTGTGCTGAAGTGAATGAGTGGGCGGAGCGAGCCGCCCACCACCTGTGGGGAGCCGGAGAAACCAGAAAACCACTGCAGAGTGGCGAAGCTCGTGGCTGGCTGGACGGTAGCGGGGACCAGAATGCGGGTCCTGGGCGCACTGTCCCTCGCAGCCCTCGTGAGCAGCGCAGGGAAGGGAGACTGCTGTGGAGACCCGAGCCGGGGCCCTCGCCTGGCTCACCCACATCAGGCCCAGCCCCGCTGACCACCTCACGTGTCCCCCAGTCCGACGACATCTCTGCAGCTGTTCCTGTTGAATACCATTGACCCCAAGAGACCGGCAACCGAAGCTGTCCTAACCAACACGCGAGGGTGGCACAAGAGGGGCTGGGAAAATGTGCCCGATTCAAGGACAATAAAGGCCAACTAACTGTGACGCCTGATCCTGAGCTTGGTCCTATATCAAGAGGAGGAAAAGGAGCCCCAACGTGGCACCCCGAAGCAGGTTGCACCAGCTGAGCCCGGGTGGGTGCTGGGGATGGGCCGGGACCAGCGTGCGAGGCTCTGAGGCCGGCGGCCGTCCCATGAGTGTGTGAGGGAAACGCCCCGCTCAGGAGGCACCCTGGAGGCCGGGCACCAGGTCTCCCATGCTGGTTCAGTGCCATCCTGCAAACCGAGAGGAGAGCAGGTGGGGGCCGGGGGTGCCCGTTTCCCTGTTCAGCGGCAGCCAGGAGGGAGCTGCTGGGTCCAGCGACCTTCAGGACCGCTCTCGGGGAAGCCCAATGTCTCGCCCTCCCGTCTCGCTGTGCACACCGCCCCCTTCGCAGTCCCCACGGACCCCGTTATTTTATCTGACTGATAAAGGCCATGGAGAGTGGGAAGGGCATGTCACTGTGATTCAGCCCGGCAGTCCCCTGAGGACTAGTGGCCCTGGCATCTGTGACCGCCCTCACTGACACGTGTGCATCCTCGGTGAGGCACTGTGGTCACACCCTGTGCACGTTCTTCAGGGGAGATGCCGGGGTGGAGGGCAGATGCTTCGCCACTGGCCCCACCCAGAGCCTACCGTGTTTGATTTCAGACAGGATCTCACCAGGTTGTCCAGGCTGGCCCCAAACTGGCAATCCTCCTGCCTCAGCCTCCCAAGAAGCTGGGATCACAGGCATGCACTGCCGTGCCCAGCTCTTTCTCTTTTTACTAATGAATTCTAAGATTCTGGATACAGTCCGCTTGACGGCTGCGTGGTTTGCAAGTGCTGTCTCTCTCACTGTGTGGTCACCCTTTTCTTTCTAAGCAGTGTCTTTTGAAGCATGTTAACTTTCCGAAGTCCTAGTTGCCTATTTTTGTTAATTGCTTGTGCTTTTAGCATCACATCTGGGAGGCCACCTCAAGGTCATGGAGATGACCGCCTACATCTGTTCCAAAGTGTTGGAGCTTTATCTCCTGCATTTAGATGCCTGGTGCATTTCAGGTGACTTCTGCGTGTGGCATGACGCGGGCCCCAATCGTGGCCGTGGGATATGCCGACTGCTCTCCAAGTGCCACTCGACTGTCAGCCTGGCCTGTTACCCTCTTCTCTCCACTGCTTCTGATGACAAGCACCTTGATGCTCCGGGGTTCCCTGTGACGTGTGAGGTTTATTTTTTACTTGGTGCTTGACTTTAGAATTCTCTCCGCGCGCCTGGAGCTTCCTGAGCGCAGGGCTGTTTCCAGCAGTCGGGCCTTGGTGCCACTCTCCGGCCTCCCTCCCCGCCCGCCTCCGGTGCGCCACGCTCCTCTGGGGCTCCAGTCACCCTGCCTCTCACCTCCACCCTCCTCCTCCCGTCTGGGGACTGCAGAGTGCCTTTTGCTGGCTCCGCCCAGAGCCCCGGCGCGTGGTGCGCGGCCTTAGCTGCTGGGCTCCAGCGCCTTCCTGGGCCCCGCCCTCCAGGAGCGCCAGGCCTCGTCCTGACGGCTGCCCTCTGCCTCCTGCCCGCCTCACTGCCTCCGCGTGCGCCCCCCAGCTCCTGGAAGGCCCCCCGCGTCTCGCTCCAGGTCTGTCTCTTAGCCTGGGCACCCCGTGTGTGGGCCACACGTCCCCATTTCTTACCTGCCTTACAGGTTTTCCTGTTGAAAACTTGACATTTAGATAACACAGGGCAGCGACACTGACCCTGAGGCCTGCTCCTGCCTCGTGGGGCCGACGTTCCTGGCTAACAGCGCAAAGCCCCGCGTGATGCAAAGCCAGGGCAGAGAGAAGGGCGGCTGCCGCCTGAGAGCCTGAGAGCGTGGTTTCCCTGGCATCTAAAGTCAGGTGAGAGGTGAATGTTGTCACAACATTGCAGTTTCCACCTAAGATCCCACAATTTTGTGTTTTAATGCTGTTATTCTGTTTTTCAAAGTAACCTTGGAGTGGTGTTGAATTACTACAGCGCTGACTTCTGAAGCATCAGCTGGGCCGAGGGGATTTCATTTCAGGAACAAGCACCACCTGTAGGGATGCCGACGTGGCACCCCCCAAGGGAGAAAGAGCAAGGGTTGATTGTAGTATGAGCACTTCTTGGAATTAGCAATGAATTAAATAATCAGAAAAAAAGAATACCTGAAAATATTAGTTAAGCTACTTTCTAATTCCATAAAAATAAGTCATCTCAAGTAGCAACATTCACTGAGAGCTCCGGCTGGTCAAGGGGCACAGCGTCAGGAGCTGACATGGGACTTTCTCTTGCCCACAGAGCCCTCTGGTGGAGGAAGCCGGCAGCAGCCCACCTGCCTGGACACAAGCAAGCGTAGGAACTGGCGTTTCCCCTCCTGCGGACACAGACCCTGGGCTCGGGCCCATCCCCAGGTGAGGCCCCGGCCCCAGTCTGCTGGTTTTCACCAACAGTGTACTTGCTCACCAAACATTATGCCAGTTGGGGGAAAAGATTTGTGAGTAGGCATATTTTTTAATAAGAGATTCTACTGCTATAACACGGACATTTAATGATAGTAGGGTTTTTTTTTTTTAAGTTGTAGATGGACACAATACCTTTATTTTATTTATATATCTTCAGTTGTTCTGAGGATTGACCCAGGCCTCACACGTGCGAGGCAAGTGCTCCACCACTGAGCTTCAACCCTAGCCTCTAATGACAGTGTTTTAAAACTGCGTACACCTTCAGTTTTCAAAACATTTCTAAGTTGTTTTTTGATTAATTTTGTCTTATTTTGTTTCTTTTTTAAGAAGCAAAGGATATTATGTCAATGTCATTGAGGACATGTCAAAAACATCTCTCATACATTACTGGCCAATTAAATGCACTTAACCTTTTAAATTATTTATCAAATACTCAAACTTTTGCTAAAAATTCTCTGATTTCTTCATTGACCTATTTTCTTCTTATTTGCTTTTAACCTACTATTTTGGAAACTTTCTGAGATGTATAAAAATAGACCCATCACGGGCTCCACACCTATGAACCCACAGCCTGCTGGCTCACCTGGGCTCCTCCCTGCACCTTCCCTGCCGAGCGACGCCTCAGACCTCCTCAACCAGAATCAATGGCAATGCTTCCTATCCTCCGTCCCTGTCCTCTAGTGCTGACGTTGGACTCCACGTGGCCTCTGTACTTGTCCCTGCTTGTCTGTCCCTCCGCGGGGTCACATAGTCCCTTGCACCTAGAAAGTGGCATTTGCAGGCACGTCCTATTGCTGACTCCACGTGGTCCCAGCTGGTACCCGGGTCGGACTCCGAAAGCCTGGTCTCCAGGCCAGACCGTGTCAAGGACGTCACACTTGAATGCTCTTGCTTGAAGTGACACCGTGAGGACCTGGTTTGGAATCCGAGGAGAGCACGAGGTGAACACGTGCTTTCAACTGGAGCGCTTCCAAATGCCAGGCCCTGCTGGATGCAGAAGCCACTTGAGGTGGTGCCAGTTGGACGGGTCGTTCAGAATCTTCTGCCCGGACCAGAACGGCATGGGAGGCCACCAAGGCTGGGCCTAGAGAGCTGTGGTCCTGAAAACAGGTCTCACCCACCAGACAAGTCTGGTAAAATGGGCTTTGTGTTTTAGAATCAGACTATACTCAGTTCAGCACTATTTTGAGAATGTTCTTTATTTTATTCTTTATTTTTCTAGGTTTATCGAGGTATAATTGACAATTAAAAGTGCACATGTTCAACGTGGGTAATGTGAACTCAGCTATGCGTGTGCATCAAGAAACAGTTGCCGCCATTGGCCTCTTGAACACGCCCACCCCTCGGAGTGGCCTCTTTGGTGGACATGCTTCCGCCCTCTGCGTGAGCAGACTTCCGCACACAGAACAGCAGTGCCAACTGCAGTGCCACGCTGCACTCCAGAACTTGCCATCCTGCAGGGCACACGTGTTGTGCCCTTGGGCCAAGAGCTGCCCTTCTCCTGCCGCCCAGCCCCCGCGCCAGGCCTGCTCTGCTCCTGAGTTCTCAGTCTCTGGGCCCACACGTGAGTGGCCACGTACCACCCACCTCCGTGCCTGGCTTACTTCACCCTCCATGACTCCAGACTCACCCTGGCACAGATGGCAGCACCTCCCTCTGCCCTGAGGCTACACAGTAGTCGTCTTCCTTTCTGCACCTGTGATGGGTGATTCACGTGTCAGCTTGACTGCGGCAAAGGGATCCTCAGCTACAGCCGGTTCTGGTGTGTCTACGAGGGCGTTTCTGGAAGAAGTCAGCGTGGGCGTCCGTGGACCCAGGGAGAAGACACGGTGGGCATGTGCAGAGCTGCGGAGGAAGGGGCACTTTGCCCTCTGCCAAGCTGGGATGCCATCTCCTCCTGCCCCAGACCCCAGAGGCCCAGCCTGGAAGCTCCCCTGACTCCATGCTCACACCGCCAGCCCTCCAGTTCTCAGAACTTCGTCCTCAGAGTGGCTCTTCCACCACAGCCCCCGTCCTTGGGCCAAAGGACTCAGGCTGCATGACCCTGTGGCCTCCTGGCTCTCCAGCTGTGGTCAGCACCTGTGGGGCTCCTTGGCCTCCACGCCTGCCTGAGCCGCTCCTCCTAAGTTTCCTGCTTCCTTCAACAGGGAGACTACCTCCAGAGAAAGCTCTGTTAGGGCCTCTGTCCCTTTAACTGTGTCGTTCGAGCCCTTGGCATGGTTTGGACATCGCCTCCCACCGGACGTGCGGCCTGAGAGCGCCTCGGCGTCCGTGGCGCTCCTCGCTCTGTGGACTGTGCCCTCGCTGGCGCGGCTTTCTGGCTGGTGTGGCTCCAGGCTCCAGTTCCTGGACTTCGTTGTTGCTGCCTGAAGCGATGGCCACTTGGAGCAACGACGCTGCGGGAGAAAACTCGGAGGCAGGATGGAAATGAAAAAGTTCTTTTATTCTTCTCTCTCCGGCTCCAGCAACCTCCAACACCATACACGCTCCTACAAACACCACCACACCACACACACAATGGCGTTGACCCCGTCCGCGCTGTCCCGGGGCAAGTCTCGCGAGACCATGGAAGGTGGTAATGCTGATGGCTCACAGCTGACCGCAATCTTAGCTATCTCCTAAATCAGGGCTCCTGCACATCGTCGTCCTGTTCAGGAAGTCTTCTCTCAGAACAAGGTGGAGAAGCCCCCATGCTTTCTTCCGGTGCTTGTGCAGCTGTGGGTCTTGCCTTGGAGCCTCTCAGGCTGCCTCTGTGGAGAGGGAGACGGGGTCTGCCTTCACGCGTCTGCACGTGGACTTCTGGCTTCCCTGGTGCCATTCATCAAAGACAGCTCTTTCCCACATGAGTTCCTGGCCCCTCTTCAGGATCCGCTGACTCCAACGCGTGTCCTTATTCCTGGGCTTCCCCTCGGGCCGGTGCCCAGTGTGTCTGTTTCTGCGCAGGCCCAGGCTGCTCTGGTTGCGCGGCTTTGCAGAAGGTTGTAAAACTAGGCGGTGACTGCCTGTGCCCCCTCCTGGCTCCGGATATCTGCAGCCCGGCTGGGCCTTCTGGTTCTAGGTGAATTTAAGGATTTTCTTTTCTGTGATAAATGCCCTTGGAATTTGGGTAGGGGTTGTGCTGCAGGGTGGCCCTTTAGGTAGCATGGACATTTTTACGACATTAATTCTGATGATCCGTGAACATGAGTTATCTTCCACTCGAGTCATCTTTGATTTCTTTCATCAGAGTTTTGTAGTTTTTGATGTAGGGAACTTTCCTCTCCATGGCTAAATCTGTCTACTAATACTTCATTTTATTTTTCTTCTCTTGTAAATTGAATTATTTTCTTGAGTATCACTTAGAGAGTCTGGTTTTAGTGGGAACACAGATGCTTTAGCTGTTGCTTCTGCCTGGCTCCATTGTCACGGAGGCTGCTTCTCCAAGAGCTCTCTGCGCAGACCCAGGGAGGAGAAGGTGGGTGCTGCTCACAGCCGTGCCTGCTGACTCCCAGAGCAGGCTGGGCACACAGTGAGGGCAGGACTCGCCCGCTGCCCAGGAGGGCGCGTACGGCGCACACGCAGAAGCCAGTGTCCCCAGAGTCCCGTTACCTCAGCACCCACCCACTAAGGAGAAGGCCCTGCAGACCACGTGCGGCCTCCAGGCAGGCTTCCTGGCACTGTAGAACCTGCTGGATGGCTCGGTGCAGGTGTGACTTGGCCCTCAGGGCAAGCTGCCGTGGTTTGGATGTGAGGTGTCCCTCAAGACACCTGTTAGTGAAGGAGCATCCAGAGATGAAGTGATCACACTGTGAGAGCCACGGCGTGGTCACCACGGCAGGTGGGGTTGGCTGAAGGGGGGGTCCTGGAAGGGCGCAGCTTCCCCGCGTCCCTCCCTCCCTCCCTCCCTTCCCCGCGGCTTCCCAACCCCACATGAGCACAGCAGCTGTCCCCACTGGGCCCTTCCACCACGATGTGTGGCCTCACCTCAGGCCCAGAGCTGTGGAGGTGGCCTTCCATGGACTGAGACCCCCGAAACTGAGCCCCAATTAACTTTCCCTTCCCCAGAATTTCTCATCAGGAGTTTTGGCCACAGTGACATAGACCTGACTGGCACAAACACTGCCTTCCTCGAGTTCAAGGTGGGAAGCCTTTCTAGGAGACAGCACCTTGAGACAGATGCCCACGCTGGCCTCAGTGCCCTGCTCCGGAGATGCCGGGTGGTTGCCCTGTGCACGAGCCGCTTCCAGGGCCATGACGGAGGTGACACAGCCTCTGCCTGTGGTGCAGGCTCCCCTGTGACCCAGCCTCTCCTGTGACCCAGCCTCTCCTGTGACCCAGCCTCTCCTGTGACCCAGCCTCTCCTGTGACCCGCCTCTCCTGTGACGCAGCCTCTCCTGTGACCCAGCCTCTCCTGTGACGCAGCCTCTCCTGTGACCCAGCCTCTCCTGTGACGCAGCCTCTCCTGTGACCGCAGCCTTTCCTGTGACGCAGCCTTTCCTGTGACGCAGCCTCTCCTGTGACCCTGCCTCTGGTCTTGAAGGTGGCATTCATCCCCTGCTGTGACTGCTGCAACGCTGAGTTCTCCCTCCTCTGACCAGGCCGTCTCCCTGGTGAGATGCTCAAGTCTCCCTGGTGCTCTCAGCCTGGTCCGTGGCTCACCGCTGATCTCAGCACTGGAGCCCTGCAGCCTCCTCCAGACACGCTCCCTGCCCGCCCACCCGCGCCTCCCACAGGCGCTGCCTGCGCCCGTCGCCCACGTCCTCCCTGCTCTGGAGCCTCTGCCTGCTCCTCTGCAGGGCTCGCCCTCGGCCTCTCCCAGGTAGGAGGCCGGCCACGCGGCCACCAGGTAGTACTCAGTGGGCACGTCCCCCGGTCCCCCTGGTAGGCAGGCTTCACGTTGAGGAGATGTGAGGTCGGGCAGGGGGCTCTTGAGCGACCAGACCCTTGGGCTCCTGCCCAGCCATGCCCTGCTAAGCTGTGGTGGTGTTGGTAGCTGCTTCCAGCAGCGATCGCCTGGGGGGACCTGCCTGGGGGGCCCGCCTGTGGGGACCCGCCTGTGGGGACCTGCCTGAGGGGACCTGCCTGTGGGGACCTGCCTGAGGGGACGTGCCTGTGGGGACCCGCCTGGGATCTGCCTGTAGGAACCCACCTGTGGAGACCCGCCTGTGGGGACCTGCCTGAGGGGACATGCCTGTGGGGACCCGCCTGTGGGGACCTGCCTGTGGGGACCTGCCTGAGGGGACCTGCCTGAGGGGACCTACCTGTGACCTGCCTGTAGGAACCCACCTGTGGAGACCTGCCTGTGGGGACCTGCCTGTGGGGACCTGCCTGTGGGGACCTGCCTGAGGGGACCTGCCTGTGGGGACCTGCCTGTGACCTGCCTGTGGGGACCTGCCTGGGATCTGCCTGAGGGGACCTGCCTGTGGGGACCTGCCTGAGGGGACCTGCCTGTGGGGACCTGCCTGAGGGGACCTACCTGTGACCTGCCTGTGGGGACCTGCCTGTGGGGACCTGCCTGAGGGGACCTGCTTGTGGGGACCTGCCTGAGGGGACCTGCCTGTGGGGACCTGCCTGAGGGGACCTACCTGTGACCTGCCTGTGGGGACCTGCCTGAGGGGACCTGCCTGTGGGGACCTGCCTGAGGGGACCTGCTTGTGGGGACCTGCCTGTGGGGACCTGCCTGAGGGGACCTGCCTGAGGGGACCTACCTGTGACCTGCCTGTGGGAACCCACCTGTGGAGACCTGCCTGTGGGGACCTGCCTGTGGGGACCTGCCTGTGGGGACCTGCCTGAGGGGACCTGCCTGTGGGGACCTGCCTGTGACCTGCCTGTGGGGACCTGCCTGGGATCTGCCTGAGGGGACCTGCCTGTGGGGACCTGCCTGAGGGGACGTGCCTGTGGGGACCCGCCTGGGATCTGCCTGTAGGAACCCACCTGTGGAGACCCGCCTGTGGGGACCTGCCTGAGGGGACGTGCCTGTGGGGACCCGCCTGTGGGGACCTGCCTGTGGGGACCTGCCTGAGGGGACCTGCCTGAGGGGACCTACCTGTGACCTGCCTGTAGGAACCCACCTGTGGAGACCTGCCTGTGGGGACCTGCCTGTGGGGACCTGCCTGTGGGGACCTGCCTGAGGGGACCTGCCTGTGGGGACCTGCCTGAGGGGACGTGCCTGTGGGGACCCGCCTGGGATCTGCCTGTAGGAACCCACCTGTGGAGACCCGCCTGTGGGGACCTGCCTGAGGGGACGTGCCTGTGGGGACCCGCCTGTGGGGACCTGCCTGTGGGGACCTGCCTGAGGGGACCTGCCTGAGGGGACCTACCTGTGACCTGCCTGTAGGAACCCACCTGTGGAGACCTGCCTGTGGGGACCTGCCTGTGGGGACCTGCCTGTGGGGACCTGCCTGAGGGGACCTGCCTGTGGGGACCTGCCTGAGGGGACCTACCTGTGACCTGCCTGTGGGGACCTGCCTGGGATCTGCCTGTAGGAACCCACCTGTGGAAACCTGCCTGTGGGGACCTGCTTGTGGGGACCTGCCTGAGGGGACCTACCTGTGACCTGCCTGTAGGAACCCACCTGTGGAGACCTGCCTGTGGGGACCTGCCTGAGGGGACCTGCCTGAGGGGACCTGCCTGTGGGGACCTGCCTGAGGGGACCTACCTGTGGGGACCTGCCTGAGGGGACCTACCTGTGACCTGCCTGTAGGAACCCACCTGTGGAGACCTGCCTGTGGGGACCTGCCTGAGGGGACCTGCCTGAGGGGACCTGCCTGTGGGGACCTGCCTGTGGGGACCTGCCTGAGGGGACCTGCCTGTGGGGACCTGCCTGAGGGGACCTACCTGTGACCTGCCTGTAGGAACCCACCTGTGGAGACCTGCCTGTGGGGACCTGCCTGAGGGGACCTGCCTGTGGGGACCTGCCTGAGGGGACCTACCTGTGACCTGCCTGAGGGGACCTACCTGTGACCTGCCTGTAGGGACCTGCCTGTGGGGACCTGCCTGAGGGGACCTGCCTGAGGGGACCTGCCTGTGGGGACCTGCCTGAGGGGACCTACCTGTGACCTGCCTGAGGGGACCTACCTGTGACCTGCCTGTAGGAACCCACCTGTGGAGACCTGCCTGAGGGGACCACCTGTGGGGACCTGCCTGAGGGGACCTGCCTGTGGAGACCTGCCTGAGGGGACCTACCTGTGACCTGCCTGTAGAAACCCACCTGTGGAGACCTGCCTGTGGGGACCTGCCTGAGGGGACCTGCCTGTGGGGACCTGCCTGAGGGGACCTACCTGTGACCTGCTGAGGGGACCTACCTGTGACCTGCCTGTAGGGACCTGCCTGTGGGGACCTGCCTGAGGGGACCTGCCTGAGGGGGACCTGCCTGTGGGGACCTGCCGGAGGGGACCTACCTGTGACCTGCCTGAGGGGACCTACCTGTGACCTGCCTGTAGGAACTCCCCACCTGTGGAGACCTGCCTGAGGGGACCTGCCTGTGGGGACCTCCCACCTGTGGGGACCTGCCTGTGGGGACCTGCTTGTGGGGACCTGCCTGAGGGGACCTGCTTGTGGGGACCTGCCTGAGGGGACCTGCCTGAGGGGACCTGCTTGTGGGGACCTGCCTGAGGGGACCTGCCTGTGGGGACCTGCTTGTGGGGACCTGCCTGAGGGGACCTGCCTGTGGGGACCTGCCTGAGGGGACCTACCTGTGACCTGCCTGTGGGGACCTGCCTGTGGGGACCTGCCTGAGGGGACCTGCCTGTGGGGACCTGCCTGAGGGGACCTACCTGTGACCTGCCTGTAGGAACCCTCCTGTGGAGACCTGCCTGAGGGGACCTGCCTGTGGGGACCTGCCTGAGGGGACCTACCTGTGACCTGCCTGTAGGAACCCACCTGTGGAGACCTGCCTGAGGGGACCTGCCTGTGGGGACCTGCCTGTGGGGACCTACCTGTGACCCGCCGTGGAGATCCACTTGTGGTGACCCACTTTTGAGGACCCACCTGTAGGGACCCACCTGTGACCTGCCTGTAGGAACCCACCTGTGGGGACCTGCCTGAGGGGACCTGCTTGTGGGGACCTGCCTGAGGGGACCTGCTTGTGGGGACCTGCCTGAGGGGACCTGCCTGTGGGGACCCGCCTGTGGGGACCTGCTTGTGGGGACCTGCCTGAGGGGACCTGCCTGTGGGGACCCGCCTGTGGGGACCTGCTTGTGGGGACCCGCCTGTGACCCGCCGTGGAGATCCACTTGTGGTGACCCACTTTTGAGGACCCACCTGTAGGGACCCACCTGTGACCTGCCTGTGGGGACCCGCCTGTGGGGACCTGCCTGAGGGGACCCGCCTGTGGGGGACCTGCTTGTGGGGACCCATCTGTGACCCACCTGTGGGGATCCACCTGTGACCTGCCTGTGGGGACACACCTGTGGAGACCCACCTGTGGGGACACGCCTGTGACAGCACGGCTCTCAAGCGTGGGGGTGGCAGTTGAGGGAGCAACGCAGAGCCTGCTTCCCTGACCCCGTGCTAGATGTGACCTGAGCTCGAGCTGACCTCTGCTGGGCCGAGGCTGGCCAGCAGGTCATGCTCAGATGGCTATGGCGACAGATGGCCATGGACTGGAGGCGGACGGGCAGCCAGGAGGAGCTGCTGCAGTCCCGGAGAGAAGGCCAGACCCGGGACCCGCGCGGCGGAGTGCGGGAGGGAGGCCTGGCGGCTTGGGACGAGATCAGCATCGGCTAGGACTGACCGGGGGCGCGCGAGAGGGCGGGGAGGTCTCAGGGATGCTTCCTGGTGGTCAGCTGAGGCCACTGGACAGCAGAGAGTGATGGCGGAGCCGAGGCGGGAGAGGGGCTCAGCCCCAGAGCTGGGGGGCTGCCACGGGCCTGCAGAACAGGAGAGGCGGGCAGGCGGGAGAGGGGCTCAGCCCCAGAGCTGGGGGGCTGCCACGGGCCTGCGGAGCAGGAGCGGCGGGCAGGCGGGAGAGGGGCTCAGCCCCAGAGCTGGGGGGCTGCCACGGGCCTGCGGAGCAGGAGAGGCGGGCAGGCGGGAGAGGGGCTCAGCCCCAGAGCTGGGGGGCTGCCACGGGCCTGCGGAGCAGGAGCGGCGGGCAGGCAGCGCAGCTTGCCAGTCTCTGCACCTCAGGCGAGGCTCACATCTGATGCCGTCCTGAGAGCTGTCCACAGCTAAGACTGGCAGAGGAGGAAGGACAAAGCAAAGCAGAGTCGCATGACCAGGCTGGCCCGGCGCGATCCCTCCAAACCTGTGGTCTGTCCTGTCCGTGTGGCCGGCCATGCCAGTGCTGGCGTCCTTCCTGACACCCCTCTCCTCCTCCTCCTCCTCCTCCGAGGCGTCCCGTCCACCAGAAGTCCTGGAGCTGTGCTTGCTTGTCTCTGAAACGCCCGCACTGCCCAGGGCTGCAGCCTGGTCAGCCTGTGCCCAGATGGCAGAGGCCTCCAGACCCCCAAAACGCTGTCGCTGCTCAAAGCTGGGTTCGTGGGTTTGCTACAGCAAGAGCCCACGGAAAGCCGGGGGGGGGGCTCCGCGAGAGGGGGCGGAGGGGCTGAGCACAGACGGGCTCCCGGGCCTCGCAGGGTCCAGGGGAAGGGCGCCCTGGATGGAGACCCCTCAGCAGTGGGGGACTCCATGGGCAGAAGCCATGGAGCGGGACCAAGGCGGAGGTGGAGGCCAGTGGAGAGCTGAGCTAGGAGAGGCGGCCCGGGGGCCTCTGTGGCCAGGCAGTGTTGGCGCCAGTCCGCTGCTGTTGTACCCGAGTGGCCCTGCCTGGTCAGGCGCTCTGTGAGACTGCAGGGTTGAGGGAGGGTGCCTGGCGCGGCCCCGACACACAGGCCGGCGCAGGCCGGCGCAGGGCTGCCCTTCCCCACCTTCCCTCCCAGGAGAGCCAGGGTCTCTGCGGCCTCACCCCACACACGGCATCATGACCATGCTGAAGCGCTCCACATCAAACCTGCTTTGTCGCCCCAAGAACAATTTTGTGACGACCTCCCTCCATGACATCCCAAGTTAGCAAGTCCCACGGAGACCCCCACTCCCGGGAGGTGCCCCCAGGCCTCTGACTCAAAGCTCGTTCCTGTCCCGCCGAGTCCCGCAGGTATTGGTCTCCGACCTGGACCTCCCTGGTCTCGGCCACCTCCCGGGACTCCAGGGCAGGGCTCTGTGAGCCACCCGCAGCTTGGCCACCATGCTGCAGCCCTCTGCTCAGGCCCGTCACCAGGACCCATCGTCGGTTCCCAGGGTCCTCCCAGGTGTCGCCCGGGGTCTGTGTGATAGCCCTGCTTACCTGTCTGAGAACGGACCCTGGGGCTCCGGGGCCGCTTGTTTCTCCCACTTAGAATATCACCTGGCTGTAGAAAACCTGAACAGAGCGACACGATGCCCCAACGCAGCATTCCTGGCTTCCTGACGCAGGACGTTTGAGCTGTGACTGGTGCCCCTGTCCACACTAGTGAGTCCCCCGTGCCTCGGACCCCCCCAGCGCCTGCACCCCTACTGTGCTCTTCAGACTCCTCACGCCTGGGCCCTGGTCCAGGCCCCTTTCTGGTCATGTTCCCGACATCCTCCCTGGCGAGCCCAGCATCTCAGCTACCTCGAGCCCCTTTATTTCTTCACTCTCGGGCCTCCCGCCACCGGGCCCTCTGCTCCCCTCCCGCCACTGGGACCCTGCTCCCCCTCCCGTGCCTAGACCAGACACCGCTTCCCTTTAGCCCTGGCTCTCGCGGCACGGCTGTGAGCGCACCCGTCTCAGGAGCGAGGCCCGGGGTTCACCTTAGCCCACCCTGGCTCTCCCCGCCTCCTCTTTGAGGACAACAGAGTGGACCTTCGGGTTTCACAACAGCACCCCGACACCAAGTGCATCTGCACCTGGCACGCGCAATACTTGCTATCAAGACATTTCATACTAAACATCTGTGTGTGAACTCCATCCCGTGTCACTGTCCTGTGGTCTGCCCCACCCTGTTGTGTAGCAGGGTTTCCTGATGATGGCCTTGGGTCCACTGGAGGCCCTGTGCCAGACACTTGTGCCTCACCATTGTGATCAGTGCGTGTGTGGTCACTGTACAGTGGGTGTTTGCCTTCTGTGAAAACTCACCCAAGGCTACCCTGTTTGGGGCTGGGCCTGGCTTTCTGAAAGCCCCGGTGGAGCCAAAGTGTCCACCCTGTGCACCTCCTGGCCAGCAGGTGGCAGCGGGCTCACAGGATTGTGGAGCAGAGGCTGCCTCAAGATCAGCTCCAAGCTGAAGCTGCTTTTTCCAGAAAGTTTCCAGGCTGCGTGCCGCGTACACTGACCACAGTGAATTCTGCTAATGTAATTGTGTAGCAATGGATTGTACAACAACAGCAGTCAGAACACATGGTTGTTTGTTATTTGTTCAAGTTCCATTATCTGGGAACAAAATTAAAAGATTAAACCCTACTTACATCCTAACTGTACAATATTTACCATTAGTGTCTGCATGAAATCATATTATCTATCAAAATAAACAACTGGATTGATACACAGCAGTGCACAACAGTCTGTCTCCAAATCTTCTTTTTCCACGCAGGGGAAATCATCATGGAGCTATGTGCAGAGCATTCCCAGGGAGGGAGACGGCAGCCCTGCTTGGACATTTGTTCTGAAGATGATGCCTCAGTGCCATGCCACCTTGGCTGGTCTGCTGCGGCAGCGCCATTACAAGTCTGTTTAAGGTACTCATAACAAGGTGGTGTTTGCAAAGAACTCGGTGCCCTCTAGCCTCGCGTCAGTGACGCCACTGCAGGTCTTCTCAGGGGAGCTGCGTGCCCCCAGCCAGGCGGGAGCTGTGTGTGCAGCCCTGCCCCTGCCGCAGCCCCTCTGCCCCCCCACGTGCTGGCCCAGGCTGGCCTTCCATCCTGGCTCCTCGGTTTCTCACCCGTGTTACCTCCCTAGTAGACATCATGGCCTCTTCTAACTTGGTTTTCACACTAGCCTGAATTTAATTCGAAAAGTTTCCTCTTGAGTTTTCTTTCCAGAAATTCAGGGCCTTTGCATGGGCTGAGGTTTCCCCGTCAGTCTGGTCAGAAACGTGGCTAACCTCGTCATTTCAATGTTATCTCTCTTTGGCTACCTAGATCTTTATCATTTTCCCATGTTTTTACTGGGCATATATGTATCTGTGTGTGTGTGTGTGTGTGTGTGTGTGTGTGTGTGTGTGTGTGTACACACATAACTGTGTTTTGGTCACATTTAAGTTAAAACAAGAATCAACAGGACAGATGAGTGGTGGATAGAAGGCAGAACTGGGAAATCTGCCGAGATGACCACAGGAGGCGGCCGGAGGCGACGGGGGAGACAGAGGTCGCAGGGAGAACCCAGGCCAGTGCTCAGCTCCCAGAGCAGCCGGTGCAGAGCGGGAGAGTGGGGGGCGTGAGGCTGGGCTCCGAGTCCCTTCCTGCGTTTCTCCCCAGCAATCCAGGGCTGGTGGTCGGGCTTCTCGAGACCCCACCTAGCTTGAAAAGGCTAAAGAGAGCTGCGGCTGGAGACGGGTAGGAGACCTCAGGAGACGCCCAGCAGCCGGGACCATGTCACAGCGGGAAACACTGACTTTCCTGAGGAAGAGGAGGCCACCAGGCTCGATGCACAGAGGGCTGGAAGACAGTTGGCCCTGTCCCCGCGGTGCAGAGGGGGTGATGGCCCACCTCCTGCTCTGCACCAGAGAGAGAGGATGGCAGCCTCGAGGAGGCACCCTCCTGGAGGAGGGGAGGGGAGCCCGCAGAAGGCACCCGCTCAAAGAGCGGCAGGCTCAGGGTGTGGGCACGCTGGGCCCTGCCCGTGGGCACTTCCACACTCACACCAGCTGGAAGTCGCAGTGGACCGTGGCGCCCCAGGTTCTGAATGCCGACTGTGCAGACGCCGAGCTGTCCAGCTCCCTGAGGCCACCGAGGTCCCCTGAGCTGGCCAGCCGGCCCGAAGCAGGTGCCGCTCCGTCCACAGGCAGGGACAGCGTGCGCACGGAATGGAGAGTGGTCAGAGCAGGTGGTCTGCTCACGGCCACCCCAGGTGTCTGCTGGGAGGAGAGTGGACGCTGCGTCTCCGAGGAGACGTCGGCTGCTGCGCTGGAGACCCCCTTCCATCCGTGTGGCCTCCACTCTCCCGGAGAGGCGGTCACGTGGGGGGTTCGGGAGGGCAGCCGCAGCCAGGTGTGTGGTGGCTGTGGCACCTGCCTGGCCTCTGCATAGCAGGCACACTGGCACCTGCCATTCTGCCTTCGGCCCTCTTAGCCTTTGTGTCTTCCTCACGACTGCATGAGGGCACTGCGTGAAGGAGCCACGTACCCCTTTGTGCCCAAGGTCACACACCATTGCTCCTGAGCAGAAGCCTCCACAGCTCACTGTGGTCCCCACAGGGTCTGGGCAGTGCGTACCACGTGGAAGGTTCTGTGCACATACTTGGGAAACTGCATGTAGTGGAGCACTCCCGCTTGTCCTTGGAAGATATTTAACAAGTGCCGTGTTTATGATTGTTAGTGGGGACAGGGGCCTGGCTGCTAGCTGCTTCAGGGGTCCATCCTGAGTGTTTAAAAGCTAATGCTTTCACTACAAGCCAACAACACCCTTCACAGGAAAGGCCTTTGTTTTCTAGAAAATGCTGTACATAACAGCTGACCAGGACAAGAAGAGGAGTGTGGTCATGGAAGTGATGCTGGGGATGTGGTGATGGTGACCATGACAGTGATTATGAGGAAGAGGACTGGTGACAATGATGGTGATGATGATGATGATGATGGCGGTCGTGAGAAGATGGTGGTCATGGTGACAATGACAGCAATGGTGTGGGTGGTGGTGATGGTGATGGCCATATTATGTGATGATGAGGAGGAGGAGCATGGAGCTGGTGGTGGTGACAGTGGTGATAGTGACAATGACAGCAATGGTGTGGGTGGTGGTAATGGCCAGGTTATATGATGATGAAGAGGAGGATCGTGGAGTTGGTGACAGTGACAGTGATGATGCTGGTGATGGTCATGATGGTGGTGAGGAGGAGGGTGGTGGAGATGATGATGAGGAAGAGGAGGAGGAGGATCATGGAGTTGGTGACAGTGACGATGATGGTGGCAGTGATGGTGGTGGTGAGGAGGAGGAGGGTGGTGGAGGTGAGGAGGAGGAGGAGGACAGTGATGACAAAGAATGGAGTGACCAGGAGGAGCAGCACAGGTGGTGTTTCTGGACGTCGGGAGTTCTCACTGTTCGGGACACAGAAGGCACCCTGTCTGTGCAAGTCTGGGGCTCCTGCCCTTCTGCCTTCTGCTGTGACATGGCACAACACCAAGACCCTGGCCAGATGTAGCCCCTAATACTGGATTTCCCAGCTTCCAGAACTGTGAAAAAGAAACATATTTTTATAACTTACCCAGTTTCTGACATCCTGTTATAGCAGCACAAGACAGAAATGAAATGTTGCTTTTACTTATTTCATCTTCTCAAACATTTTCAGCTCCATAATTTTGGAAGAAAATAGCAGAAGCCAGCAATTCTATCGATGCATAACTGTGGGTGCGACTTGAAGTTTTGTGTTATTTTTGTTTTGAATCGTTGCATATTCCTCTTTAGAATTTTATGCTGCTTAGACTAATGGTGCCTTACAGCTATTAAGACAGTCATTTGTGTCTAGATGGGAGGGAACACGGCATTATCATTTTGCAGATGAGAAATCTATGATAGAAAAAAACTGTGCTTTGCCTAAGCTCACAAACCAAACCAGAACTAGAATCTGAAAGAGCAGACGCTTGTCAGAGAAGTGGCATCCGTATTGGAGAGTGGGGGACACACATTAGGGTTCCTCTAATTGACTTGGGAGTGCGTGCACATCTCAGGCCTAGTCGAGTCTGTAGCTTGGGGACATGAGCAAGCGATTTGCAGGATGCTGCTCTGTGAAGGGACGAGCTGAGTCCCATTTCCTTGAGCTGCCATTCCTCACTGTGGCAAGTGGTTACCCATCGTCGCGCTCTTGTCTAATCATCTCAAAATGTTCTTCATTTAGAAGAGAGCTTAAAGTTTCGATGAGAGAAAAATGATGTCTAATGCTTCACATTTTTCTGAGTTTCCTTTCAAAATGAAGCAGAAGTTTTCAGGGCTGATATTTTAGAAATGAAGTTCAGGTTGGAGCTCTGTGTTCACATCGACCACGTTCAGTGTCTGGGGCTAATGCAGCGTGGAGTAGAGTCACTGCAGAGTCGGACCCAGGGGTCACTCCTCCCAGCTCTCTGAGCTCTTCCCCCCTCCACGCCACAAAAGTGGCATCATGGAGACATCGGTTCCACGTGGTCTACGTGGCCCGTGACATCATGCAGACATCGGTTCCACGTGGTCTATATGGCCCGTGACATCATGCAGACATCGGCTCCACGTGGTCTACGTGCCCGTGAAGCTCCAACTTCTACCCTTCCACATATCTCGACTCCATCCCAGAAATGAAAAGTAAGAGCCCAAAAGGGTTCTCAAAACACTGAGCAGCTTCAGTTACTTTGGATGTCCCAAGGGCAGGAAGCCACCTGTACTTGGATAAAATCATCAAAACTCTGTCACTTCCTGTGCATTGGGATTAGCAACCTCAAGCTTATTTTAAAACAGTTTTAGTGAAATACGAATGCTTATCATACCCTTATGTTACAATCTGGACTTCCAATTATGACCCAAAATAGCTAAGTGGAGCGGAAACAGCCCACCTCTCTGGTGTTTGTGAACATGAACTTAAGTGTCCCAAAGGATTTAAAGGACTCAGGGTAAGTTTGTCACAAATAAATAAATACAACCACAGATTAGAAATCATTCTTTGCTAATCTGCTAGTCTAAGGTGAGGGCCACCCTAGCACATCAAAGGGTGTACTCACCTACAAACACAGGGAAGACCTACACACACATTCTTTTTAGATTGTAAAATGTAAGGAAATACTGAATTCATCTAGTTGTGTTGGAAGATGGCCAAATCCAAAGATGAACATATTCATAACTTTCTATCTTATTTGCACCAAAGGGTCTGTCTCCGGAGAAATCTGGGGAATTTCCTATCCCTGCCATCTCCTTTCCTGTCCACTGCCACCAGCGGACATAGCTAAGGTAATTGCTCGTTTTTCCCTGCACACATGTCACTGCTACTTCTCAGAAGAGCAGCAAGAAAGATCCCTTTAGCACATAGGTCACGGTGCAGACCCCTCTGCTCAGCAGGCTCCAAGACAGCCTCCCCACCGCCCTGCGCTCCTGCCCCCCGTCCCCCGCCTCCCGTCCAGCTGCTCAGGCAGGTGCCTCTCGGAGACTGAGAATGACCTGGCTGGGCACCTCCCTCCTTGCTGAAGTGCCACCGCCCAGGGCCAGTTGCTTACTCCTCCTCTGCGTGCTCCATCACGTTCCACTTCTGCTCCAAGAGCTTGTTCTGTTTTACCTGCCGATGGACCTCAAGACCCAAAGCCACGTCTGACACATGCGGTATGCAGGAAATGTTGCATGTAAGAAGAACAGAACACGCCAAGGGTGCTCAGTAAGAACACCCTAAATCAAAGCAGATGGTAGGAGGTAAGGTTTCGCCTTACTGACACAGCTCATTGCATTGGTCTCTAAAGAGCAATTTAAGATAGAACTTCAAATAGGAAACTTTGTGAGACATTCTGAAAAAACACCACTATCACTCTTTAGATGACATCATAGTAATGAGTTTTGCACATTCACTGTGGTGTTCTCACTGAAAGCTACATACACAATGGGGGGTAATAATTCATTAAAGCTACTGCCCTAAGCAATATGATCCAAGAAATCGGACTTCTAGCTTAATTGCAACCTTGAGGGATATATACGTACCATATTAATCAAATTATCCTCACTGAGTAACAAATTGCTAAGATTGGAATTTGGTGAAACTCGTGAATGACATTTAAATCTGCATTAAAAACACAGGCTGTTGCTTGTGTAGATACTTAAAACTCAAACAATGCCACATTTGGTGTGTTGGTGGAAATTGAGCATCATATCCTTGACTGAGACATTTCTCAACAATTGTCACCCTTTGCAAGGGCTATTTTGTGTGTTTGTGTCCTTTTAGATATTATTGCATGTATGATATTGCTGCAATGACTGAATGCGTGTGTGCCCCAAAATGTGTCTGTAGAAGTCCTAACCCAAGGTGATGGCACTGGAGGGGGGGCTTCAGGGTCAATCAGACCATGAGGGTGGAGCCCCCCAAGGGGGATGAGTGGCTTGTAGAAGAGGCCCCACCCTTTCCTGCCAAGTACAAACTAAGTGAGGAGGTGGCCTTCTGTGAACCAGAGGTGGCCCTCACCTGGTGCCCAACTTGCCGGCACCCTGAGTTTGAAACGCAGCCTCCAGAACCATGAGGGACAGCTGTGAGTTTCTTGAGCCACCGAGTCCCTGGTAGTTAGTTACGGCAGCCTGAGCTGAGATAAATTGGTGCCAAGAACTCAGGGCTGCTGTCACAAACACTGCAGAGCTGGGGCATCCCTGGGCCCAGGCAATGGGCAGAGGCGTCAGGGTTTTGAGGTGCACGCTGGAGAAAGCCGAAGCTGTCACAGGGGGTGTAAAGGCTGTTCTGGGGGCGCTCAGAGGGAAAGGGGAGCGCTGAAGAGGAAGCGTCGTCTTCTCCTGGAGCACTTGACGGAGCTGCCCTAAGTTGGGGCTGGGCTTGTGGCTCAAGTGGCCGAGTGCTGGATCAGCACACGTGAGGCTCTGGGTTCGATCCTCAGCACCACATAAAGATAAAATAAAGATATTTAAAAAGAAAAAGAAGAAGAAGAACTCTGCCCTAAGCAGTATGACCCGAGAAACCGGACTTCTAGCTGATGGACAGAGCTCTGGGGAAGTGGACGTGAGCCTGGTCTCCTCGCTCGGGAGGGAGAGACGCGTTCTGCAGACTTGAGGCAAAGCAGTCTGTCAGGGCCAGCCCTGGCTGGAGTGTGTGTCCGCCTTCTGTGTTCTGTGGGACGCAGGACTTGGGGGCACTGCCGCTGGGCGCTCAGCCAAGGAGATGTCCAAGCAGCCACTGAGGAGCGCTGGGTTCCTCCGGACAGCTGGGGTCAACTGTGAGAACAGAAGAATGACCCCAAGGGAGCTAGAGTGGGAATCAGCCTGCCCACTACGACCAAAGAGGGGTCGCTCAGAAGACGCGGCCACTAACCACCGGGAGAAGCTGGCGTGAGCACAGACCCTGCTCCCCAGCCCCGGGCAGCTCCCCCGCCCGCGCTGAACTGAGACGGCCAAGGGCGGGCGGGCGGCTGGGCGCCCCAGTGGGCAGGAGGAGCCTCCGAGCGCTCGCCTGCACGCGCTCACTGCTCTTCCAGACGAGATCGACAGGCCCCCAGAAGATGGGCGCTCAAAATGGGTCTGAAAGAAACAAAAATAAGTATGAAACAATAGAAAGGCAAACCATGGTTTTGGAAAGGAAAACTTTAAAAAGTTGTCGATCTTAGTTAATTCAAAATTGAATGTGATCCCAATGGTCAAACCACTCTTTTTCTCTGGAATTTGACAATCATTCAAAAATCCATTTGTTAATGTAAAGAAGCAAGTACAGTTTGGATACCCTTGACATTTCTCCTAAATATTTACAATAAAGACATCGACAACCTATTTAAAACTATACCAAAGAGATGAATAGGCAGTTCACAGGAAAAAAAATGAAAATACCCCTTAAAATTATAAAAAAGACTGTCAGCTAAACCATAAGATACATACAAGTTAAAACTTCATGAATACACCATTTTTATTTGGCTGTCAAAGTCCCAAAACATGGCAGCGCGTTCTGTTGGCTAGAGAGGGCCTCTGTCCCCGCGTGGCTCCAGGGTGGCCTGCTGGGCCCGCCGGGAGCTCACGTTGGCAGGGCACAACCAGAGCACAAACGGGCCTGAGTGAGCTGCCAACCACACTCTCGTTAATCTACCACAGGACGCAGCAGAGAGCGTAGGGGCCAATGTACGCAAAGCTATTGACTGTCACACTGCTGCATTTCAACACACAAGTGGAAACTGGGGTGCCCCTAACAGGGAACAAGGCAGTGTTACATGCTTGTAATAAAAGGGACAGGAGAGGTCTCTTCCCCACGGCTGGGACACACCACTAAAGAGAAAGTGCTTCCATCTCTATCTTCAGCTATACCCATGTTCATGCACATGAAACTAATTACCCCAATTAAATTAAAAGGTAAGTGTGGCAGGAAGAACAAGATGGGGGCGTAGGGAGAGATCCTATCTATATGATAAGCTGTCCATACTAAGTCTGAATAAAATAAGCACTAGGAAGAAAAAATAAAACTATAAAAATGGTTGCAGATAAGGAAAAAGATTGAATAAGAATAGAACATTTTACATATATATGGTGGTTTTTTTTTTTTTTTTTTTTTTTTTTTTTTTTTGGTACCGAGGATTGAACTCAGGGGCACTCGACCACTGGGCCACATCCCCAGCCCTTTTATGTATTTTATTAGAGACAGGGTCTCACTGAGTTGCTAAGTGCCTCGCCATTGCTCAGGCTGAGCTTTGAACTCGGGATCCTCCTGCCTCAGCCTCCCAAGTGCTGGGATTACAGGTGTGTGCCACCACGCCCGGCTATATGTATTTTTTAAATATGTGAAACCACAAAATATTCACATATTTAAAACAAACTAATTAAATCAAAATAAAGACAACCAACTCCTAAAATTGAAATTCTACCTAAACGAATGAGCCAGTCTATTAAATTGGTCACCTAAGTGGCAAGTGGACCAAGATGCTAGGACACGGTGTTTTGGGTGCATGTCCCTAGTGGGATGTGTTGCAAAATCAAATGGATTTGCAAGTGAGCTCAAAACGATGTGGCAGTTCTTACTGTTCATAGCACTCGCATATGCAGTAGGGTAACATATTTCATAGCTATCATAGACATTTTGAGCAAGAAAATTAACATGAAATCATTACAATGAACGTTGTTAGGAGCACAGGCCTTCAGGAAGGTGACGGACATCCACAGCCTGACTGAAAACTCACCTTTAAAACAGCATCTCATGAAGGAAGTTGGGGCCTAATCTGACATGCTGGAGATTAGGGCTTACTTTTTCTTCTTCTTTTTTTTTCTTTTTTTATTTATAATAGTAGTATGTATTACAATTCATAACGCACATACATAGCATCTTTTTACATACAACTGTTTGTATACAAAGTATATAAGTACCATTCAGATCTTCAATCATGCATTTAGGATAATGATATCCATCTCATTCAACCACCAATTCTTTTTCTTCCCCCCCCTCCCCTCTTGCTCCCTCCCTTCCCCTCCCTTTCCTTTGACCATTCTAGTGTTCCTCTAATCCTATGTACCCCCATCCAACAACACTGTGAACTAGCCTCCTTTTATCAGAGGAAACATTCGGTATTTGGATTTTTGAGATTGACTAATTTCACTTAGCATTATATTCTCCAACTTCATCCATTTACCTGCAATAGCCATTATTTTATTCTCTTTTATTTCTGAATAAAATTCCACTTTGTATATATACCACATTTTCTTTATCCACTCATCTACTGAGGGACATCTAGGTTGGTTCCACAACCTACCTATTGTGAATTGTGCTGCTATAAACATTGAGGTGGCTGTGTCACTGTAATATGATGTTTTTAAGTCCTTTGGGAATAGACCCAGGAGTGGGATGGCTAGGTCATAGGGTAGTTCCATTCCCAGTTTTCCAAGGAATCTCCATACTGCTTTCCATAGCGGTTGCACCATTTTGCAGTCCCACCAGCAATGTATGAGTGTGCCTTTTTTCCCCACATCCTCCCCAACATTTATTGTTTGTGTTCTTGATAGCTGCCATTTTGACTGGAGTGAAATGAAATCTTAGAGTAGTTTTGATTTGCATTTCTCTAATTGCCAGCGATGTTGAGCATTTTTTCATGTATTTGTTGATTAATCATGTATCTTCTTCTGAGAAGTGTCTTTTCAATTTCTTAGCCCATTTATCAATTGGATTATTTGTTTGTTTGGTGTCAAGTTTTTTGAGTTCTTTATATATTCTAGAAATTAGTGCTCTATCCGATGTGCAAGTATTAAATATTTGTTCCCAGTTAGTTGGCTCTCTATGCACCTCACTGATTGTTTCTTTTGCTGAGAAGAAGCTTTTTAGCTTAAATCTATCCCATTCATTAATTCTTGGTATTAATTCTTGCACTACCAGATTCTTGTTAAGGAACTTGGAGCCTAATCCGACATGTTGGAAATTGTAGCTTACTTTTTCTCCTATTAGGTGTATTCTCCCTGGTCTAATTCCTAAGTCCTTGATCCACTTTGAATTGAATTTTGTGCATGGTGAAAGATAGAGGTTTAATTTCATTTTGTTGCATATGGATTTCCAGTTTTTCCCAGCACCATTTGTTGAAGAGGCTATCTTTTCTCCAATGTACATTTTTGGTGCCTTGTCTAATATAAGATAGCTGAAATTATATGCGTTAGTCTCTGTGTCCTCAATTCTGTACCACTGGTCTACCGGTCTATTTTGGTGCCAATACTATGCTGTCTTCGTTACTATTGCTCTGTAGTATAATTTAAGGACTGGTATAGTGACACCACCTGCTTCACTCTTCTTGCTAAGGATTGCTTTAGCTATTCTGTGTCTCGTATTTTTCCAGATGAATTTCATGATTGCTTTTTCTATTTCTATGAGGAATGTCATTGGGATTTTGATTGGAATTGCATTAAATCTGTACAGTGCTTTTGGTAGTATGATCATTTTGACAATATTAATTCTGCCTATGGAAGAACAAGGAAGATCTTTCCACCTTCTAAGGCCTTCTATAATTTCTTTTTTTAGTGTTCTGTAGTTTTTGTTGTAGAGGTCTTTCACATCTTTCGTTAATTCCCAAGAATTAATATCAAGAATCAATAAATGGGATAGATTCAAACTAAAAAGCTTCTTCTCAGCAAAAGAAACAATCAGTGAGGTGAATAGAAAGCCTACTAATTGGGAACAAATTTTTACCACATGCATATCAGATACAGCACTCATCTCTAAAATATATAAAGAACTCAAAAATCTTAACACCAAAAAAAAAAAAAATAACCCAATCAATAAATTGGCCAAGGAACTGAAAAGACACTTCTCAGAAGAAGATATACAATCAATCAACAAATACATGAAAAAATGTTCAACATCTCTGGCAATTAGAGAAATGCAAATCAAAACCCACTCTAAGATTTCATCTCACACCAGTCAGAATGGCAGCTATTAAGAACACAAACAACAATAAAAGTTGAAGAGGATATGGGGAAAAGGCACACTCATACATTGCTGGTGGGACTGCAAAATGGTGCAACCGCTATGGAAAGCAATATGGCGATTCCTTGGAAAAGTGGGAATAGAACCACCTTATGACCCAGCTATCCCACTACTTGGTCTATACCCAAAGGACTTAAAACAGCATACTACAGGGACACAGCCACATCAATGTTTATAGCAGCACAATTCACATTAGCTGTGGTACCAACCTAGATGCCCGTCAGTAGATGATTAGATAAAGAAAATGTGGTATATATACACAATGGCCACATGAGGCCACTGTCCCAGACAGGAGCACAGGTCCAGTGGCTACAGCTGAGCCCAAACTTGTGGCTTAAAGGCTCACCAGGGTCTTAAGAGATTCTGGGAAGATTAAGTTAACACATTAGGAAATTTAATTCTAAAATGCATAAATAAATCATGTTTTAAGGTTTTCTTTGAAATTTGAAAAGTACCAAAGATACAATATGGTTTTAAGAAATAGTCATATCACACAATGATATGACTTTAAGTCATATCACTTAAAATACCTGGAATTCATCGTGGGCTGTTGGAACTTTACAGTCCCATCGCACGGTACCCAGACTCGTAAACGGACCTGTGATCGGATCTTTGCTTTTTCAGTAGAAGTTTAAAAAATCATTTTCTCTGCCCCATAAATTGTAAGTTGGATGGAAATAAATGTTCTTGGGAGAATTGATTTTTCTTTTTTTCAGAATTAAACATAGATTCTTGGTAGCGATGGGAAAATTACCATGCTGGAAGGAAAGTCAGGTGTAGACGTTCACAGATTAGACGAAATCAGCTACAAATCCGGATCGATTGAGCACTTGTGTGCACTGCTCTGTCAACTCAGCCATTTGAGGCTGTGCGCCTGGTGCAGGGGGCAGCCCCTGACAGCTCACACCAGATGACGAGGCCTCAGGGTGAGGGCTGCAAGGCTCAGACATGTGTCCTTGCTGAATGTTTCAATTTCCTCAAAGTCAAGTTCATAAGCAAGTGTTAAACTGGAACAGAAAGATGCACTTCCCCAGCTAGCTCAATTCTATTATTATTTTCCAAAGCCAACTCCAATAAATCCGCTCTGTGGAAAGCACCTATGAAGCACTCGCTGTCCTCCGGGCAGTCTCAGAGCAGTGACAGGCCTCCTCGGATTTTCCCTTGGCTTACTTTTGGAGCCTGTTGCTTTTGTAGACATGTCACTAGGCAGAGACTAAATTAATGTATTTTGATGCATGTAAAACTTCTACATCTCCAGTGAACTGCTGTCAAGGGCTATAACTTGCTGGCAAATCCACCCAAAAAATCAAAACAAAGCATCTAATCCAGCAGCAGTTTCCAAGGATTGACTATTATAAAAATTCAGGGTGCTATAAAGCTCTCCACATGAATCTTTCACTAACATTCAAAAATGCTGCTTCGGTGCTAAAGACACATTCTGTTGCTGAGTATATATGAGAAGTTATATATAACTTCTTTTATAAATGATATTTTTAGCCATGTGTGTCTATAATTTTTCCAGAAAATTTAGAAAAACCAGAAAAGCAGAAAGAAGAAAAATGCAAAAGGCTTCCTACCAACTGACCATTATCATCATTTTTTCTCTCTGCCTGGCAGTTTCCTTTCTCTGCACAGACATGTACATATCCTAGTGACACTGTGATTCTGAAAAGCAACAGGGAGTCCTGTCCCCCACGTAAGGTAGCATGGTTGTTCTGCATCGTCACTGGAAAGCATTTAAAGACTCTTTAGCATCTCTGTGTAAGAAAAAAGACATTGACTTTATTGTGTTTCATACACTATTGGCATGGTGGTTCAACTCGCAAAGTTCTTGTCAGAGATGCACCTTGGGGAAATACCCAGCGGTGGAAGGCATGGTGCCCGGAATTTGCTTGGAAAACACAGCAGAAAGCAGGAGGGTAGATAATAATGATGGGCAACTGCTCATACTTGCTAAAATGGAAGGTGACCCCCCCTCCAGCAGGTCTGTGTTTTCAATACTTTTCAAAGTGTGTGGAAGTGGGAATCCAACTTCACCACTACCCAGAGAGAGGCTTCAAAAATAGTATTGCATTTCTTTCATTTCTGCCTTCTTAATAGTCCGCCAAGCCCTTGTATATTCTGCAGTTGATCTCTGCCTCTCTGCTCGGGTCTGCTGAGTGACCTGTGTCGGCAGCAGTGGCGCACACTAAAATGATTCTTGGTTCCCGTCAAGGTCACTGGGATGAGACGGGCCCCACGCCATCAAGCGCCATTTACTCTCCGACTGGGGTTTCCATGGAGCATTTTCTCGTCTTGCCCATCTACATTTCTGTCTCTCCTGCTTTCAGTATGGATTTCTGCTCTTATTTCATACAGGGTATGCCTTAATGTAGTTAGGGTGATTGACAGGGCATTTCTAAAAGGTCCCTCTGCTTGCAGCAATGATCGCGTCTAGTGAGCTCTCGGGTGGTGCTGTTCCCCTTCCCGGCCTTGAGAGCGGCTGGGTGTGCCCGGCTCCGGCTTCCGCGTGCCTGCAGGAGGGAGCTCGCCTGCTCTGCTGGACAGGAGGCTGCAGCTTGCCCTCTGTCTGCGCCCTTGGGTCCTGCAGTCAGGGGCGAGTGCTCTGCCGTGTCCCAGGAAGGCCTGGCAACCCCCGGTGCACCACAGAGCCCAATCACCGAGACCCTTCCACCAACTCCCCTGGACGAGAAGAGATGTCTGTGACCCCCTGTGGCTCTTCGCCCTGGGCAGGTGGATGATCTGCGGGCGGCCGCGCCTGCCCGCCCGGCGCTGCCAAGGCTCTTTCTTGGACTGAGCTCTGTGGAGTCCCGCCTCTCGAGCCCCACCTCAGCGAGCCTGGCTGGGGTTTCTGTGCTCTGCTCTGCTCTGTCCATGGGTACCAGGAGTCCTGGGGTCACCTTGGCTGGGATCCCACACCGCTGATGCCTGACCGCCCCTGATGTCTGATCAGATCCCATCCTCTGCCACCCCCCGGTGGTGTCTGAAGCCCCTCAGCAAGAACAAGCAGTGGTCCCACCCGCCTGGCCAGGCCGGACCCTCACAAAGGATACTGAGCATGATGGACACAGCTCGCAGGAGGCCTGGACACTGTGGGGCCGTCCACTGGGGGTAGAGAAATGACCTCCCACTACACTGGGGAGATTGACAGTTGACTACTCACGTGGCCACACTGCAGAATTCAACAATCGGCCTGCCGGTTCCCATAGCAACGGGCTGCACTTTGTCTTCACGGGTCTGCCGGCTTCCTTCCCCGCACACCTGAGTGATGGCGCACCCACAGCCCTGTCCTCACGACTGGGAAAAGGAAAGACAGCCTTTGCCCAGGAGGGTGGCACACGGCCGCTCTGCCCCTGTAGGACCGTCTCAGGCACGCCAGGCGGCGTATTTAAGAGAAGTCCCAAGGCAGAGAAAACACGGACACAGTGCAATTAAAACTCACACGACTTGGGTTGATTTTCTCCTCAAGAATTCTGCCAGGGACCGAAAACGCCCCCTTTCCTCAGGGCCACTGTGGCTCATGTACTTTCAACCCTTCCGACTGTAGGCCCGTGAAGTAGAGGCATGTCACACGTGTTCACGTGACTTAAATTACAGAATGTTCCAGTTAGAACGAACTCTCTAAAATACCCACCACTGCCCAAGAAAACAAGTCCCTCGACTAGGTGGCTGTGTGACTATTGATCACGTTGTGTCACGAGAAGACCACCTCAGAGGCCGTGAGACACTGGGGAATTTGCAGCCGGTCAGCAGGACATCCTTAGGGCTCCAGGTCTTCCCTTCAGAGAAGAAAAGACTGAGCTAAACCAGAAAGGTGAAGAGCAAGGATTAGGCCCCTGGGGAGCCCTGGGGAGCCCTGGCAGAGTCAGCCAGCATGCAGCCTGGGCACCTGGGCAATGAGGGCGTGGCTCGGGGGGGCAGGAGGTGGAAGCCAGCCTGGCCCAAGCTCCCCAGAGCTGGCTTGAGCACATCTGAGTATCCTAAGACAAATGCCGCCAGGACCCGGGTACCAGACACACGGCTCGTTAGAACAACCTGTGGAAAACACACCCCACCTGTCAGGAACATGACGCAAACCCTTTTGCAGAGAAACTTAATGGCAATGGCAATTATTATTATTATTATTATTATTATTATTATTATTATTATTATGTGTGAGTTTCCAAAAACACTTAGAGGCCACTAGAAAGCTCTGGCTATACTAATTTCTCTGGAAAATATCAGCAGCCAGGAAAAAACTTTTTATCTTCTCATGCTCTTGCTTTAGATCAAGTCAAGATTTAAGACAGTTGGATTTTATTCCACGCCTAAAACGAAGCATTTCAGATTCGCTTGTGCAGGGACACAGCGCCCACTCTCGCTGGACTGCGTCCGCTGGGCACCTGAATAGGGAGTGTTGTCCCTTCAAGGGGAGGAATCTCAGGCCCACACAGGTCGCTGTTGCTCTACAGCCTTTCATGTTCTCTTGGCTCAGTCATCTTAAAGCAAACCCCCTTTCTCTTTCCTTCTCTCCCTCCCGCCCCCTTCCTTCTTCCCACTCCCTCCCTCCCGCCCCTCCCTCCCCCTCCCCCATCCCTCCCGCCCCTCCCTCCCCTCCCCTCCCTCTCCTCCCTCCCTCTCCCCCCTCCCTCCCGCCCCTCCCTCCCCCTCCCGCCCCTCCCTCCCCTCCCCTCCCTCCCTCTTCCCCTCCCTCTCCCCCCTCCCTCCCGCCCCTCCCTCCCCTCCCTCTCCTCCCTCTCCTCCCTCCCCCTCCCCCCCCATCCCTCCCGCCCCTCCCTCCCCTCCCGCCCCCTCCCTCCCTCTCCCCCCTCCCTCCCGCCCCTCCCCTCCCCTCCCTCCCCCTCCCCTCCCTCCCTCTCCCCCTCCCTCTCCCCCCTCCCTCCCGCCCCTCCCGCCCCTCCCTCCCCTCCCTCCCCCTCCCCCTCCCTCCCCCTCCCCCAGCATCCCTAGCACATTCACAGGGAAAGGTTCAGGGCCTCCCTTGGTGCCTCCTCTTGGGTGCATGTCTGCTCTGTCAGGAAGCCATGGATTCTGGGGGCTGGGAGCTCTCTAGGGATTTCCTTTTCCACTTTCGTGAGGTGTGGGAGCGCATGGCACCCTCTCTCTTCTACAGCCAACCAGTACTGATAAAGGTCAAGGAAGAAAGAGCTGAAAGCAAGTCCGCCCCCCCCAATGAGGCCCTGTAGTAGCCGTCCACAGGGAGAGAGGGCTCAGGACCTTCTGCAGTCACAGTAGAAACTGCAGGCCTTGGGGAAAGAGGAGGAGCCAGAGGCCCCCACGGCTGTGTGAGCGCCCTCACCACAGCCTCTGTGGACAGACGGACACCGTGCCCCTCCCCCCGTGGCTGGCCCTCTGCTGCCCGTGAGCACTGCCACTGAGAGAGAATTCAGACGCAGCTGGACTTCCCGGGCTGTGCTGGCCTCCATGGTGGGGCTGTCTGTGCTGTGCCAGTTGTCCCCCTGTCCTCGTTCCTGACAGAGCAAGTGACTGTACACTAGGTGGCTTGAAGTAACAGAAACTCCTTCTTTCACACTTCTGGAAGCCAGAGGCTAGAGATCAAGGTGTCAGCGGGCCGCGCTCCCCGGAGGCTTCTGGGAGGTGCTTCCTGTCTCTCCAGTGCCGGTGGCCACGCGACCCTTGGCTTGAGCTCTGTCCCTGCAACCCCTGCCTCCGTCTTCAGGTGGCGTTGTCCCAGCGTGCCCTGTTTTCATGAGGGCACCCGTCACGGGCGTGGGTCGCTGACTGCTGTACGACCTCATGTCAACAGTCACACCTGCAAGGACCCTAGTTCCAAGGGGCTGCTAGTCCTTGGTGCAGGGGGAGGGGTGGTCACACGAGGACGTGGCTTTGTGGGACCTCCTCCTGCCCGACGCGCTGCATCCAGTCTGCACTCGAGGCTTCACCAGGGAGCGCGGCACACGGCAAAGTCAAGCTTTGGAGGCCACGACGCCGGCGGTACGTGCCTGAAATAAGAAAAGCAGACACCTGTCCACCTGGACTTGTGTCGTGACACCAAAGAGATGAAGGACCTAAACAAAGACTCCCAGGGCCACGGAAACACGTGGTCAGTTTGGCCAACGCCAGCAGAGGCTCAACGTCCTGATTCTTCGTTTGTTTGTGGGAAATCTGCCCCTGAGTGTTAGAATGTAAACACATGGCATAAATTGTTGGGGGGGTTGCTTTTTGGATTCACCGCTGTACAGTAGCCCCTCCCAGCAGAGCAAAGAAAGCTTGACCACTTGCTGCCTCGGGGCTCTGGGCCGTGAGGGGCTCAGCCGGAGGCTTCCTGCTCAGGGGACGAGGCTGAGCACAGGGCCGCGGCCAGCCTTCCTCACCTGCACGCCTGGGAGCCCCAACAGCTGGGCCACCCCAGCAGGGGCCTCAGGCCTCCCCCAGGTTCCTCTCTGCCTCTGTCTCTCTGTCTCTGTCTCCTTTCCACTTGGGTGTCTGGATGACGGCCTCAGGGAAGCTCAAACTCAGACAGCCCCCAGCTACCAGAGAGTTCCCTGAGAAAACCCCGCGGAATCCTCACACCCTTTCTAACTCTCCTAGATGGGTTCCTGGACCTGCTGCCAAGTTCAAGGGCAGAAGTTTGGATTCTGCCTCAGGATTCGCAGCGTGGGGGTGGGTTTTAAAGTCACAGGAGCCTACATGACCCATGGGTTAGGCCATCGTCGAGACCATGTTCACCAACTTCCCACCAACGTTTGGTGCAAAGAAGGTGCGGCACGGCCAACTCTCAGGACCGCTCTGAGCCTGCGCAAAGGGTGCAGAGTGCTGCACACGTGCTGGTGGGAGCCACCTGCTGTGGGCGACAAGCCTAGGGCGACGTCTTCGGTGGAAGCAGCCCAATGTACATGAATACATTCACATGCGTCGTGAATACAAGCCCACACTTATCCACGCACAATTCAGAAAACAGATGCGTGCTCACTAGACAGCCAGAAGAAATCAACCATCCAGTAGGGAAAGCAGGCCATCAAGGGAAGGAAACACACGCGATGGCACCTGCTGATGTCCCTGGCTTGTGTGACCCTGGGGGCAGGACTCAGTGACAATGCAGGGCCCAGGAGTGGGCCAGGCTCAGCGTGGCCAGCTTCTCACATGCCCCTGGGCTCTTCCTCCCAGAGCCTGGCAGAGCTACCAGGCGTGATCTCTGCGTCTGCGCAGAGCCGTCTTCCCGGCTCCTGGCCCAAGCCCGCATCTGGGAGCCCGTGTCCTCTGCTCTGCCGCTCACTGGCCCCAGCCGCCCTGCCCTGGAAGTGCACCGGCAACCCCAGGAGGGCAGTGAGTGACGGCCAAGCTGATGCCCACGTTCAGCGGCTGCACGGCCAGCACCTGAGCGCCACTGTTGCCCCGCAGGGCCGGGTTTCGCAAAGGTGGCTGCTGTGAGCGTTGACACCGGGGCACGGCACTCGTGCAGGGCGAGCCTGTGGGCAGGTGTGTGGATAATGAGGGGACACCTGGAGGCCAGTCAGAACGACCCTGTGCTCACTGGGCTAGGCTGTCTCCAGAAGTGGTCTCCCCAGGTGGCTGTGCCCAAGGGCTTGTCCAGCCTCCGTCCAACAGACTCAGTGGGAAGGGAGGGGCGATTCTGGGCACAGTTGCTCAGGCGTCTTGCTCCTAGTGACTTCTTTGTCCCCAGGGCAGGCTGCAGAGTTCTCCAAGAGATTCTTAGCACTCAGTAGACCCAGAGGACCTGGAGGCTCCCTGCAGCCTCGGGCCACCTACCCAGCCTGGACCCTGCTGCGACAGGCTCACCCTAGGCCTGAGAGCCAGGAAGAGGGAGTGACCACACAGCTTCATGTCCCCACGCTGCACCACCTGAGGACACACTCAGGCCAGGGCTGCCAGAGCCACCTGGGCACCCTCCGGGGGCAGCCCTGCTGGACCTGGCCACGGGGACCATGAGGACTTTCTAATTTCAGACAGCCAGTTGGACGCCTGTTTCCAGTTTGGGACACACGGGGTGTCCCAGTTTGTCAGTTCGCAAAGGCAGAGCTGAGTCACGAGGGCACCATCGTTTTCAACGACTAGAGCTGCCCATGCGGTCAGCCCGGGAGCTTGATGTCCACGCTCCCGTACCCAGAGTCTCTCGTGTGCCTGTCACTATGCCGACAGACAGGCTGGGATGAGGGAGCACACGTCCAAGTCACTCTGGGGAAACGAAGCTGCAAAATAGAACACATCGCGCTATGCCCCCTCAGTAGTGAGGTTAAAGGTGCGCCCACGGACCTTGTGGAAAGATTACTCTGCACAGATCATCAGCAGTGTTTCTGCCTGATCAGTGGCAGACTGGCTCCTTTCAGGCTTCATGACTTACCTTTCTTTCTTTCTTTCTTTCTTTTTTTAACAGAACAAGCTCATGCTCAACTTGTGATGAGTTAAATTAGCGATGATGAAGGGATGAGAATGGAGAGGTGGGGAGGGCACAGCGGGGACGGGGCAGAGGCGGGCAGGCCACAGAGGGAGGAAGCACAGGGACCGTCCATCTGGTGGAGGCACAGTGAGGGCGCCCTGGCCGGCGGCCTGCCTGCAGCTGCGCCTCCTGGGGTGGATTGGGGAGCCCTGGGACGGCTTCCTCACGGCCAGCGGCCAGGCTGAGCAGCACACAGGCCCGTGCAGCTGGCCTGCCACACCCACTGGGCCGCCCCTCCTTTGTCACCAGCACCTTGGTCTGGGCAGTCCTCGCTGGTGGAGGTGTGGGTGCTGGCTGCCTTCCCTCGGATGGAAGCTCTGAGGACTTCCCAGCAATGCAGTGGGATCATCTGGGATTTTGAAAAATGGTCCAGAGACCACAAAAGATCAATTAAAGCACCTGCTTGAAGGAGCCCTAATTAAGGAGATAGCTAAGATTGCGGTTAGCTGAGAGCCATAAAAGATGTTCAAGTTCCACCCGATATTCATACATTTACCAAAGAATCTTTGTATGCCCGTGAACACTGCGTGACGCACCTGTAAGCTCGAGCTGTAAGCACTTGTCCTTGTTAAGGCAAAATGTAGATAACCGGGTGAGGGTTAGTGGCTGCGTGGTTGGTGGTTGTGGTTGGTGGTTGATGTTGGTGGTTGAAGCTGGTGGTTGGAGGTAGAGTGGTTGGAGATGGAGAGGTTGCTGAAGCCGGAGAGAGAAGAAGAAGAAAAGACCTTTTTTCATTTTCATCCTGCCTCTGAATCTTCTCCCGTGGCGTCGTTGCTCCAAGCGGCAATCGCTCCAGGCAGCGACACCTGCTGCCTTCCAGACAGCGCAGGGTCCGATGCGGAAACACGGGCCCTGCCCCAGCAACTCCTAGCCCTGCGAGCTCCGGGCCAGGAGGCGGACTCACACCGAGTCCAGCGCAGCAGGTTTCTGTCCGGGCAGACAGCTCGGCTCTGCCACGGTGCTGGGCCTCCCTCTCACTGTCCTCAAGAGCTTGCCGGGGCCTTCCCCGGGCTCCGCGACGTTTCCCCACAGAACACCCCGCCCTCGTGAGCCGCAGCTCTTCCACTCCCGTCTTCTGTGAGGTCTCAGTGATGCTCGGGACATCTGAGGAGCGGCTGTGCACCTGCGGGGTCACTGTCCTGCCTGTGTGCAGCACAGACGTGGAGAGGCCGCGAGGCAAGGCTGTAACTCGGTGATCCCGTGCGACAGCTGGGTCACGCTCAGGCAGGCTGGTGCAGGTGCCGGCGGCCTGCGACACAGCTGCTTTTCTCCTCTTAGGAACTTTCCCACCCATGCACGCTGCCTGTCACACACATCGTGGTCACCAGACGTGACTGTGTGTTGTGGTTCCAGCATCCAAGTGACACTCTGATCAGACTGATCCACTTCTGCGGATGAGAGGCTTTGGTGGTTCCTCATGTTCCTAGTGGCCATTCCAGGCCCTTCCTCCACCCAGCAGGGTATGCTGGAGTGTAGAAGGGTCTCCTCCGCCCCTTTTCCAGGAGTGAGGGACTTCTGCGCCCTTCATGTGGAACCATCTCCTGTGCCAAGCGCTGTGCCCTCAGGAAGAATCACACCCCTGCGTGCCCCCTCTGTGAATGCCTTTTCACTTTCTGAAATAAATTCCCTACTCGTGGCCTTTTCCCTTCAGCAGTTAGCTAGCCGCGGGTCTGCAAGGGGGTCTTCAGTCCTCCTCCCCATCCCGAGTCCCAGCTAGAGGAGGTGTCATGGCCCAGCTCGCCTGCTGTTGCCAACTCATCTAAACTCCCCCCAAATGCAACACTTCATCAATTTCACAAAACCACATATGCTGTCCTGATCCGCAGCATCTGTGACCAGGTTAATACTGATGTCTATAATTCTAATCAAAGTTCAGTTCAACTAGAATGTCTGGTTTTGACTATAAATCTGCAATGACTAAAATTATTTGTGATCTTTAAAAGTTCCATGAACAAAACAAATTACTTTGGGGTAGATCTCAAGAAGTAAAGAATTACTTCTAAATAGACAGATGCAAGAAAAGTATTTGGGCAAAGTCTCATGAAGTCCAGCAAACCATTCCTTCACAATCATCTTAAGATACAGCAGCAGCAGACCCATTATGGAGTTTCTCGAAGAAGCGCTCACAATCACCCCAAGATTTTTGAATGTCATAAGAAGGAAATTATGTTCGCCCACAAGTTTGTCAGCATCCAAAGGAGAATTCGATGCCCTTTGTGACACAGTCCCTCCCGGGGCTTTGAGCGCAGGCTGGGACCCTCGGAGGGGAGCACTGGGCGTTCCTGGGGCGCCACAGGGTGTTCCCCAAGTGTCCCCCAGCTCCAGCTCCCTGTGACTCCGCATTTGTAAGAGGAGGTGCCGCCGCGGCACTCTGAGGGGCAGACCCAGGGGTGCTCTGCTCCTGCTACAAGGCCGCAGGTGGGAGACCCCGGTAAGCACGCTGTCTTCTGTCCCCCGCTGTCCAGTGTCCGGCCTGATCCCACTGGAGATGAGAATGGCCTTTGGAATCAACGGCTTTTTCTGCTTTCTCTGTACAGGGAAGAGATCTCCTTACTGACCTCTGAGGGCCACGCGGGCCAAGCCACGTGGATCACACCCACTAAAACCTTTAGGGATTAGTGGATTCTTATGACTTAATCTCCAGCTGTGGGAAACACAAGAGCAAGATGGCATCCACAGTGCTAGAGGACTTGCTGTACCTCCTGGAAGAAGGTGTGCGACCAGCCAGAGTGAGCCCTGCTGGTGCCAGGGGGCCTGGGGACTGGGGGCATCCGCACCGTTGCAAACCTGCATCAGAGCAACCTTGCGGTGGGCGACGGTCAGCTGCTGCACTACCGATGAGCAGACCCCACCCAGGACGTGCATGCACCGGGCCACGGGCACAGGAGGCCCCAGGACCAACACCAGTGTGCTTCTCGGACAGGCCACGCGGAGGGTGAGGATGTGACAGCTCGCGCTCAGCCGAAGCGAGCCGAGGCTGCACGGCCCTTGCTCACAGTCCATACAGCCAGAGCTGCTCAGCAAGGAGGGCTGGGTTTCCACGTGTCTGTCTGGGCTCTGCGTCGCACGGGTCACTGCCCTCGCTCGCTCTTCTCCACACTCGCAGAGCGGCTCTGTTCAAACTGGAGTGTAGCTGCACGCAGTGCCCACGTGGTGTCCACGTGGCGTTGGCATGTCCACGTGGGGTCCATGCAGTGCCCACATGCTGTCCATGTGGTGTCCACGTGGCGTCCATGTGATGTCCACGTGGTGTCCATGTGGTGTCCACGTGGCGTCCATGTGATGTCTGTGTGGTGTCCATGTGATGTCCACGTGGTGTCCATGTGGTGTCCATGTGATGTCCATGCATTGTCCACGTGGTGTCTACATGGTACCCATGTTGTGTCCTCACAGTGGAGTCCATATAGTGTCCACGCCATGTCCATGTGCTGTCCACGTGGTGTCCGTGCGGTGTCCCTGTGCTGTCCGCATGGTGTCCATGTGCTGTCCGTTCCTCACCATGCATTCAGCACTCTGACAGTGGGAATTCCGAGGGAATGCTGAGAGCATGACCCTCCTTCCCACCTTGCAGGAGTGCAGGACTCGCGGCTGCACGGCTGCTGGGGTGTGGTGTGCTGGCTCCCCTTCAAGGTGACTCACCTCCGGGTGTGAAGCATCACCAACGCCATTTAGTGTGGCAGCTGGGGAGCTGACGAGGCTCTCCACTGCATCCCAGGTCACACGCAGTCTCAGGGCTCTGAACGGGGCACTGAGCCAGATGGCTCTTTTCCAGCTACAACTGGAGTGAGACCCTCACCCTGCTATCTGTCACAGTGCAGTGAGGTGCATTCATTTCCTGCCGCACGTGGAAGAGTACATCAGAGCAAGGCGAGGGACCACAGCAAACCTAAAGACACCAGCAGTGACAGAACAGAAGGGGTTACTTATGCATGTTGAAAGCTCGTGGGTTGAAGCACGGTCCCCGGTGCAGCAAGGCTCCGAGGTGGGCTTTCAGGCAATGGTTGGATCATGAGGGCTTGGACCCCATCAGTGGATTAATCCACTTGATGGGTTAATAGCCTGAGTAGACTACGGGTGGTAACTGTAGGCAGGTGGGCATGTCTGGAGGAAGCCCTGCCCTCCGACTATCTCCAGGATCTTCCCCTCTCCTCTCCCTCCATGCTCGCCGCCCCCCTCCACCACCTGCCCTCTCCCTCCCTCCCCCCTCCTTCCTAGATTCCGTGAGGGACTGAGTGGCTTTCTTTGCCCATGTCCTTCACCAGGGCGTTTCTGTACTGGCTTGGCCAGCCATGGACTGAGACCTCTGAAACTGAGCCAAAGTAGGCCTTTCTTCCTCCAAGTCGATCGTGTCAGGTCTTTTGGTCACGGGGACAACAAGCTGACTAACACATCACGTAACATTAGGTATGTGGACCCAGGAAGTCTCCCTTCCCGGGTCTCCAGCTCTGGGGGGACACGGCCTGCTTTTGTCGCTAACACTGCCGCAGTCCTGGGCATAGCCACTGCCAGCGCCTCCCCGACTGCACTGCACCCCGAGAAGTGACGGAATATCTTGACCATTCCTCAGGCAGGAAAGAAAAGCATGCTACATTCAGAGGACACCAGGGATCAGGGCCAGAAAGACAGTAGCACTAAAGCAGAGGGGCAGTGTGGGCACGAATCATAGTTCATGTATTTTTAGCTGTAAGAGAACACGTGTCTAGGCCAGTGATACCGCCTGTTACCGGTGACGAGCTCTTCCCCTCACGTGTTGAACTCTGAACCTTAGAGAAGCTCGCCGAGGCAAGCATGTAAAGCAGGGTACTTAAAAAGGGGTAGCATGGACTTCTCCTGGGAGAGAGAAGGGGGCCATGGCTGGTGTCCTGGTATCGCAAGAAGCGATGGAGTTTTGTCTTTTTACATGTCCTAGGCTTCCTCTGTTCTCCTGCCCTCTTCCCTTAGCTCTCCTTCCTGCGTGGGTGACCAGGTCCAGTAGATGCTAGGTGGGAAGGCCAAAAGGTGGGAAGCAGGTAGGTGGGAGAAGGGCTGGATGGAGCAGCCCCCCACACACATTAATTAACAACTTTATAGCTCCCTGTAGGGAGGGACAACTGCGGGGACAGGTTACCTTAGCCACAGGTTGGAGCAGGGCAGGTGATCTTGATAGGGTGGGGGAAGGGCTCTGAGGGCATTCAGTCCCCAGGGGACAGTCTCCAACTTCCTGGACTCGCTCAAATTGGCCTTCTTGGTCCAACCTGACTTGATTTACCTATCTATACTGACTGCCTGTCTGATTCTGGCTTCACATCCTCGAGAGATTTTGTAATTTTATCTCGCATTTTTGGGGTCTTTGATCCACACCAAGATGATTTTAATTTATGATGTGAAAGGCTGAGTTTCATTTTTTCTGTGTGTGTATACAATCAAGCATTTTTTGTGTGTGAAAGGAGTATCATTTCCCTGTGGAAATACCTTCAGAGAAAGGATATAAGAAATGCAATTTTTTAAAAAAGATAAATGGATCTTTAATTTTAAAAAATGCTCCTGAAATTGATTTTCAAGAAAATGAAAAAGCAAGTCACCGAGTTGGAACAAATATCTGTGAAAGACACGTCTGACCAAGAACTCACATGCAGAGTGATGCGGAGGCAGACACGCGTTAGACATCGCAGGCGAAAGAGCACACGCTCAGCCAACCAAGGCAACGACCAAAGAGCAACACATGAAGAGGCGCCGAAGACGGTCTCTCACAAGGGAGAGCCGGATTAAACCAGCGTGAACTAGCACGCACTCACCTAAGGGGCACTCTTGCAAAGAACGCTGTCACCAGCACACAGGCCTGGATCTCTTACCCCTCGCACAATAGAGCCACTCTGCCACGGGTGTGGCAGTTTTCTCACCAAGTTAAACACCTCCTATCACAGCATCAGCAACTTTGCTCCCAGGTGTTTACAAAGGTCGTCCAGACCCGTGCACACGGCCAGGTGTGCCGGTGTCCTGGGGTCTACAACCCCCGTAGCAAACAACTGGCGAGCAAGTGTCGCTGGCCACACCAGGAGAAGTACTGAACAGGCTGTGGTCTGTCCATCCCCCACGACGTCCTCAGTGATGAGCAGAGGAGTGGCCATCGCAGGTGAACCTCGAAGCCACCGTGGTCCCCGAGAGGAGCCAGACACGAGGACCCGAGTGTGCTGTCCCACTTACACAGCAGTTTAGAAATGATGAGCTGCTGTCAGGGAAGCACTCAGTGGCCACAGACAGATGTGCAGAGGGGACATCCCGGCACCGTGGTGGTCTGTATCTTGGTGTGGCAGTGGTCTCACCTTTGCCAAAGAATCATCGAAATGTACTCTAAATGGGTAGTCTTGTCAACTGCCAGTGACCTGCCAGCACGCGGGCTGTTTCCACCTGGGGAGGAGCTGAGGGAGGAGCCCGCGGCTCTCGGGCTCGCGGGCTGGTAGCTGTCACCCGGGGGCTGCTGAGTGTCATGAAGAGTGGAAGAAGCATGCACCTTGCTTCCCAAAGACTGGGGGTGCATAGAATAGCACTGGCCACACTGCTCACGATTGAACCCAAGTGGTGGGTATACACGTGTGCAGGGCTGTCACTCTCCCCTGTGTTACCCTTTGTTTTCAAACTCTCCATAATAAAATGCTAAGATATCAAACTTCCCAGCCAATGTGTTCCCTCCCTCCTCTGTCCTTAAGGCCTCCCTGACCTGCAAGATTGCCTCTAGAACCTCCCAATCAAGCAGCACTACTGTCACCCAGGCCCTGGGGACTTTCCTCTCAATCTTTCACTCCTGGGAAAAGCCTTCACGTGGACCTACCCTGTGACATCATCCTGTGCCGTAGCCTGTTTCCTGGTGGATTCCACCATGCCCCAAGGTAGTGGACGCTGTTCATTAGCCACTGGTTTCTGCACTTCAGCCAAGGTGAACCAAGCCACTCGCTCTCACTGCTCTTGGTGCTGCCTGGAGTAAAGCCAGGAGACCGGGTCCCTGTCTGAGGGCGCCAACCAGATCTCAGAACTCCACTGGCCACTTCTGTTGGCTTCGTTCTCAGCCAGTCGCCCCCCTGCCCCGCCCCTGCCTCCCAGGATGCTCGGGCTGAGGGCTGCTGCGGACCTCGCGGCACTGCACGTGCACACAGTCGATCAGTGACGCTGCAGACCCCACAGGCCGTGGGTGCCACGGCAGGACGCTCCGATCACCCAAGGTTGTAGGGCTGCATTTTTTTCTAGCTGTCTATAATGTGAGGAAATAACAGGATTATATGAAAATGGAAATACAGGTAAGTAAATCTTAATGTGAATATTAAATAATTTAAATAATTGCTCTGTAATCTAGATCATGAATATTTTTTTTCTAAAAGAAAATAGAAGAAATAAAAATGATAATGAACTAGTCCTTAAAATTAAGTAGAGTCTTTCAGGTCCAGTTTTGAACCGTGTGGACAAAACATTAAATCACACAGGGTGGAGGCTCTTCATTTTAACACTCCACTAAATAGACTTTCTTTCTGTGAAACCACGAATTACTCACAAAGTAATAAAAAGGAAAATGTGTGTGTGGTAAGGGAAGAGAAACTAAAGAAACAATAAAAATCAACAACCATTCAAGTTTTAGGCTTTGCTGGTTTACCTAGTTTCCGTCAAGGGACGAATGTTACAAATTTAATAATAATAATTTAATAATATTGTTCTCATATACCTAATGATAAAAATCGCATCCATAGTTTATAAAACTATTTTAAACTATCAAATTATAACCCCAGCTATTATAATATAATATTAAGAATATTAGATTATAAATGCATTCAATAATTTCTAAAACTATTGAAGTCTTGATATTTACGATCTGATGAGTTCAATATTAATAATAAATAGATCTCTAGCAATTATAAATTGAATGTGAAATGATCTGTGCAAATGTTAAGATAACAACCCTCACCAGGGCACAGTTGGCCAGACCAGGACGAGCAGGTAGAACATCAGTCTAAACGTACAGGGCGGTGCTGAGCGCTTGCCGTCCCCGATGGGGCAGACCGCCAGCCACAGCACTGCCTGGAGCAGGTGGCACACACCTCGAAGGAAGACTCAGGTTCCCTGCAGGAAAGGCGCACAGGCCGCTGCTCTGGCACCTCCTCCAGCAGTGGACAGTGGGGACCTCCTCCAGGAGGGCAGCAGGGGGCAGTGCAGGCCCATGGTGGGAGTCTGGGGCGCCAGATACCTGCAGAGAGAGGCACCCCAGCCACGGCTCTGCCAGCCCGCGGGTGGGAAGTGCAGGGCCCGTTGATCCACGGGGAAGGTTTCTCCCTCTGTGTCCAGAGGTGTTGATATGCGCTCGCAAGAGCAGGTGGGCAGATGGTAGACAGACAGACAGACAGACAGAGAGGGAATCCAGGATAAATTAGGAGGCTATCTTAAAACTGCTTTTGGATACAGTGACTTAAACCAACATTTTTTTAATTAATATAGGAACTTTTGAGTTGTATTGTAGAGTCGATTATACAGATTCACACTTTCCTATCTCCCAATGAACTGCTTTAACGTGCAGAGGGGACGGGAGATTGTGAGCCACTGGGAATCAGCAGTTTCTCTGAATGGCGTCCCAGGCCCAGGGAGACCTGTGCACTAATACACCAGGTGCGGCCAGGAGCAGGACTCCGGGCTACAAGACGCCCGCTCTGGTGTCCTGCCTCACCACAGGCCCAGAAGCAGTGGAGCCCCTGACCAGGCACTGAAACCTCTGAAACCCCGCGCTGAGTCAGTTTTTCCTCCTGTATGTTGATTTTCTCAGGCATTTAGTCACAGTGTCAAAAAGCAAGCTAACACACGTCATGCACTTTCTTATCACTTCTTGATAGATTCACATCATGAGTGTTTTTGAAAAATAAGAGTTGATTGAAAGTTTTGAAAATGCCAAAATCGGTAACCATAATACATAACTTTAAAAATGAATGCAGATGTATTTGTAAAAGCTATAAAGGAAATTTGAAATGGTTTTAATGAAAATATTAACATTCCATTAGTTTAGATACAATAAAGAACATTTTAGGGTTCAGGTCCCATCCTTCCCTGGATGGGAAAGAACAGTGTTTTTTGCTAGACTAGCCTAGCCATAGTTTAGGATTTTGCTGGAAATTATTGTAGAACAAACAATTCATAAATTGTCTCCAACAAGTTTAAAAGTCAGTTATCACAGTTGGCACACACGCAGACACACAGGAACAATACATAATGTCACTATGACAAAGTCAATGTCACTAATTGAAAGAAAGGATTAGAAGGTAGCTGTGTTCCTTTGCCAGTCCCTGAACACCCTCAGGTGTGCCTGGGGTTGACAGAAAGTGCTTTATAAACTGTCAGAGCCTTTGCTGAGACACGTGTATGCTGTTAAGAGAATTAATGCACCTGTGAGGGTAAAGAGTATGTAAACAGACTGTGGGGGCGGAATCAGGGAGAAGATAGAGAAGGGAAGGGAGAAGAAGAAGGAACAATAAAGGAACCACTCGTTCCCAGTCTGCCTCCGGTCTCTTTCGTACGGGCTCGTTGCTGCAACGGCAACAAGTGGTGGTCCGTACGGGGCACTCATCGGCACGGCAGGTAAGTACTGAGGAACCTCGCGGGAGTCTCTGGCCAGAGCGGTTAAGGGCGAGGGAAAAATGGGTTCGGAAATTTCCAGGAACCAGATGGTCAAGGGTAATTAGAGATTTGTCAAAGATAGCATTAGGGAATGCCTGCTCTCAACCAGACCTAAGGTTCAGGAAAGTGTTACTGGAAGTGCCGAAGCTTTGGGACAGGTACAAGAAAGGGAGTCAGTCAGGGCTAGTGAGGGTAACATTAGTGAGGAAGAATTCAACTGGCTTATCTGGACTTCAAGTTACTCCAGGAGTGATAGATCCTGATTAAAAGACAAGGAAACCAATGTCTCGGTAGTTCAAACTATCAATATGACCTTCCAACCTACCCCTGTTTGCGGAGCCCCACCGTTCATATTCATAGTATCTAATAGTTCTGTTTTTAATGATAGTTTGAATTGCACTCCTACAACTTGCTTCTTGACTCAGTGCTGGAATGGCACTGCCTTTCCTCTAATGATTGTTGCGCGAGTTCCTAGGTACATCCCTATGCCAGTCTTAGCGGACCCTGAAGACTTGCCGGTGGCATTGTCTAGACCTAAAAGAGACGGCTGCTGCTACAGCTGCAGGGGTCGCAATCGCTACAAGCATACCTACTGCTCAAGCATTAAACAACCTCACCAGCAGTGTGGCCTCTGCTCTACATACACAAGACCTCCTAAATCAGCATCTACATTTCGGAATTGTTCTTCTCAATCAACGTGTTGATCTTCTCCAAGAGCAAGTGGACATTTTGGCAGATCTTTGTACCATAGGATGTTTAGGACATTACACAGGACAATGCCTTACGGGTATCCCTTTTCTTAACCTTAGTAAGGCAGCTGATTTGTCTAGAGAACTTAGTACGCTACTTAATGGAACTTGGAACCATAACTTTGATAATCTGACCAGAGCCTTAAGAGCTCAAATAGTTTTAGTCAATTCCACAAGAGTGTCTGTGCCCTCTTTTAGTGATGTGATGTCCATCTTCAAAAATATTATATCTTGGGGTCAAAATGGGCAGGTATTTTGGGGGTTTGTTTACTACTTCTTTTTCTCATTGGATTGCCATTCTATTGCTTATGTAAATACATGCTCGTCAGCGCAAAGACAAAACTATAATTAAAAATGCGCTTGCCGCCTTAGAAACTGGATCATCTCCTCATGCTTGGTTGGCTCAATTGGACGCTGGTAGTCAAAGACGGGAAAGTCTCATGTGACCAACATATCAACCTAAGACTGGAGTCAAGGGCACTCTATCTACGGCCTTGATTATCCGATGACAGGTAAGAATGTCGGTTGCACATGCAGACGCCTAAGACAGGCACAGTCGATCCTGATGTGGTGAGGGTCGTCACCCATCCATTTAAGCTATCCCTCTTTTAAAACAAAAAGGAGGAAATGAAAGAGCCTTTGATGAGGAAGCAGCTCTGAGATGGCGGCTGGCTGAGAGCCAAGAGGTGGCGCTCACTTGTTTGTCAGAAGCAAGGCTTTGTTCACTACAACTCACACCTGACCTTTACAGTGCTTGGCTAAGAATTTTTCTGTGCTCGTGGGCACTGCGTGCTGAGCTCGTGATGAGAGACGTGTATGCTTATTAAGAGAACTAATGCACCTGTGATGGGTAAAGGGCATTTAACCAGACGGTAGAGAGGAACGGGGCGGAATCAGAGAGAAGATAGAGAAGGAAGAGAGAAGAAGAAGGAACAATAAAGGAACCACTCGTTCCCAGTCTGCCTCCAATTGCTTTCCCATGGTCTCGTTGCTGCAGGAGGCAACAATAAACCAACCCGATTCCTTACCTAGGCTTTGAACACTTCTAGAGTGCTCTAACGTAGTTGTCATTTTTTCCAAGTTGGTGGACATTAGTGATATTCAACATGTTAGAAATGTATAGCAAATATAACTTGCTAGAAAGTTTCTCCACGGCCACTGGACCAAATGGCAGATGTCCTGTGGTGACAACAGGGAACAAACCGAAGGAGCGCTCCAGCTCAGGACAGAACCATGCTCGAAACTGATGGGGCCCTGGGGCAGGCCAACACACGAGGACTCCTCTGCTAGGTTCCGACTTTTAATTGGAAAGACTAAATTTACATATGTCTATTTCATACTAAATGAAATAAAATCAAGGTCTATGCTTTTGCAGTATGTAAACTTAATAAAATACTATCTAGAGACAAGATATTTAATGCACTTTGCTTTACAATATCAGGGGCAAAATAGGTACTTAGGAGGCAAAATATTTGTCCACAAAATATTAAACATTTTAATATGAAAACGCATAGAATTAAACTGGGTGTGGCACACACCTGTAACCCCTGCAAATTTGGAGGCTGAGGCAGGGGGAGAGCATGTTCAAGGCCAACCTCAGCAACCTAGTGAAACCTTGTCCCCAAAACACAATAAGTAAATAAGATACAATAAAAGTGTTAGAGACAGAGCTAAGTGATAGAGCATCCTGCATTCAATCATGAGTATGATATATGTACGTGTGTAGGTGTATACATACGTATGGATGTATATATTACATATATACCTTGTATGTGTGTGTGCATGTGTGTGTGTGTGTGTGTGTGTGTGTGTGTGTGTGTGTGTGTGTAGAGAGATGGAGAAAGAGAATTGAACAGATCTTTTTTAGATTTTCTCAATGCATGCTTGGTACCTCAGCAGACACAGGGTATTTTTTTTTTTTTTAAGATAAACTATAGTCACTTGAAAATTTGAAAAGGTCAAAGTTTTGTAGTATGCAGCTATTTTTAATAAAAAAAATCATAAGAACTTTGAAATATTTTATTAAAGTACTGGTATTAATTTAGATATTCTCCAGAACTTTTTTAATTCAATGAATATGCTAGCGTGCTTTTATTCAGATAATACTCTCAGGAAATATTTTTATTTTGCTCTGATGTACACAGATACATATTCCTTTTAAAATAAATATTTAAGATAATGTAATTTTAATTGATCTCACCCTTTCCCTTGCTCTCAGCTTGAACAATAAATCGTACAGTTATGGTGATTGCCGGCACCTGCCCCCTGGGGCAGGCGGACTCCGATTTTGCAGGCCGCACCTCCTTAGAAGACAGCTGGGATGAAGCACAACCGGATCGAGTCCTGACGTGGAGGTTCCTGGTCCTCCACCTGTAGTACTCCAAGAAGCCGGAGGCTTTGAGGAGTAGACCCAGGTACGGCAGGACTGGGGGTCTCCTGCCGGGAGGGCGGAGTGTGCAGTTCCCCTCTTCCTTCCCCTCAGTGAAGCCGCGACCTTGACCCCTGTGTGGGACGCGGGCTGAGAAGTGTGGCGTGAGCAGGCTGGCTCTGGACCTGGGGACCCCAGAAGGGAACCCGGGCCAGGTCCCCAGTGTGCCTACTCAGACCAAAGCAGCCAGCAACCTGCAGTGCCACCAGGCACGGAGCACCCGACAGGGAGGAAGGACAGCTGCCGAGACAGCTTCGAGGACCACCGTGCTGGCCAGGAGCCCACCCCGTGCCCCAGGCTGGCATTGCAGCGCCCTGCCCTGCTGGGCAACGCGCAGAGTGGGCAGGAGGACCCAGGGTGGGGCGGTGAGCCAGAAATGCCAACTTTCCCAGAAAATCACTCACCACTGACGAAGCAGGCAGGTCACCGAGTAAATGAAAAAGATGCCAAGATCAAGGGCAGAGGTGCTGGAAGGATCTGACAGATTTCAAAGCAGCCATCACACCAAAAGGCTTCGAGGGACAAATACAAAGATGATTGAAGCAAAAGAAAGCACCGAGCCTCAGCAAGGAGATCAAAATTATCAGGAAAGAAACGGAGGATGCAAGAACCAAATGGACATTTCAGAATTAAAGCACCAAACTACAAAACAAGTCACGGTCTTCGAGTGACTGCCGCGAATGCAGGAGGTGCCCCGCTCTGCCTCCGACCCCGAAGGAACAGATGCCTCAGCCCACCCACCTCGGAATCCCACACTACACAGTTTCTGGAAAAGCACTTTGGAACCCTTTGCCTGGGGAGATGATTTCCACCTTCCCCCATAAAACGTGGTCTCCTGGTCAGAGGAGCAGTGTCAGCTGACATGAAGGTCACCTCCTTCAAACGCAGGCCAGATGCATCAACGCAGTCACAGCCTTCCAGACTGTGTTCACACCTCCTGGCGCTCATATCGCACCCACATGTCTTCATTTCCTTATCTTTGATTCTTGCAGCAACACATTTAGCACTTGCGAGCCTACATTTCAGGCTGAGAAAGACGTTTGCATCCTGCCCTGCGTTCCTGCATATTTAACAGCTGCCTGCCGCTTCCTGCCCTCCTGGAGAGACCCGTCCGCTCACCCAGCACCATCTGAACAGGAACCTCCCCAGTGAAGTGTTTATTGGTGTCTCAGTTTCTAAGTGACAAGTAATTCCATCTGCTGGTGCTCTGGCTTTTACAGCTTCTGCCTCGTGCCGGACGAAGGGACCATGACCAGCATCAGGCTCCGCTGCAGGTTGCCACGTGACTGGGCTGTCAGGTTCATCCCGGAAAGCTGTGATGTGGGCACTGGGCAATGCTTTTACTCTATTTCTGTGCCTCCCTCGTAAAGCCTCCGGGGCCCTCCAGAGTGTCCACTCGGATGCTCAGCATTTATGTCAAGAAAATTCATACAACAGCGAGTTTAAAAACGGATATTGAGTTTTCGTTATTTTACTTATCGTGCATTTGTACCTTGCATCTTAGAATTGAGTGTAAGCTTTTTCTCAGCAGGAATGTTCTTGAGTTCTCTTTGAATTTTCAAAATGACTATAGCTGTGATGCAGGCACACAGGAGATGATCAATGTCTTTATTGATTCTATTTGCCATGGAAATGAATTTCTTGCTGGAAGCAAGTTCCTAATAAAATGCTATAACTCTTCCAGAATTCCCTGAGGACAGGTGATAACTTGATGCAATTATCTGGAAGAGAAATATATTTCTTTTCAACAGTGTAACAATTCACAATGAAGACGTACACCAAGCTTCTAATGGAGCTTGCTGCTACTGCAGCCTGAGCTGCAGGTGACCGCAGCGAGCTCGTGCAGGTGGGCAGTTCCCCAGTGACTCTGTGCAGACTAGGACCAAGTGAAGTGCCCCGGATCCAAATGCCACATTAGTTCCAGATAAAGGCTACTGTAGAGGGGCGGGGTTCAGCACCAGAGTGATGGGGAGCGCAGAGCGTCCCCTCAGCTTGTGAGCATCACCTAGCTGTCCCAGGAACGTGGGGTCAGGAAGTGCAGCCCCTCCAGTCTGCCCAAGAGCTTGCAGTGATCATGGCCCTGGTGAGCAGGGGGAACAGAGGACCGGCCCTGCTCCCCGCTCAGCTGCCCCTGCCAGGGAAGGCAGAGCTGAGCGTGCATGCCAGGTCACCCCGCCACCCTAGGCACGTGGGAAGCCCCCGTCTCTGGGGCTTGACGTGCTTTCTACAGCAGCCTGAACCCGGGTCTGGAGAGTGGCTCCTTGGGATGCGGGAGAGGAAGCCGCAGGGGAGGCCGGAGGAGGCTTGGGTCTTCAGGGAGACCATGGGGCCCGCGGCGGGTGTAGTGGGTGTCTACAGAGAAGACGAGATTGCAGACTCGGGGACTCCAGAGATAGGAATGGAGAGAGAGGAACGAGAGGCCTGTTGTTCAAACGACTCCTAGGTTTCTGACATTTAGGTAAAAGGCTTCTTTCTGAACTAAAACAAGCTTGGGGAAAATACATGAGCATTCCTCAGGAAGTGCCCTTAAGAACTAGTGCACATGCACAAGCACTCCTGGGACATATAGGTGACAGATCACCACGGCCACCCGAGAGCAGCACCAAAACCCATGACCCCAAACCTGCCTTTCAACGGGCTCCCCGAAGCTAGGGCTCTCGTCACGGCAGCTCCACAGGACATGAGCACGAGGAGCGGAATGCAGCTCTGGCACCCCCCGCGCTGTCTGTTCCTGTCACCTGGCCCCTACCTGGAAGAGTCACTCCTGACAGCTTGGTGACACCTCTCATTTGCAAACATGGTGCAGGCTGCCGGTGGGCGATCAGGAAGCCACCAGCACCAGGAGTCAGAGGCCCTGGCAAGACTGGGGTGGACCCGCATGACCGCTTGGTGCTGCCAGGACCACAGGGCCAGGTCTCGACGGCCACAGGGAAGGCCAGAGGTCACCGGCTCCTGGAGGTCACCTCCTCCCAGGAGCCGCACTTCCGTCTGAGAGCCGCAATCACTGGGAGACTTCTTCAGAGCTAGCTGCCATCTGGCTTTGAGACCCTCTGAGAATGACATGACACGCACAGGCTTCACAGGTGGGTGGCAGCTGCGTGCCTCTCCCTGAGGGCTCTCATGGGAGCGGGCTGGATTCGGGCCGGACTCGGGCCTGCAGGTCTCCAGCCTGATCGCAAGCCTCCCCTTGCTCACCACTCCGGGCAGCTCCTCCCAAGCGGAGCTCTGGTGGCCACCGGGTGCTCTGGGGGCTCAGGCCCAGAGCAGCGGTGTCCACACGCATCTCCTGGGACCACGAAAGGAGCACAGGGGTGGGAGAGGTCAGCCGGGACTGGGTCAGACCCGGAGGCTGCCATCGGCTCTCGGCAGGCCCTGGTTCCCTGCAGGTGAGATTCCTCCAGCTCCACGTTTCCCCGGGCTCTCAGGCCCTGGGCGTCAGTGTGCGTCCATTACCATGACGACTGCTGAGACAGTCGACTTTAAAAGGGGAGCGAGGATGTCCCTCCGCGGGCAAGTCCTTTCCTAGTGTGCACACGACCCTGGGCTCGACCCCCAGCACTTCAGAGAAAAGAAAAAGGCAAGGTTTGCTCAAGTCCATGGTCAGCTGGTTCCATTCCTTTTGGGCCTGTGGCGAGGCAGCCAGCATGGGGCGGCGCACATTGCAGGGCACTGTCACCCACGGCAGGGCAGCTGGAAGCAAAGACAGAGGGCAGAGGAGGAGCCTGAGTTCCAGGAGCCCTCCAGAACACACCACTGGGACCCAGCGTCCACACCCCAAGACACACCACCGGGACCCAGCGTCCACACCCCAAGACACACCACCGGGACCCAGCGTCCACACCCCAGGCTCTCCTACACCTCTCACAGGTCCACAGCCTCCCGGCTGCTCCAGGGGCCGGGCCAAGCCTTGTGCACAGGAGCCTTGGGCACGTCCAGGTCTGCACGGTGGCACCCCCACCTCGTCCTTTAAGCTGTGCGTGTGTTCCTTGAGCTTGTTCAGACGAGTCAGTGGGATATGAGGAGAACGTGAATTGAGGGCAGACCAATACAGACCCGGAGAGGCCGTGTCTACGAAGCGAATTCAACATGCCACATTTAAGAAGCTACCTTTTGAAACAGTATCTGAAGGTTTCATAAGTGAGGGGAAAGGCAAGCTCTGCATGCCGTCTCCCTGGGAGCCAGCGGAGACGCACCATCCTGCACTTGGGTTCTGTGGTGTCCCCGCAGGACGCGGCCTTCAGATCTTCCCCACGCTTGCCCGTGCTGTGAACGTGGCTCGCGGTCTGAGGCAGGACAGCGGGTCAGCAAGCCAGTGCGGCCTCCAGCGCAGGAGGCGCTCCCGAGGCTGCCCCCGAGGCGCAGGGGACCCCACTCCTCCGTGCTTCACCCCTCTTCATCTGCAGGGGCGGCTTGTGAAGGTATTCACCTCGAAGGGATGAGGCCACCCTCTGGGGCCAGTCGCCCACAGAGTGACTCTGACCACCTTGGCTTGGTCCAGCCCCAGGTGGGCACGGTGCGTGCGATGGGTCTGGATCAGGCCCTGGCAGCAGCAGCCCAGCCTGCCCTCTCTCTCCACCCCCCGCTCCAGAGCACTGGCATTCACGGCCTGGACGCAGGTCCCCGAAGACTGTGGTGCTCCAGAGGTCCCCACGTCGCGCAGCACACGCTGAGACCAGGCTGAGCCGGAGCAGAAACGCTTTTATGCCCTCTGATCACACTGTTTCTACGTAGCTGGTAGTTTAAGAACACGATACCAAGATTCATTTTGCTTTAGCCCAGGAAATGTAGGGTTCTTTGAAAAAAAAAAAAAAAATCAGAGAATTGGAAAACACTTTGGAAATCTAGGCCTTAACTGAAAGCAAAACATCAGCATTTAAATGGAACTGGGATTAGGATGCTAATTAATCTGATATTCTTCAAAATTATAATAAAATTAGATTTAGATGATTATACATAGATTTTTATCATTAAATATTTCCTATTTCAAGATCATGGCATGTGAATTCTTTAATCAGCACTTGATCCTGTCCAATAGAGAGGTGAGCAAGTTTCTATTTGAATGACTTCCAGATTAGCCGCCTGATGAAGAGAATTCAAGATCAAAGGTGAAGAGAGCACAGAACTTAACCATTTGTTACTTTATTTTTATCAAAATGACCAAATATCTTATAGTGGAAAAAAAAAAAATGCAATAGCACCTAACCCAGGGCAGGATCACTGCACCACTTGAGAAAGTTCCAGACGTTTCTCCTGCTCACAGTCAGACAGAACACAGCCACTCCAGCCCAAGCTGGTCCACAGGAACGGGAAGGAGCTTGTGAAATGCTCTCTGTTCTTTGCCTAAGAGAACAGCGGACGTTGAGCCATGCATGGGGCAGCGGGTTCCCACTGCCCCATGAGGGTCACAGCCGAGGGCATCTGTCCACAGACTCACTCAGTCCCAACCCACACTGAAGCCATGCTGCCGAGACAGGCAGAAAGCTGCCCACCGCAGCCCTGGGCTCCCCAGGAAGAGGCCCAGGCTGGCCCAGTGGCTGCCCGCTGCCGTCAGAGCCCCCCAGGCTGGTTCTGGGGTGCCTGCCTTCCTGCAGGGAGCCAGGCAGACTCCCCATGCGGCTGCAGCAGGGTTAGGAGCACCTGAACCAGGACCCACAAACCCCAGGACACATCCAGTCTCAGCTGCCAGCATAGGACAAGCGCGACTGTCCCCGAGGGCTCAGAAGAATCTCAGGGGAAATGAGAGATATACAGCCAGTGGGAGAATCTGAGGAGAGAAGTCAGAACAGCAACTTTCCTGTGAAATGGAATTACTGCAAGAACACAAAATGCATTTTAGAAATTTCAAATTTGTTTCCTCAGGAACATTTGATAGGACTCTGCTTTGGTAAACTAAAAATAAGCACACATTCAACGAAAGATGTCAAGACAGTAAAATAATTATTTAAAATGCAGAAAAGAATAAAATATTGCTTTAAAATTGAAATTTTGCTAGCTATATTAACAAAAAATTGAACAGAGCAAAATGTTAGATGAAACAGTACCAAAAAGAAACGATAGTCACAGCATTATGAAACTAAAATCCACGTAAATGAAAACAATATCAATATTGCAAATCAAAAGGATTCACAGATACCCAGGAATAAAGTACAGAAACCTACATAGACAAACGTGGATGAGATTGCTGAATTTAATATCAAAATAGAAAAATAAAGTCCAAAGGAAAAATGATCTCATCAAAACTAATGACTTATCAGACATTCCATATGTGTAGCATACATTCCATATGTATTTATATCAACATTTTTTTTAGTGTTTGAAAAGTGAAATATTTATAAGAAAAATTTTGAGAACTAAGAATTCTATGTCCTGATAAGTTTTAGGGACTTACAAGTGTAGAAATTATAGTAAAGAAAAAATAATCCAAAGCAAGAGCATTCAGCTTGATAAAAATGCTGAGCCTTTTTGTTGATTAATAAAGGAAATTTTATGAATAATGTTGTGAAATTAACATGTATGCACCAAAATAGAATTTTATCTAAAATGAAAATCATCTCAGTAAATAAAAAACTCACTAGATAAAAAAAATTTGTATATTATATTTATTTTTATTTAACAAAAGGTTGAAAAGCAGGTAAACAGAATAAAGTGAAACACATATTAACTATATATAAGCATACACATATTTATCAGCCATTTGCCTTTTAGCCACTCTGCCTTTGCACCTTGCTTCTGTCTCCTTTAGATTTCTTTGCAGTTAGAGATCTTTCAGTCTATGGAAATGGAGAAAGGAAGAGGAAAGGTTTTTGTTTCCTCATAAAGTTCAACATACACTTATCATGTGATCCAAAAATTTCATTGCTCACCATTTATCCAGGAGAATTAACAACACACCTCCACACAAGTGCTGACTGCACCTTTGTTCATAATAGTAAAACACAACACCATCTGAGCAAGTGACTGGACAATTTCAGACACACATGTACAATGGGCTATTACTCAGCAATAAAAAGCAACTATTGCCAATATACGTAGCATAGGGATGACTCTCAAGAGCATAAATCTAAATGGAAGAATTCTGAGAAAAATATCAGTTTTATTCATTTTATGTGACATTCTGGATGAACCAAAGTACTGTAACAGCACCAATTGGTTATTGGTATTGTGATGAAGGGGTAATGGGATACGAAGGAGTTTGGAGCATCAGAAATGGTCAGAATCCCAGTTGAGTGTACGCCTATGAAATACCATCACCCTACGAGCTTAGGGTGACTTCTGCCTGTAAATTCTGTCTCAATAAACTTAACAAATGTCATGGCATATGCATATATTTATGAAATATATGTTTTGCATGATATTTTACATCATATGGTTAACATTTTGTTCCATACTTCCCAAAATCATTTTTTCCAGGAAAAAATATATTTTTTATATTCAGGGTACATTAGTATTCCACAGAACAAATTAAATAGTCAAGAATGACAGACATTCCTATTAAGGTCAGAAACAACCTAACAATTTCATAAATGGGCAATATTCAGTGTTATTATCCTGGAATTTAAATGAGATACATCAGGAAAGAATAAATCAGCTACAGCAAATAGAGCTACAAGATGATTACTATTTACATTTGTTATGATTATCGGCTTAAAAATCCAAGAGAATCAGCTAAGAAATCATTAAAACAAAGAGTTTAAAACTGTGTCCAGGGCTGGGGGTGTGGCTCAGCGGTAGAGCGCTCGCCTAGCACGTGCGCGGCCAGGGTTCGATCCTCAGCACCACCTACAAATAAACGATTCGTGTACAACTAAAGCAAACAAATAAATATTTAAAAAAAAAACAACTGTGTCCATTTACATAATGGAAATCCAACACATACGAAATCATAAATAAGTAAAGAAAACCAGCTGCTTCACATCTTAGGAGAGAAGGTTCCTGTGTTCCGGAGCTTGAGCTTCCCGGTCTCTCCAGCCTCGTACTGAGGAGGCGTGGAGGGCAGTCCCAGAGCGCCAGGGCTTGTCCCAGAGCTCCGGGGCACACTTTCTGCATGACATGTGTTTCTGGGAGGGGCACCAGGAGAAGGAGGAAGGAGCTGGAGAGAGGGAGGCCAGGGCCACAGCGTTGCTGTCTGTAGCGACAGCCGCTTGGAGCAGCCACGCTGCGGGAGAAGTTTGGAGGCAGGATGGAAACGAAAAAGTTCTTTTATTCCTCTCTCTCCGGCTCCAGCAACCTCTAACCACCACACACACACACACACACACACACACACACAACGGCGTTCACTCCGCACGCTCTCTCGGCTACGTCTCTCGAGTCCCAGCAAACTGGCGCCAACCAGATTCACCTCTCGGCTTAAGTCTCTCCAGATCCCGGCCAAGTCCCGCGAGATCGCGAGATCCCGGGCCAAGTCCCGCGAGATCCCGGGCCAAGTCCCGCGAGATCCCGGAAGGCAGCAATGTCCGGCATCTCTATGTAGCTAGCCGCATCTCCGCCATCTCCCCAATCAGGGCTCCTGCAGCACGCGACGGGGGAGAGGGAAGTCGCCTTGGCCTCAGCTGTCTGAGCCTGCTGACCAACAGGTGGCTCTGCAGCCTGCGCAGGTGGAAGGGGCAGCACTCACAAAGAGCAGCCCGGTGACACAGAAGATGGAGACCATGGACTGCAGAGCTGTGCCTCCTGGGCCATCGCTGCCCCATCCTCGCCGCAGCGAGTGCCGCGTTAACAAGGAAGCATCTGGTCTGCGTGGAGGCCTGAGCAGGAGGCCGGTTTTCCTTCTTGACCAATGACAAGGTTTGAAGAGGTTATTCTGATAGGCAGTGCTGAGTTTTCTCAAGCAAATAGCACCTATAAACTGGTTAGTCCGTCCCCCAAATGCAACATTTAATTTTTATTTCACATAAAACAGTCACTAACATGGGCATCCTCATGAATGTCGGAACGCCTGCTTGGTTTCATGAAGAAAGCTGTCTCGGGGCAATGTGGTTTTGTCTTGAGCTACCTCTGACTGCTGGAGTGGGTGACTAAAACTCACGTCCTACATGAGACTAGGAGTGAAGTTGGGATTAAAGTTATGTATTGGCTGGGATATTGAATCATGTCACTAAATTTTGCAGAGAAATATTATTTTTTCAACTCGATGAGTTCTTGATTAGACAGGTATTAGAAAATTTTACATGCACATATAAATGCATATGCCTCAATGTTAAAGAACTTGCAGTAATAAATGAGAAAATTCAAAATTCTCTCTTGGGTTTTAGTTGTCTGTAGCCTAGGACTGGAAGAGGCAGACAGAGCAGAGCTCAGGGTCCTGGGGTGGACCGCTCCCTAACAGGGGAGGTGCGCGCAGGGAACGCTCTGCACTGGGCAATCTCCACAGGAGAGGTCAAGACTGAGTGCTGTGTCTCACCCCAAATGGGGATGGAACAGGACTTTGGTCAGGACCACCTCGCAGAGGCCTCAGCACCTGCTCTACTGGGCCTAGCAGGAGATCCTGGCTGGGCAGCGAGAGAGGGCACCCATTAAACCACTGTGGCCAGGGGGCTCCTTTTCACTGTGTGAGCGGCCTGACCAACAGTTCCCTCCTGGAAGTAGCCTGACTTCTGCTCTCAGGTACCCAGCGAGTGTCTTCCTTGGCTCCTGCCCTCTCCCGCAGACTCCAGAGTCGCCTTTGTGATTTGTAAACCACTTGGCCTGTTTAATGGTCAACCCTCGGCCTCCCTCGGGAAGGGATCTAGGAAGTTGGAGAGAGGGCTACCCTGCAGGCCTGACCTCCAGCACCTCCTCCCACCCCAGGACCAGGACGCAGGCGGACTCCCTGCTCATCCTCACGGTTATGCTCCAGGGAGGAACAGTACTTCCTCCTTCCCTCTTCCTCAGTTTCCCTCCTACCACCTCCCAGGGCTGTGGGGAGCATGAGGCTTGGGCAGTGGGCGGCCACAGGACTTCCAGGACCCCGCCTAGCGGGTGTTCTTCTCCTGGTCAACCTCTTCAAGCAAGACCAGTGGCACCCCCTGTCTTCCGGCTGTGGTGGGAGAACTGCTCAGACGGGCCTTCCGGGAGGGGACCCAGTGGCCCTCCATCTGTGGCCACATCTTCACGAGCTTTCTTTAAAGACACTCTGGAGTTGCCTGGATTAAAACCACGCCAGTGGTTCTGATCTTCAGGACTCTGAGCCACATCCATGCTATCTTGTGACAGAACCTGGGCTTGTGATTTAGAGAGGAACGTGGGTGACTCTGACAGGACCCGCAGGTGACATTGACCCCGGGCTTTTCCCAGCACATCAGTAGTAAGTCGCTGACTTCATGATGCTGACCTGGGTCTTCCCACATTTGACCTATTGCTTCTTGACTCTGCTGTACGTGAGAGTCACGAAGAATATTTTTAAGGCATGTTGGTGTCTGGGTCTGCCCCCCAGATTCTGAGGGAACTGACTTGCTGTGTGGCTCTGGGGATCAGAAGAGTAGTTCAACTTGGTGTTTGCCTCTGACTCTTCAGTCTTCATCCTGCTTAGGCAGGTGCTGTCTCCTCCTGTGCTGGAGATCTTACTAGAAATGGCCGCTTGAATCAATTCCTGGGCTTGTTGGCCACCCGGTACAATAAGCTGCATTATTGTGTTTTCTAACAATAAATCATACTTAGTCAGACTTGCTATTTGGCGTGTCCCAAGTGGACTAGAATTTGGTCGCCCTGTGTTCTGTCTCAGTAACATCTCATCTGGGATGTTCTTTCTCCATTAGGGCTGCGCAGTGGAATCAGGCAAATCAAATTTGGATTCTAGCTCAAATGGGATGATAATAGCTTGTGCTTCCAAAGGTCATGGATAAGATTAAATGACACAGGTTTGTGAGGAGTTCGGGCCATGTCCAGCACACAACAGGACTGCGGTAATGGCAGCATCACCGTCATCTCCATCGACAACAGAGACAAGGCACTGGAAACACACCAGCAGGGGCTTCCTCAGAGGCCACCGAGGCCGGCTCCTTTCCTCTGGTGCTGCCCTGGCCCGCCTCTGCCCTCCACCCAGCGCGGCACAGTGGGTGTTGGAGATGCCAGCAGGGCTTCCCTGCAAGCCCTCGGGAGGGAGTCAGCTCCACCGGCTGGCCCTCGGAGAGGCAGCAGCCAGGGACGCGAGAATGGCACACGGGCCCAGGCCACGCTGCACCCAGCAAGGAACGCTGGTCTCTGCAAACAGGGACTGGCTGCCTGCAGATCCTGAGGGAAGAGGCCGAGCTCGCGCTCCGCGGGTGAACCAGAACGCCAGCGGCTCCCGTCCAAAGAGTCGGGTCCCAGTCCACCCGCAGGTGACCAGACCTGTCATTTCTGAGACGTTGAAGTGTTTCAGTTTCTTGCATTGTCCTGCAGTGGCTAAGACACTGGTTACCGTCTGTGGACTTCCCGGGACTCGCGGAGGATGTGCGAACGCTTCATCGCTCTGTTCACTCTCGCATCCTAACCCACGCGACCTGCAGTGGAGGCTGACGACCACTGACAGACTCTGGGCTGGCCCCTTTGCCGTCCTGGCTCACCTCCTCTCCGTTCCGGAAGGTTCCTTAGCGCCGAGTGCCGAGCTGCAGGTGCTTCCTACGGCGTTGGATCTGCTAGAATCCCAGTGACCTGCAGCCTACGTGGAAAAGAATAAGTCTTATTTTCCTAGGCTAATGATGATGGGGTTTTCATATAGAAAATAGATATCTTACTTTATTAATTAAGTCACACATATACATACAAAATCAATCGAAAATTGCTTTTCAATAAGAACTCAGATATCTAATTCTGTATTAATCCAGAAACCCAGAAACTTTATATGGTTCTTTTTTTTTTTTTTTTTTTTTTTTTTTTTTGTGGTACCAGGGATTGAACTCAGGGGCACTCAACCACTGGGTCACATCCCCAGACCTTTTTTGTATTTTTTATTTAGAGACAGGGTCTCACTGAGTTGCTAAGTGCCTCGCCATTGCTGAGGTATATGGTTCTTTTGATACACTTTCTAAATAAAGTGCCAAAGCTTTCTCGGCCCGTGGTGAGGTCCCGCACCACCATCAGGCATTGGGTCTGCATGCAGGTGCTCCCCGGTGCCAGAGGCCTCCCCGTGGGTCCCACCAGACCCCCTCAGCTCAGTCCCCTCCACTGCCCCACGTGGAGTCAGCTGAGCAGTCCTGCTGTGACCCTCAGGCTGCCTGCCTGGCCCGTGCCTGGGGAAGTGGCAGCATCGGGGAGGCTTTCCCAGCCAGGACTGGCTTCCCACACTCTGCCTGCAGGTGCCAGGTGCCCCGTGAGCTCCACGCCTGCTGACCCCATGTGTGCGGGCTAGTTGGTAACCGGTCTCAAAGGGAACTTTTAGCAACTTGGGCTTGGATGGTTAGAAGTTTCCAGTCTGCTTGATCTTACAGAAAGTTAAGGGTTCTCCAGGGGTGGGCTGCAGCTGCTGTGTTTTGGAAACAGAAGAACAAAGATCAGATCAGATCAGGAGCCTTTTGAGAACCATCAAAGGTCACCCAAAACAGTAGATGGCAAATGGGGGCCAAGGGTGTGCCCAGCGTCCCAGGGCCAGGATGTCTTCTTTAAGGCTCTCCGTTTACTGTGACAACTGTCCAAAACACGTCTCCTCTGTCCTCGAGACTTAGAGAGACTCCGCCTTCCCTCTGGCCCTTCTTTCATGTCAGGGAAATGTCCCCAGGAGCCCCACACAGCTCGACCCCACGCACCCCATTCAACGAACACGGACACCCAGGGGACAGCGAGAGGCCACGTGAGGAGCCTGGCACCCAGGGCCCACTGGAGAAAAGGCAGACAGAGTGACCTCCCGCCAGCTGCACCCCTGGGCACTGAGGGAGGGGCTGCTCAGCTCCGGCTGGGCGCCCACAACGGGGACTCTGCACCTGACAGGAGAGAGGCCGCCGCTCCTGGCCTCGCTCACCTCCACCCTGCTTCTCCGGAGTCGCTGCTTCTCTGCAGGTGACGCAGCCTTCTGGCGTGCTCCGCCCGAGCGCTGTGACCGTGGAGCGGGCCATGCAGACTCGTCCTCCTCATCAAGATCCTTTCAGACATCATTGTCACCCACCACTCAGATCACGGAACATCCCCTCAGAAATCCAGATGCACCTGTCCTCCACCGTGCCCAGCTCCGCCGGGGGACCCTGGTCACCACACCAGGCAGCACCCCCGTGGGCCCGCCAGAGCTCTCCCCACCATGCTGGCTGGACGCAGGGCGGCTGGACGCAGGGCAGCTGGAAGCTGGGACCCTGCATGCTCCGTGTCCTGTCTTCCCGCTTAGCTCCATCGCCCACACCACGCCACAGGGAGGGGCTCTTGGTGGTGCCTTCATGATGTGTCTGTCTCCTTGCTAAGTCCTGGACTGGCTGAATCTCCTGCCTGGTCATTTTTAGATCAGAGAAGGAGGTCCTGTCTGCCAAAGCTTAGTGGCCCAGGTTCGCTTAGTGTCCCCTCTTACAACAAGATCCCGGGACAGTGTCACTGCCTGAAGCGATTGCCACTTGGAGCAACGGCGCCGCGGGAATAAGTTCAGAGGCAGACTGGAAACGAACAGGCTCTTTATTCTGCTAGCTTCTCTCTCCGGCTCCAACAACAACTCCAACACCATCCACACTCCTGCAACCACCACACAAAATGGCGCCAACCCGATCCACAATCCCCCTGGCCAAGTCTCGCGAGACCATGCAAATGGAGCCGACCCGATCCGCAATGTCCCAGGCCAAGTCTCGTGAGACCATGCAAGGTGGTAATGCTTGAACATATTTATGGCTCACAGCTAACCACAATCTTAGCTATCTCCTTAATTAGGGCTCCTACAGGACAGCACCAAGGACAGACTCGGGGACACCTGGAGGGTGAGGTGGAGACAAGGGCCGCAGGACCTGAGGAAGCACGGCCTGTCCTGGCCAGCCCTGGGGTGCCTGGCACGTCCACCCAGCAGAGCCTCCACAGGCACGGCAGGAAGCTGCGGCAAGGACCAGGAAAAGACACCCAGCCTGAGGTAGCTGTCCTCTCCTGCAAGCCCTTTGATTTTTATTTCTCCTGTCAAGGAATTCCTCTTCTCACTTCATAATGAAAGTGTTCTTAGTTTATTAAAAGCAATAGTCTGTGAAGACTCTAACCATTTTCCCCCAAGGGGGCAAAAATGACACTTCATAGCATCTTTTGGAAAACAGCTTCATGATTTTCATACGGTGCCACGTGTAGAAAAGCTTTCCTAAGAGCATGATTTTTAGCAGAAATAACTGAAAATTAATGTAAATGTTCAATACTAGAAGAATTGTTGAATTAATTCTGTTGTTGCAGCCTCTGGGGATAATGACTTGGATGACCATGTAGTGACATTGGCATTCAGGGTGGCCTAGCTCCCCGGGCGAGGTGAGGAACCTGTGCATGTGAAGAGAACCGTGGCAGTGTTGGACGAGGTGCCAAATGCTGCTGCCCTGCACCTGTTGCCACGGGGTCACAGGAGAAGCCAGCTGCCGTGGCGTCCGTTAGTTAGACAGAGAAAAAAGACCCTATCGGCATACCTGGCTTCATTGCCAACACTTCAGGTAACCACTTTGCGACCCTGACTTTGAAGAGCAGTGAGCACAGCAATGTTCAAAGCCACGCTAACAGCTGTCACGTGTGGAACTCTGTGACTTCAATCAGACATGAACTCATGGGTACTGCTTCTAATTCTGGGGATTGTTTCCTATGATCTCAATGGATGGAAATGCCAAATTCCACATGGAAATCAGTACAGATAGGAATATGATTTTCCATCATAATTCCCATGCCCTCAGAGCCCAGGTGGGGAGCCGTGGGTGCCAGCTCGGCTTCCTGCCAAAGCTCAGTTGCCCGTGATCTCCGTCAGCACACGGCTGCCTTGTGCTCCCAGGTCTGATGGAGATGCAGGTGGGGACTTGGGACTCGGGGTCCTGGCCCTCCCACGATATGGCACAGAAGCCCTTCCCCTGCTGGCAACCACGGGGCAGCGGGGCCATGCCCTGTGCAGGCTGGTCTTCCGGGTGTGAGCCGGTTGTGGACACCTGAAGCCCCGGGCTAGCTGTCTGTGGCTCTCCATCTGCCGTCCAAGCATGACCAGATCCGTCACTCCCAGGGTGATTCTCTGGACAGCGAAGTGGAGTTGTAAGCTTCCAGTCAACTTCAGCAATACCCAAGCACAGCGACCTCGGGGCAGAAGACCAGCCTCAGGAAATTGACTCACCAGTGACCACCATGGGCATCTGGGGACAAACCAGCCGTGCGGAAGACAAGCTTTAGTCTGGAATGTTCATCACTGCACCCTACGGCCCACGCGGGGCGGGGTGCGCCCCTGATGAATTGTCGCTGCCTCACAGAAAATTCTAGAGTCCGAAAAGTGCAGATTCTAGTGGTTTTGCTGAGGTGTGCTCCTATATGTAAAGTCAGTTTGAAGTCAGATAACAATTTACATTTACAATAAGGATGGAATACAAACAACGCATTGTCTCCACTTTATTTCCAAAGCCTCTCCTGACACACGAGGGCGCCTTCAGATCTGATCTCTTACTGAAGAGTGAGCCCATCAACTGAGGAAGAGTGGTAATAATCAGAACCGTCAGTCCAGCCGAAGTTTTAGAGAACGAAATCAGTGTGTCATTGTAAGTGGTATTTTAGTCATGATCTGTGACCTGTGATCCTGTGGTGTGAAGAGAGCCGTGATGTGTTTCGTAAGCGTCATCCAGCAGTGCCCCTGCACGGCCCCTGGTGGGCTCCGTGGCCCGGTGCTCTGCATTAATGTTTGCAGCTGTCACATAGGTCCACACCATAGTTGCACTTAATTTGTCACATAATAGTAGATTGAATGTGGCATTACCATGAATTATGCTGCCAAGTGCCTTGTCCATGAAATCCAGCGATGAGGAGGGTGAACACCACCCCAGGAGTGAGGAGGGTGAGCACCACCCCTGGGTGAGGAGGGTGAGCACCTGCCCCTGGGTGAGGAGGGTGAGCACCTCCCCCTGGGTGAGGAGGGTGAGCACCTGCCCCTGGGTGAGGAGGGTGAGCACCTCCCCCTGGGTGAGGAGAGGGAGCACCTGCCCCTGGGTGAGGAGGGTGAGCACCGCCCCCTGGGTGAGGAGGGTGAGCACCTCCCCCTGGGTGAGGAGGGTGAGCACCTCCCCCTGGGAGAGGAGGGTGAGCACCTGCCCCTGGGTGAGGAGGGTGAGCACCTGCCCCTGGGTGAGGAGGGTGAGCAGCTGCCCCTGGGTGAGAGGGGGAGCACCTGCCCCTGGGAGAGGAGGGTGAGCACCTGCCCCAGGGTGAGGAGGGTGAGCACCGCCCCCTGGGTGAGGAGGGTGAGCACCGCCCCCTGGGTGAGGAGGGTGAGCACCTCCCCCTGGGAGAGGAGGGTGAGCACCTGCCCCTGGGTGAGGAGGGTGAGCACCTGCCCCTGGGAGAGGAGGGGGAGCACCTGCCCCTGGGTGAGGAGGGTGAGCACCTCCCCCTGGGTGAGGAGGGGGAGCACCTGCCCCTGGGTGAGGAGGGTGAGCACCTCCCCTGGGTGAGGAGGGGAGCACCTGCCCCTGGGTGAGGAGGGGTGAAGCACCTGCCCCTGGGTGAGGAGGGGGAGCACCTGCCCCTGGGTGAGGAGGGTGAGCACCTGCCCCATGGGAGAGGAGGGTGAGCACCGCCCCCTGGGTGAGGAGGGTGAGCACCTCCCCCTGGGTGAGGAGGGAGACCACCTGCCCCTGGGAGAGGAGGGTGAGAACCTGCCCCTGGGAGAGGAGGGTGAGCACCTGCCCCTGGGTGAGGAGGGAGAGCACCTGCCCCTGGGTGAGGAGGGGGAGCACCTGCCCCTGGGTGAGGAGGGTGAGCACCTCCCCCTGGGAGAGGAGGGTGAGTACCGCCCCCTGGTGAGGAGGGTGAGCACCTGCCACTGGGTGAGGAGGGTGAGCACCTGCCCCTGGGAGAGGAGGGTGAGCACCTGCCCCTGGGTGAGGAGGGTGAGCACCGCCCCCTGGGTGAGGAGGGTGAGCACCTGCCCCTGGGTGAGGAGGGTGAGCACCTCCCGCTGGGAGAGGAGGGTGAGCACCTGCCCCTGGGTGAGGAGGGAGAGCACCTGCCCCTGGGAGAGGAGGGTGAGCACCTCCCCCTGGGAGAGGAGGGTGAGCACCTGCCCCTGGGTGAGGAGGGAGAGCACCGCCCCCTGGGTGAGGAGGGTGAGCACCGCCCTCTGGGTGAGGAGGGTGAGCACCTCCCCCTGGGTGAGGAGGGTGAGCACCTGCCCCCTGGGTGAGGAGGGTGAGCACCTCCCCCTGGGTGAGGAGGGTGAGCACCTGCCCCCTGGGTGAGGAGGGTGAGCACCTGCCCCTGGGGTGAGGAGGGTGAGCACCGCCCCCTGGGTGAGGACTCCCCCTGGGTGAGGAGGGTGAGCACCTGCCCCTGGGTGAGAGAGCACCTCCCCCTTGAGGAGGGAGCCACCACCACTCGGGTGAGGGAGGGGGAACTCCGCACCGCACCTCCCCCTGTGAGGTGAGGAGCACCGTGTGTGGAGGGTGAGCACCTGCCCCTGGGGTGAGGAGGGTGAGCACTTCCCCCTGGGTGAGGAGGGTGAGCACCTGCCCCTGGGTGAGGAGGGTGAGCACCGCCCCCTGGGAGAGGAGGGTGAGCACCTGGCCCCTGGGTGAGAGGTGCCACGGGTGGGGGGGGAGCACCTGCCCCTGGGTGTGAGAGGGTGAGCACCTGCCCCAGGGAGAGGATGGTGAGCACCTCGCCCCTGGTGAGGGTGATGCACTCCCTCGGGGACAAAAGGGAGCACCTGCCCCTGGTGAGGAGGGGGACACCTCCCTCGTGGGGGAGGAGGGAGCACCTCCCCCTGGGTGAAGGGGAGCTGCCCCTGGGTGAGGATGGGTGAGCACCTGCCCCTGGGTGAGGAGGGGAGCACCTGCCCCTGGGTGAGGAGGGTGAGCACCTCCCCCTGGGTGAGGAGGGTGAGCACCTGCCCCTGGGTGAGGAGGGTGAGCACCTGCCCCTGGGAGAGGAGGTGAGCACCGCCCCCTGGGTGAGGAGGGTGAGCACCTCCCCCTGGGTGAGGAGGGTGAGCACCTGCCCCTGGGTGAGGAGGGTGAGCACCTGCCCCTGGGTGAGGAGGGTGAGCACCTCCCCCTGGGTGAGGAGGGTGAGCACCTGCCCCTGGGGAGAGAAGGGGGAGCAGCTGCCCCTGGGTGAGGAGGGTGAGCACCTCCCCCTGGGTGAGGAGGGGGAGCACCTGCCCCTGGGTGAGGAGGGTGAGCACCTCTCCTGGGTGAGGAGGGGAGCACCTGCCCCTGGGTGAGGAGGGTGAGCACCTGCCCCTGGGTGAGGAGGGTGAGCACCTCCCCTGGGTGAGGAGGGGGAGCACCTGCCCCTGGGTGAGGAGGGTGAGCACCTGCCCCTGGGTGAGGAGGGTGAGCACCGCCCCCTGGGTGAGGAGGGTGAGCACCTGCCCCTGGGTGAGGAGGGTGAGCACCTGCCCCTGGGTGAGGAGGGTGAGTGGGTGAGGAGGGTGAGCACCGCCCCTGGGTGAGGAGGGTGAGCACCGCCCCCTGGGGAGGAGGGGTGAGCACCTGCCCCTGGGTGAGGAGGGTGAGCACCTGCCCCTGAGGAGGGAGAGACCCTCCCCTGGGTGAGGAGGGTGAGCACCTGCCCCTGGGTGAGGAGGGAGAGCACCTGCCCCTGGGTGAGGAGGGTGAGCACCTGCCCCTGGGTGAGGAGGGTGAGCACCTGCCCCCTGGGTGAGGAGGGGGAGCACCTGCCCCTGGGTGAGGAGGGTGAGCACCTCCCCTGAGGAGGGTGAGCACCTCCCCCTGGGTGAGGAGGGTGAGCACCTGCCCCTGGGTGAGGAGGGTGAGCACCTGCCCCCTGGGTGAGGAGGGTGAACCTGCCCCTGGGTGAGGAGGGTGAGCACCTGCCCCTGGGTGAGGAGGGTGAGCACCTGCCCCTGGGTGAGGAGGGTGAGCACCTGCCCCTGGGTGAGGAGGGTGAGCACCTGCCCCTGGGTGAGGAGGTGAGAGCACCTCTGCGCCCTGGGTGAGGAGGGTGAGCACCGCCCCTGGGTGAGGAGGGGTGAGCACCTGCCCCCTGGGTGAGGGAGGGTGAGCACCCCTGGGTGAGGAGGGTGAGCACCTGCCCCTGGGTGAGGAGGGTGAGCACCTGCCCCTGGGTGAGGAGGGTGAGCACCTGCCCCTGGGTGAGGAGGGGGAGCACCTCCCCCTGGGTGAAGGAGGGTGAGCACCGCCCCTGGGATGAGGAGGGTGAGCACCTGCCCCTGGGTGAGGAGGGTGAGCACCTCCCCCTGGGTGAGGAGGGTGAGCACCTGCCCCTGGGTGAGGAGGGTGAGCACCTGCCCCTGGGTGAGGAGGGGTGAGCACCTGCCCCTGGGTGAGGAGGGAGAGCACCTGCCCCTGGGTGAGGAGGGGGAGCACCTGCCCCTGGGTGAGGAGGTGAGCACCTGCCCCTGGGTGAGGAGGGTGAGCACCTCCCCTGGGTGAGGAGGGTGAGCACCGGGAGGGTGAGCACCTGCCCCTGGGTGAGGAGGGTGAGCACCTGCCCCCTGGAAGAGGAGGGTGAGCACCTCCCCCTGGGAAAGGAGGGTGAGCACCGCCCCCTGGGTGAGGAGGGTGAGTACCTCCCCCTGGGTGATGAGGGTGAGCACCTGCCCCTGGGAGAGGAGGGTGAGCACCTCCCCCTGGGTGAGGAGGGTGAGCACCTGCCCCTGGGAGAGAGGAGGGTGAGCACCTGCCCCTGGGAGAGGAGGGTGAGCACCTCCCCCTGGGTGAGGAGGGTGAGCACCTCCCCCTGGGAGAGGAGGGTGATCACCTGCCCCTGGGTGAGGAGGGTGAGCACCTCCCCCTGGGTGAGGAGGGTGAGCACCTCCCCCTGGGTGAGGAGGGTGAGCACCTGCCCCTGGGAGAGGAGGGTGAGCACCTGCCCCTGGGAGAGGAGGGTGAGCACCTGCCCCTGGGAGAGGAGGGGGAGCACCTGCCCCTGGGAGAGGAGGGGGAGCACCTGCCCCCTGGGAGAGGAGGATGAGCACCTGCCCCTGGTGAGGAGGGTGAGAACCTGCCCCTGGGTGAAGAGGGTGAGCTCTGCCCTCTGGAACGGCCCTGGGTGAGGAGGGGGAGCACCTGCCCCTGGATAGGAGGGTGAGCACCTGCCCCTGGGTGAGGAGGGAGAGCACCTGCCCCTGGGTGAGGAGGGTGAGCACCTCCCCCTGGGTGAGGAGGGTGAGCACCTCCCCCCTGGGTGAGGAGGGTGAGCACCTGCCCCTGGGTGAGGAGGGGGAGCACCTCCCCCTGGGTGAGGAGGGTGAGCACCTGCCCCTGGGAGAGGAGGGGGAGTACCTGCCCCTGGGAGAGAAGGGGAGCACCTGCCCCTGGGAGAGGAGGGGAGCACCTGCCCCTGGGAGAGGAGGGTGAGCACCGCCCTCTGGGTGAGGAGGGGGGTGAGCACCTGCCCCTGGGTGAGGAGGGTGAGCACCTGCCCCTGGGTGAGGAGGGTGAGCTCTGCCCTCTGGAACGGCCCTGGGTGAGGAGGGGGAGCACCTGCCCCTGGGTGAGGAGGGTGAGCACCTGCCCCTGGGAGAGGAGGGTGAGCACCAACCCAGGAGTGAGGAGTGTGAGCACCTGCCCCTGGGAGAGGAGGGTGAGCACCTCCCCCTGGGAGAGGAGGGTGAGCACCTGCCCCTGGGTGAGGAGGGAGAGCACCTGCCCCTGGGTGAGGAGGGGGAGCACCTGCCCCTGGGTGAGGAGGGTGAGCACCTGCCCCTGGGTGAGGAGGGTGAGCACCTGCCCCTAGGTGAGGAGGGAGAGCACCTGCCCCTGGGAGAGGAGGATGAGCACCGCCCCCTGGGTGAGGAGGGTGAGCACCTCCCCCTGGGTGAGGAGGGGGAGCACCTGCCCCTGGGTGAGGAGGGTGAGCACCGCCCCCTGGGTGAGGAGGGTGAGCACCTCCCCCTGGGTGAGGAGGGTGAGCACCTCCCACTGGGTGAGGAGGGTGAGCACCTCCCCCTGGGAGAGGAGGGTGAGCACCTGCCACTGGGTGAGGAGGGTGAGCACCTCCCCCTGGGTGAGGAGGGGGAGCCCCTGCCCCTGGGTGAGGAGGGTGAGCACCTGCCCCTGGGAGAGGAGGGTGAGCACCTGCCCCTGGGTGAGCAGGGTGAGCACCTGCCCCTGGGTGAGGAGGGAGAACACCTGCCCCTGGGAGAGGAGGGTGAGCACCTGCCCCTGGGAGATGAGGGTGAGCACCTGCCCCTGGGTGAGGAGGGAGAGCACCTGCCCCTGGGTGAGGAGGGTGAGCACCTGCCCCTGGGTGAGGAGGGTGAGCACCTCCCCTTTGGGAGAGAAGGGTGAGCACCTCCCCCTGGGTCAGGAGGGTGAGCACCTGCCCCTGGGTGAGGAGGGTGAGCACCTGCCCCTGGGTGAGGAGGGTGAGCACCTCCCCCTCGGTAAGGAGGGTGAGCACCTCCCCCTGGGTGAGGAGGGTGAGCACCTGCCCCTGGGTGAGGAGGGTGAGCACCTCCCCCGGGTGAGGAGGGTGAGCACCTCCCCCTGGGTGAGGAGGGTGAGCACCTGCCACTGGGTGATGAGGGTGAGCACCTGCCACTGGGTGAGGAGGGTGAGCACCTCCCCCTGGGAGAGGCGGGTGAGCACCTGCCACTGGGTGAGGAGGGTGAGCACCTGCCACTGGGTGAGGAGGGTGAGCTCGTGCCCCGGGGTGATGAGGGTGAGCACCTCCCCCGGTGTGTGGAGGGAGAGCACCTGCCCCTGGGTGAGGAGGGTGAGCACCTGCCCCTGGGTGAGGAGGGTGAGCACCTGCCCCTGGGTGAGGAGGGTGAGCACCTGCCCCCCCGGTGAGGAGGGTGAGCACCTGCCCCTGGGAGAGGAGGGTGAGCACCTGCCCCTGGGTGAGGAGGGTGAGCACCGGCCCCTGGGTGAGGAGGGAGAGCACCTCCTCCGGGTGAGGAGCGTGAGCACCTCCCCCTGGGTGAGGAGGGTGAGCACCTGCCCCTGGGTGAGGAGGGTGAGCACCTGCCCCTGGGAGAGGAGGCGGAGCACCTCCCTCTGGGTGAGGAGGGGGAGCACCTACCCCTGGGTGAGGAGGGGGAGCACTGCCCTCTGGGTGAGGAGGGGGAGCACCTCCCCCTGGGTGAGGAGGGGGAGCACCTGCCCCTGGGTGAGGAGGGTGAGCACCTCCCCCTGGGTGAGGAGGGGGAGCACCTGCCCCTGTGTGAGGAGGGGGAGCACCTCGCCCTTGGTGAGGAGGGGGAGCACCTTCACCGGGTTGAGGAGGGTGAGCACCTCCCCATGGGTGAGGAGGGTGAGCACCTGCCCCTGGGTGAGGAGGGTGAGCACCTGCCCCAGGGTGAGTAGCGTGAGCACCTCCCCCTGGGTGAGGAGGGTGAGCACTGCTCTCTGGGACAGGAGGGGGAGTACCTGCCCCTGAGTCAGGAGGGTGAGCACCTGCCCCTGGGTTAGGAGGGTGAGCACCTCCCCCGGTTGATGAGGGTGAGCACCTCCCCCAGGTGAGGAGGGTGAGCACCTACCCCTGGATGAGGAGGGTGAGCACCTACCCCTTGATGAGGAGGGTGAGCACCTGCCCCTGGGTGAGGAGGGTGAGCACCGCCCTCTGGGAGAGGAGGGGAGCACCTGCCCCTGAGTGAGGAGGGTGAGCACCTCCCACTTGATGAGGAGGGTGAGCACCTGCCCCTGGGTGAGGAGGGTGAGCACCTTCCCCTGGGTGAGGAGGGTGAGCACCTCACCCTGGATGAGGAGGGTGAGCACCTCCCCCTGGGTGAGGAGGGTGAGCACCGCCCCCTGGGAGAGGAAGCGGAGCATCTGCCCCTGGGTGAGGAGGGTGAGCACCTGCCCCTGAGTGAGGAGGGTGAGCACCTGCCCCTGGGTGAGGAGGGTGAGCACCTCCCCCTGGGTGAGGGTGAGCACCTCCCCCTGGGTGAGGAGGGTGAGCACCTGCCCCTGGGAGAGGAGGGTGAGCACCTCCCCCTGGGTGAGGAGGGAGAGCACCTCCCCCTGGGTGAGGAGGGTGAGCACCTGCCCCTGAGTGTGGAGGGTGATCACCTGCCCCTGGGTGAGGAGGGAGAGCACCTGCCCCTGGGAGAGGAGGGTGAGCACCTCCCCCTGGGTGAGGAGGGTGAGCACCTCCACCTGGGTGAGGAGGGTGAGCACCTCCCCCTGGGTGAGGAGGGAGAGCACCTCCCCCTGGGTGAGGAGGGTGAGCACCTGCCCCTGAGTGTGGAGGGTGATCACCTGCCCCTGGGTGAGGAGGGTGAGCACCTGCCCCTGGGTGAGGAAGGGGAGCACCTCCCTGTGGGTGAGGAGGGTGAGCACCTGCCCCTGGGTCAGGAGGGAGAATACCTCCCCCGGGTGAGGAGGGTGAGCACCTGCCCCTGGGTGAGGAGGTTGAGCACCTCCCCGTGGGGGTGAGGAGGGTGAGCACCTGCCCCTGGGTGAGGAGGGTGAGCACCTCCCCCTGTGTGAGGAGGTTGAGCACCTGCCCCTGGGTGAGGAGGGTGAGCACCTGCCCCTAGGTGAGGAGGGAGAGCACCTGCCCCTGGGAGAGGAGGATGAGCACCGCCCCCTGGATGAGGAGGGTGAGCACCTCCCCCTGGGTGAGGAGGGGGAGCACCTGCCCCTGGGTGAGGAGGGTGAGCACCGCCCCCTGGGTGAGGAGGGTGAGCACCTCCCCCTGGGTGAGGAGGGTGAGCACCTCCCACTGGGTGAGGAGGGTGAGCACCTCCCCCTGGGAGAGGAGGGTGAGCACCTGCCACTGGGTGAGGAGGGTGAGCACCTCCCCCTGGGTGAGGAGGGGGAGCCCCTGCCCCTGGGTGAGGAGGGTGAGCACCTGCCCCTGGGAAAGGAGGGTGAGCACCTGCCCCTGGGTGAGGAGGGTGAGCACCTGCCCCTGGGTGAGGAGGGAGAGCACCTGCCCCTGGGAGAGGAGGGTGAGCACCTGCCCCTGGGAGATGAGGGTGAGCACCTGCCCCTGGGTGAGGAGGGAGAGCACCTGCCCCTGGGTGAGGAGGGGGAGCACCTGCCCCTGGGTGAGGAGGGTGAGCACCGCCCCCTGGGTGAGGAGGGTGAGCACCTGCCCCTGGTGAGGAGGGTGAGCACCTCCCCTTGGGAGAGAAGGGTGAGCACCTGCCCTGGGTGAGTAGGGTGAGCACCGCCACCTGGGAGAGGAGGGTGAGCACCTGCCCCTGGGAGAGGAGGGTGAGCACCTCCCCCTGGGTCAGGAGGGTGAGCACCTGCCCGTGGGTGAGGAGGGTGAGCACCTGCCCCTGGGTGAGGAGGGTGAGCACCTCCCCCTCGGGTAAGGAGGGTGAGCACCTCCCCCTGGGTGAGGAGGGTGAGCACCTGCCCCTGGGTGAGGAGGGTGACAACTCCCTCTGGGTGAGGAGGGTGAGCACCTCCCCCGGGTGAGGAGGGTGAGCACCTCCCCCGGGTGAGGAGGGTGAGCACCTCCGTCTGGGTGAGGTGGGTGAGCACCTGCCCCTGGGTGAGGAGGGAGAGCACCTCCCCCTTGGTGAGGAGGGTGAGCACCTGCCCCTGGGTGAGGAGGGTGAGCACCTGCCCCTGGGTGAGGAGTGTGAGCACCTGCCCCTGGGTGAGGAGGGTGAGCCCCTGCCCCTGGCTGAGGAGGGTGTGCACCTGCCCCTGGGTGAGGAGGGTGAGCACCTGCCCCTGGGTGAGGATGATGAGCACCTGCCCCTCGGTGAGGAGGGTGAGCACCTCCCCCGGGTGAGGAGTGAGAGCACCTCCCTAGGGTGAGGAGGGTGAGCACCTCCCCCTGGGTGAGGAGGGAGAGCACCTGCCCCTGGGTGAGGAGGGTGAGCACCTGCCCCTGGGTGAGGAGGGTGAGCACCTGCCACTGGGTGAGGAGGGTGAGCTCGTGCCCCGGGGTGATGAGGGTGAGCACCTCCCCTGGGTGAGGAGGGTGAGCACCTCCCCCGGGTGAGGAGGGTGGAGCACCTCCCCCTGGGTGAGGAGGGTGAGCACCTGCCACTGGGTGAGGAGGGTGAGCACCTCCCCCTGGGTGAGGAGGGTGAGCACCTGCCACTGGGTGAGGAGGGTGAGCTCGTGCCCCGGGTGATGAGGGTGAGCACCTCCGTCGGGTGTGGAGGGAGAGCACCTGCCCCGGGTGAGGAGCGTGAGCACCTGCCCACTGGGTGTGGAGGGAGAGCACCTCCCCCTGGGTGAGGAGGGTGAGCACCTGCCACTGGGTGAGGAGGGTGAGCACCTCCCCCTGGGTGAGGAGGGTGAGCACCTGCCCCTGGGAGAGGAGGGTGAGCACCGGCCCCTGGGTGAGGAGGGTGAGCACCTGCCCCTGGGTGAGGAGGGAGAGCACCTCCTCCGGGTGAGGAGGGTGAGCACCTCCCCCTGGGTGAGGAGGGTGAGCACCTGCCCCTGGGAGAGGAGGGGGAGCACTTCCCTCTGGGTGAGGAGGGGGAGCACCTACCCCTGGGTGAGGAGGGGGAGCACTGCCCTCTGGGTGAGGAGGGGGAGCACCTCCCCTGGGTGAGGAGGGGGAGCACCTGCCCCTGGGTGAGGAGGGTGAGCACCTCCCCCTGGGTGATGAGGGGGAGCACCTGCCCCTGTGTGAGGAGGAGGGGAGCACCTCGCCCTTGGTGAGGAGGGGGAGCACCTTCACCGGGGTGAGGAGGGTGAGCACCTCCCCATGGGTGAGGAGGGTGAGCACCTGCCCCTGGGTGAGGAGGGTGAGCACCTGCCCCAGGGTGAGTAGCGTGAGCACCTCCCCCTGGGTGAGGAGGGTGAGCACTGCCCTCTGGGACAAAAGGGGGAGTACCTGCCCCTGAGTGAGGAGGGTGAGCACCTGCCCCTGGGTGAAGAGGGTGAGCACCTCACCCGGCTGATGAGGGTGAGTACCTCCCCCAGGTGAGGAGGGTGAGCACCTACCCGTGGATGAGGAGGGTGAGCACCTCCCCTTGATGAGGAGGGTGAGCACCTCCCCCTGGGTGAGGAGGGTGTGCACCGACCCCTGGGAGAGGAAGCGGAGAATCTGCCCCTGGGTGAGGAGGGTGAGCACCTGCCCCTGAGTGAGGAGGGTGAGCACCGGCCCCTGGGTGAGGAGGGTGAGCACCTCCCCCTGGGTGAGGAGGGTGAGCATCTTTCCCTGGGTGAGGAGGGTGAGCACCTGCCCCTGGGAGAGGAGGGTGAGCACCTCCCCCTGGGTGAGGACGGTGAGCACCTCCCCCTGGGTGAGGAGGGAGAGCACCTCCCCCTGGGTGAGGAGGGTGAGCACCTGCCCCTGAGTGTGGAGGGTGAGCACCTGCCCCTGGGTGAGGAGGGTGAGCACCTGCCCCTGGGTGAGGAAGGGGAGCACCTCCCCGTGGGTGAGGAGGGTGAGCACCTGCCCCTGGGTCAGGAGGGAGAGCACCTCCCCCGGATGAGGAGGGTGAGCACCTGCCCCTGGGTGAGGAGATTGAGCACCTTCCCCTGGGTGAGGAGGGTGAGCACCTGCCCCTGTGTGATGAGGGTGAGCACCGCCACCTGGGTGAGGAGGGTGAGCACCTGCCCCCTGGGTGAGGTGGGTGTGCACCTCTCCCTGGGTGAGGAGGGTGAGCACCTGCCCCTGGGTTAGAGGGGGAGCACCTCCCCCGGGTGAGGAGGGTAAACACCTGCCCCTGGGTGAGGAGGGTGAGCACCTGCCCCTGGGTGAGGAGGGTGAGCACCTCCCCCTGGGTGAGGAGGGTGAGCACCTCCCCCTGGGAGAGGAGGGTGAGCACCTGCCCCTGGGTGAGGAGGGTGAGCACCTGCCCCTGGGTGAGGAGGGTGAGCACCTCCCCCTGGGTGAGGAGGGTGAGCACCTGCCCCTGGGTGAGGAGGGAGAGCACCTGCCCCTGGGAGAGGAGGGTGAGCACCTCCCCCTGTGAGAGGAGGGTGAGCACCTGCCCCTGGGTGTGGAGGGAGAGCACGCCCCCTGGGTGAGGAGGGTGAGCACCGCCCCTGGGTGAGGAGTGTGAGCACCGCCCCTGGGAGAGGAGGGTGAGCACCTGCCCCTGGGAGAGGAGGGTGAGCACCTCCCCCTGGGAGAGGAGGGTGAGCACCTGCCCCTGGGTGAGGAGGGTGAGCACCTGCCCCTGGGTGTGGAGGGTGAGCACCTCCCCCTGGGAGAGGAGGGTGAGCACCCGCCCCCTGGGTGAGGAGGGTGAGCACCTGCCCCTGGGTGAGGAGGGTGAGCACCGCCCTCTGGGTGAGGAGGGTGAGCACCGCCCTCTGGGTGAGGAGGGTGAGCACCGCCTTCTGGGTGAGGAGGGTGAGCACCTCCACCTTGGTGATGAGGGGGAGCACCTGCCCCTGGGATGAGGAGGGTGAGCACCTGCCCCTGGGTGAGGAGGGTGAGCAACTGCCCCTGGGTGAGGAAGGTGAGCACCGCCCTCTGGGTGAGGAGGGTGAGCTCCGCCCTCTCAGGGTGAGGAGGGTGAGCACTCGCCCTGGGTGAGGAGGGTGAGCACCGCCCCCTGAGGAGGGGGTGAGGAGGGTGAGCACCTGCCCCTGGGTGAGGAGGGGGAGCACCTGCCCCTGGGTGGGTGCAGGAGGGTGAGCCCCCACTCTGCCCTCTGGAACGGCCCTGGGTGAGGCACCATCCCCTGGGTGAGGGTGAGCACCTGCCCCCCTGGGTGAGGAGGGTGAGCACCTGGGTGAGGAGGGGAGCACCACCCCCTGGGTGAGGAGGGTGAGCACCTGCCCCTGGGTGAGGAGGGGGAGCACCTGCCCCTGGGTGAGGAGGGTGAGCACCTGCCCCTGGGTGAGGAGGGTGAGCACCTGCCCCTGGTGAGGAGGGTGAGCACCTGTGAGAGCACCCTCCCCCCCTGGGTCGAGGAGGGCGTGGTGGACACCTGCCCCACCTGCCAGGGTCAGGAGGGTGAGCACCTCCCCCTGGGTGAGGAGGGTGAGCACCTGCCCTGGGTGAGGAGGGGGAGCACCTCCCCCTGGGTGAGGAGGGTGAGCAGCCCCTGCCCCTGGGTGAGGAGGGTGAGCACCTGCGCTGGGTGATGAGGGTGAGCCCTGGGTGAGGAGGGTGAGCACCTCCCCCTGGGTGAGGAGGGGAGCACCTCCCCCTGGGTGAGGAGGGTGAGCACCTGCCCCTGGGTGAGGAGGGTGAGCACCTGCACCCCCTGGGTGAGGCCCTGGGTGAGAGGGTGAGCACCTCCCCCTGGGTGAGAGGAGGGTGAGCACCTGCCCCTGGGTGAGGAGGGTGAGCACCTGCCCCTGGGTGAGGAGGGTGAGCACCTCCCCCTGGGTGAGGAGGGTGAGCACCTGCCCCTGGGTGAGGAGGGTGAGCACCTGCCACTGGGTGAGGAGGGTGAGAGCACCTCCCCCCACCTGCCACTAGGGTGAGGAGGGTGAGCACCTGCCACTGGGTGAGGAGGGTGAGCACCTCCACCGGGGTGAGGAGGCACCTCCCCCTGGGTGAGGAGGGTGAGCACCTGCCCTGGGTGAGGAGGGTGAGCACCTGCCCCTGGGTGAGGAGGGGTGAGCACCTCCCCCGGGTGAGGAGGGTGAGCACCTCCCCCTGGGTGAGGAGGGTGAGCACCTGCCACTGGGTGATGAGGGTGAGCACCTGCCACTGGTGAGGAGGGTGAGCACCTCCCCCTGGGAGAGGCGGGTGAGCACCTGCCCCTGGGTGAGGAGGGTGAGCACCTGCCACTGGGGTGAGGAGGGGGAGCCCCCGGGTGATGAGGAGGGTGCACAACTTGCACCTGGGTGAGGAGGGGTGAGCACCTGCCCCTGGGTGAGGGGTGAGCACCTGCCCCTGGGTGAGGAGGGTGAGCACCTGCCCCCCGGTGAGGGGTGAGGAGGAGGGTGAGCACCGAGTGTTGTGAGCGTGAGCACCTCCCCCTGGGTGAGGAGGGTGAGCACCTCCCCCTGGGTGAGGAGGGGGAGCACCTGCCCCTGGGTGAGGAGGGTGAGCACCTCCCCCTGGGTGAGGAGGGGGAGCACCTGCCCCTGTGTGAGGAGGGGGAGCACCTCGCCCTTGGTGAGGAGGGGGAGCACCTTCACCGGGTTGAGGAGGGTGAGCACCTCCCCATGGGTGAGGAGGGTGAGCACCTGCCCCTGGGTGAGGAGGGTGAGCACCTGCCCCTGAGCACCTCCCCCTGGGTGAGGAGGGTGAGCACTGCCCTCTGGGACAGGAGGGGGTACCTGTGAGGCCCCTGGTTAGGAGGGGTGCACCTCCCCCGGAGGAGGGTGAGCACCTCCCCCTGGGTGAGGAGGGTGAGCACCTCCCCCTGGGTGAGGAGGGTGAGCACCTGCCCCTGAGGGTGGAGCACCTGCCCCCTGAGGAGGGTGAGCCCACCTCCCCCTTGATGAGGAGGGTGAGCACCTGTGAGAGGAGGGGTGAGCACCTGCCCCCTGGGTGGAGGAGGGTGAGCACCTGCCCCTGGGTGAGGAGGGTGAGCACCTGCACCTGCCCCTGGGTGAGGAGGGTGAGCACCTGCCCCTGGGTGAGGAGGGTGAGCACCTCCCCCTGGGTGAGGAGGGTGAGCACCTGCCCCTGGGTGAGGAGGGTGAGCACCTGCCCCTGGGTGAGGAGGGTGAGCACCTGCCCCTGGCGTGAGGAGGGTGAGGAGGGAGCACCCTGCCCCGGAGCACCTGCCCTGGGTGAGGAGGGTGAGCACCTGCCCCTGGGTGAGGAGGGTGAGCACCTGCCCCTGGGTGAGGAGGGTGAGCACCTCCCCCTGGGTGAGGAGGGTGAGCACCTCCCCCTGGGGAGGAGGGTGAGCACCTGCCCCTGGGTGAGGAGGGGAGCACCTGCCCCTGGGTGAGAGAGGGAGAGCACCTGCCCCTGGGTGAGCACCTCCCCCTGGGTGAGGAGGGTGAGCACCTGGGTGAGGAGGGGTGAGCACCTCCCCCTGGGGTGAGGAGGTGAGAGCCCTGGGTGAGGAGGGGAGCACCGCCCCCTGGGAGAGGAGGGTGAGCACCTGCCCCTGGGTGAGGAGGGTGAGCACCTCCCCCTGGGTGAGGAGGGTGAGCACCTCCCCCTGGGTGAGGAGGGTGAGCACCTGCCCCTGGGTGAGGAGGGTGAGCACCTGCCCCTGGGTGAGGAGGGTGGAGGTGAGCCACCTCCCCCTGTGAGTGCCACTGGGTGAGGCTGAGCACCTGCCACCTCGTGCCCCGGGTGAGGGTGAGCACCTCCCCCGGGTGAGGAGGGTGAGCACCTCCCCCTGGGTGAGGGGTGAGGAGGGTGAGCACCTGCCACTGGGTGAGGAGGGTGAGCACCTGCCCCGGGTGAGGAGGGTGGCACCTCCCCCTGGGTGAGGAGGGTGAGCACCTGAGCACCCCCTGGGTGATGAGGGTGAGCACCTCCCCCGGGTGAGGAGGGTGAGCACCTCCCCCTGGGTGAGGAGGGTGAGCACCTGCCACTGGGTGATGAGGGTGAGCACCTGAGGGTGAGCACCTCCCCCTGGGAGAGGCGGGTGAGCACCTGCCACTGGGTGAGGAGGGTGAGCACCTGCCACTGGGTGAGGAGGGTGAGCTCGTGCCCCGGGGTGATGAGGGTGAGCACCTCCCCCGGGTGTGGAGGGAGAGCACCTGCCCCTGGGTGAGGAGGGTGAGCACCTGCCCCTGGGTGAGGAGGGTGAGCACCTGCCCCTGGGTGAGGAGGGTGAGCACCTGCCCCCCCGGTGAGGAGGTTGAGCACCTGCCCCTGGGAGAGGAGGGTGAGCACCGGCCCCTGGGTGAGGTGAGGTTGACGGTGAGGCACCTCCTCCGGGTGAGGAGGGCGTGAGCACCTCCCCCTGGGTGAGGAGGGTGAGCACCTGCCCCTGGGTGAGGAGGGTGAGCACCTGCCCCTGGGAGAGGAGGGGGGAGCACCTCCCTCTGGGTGAGGAGGGGGAGCACCTACCCCTGGGTGAGGAGGGGGAGCACTGCCCTCTGGGTGAGGAGGGGGAGCACCTCCCCCTGGGTGAGGAGGGGGAGCACCTGCCCCTGGGTGAGGAGGGTGAGCACCTCCCCCTGGGTGAGGAGGGGGAGCACCTGCCCCTGTGTGAGGAGGGGGAGCACCTCGCCCTTGGTGAGGAGGGGAGCACCTTCACCGGGGTTGAGGAGGGTGAGCACCTCCCCATGGGTGAGGAGGGTGAGCACCTGCCCCTGGGTGAGGAGGGTGAGCACCTGCCCCAGGGTGAGTAGCGTGAGCACCTCCCCCTGGGTGAGGAGGGTGAGCACTGCCCTCTGGGACAGGAGGGGGAGTACCTGCCCCTGAGTCAGGAGGGTGAGCACCTGCCCCTGGGTTAGGAGGGTGAGCACCTCCCCCGGTTGATGAGGGTGAGCACCTCCCCCAGGTGAGGAGGGTGAGCACCTACCCCTGGATGAGAAGGGTGAGCACCTCCCCCTTGATGAGGAGGGTGAGCACCTGCCCCTGGGTGAGGAGGGTGAGCACCGCCCTCTGGGAGAGGAGGGGGAGCACCTGCCCCTGAGTGAGGAGGGTGAGCACCTCCCCCTTGATGAGGAGGGTGAGCACCTGCCCCTGGGTGAGGAGGGTGAGCACCTTCCCCTGGGTGAGGAGGGTGAGCACCTCACCCTGGATGAGGAGGGTGAGCACCTCCCCCTGGGTGAGGAGGGTGAGCACCGCCCCCTGGGAGAGGAAGCGGAGCATCTGCCCCTGGGTGAGGAGGGTGAGCACCTGCCCCTGAGTGAGGAGGGTGAGCACCTGCCCCTGGGTGAGGAGGGTGAGCACCTCCCCCTGGGTGAGGGTGAGCACCTCCCCCTGGGTGAGGAGGGTGAGCACCTCCCCCTGGGTGAGGAGGGTGAGCACCTGCCCCTGGGTGAGGAGGGAGAGCACCTCCCCCTGGGTGAGGAGGGTGAGAGCACCTCCCCCTGAGTGAGGAGGGTGAGCACCTGCCCCTGGTTGAGGAGGGTGAGCACCTGCCCCTGGGAGAGGAGGGAGAGCACCTCCCCCTGGGTGAGGAGGGTGAGCACCTCCCCCTGGGTGAGGAGGGTTGAGCACCTCCCCCTGGGTGAGGAGGGAGAGCACCTCCCCCTGGGTGAGGAGGGTGAGCACCTGCCCCTGAGTGTGGAGGGTGATCACCTGCCCCTGGGTGAGGAGGGTGAGCACCTGCCCCTGGGTGAGGAAGGGGAGCACCTCCCTGTGGGTGAGGAGGGTGAGCACCTGCCCTGGGTCAGGAGGGAGAATACCTCCCCCGGGTGAGGAGGGTGAGCACCTGCCCCTGGGTGAGGAGGGTGAGCACCTGCCCCTGGGTGAGGAGGTTGAGCACCTCCCTGTGGTGAGGAGGGTGAGCACCTGCCCCTGGGTCAGGAGGGAGAATACCTCCCCCGGGTGAGGAGGGTGAGCACCTGCCCCTGGGTGAGGAGGTTGAGCACCTCCCCGTGGGTGAGGAGGGTGAGCACCTGCCCCTGGGTGAGGAGGGTGAGCACCTCCCCCTGTGTGAGGAGGGTGAGCACCTCCCCCTGGGTGAGGAGGGTGAGCACCTGCCTCTGGGTGAGGAGGGTGAGCACCTGCCCCCGGGTGAGGAGGGTAAGCACCTGCCTCTGGGTGAGGAGGGTGAGCACCTGCCCCTGGGTGAGGAGGGTGAGCACCTGCTCCTGGGTGAGGAGGGTGAATACCTCCCCCTGGGTAGGAGGGTGAGCACCTGCCCCTGAGTGAGGAGGGTGAGCACCTGCCCCTGGGTGAGGAGTGTGAGCACCTGCCCCTGGGTGAGGAGGGTGAGCACCTCCCCCTGGGTGTGGAGGGTGAGCACCTGGCCCTGGTTCAGGAGGGAGAGCACCTCCCCCGGGTGAGGAGGGTGAGCACCGCCCTCTGTAGAAGAGGGTGAATACCTCCCCCTGGGTGAGGAGGGGGAGCACCTGCGCCTGGGTGAGGAGGGTGAGCTCCGCCCTCTGGAACAACCCTGGTACCTCCAGGTAGCAGAGCACACAGCGCAGCTGCAGCCTTTTGCTGGGAAACTTACAAACGGCTATTTTGACATCAGGGCCCAGGTGACCTGGAGTCCACCTCCTCCTCCAAGAAGGAACAACACCTAACTGATATTTGGAGTGGACTCGGCTCTGCGTGGGCACCCCGCAGACAAGGGTGCCTTGCCGGCATCGGGCAGGAGCGGACCTCCTGGAACACCTAGATCCAGGGAACCCCTGACCCCAGCCCTCCGTGGCGCCCCTCCCGGCGCCCTCCCCTGCAGGAGCTCCACTGTTTCCTGTTACTCTGACAAGTGCTGTGGCTTCACGCTCACCCTTGTGTCTGTGGATTAAAAACTTCAGGAGACAAAGAACCCACCTGGCGTCCGAGCCCACGCTGCAGCTCCACGGGGCATTTGTCCAGAAGTGTTTACAAGGACCTCAAGGGGGACATCTGCCTCCCATGTCCCTCATGCAGCACCGCTCGCAGAGTCCACAGTGAGGAGACAGCCCAGATGCCTGTGCACAGGTAAGTGCATAAAGAACACGTGGCATGAGCACACCATGAAATGGCATTCAGCCTCGGGGGACGCAGCCCGCCATTTGCCGGCACATACGCAGACCTGAAAGACACTGCCCGACTGAACACCCGTCACAGGAGGAGGGACGCCGCAGGACTCCTCGCGCATGCAGCATCAAGAATAGTCACAGAAGCAGACAGCAGGCCCTCGAGGGCCCGGGAAGAGGCCGGTGTGAAGCCACACTGCACCGCACAGCACCTTGTGTAGGGATGAGGGGCCTCGTGTTTTGTTTTCTTCTTACCATGAAAAAAAAAAAAAAGGAAAAGGAAAAGGAAAAACAAAGCAGACCAACCAAGGGACACGGGGAGGCCTGGGCGTGGGGGGCGTGTTGGCCACCTGGACTGCGGTGGTGCTGACGCAGGCGTGTGCATGTCCATCATCACTGTATTGTGCACATCAATCATGTGCAGCCTTTTGTATACCAATGTATCTAAGGAAGGGGGTGCTGGGGATGTCATCTCAACCCCAGTGGTGAAGGCCCAGGGCTTGTTGTCAGGTGTGGCTCTCGGGGGTGTGTCTGCCTGCCTCTTTGCACACCTGGCTGCTGACACTCAGTGAAGCAGTGCCCGAGTCCGCGGCAACTCAAGGAGTAGGAAGGGTTTGTACTCTTAACTGAAGTCAGAAGGCAATGCACATCCTAGATAAGGCATTGTTCTTATCAGAACATGAAACATAAATATTGGAAATTTTTGAATTAAAGTTTGACACGCCAGTGACTGGACGGCTGCGTTGGGGATTTGAGAGAATAGGGGTGGGGCTCCTAACACGGTGGATTCCCCTACGGGCCGCGTCAGGGAGCTCCCTAAACAATGACTGGTTCAAGTCAAGTCTCATCTGGCAAGCGGTTGAGAACACAAGGGCCTCGTGAGCCCCGTGGCCGAGGCCAAGGTGAGGCAGGGAGGCGATAGCTGGGCAGCCCCCACCTCCTGCTGCCTCTGCAGTGGTTCTGCAGAAGTGCCGACCACAGAACCGGCTCTCAGAGGGGCCTGCAGCCCACCACCGCCTCCTCTCCCCACCCACAGAAACCCGCCTCATCCACGGGGCAGAGGAGCTGGACCACGCTTTTCTGGTGGCTGTGTGCGGAGCAAGGGCCTCCTTGATCCAGGGCCTTCCCCTGCCGCATGGCTCTAGGGACCCACAGCTGTCATCCCGCCCACCCTCACGGGGCTGGGAGGTGGGCCTGGTTAGCAGCGTCTTCCCCTCGAAGACGAGGCACGGGCGGATGGGGCACGGCACCCCAGGACACAGCAGGGTGGGGGGGGGGGCACGGTGCCCAAGGACACAGCTGCAGGAGAGGCCAGCGTCCCACCCCGCAGAGGTGAGAGCCCAGGGCAGGTCCCCTGCCCTGCCCCAGGTACACCCAGACCGAACGCCAGCTCAGGGCTCCATGGCACGGGCCATCTGTGCACGGCTGCAGCTCGTCCTAACAGGCCAGACCCAGCGGCGGTGCACCGCTCTCCTCGGCAGCGGCTGCAGCCCCTGCCCACCGCCCGACGCGGCTGCGGAGCAGACAGTGCGTGCAGACAGACCTCCCGCCCACTGCTTCCCCTCGGGTTTGCCCTCCCGTGGACCCCGCCCCCCAGGCTGCCCTCAGAGGACAAACACCAACAGTGACTAAGCCCCGCCCAGCTCAGCCACCCCTCAGCAAGCGCAGCACCACGCCCCAGGCCCCGACACTGCATTCCGCCCCAGGATTCTGCTCTTGCCATGCGCGTACACGCACACACACATACACACGCGCACACGCACACCCCATGCTATTCTGGCTTTTTCTGCTGGATACTTTCAGGCACTCCCTTCCCACTCAAAAGAAGTGTGAGAGCAGTGCGTTCCAGTGGGAAGGCCACACGTGGCTACTGAGGACCGGGTGGACGGAGCCAAAAAGAACATCCAAAGCCCAGCGCGTTCCTGGTACTTACCACGGCAAAAGGTTAAAGCACAGGAAACAGGCAGAGAGCAGACGGAGGGCAAAGCACATTAAATACAGATGAATGCACAGGAAACAGACGAAATCAAATTTTAAAATGCTTTAACCACGACTGAAATAAAGCTTATGTTACGGACATTGGAAGAGGGCTTTGGACAAGAGGTACAGTGAGGTGGTGGCTTGTCAAATGGTCTTTTAAAGAGATGAGTCCAGAAAAGTCAGTCCCAGCAGAGCACTGGGTAGAAAGTAGGCCTGAGGGCTTTGGGCCTCCTGGGGGCACGTGCGGGTCACGTGAATTCTCGTTGCGTTCTTACTATAAAATCAGGACACTCATCTGTGACATGGTCAATCTCATTACTCTAGATTACAACATGTATTTCCTTTCTTAATGTAGCTTAGTATGCAAATCTTTAGATAAACAAAGATTTATTGATATTAAATAATATTCACATTTTGTTACATTATTACTCTAAATATCTCAAATAATCGTGAAACTTATATCTGATTTGTTGATAAACATTTTTTGTGAAACCAGTAAACCAGGACCCCACCATCAATGCCTCATGAAACTGAGCCTGAGTCCTCTGCACGTGCCCGTTCACATCTGATGCTCGGACGACTCCACTCTCTCCCTCTGGGCTGCCCACGTGTGGCCAGGCGACTTGTGCCCCACGTCTCCTCAGGAGTGCTGCTGACCTGTCGTGCTCTCTGTGGGGCAGCGGAAGGCCTTGGGACAGGTGGGCGCTGCTGCAGGAGGAGCACTCCCCCAGGACTGCAGTAGAGAGTTGCTGGGGCAAACGCAGAGGTGGCTGGGCTCCCCGGTGGCACGTTCCAGAAACTGCACTGGTGCCTTCCTGCCAGCCAGACCCCGACCCTACGTCTCCTGGGCCGTGAGCCTGAGGACAAGCCCTCCTCACTCCAGGGGGAAGCCAAGCTCCCTGGCAGGAGCGAGGCTGCTTCCAGGGCCCAAGAGCTCGCTGAGCGATTATGATTATGATTGTGATTGTGATTGTGATTGTGATTATGATTACGATTACGATTGTGATTGTGATTATGATTATGATGATTATGGTTGTGATTACGATTACGATTACGATTATGATTTTTCTAGACAGCAATAGACACAATCCTCACCAGCTCCAGTCAGAATGCCTGGGCACCGTGGTGCAGGACTGCTCCTGTACTGTGCCTCCCTCCGACCCGGGCACGAAAAACTATATCTGCTGTTTAAGTACCTGACAGAATCTCTCAGGAACACAGTGAGAAAACACCCCCAAACTATCGTGCAAGGGGCTCAGACACTGTGAATCCACCTCCCCCCAAGAACTCATTTCTGTGGCTGAGGAAGGAAAAATTTGTATTTCTGTGACCCAGCTGCACCATCAAATCTCCACACCGGAAACTCAACAAAAAAATTTTAAATTAAAGTATAATGGGATTTTTTTTTTTTAAGCAGAGAGATCGTTGCTACATTGCCAGAGTAAGTGTCAATCTTACAGACACCACCGTTCACAAATACCATTGCAAGCCCCAAAATATATGAGGCAGGTTATGTAGGATTTTTGCATATATCCCACAGCCTTTGGGGGTTATTTATATACAAGAGAGGAGAAAATCACCTTTTCAGGTACTATACTTGCATATTGTAGAGTTTAACAGTGCATAACCCACTGAGGGTCCCTGTCCGGTCCTGGACGCCCCTCCTAGGCATGAGCCTTTTCAGTCAGAGCAGGACTTGCATTCTGAGAATGCTTTCCAGGCAGACAAGGCTAGTTTTGAACCTCTGTCTTAATGTGCTTATTGAGGGGGAAAAAGGGATTTTAGCAAATGTTTATGTTTTAGCATGTTTTCCCTGGACATTATCTAATATTGTCTGACTAGCTACAGGCTTTCACTGAATTATCATAAATGCAAAAGGTGGCTCTAAAAGAGCACTGGGTGGGTGCTTCAGCATTAGTGTAACAGGTGTGAGTCCACCATAGTCAGCCGGGACACCTGCAAAGCTATTGCTGAGCAAGATTTAGCAAGATGCCCTCCGGAAACCAGTTTTCACTGAAATGAGGATGAACAGTTTGGTTAAGTTTTTGCCTCCAATAGTTTTAGTGATGTCTTGATGATCTTGATTCCCGAGTGCACGGGAAGCTCAGGTGACCCTGCAGCGTGGTCGCTGGACGCGGGCCCGCACACCTTAGCTCCTCCTCTCTCCTGTGGAAGGCAGGCGGGCAGTTCCTCAGCGCTCAGGTCTGGTGCAATGTGAGCCCTCAGACCCGCTCCTCCACCATGACCCAGGGCGTCACCCCAGGCTGTGGGGAGTCCCCCAGGGGGAGGTGCCCCAGCTCGGGTTTTTAATCAGCTCGTCTCTCCTGCAATTGCAGCTCCTGTGAGTGACTTTCCGGAGCTCTCCTCTCCCCGACGCTGTGATCCTGAAGGAAGAGCCCAACTCCTTGGTCTTCATGTTCCCAGCGCCAGACTAGACCTGAGGAGGGCACGTGAGGCGGGTCACCAGAGGAGGGCTGGGTGAGTGACAGGCTCTGTGGATGCACCGCGTTTATTATGGTAGATTATCGACTGCATTGCCAGGAACTTTGCTGGGCAGAAGAATGGTGAAGGCCAGATACCAGAGAAGCTGGTGGCTCTTTTCAGTAAAGCCAAGGGACCAGCCACTTGCTATGCATCGACCTTCATTTTAAGGACGCCTGAAGTCTCACTGCAAAATCTCCTCCTAGCATCATTCTTAGGAAACAAATGCAAACTGGAGTCACTCCAGAGCGTCACTTTCTCTGTGGTGTCTCAGTTGTAGGCAGCTTAACCATAAATGTAAGGTGACGGCCCACCTCCAGGGGACAGGGGTTCTGAAGTGGCATCTGATAGCAAGTTCCAGTAAGTTCTCAGCCAGCAAACTGATGCTGGGTCACCAAAGCCTGCGCCTCCTCTGAAGGGCTTCTAGTGACAAGTCCACCCAGCCCCCCACTTGGCTGTTTGGAGGACAGACTTTGATCCCGTGTTGGTGAGCTCTGCGTGCTCCAGAGATGGGGTGGCCACACAGTGCCCTGGAGGAGTGCGTGGTCTGGTGACGATGGCAGGGCCATGACCTGGAAGGAGCAGCCGGAGGAACAGAGACGAGGGCCGGAGCCTGGGCCAGCAGGTGAGCACCCCACAGTGGCCATGCAGGACTCTGCACCTTTCAGACCCCCACCTGTGCGGGGGAGAGGAGTAAAGCTGTTCCCGGTGCAGGGCCACAGGGTGCAGCTGTGTGGCCAACACTGGTCACGATGGCCCTGGGCTGGTGTTCGTGGGTTGACTGCGGTGGAAGAAGCTGGGGGGGAGCGAGCAGGTTCTGCGCGTGCCCTAGGGAAGAGGGCAGGCCTCCTCCATGCACAGCGGAGGGAAGGGGGCAGCGTGCCCGGCAGGCCCAGCCCCTGGGGCACTGCAGGCATTGCCCCACGGGCTGGGCTCCATGCCAGGAGAGGCCCAGGTTCACCTGCCGTCCTTCCTCTCCGCTAGAGCCTCCTGCACCCAGGCCCGGCTCCTGTTCTGCATTTGTGATTCAGGAGACTAAAGGAGAGCTGGGGGGGGGGACCGAGCCCTGCTCCCCAGCCTCAGCTCCCCGGCTGGGCTTCCTCTGGGCCTCTCGTCCTGTTCTGGGCGTTTCTGGCGGACGGTGCTCATTCCAAGTGCCCCTCCCCAGCCCACCTTCTCCCCGACTCCCGGAGACACCTGCTCTTGTGACCGGGGTGCTGGCCTCCCAAGCCTGCGGCCCTTCTGCTCTACTTTCAGCGGCGTCTGCGAGGCAGCTTTGGCTCCCACCGCGACCTTCGCCGTGCGCCCTATTCTTCTCCATCTCTCTCTGGCTTTTGTGGTATTTTTCCGCTCTTCCTTTTGCTTTGTGGTGATTCAACAACTCTGTGGACACCAGTCTCCCGAGACCTCCCCTCACTGCGCAAGGAGGCGAGGTGGCCCTCCCACCTCCCGGGGGTGCAGAGTGCCGGGAAGTGACCTTCTGGGTGTCCCCACCTGGGCAGCGAGGAGGCTGGCAGCTCAGCCTCCTCCCTCTTGGATAACATTGGCGTCACGCCCTCGTTCTGCTTTCTGAAGTAAATGTTTAAAGATCAGATCTTGAAAGATGCTAATCTTCCAACAGTGATTAAGCTGCTTTCAAGGGAAGAAAAAGACACGCGTCTACCCACTATCCATTCCCTCCTCCAAGTTCATTTCAGACCACATGACGTCGCAGGTGGAGCCGCCAAGGAGAGGCACCTGCACTCACGCCTGGGCTCATGCTGCCTGAGGCATCTTGTCAGGGAAGGCCTCGTATGCAGCTCCCCCTCCCCGTTCCCAGGCACCTGAGTGATTCTGACTCACCTTGGAAGGCCTCCGAGGGCAGAGAAGGGGCCTGTGGGCAGGGAGGGACAGAGAGCACCGGAGGAGGTGGGGATTTCCTGGAGAGCTGCAGGGCCCTCCCTGACCTAACTGCCCACAGCTGTCTACAGCCACCTTGCTGTCACTCAACTCAGAGTCGGACAGACACCATAGACAGCAACTTTGAAGGGCCATCTTCTTCACGGGGTCAGTGGGAGGTAGCCTCCTGCAGAGTGCTGACTGCGTCAGAGGCTGGTGGAGAGTCAGCAGACCCAGGTTCAGGAGCAGGCCAAACATCCCAGGATCCTGATGGCAGTGACCCAATCCTCATTGAGCCAGAGAGAGAGTTAGAGGCAGGAAGTCTTTTAAATTAACTTAGGAGGAGCTCTGGCCCTCAGCCTCGGGTGCACACCGTGGTGCTCGGCCTCAGTGCAGCAAGGCCTGCACAGCAGCCTCTGGTCAAGGCCTGCACAGCAGCCTCTTGCAGGAGCCCTGTTTGGGGAGATGGCTAAGATTGCGGTTGACTACGGGCTTTGGACATGTTTGGGCATTGGCGCCTTCCGTAGTCTCATGGGACTTGGCCCGGGATCTTGCAAGACTTGGCCGGAGATCTCGAGGGACTTGAGCGAGATTGCGGAGGAGGTCTGCGCCATTTTGGAGGTTAGAGGAGCGTGGACGGAGTGTCTGGGTGTAGTTAGAGCCAGAGAGAAAAGTTATCAGAATAAAGGGCTGTTTGTTTCCAGTTCGTCTCTAAACTTCTTCCCGCGGCTTCTTTGCTCCAAGCGGCCATCGCTTCAGGCGACAACAGCCTCTGATCAAGGCCTGCACAGCAGCCTCTGGTGCTGACTCAGGATGCCTTTGAGCTCAGAAACCCAGTGAAACCCAGTCATTGGTAGGCAGCCCCGCCAACATGCACTGGAGCCCTCCTGTCCTGCCAGGGGAACCCAGAGGAGACGCCTTTCCCAAATAGAAGGAGTGTTGCGCTCCACCGTCGTGGGTCGCAGTTCGTATCAGAAACCCTGGGCTTGAGGCCCTCTGAGGGAGGCTGTGGGCTCGTCCTTGTGATGTGATCAGTGACCCCACATGCACATGGAGGTGACATTCATAGGAAAAGCTCTCTCCCCAGAGTGTGGCGGGGACCCTCCTCTTTGCCAGTGACTATAGGGGAGACCCCATCGCAGAACACACAGCGCTCCAGCCCCCAACCAGAGGGGTCCCTTCCCTCCACACTGTCCTCGAGGCTGCCAGCCTTGACCTGCAGCCCAGCTCCTTCCCACACCCGACCACACCCACCGCATCTGCAGCATGCCGGGTGGGGTCTCCGCGTCCTCCTACACTCGGTGAGTAAGCCGTGACTGACCGGCAGCACGCTCTCCAGGAGGCAGTGGGAAGATGAACAGCTGTGCGTGAAGCTGAGCCTTTTCCACACGTAACTCTACAGACCACGACGTGTACGAAACCAAGTCTGTGTTCAGAGAAATGCTCACATCTACTTCCAAACTAGGGCTGCTGTGCATCATTCTTTTTGTTATTGTTGTTGTTGTTGTTTTGTTTTTTGGTGCAATCCTAACATAGGGTTTCACATGTAATTGGGCCTCATATAAATATTTGTTGGATTTAATTCTACCGAATGGAAACACTGCTTTTGCAGGGTGCATGGCAGGAGCCTCCAGTTTGTGTGCCAGAGCCTGGAAGCCTATTCCTGGACAAATGGCTGGACAGTCACTGTCACCTACAGAATCGCCATGTTCAAGCCAAAGATCACAAAATCGATGCATCGCCCGTGAGCTGAGAAGCCCAAGAATAGCTGTCCTGTTAGGACGTCTGACCTGTCGGAACCCCCAGTGACTTTTTCTGCTGGCCACGCTGCCTCCTGGGAAGCGTCTGCGGCCTGGGTCAGTCCTGGGCTGCTGACAGCGCACTCCCTCTGGCCCTCACCTGGCCCTGCCTGTCACTTCGCCACCGCCCACAAGGCTTTGCTGAGGAAGGCGGCTGCGCAGGACTCAGGCCCACCCTCTGGGCAGCAGGTTTGGTTTCAGACCTACGACTGCATTTGTCCCACCATCACCCAGTGGACGCATGAGGTGGGATATTTTTTCTTTAAAAAGTGTAAACAAGTTCCTAGTTCATCAAAAAAAAAAAAAAAGAAAGGTAAAGAAAGGAAAGTCCAAGGAGGAGTATGAAGAAAACGCCCGGCATCCTGGGCTGGGCTGACGTGGACTCTCCGAGGCAGACGTGCTCATCTCTGTCTTCTGTTGCTGCTCCACCCAACTGTGATCTCTGGGAATCTGGGGAACAATGAACTGAGCATTTCCCGTAGCTAACTGATTTAGAAGAGAAAAATGCATGAAAGGAGCAAATTTCCCTTGTTTCATTTGCATTGGTTTTCATAGAAAATCTAATAGTCCATTTTTTTAAAACTTTTTTTCTCCTTGCTCACAAATATCTTCCCTCAGCATGCTCAGGAATGAGACTCTTAAGGATGCGTTTGAAAGGAAGAGTGTTCTGGCAGGCGTCAGCTACAGAGTGAGCCGCGCGGATTCTGGGGACCACAGCATCACGCCGTGTCATCATTCCTTGCCTTTTCTTCTCCCCTGGCATTTAGAAGAAGGCACGTTAGGCTGAGAAGAGCCCGCAGGAGAGCTGTCAAAGGTGGAGGTGGGTCTTGTCTGTCAACCGGGCCGGTTCACATGTGCTGAGAGCCTGTCACTGACCCAGCAACCCCGGGGGCCTCTGTCACCCCCCCAGGGGTGGAGAGCGAGGTTGGGAGCTGGGCAGTGGGGGCGGGATCCAGGAGAGGACAGCAGGCCAAGGACAGCAGGCCAGCGAGGCTTCCCCACGTGCAGGGACTTGGACCGAGCGTCTGCCCGGCTCCTGGCAACTGAGTGCCTGACGCTGCGGGTGAAGGTGACAAGGACCCAACTAAGAACAGCACTGCGGAGAAGTCACGGGGTGGCCGCATCCAGGGAGCGCCGAGCACCTCTCTGCCGATTCTCAGCGTCAGGACTGTCTGTGAGGGTCTGTCTCTTTCTACCACTAGAAAACCTGCTCCTCTGGGTGGAGACCTGGCTCTTGGCTCTGCCCCGAGGCTGGGCCCCAGTGTCTGTGCCGAAACAGACCCTGTGACCTCAGTGCTCGCGGAGGCTCCGCTCGCCTTCCTCACCTGCACCTGAAGCCCCGACCTCTCTGGTGGCTCCAGGCCTTTGACCGAGGGGCTGCCAGCCCTGGGGAGCTGCGTGGAGGCGAGGCGCAGACCCAGGCCCTGGGCCACCGTGAGGCGAGGCGCAGACCCAGGCCCTGGGCCACCGTGAGGCGAGGCCGGTGCTCGCCACTTACCAAGCCCCGGGACTGCTCCTGCGGCGGCTTCCTGCTGAGAACGGAACGGTGGACATTGAGAAGTCCACTCTCTTCTCTTCCTATTTCTCACCTTACAGAAAGCACAGGTGTTTTGTCTTTTCTAGAACGGTGAGAAAGCAGGTTTTGACTTCTTTTCTGGATAAAAGTTTTCAGCATGTCTTAGGAAATGTAGTTTGAAGGCTTTCAGATGCTCCAAAGCACGTTTTGATTGTTTCTGAGGGTGTGAGACTTGGAAAGCCTGGGGTCTGGGGAACCCCCCTTCACCACCAGTGCAAGCAGGTACCCGCCAGGTGTGCTCTCCCGCAGGCAGAGGGCCCGGGCAACGCTGGGCTTCTGACGGAACCAGGCCCGGGGGCGCTCAGCTCAAGTTCCCACAGGAAGGTCACCGTTGGCCATTTTTTAAGACTTGGGGCTGAGGCCTGGCTAATCAGGTTAACGTGGCTGGGGTCCAGCGCACCCTGTGAAGTGCCCTCCAGAGCGGTGCCAAAGGCAGGGGTCACTGCTTCTGGCTGCCATGGCACTACGTAGGCTGTTCTTTGGGGGCACTCAATCATTATTAAATGCTTTATGGGTGTGCTTCGTGAAGTCCTTTGCGTGCATGTTTACGTGCATGTGAACGATGAAGAGACAGGTCATTCAGGGTCAAGCCAAGGCCCAAGCGTCCCTCCTTTCTCCTCTTTTCCTTCTCACACACGATTCCTTCCCCATAGTGTTCTGTGTCCTTCCTGTGCATCTCTATTCAAAAATGTTTTTACCACATATGTAAATGTGCAACAGGAGTTTTTGCTTTATAACTGCATGTAGAGGATATATACATACATAGATACTAAGTATCTTAAAGTATGTAAGTTAAAAATGCAGGTGAGAATGTCCGTGGCTACACTCTTCTGAAATCGCAGCGATACTGTCCCCGGTGTTTCTATAAGGATGCTGTAAAGTGCCGCATGTGTAGAGTGCCGCAGGGGCCTGGACTTCCACTTCCTGCTGTGAGTGGTGACGCACCAGGAGGCAGTTCCCAGGGCTTCTGAGCCTCAGCTCCTCACATCCCCTAAGTAAGGCCATGTGTCCACGCCATCTTCTCGGGATGCCTGTGAGAACAGCCTGGAATGGTGCCTAGCGCCCTCCTCCTCTGCACAGGGCAGGGTGCTTACGGCCCCAGGACGTGAAGACAGGGTCTACCTTCCAAGCAAAGGCCAGTGCTGACTGGCCAGGGCTGAAGCTACCTTTATCTCTGGAGGAAAGGCCAGGAGACGACTACCCTTCATAAAACACGCGGGTCCCCTAACCGCAGGTTCTCTTTGCTGTGACTTAACCCACACCATGCGCAGTTCTCAGCCGGACCCGTCTACACTGTGGGACCTGTTACCCAGCCACACGGGGTACACCTTGCACTCAGGGACCCCAACTCAATGCTCCTGGCCACTGCTGGTGCAGATGGCAATAATCAGTTCTTTGTCTCTGACCTCGGGTTCATGGTGTCTTCTAGCCCCCATGAGATGGGGCAGGCTAACTGGTCGGCATGAAAGCAGGTAAAACCATGGCCCTTCCCAGCTCTTCATACACAGAAAACCCTCACATGTCTTCATACGTGGAATAAACTCACACGTCTCCACCTCAGAACAATCTGACACATTCTCAGAACAGCCTCACACGTCTGCACACACGGAATACCACACGTGTCTTCTCACACACAAGAGTTGCTTTCCCTGCAGCACACTCCTAGGAGTGGAGGGCTGTGGTCACAAACACTTCAACGCCTTTTATATCGCCAGATTGCCAGCAAGAAATCTACACCAATTTGCACCCTCACTGATTAGAGGTGATTAGAGGTCTTTTCACAGTATTCCTCTTCCCTGTTGCTATCAAGCTTCATTTTTTCTCCATAAAGACATATTCTTATGCAATGTTGAGTCATAATCAAATATGAAGCCAATTTTTACCACCTGCTAATGATTCTCTTACTTTCATTCTAAGACTTTGAATTCTAAGAATTCTAAGACTCAGCGGCTTGCTCCTGGCTTCCCAGCGGGCTGTGAACACCACTGAGGGCCCGTGTTCCGGCCTGCTCTGGCGTGGGTGCTGATCCCCCTTTCTAACTTGGATGCTCTTTTCTAGGCCAGGGCTCCGGCCGTTCCTGGAGTCCTGTGGGATATCCCAGCAGTGCAGCGCTTCAGCGCTCCTTTTGTGGAGGTGTGGCTTGCTTGTGAGATGTCCCCAAAAGCTCATGAGTGAGGCCACGCAAGGTGTAGAGGTGAAGAGATTGGTTGTGAGAACTTGACCCAAGCAGGTGTCGATCCCCTGATGGTGTTTGCCTGGGTGGTGACGGCAGGCAGGTCGAGTGTGGCTGGAGGAGGTGGGTCGATGGGCAGACTTCGGGGTGTGTGTTCTGTGTCCGGTGAGTGGGCCCCTCTTTCTTGCTTTGTGGCGCCATGTCCTGAGCTGCCTTCCTCCACCGCACTCTTCTCCACGGTGTTCTGCTCACCTGGCCCTGAGGAGTGGAGCCCGCTGTCTATGGACTGCGACCTCTGGAACCAGGAGCCCCCAAGTAAACTTTTCTTCCTAAAATTGTTCTTGTTGGGTCTTTGGGTCACAGCGGCAACAAAGCTGAGTAAATCAAGTGGCCCCTGGACAGACCGGGAACTCGTAGACGAAGGGAGGCATGCTCTTAGTGATCTAGCTGACCTCTCTTTAGTGACTTTAAATACGTGATTACATTCAGTTCTTGGGATAAGAGAATTTTTACGACTAAAACAAGTTGTTAGAAGGAATAGGAATTCTTCAATGAGCACTTCGCTTTTTAAATCCTGAAATAAGAGGAGCAGGTTCAAATTCTTTCTGTGATGGTCTATAGTAACTACAATCAGTTTCTACAAGAACTGCCTGGTGTTGCTCCAACAAATGAGAACAGCATGGAATTCGATGAAGGCTCCATCTCAGATGTGCGTCTTGTCCAGGGTGACCGCAGCAGTGAGACCACGTCTCCTGACTGAGCTGGGTCTGGGTTCGAGGTGTGGGCACAGGCCTTACGTTGGAGAGTCCGAGCAGGAGACAGTGGCAGCTGCAGCTTTGCTGACTTGATGGAGGGGAAGCAGGCCATCACCCTCCATCAACAGGAGGAGACACCAAGAGCAAAATGCCCATTCAAAACATCCCAGCGCCTGCAGGAAGAGCATGCACCAGGAGTGTTGGTGTGGTCGCTGCCTGCTGACCTGCGAGCCCCTCACTCAGGGACCCCACCCATTCCCATAGCAAAGACATGACCTTTTAAAAATGCCTGCTTCCTGGAGAATGGAGGGCCAATGGCCATCTGTCTTCAGGTGGTGTGGCCACACCAAGCCTCTGGGGAAGCCTCCAACCAGAGAGTCACCTTCTTCAGGAAAGGTTGACCGTGCATACAAGAGCATCAAAAGCAGACGCTTTCATAAAGCAAGCCGCGCCGCGTGATCAGCTCTGTGGCAATCCTGCGGCCAGCGGCCTATCCCGTGCGGCTCTCCTCCTTTAGGAGAAGGCCACTCTCCCTCCTGTGACGGGCACTCTTTTCCTCCTAACCTCAATCTAAGTTGGTTTCCCTTACCACTGTGCTTGCCGCGTTCTTCTGTGTATTTAAGGCATGCATTATTCATCCAGAGCCTTGTAGTGTAGTTTTTGAATCTCTGACATCAACAGAGATTTCTGACGTTCAATTTTCTGGGTCTATTCAAACAGAGAAAATTTAAAGTCTGAGGCCATTGTTACTGCAAGGTTTAAAATTACACCTGTCATCTCAATTGGCTTAAAAGTATTTAAAGCTGGAAATATTTGTTATAAAAAGCCACGAAATTACTGTGAACTGAGGATTCAATAATTTTAAAAGTACAATTCTAATACTGAAATTTAAATTGTGCCACAGAGGACATGGGTTCTATGCAGTGAGAACATATATTGTGCTTCGTGGAATTTTCCAAAGATGAAATAACTATGCATATTTTTTTGAAGAAAGAGAGCATTATGAAAATTCCATGCAATTACCAAACTAGGAAGTCTTATGCACGCACTGGCTCACGCCCTCCTTGCTACTGTGCTCCTAGGGAGGCACAGACGATTTCAAGAAGTAAGAGGATGACGTAACAACGCCAAGAAGACGGCTGGCCACTGCTCGTCAGCAGGAGGCCCCCTCCCCACCCTGAGGCAGACTGGCTGCAGAGCTCAGAGGGCAGGCGCATTTTCCCTGGGTGTGTGGGTGCCCTAGCTGTTGATGAATCACCAGCCTCTGTGAGAGGAACTTGTGAGAAGCCTCCAGGGCATTTGCAGCCGGTCCTCCTTGGTGACTGCCACTGGCTGTGCTGAGCCAGCAGGGCCTGCGCTGCCCTCAGAGACTGTGAGTGTTGGTCAGTCTCCTCTCTGCATTTTCTTTATACCCACATTAAACAATTGCTATTTGCAAAAATGAGCCTGGGGGCTGTTCTCCCCAGGGCTGCAACGCCCCCACCCCAGCCCCGTGAGAGCTGAGGCCTCTGTGAGGCCTGGGGCACTTGCTACTTCTGTAGTGGGCACGGACACGGTGAGGCGGCCCGTGCCTCCACGCGGGGGGAGATGGAGGACAGGCCACCTGCCACCGCTCAGGAGCGTCCCTCAGACGTGTCAGGAGGGCACTCCTTTGCTCCTCAACCTGGGCCACTCTGTAGCTCCTCTGGTGCCACCCCAAGTCTGGATCACCTTGCTCCTGTGGTGGCTGTGAGCCCGAGGACAGGGAGCAGCCTAGGACGGGGAGGACAGTGCTCCTGTCCACCCCCAGACAGGGAGGGGCGGTCAGGAGGGCGGGAGAGGAGGGGAGGGAAGCATGTTCCTTCAGACACGCCAGAGCAGCAAGCTGCCCCCAAAGCCCACGTGGACACCGTGTGGCCAAGAGGCCTGCATTCAGTGAGCAGTGACCGCCCTTCGGGACCCCCCGCAGCGCAGGCCTCCCTGCTGCTCACGGCACAGCCAGAGCCTCTCGGGGCCCCTGTCGGTCCTCTTCAGGCAGGGCGGGTCCAGGTCTTCTGGTCCCGGGGGGCCATCCTTTGCCTGACTGGGCAATGAGGGAGAGCTGAGGGCCCTCAGGGCCGGGCCTGCAGTCCACTGGCCTGCACTGCCCACGGGCAGCCCTGCATCCAGAGGCCACAGTGCTGGCTCCCGGTGGCCTCCTCGGGTGCCCTCTGGTTCTCCGCTGCTTCTCGAGTCTGCGGTTGAGGCAGGGACACGGGCCAGGCTGCTGGCGTGGAGACAGTTGGCCGGAGACGGAGGCAAGTCCAGGGAACGGGCGTTGACGTCTCCAGGACACCCCCACCCGTGGCCAGCCACCTGCCTTCAGGCTCCTCCCACCAGGGGCTGCTGGTGACCACCTCCTGGGCCACTCGCTTCCTGCCTGGACCCTGGCGGCTTCATTCCCGCCCTTGGCCCACCTTTTGGACACCAGTCCCTTTGGTCACGAGTCACATACATGGGAGGGGAGAAGAGGCCATGAGAACAAAGAAGTCCTGAAATGTATAGGGGCAGGCTGCGTCCACCCCCGGACACCCAGCTGCGGGCCTTCCCTTGGCAGAAGTCTGTCTCTGGCTGTCTCTGTTCCATCCTCTAGATACACTTGCTGCCCACGCGCCTCGGCGTTCCATCCCTCACACCTGGGAAACGGAGCTTGGCCCTGGCTGAGTCTCGTCACGGCGGTCACTGTGCCACACCTTGCCACAGTGTTCTGTCACTGTGTGGCAGTTCAGAGCTTCCGGCAGCACAGATCCCTGGGCTCACAGCTGCCCTGGGTCAGCGGTCTGGTGGTGGCCTCTGGGTCCTCCTCAGGATCCCACCTGGCTGACATCCGTGTTGACCGGAATGTGCTTCTCATCTGGGGCTGTGGCCTCTGCCGAGCTCTCTGGTGACAGCAGGACTTTGCCCATGGCTGTAGGACTGCTGCCAATTTCTTGTCAGCTGTTGGCGGGGACCTCTTGGCCAGGACCTCTTGACCGCTGGCAGCCACACTCAGGTGTCTGCCATGTAGTCCAGTCACAATCTGCCTGCCTGTGTTCTCAGCCCAGCAGGGGGACCTCATCCTGGCCTGGGAGGAGAAATAAGGTGCTGTTCAGGGAAGGACTGGCCTGTCAGCTCGCAGCCCCTCCCATGCTCAGGGCAGGCCCACCCAGGGCATGACCCCAGGGCTATGGCCCCATGGGGCTGAGGTAGGGATTTAGGAGAAGGAGAGAGAAATACACCCAATCTTAAGGGCAACACCCTGGAGCCGCTGAACGCAGAGCCAAGCCACTGAGACGCAGAAAACACCACTTGAGGTCCAGTGTCCCATCTCTTCTCCCGAGACAGGACACCTTGGAGTTCCGCCTGTCACACCTGCCGTAGATGTCACTGGGACCTCTCGTGCCAGGAAGGACGGAGAGGGGCTGTGGAGGCGCCATCTGCGGGGTCTCTCTGCTCCTGACCCCTGATTGCACTCATGTGCTGGAAAACAGACCCGTCAGCTGCGGGGCGCCGTGGGGGCCGTGGTCTCCTGGCTGAGTCTGGGCGGTGCACGGAGCTGGGCAAGCCTGACCACCCACGTCCTGCAGCTGCGCGGGCTCTCGCTGTGCCTGTGGAGACGCCCGATTGCCCAGGGACCCTGTCAGCCCTCTGGTGGGCCAGGCCCGGTGCTGCCCAGGACCCTGCGGGGCCCCTGAGTCGCTGGCTTTCCTCCTGTGCAGAGGCTGGCGACTCCGTGTGCAAGTCCACCTCCTTTGTGTCTCCCACACCACGCACCAGCTGCTCTGTTGCGTTGGGCAGCCCGTTTCAGGATGCCCTCAGAGGAGGAGCGGTCCTGCTCGTGACCCTGAATGCAGACAGTGATCCACTGCAAGTCACACGCATGCAGTGGGAGACCTCTCCCTCAATTGCGTGCGTGTGATTACAACAGAAGCAAGACGGTCCTAAGTGGGTCCCCTGAGGTTGATCGGTCCCTCGGTCCCTAGGAGGACTCTTTTTGTTTTGTTTTGTTTTCTGGGTTTTTTTCTTTCTTTCTTTCTTTCTTTTTGGTACTGGGGATTGAACTCAGGGCACTCAACCACTGGGCCACATCCCCAGCCCTTTGTTATATTTATTAGAGGCAGGGTCTCACTGAGTTGCTAAGTGCCTCACCACAGCTGAGGCTGGCTTTGAACTCGTGATCCTCCTGCCTCAGCCTCCCAAGTGCTGGGATCACAGGTGTGAATTACAGAAAGGAGACGACTCTGCCCGGCTGTGGAGCTGGTGCAGGGGCTGACGAGGGGTCAGGAGCCCGGGAGACAGGCTGGCCACGGCTGACGGCGCCCTGCTTCAGCTCCCTAGGCGCGGTCCCCACACGGGAGTGGGCTGCCGGGAGGGCGGGCCGAGAGCCGAGTGGCCTCTGACACACTTCTCGTCCATGGTGGTCCCGGGTGGGCTGCTCACAGGCTCTCACGGGGGGAAGGCAGGCGTGCCGGGGCCAGGCGGTCAGCGGAGCTGGGAGGACCTCCCACGCTCCTGGGCGGAGCTCGCCTGTGAGGCCCGAGCTGTTGGGCGAGCCCTGGGCTCCCAGGCCCGGCAGGCGCTCCGCGGCGGGGCTGCTTCCCAGCCCTGCGCTGGCCCGTTGAATCCAACCACCTAAATGTCCCCAAGTTTCATTTCCACTGTGAAATAAGACACGCTGGTTTTGCTCTGGCCTCCCACGATGCTTATCAGCTCTCGGGAGGCTTTGATAAACCAGCCTAATTTCCATCTTAAGACCAGGAGCCATCCTGTCATAAAGTTATGAAAGGCCCACTTCAGTTTTCTATGAAATGCTAGGATTCCTATTTGGCCTGAGCTTATTTTGATGTTTTAAAATTGTCTGGCATTCATGCCCAGGCCATGGGCTCACTCAGGCCTGGCTTTCCTTGACCAGATAACGACTTTCTCTCTAAAACTAACGGTGCCTCATAAACTTTTGATGTGGGGTTTGACTATTACTCCCTTCCTTGGAATGCAATGCCATGTAGATTATTAGTTTGCTACTTGCTCTTGAATTTCACACGTCTGACCTTGTTAGCTGTAAGTTCCCAAGATTTTTTGTAACTCTTTGAACTATAAAATCTTGTCATCCCTGAAAGCGGGGCTGACCTCGAGCCCAGTGTTTGGGAGGGGCAGCCCTGGCCAGCTCTCTTTGTGTGTATACGATATAAGCTTGCTTTAATTTAAAATTGGAGTTGGTGGTCTTTTCTTTGCGTCTTGGATCAACAGCTTCAAACCAAGGGTCTTCCCTCCGGTCCCTTCCACTTGTCCGATTCCCTGCTTGCATTCAGCCGTTCCATCGGGAGTGTGCGATGTGTGTGTGTTGATTGACACAGCAACTGACCCGAGTCTTAGTGATGTAGTTACGCGATAAAACGGCAAGTGCCTGGTTCATAGTAGATGGTTGATAAACACTCAAGAATACATTAATGAACTTGGGCAAATAAGTATTCTTCGCAATGTGAAAGCCAAATGTCCCTTGCCAGGAAAGTCGGTGACACTGTCCTGATGGTGACCAAGCTGAGGAGCTGGTCAGCAGTGGGACCAGCGGCTTTCCCAGACCAGTTCTCAGGTCACGGCAGGCGGGCCTCGCCTAGGTCCAGCTCGAAGGCCAACCCAGCCACGGCCCGAGCGTGCTGGTGCGTGATCTGATTCTGGGAGCAGCTCATTCAATGTCTTCAGGCCTGCGTTGCTGAGTCTGTCTTCCTGGGTCTTTGGAGAACTGTTTCTGTGGCCTTTTCCTAGATCCCATGAAGGGAGAATTGCAGGGGGCTCTGCCCCTCAGGTCATGAGGAGCTGGGCTGGGGTGGGTTTATCCTGAATGTCTGCGTCACACTCTGCTACAGATTTTCAGTTTCCTTCTTGTGTACTTGAAAAAAGTGAGCAGACCCCACATCTCTGCCGTGCCTACTAAACTTAACAGAAACCGTGATCCTGTGAACACGTTGTCAGAGGTTTGCATCCGGCCGATGGATTCCAAAACTTTGCCAAACTTTCAAGTTCTGTGGATTGGGTCCTGACTGGAAAAAAATGTCAGGATAACAGTTAATTCCCAAGAAAATAAATCACCTAAAACCAACACCTACCTTCGTGCCTGGTAGGGAACTGGGTGGTCTTGCTCCAAGGTCAGTGGAGACGTGAGGCAGGGAAGAGGAGCCTGCCGCTGCCGCCCGCCGGGGCCACCTTGCGGCCTGTGGGGCTGGGCTGCTGGCACCTGGTCCGGAGCCCGGCTCCTGCCCTTCCACACGCGGCATCTCGTGCCATCTTCCCGAGTCCTCTGAGAGGCGCGCGGTCACAGCTGCCCAGACAGGCCCCTCTGAAGGAGTGGAAGTCGCCTACCTGACACTGGTGGGAAATCAGTGACCTCACTGTGTCCCCATCCACGTTTCAGAGCCCCAGCCCCCCCGTGGCTGGATTGGGAGGTGGGGTTGTAGGGTGAGGAAGGTGAAATGAGGTCACAGGGGTGAGGCCTTCATCTGACAGGATGGGTGGTCTCTGTCCCACCCCGGCCACCCCCGTGTGAGGACACAGGGACCAGGCAGCCTCTGCACCCTGATCAGGCCTCTCAGACTGCGAATACGTGGCACCTCGACCTTGGGCCCTTCAGCCTCCAGCACTGTGAACCGGGGTCTGCTGCGTGAACCCTGACCACAGGATCCTCTTCAACCCCGGCTCAGGGACAGCACTCGGGGCTGAACTTCTGTTCCAAGAACACGGCTCTGACACCACCTCATGGCCAAGGATGTCACCCTTTCTTCAGAACGTGCAGACAGCAAGGCGTGAATGTGCCACTCCCTCCTGAACTTCCCTGCTGCAGGATGCCAGGGCCCACGGTGCCCCCCCACCCCACATCTGTGAGGCCCCTTCTCTCCCTTGCTGAATGCGGGGTGCGGTCAGCAATGCTGCAGACTCAGAATCTGCATCAGGCTGCACAGGGGGCTGCTGGGCCAAGGGAAGGACAGGAAGCCAGTGGCAAGTAGTGGACGTTCCTCTTGAAAATTGTGTCTCAACTTATTACATAAAAATCAAGGTATTATGCAAAATTTTCTGTCAACTTTAGACACATAAAATATCATTAATGCAAAAAAATTGAGTTATTCAGCAAGTGCACAGAGTATTCTCTGTAATGAGCAGGACAGTAAGTGAACATAACAGACTTAAAGGAAATTTTCTTTCTAGTTCAAACAGTTGATGTAGTTTCCAAGGAAGAACTAGTGTAGGTATATTCTGAGGTAGCAAAATGCACTAAAACTCACTGATTCAGTGGGTAGCTTTTAGTGATAACGTTGAACATCCTTTCATATAGTCACAATGTAAAGACACTTCTGAAAATAAACAGCCAATCCCCCCTTTTTTGAGTTCAACTGCCTAGTGGCATTTTATTACTGAAAGCTCAGTCCTTTTCCCTGATTCCAATCTAATGACAGAAATATGGTTTTGAGAAAGAGGAAAACGAAGTTTCATGGCTTTGCTAGCAAAGGAGAAATATAGGGGACTCCTGTCCAGGGCTGTGAGTCTCCCTCATAGGGCCCCCAAGGGGTTATTAAAGGGGTCACTCAAAGGCTAAATATCAAGTGTTCCCTGTCCAGAGTTAGAATTCACTTGTTAATTTGAGTGATAGTTAATTCTTAGTTCTCAGGCTGCGCCTGCCCTGGGTGACTCCATGGTGTAGGACAGCAGCTCTCAGGCTGCGCCTGCCCTGGTGACTCCATGGTGTAGAATAGCAGCTCTCAGGCTGTGCCTGCCCTGAGTGACTCCATGGTGTAGAACAGCAGCTCTCAGGCTGCACCTGCCCTGGGTAACTCCATGTGTGTGTGGGACAGCAGCTCTCAGGCTGCGCCTGCCCTGGTGACTCCATGTGTGTGGGACAGCAGCTCTCAGACTGTGCCTGCCCTGGTGACTCCATGGTGTGTGGGACAGCAGCTCTCAGGCTGTGCCTGCCCTGGGTGACTCCATGGTGTCGTACAGCAGCTCTCAGGCTGTGCCTGCCCTGGTGACTCCATGGGTGTAGAACAGCAGCTCTCAGGCTGCGCCTACCCTGGTGACTCCATGGTGTGTGGGACAGCAGCTCTCAGGCTGCGCCTGCCCTGGTGACTCCATGGTGTAGAACAGCAGCTCTCAGGCTGCGCCTAGCCCCTGGTGACTCCATGGTGTAGAACAGCAACTCTCAGGCTGCGCCTGCCCTAGTGACTCCATGGTGTGTGGGACAGCAGCTCCCAGGCTGCGCCTGCCCTGGGTGACTCCATGGTGTAGAATAGCAGCTCTCAGGCTGTACCTGCCCTGGGTGACTCCATGGTGTAGAACAGCAGCTCTCAGGCTGCGCCTGCCCTGGTGACTCCATGGTGTAGAAGAGCAGCTCTCAGGCTGCACCTGCCCTGGTGACTCCATGGTGTAGAACAGCAGCTTTCAGGCTGCGCCTGCCCTGGCGACTCCATGGTGTAGAAGAGCAGCTCTCAGGCTGTGCCTGCCCTAGCGACTCCATGGTGTGTGGAACAGCAGCTCTCAGGCTGCGCCTGCGCTAGTGACTCCATGGGTGTAGAACAGCAGCTCTCAGGCTGCGCCTGCCCTGGTGACTCCATGGTGTAGGACAGCAGCTCTCAGGCTGCGCCTGCCCTAGTGACTCCATGGTGTAGGACAGCAGCTCTCAGGCTGCGCCTGCCCTGAGTGACTCCATGGTGTGTAGAACAGCAGCTCTCAGGCTGTGCCTGCCCTAGTGACTCCATGGTGTGTAGAACAGCAGCTCTCAGGCTGCGCCTGCTCTGGTGACTCCATGGTGTAGGACAGCAGCTCTCAGGCTGCGCCTGCCCTGGTGACTCCATGGTGTAGAACAGCAGGTCTCAGGCTGCGCCTGCCCTGAGTGACTCCATGGTGTGTAGAACAGCAGCTCTCAGGCTGTGCCTGCCCTAGTGACTCCATGGTGTAAAACAGCAGCTCTCAGGCTGCGCCTGCCCTAGTGACTCCATGGTGTCGAACAGCAGCTCTCAGGCTGCGCCTGCCCTAGTGACTCCATGGTGTCGAACAGCAGCTCTCAGGCTGCGCCTGCCCTAGTGACTCCATGGTGTAGAACAGCAGCTCTCAGGCTGCGCCTGCCCTGAGTGACTCCATGGTGTGTAGAACAGCAGCTCTCAGGCTGCGCCTGCCCTGAGTGACTCCATGGTGTGTAGAACAGCAGCTCTCAGGCTGTGCCTGCCCTAGTGACTCCGTGGTGTGTAGAAGAGCAGCTCTCAGGCTGTGCCTGCCCTAGTGACTCCATGGTGTAGAACAGCAGCTCTCAGGCTGCGCCTGCCCTAGTGACTCCATGGTGTAGAACAGCAGCTCTCAGGCTGCACCTGCCCTAGTGACTCCATGGTGTAGAACAGCAGCTCTCAGGCTGCGCCTGTCCTGGTGACTCCATGGTGTAGAACAGCAGCTCTCAGGCTGCACCTGCCCTGGGTAACTCCATGGTGTGTGGGACAGCAGCTCTCAGGCTGCGCCTGCCCTGGTGACTCCATGGTGTGTGGGACAGCAGCTCTCAGACTGTGCCTGCCCTGGTGACTCCATGGTGTGTGGGACAGCAGCTCTCAGACTGTGCCTGCCCTGGTGACTCCATGGTGTGTGGGACAGCAGCTCTCAGGCTGTGCCTGCCCTGGGTGACTCCATGGTGTCGAACAGCAGCTCTCAGGCTGTGCCTGCCCTGGTGACTCCATGGTGTGTAGAACAGCAGCTCTCAGGCTGCGCCTGCCCTGAGTGACTCCATGGTGTGTGTGTAGACAGCAGCTCTCAGGCTGCGCCTGCCCTGGTGACTCCCTGGTGTAGAACAGCAGCTCTCAGGCTGCGCCTGCCCTAGTGACTCCATGGTGTAGAACAGCAGCTCTCAGGCTGCGCCTGCCCTAGTGACTCCATGGTGTAGAACAGCAGCTCTCAGGCTGCGCCTGCCCTAGTGACTCCATGGTGTGTAGAACAGCAGCTCTCAGGCTGCGCCTGCCCTAGTGACTCCGTGGTGTGTAGAACAGCAGCTCTCAGGCTGCGCCTGCCCTGGTGACTCCGTGGTGTGTAGAACAGCAGCTCTCTCAGGCTGTGCCTGCCCTAGTGACTCCATGGTGTGTAGAACAGCAGCTCTCAGGCTGTGCCTGCCCTAGTGACTCCATGGTGTAGAACAGCAGCTCTCAGGCTGGGCCTGCCCTAGTGACTCCATGGTGTAGAACAGCAGCTCTCAGGCTGCGCCTGCCCTAGTGACTCCATGGTGTGTAGAACAGCAGCTCTCAGGCTGCGCCTGCCCTAGTGACTCCATGGGTGTGTAGAACAGCAGCTCTCAGGCTGCGCCTGCCCTGGTGACTCCGTGGTGTGTAGAACAGCAGCTCTCAGGCTGTGCCTGCCCTAGTGACTCCGTGGTGTGTAGAACAGCAGCTCTCAGGCTGTGCCTGCCCTAGTGACTCCATGGTGTAGAACAGCAGCTCTCAGGCTGCGCCTGCCCTAGTGACTCCATGGTGTGTAGAACAGCAGCTCTCAGGCTGCGCCTGTCCTGGTGACTCCATGGTGTAGAACAGCAGCTCTCAGGCTGCTGCCCTGCCCTGGGTAACTCCATGGTGTGTGGGACAGCAGCTCTCAGGCTGCGCCTGCCCTGGTGACTCCATGGTGTGTGGGACAGCAGCTCTCAGCTGTGCCTGCCCTGGTGACTCCATGGTGTGTGGGACAGCAGCTCTCAGGCTGTGCCTGCCCTGGGTGACTCCATGGTGTCGAACAGCAGCTCTCAGGCTGCGCCTGCCTTGGTGACTCCATGGTGTAGAACAGCAGCTCTCAGGCTGCGCCTGCCCTGGTGACTCCATGGTGTGTGGGACAGCAGCTCTCAGGCTGCGCCTGCCCTGGTGACTCCATGGTGTGTAGAACAGCAGCTCTCAGGCTGTGCCTGCCCTAGTGACTCCATGGTGTGTAGAACAGCAGCTCTCAGGCTGCGCCTGTCCCTGGTGACTCCATGGGTGTAGAACAGCAGCTCTCAGGCTGCGCCTGCCTGCCCTAGTGACTCCATGGTGTGTGAGACAGCAGCTCTCAGGCTGCGCCTGCCCTGGTGACTCCATGGTGTGTGGGACAGCAGCTCTCAGGCTGTGCCTGCCCTGGTGACTCCATGGTGTGTGGGACAGCAGCTCTCAGGCTGCGCCTGCCCTGGTGACTCCATGGTGTGTAGAACAGCAGCTCTCAGACTGTGCCTGCCCTGGTGACTCCATGGTGTGTGGGACAGCAGCTCTCAGGCTGTGCCTGCCCTGGTGACTCCATGGTGTGTGGGACAGCAGCTCTCAGGCTGTGCCTGCCCTGGGTGACTCCATGGTGTAGAACAGCAGCTCTCAGGCTGTGCCTGCCCTGGTGACTCCATGGTGTAGAACAGCAGCTCTCAGGCTGCGCCTGCCCTGAGTGACTCCATGGTGTGTGGGACAGCAGCTCTCAGGCTGCGCCTGCCCTGGTGACTCCCTGGTGTAGAACAGCAGCTCTCAGGCTGCGCCTGCCCTAGTGACTCCATGGTGTAGAACAGCAGCTCTCAGGCTGCGCCTGCCCTAGTGACTCCATGGTGTAGAACAGCAGCTCTCAGGCTGCGCCTGCCCTAGTGACTCCATGGTGTGTAGAACAGCAGCTCTCAGGCTGCGCCTGCCCTAGTGACTCCGTGGTGTGTAGAACAGCAGCTCTCAGGCTGCGCCTGCCCTGGTGACTCCATGGTGTGTAGAACAGCAGCTCTCAGGCTGTGCCTGCCCTAGTGACTCCATGGTGTGTAGAACAGCAGCTCTCAGGCTGTGCCTGCCCTAGTGACTCCATGGTGTAGAACAGCAGCTCTCAGGCTGCGCCTGCCCTAGTGACTCCATGGTGTAGAACAGCAGCTCTCAGGCTGCGCCTGCCCTAGTGACTCCATGGTGTGTAGAACAGCAGCTCTCAGGCTGCGCCTGCCCTAGTGACTCCATGGTGTGTAGAACAGCAGCTCTCAGGCTGCGCCTGCCCTAGTGACTCCGTGGTGTGTAGAACAGCAGCTCTCAGGCTGTGCCTGCCCTAGTGACTCCATGGTGTGTAGAACAGCAGCTCTCAGGCTGTGCCTGCCCTAGTGACTCCATGGGTGTAGAACAGCAGCTCTCAGGCTGCGCCTGCCCTAGTGACTCCATGGTGCGCCTGCCCTAGTTGACTCCATGGTGTAGAACAGCAGCTCTCAGGCTGCGCCTGTCCTGGTGACTCCATGGTGTAGAATAGAACAGCAGCTCTCAGGCTGCACCTGCCCTGGGTAACTCCATGGTGTGTGGGACAGCAGCTCTCAGGCTGCGCCTGCCCTGGTGACTCCATGGTGTGTGGGACAGCAGCTCTCAGACTGTGCCTGCCCTGGTGACTCCATGGTGTGTGGGACAGCAGCTCTCAGGCTGTGCCTGCCCTGGTGACTCCATGGGTGTAGAACAGCAGCTCTCAGGCTGCGCCTGCCTTGGTGACTCCATGGTGTAGAACAGCAGCTCTCAGGCTGCCTGCCTGACTCCTGGTGCACTCCATGGTGTGACTCCATGGTGTGTAGACAGCAGCTCTCAGGCTGCGCCTGCCCTGGGTGACTCCATGGTGTAGAACAGCAGCTCTCAGGCTGCGCCTGCCCTGGTGACTCCATGGTGTAGAACAGCAGCTCTCAGGCTGCGCCTGCCCTAGTGACTCCATGGTGTGTGGGACAGCAGCTCTCAGGCTGCGCCTGCCCTGGTGACTCCATGGGTGTAGAACAGCAGCTCTCAGGCTGCGCCTGCCCTGGTGACTCCATGGTGTAGAACAGCAGCTCTCAGGCTGCGCCTGCCCTAGTGACTCCATGGTGTAGAACAGCAGCTCTCAGGCTGCGCCTGCCCTAGTGACTCCATGGTGTGTGGGACAGCAGCTCTCAGGCTGCGCCTGCCCTGGGTGACTCCATGGTGTAGAACAGCAGCTCTCAGGCTGCGCCTGCCCTGGTGACTCCATGGTGTAGAACAGCAGCTCTCAGGCTGCGCCTGCCCTAGTGACTCCATGGTGTAGAACAGCAGCTCTCAGGCTGCGCCTGCCCTGGTGACTCCATGGTGTGTAGAACAGCAGCTCTCAGGCTGCGCCTGCCCTAGTGACTCCATGGTGTAGAACAGCAGCTCTCAGGCTGTGCCTGCCCTAGTGACTCCATGGGTGTGTGGAACAGCAGCTCTCAGGCTGGCCTGCCTAGTGACTCCATGGGTGTAGAACAGCAGCTCTCAGGCTGTGCCTGCCCTGGTGACTCCATGGTGTCTAGAACAGCAGCTCTCAGGCTGCGCCTGCCCTGGTGACTCCATGGTGTAGGACAGCAGCTCTCAGGCTGCGCCTGCCCTAGTGACTCCATGGTGTAGAACAGCAGCTCTCAGGCTGCGCCTGCCCTGAGTGACTCCATGGTGTGTAGAACAGCAGCTCTCAGGCTGCGCCTGCCCTGAGTGACTCCATGGTGTGTAGAACAGCAGCTCTCAGGCTGTGCCTGCCCTAGTGACTCCATGGTGTGTAGAACAGCAGCTCTCAGGCTGCGCCTGCCCTAGTGACTCCATGGTGTGTAGAACAGCAGCTCTCAGGCTGCGCCTGCCCTAGTGACTCCGTGGTGTGTAGAACAGCAGCTCTCAGGCTGTGCCTGCCCTAGTGACTCCATGGTGTGTAGAACAGCAGCTCTCAGGCTGCGCCTGCCCTAGTGACTCCATGGTGTAGAACAGCAGCTCTCAGGCTGCGCCTGCCCTGGTGACTCCATGGTGTAGAACAGCAGCTCTCAGGCTGCGCCTGCCCTGGTGACTCCATGGTGTGTGGGACAGCAGCTCTCAGGCTGCGCCTGCCCTGGTGACTCCATGGTGTAGAACAGCAGCTCTCAGGCTGCGCCTGCCTGGTGACTCCATGGTGTAGAACAGCAGCTCTCAGGCTGCGCCTGCCCTGGTGACTCCATGGTGTAGAACAGCAGCTCTCAGGCTGCGCCTGCCCTAGTGACTCCATGGTGTGTAGAACAGCAGCTCTCAGGCTGTGCCTGCCCTAGTGACTCCATGGTGTAGAACAGCAGCTCTCAGGCTGCGCCTGCCCTAGTGACTCCATGGTGTAGAACAGCAGCTCTCAGGCTGCGCCTGCCCTAGTGACTCCATGGTGTGTAAGAACAGCAGCTCTCAGGCTGCGCCTGCCCTGGTGACTCCATGGTGTGTGGGACAGCAGCTCTCAGGCTGCGCCTGCCCTGGTGACTCCATGGTGTAGAACAGCAGCTCTCAGGCTGCGCCTGCCCTGGTGACTCCATGGTGTAGAACAGCAGCTCTCAGGCTGCGCCTGCCCTAGTGACTCCATGGTGTGTGGGACAGCAGCTCTCAGGCTGCGCCTGCCCTGGTGACTCCATGGTGTAGAACAGCAGCTCTCAGGCTGCGCCTGCCCTGGTGACTCCATGGTGTAGAACAGCAGCTCTCAGGCTGCGCCTGCCCTGGTGACTCCATGGTGGTGTAGAACAGCAGCTCTCAGGCTGCGCCTGCCCTGAGTGACTCCATGGTGTGTAGAACAGCAGCTCTCAGGCTGTGCCTGCCCTAGTGACTCCATGGTGTGTAGAACAGCAGCTCTCAGGCTGCGCCTGCCCTAGTGACTCCATGGTGTGTAGAACAGCAGCTCTCAGGCTGCGCCTGCCCTAGTGACTCCGTGGTGTGTAGAACAGCAGCTCTCAGGCTGTGCCTGCCCTAGTGACTCCATGGTGTGTAGAACAGCAGCTCTCAGGCTGTGCCTGCCCTAGTGACTCCATGGTGTAGAACAGCAGCTCTCAGGCTGCGCCTGCTCTGGTGACTCCATGGTGTAGAACAGCAGCTCTCAGGCTGCGCCTGCCCTGGTGACTCCATGGTGTGTGGGACAGCAGCTCTCAGGCTGCGTCTGCCCTGGTGACTCCATGGTGTAGAACAGCAGCTCTCAGGCTGCGCCTGCTCTGGTGACTCCATGGTGTAGGACAGCAGCTCTCAGGCTGCGCCTGCCCTGGTGACTCCATGGTGTAGAACAGCAGCTCTCAGGCTGCGCCTGCCCTGAGTGACTCCATGGTGTGTAGAAACAGCAGCTCTCAGGCTGTGCCTGCCCTAGTGACTCCATGGTGTGTAGAACAGCAGCTCTCAGGCTGCTCCTGCCCTAGTGACTCCATGGTGTCGAACAGCAGCTCTCAGGCTGCGCCTGCCCTAGTGACTCCATGGTGTCGAACAGCAGCTCTCAGGCTGCGCCTGCCCTGGTGACTCCATGGTGTGTGGGACAGCAGCTATCAGGCTGCGCCTGCCCTGGTGACTCCATGGTGTAGAACAGCAGCTCTCAGGCTGCGCCTGCCCTGGTGACTCCATGGTGTGTGGGAACAGCAGCTCTCAGGCTGCGCCTGCCCTGGTGACTCCATGGGTGTAGAACAGCAGCTCTCAGGCTGTGCCTGCCCTAGTGACTCCATGGTGTAGAACAGCAGCTCTCAGGCTGCGCCTGCCCTGGTGACTCCATGGTGTAGAACAGCAGCTCTCAGGCTGCGCCTGCCCTGGTGACTCCATGGTGTAGAACAGCAGCTCTCAGGCTGTGCCTGCCCTGGTGACTCCATGGTGTAGAACAGCAGCTCTCAGGCTGCGCCTGCCCTGGTGACTCCATGGGTGTAGAACAGCAGCTCTCAGGCTGCGCCTGCCCTGGTGACTCCATGGTGTGTGGGACAGCAGCTCTCAGGCTGCGTGCCTGCCCTGGTGACTCCAGGGCTGCGCCTGGTGTAGAACAGCAGCTCTCAGGCTGCGCCTCCTCTGGTGACTCCATGGTGTAGGACAGCAGCTCTCAGGCTGCGCCTGCCCTGGTGACTCCATGGTGTAGAACAGCAGCTCTCAGGCTGCGCCTGCCCTGAGTGACTCCATGGTGTGTAGAACAGCAGCTCTCAGGCTGTGCCTGCCCTAGTGACTCCATGGTGTAGAACAGCAGCTCTCAGGCTGCGCCTGCCCTAGTGACTCCATGGGTGTCGAACAGCAGCTCTCAGGCTGCGCTGCCCTAGTGACTCCATGGTGTAGAACAGCAGCTCTCAGGCTGCGCCTGCCCTAGTGACTCCATGTGTGTAGAACAGCAGCTCTCAGGCTGCGCCTGCCCTGAGTGACTCCATGGTGTGTAGAACAGCAGCTCTCAGGCTGCGCCTGCCCTGAGTGACTCCATGGTGTGTAGAACAGCAGCTCTCAGGCTGTGCCTGCCCTAGTGACTCCATGGTGTGTAGAACAGCAGCTCTCAGGCTGTGCCTGCCCTAGTGACTCCATGGTGTAGAACAGCAGCTCTCAGGCTGCGCCTGCCCTAGTGACTCCATGGTGTGTAGAACAGCAGCTCTCAGGCTGCGCCTGCCCTAGTGACTCCGTGGTGTGTAGAACAGCAGCTCTCAGGCTGCGCCTGCCCTAGTGACTCCGTGGTGTGTAGAACAGCAGCTCTCAGGCTGCGCCTGCCCTAGTGACTCCATGGTGTGTAGAACAGCAGCTCTCAGGCTGCGCCTGCCCTAGTGACTCCGTGTTGTGTAGAACAGCAGCTCTCAGGCTGCGCCAGCCTAGTGACTCCGTGGTGTGTAGAACAGCAGCTCTCAGGCTGTGCCTGCCCTAGTGACTCCATGGTGTAGAACAGCAGCTCTCAGGCTGGGCCTGCCCTAGTGACTCCATGGTGTAGAACAGCAGCTCTCAGGCTGCGCCTGCCCTAGTGACTCCATGGTGTGTAGAACAGCAGCTCTCAGGCTGCGCCTGCCCTAGTGACTCCATGGTGTGTAGAACAGCAGCTCTCAGGCTGCGCCTGCCCTGGTGACTCCGTGGTGTGTAGAACAGCAGCTCTCAGGCTGTGCCTGCCCTAGTGACTCCGTGGTGTGTAGAACAGCAGCTCTCAGGCTGTGCCTGCCCTAGTGACTCCATGGTGTAGAACAGCAGCTCTCAGGCTGCTAGTGACTCCTGCCCTAGTGACTCCATGGTGTAGAACAGCAGCTCTCAGGCTGCGCCTGTCCTGGTGACTCCATGGTGTAGAATAGCAGCTCTCAGGCTGCACCTGCCCTGGGTAACTCCATGGTGTGTGGGACAGCAGCTCTCAGGCTGCGCCTGCCCTGGTGACTCCATGGTGTGTGGGACAGCAGCTCTCAGACTGTGCCTGCCCTGGTGACTCCATGGTGTGTGGGACAGCAGCTCTCAGGCTGTGCCTGCCCTGGGTGACTCCATGGTGTCGAACAGCAGCTCTCAGGCTGCGCCTGCCTTGGTGACTCCATGGTGTAGAACAGCAGCTCTCAGGCTGCGCCTGCCCTGGTGACTCCATGGTGTGTGGGACAGCAGCTCTCAGGCTGCGCCTGCCCTGGTGACTCCATGGTGTAGAACAGCAGCTCTCAGGCTGCGCCTGCCCTGGTGACTCCATGGTGTAGAACAGCAGCACTCAGGCGGCGCCTGCCCTAGTGACTCCATGGTGTGTGGGACAGTAGCTCTCAGGCTGCGCCTGCCCTGGTGACTCCATGGTGTAGAGCAGCTCTCAGGCTGCGCCTGCCCTGGTGACTCCATGGGTGTAGAACAGCAGCTCTCAGGCTGCGCCTGCCCTAGTGACTCCATGGTGTAGAACAGCAGCTCTCAGGCTGCGCCTGCCCTAGTGACTCCATGGTGTGTGGGACAGCAGCTCCCAGGCTGCGCCTGCCCTGGGTGACTCCATGGTGTAGAATAGCAGCTCTCAGGCTGTACCTGCCCTGGTTGACTCCATGGTGTAGAACAGCAGCTCTCAGGCTGCGCCTGCCCTGGTGACTCCATGGTGTAGAACAGCAGCTCTCAGGCTGCGCCGGCCCTGGTGACTCCATGGTGTAGAACAGCAGCTCTCAGGCTGCGCCTGCCCTGGCGACTCCATGGTGTAGAACAGAAGCTCTCAGGCTGTGCCTGCACTAGCGACTCCATGGTGTGTGGAACAGCAGCACTCAGCTGGGCCTGCGCTAGTGACTCCATGGGGTAGAACAGCAGCTCTCAGGCTGTGCCTGCTCTGGTGACTCCATGGTGTAGGAACAGCAGCTCTCAGGCTGCGCCTGCCCTGGTGACTCCATGGGTGTAGGACAGCAGCTCTCAGGCTGCGCCTGCCCTGGTGACTCCATGGTGTAGACAGCAGCTCTCAGGCTGCGCCTGCCCCTGAGTGACTCCATGGTGTGTAGAACAGCAGCTCTCAGGCTGCGCCTGCCCTGAGTGACTCCATGGTGTGTAGAACAGCAGCTCTCAGGCTGTGCCTGCCCTAGTGACTCCATGGTGTGTAGAACAGCAGCTCTCAGGCTGCGCCTGCCCTAGTGACTCCATGGTGTGTAGAACAGCAGCTCTCAGGCTGCGCCTGCCCTAGTGACTCCATGGTGTGTAGAACAGCAGCTCTCAGGCTGTGCCTGCCCTAGTGACTCCATGGTGTGTAGAACAGCAGCTCTCAGGCTGTGCCTGCCCTAGTGACTCCATGGTGTAGAACAGCAGCTCTCAGGCTGCGCCTGCCCTGGTGACTCCATGGTGTAGAACAGCAGCTCTCAGGCTGCGCCTGCCCTGGTGACTCCATGGTGTGTGGGACAGCAGCTCTCAGGCTGCGTCTGCCCTGGTGACTCCATGGTGTAGAACAGCAGCTCTCAGGCTGCGCCTGCTCTGGTGACTCCATGGTGTAGGACAGCAGCTCTCAGGCTGCGCCTGCCCTGGTGACTCCATGGTGTAGAACAGCAGCTCTCAGGCTGCGCCTGCCCTGAGTGACTCCATGGTGTGTAGAACAGCAGCTCTCAGGCTGTGCCTGCCCTAGTGACTCCATGGTGTAGAACAGCAGCTCTCAGGCTGCTCCTGCCCTAGTGACTCCATGGTGTCGAACAGCAGCTCTCAGGCTGCGCCTGCCCTAGTGACTCCATGGTGTCGAACAGCAGCTCTCAGGCTGCGCCTGCCCTGGTGACTCCATGGTGTGTGGGACAGCAGCTCTCAGGCTGCGCCTGCCCTGGTGACTCCATGGTGTAGAACAGCAGCTCTCAGGCTGCGCCTGCCCTGGTGACTCCATGGTGTAGAACAGCAGCTCTCAGGCTGCGCCTGCCCTAGTGACTCCATGGTGTGTGGGACAGCAGCTCTCAGGCTGCGCCTGCCCTGGTGACTCCATGGTGTAGAACAGCAGCTCTCAGGCTGCGCCTGCCCTGGTGACTCCATGGTGTAGAACAGCAGCTCTCAGGCTGCGCCTGCCCTGGTGACTCCATGGTGTAGAACAGCAGCTCTCAGGCTGCGCCTGCCCTGAGTGACTCCATGGTGTGTAGAACAGCAGCTCTCAGGCTGCTGCCTGCCCTAGTGACTCCATGGCGTGTAGAACAGCAGCTCTCAGGCTGCGCCTGCCCTAGTGACTCCATGGTGTGTAGAACAGCAGCTCTCAGGCTGCGCCTGCCCTAGTGACTCCGTGGTGTGTAGAACAGCAGCTCTCAGGCTGTGCCTGCCCTAGTGACTCCATGGTGTGTAGAACAGCAGCTCTCAGGCTGTGCCTGCCCTAGTGACTCCATGGTGTAGAACAGCAGCTCTCAGGCTGCGCCTGCCCTGGTGACTCCATGGTGTAGAACAGCAGCTCTCAGGCTGCGCCTGCCCTGGTGACTCCATGGTGTGTGGGACAGCAGCTCTCAGGCTGCGTCTGCCCTGGTGACTCCATGGTGTAGAACAGCAGCTCTCAGGCTGCGCCTGCTCTGGTGACTCCATGGTGTAGGACAGCAGCTCTCAGGCTGCGCCTGCCCTGGTGACTCCATGGTGTAGAACAGCAGCTCTCAGGCTGCGCCTGCCCTGAGTGACTCCATGGTGTGTAGAACAGCAGCTCTCAGGCTGTGCCTGCCCTAGTGACTCCATGGTGTAGAACAGCAGCTCTCAGGCTGCTCCTGCCCTAGTGACTCCATGGTGTCGAACAGCAGCTCTCAGGCTGCGCCTGCCCTAGTGACTCCATGGTGTAGAACAGCAGCTCTCAGGCTGCGCCTGCCCTGGTGACTCCATGGTGTGTGGGACAGCAGCTCTCAGGCTGCGCCTGCCCTGGTGACTCCATGGTGTAGAACAGCAGCTCTCAGGCTGCTGCCTGCCCTGGTGACTCCATGGTGTGTGGGAACAGCAGCTCTCAGGCTGCGCCTGCCCTGGTGACTCCATGGTGTAGAACAGCAGCTCTCAGGCTGTGCCTGCCCTAGTGACTCCATGGTGTAGAACAGCAGCTCTCAGGCTGCGCCTGCCCTGGTGACTCCATGGTGTAGAACAGCAGCTCTCAGGCTGCGCCTGCCCTGGTGACTCCATGTGTGTAGAACAGCAGCTCTCAGGCTGTGCCTGCCCTGGTGACTCCATGGTGTAGAACAGCAGCTCTCAGGCTGCGCCTGCCCTGGTGACTCCATGGTGTAGAACAGCAGCTCTCAGGCTGCGCCTGCCCTGGTGACTCCATGGTGTGTGGGACAGCAGCTCTCAGGCTGGCTGCCTGCCCTGGTGACTCCATGGTGTAGAACAGCAGCTCTCAGGCTGCGCCTGCCCTGGTGACTCCATGGTGTAGAACAGCAGCTCTCAGGCTGCGCCTGCCCTGAGTGACTCCATGGTGTGTAGAACAGCAGCTCTCAGGCTGCGCCTGCCCTAGTGACTCCATGGTGTGTAGAACAGCAGCTCTCAGGCTGTGCCTGCCCTAGTGACTCCATGGTGTAGAACAGCAGCTCTCAGGCTGCGCCTGCCCTAGTGACTCCATGGTGTAGAACAGCAGCTCTCAGGCTGCGGCCTGCCCTAGTGACTCCATGGTGTCGAACAGCAGCTCTCAGGCTGCGCCTGCCCTAGTGACTCCATGGTGTAGAACAGCAGCTCTCAGGCTGCGCCTGCCCTGAGTGACTCCATGGTGTGTAGAACAGCAGCTCTCAGGCTGCGCCTGCCCTGAGTGACTCCATGGTGTGTAGAACAGCAGCTCTCAGGCTGTGCCTGCCCTAGTGACTCCGTGGTGTGTAGAACAGCAGCTCTCAGGCTGTGCCTGCCCTAGTGACTCCATGGTGTAGAACAGCAGCTCTCAGGCTGCGCCTGCCCTAGTGACTCCGTGGTGTGTAGAACAGCAGCTCTCAGGCTGCGCCTGCCCTAGTGACTCCGTGGTGTGTAGAACAGCAGCTCTCAGGCTGCGCCTGCCCTAGTGACTCCGTGGTGTGTAGAACAGCAGCTCTCAGGCTGCGCCTGCCCTAGTTACTCCGTGGTGTGTAGAACAGCAGCTCTCAGGCTGCGCCTGCCCTAGTGACTCCGTGTTGTGTAGAACAGCAGCTCTCAGGCTGCGCCAGCGCTAGTGACTCCGTGGTGTGTAGAACAGCAGCTCTCAGGCTGCGCCTGCCCTAGTGACTCCGTGGTGTGTAGAACAGCAGCTCTCAGGCTGCGCCTGCCCTAGTGACTCCGTGGTGTGTAGAACAGCAGCTCTCAGGCTGCGCCTGCCCTAGTGACTCCGTGGTGTGTAGAACAGCAGCTCTCAGGCTGCGCCTGCCCTAGTGACTTCGTGGTGTGTAGAACAGCAGCTCTCAGGCTGTGCCTGCCCTAGTGACTCCGTGGTGTGTAGAACAGCAGCTCTCAGGCTGTGCCTGCCCTAGTGACTCCGTGGTGTGTAGAACAGCAGCTCTCAGGCTGTGCCTGCCCTAGTGGCTCCATGGTGTAGAACAGCAGCTCTCAGGCTGCGCCTGCCCTGGTGACTCCATGGTGTAGAACAGCAGCTCTCAGGCTGCGCCTGCCCTGCTGACTCCATGGTGTAGAACAGCATCTCTCAGGCTGCGCCTGCCCTGGTGACTCCATGGTGTGTGGGACAGCAGCTCTCAGGCTGCGTCTGCCCTGGTGACTCCATGGTATAGAACAGCAGCTCTCAGGCTGCGCCTAAACCTTTCTTACTCTATTCTGCACAGCAGTAGTTTGCTGTGAGCGTCTGTTTTAATGCGGAGGTGTGATGACCACACCTGTTTGTATAGTCAACAGCTGCCTTCTGCCTGATGCCACCATAGGCGGAAGTTGCAAGTACCTCACATGTGCCAACTCATCCCGCTGCATCGAGGAGCCCCTGTACTCGTGGACATCCTGGTCACATCGGCAACAGCAGACATGGGAGCTTTCAACCTCACCAGACAAGAACTCCTCACTAGAGACCATAGATGGAGGGACACCCTGAGAGTGGACACAGCAGCACCCTGACCCTGTCACCTCAGCACTTGTCACAAGCCTTGCCCAGGAAAATCACACAGTGGAGAACTTCTTGTTTCCCGTCCCCTCAGGCTAGAGCACATTGTGACCTCTCTTGCCTCCGACGCCCGTGCACGGCCCACTTCCTGGCTGACTCCCCAGCTGACGCTCTGCACCTGCACCTGCCGTCCCCTCTCCCTGACCGGTTCATCGAAACCCTGATCCGACCCGGCAGTGGCTCCGTGACTGCACCACCCCCTCTCATTGCCTGGCTCTGGCTCAGTGACCTGCAACCCCTTCCAGTCCTGCTCTAACCCTTTCTCAGTCTCCTGTGACCTATTTATATATTGTGGTGTGGAGCGTGGTGTGTGACCTGAGTGTCACAGAAGTTAGAAGTTAATACTGGCACAAAGGACCTGTGATCGTGCCTTATGCCCACCAGCGGACCCAAGTGTCCACTGAGCTGCCACTAGTGAAGTGGTGTAGCCTGTGCCTTTATTGTTAGCAACTGTAACATCGTGGACAAACACAGACGTGATTGGTCTACGATAGTGACAGCTCGCTCGTGACAGCGTCACACTTGGCAAACTGTTGTGCAGCTTGCCTTTTTCATTTAAAGTACCTCATAATCTGTCAGCTGTGTGTGCTCCGCCTGTGCACACAGTGTGCCTGCACACTGTCAGGTCGTGGGTAACCCCCACCCCATGCACATAGTGTAACCCCCACCCCATACACTGCCAGGTCATGTGTGCCCCACCTGTGCACACAGTGTGCCCACACACTGTCAGCTGTGTGTGCTCCGCCTGTGCACACAGTGTGCCCGCACACTGTCAGGTCGTGTGTAACCCCCACCCCATGCACATAGTGTGCCCACGCACTGTCAGGTCATGTGTGCCCCGCCTGTGCACACAGTGTGCCCACGCACTGTCAGGTCATGCGTGCTCTGCCTGTGCACACAGTGTGCCCGTACACTGTCAGGTCATGTGTAACCCCCACCCCATGCATATAGTGTGCCCGCACACTGTCAGGTCATGTGTGCCCCGCCTGTGCACACAGTGTGCCTGCATACTCCAGCAATCCTCTGGGCTTGCTGAGCAGCATGACAGTGCAGTCCCTGGAGTGTGGTGTGGGGGACCCCTATGGTCAAGGGCGGCTCTTCAGTCTCTTAAGTGTGGCTGAATTGCTTGGCCCTTTGCTTTATTCTCTCAGGCATATAATTTCAAAGTATTCACTCGTTTTCTACCTTATTTTGCTAACTTAATTCTCAGAAGGATTTAGAACATGTTTCCTAAAGAAAAGGCCGATGTCCCCACCCTCAGAAGTAGGGCTCGGAGAAGCCCAAGCATTGGTGGCGTGGGCACGTGTGGGTGAGGGATGGGCCAGCGCACTCTTCCTGTAGCACTCCTGCATCCTCGGCAAGGCTCAAGATCAGGGCCACGGCCTGGGGTCTTTATCAACCCTCGGAGCTAGAAATACCTGTAAGTTAACGTTGGTGGGTTTGCTCAGAAAGTCCTCTGTGACCTGGGAAGTCCACGTCTATTAAGGCCTTACTCCCAGGTTGACAGGAAACACTGAAATACAGTCGTAAGTCATAAGCTGAGCTGTTCATCTCCCGTGGGAGCCACGTCGTGTTAAGCTTTGTTTCTTCTTTTTAGCACCATGGTCTCGCGGGGCCGGAGCTCACAGCTCCTCGCTGCACAGATCTGCTGAGGGCCACACAAGGAGCAGGTTCTCCACGGGGTGTTTCAACGGGGGGCGGAAGCCGGCAGCTAGGACTGCGGAAGAAGCTGCAGTGAGCATCCGTGGAGGCACTAGGGCCGTAGGGTTGCCAGGAGGGATGAGTTTGGCCACGTCAGAATGCACTGACGTGTTCCCTGTGAAAACCGTCGCCTTCTGATTTGGGGAGAGGGGGAGGCAGCAGCCTTCCCGTGGAAGCTTCCAGCTGCCTTGCGGATGCTTGTTTTCTTCCTCCTGGAGAACAGAAGCAAAGCTGTGTCGACATTGGTCTTCGGATAATAAGCGGGCTCTGGCTCCCTGTGTACCGTGAATCAAGAATGCCTTCGTGCGTGCCAGCGTGACTCAGCCCAAAGAATGTTCTGATTTACTCAATTGTTCTCCCTAAATAAGTTAGAGTAGTTTATTCAGGAGTAATTGGATTTTCACATTTTTTGCTGGGTCTTAGGAGGATGTAGGGTAATAAAAGATAAGCATTGCCTTCTGGAGTGACCTTCACCGAGGGGAGACAGCGGACATGGGGTGGGTCACGTGACGCTGGCCCTGGCCACAGGATGCGGCGGGCCTGTGCGTGTTACTTCACCAAGGAGGGAGCCAGAGACACGAGTCCAGCTGGGTTGGCTCACGTGGAGAGCAGGCTGAGCCCCGCTGGGCGGCTCAGTGACCAACAGGACAAGGCCCCGCTTCCTGCAGCTGCGGCCATCCCCGGATGGTCACCCAGGCCTCCCCGGGTCTCCAGGCCACCCTCCTGCTCCCAGGACATGGTTACTGGGGGTCTGGTCACAGTGTCTCTCTGCTTCGCACTTCCCTGGATTCACACCACCCTGAGAAGGACGGTGACGACCCCTGGCAGGACCTCAGGGTCATGACCTTGTCTCCGGTCACTGCGGCCGTCTCCCAGCTGCCCCACTTCTACCCCTCATTCCCCACTGGCCACTTCATGTCCTGCTAGGGGACTGTCTTAATGCCCTCTTCAGAGCCGTCAGCATGCCCTCTGCTCCGCGTCACCGCCACCCACCACCTGGGAGCCGATACCCAGGTCCAGGAGAGAAAGCCTCTGCCGCCCCGTCGGGCGCTGCCTGAGGCTGTGGGTCCTCCAGCGCCTCGCCCTGCTGCAGTCTGGCTCTCACTGGTCAGCACGCGTCTGTGTGTGAGGTCACCTGTCACTGCACAGGGTCCACATCACACGGCTCTTCCTCAGCAAGGGGCTCAGCAGCAGCACGTGCCGGCACCTCGCGACAGCCGGTCAGGATTGGTGGCAAAGGGTGGAAGCCCTGCCTTTCCCGGGGTTAGGGGTCCGCCTGAAACCAGTCCTTTCTACTCACTGTTGCGAATGGGGACACGATGATGAGCGTGGGCTCCCGGGGATTCTGCAAGCCAGGAGAGAGTCACCAGTGAGAATAGCAGTGAGTGGAGAGGAGGCCCTCGAGGTGGGGCCAGGGCGTGCTCAGAGATCACGCGCGGCCTCCTCGTGCACAGCGCAATGCCGTCCTTCAGTGTTTTGAACAAGTGATGCATGAGTCTAAGAACTTCTGCTTTGTACCAGATGAAGTCTTTATGCCAGCTGAGAACCAGAACTCTAGATTCATGTGTGTCATCTACACCTGGAATTAGCACTCTCCTGGATTCACTGAGGCACAGCGCTGAGTGCTTTTCTAGGGAATCTGGGAGTATGCGGAGGCCCTCGCATGCTGTGCACGCAGCCCGCACGCCACGGCCTTTACAAAGGGCGTTTTGCGAAGATCCGCTGATCTTCTTTGCCCCCTTAAGGCGGTACTTTAAGTTGCCATTATTCCTGGATTTTAGACAGAAATGACCAGTTTTTCTTTTCACCACCGTCAGCTCAGTCTGTTGGCGCGGTTTACTCGTGTAAACAAGGCAAAACTGCGTATCTACATCCACTGCCCGTGGCCTGCGCTGAGCCACCCACACACGCAGCTGTGCAGTTCCCACGCACCCACTCCAGCGGCTGGAACAGAAGCGCGACCACCACTGCATTCCCAAGACTTCACTCTTGTCACTCGTGGACTTTCTGTTGTACAAAGCGCCTGCTGTGGTGTGGGGTCCCCAGTGTCCTCTATCCTGCATTTAATGCAAATTACCTCAAAAAATAAACAAGTCTGCAAACCACAGCCCCAGGGTGTGCACCAGGGCTGCTGCTTCCCAAGTGCTCTGGCGTGCGGCCAGGAGCCGATGCTCAGTTGGTGACGGACCAGCCGTGGGAGCAGGTGGCGCCTGCAGCACGCCCCTGGCCTCCTGTTGTCTGCCCCGCACGCCGCCGTGCGGGGCAGCTGGGACAAGAGCTCCGAAAGGCAAGAAGAAACCCCACATTGAACGCGGCTCTTGGGGAGCGGGGAAGCTTGCTGCTGCTGGTCTGCGGCTGCTGGGGCGAGAGTGAGGCTTGGAACTGGCCACGGGCAGCATCCCAGGAAGCACCCGAGTGGGCCTCCGCTCCAGACTTGCCCGAGTCCAGCCAGCGGCACGAGTCTGCGTGTCACTTCACGAGAACCAGCAGCAGACCGCGCCGCTGGGCCTGAGGGATGGTCTCAGCAACCTGGGTCTGTGGCGTGAAGGTGCCAGCAGGGGTCCCAGAGACAAGTGTGCCCTCAGGGCAGGCCACTGGTCCTCTGAAGAAGTCCACACAGCAGGAGGTGGGAAGCCACACAGTCTCCTCCGTGCGGGACTCGGGCACAGGACAACAGGCCGTCAGCAGATCAGCAGCGAAGTCCCAGGGGCGCGCAGGACTGCGGGTGAATGCCAGAGCTGCTGCCGACTGAGACGTAGGTCCCCGTCTCTCTCTCCACTTCCTCCGTCTCGTTGTGACACCTTGCATGAGAATCTCAGTGTGTGGGCGGGGAGCAGCTCGGTGAAGTGCTGAGATCCATGCACACAGAGAGTCTATGAGCTCACACTTGGAGCTCACACTTGTCTTGTAAGGCAGTGGAGTTCACGGGAGGCCGTCCAGGTGTTTCCAAGGACAGAGTGCAGTGGGCCAGCGTGGGGTGCTCCCGGGGCTTCCTGCCCGGGGCTGGGAGTGGAGCCTGAGGCCTCACCCCCGTGTGCACTGGCCGTGCGGGAGCGCGTGGCCGGGTGTGGCACCTGCGAGGAAGGACGGCCGCGGGGCTAAGCGAGCGGCGGTGCTCTTCCCTCAAAGGACGTCAGAGCACCTGCCCTCAGAGCTGCTCCTTGGTCCAGAGCACACAGGTGTCCCCAGCGTCACCGACAGCTGCGCCTTCAGCTGCTCCTGAGGTCATTAAAGCCTGCTATAGGTCCTCCTTCTTTCACCTCCTGAGGCCTGCATCAGTCTCAATGCCCAGAAGCCTCCACTTTTACCAAAATATGGATATTTCAAGCTATGGTTATTTTTTGGAAATTAAGAAAAATTCTTTAGACCATATGGGAGAGGGAAAATGAAATGAAATATATTTTTCTCCAAAATTTATTATGTTTGCAAGCCTTCCTTGGTGAGAAGTCATGCTATTGCAGAACTGGGGGGGTGGTAGTAAAATTCTCTATTGGTATCAAAACCCTCGAGTCACTAAGCCAAAAGTGAATTTCAAATAAATCGCAATAAGCATTATTATGTTAAAAATGAAGATTCTGAAAGCGTGTGGTGTTGAATGAACAGAACCAATAAGTCAACCTGAACAACGCATGGGACTGGAAAAGAAGGGCGCGCGGTGCCCGGGAGGTGCGGGGCGCTGTGCCTGGGGAGCGGGCTCTGCGCAGGCACTCCTGGCCAGCAGGTCATTCAGTGGAGGAGCCTGAGAAACTTCCAGAGAGCCACGGAGATGCTCAGGAGATGCTCACCAACAAACTACCTAGAAAGCTGCTGTCGGGCTCCCTTCCGCAACCACCAAAACTGGAGAAATCTGTTAAAAAGTAAGCATTTCTGTTGTCAGAATTTTTTTTTCCCAAGATCCTACCAAAAAGTTTGACCTGCAAGCAACTGCTTGCCTTCCTAGTACAACAAGGCCAAGTTTGAATACACGTGTTTTAAAAACAGCACCATCAAGGTATAATTCACACACCGCAAGTTCATTCACTTGGAGCATGTGAGTCAACCCTGCACGGTGGTGCACAGGTCACAGCTTCCTGGGAGGCCGGCAGCACAGATAGGGCTTGAGCCAGGATTCGAGGCCAGCCTGGGCAACAAAGTGAGAGCCTGCCTCAAAAGAAAAAAATATCTGAAGTCCATAATTCAAAGACTTTTAGTATATTAACAGAGAATTGTATTTACAGATGTCACCATGAGCTGAATTGGACATTTTCATCATTCCAAACTTGGACAGATTTAATGTCAAGTGAAAGAAAGATGTACTCTTAGAAAGATTGGCTATTTTCATTTTCTTACTGTGGGCCAAGCCACCTTCCACTGTCTGCAGCTGGGCGACTGTTGTGGTCATGGTCACCAGGTCATGAGGCCCAGGTAAGCCATGAGAGGCTTGTAAGGTCAAGAAAGACTGAAGTGGCCCTCTGCTGTCCCTCAATAATGAAGCTTGATGGCATCTCAAATAGCCATTGCTTTTGCTTCCATTTATAAATAGTCCTAGATTTCTTCTTTTTTCCTTCGTAACTGTTCTTATTTCATCATGTCCTCTGCTTATTGCATGGAACCTTTGCCTCTTCTGAAGTCCTCTAATTGTCTAAATGTGCTACTCTGAAGTGTCATCTGGACCTCATTTTTTCCCGCGTCTTCTGACTGTCCTTTCCTCGAACTCACTCTGAGATCTTTTACTTTGGCAATCCTACACGAGCCCAGGGGCAATTTCTCCCCTTCAGAGAGGTTTTAGAGCTCAGCCTCCAAACACGAGTCTATCCTTGTCTGTTGGTTTGGGGTTCTGCTGGAGGCCCAGTTCTCTGGAGCAGAGGTGAGGGCTGGCATGCCTGCAGGATGTTCCACTCCTGCGGAGGGGGAAGATCTGAAGATGGAGCAGCTCTGCGTGAAGGGAGGCCCTTCACACCCAGGGGCCCAGCGAGGAGCCCAGGGTGCTTCCTGCATGTCAGTGCTTCCCGTGCAGGCCCCAGACGGCCGGCTCTCACGTCTTCAGCCTCTGGTCCAGGCACTCAGAAGTGTGATGCAGTTTTGTGCAGTTGAGATAAACACTGAGGGCCATGAGGGCACTCTCACCCGATGGGGCGACATTTCCTGCTTCCAGGGGCCCTGCGAGCCCTCACAGTGCCCCCATGCTACCCAGTCCCCCACTTCCAGGGGCCCTGCGTGCCCTCCACAGTGCCCCCATGCCACCCAGACCCCCGCTTCCAGGGGCCCTGCGTGCCCTCCACAGTGCCCCTGTTGTCGCCTGAAGTGATGGCCGCTTGGAGCAAAGAAGCCGCGGGAAGAAGTTTAGAGACGAACTGGAAACAAACAGCTCTTTATTCTGATAACTTTTCTCTCTGGCTCTAACTACACCCCGACACGCCATCCATGCTCCTCTAACCTCCAAAATGGCGCAGACCTCCTCCGCAATCTTGCTAAAGTCCCTCGAGATCTCCGGCCAAGTCTCGCAAGATCCCGGGCCAAGTCCCGTGAGACTACGGAAGGCGCCAATGCCCAAACATGTCCAAAGCCAAAGCCCGTAGTCCACCACAATTTAAGCCATCTCCCCAAACAGGGGGCATGCCCCCATGCCACCCAGACCCCCGCTTCCAGGGGCCTGCGTGCCCTCCACAGTGCCCCCATGCCCCAGACCCCCGCTTCCAGGGGCCCTGCGTGCCCTCCACGTGCCCTCATGCCACCCAGACCCCCGCACAGGGGTGCGTGCCCCCACAGAGCCCCCATGCCAGCCAGACCCCCGCTTCCAGGGGCCCTGCGTGCCCTCCACAGTGCCCTCATGCCAGCCAGACCCCTGCTTCCAGGTGTCTTTAGGGTGCAGCCCTCCAGAATCCTGAGGGCTTCTGGGAAGCAGCTGGAGGAAGGCCAGTGGCATAACAAAGCAGCGACTGCCCTCCCGGCCCCAGGATGGGCTTCCCCCTCCCCTCCCATCCCCACAGGGCCCACATGCTCACCTGGTGGCTCCCCGACCCCATCCTGAGAGTGCGAGCTGGGGTCACGATGCCCTCCCTGTGCTGGGCTGCTGCCCTTGCTTACTGATGCAAGTGGGCAGGAGAGAAGCAGGCGGAGCCGGCGAGGACCACCCAGCTGCCACGCACGCTCTTTCTGGCCCCATTGAGTAGGCATGACCCCTCCTCCTCTGATGGCCAGGAGGACCGGCCTTGGCAAGATGATGCCTTCTTTCCCGCAGGTCCTTGACATCAAGGGCTGGGACTTCCCAGACAGTACCCATAGCGTACAGTTCCACAGGACGCTGGCCATGTCTCCTGGAGAAAGCATGCTCCTTCTGAGGATCAGCACCCCAGCCGCGCCACGCCAGACCTGAGGGACGAGGCCCACATCCTCGCACCACTGCACGCAGGTCGTGGTGCCGTTTCCGCTGCATCCTAGACGAGCGCCCCTTCCTCAGCGCACCTTGCCCTTCACCTGCCCTCGAAACGTCCGACTATGTTGTCAGCTTCTTCGTCCTCTAGTTCTTCACCTAGCTTTGAACACCTGGAGAAACAAATTTATTCTAGGCTTCAGTAGGCTTTAGTAGTCATCCATGACAACATAGATGCGTCTTTTTTTTTTTTTTTTTTTGGTACCAGGGATTGAACTCAGGGGCACTCAGCCCCTGAGCCTCATCCCCAGCCCTATTTTGTATTTTGTTTAGAGGCAGGGTCTCGCTGAGTTGCTTAGGGCCTCGCTGTTGCTGAGGCTGGCTTTGAACTCACTGTCTTCCTGCCTCACCTCCCGAGCCTCTGGGATCACAGGGTGTAGTCCGCCTGGCACACTGATGCGTCTTTACATGGTGAAACTTGTTACCTGGCTTCAGGCAGTGACAGTGTGCCCAGAGACTGCCACGTGGTGGACAGCTAGAGCATGTCCCTGCCACATAGTCCGTGCAAGTCTAGGAGTGGACCAGGTCCCTCAGGCCGTGACCTTTGCCCATTGGACCCAGTAGGTGCCCTCCACCACCAGCCGTGGGCCCAAACCTGCTGCTTCTAGACACCTTGTCTGGCTGTGACTGGCTGATTTTGCTCTGTTCTTGCTTCTTTCTTTCTTTCTGCTATCTTTCTCTTGTTTTCCAGGAAGCCACGATCATGCCGCAAGCATCACTGGGCTACTTGGATTTTGTTTCTAGACGGCTCCGGACCTTCACCACCTGCACACCTGCCCCTCAGCTGCTCAGGCCTGGCCCACTAGTGCCAGTGCCCCTGCGTTGCTGTAGATGGTCCCCATCTGCTCCCTCTTATGAGCCGTGGACGCAGATCAGACGTGTGATCATCAATGCACTTCACAGGAAGGTCCCTTCCGTCACTCTGAGGAAAAAAACAATGCTTTGCCCCAAGCATGCATTTCTCAACAGGGTTTTCCAAGGTTGGAGGCATCCTTCCACTACAGTGAACTTGACTGCACGATTCGGTGAGGGAGATGAACCTCATCATCTATCAATCACTCGTTTCCTGTCAATACAGAAAAATTAAATTGGCATAAAGTTTATTTATTTTCACATGGCATTTTTCAATATGCAAGTTTTAAGGACTAAATTATGGATTCTACTCTCTTTGAAATGTGTCCTGTATCTCTCTTGAAACTCAGTAATTTAGAAACAATGAATATAAAACAGCATTATCTAACCTAGAGTAAATGCTTAAATCGTCGTCATTATTTCATCAAATTTTATTGTGGTTTAGTGGGGGGCTCTGCATCTCCGTGCGCACCCTTTGATTGTACCATTACTTCCCCTGGGCCTTCTCCTTAGGTGTCTTCTCAAACACCACACAGAACAGTAACAGTGAAGCTCATCAGATCTTATTGTTCACGTCCATAACAGTTTTTGAAATTTCAATGCCATTTTCAGTTGCCAGACATAACAAGTCTGCTGTAAAAATCCTACTTCTTTACCTGTCTGTCATGGAATCCCCGCTCCCGTAAGTCTCCTGACTCCTCACGTTGCTTCCTGACACCCACCTGCTGCGGAGCCATTCTAACTTGTTCCTCACCTCGCCTTGCGGTGGAATATGACCTGACTATCAAACAAACATAGTAAGCCAGAGTCTAAGTGAAATAATTTTGTTGATTCTTAAGTTTCTTTCCTCAAACTGGGTGTTTATATTGATCCTGCACTCTGTTTCCCAGGTAAATTCATCTAACATTTTTTAAAAACTAAGTCAGAATGTGTATTGGATTGTGCAAACTTCCATGGGCACCTGGGGTATTTGCTGGGATTGCAGCCACTCATGTCATGTGTCTGAACGTCAGCACCAGCACTGGTGTCCTGTGCGTCACACATGCAAATAGGGGGAGGGCCCCGGCCTGGAGCCAGGCCCTGAGTGTCCTGCACATTCCTATCCACGAGGCGGGCACCGCCTGAAGCCACAGGCCCTATAAGAACAAGTGGCATCCCTACGCTGAACACTTGGGCCACATAATTGTTCAAAAGCAAATTGCCATCATACAGTAAAACTCCCAGGAAAGAAACAAAAACCCAAAGTGCATAAAATTATGATTGTGGCTAAATATTTTCTAAAATGTAACTAGAGGCACAGATATCAGAACGACAGAGATAGCATTTCTCACATGTCAGATGTGAAAATTAAAATGCGACCATGAGTGACACACGGCACATCTGAATCAGGCACTCACGCCTGGTGGCATGCAGTTAGTCAGCCTCTGCAGTAGGAGAACCTCCAACAAGGTACCACATGCACGCACCTTCTGACCCAGCTTTATACTCCCTGGAATTCACCCTGAAATGCTTTGGTGAAAACAAAGCACAAGTGCACAAGATTCCTCACTGGAGAACTGTTTAAGTGCAAAATATTGGAAACAGCATTAACACCCGCGGCCAGGAGAATGGCCGAGGGAACTGTGACTACAGCCGTGCACTGAAGCACTGGGCAGCCCAGAGCAGAGCTGGGGTGCATCCCAAGACAGGCGTGGGGTTAGTCCCAGTACGTGTCGTGTCACGCGTGCACACACACACCCACTAGAAATCAGAAGCCAGCAAGAGCTGTGTGGCAGCAGGATGGGAAAGCGGGAAGACGCGCACACTGTCCCCGTGTCCCGGCGAGTGCTCAGACGATCCCCGCTGCGTGTTTCTGCGCAGGGGGAGCGAGCTGACGCTGGTGGGGGGAGCCCACCCCTGCAGTCCTGTGCAGCACCGCGTGGGCAGCGTGTGCCGTGCACCTGAACTGGCCGGAACACTCAGGGGAGTCCTCGCTCCGCCTGTCTTGGTGTTGGCACTAGGGTGCGGAGGACAGTCAGCCCCGTGACACACGGATGCTCAGCTCTGCCAGCGTGTGCTTGCCCCAGAGAGGACGCGAGAGCCCCCGGGATGTGGGCCTGCAGAGCCGTGCTGCTGAGAGCCACGGCCACTTCTCTTGTCCTGGCGAGTCAGACTGCAGGTGTGACCTTTACGGGGACTGTCCAGCACTCGGAAACACTGTGCTCACAACATCTGATTTTAAAAGCGATGTCTGCTTAAACTGGGGTTGAATATAGCAAACTATTTGACCAACTGTAAATAGAAACCCCCTCCCCTGCTGTTTTTGACTAGGATTCACTTTGTGATTTGATGCCGTAGCAAGAAACTTTAATAACTAAATACCAATATGTCAACAACACAGAAAGATAAGATTAGAGAAACGTTCTCACTTTAACAGTAGATTGCAGTGTTTAAAAACAGTTTTTAATCCTCTATGGCAACAGAGAAATATGTTTAATCCAGAAATTTCTTGTGTTGTGATTGCTTCATTCAGTGGCTGCAGCACCACTGAGTACTTTTCTGGCTGTGCTTAGTACTCCAGGTAGAAAGCGCGTCCAGCATCTGCAGGTCTGTGCAGGTCGCTTTCTCTGAGGCAAGCTCACCTGGGAAGCCCCTCAGGGCGCCCACTGTCACACAAAGGGCGGATCCACACAGCCTGCAGGGCCCTGCCTGCTCTGCCTGGGACGCAGCTCACCATGTTAACTCCACACACGCCCAGTGCCAGAAACCAGCCTTGCTGTCACTGATGAACTCAACCCGATTCTATCCTAAGATTGGGAGCCATAAAGTTTAAGAAAAAAATTCATTTCTGTTTTACTAAGATGTTTATTTGGCCTGACCATACTCTGAGAGTTAATGTTCTTTGGAATTCCTGCCCTGAACTCACACAGGCCTGGCTCTCCTTGAGCAGATAACAACCCTCCCTGAAACCTCAGTGGCGCCTCATAAGTTCCAACAGGAATTTTAATTTACTCCCTACCTTGAAATGATAAGCCATGTAGATCACTAGCCTGCTATCTGCCTTTGTATCACATTTGCCAGAACGCTGTTAGCTGTAAGTTCCCAAGACATCCCCCCTCTTTTTTTTTTTTTTTTTTTTTTTAATTTTATGTGCTATAAAAAACTTGTCTTCTCGGAGAGCGGGGCTGATCTCGAGCCCGGTGTTTGGGAGGGCAGCCGCTAGCCAGCTCTCTTTGTGTGCACGACATAAGCTTGCTTTAATTTGATTTGAAATTCTAGTCGGTGGTCTTTGCGTCATGGATCAACAGTCACCACCAGACAGAGCATGTGAATGTGGCCTGACCTTTACCAGGGAGTGCACTGCGCCCTGGGGAACAGGGGACCTGCACCGCGGGCTGGAGAATGTCACTAAAGCTGTGATTGCTTGCTGACGCTCCCGAGTTGGTCAGATTGAGGGATTGCCGGCTTGGTGCAGCTCCGTCCATGGGATGATTACTTAGATGATTCACAGTAAGCAGAAACTAATTCTCCAAAACATCACAACAACTTCAAGCATTGTAAATATGCCTTCACTGCTAAAACTCATAACCTTTGTACACTTAACATATTTCTAAGCTGCCTTTATACATGCATACACAGTTTTTTGGATCTCATAATCCTTGGCTCATGAAACACTTCAAACAGAGGACCAGCAATACGTCACTTTATCTACCTATCATCTATCTATCTATCTGTCTATCTATCTATCTATCTATCTATCTATCTATCATGTATCATCTATCTTCACTCAGCATTAAGTGCCTGGTAAGCCATCACCTAAAACAAAACTTGGACCTTCCTTGAAAACAATGCAGATTTACTTCTCCCCGACCAGTAGGCAACCCCGCTTCACCTCCTTGCTTCCCATCTACAGTGGCTGCCATCTGTTTTCTGGATTCATCATTTCTTTACTTGGTGTCTATCTAGTTCAAAGGTATGTCACATGTTTGATAAGGTACTAGCTAAATAAAAATCATGAGAGCCACTTATCAAAATCAAACCTTGCATTTTCTCCTTTATTTTTTCCATGTAACATTCATTAGGTTATTTTTATAATTGCAGGTATAAAGAACCATGCTTCTGAAATGGGAATGAGAGCCCCTCTCTCAGAGTAAAAGACTGACCTGAGACAAGGCCAGACCTATGCTAACCTGTTGGAACTCCATCCCAAAACAATAATCAGGTGAGTGACTGCTGTAAGTATGTCCCCCAAAAGATAGGGGGAAATTCAAATTAGAAAGGATGGACACTCGAGTCATCATTCAAACACTGTTTTATGGAGGGATTTGTTTATTGATTGGGCACTGGGATTCACACTGATTTCAGGGGGTCTCATTACATTTGGAGGAGGGGAGGGTGAGAAGGCAGATGGATGTAGGACATGGGTGTGCCTGACGTGGAGGGTCCCAGATGGGGACATTGAAGTCCACCCCAAGAAGGTCAAGGTGTTGCACCAGAACACTTTGTTACCGTTTAGACATCTATGCTCGGGAAGAAGTAAGTCAGACACTAAGAAGGAACTGGGTCTGTGCGACAGCCTGAGGAGAGGGTGCCTTGTAGCGGAGCTCCTGAGGGGCAGCAGGGGGAGGCTGCTGGGGCAGCGCCCGCAGGTGAGTCTTCCAAGGGCTGCCGGTGGGCTGCGTCCTGGAGGAAAGCAGGACTCTGGTGAAGCTGGCCCCGGTGTGGCGGGGCTGGAGGCTTGTGCGGTGCAGCCTGTTGTCCACACCTCATCCTGGAGCCAGCCTAGGCCAGAACAGAGCAGAAGGAAGCAGGCGGGGCCGGGCCGCAGCAGCCAGGCGTTTAGGAGAGCTGCTCTTCCTCCTGGTGGGCAGCAACTCACGTCAAGAGGCCAACGAGAAGGTCCGAGCTCAGGGGGACGCGTGGGGGTGAGGCTGGCAGATGGCCGTCTCGTGTGCACGTGCGAATCCCACCACTGTGCATGCCTATAGCACACCAATAAAAGAGTGTGGAAAGAGGGGAAAAGAATGTCTGTGGGCTCTTGTTACAGGGACCGTGGGGATGGGTGGTGGGGCAGGACCCCGCGATATCTCCCCTGCTGATGGCGAGTCCAAATTTTAAAATCTACGCACTTCCTAGCCACGGGCCAGGCCGTGCTCAGGCCCATCGTGGGGCGCGGAGGGGCTGAGAAGGCAGCCCATATGCCCTGGCCTTGCAGAGCACAGGCGCACCTGCGCCAGGTCACTGCGGCTCCTCGCAGCAGCAGGTTCAGGTGCCGTGGGGGCCGCGCCCGGCAGCCTCCCTGGCCTTCCTGGGGCCCGTGGTTCTGCCAGCTCCCAGTGAACCCTGCCCACTTACCTCATCTTTAAAGAACAAAGAGGAAGTCGGCCATATTCATTTTGAGAAAGAAAGTGATCATAGTGATGACAATACTGATTGCAAATGGTGTTTGGGGGTTTCTAGCAACCACGCTACGCTTGAGCCTAACTGGACACCAATAGCGGCCAGAGATGCCGCCTTCAGACTCTGCCCCTCAAACTCCAAAGGACTTTGGAAATCACCCGTTAGGAATGCAGGCATTCCTGGAACATTCCCTAGGGTTTTATTCATCATTGAGAGACAAATCATGACACCAACACATTTACTTTAAAATACATAGCATATGATCTTGACCAAATGTTATACTTAATATAAATTTAATTATCATAAAATCTAAATTTTATAGTTCATTTTATAGTTCATTTATAGGGATACTCCTACATTTGCTTGACCTTGTTACAACTTGCACTAGTGATTGACTACTCATGACATTGAAATTTTCATAGTTCAGTCAAAAAATAGCAGTTTTTAGATTAGAAGCCACTCTTGGTCAGATAATGATCCAGAGAGGATTAAAGCTTCATTTATCAGGATACTGAGGAGAATTTTAACATGAGTTTAGTAAAGATAATTCATAATCATCCACTGATTACTCAAAACATTGAATTTCAGAATTGCACAAAACAGGCGTAACTACCTATCACCTCAGAAGAGACACCACTTGTGCACGTGGTCACACAGCTGTGAGCCTCACTGAAGACCAGCCAAATAAAAATACTCACAGACAAAAGTTTCCCTTGGCATTGAGAAGAGAATGGCGTTTTGAGAACTGGTAGAGGTCGTGATTTAGTCAGCGACGTGGTGCACAACTGCAGGCGGCCCTGCTTTTCTCTGTGGCTCTAACCAACGCGCTGGGAAAGGCATCCCGGCAGGATGACTTTCCTGAAAAGAAGCCAGGCGTGCAGGCCTCTGGGAGCGCGCGCTGCTCGAGCTGCGTGCCGGTCCGCGGCGGCTGGGTCAGCTCTCAGTGCTCAGCCTTCGGAGAATAAAAGACTCGGCGGCTGTGGTCTGAGGCCGACAAATAGGAAAAGATCGTTGCAGCCGTGATGGCAGTGGTAGTGCGCCCGGAGCGCGGCTGGCCTGGGTGAGAAGTCAGAGGAAACAGGGATCTACCAAACTGCAGATGGTGTTGCCACGATTTCCCGGGAAGATGGTTTTCTTAAAGCCCCTCCTGGGTCCCCTCAGCAGTAAGGAACGTGAAGGCTCCGGGCGGAGGTGGATGCATATGAAGAGGTGAAGGAGCCCTAATTAGGAAGGGCTGCTGCAGCTAGCTGGAAGCCATAGGTTCCAGGTTCCACCTGATATGTATGTGACGCACCTGTAGGCACCCGCAAAGCTGAAGGTATATAACCGGGTGAAAGCGGTCCGAGTTAGGAGAACGGAGAATTCAGTCAGTCGGGCAGTCACTCGGTCAGTCAGAAGAATCAGAGCGGCCAGAACGTAGGCAGAGCGGTTACAGAAGAGAAACCAGATAGAAGACAGAAGAGAAACCAGATAGAAGAAGTAATGACTGGTCAGAGTTAGGCCGAGGCTCCTGAGGAAGACAGAAGACAGAAGAAAGAAGAAGGAAGAAAGAAGAGAGAAGAAAGAAGCTCTAATCTTTCTCTAAGCTAAGCTCTAAGCTCTATCTTTCTTTCTCTCTAAGACTCTAAGCTAAGAAGACAAGAAGAAAAGCTCGCTTTAATCTTTCTCTCTAAAAATCTTTCTTTCCCTCTCTAAGCTCTAAGAAAGTAGAAGTAAAAGTAGTAAAAGCTTAACTCTGCCTCCGAGTTTTCCTCCCGGTTTTCGGTACCAGGTAGCTTACAAAGAGGCAAGCTGAGGGTTCCCGCCTCTGTCCCCAGGGGCCACGTGGTTGGGGCAGGCTGGGCCTGCCGAGTGACTCCGCAACGATCGGGGCGGTGGTTCCCAGGCTGCGCCTAGACCTGTGCTCCCCTGCCTCATAAAGCAGTGGTTTGCCACGACCTACTCCATTTTGAGTCTGACCTTGTTTGTACAACTAAAAGAATACCATCTCCCTGGCACAGCCACGAAGCACACACTGATGGGCTGATGGTGCCAGTGGAATTGGCCGCCCGGGACCTACTGAATCCATCAGAGGCATGTGGATGCGCGAGTGTATCTGACGCACGCCAGACACCCAGGCCCGAGAGTTCAGGGGACACTCCAGACTCCGAAGGAAGCCGTCACGGGAAGAGGTGTCTCCAGAGAAGGGTCCCAGAGCGCCCAGAGGAGGGGCTCGCCTCAGGACCAGCTGGGTTCCTGGTGTACAGAGGAGGGGCTCGCCTCAGGACCAGCTGGGTTCCTGGTGTACAGAGGAGGGGCTCGCCTCAGGACCAGCTGGGTTCCTGGTGTACAGAGGAGGGGCTCGCCTCAGGACCAGCTGGGTTCCTGGTGTACAGAGGAGGGGCTCGCCTCAGGACCAGCTGGGTTCCTGGTGTACAGAGGAGGGGCTCACCTCAGGACCAGCTGGGTTCTTGGTGTACAGAGGAGGGGCTCGCCTCAGGACCAGCTGGGTCCCAGAGCACCCAGAGGAGGGGCTCACCTCAGGACCAGCTGGGTCCCAGAGCGCCCAGAGGAGGGGGCTCGCCTCAGGACCAGCTGGGTCCCAGAGCGCCCAGAGGAGGGGCTCGCCTCAGGACCAGCTGGGTTCTTGGTGTACAGAGGAGGGGCTCGCCTCAGGACCAGCTGGGTTCTTGGTGTACAGAGGAGGGGCTCGCCTCAGGACCAGCTGGGTCCCAGAGCGCCCAGAGGAGGGGCTCACCTCAGGACCAGCTGGGTCCCAGAGCGCCCAGAGGAGGGGCTCGCCTCAGGACCAGCTGGGTCCCAGAGCGCCCAGAGGAGGGGCTCGCCTCAGGACCAGCTGGGTTCCTGGTGTACAGAGGAGGGGGCTCGCCTCAGGACCAGCTGGGTCCCAGAGCGCCCAGAGGAGGGGCTCGCCTCAGGACCAGCTGGGTCCCAGAGCGCCCAGAGGAGGGGCTCCCCTCAGGACCAGCTGGGTCCCAGAGCGCCCAGAGGAGGGGCTCGCCTCAGGACCAGCTGGGTCCCAGAGCGCCCAGAGGAGGGGCTCGCCTCAGGACCAGCTGGGTTCCTGGTGTACAGAGGAGGGGGCTCGCCTCAGGACCAGCTGGGTCCCAGAGCGCCCAGAGGAGGGGCTCGCCTCAGGACCAGCTGGGTCCCAGAGCGCCCAGAGGAGGGGCTCGCCCCAGGACCAGCTGGGTTCCTGGTGTACAGAGGAGGGGCTCGCCCCAGGACCAGCTGGGTCCCAGAGCGCCCAGAGGAGGGGCTCGCCCAGGACCAGCTGGGTTCCTGGTGTACAGAGGAGGGGCTCGCCCCAGGACCAGCTGGGTCCCAGAGCGCCCAGAGGAGGGGCTCGCCTCAGGACCAGCTGGGTTCCTGGTGTACAGAGGAGGGGCTCGCCCCAGGACCAGCTGGGTCCCAGAGCGCCCAGAGGAGGGGCTCGCCCCAGGACCAGCTGGGTTCCTGGTGTACAGAGGAGGGGGCTCACCTCAGGACCAGCTGGGTCCCAGAGCGCCCAGAGGAGGGGCTCGCCTCAGGACCAGCTGGGTCCCAGAGCACCCAGAGGAGGGGCTCGCCTCAGGACCAGCTGGGTCCCAGAGCGCCCAGAGGAGGGGCTCGCCTCAGGACCAGCTGGGTCCCAGAGCGCCCAGAGGAGGGGCTCGCCTCAGGACCAGCTGGGTCCCAGAGCGCCCAGAGGAGGGGCTCGCCTCAGGACCAGCTGGGTCCCAGAGCGCCCAGAGGAGGGGCTCGCCTCAGGACCAGCTGGGTCCCAGAGCGCCCAGAGGAGGGGCTCCCCTCAGGACCAGCTGGGTCCCAGAGCGCCCAGAGGAGGGGGCTCGCCTCAGGACCAGCTGGGTTCCTGGTGTACAGAGGAGGGGGCTCGCCTCAGGACCAGCTGGGTTCCTGGTGTACAGAGGAGGGGCTCGCCTCAGGACCAGCTGGGTCCCAGAGCGCCCAGAGGAGGGGCTCGCCTCAGGACCAGCTGGGTCCCAGAGCGCCCAGAGGAGGGGCTCGCCTCAGGACCAGCTGGGTCCCAGAGCGCCCAGAGGAGGGGCTCGCCTCAGGACCAGCTGGGTCCCAGAGCGCCCAGAGGAGGGGCTCGCCTCAGGACCAGCTGGGTTCCTGGTGTACAGAGGAGGGGGCTCGCCTCAGGACCAGCTGGGTCCCAGAGCGCCCAGAGGAGGGGCTCGCCTCAGGACCAGCTGGGTCCCAGAGCGCCCAGAGGAGGGGCTCGCCTCAGGACCAGCTGGGTTCCAGAGCGCCCGGAGGAGGGGGCTCGCCTCAGGACCAGCTGGGTCCCAGAGCGCCCAGAGGAGGGGGCTCGCCTCAGGACCAGCTGGGTCCCAGAGCGCCCAGAGGAGGGGGCTCGCCTCAGGACCAGCTGGGTTCCTGGTGTACAGAGGAGGGGCTCGCCTCAGGACCAGCTGGGTTCCTGGTGTACAGAGGAGGGGGCTCGCCTCAGGACCAGCTGGGTTCCTGGTGTACAGAGGAGGGGGCTCGCCTCAGGACCAGCTGGGTTCCTGGTGTACAGAGGAGGGGGCTCGCCTCAGGACCAGCTGGGTTCCTGGTGTACAGAGGAGGGGCTCGCCTCAGGACCAGCTGGGTTCCAGAGCGCCCAGAGGAGGGGGCTCACCTCAGGACCAGCTGGGTCCCAGAGCGCCCAGAGGAGGGGCTCGCCTCAGGACCAGCTGGGTCCCAGAGCGCCCAGAGGAGGGGCTCGCCTCAGGACCAGCTGGGTCCCAGAGCGCCCAGAGGAGGGGCTCGCCTCAGGACCAGCTGGGTCCCAGAGCGCCCAGAGGAGGGGCTCGCCTCAGGACCAGCTGGGTCCCAGAGCGCCCAGAGGAGGGGCTCGCCTCAGGACCAGCTGGGTCCCAGAGCGCCCAGAGGAGGGGCTCGCCTCAGGACCAGCTGGGTTCCTGGTGTACAGAGGAGGGGCTCACCTCAGGACCAGCTGGGTCCCAGAGCGCCCAGAGGAGGGGCTCGCCTCAGACCAGCTGGGTCCCAGAGCGCCCAGAGGAGGGGCTCGCCTCAGGACCAGCTGGGTCCCAGAGCGCCCAGAGGAGGGGGCTCGCCTCAGGACCAGCTGGGTTCCTGGTGTACAGAGGAGGGGCTCGCCTCAGACCAGCTGGGTTCCTGGTGTACAGAGGAGGGGGCTCGCCTCAGGACCAGCTGGGTTCCTGGTGTACAGAGGAGCCTCAGGGCTGGGTCCCAGAGCGCCCAGAGGAGGGGCTCGCCTCAGGACCAGCTGGGTCCCAGAGCGCCCAGAGGAGGGGCTCGCCTCAGGACCAGCTGGGTCCAGAGCGCCCAGAGGAGGGGGCTCGCCTCAGGACCAGCTGGGTCCCAGAGCGCCCAGAGGAGGGGGCTCGCCTCAGGACCAGCTGGGTCCCACAGAGGAGGGGGCTCGCCTCAGGACCAGCTGGGTTCCTGGTGTACAGAGGAGGGGGCTCGCCTCAGGACCAGCTGGGTTCCTGGTGTACAGAGGAGGGGGCTCGCCTCAGGACCAGCTGGGTTCCTGGTGTACAGAGGAGGGGGCTCGCCTCAGGACCAGCTGGGTTCCTGGTGTACAGAGGAGGGGGCTCGCCTCAGGACCAGCTGGGTTCCTGGTGTACAGAGGAGGGGCTCGCCTCAGGACCAGCTGGGTTCCAGAGCGCCCAGAGGAGGGGGCTCACCTCAGGACCAGCTGGGTCCCAGAGCGCCCAGAGGAGGGGCTCGCCTCAGGACCAGCTGGGTCCCAGAGCGCCCAGAGGAGGGGCTCGCCTCAGGACCAGCTGGGTCCCAGAGCGCCCAGAGGAGGGGCTCGCCTCAGGACCAGCTGGTCCCAGAGCGCCCAGAGGAGGGGCTCGCCTCAGGACCAGCTGGGTCCCAGAGCGCCCAGAGGAGGGGCTCGCCTCAGGACCAGCTGGGTCCCAGAGCGCCCAGAGGAGGGGCTCGCCTCAGGACCAGCTGGGTTCCTGGTGTACAGAGGAGGGGCTCACCTCAGGACCAGCTGGGTCCCAGAGCGCCCAGAGGAGGGGCTCGCCTCAGGACCAGCTGGGTCCCAGAGCGCCCAGAGGAGGGGGCTCGCCTCAGGACCAGCTGGGTCCCAGAGCGCCCAGAGGAGGGGGCTCGCCTCAGGACCAGCTGGGTTCCTGGTGTACAGAGGAGGGGCTCGCCTCAGGACCAGCTGGGTTCCTGGTGTACAGAGGAGGGGGCTCGCCTCAGGACCAGCTGGGTTCCTGGTGTACAGAGGAGGGGCTCGCCTCAGGACCAGCTGGGTTCCAGAGCGCCCAGAGGAGGGGGCTCACCTCAGGACCAGCTGGGTCCCAGAGCGCCCAGAGGAGGGGGCTCGCCTCAGGACCAGCTGGGTCCCAGAGCGTCCAGAGGAGGGGGCTCGCCTCAGGACCAGCTGGGTTCCTGGTGTACAGAGGAGGGGCTCGCCTCAGGACCAGCTGGTTTCCTGGTGTACAGAGGAGGGGGCTCACCTCAGGAGCAGCTGGGTTCCTGGTGTACAGAGGAGGGGGCTCACCTCAGGACCAGCTGGGTTCCTGGTGTACAGAGGAGGGGGCTCACCTCAGGACCAGCTCAGTTCCTGGTGTACAGAGGAGGGGCTCGCCCCAGGACCAGCTGGGTTCCTGGTGTACAGAGGAGGGGGCTCACCTCAGCTGGGTTCCTGGTGTACAGAGGAGGGGGCTCACCTCAGGACCAGCTGGGTTCTTGGCGTACAGAGGAGGGGGTCACCTCAGGAGCAGCTGGGTTCCTGGTGTACAGAGGAGGGGCTCGCCTCAGGACCAGCTGGGTTCCTGGTGTACAGAGGAGGGGGCTCACCTCAGGACCAGCTGGGTTCCTGGTGTACAGAGGAGGGGGCTCGCCTCAGGACCAGCTGGGTTCTTGGCGTACAGAGGAGGGGGTCACCTCAGGAGCAGCTGGGTTCCTGGTGTACAGAGGAGGGGCTCGCCTCAGGACCAGCTGGGTTCCTGGTGTACAGAGGAGGGGGCTCACCTCAGGACCAGCTGGGTTCCTGGTGTACAGAGGAGGGGGCTCGGGACCAGCTCAGTTCCTGGTGTACAGAGGAGGGGCTCGCCCCAGGACCAGCTGGGTTCCTGGTGTACAGAGGAGGGGGCTCACCTCAGGAGCAGCTACAGAGGAGGGGGTTCCTGGTGTACAGAGGAGGGGGTCACCTCAGGACCAGCTGGGTTCTGGGTGTTCAGGACCAGCTGGGTTCCTGGTGTACAGAGGAGGGGGGTCACCTCAGGACCAGCTGGGTTCCTGGTGTACAGAGGAGGGGGCTCGCCTCAGGACCAGCTGGGTTCTTGGCGTACGTGATGCACAAGCATCTCAGCCTTAGCGACAAGGGCAAGGGCAGCTTTGTTGAGGACGGCAGATCCACGTTCTAGGGTGGGCGCAGGCTCTCTGCAGAGTGAGAAGCCCGCCTTGGCTGGGGTCCAGGATTCTCAGAAGGGCTGAATCGGGGGCAGGACTGGAGGTGGATGCAGGGGGAGCCGCCCAAGGCCAGGCCCGTCTTCCCTGCACTGTGTCTGTCCCCGCTGTCCAGGGGCATAGGCCGGGGCTGTGGCTCAAGAGCTGCAGCTGAGCCGTCTGCATCCCCTGTGGCCTGGGCGTGGCCTGTGAGGGTCAGTGGTTCCTTCTCTCTTTGTCCTGAATCCTACGTCAAAGCAGCTCCATCACATGAGGCCCTTAAAAGGAGAGGAACAGGGAAACTGGACAGGGCTCTACACTGACCTGGTCATCTGGTCACTTGTCACAGTCTTGCCCAGGAAAATCACTGTGGTGACAAATCTCCATTTCTGTCCCTGGGTTTTAGCACAGCAGTTTCTGTACACAACATGACCACACACGGCCCACTCCAAGCTGACCCTGTGAAACTGTCATCAGAACCTTGGCCTAGAATGAGTTCCTGCCCCGTGACAGTTCTGCCTCTGAACAGGTTCCTTGGCTGGTTCCTCTTCTTATCTGACCACCTACAGAGACTCTGCCTTCACATCTGCTCCTGCCTTTGCCCTCAGTCCAGCTTCCTGGACCCCGTGGCTGCCCCGGCCCCTCCATGCCTCTCTGCAACCTCTGCGCGATCTGTGTGGTGTCGAGGCCGGGGAGCTGGGCGGTCAGAGCAGGACAGGAGGGCGAGGGTCGATACGGGCACAGATGTGAGGACCGCCATTGGAGGCCTGCTCTGCTGTTCAAGGCATGTCCGGCAGGTCAGGGAACAACACCTGTGTCCCAGAAGGGACGCAGGCTCCGCTCTCACAAAAGGACAACCACACCGCTCGCTCGCCTGAGCCCACACAGCGAGAATTAAGGTCTCAAGGAAGGTCACAAGGGGTCAGTGACTTCCCCTCAAGGGCCTTTAGAAGAAGGAGTCAGAGACCCCGGGGCCACTCCTGTCCCTCGCCCCACTGGGAGTCCGACGCTTCTCTTCTTTACTCAGAATGTCACCTTGTGTGACTCTCAGTGTCCATGGACACGTAACCAGTCAAGGACCTCAACACAAGCCCGTCGTGGATCTAGGGTGGCCCTAAATGCGGGGCTGGCTTGATGCCCCTAGGAGGGAGAGAGGACCAGGACCACAGGCGGCCAGGTGAAGGTGCAGGCAGAGACCAGAGCGATGTGGCCACAGCCCCGGGGAGACCGAGGAGCTGACACTAACAGGGTGAGGAAGGAGCCCAGAGTCTTGGAGGGACCGTGCCCTGACAACCGAGTTCACACTCTGGACTCGACAGGGTAAAGGATGCTTTTCTGCGGTTTTCAGTCACCAGATGCGCCGTGGCAGCCCTGGCGCCCTGCAGACGCAGACAGAATCCAGCCACGCGGTGAGGCCTGAGGCGAGGGAGGCAGGCGGAAGGTGGGTGCTGGGCAAGGTCTGCCTCTGGGACCCAGGATGGACATGAGGGCCTGAACAGGCATTCCCTCGGCAGCGGAGCTGGAGCAGGAGAGGAAAGCAAAACCCAGAGCACGGTGGCCACAGCGACGGAGCCACGCATCGGAGAGAGCAGGGCACCAGGGGCAGCAGGGGATGCGGGGGTCCCACCTGGACGGCCAGAGCTCACCTCAGAGCTGGCCTGCTGTCTTCGGTGAAGATCAGAGGGCAGAGGACATGGAGGGTCCCACAGAAGCAGGAAGAAAGCGCCCCCGCAAGTGGCCAGGCAGGGCCATGAGAGGCCAGGCAAGGGCCGCTCTGTGCACCTGCTGGAGACGGTCCGCGTGTTTTGATGCGGCGCATAGTGCCAGAGCTGCAGAACCCGCCCTCCCGAGCTCTCAGAAGTGGGTGCTGCATGCAGACCTGGCCATGTTGCACACAGCGGGGTAGGTAGGGGCCTGCATGGTTCCTCTGCTTCACTTAACAGCTCTGCGAGATCTGCGGTGTGGGAGAAGGCTGGCTGGAGACGTCTCACGGGCCTGGTGCCCTCCACGGCCCTGTGCCGACCCAACACCTCCTAGGCTGGCGTCCACAGCCCTTGTGCTGACCTTCCACCTCACGGATGTGGTGTCCACCACCTTTGTGCTCATTCTCCACCTCATGGGCGTGGCCTTTGTGCTGACCCTCCGCCTCCTGGGCCTCATATCCACTGCCCTGGTGCCGACCCTCTCTGGTGTTGCTGTAGGAGTCCGGCTGTGTGGGTGGACCTGCGAGCCCTCCGGCCCTCCTACCTGGAGTCTAGCTGTTAGATGGGGTTTTGTCTCCTGTGTTCTCTGCATTAAAGTGTTGCTGAAGTTCGAATGTGGAGCAAGGTGTGCTGTCTCCTGGCTGGGGTCAGCTCAGCGGAGTGTCTCCACCCTGGGAACCTGTAGTGTCCCTGCAGAGCCCAGCACCTCACAGAAGGGGAAGCAAGCGATAGCAGCAACAGGAGCAAACAACAGGCTCCTCTAAAACAAGGTCCTGGCGCCTTCTATGTCAGAGTCAACACTGCACCACAGAAAACAGGAATGGTGGGGTCAGCAGTCACCAAAAGCAAAACAGTAAATAGATCTGTCGTTAAAGTAAACAGTAGGCTCCCTGCGCCACCCACTGCACTAACAACTGGGACAACATGGAGAGTGGGGAGGAGTCACACACCACGTGGTTCTAAAAGGTGGTAAGAATAGAGTCCCAGGAACAGCCATGGGTTTGGGGGTGCCCCTCCACTAGAGTTAAGAGAACAGAGGATGGAGGTGCTGACGCACGCTTATTCACCGTTTCTGTGTTCCACGGGGCTCCCCCGGGGAGAAATGCATGGACTGGCGCTCCAGGCCTCTTCCCGGTTCCCTTCTGCCCAGAAGTGGAGAAGTCTGCTGTAAGCCTGAGCTTGGAGAGGAGTGTGAGCAGCCGCGCCTCTGCCCTCTCCCTCAAGCACCCCTCTGCCTGCACAGAAAGATGACTCTCCTGCCAGGTGTGCCCTCCATGTGGCAAGGATGGCTCTGTCTGGAGGCGGCGAACCTGCAACTGGGCAAGTAGGTCCAGGTGGGGCTGCATCAGGAAGACCACTGGCCATGTCTAGGCCACACCCGCAAACTATCGTTGCTGGAAATAAAGGCGCATTGCGTTCCATCAGTGGGACTCCTCCCTTACTGTCTGATTGACTCGGAACTCGGCAGCGATAAACGGGAATTGATGGGAACTTCAGTTTCAAAAGTATGGTAGACAAAGAAGACTCAATAAAGAAAGAAGAAACGGAGGGGTCAGTGAGTTAAAATGCAAAGCCTGTGATTTACATAAGCCATGTAAATAAAGAGGCCATGTCAACTGTGATGATTTTGAAAAGTCAAATTAAACAGAGCTCGGACCCAATCAAGGACTCCTACAAAACGCAGGCCAGCGGCCTGGCTGCTGTTGAGGAGAGCACAGAGGTGTAGATGCTTCCTCCAGCGAGCTCTGCTGAGGTCCTGGGCAGGACTGTGTGACAGCGATGACCCAGAGAGAGGAGAGAGCATCCTGAAGAAGAGGGGTGCGCCGGCCGCGAGCACCTCGAGGTGTGCAAGGAGAGCCGTCCGGGGGGACTGGGACGGCCGCCCTCTGGACGTGGCGGGTGAGCGCCCTTGGCCGGAACACCGGTGTCCACGCCTTCCAGGTGGCTGCTATCCTCCCCAGGTCCCCCCTCCTGGTGCTCCAGTCGCATCCTGCAGTGACCCCCGGAGCCCTGCCCACTGCCTTTGCCCCGCTGGCCTCGGCCTGCAGTGGTGCGGCAGTCCGTGCTCACCTCCTCCTCCAGCCGCCAGCCAGGACAGGGCGAGCTCGCGCCACCGTCTCCGGGCACACCGGAGCCCAGCGCAGCCTGTGCGCAGCCTGCTCCACACACGAGGGCGAAGGCACCCACGGCGCGGATGCGGCCCCACCATTCGAAGTCTCCCAGCAGTCTTCACCCCTCTCCTGAATGAGCACCCGCCTCCCTCGACGGACAGTGGACAGGAGTCGCGCCCTTGTGGACGGGACAGTTCCTGGCTTCGCGGGGCGCTCCTCGCAGCCAGCTAAGCCATGCTGTGCAGACGCGTCTGGTGGGTCTGGACTTCTTAGTGACTTCCATGGTTCAGTCCAAGTTGCCTGTTTTAGAGAAACGTCCTCTGGGGGAAAACACCACGTAACAGAGGGCCCTAGAAGTGTGGTTGAGGAAAGCCCAGCACTCGGGTCATTGTGTATCGAGTAGCCATCACCCGCCTAGGTGACCTGGTAAACAGACACACACACACACACACACACACTTCACTGTGCAAACCCAGGCTGTTCTGTGCTATTTTAACAGAAGCTGATTTGGTGTTTGCAAAGGAGTAGTAAAAAGGTAGGACTTCTAGTCTCAACTGCTGCCCTGGCCCGGGCACAATGCTAGGCCCCCGGAGGTTAATTCTGACCTCTAGGGGAACAGCCCCGCTGCACTGCAGGGAGGCACGCGGCTGAGTGGTGGGCACCTCCGCGGTGGCCGCCCAGGAGGCTCGCAGTTGTCCGACGTCGCCTCACGGTCCGCTGAATCCCAGGACTGGAATGTCTTCCGAGCTGCCTGTAGATCTCACCATGCAGATCCAACTCCTGACGCCTGGAACCAGGCTCTGAGGCCGCACTGCAGAGACGGGGGTCTGGAGAGGTGGGCAGCTGGACGCTGGGCGGCAGCAGCCACAGGTTCAGGTTTGGAGGAAGGAGGGCGACGCCGGGAGGTGCCCTGCCCTCCTGCAGGCTGGCCAGACCCCGCCCCAGCACCAGCACCACCCCCTTCTCTCCAGGACCTCTGGGGGCCCTGCAGCTGCCTCCCCTCAGCCTCACCATCCTGCATCTGCAAAGTGAGGTCTGATGGGGTCGGACCCCAGCTGGACAGTAGCCGAGGACCTACGTGCCCTCACCCCACCCTCACCAGCCTCTGCGTCCCTATGTGGTTTCAGCCCAGTGGCTGTCGCTGACCTCCGCGTGGGCTGGTAATGTGGCCCTTCCTTGTCCTTGACCAGAGGCCTGCCCCTCAGCGGCGCCTAGCCTCCGTTTCCAGGAGCAGGGGCAGCATGAGGGAGCGCACCTGGGAGGTACCAGCTCCTTCAACAGGTGCCGAAAGTGCTGGGACTCCACCTGGTGGAGGGCGTCACACCACCAGCTCAGGCACAACCCAGTGACAGGTCTTAGCCGTGGTGAACACCACTGTGACCTGAGTGGAAAGTAGTAAGGATTTTGTACCTGGATCACCGAGAGTTTCAAGGCGGCTGGTTGGGCTCCTTCACAGCCAACAGGACTCCCACAGGGAAAGTTCTTGGACCTGAAGTATTTTCGGCGTTTTCACAGATCCATTTCTAGGAAAATCGTCCACTCCGTGGCAGCAGATTGTGTTTCTAAATGAAGACTACGTCAATGTACATATCCTGTCACTTCCAAATGAGCCTCTGGCTCCTCAGCGGGGACCAGGCATCAGGAGAGCTGCATGGGTGCCCAGGCCCAGCAGTGTCTGATGGTGAGAGTAGAGCTGGCCCATTACCACACTGGTTCCCAATTGAGAAGAGACCAACTCTGTCATGCCCAAAGAATTCCTAATTCTGAGAATGTCAGAACAAGAACATACAGCCATCAATAAGAAATCAGAGCAGAAAGGCTTGGAAGCTCTCCTTAATGGAGCTAATGGGACTCTAAATCATTAGGAGATCTCATTAGCATCAAGGCCAGCAGAAATATAACTGGAATCAGCCCAGTTAATAGCAGCTTAACCCAAACTGTCATTTTCTGTACAACTTGGGGGCCATTGGATTCATTTTGAAATAGTACTTCAGCAACACTGTTTTGAAAGATCTATATGCCATGTTTAAGTTAGCAAAAACAGGGAAATAAAATTGCCAGAGAGGAGTGGAATGCGGTGCAGACGGCAGAGCAAGCGCCAGAGAAGTGGGTGGGCCTGGTGGCGTCTCTCCACGGAGGGCACCTGCCTTCAGGTGGGTGGGCCTGGTGGCGTCTCTCCACGGAGGGCACCTGCCTTCAGGTGGGTGGGCCTGGTGGCACGTCTCTCCACGGAGGGCACCTGCCTTCAGGTGGGTGGGCCTGGTGGCACGTCTCTCCACGGAGGGCACCTGCCTTCAGGTGGGTGGGCCTGGTGGTGTCTCTCCACGGAGGGCACCTGCCTTCAGGTGGGTGGGCCTGGTGGCGTCTCTCCACGGAGGGCACCTGCCTTCAGGTGGGTGGTCCTGGTGGCGTCTCTCCACGGAGGGCACCTGCCTTCAGGTGGGTGGGCCTGGTGGCACGTCTCTCCACGGAGGGCACCTGCCTTCAGGTGGGAGGGCCTGGTGGCGTCTCTCCACGGAGGGCACCTGCCTTCGGTGCGCTCCTAGAAGGCGGCTGAGCTCTCACGAGGACATGGCTAAGCTCGGTCTGGATTTTCTGTTGTTTTAACCAAAGGCAGGGTCATAACAAAGCAAAAGACAGGGCATCGTTTGCCCTGAGAAACTGCGCAGGGCCGTCTGGCTTGTCTTTCCGCAGACGTGCCCAGACGTGGCGTGCGCAGGCATGACCAGAGAGGTGTGGGGAGAGCGAGGGTGGGAGCTGGACTCCTGGCGAGGGTGGAGACTGTTACGAGGAAGGGCTGGGACTTTCAGACCCCGCGTCCACGCGGCAGCCACGACAGACTGAAACAGATCTCCTCTTTAATGATTCCCGCCTCGGAGGTGCCGGGAGGTGGTGGACTGCAGGAGGGGCCTGGCAAGCTGGGACGAGGTGCTGGTCTCCTCCCTCTCGAGGCCAGCGGCCGTGCTGGTTGTTGGCTCTCCTCTGGACTGGCACTCCTGGTAACGCTTCTCCTTGTCTGTCTGCTAAAGTGGGGGTCATTGGCTCCTCTACCTGGCGGTTATGAAGTCCCAGCGAACACACAGGCGAGTTTCACTAGCGCCGGAGCTCGGGCGGGGCCTGGCGGTGCCTCCTCTGTGGTGAGAGGCACACCAGGACTCACACTGGGCTCCTGGCTGGGCCAGGGATCGCCTCCCCCCTGCTGCCCAGGGCCCGCACCACAACACAGCCTGCACTGGCTGGGCAGGTGTGCCCGCACCACAGACATCAAGGGGACACGCCACCTGCTTCTCTGTGGACCAGCGTGGAGGTCGGTGGAAGGCCACGGAACGCCTGAGTGAGTTCACCAGACGCTGCGGTCGCGGGCCAGCAGCCGTGCTGGACGGGGTTAGGGTGCACATCTGGAATGTCCCCCAAAGCTCGTGTGTTGAAAGCGTGATTGCCAGGGCTGCGAGGTTCGGGGTGGGGCTTTTCGGCATTGGTGGCTGTCCTCACCTGTCCGTGGATTAGTCCCTTTGCTGGGCTGACCGGTAGCTGAACGGACTACTGGGGTTAACTGAAGGCAGCAGGGGCGTGTTGGAGGAAGCAGTCACCAGGGCCCGGCCATGGATGACATTTGGCCCCTTGCCCTCTGTTTCCTGGCTGCCGTGCGCCCAGCACCTTTCCTGCCCCACACCCTCCCGCCACGATGCTCTTCCTGGCCTCAGGCCCAGAGCAGTGGAGTTGGCCAACGATGAACTGAACCTCTGAAATAGTGAGCCCAGAGCAAGCTTCTCCTCCTCTAGGTCATCCTCGTAAGGTCACCAAAAGCTCACCTACACACAAGCTGTAAGAGAGACCAGTATGAAGCCCCACCTGATGAAGGCAGGCAATATATAGTGCTTCTTAAGAAAAGAAAAAAAAACGTATCCATGAACTTTAAGCAGAAATAAGAGCCTAAAAAGCAGGGGTATTTACCAATGTCATGCTTCTAAATACTTAGAACAAGTTTGACTGACTGACATTCATATCAACAAGCACCTGAACTCATTAATGCAAAGTGCTCCTTTTTCATTTTTGTTCTCTGTGGGAAATGGCGTGTGTGGGTGGAATCCCTGCCAGGCCACACTTCAGGTCTCAGCAAGAGAACAGGTGTCCCTTGGCCGCTAACTCCACCTGGTTTAGAATCATTTACTCGCTGAACATCCATCTATACATTCATAGAAATGAGCACATATTTTATTAGTGCAGTTGATTCCCCAGTTATGAAAATCTGAACAATGGGGCTGGCCATGGTGCAGCATCTCCAGAGAGAAGACAGCTATGTAAAAACAAAAATAGAACCAGACTCTTTAGTTGTGTTCAACTGAATGTTAAGGCTTTGAAAGAGGTTCAACAGAATTGTTGTCACTGCTGTTTTGTTGACAGTCAACACAAAGTTGGCAAAGTTAAAAATGATCCCAACCAAGCTAAGAATCATCACAGGTAGATGAGAGCGCTGGGGTGGGAGGCACCCCCCTTCACCCACCTCTTTCTGGTCACCAGGAGGAAATCCTGTGTGCAGCGAGCAGAGATGCACCCTCAGGAACACTTTCAAGGTGAGGGCACTGAGGATGGACAGCTCGGACATCAAATGGCAAGGCCAGAGGTCAAGTGCGAAGGAAACACGAAGAAACTTGATTTTAAACCGTCTCGTTTGAGACACCTGGTAGGAAGGTATCCGCTCGCCCTCAGGGTGTGTTGCTGAGCCTGTTTCCTGGCAGCGCTGGTGGAGGGCTGACTCTGCAAGTGACTTCCTGTGTACCCGAAGGTAAGGCTTGGTGTGTGCTCTGCACAGTGTCCTTGGACTCCCCGTCCTCTCCTTCAACTGTCCTGGGAGGTGGCCAACCAGCCACAGGCACAGGCTCCCCTCTTCAGGGTGGTGGCACTCACCAGGTCAGCCTCCACCCACCCGCGCACCCTGAGCGCTGCTGTCCTGGCCGGGCAGTTGGAAGCCACCACTGGCAGAGAGAGGGGCTGACAGACAGCTTTCATGGGTGATCAGAGCAAATTTATCTCCCTTCTTCTACATACCCGCTAGGATCCTTTTACCTGCTGTTAATACTAAAAAAAATTTACATTTTTATTCACAAATGACATTCAGTAATTAATGAATGGAAAAAAGATATGAAAACTTTTAAAAATTTGTTCTAAGGATCTTAGATTCATTTAAAATGAATGTCAACTCTCACAGGCTAGGGGAAAACCACCATTTTTTCCTATAAGGAAAAAAGCAAAATCTTTCTGGAAAACTGCATTTATACCAGGCAACAAACTGGTTGAATAAATACAGTTTAAAAATTAGATGTGCATTTTCATTTTCTCCTCATGGAATATTCTGCCGAGGATCTTCTGTAGTGCAGGCTTTCTGGTTGTAAATTCTTTTAACTTTTGTTTATCATGGAAGGTTTTTATTTTGTCATAAAATCTAAACCTTAATTTTTCTGGATATAAGATTCTTGATCGGCATCCATTTTCTTTCGATGCTTGGTATAGATTATTCCAGACTCTTCTAGCTTTGAGAGTCTGGGTTAAGAAATCTACAGAAATTCTAATTGGTTTCTCCTGTATGTAATTTGATTCCTTTCTCTTGTGGCTTTTAAAATTTTCTCCTTGTTCTGTATGCTAGGCATTTTCATTATAATGTGCCTTGGTGTGGATCTGTTGTGATTTTGTACATTTGGTGTCCTGTGAGCCTCTTGTGTGTGATTTTCCAATTCATTCTTGATGTTTGGACAATTTTCTGATATTATTTCATTGAATAGATCCTTTGGTTTGTAACTCTATGCCTTCCTTTTTTGTCGGGACCTTACACTGTCTGCCAAGGGGATGGAAAAGCTCTGCTTTCTGGCTGCTTGCCACATTACCACACCCTTTTACCAGACCTAGGCTAAGCAGGGGGCGTGGCCGTGAGAACTGAAACCACCCCAAGGATAGGCCAATGGCTCCGTCAATGGCATCCGCCCTTGCTCCTTATGTGTCCCTATGATCTTTCTGCTGATTGGCCCATGTCCTCTATAAGACCGTCCAACTTCCTCAATAAACGGAGTTCCTGCACTGACCGGTGATCGGGCTCCCCGGTATGTTCCTGTGTCCTTGAGGGCGGGGGCGGGAATATTGGCGGCCTTTACTTTCCCAATCTAGTCTCTTCATTGGGGTAGGCCTCTCTGGCCTCTTTTGTTGGACAAAAGAGGTCCATCCCGGGTACAGGGGGACTAAAGACCTCAACCCCTTATAATATCCCGACACTCTTTCCCAATAATTCTTAAATGTGGTCTTTTCATGTTATCCCATAATTCTTTTTTAATATTATTTATTTGTTTCTAGTTGTACACAATGCCTTTATTTTTATGTGGTGCTGAGGATCGAACCCGGGCCCTGCACGTGACAGGCGTGTGCTCTGCCGCCGAGGCACAACCCCAGCCCTCCCATAATTCTTGGTAATTCTTGAATGTTCTGCTCATGGTTTCCTGCCATCTTCACTGTGTGGTTAACTTTATTTTCAAGAGTATATATTTTGTCTTCATCGTCTGAAGTTCTGTCTTCCAAGTGGTCTAATCTGTTGGTGGTGCTTTCTATTGAGTTATTTATTTATTTATTTATTTATTTGGTACTGGGGATTGAACTCAGGGACACTCGACCACTGGGCCACATCCCAAGCCCCCCTTTTGTGTGTATTTTATTAGAGACAGGGTCTCACTGAGTTGCTAAGTGCCTTGCTATTGCTGAGGCTGGCTTTGAACTCACGATCCTCCTGCCTCAGCCTCCCAAGTGCTGGGATTACAGGCGTGTGCCACCACGCCTGGCTCTATTGAGTCTTTAATTTGGTTTATTTTATTCTTTCATCTCAAGGATTTCTGTTTGTTTTTTGTTTTCAGAATCTCTATCTCCTTATTAAAGTAATCCTTTGCTTTCTGTATTTGCTCATGTAGCTCTATATCAAAATGATCTTTTGCTGCCTGTATTTGCTGTATTGTATCGTCCTTTATTCCACAGAACATTTTAATTCTGTACATCCTGAACTCCTTCTCTGAAATTTCTTCTGTTGTGCTGGCCATGGATCCTAATAATATAATACCTTGGTTTGTTGGGGCACTTTCTTCCCTTGTTTTTTCACGCTGTCTGTGTGTCTTCCCTTCTAGCAGTGCAGATCCGAGGTGTCACAGTTTTTTCCCTATAGGCTCACACTGTCTTTGAAGGGTTCCATCACCTCTCCTTTGAGGGGGAGAGCAATGTGAAGAGATCCCAGTACTAACAATATGCAGCCTTAAACCAAACAGCTCCTGTTAAGATGTTTCCAGTTTGGTCACAGTATACAGAAATGGTGAGCTCACTTCTTATCTACAATGTGAACAGTAGACTTGCACGAGGGTCTACAGTTTCTGATGGTGACAGAGAACCAGGGTGAGGTGCAGGACGAGCTGTTGAGGGGTAGGAGGTGAGGATGTAGAGTTACTGGGTCTTAGGAAGCGTGAAAGAGGAATCAAAGGAAGTTAACTAGTAGCAGGAGAAAAGAGAGAAAGAGATTTGGGGGAGACGAGTAAGACAATAGAGAGAGTACCAAAAACAAACATAAAAATCAAGAAAAATAAAAATGTAAAAATAGGAGATAAAAGAATATACAACACTACTGTAATATACTTCTATTTTACCTTCCTCAAAAAATGATTTTGAAACTGTAAGTTCTATGAAATGTAGTATGTATTAGAAGTGCATTAAGTATCTTTTTAAGAAAAACTTGCAATATCTACAGCCAGATATGCTGAACTATCTCCTTTGAAAGCCATGTGTTTTGTAACAGAGATACTAAAATAACTATGATTTCATTGAACAAAAAGCAAATAAAATTTCCGAATATTGATGAAAAATGATAAAAACAATGTGATTTTATAATAAATTTTCACATAAGTCATGATTTAAAAATTACCATCTTGTGGTGATCTCAGAAATGTTTGGTGACAGCGTGATCAACCAAACATTAAATCACAGCAAGGAAAGCGTTAACTGCACTGTGTGTGATGAGCCCCTGGCGGGCCCTGAGTGCCCCTCCTCCACACTGCAGGCACTACCTGTGTCCCAGCAGCTGCCTTCAGCAGGCATCCTCGATGCACTTAACTGTGTTTTTCTATTTTGGTGATTTTTAAAGTACAGTTTTGGGGACCAAGAAATTTGACAATAGATAAATATAAAAAGCATATAAAATCACCCACAATCACATAATTTTCCACAAATAATTTATCTATTTCCTGCTTTTTTTTATAGATAGGTAGGTAGATGAAAGATGATAGATTAGATAGATGTTAGATAATAGAAGAGATAGATGATAGGTCATGAGGTAGAAAGAAATAGATGATTGATGGGTGATAGGTAGATATTTTTGCACATTTGGGATAATGTCACATATGCATCTTATATTTTTTACTTAATATTCAATTAAGTGATGTTTCCTATATCATCAATAAAGTTTTGAAATGATTTTAATGTTAACCATAATTAGACCATTGACAAATTTGTTTGAGCATTTCCTGATGATTAACTCTGTAGGAATTTCCCCAATATTTCTCTTATACCAAATCATTCTGCCACAAATATTTGCATCTGCCTATCACTGAGTTGTATTGATGTGTATTTTTCATTTGGTTTCTGTTTTGCTTTAGTGCTCTCAGTGGTATTAGTGGAAGTTTTTCACAAGGTGGAAGAGACAGTGAATTCGCGGTTTTTGTGACTCCGATTTCTGGGTGTCGGTTGCTGGTGGCTCGGATACATGGGGTGGCCCTGCAAGCGTGTCACCTCTGTTCTCTTAAAGAGAGCTCATCCACTTCTACTGTTAAAAATGAACCGAACATAAACGGCTAGGCCAGAAACCTCCTGTGGCTTATTAATTTTCTGCACCTGAAATTTTGAGAAATGTCAATGAAAAAGTCAGACAAATGTAACCAGTTATGCTGCTTCCCCGACTAAGGCTGTTCATCCTGGTGTAAGTCTGTTACAATATTGTCATGTAGAGAGACTCACAGATTAAATAAAAGCTGCCCTGGAAGCTGGGGAGAAAGCCAGTGCCCAGGTAGAAGAGGAAAGTCCGTGTTCACCATGGTCTGTTGCTGCCTAAAGCGATTGCCGCTTGGAGCAACGACACCACGGGAGAAAATTCGGAGGCAGGATGAAAATGAAAAAAGGTCTTTTATTCTTCTCTCTCCGGCTTCAGCAACCTCTCCAACTCCAACCACAAACTCCAACAAATTCCTTCCACACTCCAACCAGCTCCAACTACTTCCAACCATCCACCCCAACTACAAAACCTCACCCGGTTATATACATTTTGCCTTAACAAGGACAAGTGCTTACAGCTCGAGCTTACAGGTGCGTTACACACTGTTCATGGGCTTACAAAGATTCTTCGAATAATGTATTAATATCAGGTGGAACTTGAACATCTTTTATGGCTCTCAGCTAGCCACAATCTTAGCGATATCCTTGATTAGGGCTCCTTCAATGGTCCTGTACCCAGTGGGGCAGACCAGAGAGTCTGGCTCTGGGTGTCCTCAGAAACTGCTCTAGCTCGCAGAGGTGTGCACCCCAACCACGCTATACAGCTGCGAGTCAGAGGCCACCGCCTTGCACAGCTTCCTTTACTACAGATACACCTGCTGTGCTAAAGGTGCCCAGGAAACTCAGGGTGTGAGTAGGATCGCATTTTCCAGACCAAGTCACAGAGGCCTGAGAGGGCTTTGCTTGAGGCTCCGGCAGATCGTGGTGGGGCTGGGATCTGAACCAGGGCCATCTGACCCCAAGTCTTAGTACAGCTTCATTATGGTTTAGATCTGGTTAATGAGGGGAAGGGAGAGGGAGGGGGTTGGAAGGACAGTAGAATTAATTGGACTTAACTCCTTTTAACTCCTGTTGAACACACCACCACGTGACTCCTCACCATGCACGACCACAGGACAGGACCCTGACTGGAATAAGTCTTACTCCATGTATGTAGGCTATGCCGAGGTACATTCCACTGTCGTGTTTATCTGAAAAGAAGGATATAAAACTTTAAAGAGAACATTGAAAAACATACAAAGCCTTGATCCCAAGACATGGGACTCAATAAACTGGTGATCATCTGTGACTTCCTTTTGATCCCCAGGTGAAGAAAAGACCTGAGGAGGGGACGGGAGCCGCTTTTATAAAATGTGGCCCCAGCACTCCCCCGAGAGTCGGCCCTCACCCCTTGGCCTTGACCCATGAACAAACCCCACCTGAGAGTCGGCCCCTCACCTCTCACTGAACAAACCCCACCTGGGAGGGGGCCCCTCACCTCTCGGCCTTGACCCATGAACACACCTGATTGAGGCGAATGCTGGGAAGGGAAAGGAAGGTCTTTAGGGTGAGGAGGGCCAGGAGCTTCGACCTGTGTGAGAATCACAGGGCGTCTGGCCAGCCAGGTCCCCTCTCCCGCCCAGCCCCAGATGCAGACAGACGGCTCTCAGGTGTTCCCCACGGCTACACACGGGCCAAGCAGGAATCTGACCCGGAGGCGAAGGCGGTGAGGAGACAGACAGGGCGCGAAGGCAGAGATGCCAGGCCGTTGCCCTTGCTCAGTCGGTGCCCGGCAAAGGCAGCCATCGAGCTCCTGACAAGTAACCAGGTCACTGCCACCACCAGAGCCGCTCGTCAGAGGCGCTGTCTGTCTACCGCGAGGCCACTGGGGACTGGCCATACCTACTGAGCTGTGAGACCCCAACGTAGCAACTTCCAAAGTCAACTGGGATCCAGCGGCTCGGAGGACTCATGCAGGTGTCCCTCAGGGCAGGTGTCCCTCAGGTGTGCGCCAAGAGCAGTATCCACAAGCACCCTCGGTATTCAGCGTGGTGGGCACCCAGACGTGACAGGTGGCATGAGTCCCTGCTCAAGGATCCTTGAAGCAAAGAGCTCCGGATCCAGGAAGTGATCAACAGAAATTCAATGTTGACATTACAATGCCATTAAGTCTGCGGCAAGATTCAAGTCTCAATAAAAGTCTTTCATTTCTTGTGTGCATGTTACGCGGACTTTTCTCTGCACATCACAGGGAATTGATTTACTATTAGTGGATAGACAAAAAGAAGACAGATTGAGGAGCACTTGCCTTTTTCTTTTTTGTTCAAATCCAATTTACTTCAAGATTCAAAAAAAAAAAAAAAAGTTGTGTCAGGTTGGAACTTGCTCCATCCTGGGACCCCAGTTGCAGTACTCCGAGACAGACAAAGACCGTCCGCCGAGTCCATCTAGGTTGTGATAAGAAAGGGCGGACAGCACGGCCAATCCAGCACGCACTCTCGTTTCTCAAACACCCAGAACAACACCCCCAAGCCCTGCAAGAGAAGAGTGTGCCGCAGCGAGAGCCGGCCGACTGCCTTTCTCTCCCAGAGTTATTCCATCCGCCTCCTACAGCTCTCTCAAGTCTCTGTTTTTCCTCTCTGGGCAGATAAGGCAGATTTACAACAAATGATCCAATTCCATTCTCAATTTCCTCTAAGTATTATCTGAACACTGCTGCCAAAAGTGACTTTCCTGACAGGTGAATCCATGTCGCCACCCTCCTGCACAGACCCTTCCGAACTCTCCTCGCTGGGAGGAGCCTGCTGTGCCCAGATGTGTTTATGAGCAGCCCCTGCCTGCTCCTGCCTGGCCTTTCCCGTCCGCCTTCCAAGGACCCGCCCTCCACAATGACAAGCAACAAGATGGAGCCTGTCACCAGCTTCATCGCTGAGTGCTACCAAATATTCACAGAAAAACTCAGACCATATTCTCAAATTATTCCAAAAAGTTGAAGAGGAGGGAATTCTGTCATAAGGAAAACCACAGACAAGTATCCATGATGAATATTGATGCAAAAATCCTCAACAAAATACTAGCAAACCAAATCCAACAACACATCAAAAATATTATTCACCGTGGTCTAGTGGGACTCATCCCAGCGGTGCAAGGAATATTCAAATATGCAAATCAATGAACAGGATTTCCACATCAACAGAAATCTATAAATCATCTCAATAAATGCAGAAAAGGAATTTGGTAAAATTCACATCCCTTCAGATAAAAATTCTGAACAAATTAGGAATAAAAGAAACATGCCTTAGTGTAATAAAGACTATATGTAGCAAATCTACAGCTATATCAAACAGAAGTGATGAAAGTACTGCATTCCTACACTCCAACAGAAATTATCTTCAAATAAAAATCAAGAAAGCAATCCATGTACAATAGCTACAAGAATAAAATTAAATATCTAGGAGCAAATTTAACCAAAGAGGTGAAAGATCTCTACAATGAAAACTATAAAATATTGATGAAAGAACTTAAAGAAGACACAAAAATAATGGACAGACATCCCATGTTCATGGATTGGAAAAGCCCATGAACAAGAAAAAAGAATCCTAAAGTTCATAAGAAACCACCACCACAACAAAAGAAACTGAATATCCAAGACTATATTAAGCAAAAATATGGCTGGAGGCATTATAGTACCTAATTTCAAAACATACCATAAAACTATAGTAATCAAAACAGGATAATATTGGCTCAAAAATAGACACATGGGCCAATAGGAAAAATAGAGAGCCTAGAAAAATACACCCGTACCAGTACACCCAATAGATTCTTGATAAAGTTCCTATGAATGTACATTGCTGAAAGAACAGTCACCAATAAATCATGCTGGAAAAAAATCGAATATCCACAGCAGAATAAAACTATAGCTGTGTTTCTCACCAGTTGCAAAAGTTATCTCAACATGGATTAAGGATTTAACAACCTGAAATTATGAAACTACTAGGAGAAAACAGGGGAAATGCTTCAGGACATTGGAATTGGAAAGACAGTTTGGGAGAAGACTACAAAACACGGGAAACAAAAGTAACATACACAATGGAGATATCACACTAGAAAGCTTCAGTACCACAGACAATAGAGTGAAGAGACACGGCACAGAATGGGAGAAAATATTTTCAAACTAGTCACTGAAATAGTATTGTAATAGGATGTAGTTAATATGAATAATGTAAAATAATAGAATATAAAATAAACTTTAAAAAATCATCCATTTAAAAAATGAGCAACAGACCCAAACAGACATTTCTCAAAAGAAGAGACACAAATGGCCAACAGGTATGTGAAAAAAGACTAGACTGTACCTCGTAAACAATGTATAATCATGTTGATTTTGAAAACAAAACCATGAATGCACAAGAGAATTTGTCAAGAAATGGTCAAGAGTTTACAACTCAGCTGTATATAAAGTATAACATAAAAACCGTGATTTGTACCAGGAAATACCTTAATATAACTATTGCTTTTTAACCATCACAGAGTCCTGAGGAAAGCACAAACACAACATGTAAATGTCATCCAAAGCAAGCCTGCCACTGCAGCAGGTGCCACCGTGACCGCAGTGTCCACTGAAGACTGAGGTAGAACTGAACAGCTGAGCAACTCCAGCTAGACTCATGGCCACAGGCCATTCCTGGAAACCAGACCCTCTTCCTTAGTGATCACGCCCCAGGTGGGTTTCCTGGAGGAAGTCACCTTGCTCCTGTGGAGGAGAGAGCATGGTATTCCAGGGGGCACTCCAACCACGGCTGGCTTCCTGGAACACAGTGGGGGGGGGGGGCGGTGTGAAGGGCTCTGGCTCAGGCACCCTCCTGGCTTCTGAACACTCCTGTTGACGGCATTCCATCACTGACGTCAGTGAAGCCCGATGCAGTAATAATATCCACATTCTAATTCTCATTCCCTGAAGCATACGAAAAATGCTGATTGAATTTCAAAATGCCTCAGCGCTTCAGAAGTAAAAAGAAAAATAGGTTAGATGTAGACGTTTTATTTTATAAAGAAACGTTCTTTTCTAACGTCATCTTAGAATTGGTTCAAATTTTCCTTTTACTTATGAACGTCAACAATTTTTTTTTTGGAGCAAAGATAAGTCTCATTTAATCCCTTATCCTCTGAAAATTTTGATAGAGTTCACCCAAGGACACGTCCTCTGAGATGCTCACAATCTGTAAGGGAAAGGAATCCAAACCTGAAGAGGCTGAGAGCCATTTCTCTGGTGCACCCCCGATCCCATGGGGCCTTCCCTTGACTTGAGGAGCAACTCACAGTGCTTTCGTCAGCTCTTTGCTTCTGTGACCAAAAGACCTGACCAGGACAATTAGAGGAGAAAAAGTCCATCTGGGGCTCAGGGTTTCAGAGATCTCAGCCCACAGCCCGCTGACTCCATTCCTTGGGGTCCGAGGTGAGGCAGATTGTCATGGCAGGGTCGTGTGGAGGAGGGAAGCGGTGGGGAGAAGGCACCTGGAAGCACAGAGAACCGAATCTGAGCTCACAAAGTATGCAGCCCGTTCTGCCATTATTCCTATCCCCTTGCAGTTGGCATCACTACACTAAGTGCATGTATAAAAACTCAAATGGTGTGAAACCACTTTGTGTAAAACTGGTGACTTGAAAAACTGTGCTCTTTATATGTAATATGAGAGGAATTGCACTCTGCGAGCATGTGTAGCAAATTAGAATAAACAAATTTAAAAAATATATATCTACACCCCAAAGGTACATGCCCAAGGACCCACCTCCTGCAGCCACACCCCACCAGCCTACAGTCACTGTCCAGTTAATCCCTACGAGGGGATTAGCACACTGATTAGAGGTGAAATAACTGGGTTACAGTTATTTCACCTCTCCACTTCCTTGCAGTGCTTACACATGAACTTTTGGGAGACACATCACATCTAATCCGTACCTCGCAGTACTGACAAAGCAACTCAAACCCTGTCCTAAAATATCTCCTGGCACTAACATAATGGGCATTCTTTACAAGCTTTGGAACTTAAAATTACTGCAGATCTCTTTGATACTATCTTGGAATTCCCCTAGTTTTGCATGCAAATCTAATAATGATGATTTCAGCGGATCAGTTTTCTCCAGCCCTCCCCTGTTGTCCAATATCAGACTCCTGCCACTAACCAAGGAAAGCTCTGCCTGTGAAGATAAGCCACTTTACCAAAATTCCCTGCATCCGTATTTCTTCTTGTGTGCATACCTGCATTTTCTTTACCCTTCGTCTGCTGACGGACATGTGGATTGTTCCTGAATCGTGGCTAAGGTGAACAGTATTTGAATGGACGAGGAGTGCAGACCACTTTTCAATTTTTTTAGTCATACAACAGAAACGGGCTGTGGAACCATCTGGTATTTCTATTTTTAATTCATGGAGGAACCGCCACACTGAATTCCATAATGGCTGAAATGAGCCCCGCCCGCAGCGCACAGGTTTCCATCTCCACGTTCTCACAGGCGCTCATCCTCTGTCTTGTGACAAGTCACTCTAACATGTGTAAAGTGACATCTCATGTGGTTTTCATTTTCATCTTCCAAAAAAGTATTGATATTGCGTCCCTGTCCACATGCCTGTTGCCATCATGTATCTTCTTTAGAAGGAACGACCCCAGTCCTTTGCCCAGTTTTAGGTTGTTAGGGTTCTGCTCTTGAGTCGAGGTAGTTCTTACTTACTTTGGGTATGAACCCTTTATCAGATAGATGGCAAAGATGTTTTTTCCTGCTCTGTCGCTGTCAATCCAAAGAAGGACAGGCCACCTGTGGGTTCTGGCGGTCATTTCCTTTGCCGCGCGGAAGCTTTCAGTTTGCAGTAGTGTGGCATCTGTTTTGGTCTTTGCGTTTCTGGAATAGCGTCCAGAAATCATTGCCAAGATCAGTATTTAAGAACACTTCCCCTGTGTTTTCTCTGGAGTTTCACAGATGCGTGTCTCACACTAAGTCTTTGGGGTGTCTTGAATTGGTTTCTGGACGTAGCAGGATCGGGACCCAGCTCACTGTTCTGCGTGTGGACACTCAGCTTTCCCGGCACCGGTCACTGAAGACACCACGCTCCCCCCGGGCTTTCCTGGCACCTTGTCACAGACAGTCAGCCACAGAGGCCTGGCTGACCGCTGGGCTGTCCTTGCTGTCCACTGACCATGTCCCTGCGTGCCTCACTGTCCTCCATGACTGTTAGCCGCCGGAAAGGGATTGCAGCCTGGAACGGCAGCGCCGCGGGAAGGAGTCCGGAGACAGGATGGAGACGAAAAAATTCTTTAATCTTTCTGTCTCTGTCTCTTGTAATTTCTAACACTACATACACACTCTCACAAGAAACCAACCACGTACTCTTACAAGAAACTACAATGTATCTATACAATAGCGATAACCCTGTCCTTTCTCTCTCTGGTCTCATCCCATGCGCCCGAGCAGGAATGGAACTTGCTCGATCTGCCGAGTCACTCCTCAAATCTCTCGAGATCCTGGGCCAAGTCCCGTGAGACTACGGAAGGCGACAATGCCCAAAAATGTCAATCTGCTGAGTCATTGCTCAAATCTCTTGAGATCCTGGGCCAAGTCCCGTGAGACTACGGAAGGCGACAATGCCCAAAAATGTCTATGGCCCATAGTCAACCGCAATCTTAGCTATCTCCCCAAACAGGGCTCCTGCATTTCCCCCTTTTGTTTTAAAAGAGGGGATGCTCTAGGACGTCTATGTGCAACCAACATTCTTACCTGTCATTGGATAATCAAGGCTGTGCCCTTGACTCCTGTCTTAGGTTGATATGTCGGCCACATGAGACTGTCCCGTGCGATTGTGCCTGTCTTAGGTTGTCCCCCTCTGGGGATCTTACCCGTCATTGGCTAACCAGCCATCCAATGGAGCCCTTTAGGATCGACTGTGTAAGATGACTAACAGCCGTCCAATTGGGAGGAGATGCTGCGGCTTTAAGGCGACAAGCCTTTTGGTGACAAGTCAAATTGCATAGCATATCAAATTCTTTAAACAAATCAGCTGCCCTAAGTTCTATCAAGTAACACAGTGAGTTCTCTAAACAAATACCCGCAAGGTACTGTCCCATGAAGTCCCAAACAATGAAAGATCAAAATGTCCACTTGTTATAACACGTAGATCTAGGAGGCCCCATGCATGCAGAGCAGAGGCCACACTGCTGGTGAGGTTGTTTGACATTTGAGCAGCAGGGATGCTACTCATGAGCCAAGCTTTGGAAAATTGCGATTTATTCATGTAACCATAGATACATGCTCAGGCATGATTTTTGCTTCCTTACATTCCGGAGAAAAAGTTAAAGATGTCACATCTCATTGTTTACAAGCTTTTGCTGCATTGGGCATCCCCAAAATGCTTAAAACAGATAATGGTCCCGCTTATACGTCCTCATCTTTCAAACAGTTTTGCGCAAAATTCAACATATCCCATAAAACAGGCATCCCATACAATCCTCAGGGTCAGGGCATTATTGAAAGAGCAAACCGCACACTAAAAGTTATGTTGTTAAAACAGAAAGAAGGAAACTGGAAAAATCCTAAGGACAGATTGGCAGTTGCCCTGTTTACTTTAAATTTTTTAACTTTAGACTCTGATGGTTATTCTGCTGGAGACAGACATTGGAACCCACATCAACAACATAAACCTTTGGTTTACTGGAAGGATGCTCAGTATTTATCAGTTCACCGACTCTTCTGAAAGGCAGGGCCTCGCTTCCCGAGTCTGTCATTGCTTATGATCGCTCTTGTCCATCGCCTCAATAAATCAGGTCTGTCTAAAGTCGAGTTGCTCATCATCTCACCTGAGCGGGACCCTTGAGGGCGTGGGCCACAGGCTCTGGATGTCCGTAGGGGACAGCACACGTTTGTCAATGCGAAGGTGGCCAGGTGAGCACGTCAGTGCCTTGGGAGCTCCTGGCCCTCTCACCACCCCCAGGTCTCCACCCGGACTCCCAGGAGCTCGCCCCTTGCAGACGTGCTCTGGGCACTGTCCTGTGTCCTTGACTCCACAGCGTTGACGGTATGGGCTCTGGAAAACCACGGTCAGAACCAAATTGGTTGTCTTCATTCTAAAATATCTGAATTCTGTCTTGAACGGAATAGAGTCCGAATGTGAGACTACTGGTTGGAAACCAGTGGCTGTGTGCTGAGGGACACAGGCAACACGTTCTGCGAGGGCGAGGGTCTTGCTGGTCTCTGCGAGGGGTCTCCAGGTATGACTGTGGTGTGCACCCTGCAGCGCCCCAAGACGAGAGCCCGTCTTGACCGCGTCTCTGTGCAGGTAGGGTGGACGTCTGAACACCTGGTGAACATTCCCCGTCAGCCAGTGGCTGGCCACCACTGACCAGGCCATGTGTGAGAGGATCGCCTCTAGCACGACTATCATCCGCACTTGTATCTTTTGTGGTGCAAAATAACAGGTCTGGAGCTGAAGGCGATTCTCACTAACCTAGAAAAGTCCACCAGGCCCCGACCTGACGGGTGGCCGCGTCCAATGTTAACAAGCCCAGCATTCCTTCAGACGTCGAGTCCTGCAGAGGACGAAGGCTCCTCCTCACAGGGAGGCCACTTCCCTCTCCCTGCGGTCGGTCAGCTTCTCCTGCGACGAACGCCGTTGTGTGGCCACCCTCTGAGATCCCGACTGAGGGTGCTGCAGTGTCTGTCCCCAGCGTGGTCCCCGGGGACGGCTCCTCACTTCAGCCTCTCGGTGTCTTCACAGCCACGCGGGCGCGAGCACTGCCTGTGGCTGAAGTGGAGCCGCTGAGGGGATGTCACAGGCCTGACTTCCCAAGCCCTGCCTCAGGTGCACAGGGGGCATGAGCATGGAGCCCGCCACAGCGCTGGGTCTGCTACCATGGAACCCAGGGCCTCTGGGCACGCTCCCGGCATCTTCCTGGTGGTGGTTAGAAGGTGCTTTTAAGGTCAGGGTCTCATAGCTACTAGGGTAAGTGTGCTGCCTCCAGAGGTCTGCAAACAAGGAAAAAGAAGGCAGGAAGCACCTTCGTGGGGAAAGCTTGGGAATCTCTGCTGAACTTGAAGTATTTCTGGAGAACTTTGGTATCGCTAAGAAAACAACATCACTGGGAAGAGAGACTCACTGACCATGTCCTGGGCAGAGGAGGGCATGGTGTGGTGGGCAAGGGCCACATGGAGTGAGCATGCAGGGTCCGGTCCCTGGCTGTGGGACTCTGGCCATCCGTCCACCCAATTCTGAGATGATCCACGAGGGGCTTGATGTTGGGGGGTCGTCCTGGAACCAGCTCTCCAGGGACCTTCCTTTAAGACTCAGAGCGAGTCTGACACCTCAGAGGCTTAGCGCTGTCAGTGCTGCTCACGCCTTCACCTCGCACCTCGGCAGCTCCATCGCTCCGGGGCAGGCACCCGTCCCCACCCACCGCGGCCAGTCCTCTCTGCACGACAGGCCCATGCTCACACCTCTGCCTTCTTCACCTTCTTCCTACTGTGCACCCGTTACTCTTTGCTGTTGAACCTGCTGGTGGGCGGCAGACGTCCTCACTAACTACACTGTCACCTCTGGTGCCACAAGTCCCTGTTCCTTGGCAGGCCGGCAGCTCCTCAGCTCTCCTGTGTCTGTGCCTGTGTGCCTGCGGGAAGCCAGACTTCTGCAGCCTCGGGAGCGCTTGCTTCCCTGTGAAGGTCCCCCTTGCAGACCACCACCATCTTCAGCAGGCCACGGAACCCGTGCAGGGCTGGGGTCTGGCCAATGCAGCTCCTCGGCTGGCCCCTCCTCCCCTCCAAGGGCAGGGCACAGCGGGTGCTGTCCACGGTGGCTGCTGCAGGAGGGGAGAAGGGCCACTCTGGGGACACTCTGGAGCAGGAGACGTGGAGGGAGGCCCAGTCCCTCTGTGGTGCCGGGCAGCACCCTGTGCCAGGGCCACGCAGCCAGGGTGTTGGCAGGGAGTCAGGTCAGGCGGCAGGGCTGGAGGGAGAGTCATCACCAGAGGTGCGGGAGGAGGGCTCGGGAGCCCTCGGGGAGCCCTGGGGAGCCCCGGGTCTCCGTCAGCCAGTGGTGGGAACCAGGGCTCAGGAAGAGCAGATTCCGGGGAGTGAGGTCACTACGTGTAAGTGTGATCAGCAGAATCAGACGGGGCGGGAGGCCAGGGCCAGTGATCCACGCCTGACGGAATGGAGTTAGAAGGGATGGGACCTGGAGGACAACGGGCAGGCAGGGGAAGACGTGGTCAGTGGCCCCAAGAGAGGGTGGTGACCGGAACCTGTAAGCTGCCTGGTACCGTAAACCAGGATAAAAACTCTCGGGGGCAGAGTTAAGCTTTTACTACTTTTACTTCTACTTTCTTAGAGCTTAGAGAGAGGGAAAGAAAGATTTTTAGAGAGAAAGATTAAAGCGAGCTTTTCTTCTTGTCTTCTTAGCTTAGAGTAAGATTAGAGCTTCTTTCTTCTCTCTTCTTTCTTCCTTCTTCTTTCTTCTGTCTTCTGTCTTCCTTGGGAGCCTCGGCCTAACTCTGACCAGTCATTACTTCTTCTATCTGGTTTCTCTTCTGTAACCGCTCTGCCTACGTTCTGGCCGCTCTGATTCTTCTGACCGACCGAGTGACTGCCCGGCTGACTGAATTCTCCGTTCTCCTAACTCGGACCGCTTTCACACCGGTTATATACCTTCAGCTTTTCGGGTGCCTACAGGTGCGTCACATACATATCAGGTGGAACTTATGGCTTCCAGCTAGCTGCAACAGCCCTTCCTAATTAGGGCTCCTTCATATTCCTTCCCTTTAGTTTAAAAAGGTGCTTTTGTTCTATTTTCTCTATTTTATTTTCTCTATTTTCTTTTATTTTCTTGTCCCTACCTAGCTTTTCACCTTTTATTTTTGAAAGGGTGGATATTTGAGCCCTTTTTGAGAAGGTGCTGTGGCTTTAAGGAAGCCTAATGCTGAGGAGCAGCTAACGCACCTAGTTAAGCACAATTGCATAAGCGGCTTTGACTTTTTTTTTTTTTTTTTTCTCCTCTTCTTTATTTTTCTTTATGGCTTTCTTGCCAAAGCTCAATGGCTTTTTTTTTTTTTTTTTTCTGCATGGTTTTTACCATGCTATTTAATTCTCTATTTTCTTTTAAGCTCATGGCTTTTTTCTTTATACTAAAGCTCAAGGCTTTTTCTCTATATTTTTTATGGCTTTTGGCCGGCTACTCTGCTTCAGCTTAATTCTTAACTGGCTTCAACTGAGTCAGAGGCTATGCTCTCTTGTTTACTACTCTTTTTGCTGGTCTCAACTGAGTCTGAGGCTATACTTTTTCATTGCTCTCCTTATTTCTTAGCTTTTCTTCTCTGCCTGCCGAGCCCCGGACGGACCACCATTTGTATGCTGCCTGGTACCGTAAACCAGGATAAAAAACTCTCGGGGGCAGAGTTAAGCTTTTACTACTTTTACTTCTACTTTCTTAGAGCTTAGAGAGAGGGAAAGAAAGATTTTTAGAGAGAAAGATTAAAGCGAGCTTTTCTTCTTGTCTTCTTAGCTTAGAGTAAGATTAGAGCTTCTTTCTTCTCTCTTCTTTCTTCCTTCTTCTTTCTTCTGTCTTCTGTCTTCCTTGGGAGCCTCGGCCTAACTCTGACCAGTCATTACTTCTTCTATCTGGTTTCTCTTCTGTAACCGCTCTGCCTACGTTCTGGCCGCTCTGATTCTTCTGACCGACCGAGTGACTGCCCGGCTGACTGAATTCTCCGTTCTCCTAACTCGGACCGCTTTCACCCGGTTATATACCTTCAGCTTTTCGGGTGCCTACAGGTGCGTCACATACATATCAGGTGGAACTTATGGCTTCCAGCTAGCTGCAACAGCCCTTCCTAATTAGGGCTCCTTCATATTCCTTCCCTTTAGTTTAAAAAGGTGCTTTTTGTTCTATTTTCTCTATTTTATTTTCTCTATTTTCTTTTATTTTCTTGTCCCTACCTAGCTTTTCACCTTTTATTTTTGAAAGGGTGGATATTTGAGCCCTTTTTGAGAAGGTGCTGTGGCTTTAAGGAAGCCTAATGCTGAGGAGCAGCTAACGCACCTAGTTAAGCACAATTGCATAAGCGGCTTTGACTTTTTTTTTTTTTTTTTTCTCCTCTTCTTTATTTTTCTTTATGGCTTTCTTGCCAAAGCTCAATGGCTTTTTTTTTTTTTTTTTCTGCATGGTTTTTACCATGCTATTTAATTCTCTATTTTCTTTTAAGCTCATGGCTTTTTTCTTTATACTAAAGCTCAAGGCTTTTTCTCTATATTTTTTATGGCTTTTGGCCGGCTACTCTGCTTCAGCTTAATTCTTAACTGGCTTCAACTGAGTCAGAGGCTATGCTCTCTTGTTTACTACTCTTTTTGCTGGTCTCAACTGAGTCTGAGGCTATACTTTTTCATTGCTCTCCTTATTTCTTAGCTTTTCTTCTCTGCCTGCCGAGCCCCGGACGGACCACCATTTGTATGCTGCCTGGTACCGTAAACCAGGATAAAAACTCTCGGGGGCAGAGTTAAGCTTTTACTACTTTTACTTCTACTTTCTTAGAGCTTAGAGAGAGGGAAAGAAAGATTTTTAGAGAGAAAGATTAAAGCGAGCTTTTCTTCTTGTCTTCTTAGCTTAGAGTAAGATTAGAGCTTCTTTCTTCTCTCTTCTTTCTTCCTTCTTCTTTCTTCTGTCTTCTGTCTTCCTTGGGAGCCTCGGCCTAACTCTGACCAGTCATTACTTCTTCTATCTGGTTTCTCTTCTGTAACCGCTCTGCCTACGTTCTGGCCGCTCTGATTCTTCTGACCGACCGAGTGACTGCCCGGCTGACTGAATTCTCCGTTCTCCTAACTCGGACCGCTTTCACCCGGTTATATACCTTCAGCTTTTCGGGTGCCTACAGGTGCGTCACATACATATCAGGTGGAACTTATGGCTTCCAGCTAGCTGCAACAGCCCTTCCTAATTAGGGCTCCTTCAGGAACCCAGAGAGGGTATGTCTCAGGGGTTCCTGCGCATCGAAGCTTGCAGATAAGCCTTGGCAAAAAGACATTTGAAGAGACAAGGTCACCTTGGGATCACGTATGAGGCAAGGACGTGAAGTCCAAGTTCCACGTGCAGCGGGCAGGGGTGCTTGGGCACAGGCCTGGGGCCCAGAAGCCATCAGGGAGACCACCTGGGGGGTCCTAGCCATCCTTCCTCCTCTCCAACACGTCCCTTTTGGATGATCAATGCAAAGTTTGGCCACTTATAAAAATTGAATCTATTTCTGTGTATTAATATACACAACCTATGAACAACACAGGAAATCCAGGTACCGAAGGCTCTGCCACAGGGACCCCGCACTTCCTAGATCGGACACACGTGGTGACCCAGCCCTGATGGGGTGTTCCCAAACCCGCCGTCCCCTAGCTGCACAGAAGCACCCTGTTCACCCCCTCCTTGCCCTGAGTTCACACCCTGTGGGCAGGACATCTCTAAATCTAGAAGCACTACGTAAATAACAAATGGGCCCAGCCTAGTGGTTGATTTTTTGCCTGTTGGACGGAGAATCCTTCATATGTTGATGAAGCACATGTATTCTGAAAAAATTGATTATGATTTAATAGTAATGAATTTTTTCCGACTTCATTTGCATTGATACTTGAAGCAGACAAATATTTTATTCATGCAGACATTCTTAAGCACTGATGAAGGATTTTAAGTAAAAAATGTAAGCGGTTGAGAAAACACAGGAGATTGGAGACTTAATGAAACACCACTGTGAACAGTATTTAAATCACACCCGGAGGTGCCCTGGCTCACGGAGTGTGGTGTCGGATATTCTGCATCTGAAGGTGTCGTGAGAACCGACATCGACTGCTGGACATGTGGGTGTCATGCTGCTCCTCGGGGGTTTTCCTCTCTTAGAAAATTCTTTCATTTTGCATCAGTTCCTCCATGTGACAGGGCCAAGGAAAGACGCCACACACACAGGCTTCACCCGGCAGGTTTTCATGAAATAACACAAAGCAGAGGCCAGGTGGGAACTTAGGTGACCACGCACTGAGCCCTCGGCGGACCTCTCCCCCGGACAGGGGTGTGGAGGAGAGTGAGGGTGCCCTCCCGCCCCAGGCTTGTGGTGCCACTCAGCAACTGTCCCCGTGCCATCGACTCCAGATCCCCTGAGCCTGCAAAGGCAGCTCAGTGGCTTCTCCCAGCGAGGCCGCTCGGGGCGTCTGTCTGGCCTCTCTCTGCTCTGGACACACAGGCGACTTCACGCCTGGTGTCCACCAGGCTCATCCACTGGCACAGATACAAGCTGAGTGCACCACAAAGCCGACATGGGAGTTCTCACGACACTGACATTCCCAGGGGCCCAGGTGCTAGGACTCCCGGATCTGAAGACCAGACGCGTCCAGGACGGAACCTGCACTGGAGTAAGATGCTGCAGAGCACAGCAGACACAGCGAGGGGACTCGGGTGACAGGGAAAGGGAGCACAGGAAGAGGCCCCAAACTGCTGTCAACTCTGGCATCACACCTGAAGCCACCTGAGGAGGCCCCAAACTACCTGTCAACTCTGGCATCACACCTGAAGCCACCTGAGGAGGCCCCAAACTACCTGTCAACTCTGGGATCACACCTGAAGCCAATGGAGGAGGCCCCCAAAATACCTGTCAACTCTGGGATCACACCTGAAGCCACCTGAGGAGGCCCCAAACTACCTGTCAACTCTGGCATCACACCTGAAGCCACCTGAGGAGGCCCCAAACTACCTGTCAACTCTGGCATCACACCTGAAGCCACCTGAGGAGGCCCCAAACTACCTGTCAACTCTGGCATCACACCTGAAGCCAATGGAGGAGGCCCCCAAAATACCTGTCAACTCTGGGATCACACCTGAAGCCACCTGAGGAGGCCCCAAACTACCTGTCAACTCTGGCATCACACCTGAAGCCACCTGAGGAGGCCCCAAACTACCTGTCAACTCTGGCATCACACCTGAAGCCACCTGAGGAGGCCCCAAACTACCTGTCAACTCTGGCATCACACCTGAAGCCAATGGAGGAGGCCCCCAAAATACCTGTCAACTCTGGGATCACACCTGAAGCCACCTGAGGAGGCCCCAAACTACCTGTCAACTCTGGCATCACACCTGAAGCCACCTGAGGAGGCCCCAAACTACCTGTCAACTCTGGGATCACACCTGAAGCCACCTGAGGAGGCCCCAAAACTACCTGTCAACTCTGGGATCACACCTGAAGCCAATGGAGGAGGCCCCCAAAATACCTGTCAACTCTGGGATCACACCTGAAGCCACCTGAGGAGGCCCCAAAACTACCTGTCAACTCTGGGATCACACCTGAAGCCACCTGAGGAGGCCCCAAACTACCTGTCAACTCTGGCATCACACCTGAAGCCACCTGAGGAGGCCCCAAAACTACCTGTCAACTCTGGCATCACACCTGAAGCCACCTGAGGAGGCCCCCAAACTGCTGTCAACTCTGGCATCACACCTGAAGCCACCTGAGGAGGCCCCAAACTACCTGTCAACTCTGGCATCACACCTGAAGCCAATGGAGGAGGCCGCCAAAATACCTGTCAACTCTGGGATCACACCTGAAGCCACCTGAGGAGGCCCCAAACTACCTGTCAACTCTGGCATCACACCTGAAGCCAATGGAGGAGGCCCCCAAAATACCTGTCAACTCTGGGATCACACCTGAAGCCACCTGAGGAGGCCCCAAAACTACCTGTCAACTCTGGGATCACACGTGAAGCTACCTGAGGAGGCCCCAAACTACCTGTCAACTCTGGCATCACACCTGAAGCCACCTGAGGAGGCCCCAAACTACCTGTCAACTCTGGGATCACACCTGAAGCTACCTGAGGAGGCCCCAAAACTACCTGTCAACTCTGGGATCACACGTGAAGCTACCTGAGGAGGCCCCCAAACTACCTGTCAACTCTGGGATCACACCTGAAGCTACCTGAGGAGGCCCCAAAACTACCTGTCAACTCTGGGATCACACCTGAAGCTACCTGAGGAGGCCCCAAACTACCTGTCAACTCTGGGATCACACCTGAAGCTACCTGAGGAGGCCCCAAAACTACCTGTCAATTCTGGGATCACACCTGAAGCTACCTGAGGAGGCCCCAAAACTACCTGTCAACTCTGGGATTACACGTGAAGCTACCTGAGGAGGCCCCAAACTACCTGTCAACTCTGGCATCATACCTGAAGCCACCTGAGGAGGCCCCCAAACTACCTGTCAACTCTGGCATCACACCTGAAGCCACCTGAGGAGGCCCCAAAACTACCTGTCAACTCTGGGATCACACCTGAAGCCACCTGAGGAGGCCCCCAAACTACCTGTCAACTCTGGCATCACACCTGAAGCCACCTGAGGAGGCCCCCAAACTACCTGTCAACTCTGGGATCACACCTGAAGCCACCTGAGGAGGTCCCAATCTACCTGTCAACTCTGGCATCACACCTGAAGCCACCTGAGGAGGTCCCCCAAACTACCTGTCAACTCTGGGATCACACCTGAAGCCACCTGAGGAGGCCCCCAAACTACCTGTCAACTCTGGCATCACACCTGAGCCACCTGAGGAGGCCCCAAAACTACCTGTCAACTCTGGGATCACACCTGAAGCCACCTGAGGAGGTCCCCCAAACTACCTGTCAACTCTGGGATCACACCTGAAGCCACCTGAGGAGGCCCCCCAAAACTACCTGTCAACTCTGGGATCACACCTAAGCCACCTGAGGAGGCCCCAAAACTATCTGTCAACTCTGGGATCACACCTGAAGCCACCTGAGGAGGTCCCCAAACACCTGTCAACTCTGGGATCACACCTGAAGCCACCTGAGGAGGTCCCCAAACACCTGTCAACTCTGGGATCACACCTGACACTACCTGAGGAGGCCCCAAACTACCTGTCAACTCTGGGATCACACCTGAAGCCACCATAGGAGGTCCCAAACTACCTGTCAACTCTGGGATCACACCTGAAGCCAATGGAGGAGGCCCCAAACTACCTGTCAACTCTGGGATCACACGTGAAGCCACCTGAGGAGGCCCCAAAACTACCTGTCAACTCTGGCATCACACCTGAAGCCACCTGAGGAGGCCCCAAACTACCTGTCAACTCTGGGATCACACGTGAAGCTACCTGAGGAGGCCCCAAACTACCTGTCAACTCTGGGATCACACCTGAAGCCACCTGAGGAGGCCCCAAAACTACCTGTCAACTCTGGGATCACACCTGAAGCCACCTGAGGAGGTCCCAACCCCGACGTGCGCAGAAGCCCAGAAGCTAGAAGAGGTTAGTTTCCGTTGCCCTCACACAGCTGAGTGGCTGGAGTGTCTCCTGAGTGTCCTTATATCTCATTTCAAGTTCCCTTTGGTCATACAACATTTTGAATGCTTTTTAGTTAGTTTTAATTTTCAAAAAGGCAGCTTTAATTTGTTGAATTCTAGAAAATGCTTTAATCATCACAACAGATTTATGCAGGTACATGCAGGCTCACTACAAACAGGCAGGGGAAGGGCCTCAGCCCATCCTCACGAGAGTCGTTATAAAACAGCAGTTGCCTCACGAGCAGGGTGGTGTCACCTGAACCCCAGGAGTGGCTCCTGTGTTATAACAGGGAGGAAAATCAGGTGTTCTTTTATATGTGTGTGTGTGTGTGTGTGTGTGTGTGTGTATTTTTTTATTGTATTTATGTGGTGCTGAGTATCAAACCCAGGGCCCATACATGTGAGATGAGTGCTCTACCACTGAGCCACAGCCACAGCCCCGAAAATCAGGTTTTCTGTGCATATGGAAAGGACATTTGCAGAATTCACTACTCGTTCATACTAACAGAACACTCAGGAGGAACAATTTGTGACTATTTTCTCACATGCCTCAGCCCAAAGACATCATCTCCCTTCATGGAGACAACAATACTTCTGCTGAAGTCAGACAAGAGAAGAGAAGAGAAAACATGTGATCAGAGGCCCAGCGATCAGGAGGTAGGGAGGGAACTGACGCAGACGCCTTGGGAAACTTAACACCGAGGGGGAGGGTTTCCACGGCAGCAGAATTCTAAATGGATATTGGAACTACACAGCCCTCACGTACACGCGTACGCACAATATACACACTATATTATGGAACATATGCAGTGCATACATGTAGTATGGGTTAGATGATGTAATGAAAGAGAAGCTCTCATTAATAACAGTAAGAAGAAAAAGAAAGATTCAACATCATTCTAATAAAATCCCAGTAAAATACTTGTCAGAAAACTGATTTCAAAACTTATTTTTAAAAGGGCAGAACTTAAAACGCCAAGAAAATGAATCCTCAATGGGAAAACCTGAAAAGCAGTATCTCAGGCAGACTGGGTCTCATCAGCAACAGGCACTGTGACACGGTGACAGCGAGGGCTCCCGGCTCTGCCCTCTCCACACGTGTATGTTAGAAATCTTCTGTTCTAGGAAAATTTAAATAAAAGAAAATCAAAAAGCCCACGCCGTGCGTATAGTCAGAGCAGAGGCCTGCATGCACCTGTATAGATCTGTTGTCATGAGTAAAGCGTTTTCTAGAATTCAACAAATTAAAGCTGCCTTTTTGAAAATTAAAGCTAAAAAGCATTCAAAATGCTGCATGACCAAAGGGAACTTGAAATGAGATATAAGGACACTTAGGAGACGGTGCATGAGAATGCTCATATTCTGACCCACAGCAGAATAGAAAAGGAACCAGCACAACCACGAGCATGCGCAGACTCCCGGGCAGCTGAGATGCTCGCGTATGCAGCTTCCCAAGCCGTGGAGAACAAGGACCCTGAGATCTGGCCGGGCGTGGCAAAGTGGGGCCTCCCATCCACCTGTGACCGTGACCTTGAGCCTCGTGAGCAGCTACAGGCCTCGCAGCGTGGCAGTGGCTCCTCCTGACCCAGCTTCTCTGCCTGGATGATCTCCAGCAGGGGTCGGGTGTAAGAGCCCTAACTGAGGACAGCTAGATGGCGGCTAGCTGAGAGCCATGAAGGTGTTCAGGTATTTTCACGTGATATGCATGCATTTATCTAAGAATCTTTTTATGCCCGTGAACACTGTGTGACGCACCTGTAAGCTCGAGCTGTTAGCACTTGTCCTTGTTAAGGCAAAATATATTTAACCGGGTGAGGTTAGTTAGAGGGGTGGTTGGAGTTGGAGAGGTTGTCGGAGCCGGAGAGAGAAGTTAGAAGAAAGAAGAATAAAAGAACTTTTTCATTTCCAGTCTGCCTCCGATTTTCTCCCGCGGTATCGTTGCTGCAAGCGGCAATTGCTGCAGGCGGCGACAGTTGGGAAACGCGTATCCTCAAAGGAGGACAGACGTGCGGAAACGACTGGGGCAGCAGTGGACAGTGATCAGTAAGGGCCACACTGCAGAGTCACTAGATGACACCCGAGAGTCAAAGAGAACCGTTCCCCATACTCTTTACTAATTGGACCAAAAGAAGGTTTCAGGAACACAGCTTGGAATGAATCAGGCGATTGAAGCCGTGGCCCCTTATTTTTTAAGAACACACCAACCCACAGTAGTTCCTGTCCCTGGCTTTATACCTGGTGGAAGACTAACAGAGGAGGGGCCTGGGCTGACGGGAAAACTGCGTAGTGCAGGTGTGCTAAGAGAACAGGTGTGGGTGCTGTTGCCTGAGGCAGCAGCGTGGCCCAGGCGAGGTGCGGGCGGGCTCGTCGCTGGCCCACGTGCTGGTCCCTGTGTGCAGGTGTGGCAGACAGCCTGCAGTGAATGGCAGCTGGGCACAGACATGAAATAGAGGCTTTCAAAAGACCAGATGGGCCGGGCGCGGTGGCGCACGCCTGTAATCCCAGCACTTGGGAGGCAGAGGCAGGAGGATCACAAGTTCAAAGCCAGCCTCAGCAATGGTGAGGCACTTAGCAACTCAGTGAGACCCTGTCTCTAATAAAATACAAAAAAAAAAAAAAGGGGGCTGGGAATGAGGCCCAGTGGTCGAGTGCCCCTGAGTTCAATCCCCGGTACCAAAAAAAAAAAAAAACAAGACCAGCTGGGAAGGTGCTTCACCCAGCAAGAGGGTTCCTGGTTAGGAGTCCAGGAGGCGTCCCTGCTGGGAGCTGCGTGGAGAACGCCGCCTGCTCTCACGCTTGCAGTCTCCAGGGCTCTACAGCGGGCAGCACAACCGCCCACCTCGGTGCCGTCCTGTGGCCAGGTGGCAGGCGAGGGGCCTCCTCCCCACTGACCCTGTTCGGCACACTGCGACAGGACTTGGACTCCACAGCCACTTCTTTCTTCGTGTCTCCGTTAGTGCACCTTCATCCTCCCACCAGGCAAGGAGGACCCCGAGGGGCCTCTACCCTCCCGCTCCCCCACATCCAAATGCCCCAAACCCAGCCACTGCTCCTGCAGTCCCTCACACCAGCGGTGCCCCCCTTCCCCTGCCACCCTATAACTAACGCAGCCGCTCATGTGGCCTTGTGAAGATGCAAGACGGGCCTGCGAAGGCGTGGGACAGGCCTCCAGAGGTGGGGGGCCAGGCGGGACCAGATGGGGGGCCGGTGAAGGGGCGGGGGCCCTGTCGCCCAGGAACCCGAAGGCTACAGCCCTGGGTGCAAGAAAGAGCCTGCCAACGGACGCAGCAGACACCCAGTGGAGTGCAGAGCACCTGCTCGAGGCTGCCTGCAGCCAGCCACCCAGGAGAGATGGCCCCCTGCAGGCCATCTGAGTCGGATGGACACTGCGTCGCTGCTTCCACGGGGGGTCCCTCACTCAGCCCTTCCAGGCATTCTGGAGGGTGGATTCTAATTCAGTGAGATGCACAGCACTTTAACAACTGGCCTTAAATTTAAATTTAAGCTACCAACAACTTCCGAACGGCAGGATTGGGATCTGAGCCAGCACGTGTGACGTCGAGACACCCGAGCCCCGCTTTCTGCACCTTGCTGTCCTTTTACGTAAGTGAACTGCTGAGGCTGCTGTCCATCCGCCTCGAGGCCAGGTGAGGCAGAGGACCTGCATGACGCTGCCCCTCTAGGGGTCTGACCGAGAGGCGGGGCGAGCGCCCGGTGTGGCTAGAAGGGCTCTAAGACGCCCCACTCTGCTGAACCCCTCCCTCTTGTCCAGGGCCCTCCCTGGGGTCTCCAGATGGCCCTCCTGACTCCAGCTCTCCTGTGCCCATTGACCAAGGGCAGCCCTTACAACCTGCTGAAGACTGTTGCTAGGCAACACAATGCAGAACTTCCCAGGACTAATAAAATAGACCAGCCTCCTTAGGCCTCCTTTCATAGGCCTCCAGGGTAGCCTCTCTCTCCCATTTCCGCCTTTGCCTGGAAGCACCACGATTCCCACCTCCCAGGGGCACCCTCCTTCAGTCCCCCCACCCAGGAACACCCTCCTTCAGTCCCCCCACCCAGGAACACCCTCCTTCAGTCCCCCCACCCAGGGGCACCCTCCTTCAGTCCCCCCACCCAGGAAACCCTCCTTCAGTCCCCCCACCCAGGAACACCCTCCTTCAGTCCCCCCACCCAGGAACACCCTCCTTCAGTCCCCCCACCCAGGAACACCCTCCTTCAGTCCCCCCACCCAGGAACACCCTCCTTCAGTCCCCCCATCCAGGGGCACCCTCCTTCAGTCCCCCCACCCAGGGGCACCCTCCTTCAGTCCCCCCACCCAGGGGCACCCTCCTTCAGTCCCCCCACCCAGGGGCACCCTCCTTCAGTCCCCCCACCCAGGAACACCCTCCTTCAGTCCCCCCACCCAGGAACACCCTCCTTCAGTCCCCCCACCCAGGAACACCCTCCTTCAGTCCCCCCACCCAGGGGCACCCTCCTTCAGTCCCCCCACCCAGGGGCACCCTCCTTCAGTCCCCCCACCCAGGGGCACCCTCCTTCAGTCCCCCCACCCAGGGGCACCCTCCTTCAGTCCCCCCACCCAGGGGCACCCTCCTTCAGTCCCCCCACCCAGGAACACCCTCCTTCAGTCCCCCCATCCAGGGGCACCCTCCTTCAGTCCCCACCCAGGGGCACCCTCCTTCAGTCCCCCCACCCAGGGGCACCCTCCTTCAGTCCCCCCACCCAGGGGCACCCTCCTTCAGTCCCCCCACCCAGGGGCACCCTCCTTCAGTCCCCCCACCCAGGGGCACCCTCCTTCAGTCCCCCCACCCAGGGGCACCCTCCTTCAGTCCCCCCACCCAGGGGCACCCTCCTTCAGTCCCCCCACCCAGGGCACCCTCCTTCAGTCCCCCCACCCAGGAACACCCTCCTTCAGTCCCCCCACCCAGGAACACCCTCCTTCAGTCCCCCCACCCAGGAACACCCTCCTTCAGTCCCCCCATCCAGGGGCACCCTCCTTCAGTCCCCCCACCCAGGGGCACCCTCCTTCAGTCCCCCCACCCAGGGGCACCCTCCTTCAGTCCCCCCACCCAGGGGCACCCTCCTTCAGTCCCCCCACCCAGGGGCACCCTCCTTCAGTCCCCCCACCCAGGGGCACCCTCCTTCAGTCCCCCCCACCCAGGGGCACCCTCCTTCAGTCCCCCCACCCAGGGGCACCCTCCTTCAGTCCCCACCCAGGGGCACCCTCCTTCAGTCCCCCCACCCAGGAACACCCTCCTTCAGTCCCCACCCAGGGGCACCCTCCTTCAGTCCCCACCCAGGGGCACCCTCCTTCAGTCCCCACCCAGGGGCACCCTCCTTCAGTCCCCACCCAGGGGCACCCTCCTTCAGTCCCCACCCAGGGGCACCCTCCTTCAGTCCCCCCACCCAGGGGCACCCTCCTTCAGTCCCCCCACCCAGGGGCACCCTTCTTCAGTCCCACCTTCCAGGGGCACCCACGCGGTCACTGTTCCCTTAACTTGCCTATGTTTTGGGGAGCAGGGGGGATTCTTGGGGACCTGGTGTGTGGCTATCCTCCCTTCCCTAAGGACGACACAACACTCCTAAATACAGCATAAGGGACTCAGGTTGCAACATGTGACAAAAGTCCCGGTGACCAGAGAGTGAGAACAGATGGTGCACACATTGCAGCACCTTCCACCTGGCTGGGATCTCCCATGGGGACAAGACGGGCTGGGGCTGAGCGGTCCACAAGGGCTTGGGCCACAGGTAGTGTGGGGCCCTTGCTGACAGGAACCCGCAGAGTCGCTTTACAGATCAAATTCAGGTTGCTTCATTTCCCTGCTGCCGGTGGCCCCCCTTGAGCCAGCAGAGCACCACAGTTTTCTACCCCACTATCCTGATTTCAGAACAAGAACGATCTGGAACCAGAATCCATCTTTAAAATTAAGTAGTCAAACAAATGGAGAAAGGAATGCTATCTATTCCATAGAATTTGAATCCTCCAAAATCTTACTAAAAACTAATATTTTAAAACCCCACTGTCGGGCTCTGGGGGAATACGCAGCAGGCCCCGTCTATGCCTGTGGGAGCCAGGAGCCTGAGGAGAGCGTGCTTCTCAGCGCACCCGAAGTCACGAGCACCACCACGTGGGTCGTTGTTGTTACATTTACAGAATTTTAAATGTGTACAATCCTGTCGCCTCCCAAATCTGTAAGTCCACATTGCTCAGGATGCGAAAGGGAGAATGTCCTGGTTTTAACTTGATCAAGGATTCGTGATGTTCTCCAAGAATTTTGAGTTTAGCCCAAAAGAAACAATGGATCTGAAATTTACAGACCAATAGAAGTAGACCCTTTATTTCCTTTTACGAGAATTGTCATAGCAACTTTATTCATGATAGCTCAAAACTGACCCCAGCGTCTCTCATTCCATTATACGTTTGGCACAAACATGAGGAATAACTTACTTACCCGAGACAGAAGAATCTTAGAAACGCACAGACGGAAACAAGTCGGGCACACGCAGGTCTGGACTGTCCTACTGCATTCATGTGAATACTGACTGTGAGGGAAATATCTACAGTGATGGAGATGGGAAAATGCTTGCCTCTGAAAGAAGATTTAAACTGAAAAGCAGAATTTTTAAAGATGATAGAAATGTTCAATATCTTTTTAAATTTTTTTATTTTTTAGTTGACAGACACGGTTGTGTCTTTGGTGTGCATGGCATGGTGCCTGAAGCACGTGTCCCGTGTCGGGTGGTGAATTTGATGGATAGACGAGGCACCCCTGGCACGCTCTCCTCGGTGGCGAGAACCTGTCTTCAGTCACTTCTCCGGCGGTTTTCAGGAAGACACGATGGCTCGTGAGCTGTATTTGCCAAGTTGCCCAACAGACCTCAGAGCCTGCTGCTGCCGTCCAGCTGTGGTCAGTCTTCACCAGCACCTCCCCGTCGACCCGCCCCTCCAGATGCCAGTAGACGCCATTCCACTCTGCACCCCCATGAGGCCAGCTTGTTTAGACTCCCCAAATAGGTGAGATCAAATAGGGCAAAGGAAATAGTAAGACAAGTGACCCTGCAGCTTCCGGCTGTGCCGTCCTCTCCCTGAGGCTCCAGGGAGCAGAGGGAATCCACAGTAGCGGCACATACTGGGCCTGAGCTTCCACCTTCTTCCTATCGAAATCACACCCTGCACAAAAATAGTGCTGATCCAACTGGGCACACAGGGGAGGAGCTGAAGGAGAAGATACTGAGTTCGATTTCTGTCAGGTGGACTTTGACATTCCCATGAGTTGTGCATATGGGAACTGCAGGAGCCCTGTTTGGGGATTGACTTGAATTGCGGTTGACTATGAGCCGTGGAGATTTGGCCATTGTCGCCACCCGTAGTCTCACGGGACTTGTTGCGGGATCTCGAGTGACTTGGCTGAAATTGCTGATCGGGTCAGCGCCATTTTTTAGTGGTGGTGTGTTTGGCATGTGTTAGTCGTTGTTAGAACCAGAGAGAAAAGTTATCAGAGTAAAAAGCTGTTTGTCTCCAGTTTGCCTCTGAAGTTCTTCCCGCGGCTCTGTTGCTCCAAGCGCTTCAGGCGGCAACAGGTGGCGGCCCGTACGGGGACTTCGGAGCGGACAGGTAAGAACTGAAGGTCTCTAAAGATGGGTTCGAATATAACTGAATCCCAATTGATAGAGGCTATGCAAAGACTCCTTGATATACCTGACTCTGTTCTCAGTGAGGAGTATATAGACAAAAGTGAAAGTGATCAAAAAAGTGTAGATTCCACTGGGCCAACTGAGACCAGTAAAGAGAGTATTAGAAGAGACCCAAAAATGACAAAAATCCAAGCTATTAAAGCTATTCGGGAGTTATTGGCGAAAGCTGAAGGATACTTGCTCTCACTGGAACCTGGGCCTCAGGATATTGCTGTCAGTGAAATTAGCAGTGGTGAGGAATCTAGTAAAAGTGATCCTGAGAAAATGAGGAAAAAGAAACTAAAAAAAGACCGAGAAAAAGGACGGTCAGGTAGAGGAGTCACTTGTGTCCTCTACTCCCCCATGGGTGGAATCCATTACAGAAAATATGAAGGGCATTAATAGGCATTTGCATACCCTAGAAACAGAAATAAAAAGTCTTTCTGAGCGCTTATGCGCTCTCGAGGACAACTCACAGATACATTGGGAACCGCCAGCATTTGAAAAGAAAAATGGACAGAGTGTCCATCAGTCAGTAGATTTCAAAACAATAAAAAATCTCAAAGAGGCAGTAATGACTTATGGGCCCCAAGCTCCTTTCACGTTGAGTATGCTGGAGTCCCTTAACACCTTTAGCTTAACCCCCTCAGACTGGAAAAGTCTATGTAAAGCAACATTAAGAGGGGGGCAATTCTTGGTTTGGCGATCGCAATTCCAAGAACTCTGTATAGAAACGGCTAAAAGAAACGCGGCTACAGGGTTTGAAAACTAATATATAGACATGCTCACAGGAGAAGGGCAATTCGCAGACTTACAGGCTCAAACAGATTATGACCCAGATGTATATGCTCAGATAAATGCAGCTGCCTTAGAGGCATGGAAAACTGTACAAGGACCTGGGGATCTACAAGGTAGCTTGTCAAAAGTGATTCAAGGACCTAATGAGCCGTATGCCGACTTTGCTGATCGACTTTTGAGAACTGCAGGTAGTGTGTTTGCAGATGTTGACCAAGCTATGCCATTAGTTGTTCAATTAGCTTATGAAAATGCAAATAAATGGTGCCAAGCAGCCATCAGGCCATGGAGAACTAAAAAGGATCTTTCCGTATATATACAACTATGTAAAGATATAAATGACGCCTTTGTCACAGGAAATGTGATTGCAGCCTCAATGAGAGGTGCTTCCTCTCAAAATTTCACAAAGGCTAAACGTAGACATTATAATCAATCAGGATATTCCAGGCAAAATTATCATAATCAATCAGGCAATTCTAGGCAAAATCCCAAAAGAGAAATAAGACCAAGCTCATGCCGTGCCCCAGGCCGCTGCCCCAGGTGTAAAAAGGGAAATCATTGGGCCAATAAATGCTATTCAAAATTTGACATCCATGGAAATCCTTTGTTCAGGAATTCAAAAAACGGGGCACGGGGCCCAATACCCCGGGGCCCACAAATGTACGGGGCATTGCAGAAGGAGTATCCTCAAGCATCCACTCAGATGCTTCCCCGACACAATCCCTACTACCCATCCACTCCCTCGCCAGAGGAACAAGAGGAAATGCAGGATTAGACCTCTGTTCCACCGCCCGAATAGTGTTAACACCTGAAATGGGGGTTCAACTGATTCCCACAGGAGTCAGGGGACCTCTTCCCTCAGGGACTGTAGGACTTATTATCGGGCATAGTCCTAAAAGCTTATTAGGTTTGCAAGTGACCCCAGGTGTAATAAACTCAGACTACAAAGGGGAAATAAAAATAATGCTTAGCTCACCCCAAAGTATAACTTCTGTTAATCAAGGAGATAGAATTGCTCAGTTGCTTCTCCTTCCCAATTTACATAATTCATTTAAAATGGGTATGCCTCAAGAAGGGAACAATAGAGGATTTTGTTCCACTGACTCAAGTCCCATGGCTTGCTGGGTTCGAGACTGTTCAAGGAGGCCTATGTGTAAAATAAAAATCCAAGGAATAGAAATGGAGGGATTAATAGATACTGGAGCTGACTCTTCCATTATTAATTTACGCCAATGGCCCAAGCACTGGCCTCTGCAAAAAGCTTCAACCAGTTTAAGAGGCTTGGGATATAATAACCTCCCAGATAAAAGTGCAGTAATTTTAAAATGGGAGGATGATGAAGGCCATAAAGGAACATTTCAGCCTTATGTTTTACCTAATCTACCGGTTACTTTATGGGGAAGAGATATTTTGCAACAAATGGGAGTACACCTTGCAACCAAGCCTGCAGATGTTAAATGTGAAAACCTACAGGGTAATCTTAACCATAAAAGAACTCATTATCAAAAAGTACAGAGTAATCTTAACCCTAAAAGTAATCATTGTCATAAAGGAAAAAGATATTTTTTTTCGGGGCCACTGAGAAAATAATTTTGAAAATACCATGGCTTTCTGATAAGCCAGTGTGGGTCCCTCAGTGGCCCCTATCTAAAGAGAAATTACAAGCGGCCCACCTACTAGTTCAGGAACAATTAGAAGCAGGTCATATAGAACCTTCCACCTCTCCCTGGAATTCCCCCATATTTGTGATCAAGAAAAAGGAAAATGGCGATTGTTACATGATCTTAGACAAATCAATAAAACCATGCAAGTTATGGGCCCTACCCAACCTGGACTTCCTAGTCCCGTAGCTATTCCAAAAAATTTCCATCTTATTACTCTTGATATAAAGGATTGCTTCTTTTCTATTCCCCTACATCCTCTGGATGCCCCCAGGTTTGCTTTTTCCGTTCCTTCTATGAACAATAATGGCCCTGATCAGAGATATCAATGGAAGGTTTTACCACAGGGAATGGCTAATAGCCCCACCATATGCCAAATATATGTGGACAAGGCTATCCAACCCATTAAAAATAAATATCCAAACCTCATGTGTCTACATTACATGGATGATATTTTATTGGCCCACCCTAATCAAAAAATCTTATTTAATATATTCAGTGATGTGGTAGAAAATTTAAAAAAATATGGATTATATATAGCAGAAGAAAAAGTTCAAACCAGATCTCCCATATTATATTTAGGATTTAAAATCATGGATACTTTTGTTAGACCCCAAAAAATTCTAATAAATAAAGAACATTTGACCACCCTCAATGATTTCCAAAAACTACTGGGAGACATTAATTGGCTTCGCCCTACACTAAATCTCACTACTGGCCAACTAAAACCTTTATTTGACATCCTTCGCGGAGACCCTGATCCATCTTCACCGCGAACATTGACTCCTGATGCTAGGAAAGCTTTAAAGTTAGTAGAAAAAGCCATCGAAGGAGCTCATTGTGATAGATTTGATTTAACTCAACCGCTGATGTTGATTATTATTTCTTTACAATATACACCCACAGGAGTATTTTGGCAACAAGGGCCTTTATTATGGATACATTTGCCCGTCTCTCCTAAAAGTATAATTGAATCTTATACCTCCATGGTGGCTAAACTTATTCTTCAAGGACTTAAGACTTCTACTAAAATATTTGGCATTCACCCTGCTACTATTATTACTCCCTATTCATCATCACAGATTGAATACTTATGCTTCAATGATAATGATTGGGCTATAGCTAAATGCTCTACTTCTGCAAATTTTGATAATCATCTTCCTAAGTCCCCTATATGTAGTCGCCTGAAGCGATGGCCGCTTGGAGCAAAGAAGCCGCGGGAAGAAGTTTTGAGACGAACTGGAAACAAACAGCTCTTTATTCTGGCAACTTTTCTCCCTGGCTCTAACTACACCCCGACACGCCGTCCACGCTCCTCTAACCTCCAAAATGGCGCAGACCTCCTCCGCAATCTCGCTCAAGTCCCTCGAGATCTCCGGCCAAGTCTCGCAAGATCCCGGGCCAAGTACGGAAGGCGCCAATGCCCAAACATGTCCAAAGCCAAAGCCCGTAGTCCACCGCAATTTAAGTCATCTCCCCAAACAGGGCTCCTGCACCTATATTATCTTTTTGTATTAATCATCCTATTATATTTCCACAGGTAATAAAAAATCAACCTATTCCTAAGGCATTTAATGTATTTACAGATGGGTCCTCAAATGGTACTGCTACAGTAGTCACTATGCAATTTGGCTCATCACCAAAAGGCTTGTCGCCTTAAAGCCGCAACATCTCCTCACAATTGGACGGCTGTTAGTCATCATATATATTCGATCCTAAAGGGCTCCATTGGATGGCTGGTTAGCCAATGACGGGTAAGATCCCCAGAGGGGGACAACCTAAGACAGGCACAGTCGCACAGGACAGTCTCATGTGGCCGACATATCAACCTAAGACAGGAGTCAAGGGCACAGCCTTGATTATCCGATGACAGGTAAGAATGTTGGTTGCACATAGACGTCCTAGAGCATTACCTCTTTTAAAACAAAAAGGGGGAAATGCAGGAGCCCTGTTTGGGGATTGACTTGAATTGCGGTTGACTATGAGCCGTGGAGATTTGGCCATTGTCGCCACCCGTAGTCTCATGGGACTTGTTGCGGGATTTCGAGTGACTTGGCCGAAATTGCTGATCGGGTCAGCGCCATTTTTTAGTGGTGGTGTGTTTGGCGTGTGTTAGTTGTTGTTAGAACCAGAGAGAAAAGTTATCAGAGTAAAAAGCTGTTTGTCTCCAGTTTGCCTCTGAAGTTCTTCCCGTGCCTCCGTTGCTCCAAGCGCTTCAGGCGGCAACAGGGAACTCCAAGAAGTGGTCGCATATTTTGAGCCAAATTCCACAGAACAACCAGAGCTGAAGAGTCATACTTAAAGATGGTCACAGTTGGCAGCTGACGTGAGCCCAAAAGGACCTGGGCTAACCGGAGAACCCTGCGTCCATCTGCCTGTCTTCCCAGTCCTAGAGCAAGGCCATCTCAGGATGAACACGCTGGCAGTCAGACAGGAGCACAGCAGTCACCAGGACTTCCGTGTGCCCACCCAATCTCTGACAGGACACTTAGACCCCAGCCTGGTGCCCGAGCTGCAAATTCAAGAACACCTCCAGACCTCATCAGGGACTCTCACCCAGAGGCCTGACGGACAGCAACAGGAGGATGCGTTCTGTGTGGTCCCGCCTGCACTGCGTCGGTCATGCTCATCTTAAGACTTACAGAGAAGTGTGAATGTGAGCTTTTTCTTCCAGCCTCTCCCATGTCCAGAACCACCAGCCACTTTCCCGCCTTCTGGGCACCTTGGGAAGGGTGACTTCTGGCACGTGGAAAGTATTGGGGAACGGCCAGGGCGTGGGATCGCCCGCGACACTTCCACGTTTGACCTCGCCGTCTCACGACCTGCCCAGTCAAATCGCCTGCCAAGCTCCCACCGGCATCTTGAATCGTGTCCCCCAAGATCACATTCAAGTCTCTACCCCGGTACCTCCAAACATGGCCTGATCTGGAAGTAGGTATTCACAGAGGTGACGGCACTAAGAGGAGGCCTTGCTGCCTCTGGTGGCTCTAAACCCAGTGGCTGCTATTCTCGTAAGGAGAGGGAGACTCCGGACCACAGAGACAGACCCGGGTAGGGAGAAAGGCAGCCACACACCAAGGACCCAGGAGCCACCAGCACCTGGCCCAGAGGGAGCACACCCTGCCTGCCCATGACCAGGTCCTGGCCCAGAACTGGGAGACGGTCCGTTTTTCTTGCTATCAGCCTTATTGGTTGTGGCAATTTGCCACAGAAGCCTCGGGAAAGGGACCCAGTCACCAACAGCTGTCCTCCTCCACCGTGGCAGCTGGCGTTTCAAGGACCCGAGGCTTCTCTTGCACATTCTGTCAGAAGACGCCAGCCTCTCTGCTGCGCCTGGACCCGGGGCGGAGGGCAGCTGGGGCCTGGGGCAGGCGCCACCCTCAGGCACTTTGTGGCCTAGTCCCAGAGGTGACCGGCCCCGGGTGCTCTCACTCACTGCGTGTAGAGGCCTGAGAGACAGCGTCGGTCAACAGGGCCACACTGCCGACCCAGACGGGGCGAGTGCACAGCCTGCACACCTGGAGGAAAGAACACATCATCAAAGCTAAGCTGGCCTTCACTAGTCGGGAAGTCCTCCCAGGGAGCCAGAACGCGGGACGCAGGAGGAATGGCAGTCCCCGGCCCCCGTGGGGGCAGAGGAGGAATGGCAGTCCCCGGCCCCGCGAGAGGGAGGCGGGACACACTAGTCTGGAAGCGCTTGCTTCCCGTTCAGGCTGTAGTTCGGTGTCGACTTCTCTCCCAAGTTCAACCTCAACTCCTCTCATCGACCCTACATGATGAGGCATTTTACGAATTGATAAGAGCTGCAAGACTGTAAATCCATTTAGCTGAAAAAAACTTTAAGTAATTTTTTTAATGTTCTTGGTTTATTTATTAGTTCTTTTATAGAAGAATAATGCACGGAGTTCCGCAGTGCCGTGGAGGGCGCCGCTGCGCCGAGCGGTGGTTTCTCCTGCTCGCTCCTCCCCAGCACCCCTGGCTGCCTTCCTCACTACTGTTCCCATGGAAACAGCGTGGCGCCTGCGTGCCCCCGAGGGCCACCGCAGGCAAAATGACCAACAGAAGAACCGTCTCTGGTCTTTTATTCTCAAAATGGATATGAGTGTTTATCCATTATTATTTCAAGAAACTGAAAAAACGTAAAATTCAAAGTAAGACGATTCTTTAAATCAGACTCACATTTCTCGAAGCCCTCAGGAATTCTGATGCTCTCCTCATGTCTTTGTTCTTCTACCCGTTCACAGATATTTATTAAATGCAAAGGGAATTTATTATAGTGCATTTATCTTCTGTTGGACGTGATAAAATTTTGACAAGAAATATTAAAAGTGTGATTTATGATGTTTAAAGTGTCAGAATGGAAAAAAGTATCTTTCAAATGTATGCATCTTCACCCGGTGGTTTAAAGCCTAATTACCAACCAATGGAGGAAATCACCAGAGTGAAACGATCTCCTACTTCCCTTGGTCGGTTCATTGAAGCTTCAGAGCGGGAAGTCAAGCAATCCTAAAATGACCAACAGGGTGGGACTGACTCGGACCCTCGCGGCAGGCTCGCTGCGGCAGGACCAGGGGTGGGCCAGGTGTGTGTGTTGTTCAGAGCCGTGTGAGCCAGCACCAGCAGGCTGTGAGGGGCGACAGGTGAGACAGGACCCACGTGATTGCTCGACTTACTGCCCCAGTTGTGTCATTTTTCTCATTTAAATACTTCACACGTTTTTAATAAAAAGCAGTGACCCAGAGCAAATGAAAGACACTCGGCTTAGTGATGAGTTTTTTCAATATGATGCATACCAATTTTAACAGGATGTCAAAATGTGTTCTTTGGCCTTGTATGATTATTCATTAAGCCTGGAGCTTAATTTACAGAGAAAGTTGGAAGGAACTAGGGTAAAGAGCTTAAACAGAGATTTCAAGATTAATTTTCTTCTCAAATAAAGAAAACTTAAAACACATTGAACGGGACCAAAACCTCATCTCACTGTACAGAATCGCAGGGTTCATAGGCAGATCTTGGAATGGGTTGATATTTTCACAGAGGCAAATCCCCTTAAAAGTCTGTCACTTTTCCATATTGCCCAGCCTCCTGCGTTCCACACAACAGGTGTCCAATACGCGCTGACCGAAAGGGGTGATCTCCCGTCAGGAGGCACCAACAGGAGCCAAAGCAGCTAAGAGCTCCACGAGGGAGACTCAGGCTGCCGACCTGCTCACAGAGAGCAGGGCTACGATTCTGCAGGGCGGGAATGCTGATGGGAATGCTGATGGGAACAGCAGAGGTTGACAGCCAGTCCCACGATGCTTGCTTTTTCACTTTTTATCTGTCCTGAGCTGAGAGAGACAGGGAAAAGGCGAGGGTGGGCTGACCAGGAGCCTGGAAAGAGACGCCCTGGAAGCCAGGAAGGAGCGTGGTGCAGGCAGGCAGAGCCTTGGAGGAGACAGGACTCACCTGCCCTCACCTTGGCCTCGTGGGTCGGGGCCATGCGAGGTACCACCTCTATTCTGATACAGAAAACAGGAGGTGCTCACCTTGATACTGACCTTCAAGTATAGAACAAGAAAATGTATGTCAATTGCTTAGCAAAGATGTGCCCTGTGACAGATGTGCCCTGTGACAGATGTGCCCTGTGACAGATGTGCCCTGTGACAGAAGCAGAAGACACTGCGCACGTCTGATTCAGTTTCCCTGAATGAGCTCGTCCTCTTTCTGCTGAGAAAGACACGGTTTCGATGGTGAGGACAGGGACATCATTATCAAATGCTCATGCTGCAGGGTTGAGTGAGGTAAGGGTCCACATGTGCACACGGCTCTCAGAAGAGAACCAGTGTGAGGAAGTCTCCACAGAGGGACAGGTCCCAGAGGGCACTGCAAGGCCAGGGGTTGACAGCGGCAAATACACTGCCACAGAACGCAGGCCTGCTGGGTCCAAGGCGCTGCTCCCAGCTCCTTCTGCCTTGGGTCCTCCGAGCAAGAATACTTCCATGCTCCTCCTCTGTGAAGCCCAGTCCTGCACCCTCACACCTTGGGACCCTCAGCTTCTGCCCCCCCGGGACCCTCCTCATGCTTCAGGACTCAACCCCCCCCTTCCAAACAGCTCCACCTCCTGGGACAGTCCTGTGCGCCCAGGCAGTGCTCCCGGGTCCTGACCACGTGATCCCTCAGTCCTCCCCTCTCCGGGCCTCAGCTTGCTTTCCCTGGGCTTTCGGAGCCCTCTGCTATTGCGCTCATCCACCGAGTGGCAGTGATGATACTAAGCACAAACCCCACCAGCAAAGACACCGCAGGTCAACGAGGACGTGGAGCCACCAGAACAGAACGGCTTCACCCGGAATCTGCTGTGGTCTGAGGGCTGACCCCTCCTGCCTTCACCCAAATGCAGCTTCTTTGAAATCTCACACGTGCAGAGCTGTAATCTGAGCACGGATCCCCCATTCCCTGCCTCTGTGACTTTGCTGAAGCTATTTCATCTCCTGGAAAGCCAGACCATCACCTTTCTTCATTTGCTTGGCTAATTATCAGCTTTTTATCAGGCACCTCAGTTGCCGGCCACATCGTCCCTCCACCTCCAGCCCGACCTTCCCGGGGAGCTGCATGCACGACTACCCCAGGACGTCACCCCCACGTCTGCAGGAAACCGCAGGGTGGCCTCCCTGCCCGGGCGCCCCTTTCCTGGCCCTGGGGGTCAGCCTGCCTCTCTCCGTCAGCTGCTCTGTCCCCCCTGGATTCACTCAGTCCCTCCCTTTCCCGTAGGGCCAGGCCACTTCCCCTCAGCTGTCCCCAGTTCTGGCCACTCTGTTCGCGCTGGCGTCTGGCTCAGAACCACAGCGCCCAGCGGCTTCCACCCCCACCCCACCCCCAGAAGCCAGGGCTCCCCCCAAGAGCCCCGGGAGCCTGAGAAATCTCCAGAGGTAGCAGGGGACCCCTCGGTACTAAGGCCTCGAGCCCAGGCTCCATGCCGTGGCTCTGACCAGGTGGGACGTCTCTCCTGCCACCTGCCTCGGGCTTGCTGTGTCCGCCATGCAACTTTGCTGCTACAGCTTGTGGTCTTTTAATCACACACTACAGAAAACTGCATGTCCCAGGGGTAAAGCGACAGTGCTGATGCCAGGGTGATGGCATCAGTTTACAGTCCCTCCTGCTCCTCCGGATCTGACCCCTTCTCGTGAAGAGGTAGAGCCTGGGTCCCTCCCTGGTGCCAGGCACACCCTTGTGCCCATCTCTGCAGGCAGGGCGGAGGGTGCCTAAGGGTGCTGCCTGTGTCCAAGGCCAGGTCAGGCCTGGCCCTGTGCCTTCTGCTGGCCTCTGCACTGTCATGTTTTGAGGAAGCACAGGCTGCTTGGAGAGGTCATGTGAAGGTCACAAACGAGACTCATCAGCTGCCAGAAGTCAGTGCACAGTGCTCTGGAGACTCCAGGCCCAGGGTCCAGTCCTCCCCAGGCTACACGACTGTCAGCTGAGGTCCCAGGACCAAGGGGCCGACCACCACGCCTGCTCTGCCCAGTCACCTTGCTGGCCTTCTGACCACTTTCTAAACAACCGATCTTGGAATATGTCGCTCCTCATCCTAGAACCACGCGCGTGCCTTTCAGATTGCAAATCCTTCTTTTGTACCTCAGTGTGCCAGGGACCCCTCCCCGCTGACCACCCTCAAAGTCCTCTGCTGGCTCTGACAGCACCACCCTCGCCCTGCTGTCCCGTCACGCTGGACGTTTGGACCCACCCCTCCCTCCGCCGGGTGCCCCTCTGTCTGCCCAGCCCCTGCTCTCCAGGTAAGACCCGCGTCTCATCGGGGGGAGGCGCCTGGCTGCTGGACCCCACATCTGTGCGGCCACTTCCGGGACTGGTGTCACTTTGCCGTGACTGGCCGTGGTTGGCCTGCAGCCTGCCATCCCTGGGCATGGCAGCTGTTGGGGACTGTGCCTTGTTTGTCTCGTGTATGCACTAAACTGTCCTCTACACGGAGGCCACCAAGCCACAATTTGCTGGCGGAACACAAGTAAGCGAGAGGGAGAGAGTGGGCACCCCCGCCCAGCGGGGGCATGCCAGGCCCCTGGCCGGGTGGCGGCTGCTGTGAGCCGGACCTTGACTCAGGCTCCCTCGCCGGGTCCGCCCTGCCCCTCAGCCCGCAATCGTCCACTGGCAGCGTCCTGTATACCCGCCTTCACAAGCAGAAGGTCAGGTGCAGGGTCACCCTGCAGTCCGCAGGCAGCAGGATGTGCCCTGTCCAGCTGCATCTCGGAGACCTCCGCTCACCGTCCCCACGCTTCCCAGGGACGCTCTCAGCCCACGCAGCACCTTTATCCTCCTTAACCACGGCAGGGAGACGGACGGTGGGAGCGCTTCAGGAAAGAGCTGACAGGAGTAACTGCCTGACTCCAGGGCAGTCCTCGGATTCCAGCTGGATTTCTCTACTGTCCAAATCTTTAATCGTTTTAACAAAAATGATTAAGCATCTGTGGTTTTTTTTTTTTTTTTTTCAAGAGGAAGTTAACTCAAGATTAATGGGGAAAAGCTACAGTATTTTATTATTTAAATTTTCTGAGTTGTTAAAATTACTAAGTACATTTTTCCGTATGGGAGATTCTTGAAAGCCTTGAGGAGATCACCATTCATGACGCAGATTATTAGCCTTCCAAGAAGAAAAATGGAGAGATGAGCTTTGCATTTGAATTAGCTGAGAACGCTGAGGAGCCGGTCCTGCAAGCCGTCCCTCAGAGAAGGCTGAGCGGTTCCAGATGGCCTTCCCGTCCGCGATCTCCAGCGACGCCCTCCTTCCAATACGACTTGGGGTACTCAACATCACGCCAGCACCCAGAATAATTTTAGTGCTCCTGAATTCCACCTTACACCTCATTTGTGTCAATTCTTTGTGTTTCTCAGACACATCACTGCAGGGATTTATAAAACTTAAAGTTTAATGGCTCCCTGCTGAGCAGAAATCAAGGTCCCTGATCATGTTTATTGATTTAAGTTCATCATTTTAAGCAAAAAAGACAAAGAATAAAAACACTATTTCTAGTTAGCTAAATGCAAATTATTGATTCACTTTGAGACAGGCTGTTGCTAAGTTGCTGAGGCTGGTCTTGAACTTGCGATCCCCCTGCCTGGGCCTGCTGAGTTGTGGGGATCACAGGTGTGCACCCCTGCGCCCGGCTGCACACGCTCACCCTCACACCCCAGCACAGTATTGCAGCTTGGCTGGCGGGTGGCCCTACTGTGACTCTGTCACAGGGAGCAGTGGGTCAGGGAAGACAGAGAAGGTTGGGTGACTAGTGACCGTCGCAGCACACGTTCCCCTGTGCAGTCAGGCGTGAAGGTGAATGAGCTATGACACTGGATGCAGGGGTGTTGTAGTGGGCGGAACGTGCCTGTCACAGCAAGCTGATGGCTGCATGCAGGACTTTGACCATGCTGGCTTGCTCAAGCCCTCGTGCAATAGTTCGGATCCCACAGGACTTCCGTAGGAACACTGCTCATCTGCCTTGGTGCACGTACTCACCCACAAAGCTACTAGGGCACCTTCAGAGAATATTTGGGTCTTCAGAATTTTGGATCATATTATGTGAAAATGGAACATTTTATCGAGTTTGAGCTGAGGCCATGTCCTGCTCTGTGAAGTTTGGGCTTCGGACACCACGTGCATAACTGCATCCACCCGACAGCCAGGCCTGGAAAGAACTGAGCAGAAGGTACACAAGGCTCATGAATGCACATGGTGCTGAGAATCCTGACCCAAGAAAACATTCCAAACCGAGACACAGACAGAGGCCTCCTGCAGATTCCCAAAGCTCTCCAAAGCCCAGGTTCCCCGTCTAACAGACAGGTGGCTGCTCACTTCCCGATGAGCCTCTGTCGTCTTCGTTCACCCAGCACAGAGAAGTGTCAGGGGCCCAGAAATGAGCACCGTCTCCGCGGCACAAGGAGACATCTGCGGTCCAGTCCAGATGCAGATGAAGCTCAAGGGTGCAAGAACTGCAACCGTGAGCACGGCCAGGGCAGTGCCTGCAGCTTCAGGAGGGGTGAGGGGGGAACCCACGGCCACCATGCCCAGCCAGAGACGGATGCGCAGTCCCCGAGGGCTTCAGTCAGGAACCCTCCAGACTCAGCCCTGGAGGAAGGCACACCAACAAGCAGGTGAAGACCCCGGAGTTGAGGGCTGGACCCAGGACCTCCTTCTTGTGCTGAGGCTGCAGGAAGACCCCAAAGCAAGACATGGAAGATCTTTCTGTGAGACGCTGAATCATGGCCAGAGGGCAGGTGGGAGAGTGGACATCGCGTGACTGGGTGAGGAGGCGTGCAGGCCGCCTGGTGCCACACTCCACGCAGGTGTCCGCCGGCAGCTCTGCCTGGCCTCGCCGCCTAGCAGAGGCCAGGACCTTCGCACCCCGAGAGAAAGCCCCATCAGAGACAGAAGCCAGGTCAAACAACCAGCACCAGAAGCTTCTAGAAAGCACAGACAGTAAACTGCATCCCTAGAAGGTCGAGGCAGTGTGCAGCCCATCCTGGGGCTCCAAGAACAAGGCCGCCAGCCCCCCAGTGCGTGGGACAGGTCCGCAGCTCCCCGAACAGGGGGACGCTTCCCTGCATGCAGGAGCCCTGTTTGGGGAGATGACTTGAATTGCGGTTGACTATGAGCCATGGAGATTTGGGCATTGTCGCCTTCCGTAGTCTCACGGGACTTGTCCCAGGATCTCGAGTGACTTGGCCGAAATTGCTGATCGGGTCAGCGCCATTTTGGTGGTGTGTGTGGCGTGTGTTAGTCGTTGTTAGAACCAGAGAGAAAAGTTATCAGAATAAAAAGCTGTTCGTCTCCAGTTTGCCTCTGAACTTCTTCCCGCGGCTCCGTTGCTCCAAGTGCTTCAGGCGGCAACACCCGCAGCACCGCAGGGAGCACCGCCCTGACTCCTGAGCTGGTGGAGGACAGAGCTGTCCCTTTGAGCTGCCAGGTTTGGGTGATTTGTCACCACAGCAGTAGAAACCCAACACGAGGCTCATTTAATAAGCAAAAACCACTCTCCCCCACATTTACAATGGAAATGTCTCTAAAATCATCACTCAGTTGGCTATCTTTTCTATCAAGGAACAATTACCATAATTAGTGTCCCAGCTCATAATTACTAGCTCTCGTGCCTCGCAATGCGATGACAGCGCAGCACTTAGTGTAGGAGGGCAGCTCCGTGCCCGGCGTGAAGGACCGTGCGCACCAGCCGGTCTCACTTTCCAGCCGCTCTGCATTAATTTCCTGCTTTCCCACTTTTAAAGACAGCGTCTCACTACTGAAGGTGGCTGCGGAGCCAATGTCACCCGCAGGAGGTGTGGGGTTCACCTTCCACGCAGCAGGGCGTTCCACACAGCTCCTGGTGGACCACACGTCCCTCACAGGCCGGGGGTCACGTCACAGCTGCTCTGATGGGCTCTGCCTCAGTCCAGCCCACGGGGCAGGTCCCGATTCTCCCTCTCAGAGCAGCGGATGTGACCCTCTGCTGTGTGCGTGTGCGGGGAACGCCCACTGATTGCTGGGACCTTGGCAAGTGCAGCCGTAGCCACAGCAGCACGGAGTGACCGGTGGGGGGCTCGTGAGCACGTCCCCGTGAGCGTCAACCAGGGGAATGGCGAGATGCACGCAGCAAGGTCACGCGTGGAGCTTGCGCTTAGGATGTAGGGCTGACTTGGAGCTCTGAATGAGCCACCGTGTGTGTGCGTGTGCGTGTGCGCGCGTGCGCGTGTGTGCGTGCGCGTGTGTGTGCGTGTGTGTGTGCGTGTGCACGTGCGCGTGTGTGTGCGTGTGTGCATGCACGTGTGTGTGCGTGTGTGTGCGTGTGCGTGTGTGTGTGTGTGTGTGTGTGTGTGTGTTCTTAATGGCCCGGGGATCTTCAAGCATTCTTTCGTGTGGGGACACCTGTACAGTGCTCCTTGTGCGTGCAGACGGCAACAGCTGTGTGCCTCAGCATGCCCTTAGGATAGTCCCTAAAGCAAGGAGGGACAGTATACCATGTCCCTAAATGTCCCCTTGCTGCTTCCCAAGACCTAGCCGAGTGCAGGGCTTGGCGAGAGCAGGCCTGGCGGGCCCTGGTGCGTGTTCCTGGGAGGGCTGGCTTTCCCTCGGGCGCCGGGCGCTGGGCGGGCCTGGCCGTCTGGGAAGGCTGCTCTTGCACAGGCACCAGCTTGCGGCCCCTCGGGAGGCCGTGAGCAATGCTGTGACACCCCTGCTTCTGCGGCCCAAGACACGGACGTCTCTGGGTGGGGACGGTGCCCAACCAGGTGGCTCCAGCTGCCTCAGCATGGCAGTAGGCAGGACCGTGCTGGCCCCGTGGGTGCCCAGGCGGGGAGCCTGGGGGGAGAACGCCAGCCGAGGCTCTGTGGAGGAAGGCTTGGAGGGAACGGTGGAGGGTCATGGGCCAGGCCCTGGCACCACCGAAGAGCAGCCTCTTCAGATGTGGACAGCTCCCGAGGCGCCGCGTTGGAGGAGTGTGGGGAGGTGCCCCCGGGCCCAGCCTGACTGCGCACCGCCGTCTGGAAAACAACCCAGGCCCCGGGCCTGGCACTCTCACATGCACGCAAGTCTCCGGGAGCTGACCGCCAGGGAGCTTTCCTGCTCTGCCAGGCTGTGGGGTCGCCTGCCGCAGGTCAGCTAGGAAGCCGGTGTTAGGACTCTGCCTGCTCTGGCTGGCTGCAGGCCCCTCCTCTTCCCGGGAGGTCGCTGACACTGCGGCCAGCCTAGCCCCTGACCTTAGTGGGAAGGACTGGAGTCCAGTTGCTCCCCTTCCACCCCTCCCCCATGCCGCCACCCAAAGCATTTCCCTACATGCAAACAGGGTCACGTCCAAGGTCACGTGGCTCTCCTGCCTGAGACCTGCCCAGCCTCACTCCACACAAGGACACGCCAGTGCCTAGTGCAGACCTCCAGGGCTGGGCCTGCTCCCTCAAGCCTCACAGCTTCACTGTCTGCTCGCGCTGCCCCGCTGGTCGCACAAGCATTTCCACGCCCCTGGTGTCCATTGAGTTGTGCGTGACGACGGAGAGCTCAGGGGCCTCCTTGTCCCCGTGCAAACAGAGCTGTCCCCCACCTGGCCTGCTCTCCTCAGGTCCAGGCCACCCAGCACTGTCCCCCACCGGGCCTGCACACCTCAGGTCCAGGCCACCCAGCACTGTCCCCCACCTGGTCTGCTCTCCTCAGGTCCAGGCCCACCCAGCGCTGTCCCCCACCTGGTCTGCTCTCCTCAGGTCCAGGCCCACCCAGCACTGTCCCCCACCTGGCCTGCTCACCTCAGGTCCAGGCCCACCCAGCGCTGTCCCCCACCTGGTCTGCACACCTCAGGTCCAGGCCACCCAGCACTGTCCCCCACCTGGTCTGCTCTCCTCAGGTCCAGGCCCACCCAGCGCTGTCCCCCACCTGGTCTGCACACCTCAGGTCCAGGCCCACCCAGCACTGTCCCCCACCTGGTCTGCTCTCCTCAGGTCCAGGCCCACCCAGCGCTGTTCCCCACCTGGTCTGCACACCTCAGGTCCAGGCCACCCAGCACTGTCCCCCACCTGGTCTGCACACCTCAGGTCCAGGCCACCCAGCACTGTCCCCCACCTGGTCTGCACACCTCAGGTCCAGGCCCACCCAGCGCTGTCCCCCACCTGGTCTGCTCTCCTCAGGTCCAGGCCCACCCAGCGCTGTCCCTCACCTGGCTGCTCTCCTCAGGTCCAGGCCCACCCAGCGCTGTTCCCCACCTGGTCTGCACACCTCAGGTCCAGGCCCACCCAGCGCTGTCCCCCACCTGGTCTGCTCTCCTCAGGTCCAGGCCCACCCAGCGCTGTTCCCCACCTGGTCTGCACACCTCAGGTCCAGGCCACCCAGCACTGTCCCCCACCTGGTCTGCACACCTCAGGTCCAGGCCACCCAGCACTGTCCCCCACCTGGTCTGCACACCTCAGGTCCAGGCCCACCCAGCGCTGTCCCCCACCTGGTCTGCACACCTCAGGTCCAGGCCCACCCAGCGCTGTCCCCCACCTGGTCTGCACACCTCAGGTCCAGGCCCACCCAGCACTGTCCCCCACCTGGTCTGCTCTCCTCAGGTCCAGGCCCACCCAGCGCTGTTCCCCACCTGGTCTGCACACCTCAGGTCCAGGCCACCCAGCACTGTCCCCCACCTGGTCTGCACACCTCAGGTCCAGGCCACCCAGCACTGTCCCCCACCTGGTCTGCACACCTCAGGTCCAGGCCCACCCAGCGCTGTCCCCCACCTGGTCTGCTCTCCTCAGGTCCAGGCCACCCAGCACTGTCCCCCACCTGGTCTGCTCTCCTCAGGTCCAGGCCACCCAGCACTGTTCCCCACCTGGTCTGCTCACCTCAGGTCCAGGCCCACCCAGCACTGTCCCCCACCTGGTCTGCTCTCCTCAGGTCCAGGCCACCCAGCGCTGTCCCCCACCTGGTCTGCTCTCCTCAGGTCCAGGCCCACCCAGCACTGTCCCCCACCTGGTCTGCACACCTCAGGTCCAGGCCCACCCAGCGCTGTCCCCCACCTGGTTTGCTCTCCTCAGGTCCAGGCCCACCCAGCGCTGTCCCCCACCTGGTCTGCTCTCCTCAGGTCCAGGCCCACCCAGCGCTGTCCCCCACCTGGTCTGCTCTCCTCAGGTCCAGGCCACCCAGCACTGTCCCCCACCTGGTCTGCTCTCCTCAGGTCCAGGCCCACCCAGCTCTGTCCCCCACCTGGTCTGCTCACCTCAGGTCCAGGCCCACCCAGCGCTGTCCCCCACCTGGTCTGCTCTCCTCAGGTCCAGGCCACCCAGCACTGTCCCCCACCTGGTCTGCACACCTCAGGTCCAGGCCCACCCAGCACTGTCCCCCACCTGGTCTGCTCTCCTCAGGTCCAGGCCACCCAGCACTGTCCCCCACCTGGCCTGCACACCTCAGGTCCAGGCCCACCCAGCGCTGTCCCCCACCGGGTCTGCTGTCCTCAGGTCCAGGCCCACCCTGTTGCCGCCTGAAGCGCTTGGAGCAACGGAGCCGCGGGAAGAAGTTCAGAGGCAAACTGGAGACGAACAGCTTTTTATTCTGATAACTTTTCTCTCTGGTTCTAACAACGACTAACACACGCCACACACACCACTAAAATGGCGCTGACCTGATCAGCAATTTCGGCCAAGTCACTCAAGATCCCGCAACAAGTCCCGTGAGACTACGGGAGGCGACAATGCCCAAATCTCCTCGGCTCATAGTTAACTGCAATTCAAGCCAATCCCCAAACAGGGCTCCTGCACCACCCAGTGCTGTCCCCCACCCGGGCCTGCTCGCCTCAGGTCCAGGCCCACCCAGCGTCCACACACAGCCCGTTGGACCAGGTCAGACGCCCACAGTCCCTGTTCACCCGACCTCCAGGAGGACTGGATTTTATGGTGCTCCTTGTTGACACATGAAAGAATCAGCCTAGCTAATCTCCCACGTGCTGATGGCGGGGGACAAGCCAGGACCCCACCACGGACCAGCAGGTGGTCTGCGGAGCACAGGTCTTCAGTGTGGCCTCCTCTCCTATCTCTCAGGTGGGGAGGGAAGCAAAGGGGCAGCGTGGAGGGGCCAGGGTGGCCTTCCACAGAAACACGTAAAACGTCAAGAGAGACGAGCTTGACTTTCCAAAAGCCAGTTCTTGTTTTTCTATTCAAAAGATAACAGAGGGCCTTTTAGACCCGTTCCTGAAATTCAGCAGAGTGAATGACAGTGGGAAAGACCCGTGTTTTGTGTGGGCCAGGAGTGAGTGCAAGGCCAGGCTGGGTCACAACAGAACCCCATGCAGAGCAGGCTGTCCCCAGGTCTGCAGAGACATGGCCGGCAGAGGAAGCAGCCCCTCGGGCGGCTCTCCACAGTCAGGAAGCCTCCAGACTTTGGCTCTGCGATGCCTTCTGCCCGTTAGTGACTCCCACCCCTGGTGTGAAGCCCACAGGGACAGGAGACGAGTCTGATCACGACTGTGCTGCCCTCTGGCGCTCGTAGTCTTGGTGCATTTCTGGTTAGCAGAACACCTCACAGATCCCCTGAGTGTGCCTCACCCAACAGGACCCTGAGCCAAAGCCGCTGACGAGGACAGTTTGAGGGGACGTGGTGTTCTCCGAGTGCAGACCTGGACCTTATCCCAACACCAAGCAGACAGTGTGACGGCAAGGTCAGCTCGAGAGCAGAGGGCTGCACAAGCAAGGTCCCCTTCTGCAGAACAGGTGACTCTACCAGAGCCTGTGTCTTTAGCCTCCTCTCTGTGGTCACTGCAGGAGCAAGTGACCGCAAGACCACGAGGTGGGAAGGGGTGTCACACACAGTACCAGAGGGACTGGACAACCGCAGGCAGCGACAGGGTCCTCAGTCAATCCTCACCCTCCGTCGGGAACTCCATGGGAATCAGAGCATTGCTTAGGCTGGGCAGAGTGTGCAGGCGCCCACCCAGAACTCGGCCCAGCAGGGAGAGCTGATAAATTAGAACACCTCGAAAGTTGACAGTGTCTTGGGGGAAAATGACAAGCTTTGCTGTGCAGAGAATGAGAGCCCAAGACGCAGAGAGGGAGACAGTGCCCAGAACCCAGGCCACGCACCCAGGTCCCGGCCTGTGGGAGGCTAGCGGATCCCTCAGTCAGGAAGTCAGTCGGGGACAGTGTTGCCGCCTGAAGCGCTCGGAGCACCGGAGCCGCGGGAAGAACTTCAGAAGCAAACTGGAGACAAACAGCTTTTTATTCTGATAACTTTTCTCTCTGGTTCTAACAACAACTAACTCACGCCAAACACACCACTAAAATGGCGCTGACCCGATCAGCAATTTCGGCCAAGTCACTCCAGATCCCGCAACAAAATCCCGTGAGACTACGGGTGGCGACAATGGCCAAATCTCCACGGCTCATAGTCAACTGCAATTCAAGCCAATCCCCAAACAGGGCTCCTGCATTTCCCCCTTTTTGTTTTAAAAGAGGTAATGCTCTAGGACGTCTATGTGCAACCAACATTCTTACCCGTCATCGGATAATCAAGGCTGTGCCCTTGACTCCTGTCTTAGGTTGATATGTCGGCCACATGAGACTGTCCTGTGCGACTGTGCCTGTCTTAGGTTGTCCCCCTCTGGGGATCTTACCCGTCATTGGCTAACCAGCCATCCAATGGAGCCCTTTAGGATCGACTATATATGATGACTAACAGCCGTCCAATTGTGAGGAGATGTTGCGGCTTTAAGGCGACAAGCCTTTTGGTGATGAGCCAAATTGCATAGCATATCAAATTGTTTAAACAAATCAGCTGCCCTAAGTTCCAACAAGTAACACACTGAATTCTCTAGACAAATACCCGCAAGGCATTGTCCCATAAAGTCCCAAACAATGAAAGATCAAAATGTCCATTTGTTGTAACATGTTGATGTAGGAGGCCCCATGCATGTAGAGCAGAGGCCACACTGTTGGTGAGGTTGTTTGATGTTTGAGCAGCAGGGATGCTTGCGGCGGCCGCGATCCCTGCAGCTGTAGCAGCAGACGTCTTTTTTATGTTTAGACAATGCCACCGGCAAATCTTCAGGGCCCGCTACCTAGAAACTCAAGCATCAATTATTAAAGGAAAGGCAGTGCTATTGCAGCACTGAGTCAAGAGGCGAGTTGTCAAACTACAAAATAGAATAATTAGATTAGAAAATTAAAGTTGATTTTTGTTCACACACATCGCTGGTTGAGCTTCTACAAACATAAGTTGGAAAAATATCATATTTAGAACAAAACAAAGAAAGACTGAGGGTAATTACTGCATTAAAGATAGATTAAAGAAAAGGTAAAGGCACTTTAGAGAAATAATTTGTTAGCTGGAACCCTTGAGTCTCTGTATACAGAGCAATCTTTTACCTGTTGAGATAATTGAAATTAATGAGCTATTAAACAAATGAAGTTAATAACAAATAAACAATCTTAAGTCAAAACACCAAAATATCAGGTTATATAGCACTAGTCATATTGTTTGCTAAAGAGAAGTCCCAGGGACACCTATAAATCAAAATTGAAAGTACCTTCATTTATAAAATTATTTACCTAAATTGAATACTCTAAACCTAAAATGAATTAAAGTTATTTGGATCCATATATATATATATATTTTCTTTTTCATAAGCGCTTTGTTCTATGTGACGTCACACTGGACAAACAAACATACAAACATATATTTGTGACGTCACATTAACATGAAATATAGACAAATGTACAGACATAAAGACATGTATAAAAGAAAAAAAAAATACAATTGTGTGCACACTAAAGAGAGATCTCCTCGTCCCGGCCGGGAGAAATGACACTTAAGTTGTGAAATATTTTGAAGGACTCTTTTGAGGGAATCATTCTATACCTTCATCTTGGTCCTCTTGATTTTGTACCTTTTTTATTAATCTTGATTCTTCAATAACTTCATCTTGATCATTTTGATGTGGTACCTGTTTTATTAATCTAGATGGTATCCATATTGGAGAGGATTCGTCTTTTGGAAAAACACAAACAGATCCTCTTCCCCAAATTAATACTGGATCTGGACCCTTCCATGTACCTGAAAGAACATCCTTCCAGTAAACCAAAGGTTTATGTTGTTGGTGTGGATTCCAATGTCTGTCTCCAGCAGAATAACCATTAGAGTCTAAAGTTAAAAAATTTAAGGTAAACAGGGCAACTGCCAATCTGTCCTTAGGACTTTTCCAATTTCCTTCTTTTTGTTTTAATAACATAATTTTCAGTGTTCGGTTTGCTCTTTCAATAATGCCCTGACCCTGAGGATTGTATGGGATGCCTGTTTTATGGGATATATTGAATTTTGCGCAAAACTGTTTGAAAGATGAGGACGTATATGCGGGGCCATTATCTGTTTTAAGCATTTTGGGGATGCCCAATGCAGCAAAAGCTTGCAAGCAATGAGATGTAACATCTTTAACTTTTTCTCCAGAATGTAAGGAAGCAAAAAATCATGCCTGAACATGTATCTATGGTCACATGAATAAATCGCAATTTTCCAAAACTTGGCTCATGAGTAACATCCATCTGCCACAAATGATTGGGCATCAATCCTCTAGGGTTAACGCCGAAATGAGGATTGGGCAAATGTGTCATACAAGATTTACAATCTTTTACAATTGTTCTGGCTTGCTCCTTTGTGATTTTAAACCTACGTTGCAAGGTGGTGCTGTTGACATGAAACTGGGAGTGAAATAAAGTAGCTTGTTGTAGCGCTGAAAGTATAAATACTGTTTTTGTAAGTTCATCAGCCTTTTGATTACCTTCATGGAGGGGACCAGGCAAATTAGTATGTGCTCTAATATGGCCTACGAATAGGGGTTCTTTTCTTGCCCACAAAAGTTTTTGTATTTGATAAAACAATTTAAAGGCTGGAGTATGAGGTGCTATTGGTCCTGCTAACTCTAATTTTGGGATGGCTTGTACAATATAGTGGCTATCTGAAAAAATGTTTACGGGCTGGTCCCTAAAATTTTCCAGAGCTCTTACCACAGCTTCCAATTCCACTAGTTGAGCTGATTTGTGTGCAGTTATGTAAGTCATATTTTCTTTTTTAGTGACTACTGTAGCAGTACCATTTGAGGACCCATCTGTAAATACATTAAATGCCTTAGGAATAGGTTGATTTTTTATTACCTGTGGAAATATAATAGGATGATTAATACAAAAAGATAATATAGGGGACTTAGGAAGATGATTATCAAAATTTGCAGAAGTAGAGCATTTAGCTATAGCCCAATCATTATCATTGAAGCATAAGTATTCAATCTGTGATGATGAATAGGGAGTAATAATAGTAGCAGGGTGAATGCCAAATATTTTAGTAGAAGTCTTAAGTCCTTGAAGAATAAGTTTAGCCACCATGGAGGTATAAGATTCAATTATACTTTTAGGAGAGACGGGCAAATGTATCCATAATAAAGGCCCTTGTTGCCAAAATACTCCTGTGGGTGTATATTGTGAAGAAATAATAATCAACATCAGCGGTTGAGTTAAATCAAATCTATCACAATGAGCTCCTTCGATGGCTTTTTCTACTAACTTTAAAGCTTTCCTAGCATCAGGAGTCAATGTTCGTGGTGAAGATGGATCAGGATCTCCACGAAGGATGTCAAATAAAGGTTTTAGTTGGCCAGTAGTGAGATTTAGTGTAGGGCGAAGCCAATTAATGTCTCCCAGTAGTTTTTGGAAATCATTGAGGGTGGTCAAATGTTCTTTATTTATTAAAATTTTTTGGGGTCTAACAAAAGTATCCATGATTTTAAATCCTAAATATAATATGGGAGATCTGGTTTGAACTTTTTCTTCTGCTATATATAGTCCATATTTTTTTAAATTTTCCACCACATCACTGAATATATTAAATAAGATTTTTTGATTAGGGTGGGCCAATAAAATATCATCCATGTAATGTAGGACACATGAGGTTTGGATATTTATTTTTAATGGGTTGGATAGCCTTGTCCACATATATTTGGCATATGGTGGGGCTATTAGCCATTCCCTGTGGTAAAACCTTCCATTGATATCTCTGATCAGGGCCATTATTGTTCATAGAAGGAACGGAAAAAGCAAACCTGGGGGCATCCAGAGGATGTAGGGGAATAGAAAAGAAGCAATCCTTTATATCAAGAGTAATAAGATGGAAATTTTTTGGAATAGCTACGGGACTAGGAAGTCCAGGTTGAGTAGGCCCCATAACTTGCATGGTTTTATTGATTTGTCTAAGATCATGTAACAATCGCCATTTTCCTGACTTTTTCTTGATCACAAATATGGGGGAATTCCAGGGAGAGGTGGAAGGTTCTATATGACCTGCTTCTAATTGTTCCTGAACTAATTGGTGGGGCCGCTTGTAATTTCTCTTTAGATAGGGGCCACTGAGGGACCCACACTGGCTTATCAGAAAGCCATGGTATTTTCAAAATTATTTTCTCAGTGGCCCCGAAAAAAAAATATCTTTTTCCTTTATGACAATGATTACTTTTAGGGTTAAGATTACTCTGTACTTTTTGATAATGAGTTCTTTTATGGTTAAGATTACCCTGTAGGTTTTCACATTTAACATCTGCAGGCTTGGTTGCAAGGTGTACTCCCATTTGTTGCAAAATATCTCTTCCCCATAAAGTAACCGGTAGATTAGGTAAAACATAAGGCTGAAATGTTCCTTTATGGCCTTCATCATCCTCCCATTTTAAAATTACTGCACTTTTATCTGGGAGGTTATTATATCCCAAGCCTCTTAAACTGGTTGAAGCTTTTTGCAGAGGCCAGTGCTTGGGCCATTGGCGTAAATTAATAATGGAAGAGTCAGCTCCAGTATCTATTAATCCCTCCATTTCTATTCCTTGGATTTTTATTTTACACATAGGCCTCCTTGAACAGTCTCGAACCCAGCAAGCCATGGGACTTGAGTCAGTGGAACAAAATCCTCTATTGTTCCCTTCTTGAGGCATACCCATTTTAAATGAATTATGTAAATTGGGAAGGAGAAGCAACTGAGCAATTCTATCTCCTTGATTAACAGAACTTACACTTTGGGGTGAGCTAAGCATTATTTTTATTTCCCCTTTGTAGTCTGAGTTTATTACACCTGGGGTCACTTGCAAACCTAATAAGCTTTTAGGACTACGCCCGATAATAAGTCCTACAGTCCCTGAGGGAAGAGGTCCCCTGACTCCTGTGGGAATCAGTTGAACCCCCATTTCAGGTGTTAACACTATTCGGGCGGTGGAACAGAGGTCTAATCCTGCATTTCCTCTTGTTCCTCTGGCGAGGGAGTGGATGGGTAGTAGGGATTGTGTCGGGGAAGCATCTGAGTGGATGCTTGAGGATACTCCTTCTGCAATGCCCCGTACATTTGTGGGCCCGGGGTACTGGGCCCCGTGCCCCGTTTTTTGAATTCCTGAACAAAGGATTTCCATGGATGTCAAATTTTGAATAGCATTTATTGGCCCAATGATTTCCCTTTTTACACCTGGGGCAGCGGCCTGGGGCATGGTATGAGCTTGATCTTATTTCTCTTTTGGGATTTTGCCTAGAATTGCCTGATTGATTATGATAATTTTGCCTGGAATATCCTGATTGATTATAATGTCTACGTTTAGCCTTTGTGAAATTTCGAGAGGAAGCACCTCTCATTGAGGCTGCAATCACATTTCCTGTGACAAAGGCGCCATTTATATCTTTACATAGTTGTATATATACGGAAAGATCCTTTTTAGTTCTCCATGGCCTGATGGCTGCTTGGCACCATTTATTTGCATTTTCATAAGCTAATTGAACAACTAAAGGCATAGCTTGGTCAACATCTGCAAACACACTACCTGCAGTTCTCAAAAGTCGATCAGCAAAGTCGGCATACGGCTCATTAGGTCCTTGAATCACTTTTGACAAGCTACCTTGTAGATCCCCAGGTCCTTGTACAGTTTTCCATGCCTCTAAGGCAGCTGCATTTATCTGAGCATATATATCTGAGTCATAATCTGTTTGAGCCTGTAAGTCTGCGAATTGCCCTTCTCCTGTGAGCATGTCTATATTATAGTTTTCAAACCCTGCAGCCGCGTTTCTTTTAGCCGTTTCTATACAAAGTTCTTGGAATTGCGATCGCCAAACCAAGAATTGCCCCCCGCTTAATGTTGCTTTACATAGACTTTTCCAGTCTGAGGGGGTTAAGCTAAAGGTGTTAAGGGACTCCAGCATACTCAACGTGAAAGGAGCTTGGGGCCCATAAGTCATTACTGCCTCTTTGAGATTTTTTATTGTTTTGAAATCTACTGACTGATGGACACTCTGTCCATTTTTCTTTTCAAATGCTGGCGGTTCCCAATGTATCTGTGAGTTGTCCTCGAGAGCGCATAAGCGATCAGAAAGACTTTTTATTTCTGTTTCTAGGGTATGCAAATGCCTAGTAATACCCTTCATATTTTCTGTAATGGATTCCACCCATGGGGGAGTAGTCACTTCCACAAGTGACTCCTCTGCCTGACGGACCTTTTTCTCGGTCTTTTTTAATTTCTTTTTCCTCATTTTCTCAGGATCACTTTTACTAGATTCCTCACCACTGCTAATTTCACTGACAGCACTATCCTGAGGCCCAGGTTCCAGTGAGAGCAAGTATCCTTCAGCTTTCGCCAATAACTCCCGAATAGCTTTAATAGCTTGGATTTTTGTCATTTTTGGGTCTCTTCTAATACTCTCTTTACTGGTCTCAGTTGGCCCAGTGGAATCTACACTTTTTTGATCACTTTCATTTTTTGTCTATATACTCCTCACTGAGAACAGAGTCAGGTATATCAAGGAGTCTTTGCATAGCCTCTATCACTTGGGATTCAGTTATATTCGAACCCATCTTTAGAGACCTTTCAGTTCTTACCTGTCCGCTCCGAAGTTCCCCGTACGGGCCGCCACCTGTTGCCGCCTGAAGCGCTCGGAGCACCGGAGCCGCGGGAAGAACTTCAGAAGCAAACTGGAGACAAACAGCTTTTTATTCTGATAACTTTTCTCTCTGGTTCTAACAACAACTAACTCACGCCAAACACACCACTAAAATGGCGCTGACCCGATCAGCAATTTCGGCCAAGTCACTCCAGATCCCGCAACAAAATCCCGTGAGACTACGGGTGGCGACAATGGCCAAATCTCCACGGCTCATAGTCAACTGCAATTCAAGCCAATCCCCAAACAGGGCTCCTGCAGGACAGGAAGGACACGAGCAGACATCTTACCAGAAAGGACACACAGAAGGCAGGTAAACACAAGTCCCCAACACCACTGTCCATCAGGGAAGTGTGGACTCAACCACAGTGAGACGTCATCCCACCTGGAAAGGGACGGAATGAACTAGTGGGGTGTAGATGCTGGTGGCCACAGGTACATAAACTGGATCTTTGGTGCACTGCTGGTGGTGATGCAAAACTGCAGAGCCATTCTGGGGAAGTTTGTCACTTTCTTTGAAACCTACATATGCAACCCCACCCCCAGAGATCGCGCTCCTACCACGGATCTGGAGGGACGTGGAAGCTCCCGGACTTCCTGTACTCAGAGCCCTTAATGGCTCCACTTCCAAGAGCCAAAGGTGAGACTCCCGGCGTCCTTGGGGTCAACAAGCTGTGGTCCATCACCTTTCTTATCAGCCAGGACATCTGAGCCACGCCTTCCCTGCCCCAGAGAGGTCGCAGCGGCAGAGCTCCTTTGCAGAGAGACAGTGTCAGGGTCTCCACGACGTGTCCCCGCTGGAGTGGCAGACAGGTCACCTAGTGCATAACATAGTGACCAGAGCATGAAATCCTACTGTTTCCAAACATAAACACCAGTCAAAAGTCAGGCTCACCTAAAAAAAAAAAAGATAAAAAATAGAAAGTCGTGCTTCTGAGTGTATCATTTAATATATTTTATTAAAATAGATGTGACAACCTCTCTGCTCATGAGTCTTGGCAACGTAATGAGGCAGAGTGATGCTGGGTGCCCAGAACTGAGTGACGCCCCTGGGGCCGCACCTGCTGGGTGGCTGTCCGTCTCGCTGTCCGGGGCCAGTGTCTACTACTGCTCATGTGGTGGTGTCACCTCCTCTTTGTGATCCTGCTGCCTGTGAGAAGTGAACAGTGGAGTCCTCACTGCCTCCTTCTCAAGACATCCCATAAAATATAATCAGTCTTTAATCCCAGACACTGGAAGGTCTCTGCTCGGTATAGAGAAGGTTCCCAACTCTAGCACAGCCGACCCCGGCTCTGCTCCGTCGTCCCTGAACCTGGTGTGGCGTTTCCAGAGAGGCCCCGGCCTTACAGGTAAACACATCGAGCTTTCTTACAGGCAGCTCACACAAGACACATGCTCTGGTGTGGAGGCTGCAGAGCTGGCCCGGGAGCGGTCAGCACCACCGCCACGTCCCTGGTAGCACCCTCCTTGGTCACCAGGCTCTTCCTGTACATATGGGGACCGTGCTATCTGTGTGACTCTGTGGCAGGGTGTCGTGGCGGTGTTTGCTGGGGTCGGTCGAAGCTCAAGACAGCACTGCCGCCGGGGCGGTCCCCTCCCGCGGGTCATCTGGCCTGTACCTATCTGCCCCCTCGCCCAGCAGACCGAGGTTCTCCTCAGCGCGCTCACTGCGTCTCCATCAAAGCCCTTGAGACCTCTCGTGCAGCGACCTGCCTCGTCCCACGTTGCTGTGCTTTCATGGGCTGCAAGGAGGGTAGGAGGGTCTCCATCTGCGTGACAGTCTCTCGGTGGGTGACAAACCCCGTAAGACCAGCAGCATGAGCCACCAACCAGGGTTTCTGAACACCAGGAGTTTGAGGAGGGCTCAGAAGAGGATTCCTGATGCCCTCATACCTAGGCCCAGCCAGGAACAGGAACGATGCAGGGCGACCTGCGAGCTGACCTGCGAGCTGACCTACGTAGCTGGCCTAGCAGCAGGCCAGGGCTCCTCTTCTGAGGCCGCTTCCCCAGTGCCATGGGCAGAGGGACGCCAGGTAGGCTGGGCCTAGCCATGCTGCAGACAGTCCAGGCCTCTGCCACCCACAGGGAGGGCTACAGACGCTCACCTGTGACGGTTTTTCTCTAAAAGTGCTCCTGCAACCCCTTGGTGAGGTGCCGGCACTCCTGACAGAGCTCGGGGCTCAGAGTACCACCTCTCCCCGGCCCACGGTGCTGGCCCTCACGGGAGGCCGTCCGGCCCTCAGTCAGTGTGCGCAGGAACACGGCTCCAGGCCACAGCCCTGAAGGAGCACCTTCTCCAGAGACGGGGCAGCCTCCTGGGCTCGGGGAGCCCCAGGCCTGGGCTCGGGCGGGTGGGGTCACCAACGCTAAGTGCAGAGGTGAACCACGAGGCTTGTCGCCTGCAAAAACCACACACGTTCACGTCTGAGAGCCAAGACACGGCAGGGCGCCCAGGTCCTGCCTCCAGGACACCTGTCGGGCACTCACGCTGCCCACACCTGTGCTCACCTACAGATGACCACAGACACCCAATGAGCCTTCATCATGCAGTTAAAAATAGATCTTAATGGGCAGGCAGATTCGCAGCTATGAAACGTACCAATCATGAGCATCAGCTGACATTTTCTCAGTTGCTCTCTCTCAACAATTTATGCGTGTGCTATTTATTAAACACTTAAAAAACTGACTTCATCAATATCAGTACTGCACAAAAAAAAAAGGATATTTGTGCAAATAAAACAACGGAAAGGAATTTTCTCCAAACCCTCCTTTATACCAATCGTGATCACATAGAAGGTATGGCATGAGAGTAGAAAGTGAACGTGTGTGCATCACATCGTGGTTTCTTTTTTATCACCTTCTTTTTTTATTCTTTTTGTTCTTTGATTGCTGAAGCCTCTTCATTATTCCATACAAACTGGTTTGATGAATGAATGAATGTGCGCCATTCCAATGGTCAAGACATAAACCAGGTTGAAACGTCTGGCTGCAGTAAAGGGCCGTACATTCTAGGAGTGATATGCAATTGCAGATTGTATCAGCAATTAGATCTTAGAAAGCTTGATTCTCACTAAACGTACCAATTTCTTCCCTGAAATATGCATCAAGAACGATGCTGGAAATCTGTTAGATAAAGACAAGTATATTAAATGAAAACATCAAAGGGAAGCAGATCTTTTGTACTAAGGTTTTGAGTTTACAAGGGCATGCCCAGGCTAATAAATGAACACATTCATTTCTAGAAGAATAAAGAATAAACAATAAAGAAGTAAAGCTTGAAAATTTCTTCATGGGATAATTCCTTTACGTGTGATTTCATATTTTTAATCAAAATTAAAATAATAAATTTAAGAAATAAAGACAAAACTAGCTCATCATTAATCCTATTCCATTTCTGCATCAATTCTATTATTCTGTTTTTACATTTTTCCCACGAACAATTGAAGATACGAGGAGCATCGCAAGCTCTCATTCCCTTTTCGGTTCTTTCGGCAAGTGAAGAAGCAGCGGGGCTGCGGGCGTTTGCACGGAGCCCTGCAGCTCCTCCGCAGGCCCCGCCTCCACCTCTCCGCGGTGGCCCTGGGAAGCGCGCCCTGGTCTGCAGCAGCCACGGCCCCCTCTCTGCCCCGACGTGTGCACCCACGCTCACGCTTCCTTCATCAGTCCCTCCGGGGAAAGGGTCCTCACAAAGCCGAGCCAGCCGAGTCGCAGAGCCCAGGTCCACAGGCTGACTCAGATGGCAAAGGAAACCTGTCCCTTGGCTTATTTTCGTGTCTCTGAAATCAAAACAAGAATATTTTGTGACATACAGAATATCACAGAAAGTCCAAACTCCAGTGTCCTTGAATAAGGTCACACCCCCAGGTGAGAGCCGTCTTCCTGCTGCAGAAAGAGACTGGAGCACCCAAAGGCCCCGGAACCCCAGCACACGGCCCTACGGAAGGCCCGTCCCTGGACCCGAGGGCAAGTCCACCGGCAGTCTCGAGTCTGCTTTGGTGGCTTCTGCTGGTGGAACCCGGCGGCCCCCCACGCACAGCGGGTGGCCCTCACTGAAGGAGGCTGAGGGGCGCACACCCGAGCCCCACAATGCTTTCTCCTTCGCTGTGCACAAGCAGAGCAGAGACCAGCAGAGGCCTCCTTCTCACGTTGCCACGCTCAGGGCCTAGCTGCACCCACGACCCTAGGCACTGCAGGAACGCGGCCCCGTGGGCTGCTGCGGGCGTCCACACCAGCCTGGGTGCAGCTACTCTTGTTGAGCACAGTCTTAGACTTACTCGAGCGCTTTCATCACAAAGCTCTCTCGTGTTGATCTAGGCAAACAGAATGCATGACCAAGGTGTCCCTGTCTCTGCGTGGCTTCCCTGCCCACCTCACCCAGAGCACTGGCGAGGCGACCAGTCTGAAAGGGCATTGGATGCTGATGCCAGCACAAAGCGTTCAGATCAAAGTCCCCACTGACACCGCCCTGCGGGTCTCAAGATGGGCAGTGCGCCTCCCGCCGTCTAGAGAGCGTTCTTTTTTTTTAATTTTAATTTTTTAATTTTTATTTTAGTAGTAGTATGTATTACAGTTCATACTGTATATATATCGCATCTTTTTACACAAAACAGTTTGTATACAAGTATATTCGCAGCATTCAAGTCTTCAATCATGCATTTAGAATAATGATATCCATCTTATTCAACCACTTTTTCCCCCCTTCCCCCTTGCTCCCTCCCTTCCCCTCCCTTCCCTTTGACCATTATAGTGTTCCTCTAATCCTCCTATGTACCTCGACCCAACAATTCTGTGAACCGGCTTCCTTATATCAGAGGAAACATTCGGTATTTGGATTTTTGAGATTGACTGATTTCACTTAGCATTATATTCTCCAACTTCATCCATTTATCTGTGAATGTCATTATTTTATTCTCCTTTATTGCTGAGTAAAATTCCATTGTGTATATATACCACATTTTTCTTTATCCATTCATCTACCGAGGGACATCTAGGTTGGTTCCACAACCTAGCTATTGTGAATTGTGCTGCTATAAACATTGAAGTGGCTGTGTCACTGTAATATGCTGTTTTTAAGTCCTTTGGGAATAGACCCAGGAGTGGGATGGCTGGGTCATAGGGTGGTTCCATTCCCAGTTTTCCAAGAAATCTCCATACTGTTTTCCATAGCGGTTGCACCATTTTGCAGTCCCACCAGCAATGTATGAGTGTGCCTTTTCCCCCACATCCTCTCCAACATTTATTGTTGTTTGTGTTCTTGATAGCTGCCATTCTGACTGGAGTGAAATGAAATCTTAGAGTAGTTTTTATTTGCATTTCTCTAATTGCCAGCGATGTTGAGCATTTTTTCATGTATTTGTTGATTAATCATGTATCTTCTTCTGAGAAGTGTCTTTTCAATTCCTTAGCCCATTTACCGATTGGATTATTAGTTTTTTTGGTGTCAAGTTTTTCGAGTTCTTTATACATTCTAGAAATTAGTGCTCTATCTGATGTGCATGTATTAAATATTTGTTCCCAGTTAGTTGGTTCTCTATTCACCTCACTGATTGTTTCTTTTGCTGAGAAGAAGCTTTTTAGTTTAAATCTATCCCATTAATTAATTCTTGGTAATAATTCTTGTACTACAGGATTCTTATTAAGGAACTTGGAGCCTAATCTGACATGTTGGAAATTGTAGCTTACTTTTTCTTCTATTAGGTGTATTGTCTCTGGTCTAATTCTTAAGTCCTTGATCTACTTTGAATTGAATTTTGTGCATGGTGAGAGATACAGGTTTAATTTCATTTTGTTGCATATGGCTTTCCAGTTTTCCCAACACCATTTGTTGAAGAGGCTATCCTTTCTCCACTGTACATTTTTGGCACCTTTGTCTAATATAAGATAGCTGAAATTATATGTATTAGTCTCTGTGTCCTCAATTCTGTACCATTGGTCTACTAGTCTGTTTTGGTGCCAATACCATGCTGTTTTTGTTACTATTGCTCTATAGTATAATTTAAAGTCTGGTATGGTGATGCCGCCTGCTCCACTTTTCCTGCTCAAGATTGCTTTAGCTATTCTGGATCTCTTATTTTTCCAGATGAATTTCATGACTGCTTTTTCTATTTCTTTGAGAAATGTCATTGGGATTTTGATTGGAATTGCATTAAATCTGTATAATGCTTTTGGTAGTATGGACATTTTGAAAATATTAATTCTACCTATCCAAGAACAAGGTAGGTCTTTCCATCTTCTGAGTTCTTCTACGATTTCATTCTTTAGTGTTCTATAGTTTTCGTTATAGAGGTCCTTCACCTCTTTTGTTAAGTTGATTCCCAGGTATTTTATTTTATTTGATGCTATTGTAAATGGAGTAGTTTTCATCATTTCCCTTTCAGAGGCTTTGTCACTGATGTACAAAAATGCCTTTGACTTATGGGTGTTGATTTTGTATCCTGCTACTTTGCCGAATTCATTTACTAGTTGTAAAAGTTTTCTGGTAGAGGTTTTTGGGTCTTCTAGGTATATTATCATGTCATCAGCAAATAGTGTTAATTTGAGCTCTTCTTTTCCTATCTGGTTCCCTTTAATTTCTTTTGTCTGTCTAATTGCTCTGGCCAGAGTTTCCAGTACTATGTTAAATAGCAGTGGTGAGAGGGGGCATCCCTGTCTTGTTCCAGTTTTTAGAGGGAATGCTTTCAATTTTTCTCCATTTAAGATAATGTTAGCTTGAGGTTTTGCATAGATAGCTTTTATAATGTTGAGCTATGTTCCTGTTATTCCTAATTTTTCTAGAGCTTTGAACATAAAGGAGTGTTATATTTTGTCAAATGCTTTTTCTGCGTCTATTGAGATGATCATATGGTTTTTATCTTTAAGTCTATTGATGTGATGTATTATGTTTATTGATTTCTGAATGTTGAACCAGCCTTGCATCCCTGGGATAAACCCCACTTGAACGTGGTGCACTATCTTTTTGATATGTTTTTGAATCCGATTTGCCAGAATTTTGTTGAGGATTTTTGCATCTATGTTCATTAAAGATATTGGCCTGAAGTTTTCTTTTTTGGCTGTGTCTTTGCCTGGCTTTGGAATTAATGTGATATTGGCCTCATAGAAAGTGTCTGGAAGAGCTCCCTCTTTTTCTATTTCTTGAAATAATTTGAAGAGCATTGGTATTAGTTCTTCTTTGAAGGTCTTGTAGAACTCAGCTGTAAACCCATCAGGACCTGGACTTTTTCTTGTTGGAAGTTTTTTGATAGCATCTTCTATTTCTTCACTTGAAATTGATTTATTTAAATTGTGTATAGCCTCCTGTTCCAGTTTGGGCAATTCATACGACTCTAGAAATCTGTCTATGCTTTCAGTATTTTCTATTTTATTAGAGTACAATTTTTTGAAGTAATTTCTAATTATCTCCTGTATATCTGAGGTATTTGTTGTGATATTTCTTTTTTCATCACAGATGCTAGTAATTTGAGTTTTTTCTCTTCTTTTCGTTAGCATTGCTAGGGGTCTGTCAATTTTATTTATTTTTTCAAAGAACCAACTTTTGGTTTTGTCAATTCTTTGAATTGTTTCGTTAGTCTCAATTTCATTAATTTTGGCTCTGATTTTAATTATTTCCTGTCTTCTACTGCTCTTAGTGTTGATCTGTTCCTCTTTTTCTAGTGCTTTGAGGTGTGATGTTAAGTCATTTATTTGTTGTTGTTGTTGTTTTTTCTTTTAATGAAGGAATTCAGTGCAATGAATTTTCCTCTTACTACTGCCTTCATAGTGTCCCAGAGATTTCTATGTGATGTATCTGTGTTCTCATTTACCTCTAGGAATTTTTAATCTCCTCCTTGATGTCTTCTTCAATCCCTTGTTCATTCAGTAGCATGTTGTTTAGCTTCCAGCTGTTGGAGTAGTTTTTTTATTTCTTGTATTATCATTGATTTCCAATTTCATCCCATTATGGTCTGATAGAATGTGAGGTAGTATTTCTATTTTTTTATATTTGCTGAGAGTTGCCTTGTGACATAATATATTGTCAATTTTTGAGAAGGAGCCATGTGCTGCTGAGAAGAAAGTGTATTTGCTTACTGAGGGATGAAATATTCTATATATATCCGTTAGGTCTAAGTTATTAATTGTTTTAACGAGGCCTAATGTTTCTTTATTTAGCTTTTGTTTGGATGATCTATCCATTGGTGAGAGAGGTGTGTTGAAGTCCCCTAGAATAACTGTGTTGTGGTCTATTTTACTCTTGAACTTGAGAAGGGTTTGTTTGATGAATGTAGGTACTCCATTATTTGGGGCACATAGTTTTATAATTGTTATATCTTGTTGATGAATGTTTCCCTTAAGTAGTAAGAAATATCCATCTTTATCCCTTTTGATTAGCTTTGGCTTGAAGTCTACCTTATTTGATATGAGAATGGAAACCCATGCCTGCTTCCGCAGCCCATGTGCGTGATAAGACTTTTCCCAGCCTTTCACCTTCAATTGCTTGATGTCTTTTTCTATGAGGTGTGTTTCTTGTAGACAGCAAATTGTTGGGTTGTTTCTTTTAATCCAATCTGACAAGCTGTGTCTTTTGAATGGTGAGTTTAGACCATTAACATTCAGGGTTATTATTGAGATGTGATTCTTATTTCCATCCATTTTTAAATGTATTATGTTATTTAACTTGATCTGGATTCTCCTCTGGTTGGTAATTCCTTTAGTTTACTATCTCCCTTTGTTGGTTTTCATTGTTATTTTTTTCTTCTTCTTCTTCGTGGAAATTTTTGCCCAAGATGTTCAGAAGTGCTGGCTTTCAAGTTGTGAAATCTTTTAAATTTTGTTTGTCGTGGAAGGTTTTTATTTCATCTTCGAATCTAAAGCTCAATTTTTCTGGATATAAGATTCTTGGTCGACATCCCTTTTCTTTCAGAGCTTGAAATATGCTATTCCAGGATCTTCTAGCTTTTAAGGTCTGGGTTGAAAAATCTGAGCATAGTCTGATCAGTTTCCCCCATATGTAATCTGCTTCCTTTCTCTTGTGGCTTTTAGTATTCTCTCCTTGCCTAGTATATTAGGCAATTTTATTATAATGTGCCTTGGTGTGGATCTGTTGTGGTTTTGTATGTTTGGTGTTCGGTAAGCCTCTTGAACTTGGTTTTGCCATTCCTTCCTCATGTTTGGAAATTGTTCTGCTATTATTTCATTGAATAAATTACTCATTCCTTTGGTTTGAAACTCTGCACTTTCTTCAACACCACTCACTCTTAAGTTTGGTCTTTTTATGCTGTCCCATAATTCCTGAATGCTCTGTTCTTGTTTTCTTACTTCTTTTGCCATGTCCTCTAGATTTTTCTCCAGGATATATATTTTGTCTTCATTATCTGAGGTCCTTTCTTCCAGGTGATCTAATCTGTTGGTGATGCTTTAATTGAGCATTTAGTTTGGTTTAGTTCTTCTTTCATTTCCAGAATTTCTGTTTGGTTTTTCTTTAGAATCTCTATCACCCTATTGAAGTAATCTTTTGCTTCTTGTATTTGTTTTGGAGTTCTTTGTCAAAATGCTCTTTTACCACCTCTATTTGCTCTCTCTTCTCATTTTTGAGTTCATTCTTAAGATCCATAAACATTTGGAGTATGTAATTTCTAAATTCCGTCTCTGGCATTAGACCAACTGTGCTTTCCATGGAATCTACTGAGGGGGCATGTTGGTTGGTTTCATCCACTTTCTTCCCTTGCTTATTCATAATGCTTGTGTGTCTATTCTAGCACTGTGGGACCTTGCCTATTTCAATTTCACCTTATAGCCTTCTGTTTCTCCTGTGGTACAATGCTGTCAGGTTCTCTTATAATTACCTTACAATTTAAGCTCTAACACTTTCTTTACAGCAAATCCCAGTTTGATCACAACGTACAGATTTAGTTAACTCAGGTATTGTTTCAAATTTACTCTGTATGCTTGCGTTGGGTTTACAGTTTCAGTATTGGACACAGAGATGATATGTTTAGGAAGAAGCAAGTGAGGTTACTGAGATGTTCTTTCTTAGGAAGTATAAAAATAGAATTCTATGGAAGTGGTTTAATATCAGCAGACAGGAGAGAAAAGAGAATGGAGTGAGCAATTTAGAGGAAAGATGATTTATATATAAACCAAACTTATTTAGCCTTTCAGAGAAGAAAAACAAAGAAAGATGGAAAAGAAAAAATAAAAAGGAACAATGAGAGATAACAAAGAAGTAAGAATTAGTGTAAGAGAGAGGAGAGAGAAACTGAGTCAAGAAAAATAGAGATTAAACTATATATAACACCACTTTTCTGTATATTTCAATTGCCCCAGGCCTAGAAGTCCAAATTTCTGTGAATACCTTGTTTTCACCTCTGATGAGTACACAATGACAGGGTGTAAATAGATAAGATGAGGGCAGAAGAGACTAAAGTGAGAAGGGAAGAAAGGAAAGAGGAACACAGACACACAAATAATCCCACTATCAAACAGAACAAAAACAAACAAAAAAACAAAAAATAAACAGAGTCGAACCCAGGAACAAATCTCAGATAAACAGGACCCTGGAAAGCCCTTCCAGTTTAAGCCAGTTGTCCTGGACCATGCCCAGACAGTCACAGTAGAGTCTAGTCTGCAGCTTTGGCCAGCGGCCTATTGGCACAGAGGAATAATGGCTGGGAGGTGGGGGGAGGGGTGTCAGTACGTGAATAGCACCAAGGAAGGGTTCATCCAAAGGGCACGCATCCCCCCCCCCCAGTTATTGCTCTCGTGGTTGCTGCGCTGGCCTCAGGCAGGCCCTTCCCTGTGGGCTGCCTGTGCGCGTCTCACCCAGGTGTGTGCTGCTCTCCGGGCCCTGGACCACTCCTTGGATGTCTGCAGTCAGCCACAGCCCTCCTCCAAAATGGCAGTGCCTTCCCTGGTCCCAACAGCAGTACCCCAGACCTGTGTGTCACTCCAAGGCGGCAGGTCCTGTTCGGCAATCTACGCGAAAGAAGTCTGTGAGGCCGCTGCTTGCGCCTGGCTTTCTTTTTATTCTGCGCTCTTCGCGGCCCCGGTCTGCACTTCCCGCACTGCAGTGCTACCACGGCAGCTGCCCCGCTGATGCTGGTTCAGCTTGTGGGCCGCTGGCACTGGACTCCTAGAGAAAGTTCTTGGTAAAGGTAATGAACTGTGGACTTCAAACAAGCTTGAATGTTTTTACCATAAAGAAGTGAGAGGCATAGGAAGAGATAGACACGGTTAGCCTGATTTAAACATTGCAAATAGATGCATGTATCAAAACATCACTTGGGACCCCATAAATATGCACGATTTTCATGTTTTTAATATGTCAGTTAAAAATGAATTCAGTTAAAAACAAATTCACTTAAATTCTAAAACCAGCAAGTCCTTGAGCTGAATCCAGACCAGTGGTCTGTAAGTGGTTTGCTCACTGAACCGTCCAGGGGTCACTGGGCCTAGCCCCACCACTGTCACACACATTCTCCTAGCTGCTCAGGTCCTGGCTGCTCATGCAGATGCACCACAACTGACCACCTGCTCCTGTCCACATGACTTCTCTCCACTGAAGCCTGGCCTTCCCATGCTGTCCCTGTCCCTTGAGGAGCTTCCTTCCAAGGGAAAGACGTCCTAGCAGTCCCCTCAGCGTCCCACCGTGCTGCGAATCCTCTCCTCCTACGAAGTGAAGCGCTTTCTTCAGACAATGCGCTTCACTCATGGGAGCTGTGACGTTATGCACAGCTGTGGTCACGTCTGGGCACATACCTGCCACCCACCCAACAGCGCCTGCAGATTGAGACTGTTGACAGATGCTCTCAGACTCGCAGGGTGTGCACAGGAGCAGGGTGAGCACAGATACAAGAGCCGCTCCTGGCTACCGCTGTGGGCGGGCACCACGCCAGGCACTTCCCAGCGCTCTGCATTCATCAGCTTGATCATAACAATATGCAAACCTGTGCTGTGGGTGGCATCGTCATCCCCCTCTCAAAGGAAGAATGCGGAGCATCCAAATAACCACAGGCATCTTATGCCCAGGCAGTCAATCCAACTTGAGGATGGAGCAAAGCCCACCCTTGCCAAACACAGCACGATTCTGTGAGGAGAGAAAGAGAACTCAGAGTAGGCAAAGGGGGAAAAACAGTCTTTGAATACCATCTCCCACTAGAATTGGCGCAGAAGATAGAGAGCACCCAGGCAGATCTGGATTTCAGTTAAACAATGAATGACCTCTCAGGGTAAGTGCATCCCAAAGTTGGCATGAGATATACTAAAACACTGTGTCATTGTTTTCTGAAGTTCCAGTGCAACTGCGACGCCTGTGCTCTTACTCACTGACTCCGGCAGACCTCTCTTCCACATCAGAACCACGCGTGTCGTCACACAGTCTCACAGAAGCTCGGTGCCCTGGCAGGATGGGGCAGGAGCCGTGCGCTGTGAGCATACTCAGGAAGTCACCCATTTTTCCAGCGGTGCACCCAGCACTGTGCCCGCATCGCGTCTTCACTGCGAGTGGTCCCCAGGACGGCCTGGCAGAGACGTTTTACGGGCGAGTGTACCAGAACGAGAAGGCAGTAAGTGAGGCCTTCCAGCGGCAGGGAGCCACTGGCGAGGCGCGAGCACAGGCCCCGTCCAGGCCCCTGCAGAGGGAGCCACGCCTGGGCTCTGCTTCAGCCAGACCTGAGCTAATCCCCATTGCACTTCTGTATGTGTCCTTGCGGTTGCCTTGGGACCAATGAGCTGATTAGTTGACTAGGGGCAGGGAAGCCCAGGCAAAGGCAGGCCTGTGTCCCGGAGATGGGGCAGAAGAGCCCCTGGCCAGTGTTCTGGGAGGCACTTGATGGGCCCCAGACCCATCCTGTGTCCTTTAGAAATTGCCACGAACGTGTTCTTTCCCAGATTGCCTTCTTACGTCTGTCTGAGACGTGATTCTGGAGAGGAAAGCACACGTGGCGAGCTCTCGCGGGGGACTGTGGGAGGCGGCGGCCTCCGTGTAGCTTGTGCGGATCTAGAGTCCCCTGGAGCACGCAGCGCTCACACGCTGCGGGGCGACGGGGCAGACAGCTCGAGGGCAAGCAGGGAGGTAGCAGCTGAAGCAGGAAGGTCGGATCTTGGACTTGGCGTTCCCCGTGAGCCGGTCCTGGGGGGCCTCTGAGGGCAGAGCAGGAGGCGGGCGGGATCAGGGCAGCCCCGCTGGCTTCAGGAATTCCATCGACCAGACAGGCCTGCGGGGCTGCTCAGAGACAGAAGCAGGATGTGGTGGACGGCCGGGGGACTTCGGCCACCCGTGTCCTCCTCCTCACTTCCTCTAGGTCTCATGATGTCCCTGTGGGGACCAGCACACTTTCTTTCCTCTGAATAAAGACTTTCAGTCACAGGAAGGGAGACGATAGGGTGTTAGGGACATCACGAGAAATGCCATCGAGTGCCAGTCCCCTGAGGCGGGGTCCAGGTCACTTCACCAGCATCTCCGGGAACTGTCCCCAGCACTTCCCGTCTTCCTCTGCACTTGGAATGGGCACTGTCAGCATCCGAGTCACTGGACCTCCTGTGACCAGCCCAGAAGTAGGCAGCTCCCAGTGGGGCCCAGCAGTGGCCAGTGTGGGCGTGGTCACTGAGCAGCCGGTGACCATTGCCTCCTCCCTCTGAGCTAGTGCCCCTGGTGGTACTCACCATGCGCAGTTCCTTTGCAGTCAGCTTTCCAGGCTGGTCACTAAGGAAAGTCAGTTTGGTTATATCAAAGGAAAACCTGAGAGCAGTTTATTGATCAGCTTCATAATGTGCCATCCCCCATCATGACGTTAATTTGAATCATTCCTTTCATTTAGAACAGCAGTGTAACAATTGATCCAAGAGGGTAAAATCGGAGAAAATGGAAAGTTTATCACATCATTTAGGAAGAAAAATAATCAGGAGTGTGACCCAGTTTTGGAGATTAGGTTCAGAGTCAACAATTCTAAACTAAGCAAGCATCACTCATCACTCATCAGTGAGTGGTGCAATACGATTAATGGAATGGGTGGCTCCTCGGGAAGCCATTGCCCTCAGGATGTGGCGTGTCCCCCCACCCCCCTGCCCCGGGCCCCAACTGTGGGCAAATCACCAGGGCTGTGGCTTTGTCAGTCCTACCGGGACCTAGTCCCTGCGGTTGTGAGAAGCATCGTCACCCTTCAAGGCTGAGCTTGCAGGTCCCCCTGGATGAGCCAGTGATGCTGTAGCGTCCCTTGGAGAGACCTTCAGGCGCTGAGGCTGAGAACAGCCTCTGCCGCAGTAACGAGCGCATGCCAGCACTTGAAGGCATGGAAGGAGTCCGAAGGCGAGCTCCGTGAAGGCATGTGTGTGCTTTTGCTGAGAAGTCACAGCCTGTGGGATTGGATTTTTCAAACAGCATTTTCAAAGATCTTGATGGCATAGAAACACACAGGTTTTCTGAACTAAAATCACTGTGAAAGAAATGTTAAGTAGAGGAAGGACAGGCGTCAATAGCCAGGAACCACAACCTCCTGCAGGCAATCAGCCACCTCCGACCCTGGTGTACCTTCCTGTGTCTTTCCTAACAGCAGCAGGTGCCGGCACTTTGCTGCCTGTAGGAGCCTGTAATCAAGGAGATAGCTAAAGATTGCAGTTAGCTGAGAGCCATAAAAGATGTTCTAGTTTCCACCTGATATTAATGCATTATCCAAAAAAATCTTTGTATGCCCATGAACACTCTGTGACGCACCTGTAAGCTCGAGCTGTAAGCACGTGTCCTTGTTAAAGCTATATGTATATAACTGGGTGAGTTTGGTTAGAGTGTGTGGGAAGAAGAAGAAGGTGGTGGTTGGAGTTAGAGCATTTGGAGTGATTGCTGGAGCCGGAGAGAGAAGAAGAATAAAAGACATTTTTTTCATTTTCATCCTGCCTCCGAATTTTCCTGCGGCGTTTGTTGCTACAAGAGGCTTCCGCTTCAGGCAGCGACAGGTGGTGGCCTGTACGGGGAATCGGCGGCCAGGTAAGAAAAAAGAAAATTTAAAAAGATGGGAGCGAATATAACAAAAAGTCGGTTTATAAAAGCCATGAATGAAATTTTTGATATCGAGAACTCAGAGGATAGTGAGAAAAGTGAACAAGAAAGGATATCCTCTGATTCAGTTGAGACCAGCAAGGAGAGTAGTAATGTAAATCCAAAAGTAAGATCTGCAAAAGCCATCAGAAACTTAATAAAATTAGCTGAGGAGTATGTACTCTCCTTAGAAGCTGAAACTCAGGATACTAGTGAAAGTGATAATAGTAACAAGGAGCCAAACCATGAAAGTACGGTCTCCCCCACTAAGCCGGTTAGGAATTATGAAGCTAGTAGTGAAGAGGAATCAAAAAGCGATTCGGAGAGCACAGTCTCCAATCAAAAGAAAAAAAAAGAAATTAAAAAAGAGAAAAGACCGTCAAATAGAGGAACCACTAGTGCCCTCTGCTCCTTCATGGATAGAATCCCTAACAGAAACAATAAAGAATATTGATCAGAGTGTACGTGCCCTTGAGGTAGAAATTGGTGGCCTTTCTGAGCGCTTATATGCTCTCGAACAACATAGACCGCAGGAGCACCTAGAACTGCCAGTATTTCAAAATGAAGAGGGACAAAGGTATCACGAGTCCCTAGACTTTAAAACAATAAAGAATTTTAAAGAGGCGGTAATGACCTATGGGCCTCAAGCTCCGTTCACATTAAGTATGATAGAGTCACTTAACACCCTAACCTTAGCCCCCTCAGATTGGAAAAGTCTATGCAGAGCGGTACTAAGTGGGGGACAATACCTAATCTGGAAAACTCAATTCCAGGAACTTTGTTCAGAAATAGCAAAGAGAAATGCTGCATTAGGTTTCCCTCAACGCAATATAGATATGCTCACAGGGGAGGGTCAGTTCGCCGAACTACAAAATCAGCTACAATACGATCCCGGTGTGTATGCCCAGATACACACAGCAGCTGTCAAAGCCTGGAAGACAATATCAGGCACAGGGGATCTGCAAGGCAGCCTATCAAAAGTTATACCAGGGCCTAACGAACCTTACGCTGATTTTGTAGATAGACTCTTAAAAACAACATCTAGAGTTTTTGGTGAAGTAGAGCAAGATATGCCCCTAGTTATCAATTAGCGTACGAGAACGCTAATAAATATTGCCAGGATGCAATAAGGCCATGGAGAAGTAAAAAAGACTTATCAATTTATATCAGACTGTGCAAAGACATTAATGAGGCTGTTATCACAGGCAATGTAATTGCTGCAGTGATGAAAAATTCCTCCCCTCAAAATTCCCAAAGGATTCAACCTAGAACAAGATATTCCAGACAAAATTATTATAATCAACCAAGATATGCTAAGCAATATCCCCCAAGGGTAATAAGATCAAATTCATACTGTGCTCCAGGCCGATGCCCCAGGTGCAAAAAGGGTATACATTGGGCCAATCAATGCCATTCCAGATATGACATATATGGAAATGATTTGTCCAGGATTTCAAAAAACGGGGCACGGGGCCCAATGCCCCGGGGCCCACAAATGTACGAGGCACGAGAGGAGGAATGCCCTCAGATCCAGATGATTCCTCGTCACAATCCCTCCTACCCATTAACTCCCTTGTCAGAGGACAAGAGGAAGTGCAGGATTAGATCTCTGTTTATCACCCGGATGGTCCTGACACCTGAAATGGGGGTTCAGCTGATTCCTACGGGAATCAGGGGACCTCTCCCTCAGGAACTGTGGGACTAATCCTTGGGCATAGTTCCAAGAGTTTATTAGGCTGTAATGTTATACCAGGGGTTATTGATTCAGATTATAATGGAGAGATTAAAATAATGCTAAGTACACACAGGGGCATCATCTCCGTAAATCAAGGAGACAGAATCGCACAGCTGCTCCTCATTCCCAGTCTCCATAATTCTTTTAAAAGCATGCCACAAAATAGAAATAGCAGAGCATTCGGTTCCACTGGTTCAGGACCTATGGCTTTCTGGGTCCAGGACTGTTCACGGAGGCCAATGTGCAAAATAAAAATTCAAGGTATAGAGATGGAGGGGCTGATTGATACAGGAGCTGACTCTTCCATCATAAATCTACAACAATGGCCTAAGCACTGGCCTCTACAGAAAGCCTCAACCAGTTTAAGAGGCTTGGGATATAGTAATACCCCAGCACAAAGTGCTAATATCTTGAATTGGGAGGATGGTGAAGGACACAAAGGATCATTCCAACCTTATGTATTAAACAGCTTGCCAGTTACCCTATGAGGAAGAGATATTCTATATCAAATGGGGCTATACCTAGCAACCAAGCCTTCAGGTGTTAAGAATAAAAATCCTAATCATAATAAAAAAGACAATAGACATTTTTCTAGGGGCCACTGAGAAAAACAATTTTAAAAATACCATGGCTCTCTAATAAGCCAGTTTGTGTCCCTCAGTGGCCCCTATCCAAAGAAAAATTGCAAGCGGCCCATCAATTAATTAAAGAACAATTAGAAGCAGGACACATAGAGCCTTCCACCTCTCCTTGGAATTCTCCCATATTTGTAATTAAGAAAAAATCAGGAAAATGGAGACTATTACAAGATCTAAGACAAATTAACAAAACAATGCAAATTATGGGCCCTACTCAACCTGGACTTCCTAATCCTGTAGCTATTCCAAAAAACTATTACCTTATAACTCTTGATATAAAGGACTGTTTCTTTTCCATTCCCCTACATCCTCTGGATGCCCCCAGGTTTGCTTTTTCAATTCCTTCTATTAATAATAATGGCCCTGATAAAAGATATCAATGGAAAGTATTGCCGCAGGGAATGGCAAATAGCCCTACAATGTGCCAACTATATGTGGACAGAGCTATACAGCCCATTAAAAACAAATATCAAGACCTCATGTGTCTACACTACATGGACGATGTTTTATTAGCTCACCCTAATCAACAAATTTTATTTAATATATTTAGTGAAATAACAAAAAATTTAAAAAATGTGGATTATATATAGCAGAAGAAAAATTTCAAAGCAGATCACCTATACTATATTTAGGCTTTAAAATCATGGATACTTTTGTTAAACCCCCAAAAATTCTAATAAGTAAAGAACATTTGACCACCCTAAATGATTTCCAAAAATTACTGGGAGACATTAATTGGCTTCACCCTACACTAAGCCTCACTACTGGACAATTAAAACCTTTATTTGACATCCTTCGCGGGAACCGTGATCCATCCTCACCACGAACATTAACTCCTGAGGCCAGGAGAGCTCTAAAATTAGTAGAACAGGCCATTGAAAGATCCCATTGTGATAGATTTGATTTTGCTCAACCACTAATATTGATTATTATTCCTTCACAATATACACCCACAGGAGTATTTTGGCAACAGGGACCTATATTATGGATACATTTGTCCGTCTCTCCTAAAAGTACAATTGAGTCTTATACCTCCATGGTGGCTAAACTCATTCTTCAAAGACTTAAAACCTCTACTAAAATATTTGGAATTCATCCCGCTACTATTATTACTCCTTATTCATTGTCACAGGTTGAATATTTGTGCTTCAATGATAATGATTGGGCTATAGCTAGATGCTCTACTTCTGCAAATTTTGACAATCATATTCCTAAATCTCCTATACTGTCCTTTTGTATCAATCATCCTATCATATTCCCACAGGTAATAAAAAATCAACCCATTCCTAAAGCATTTAATGTATTTACAGATGGATCCTCTAATGGTACTGCTGCAGTAGTCACTCAAAATGAAAAAATGATTCATATCACTAATCAAAAATCAGCTCAATTAGTGGAACTCAAAGCTATGATAATAGCTCTGGAAAATTTTAAAGAACAGCCTATGAATATTTTTTTCAGACAGCCACTATATTGTACATGCTGTTCCTAAATTGATACATGCTCAGGCATGATTTTTGCTTCTTTACATTCCGGAGAAAAAGTTAAAGATACTACATCTCATTGTCTGCAAGCTTTTGCTGCATTGGGCATCCCCAAAATGCTTAAAACAGATAATGGCCCTGCATATACATCCACATCCTTCAAACAATTTTGTACAAAATTCAATATTATCCACAAAACAGGTATCACTTATAATCCTCAGGGACAAGGAATAATTGAAAGAGCAAATTGGACACTTAAAAATATGTTACTAAAGCAAAAAGATGGAAACTGGAAAAATCCTAAGGACAGATTGGCAGTTGCCCTGTTTACCCTAAATTTCTTAACTTTAGATTCTAATGGATATATTCGGCTGGAGATAGACACTGGAACCCACACCAACAAAATAAACCTTTGGTTTACTGGAAGGATGTTCTCTCAGGTACATGGAAGGGTCCAGACCCAGTATTAATTTGGGGGAGAGGATCTGTTTGTGTTTTTCCAAAGCACGAATCCTCTCCAATATGGATACCATCTAGATTGATAAAGCAGGTACAAAGTCAAAAGGATCAAGACGAAGTTATTGAGGAGTCTAGATAGAATAAACAAGTACAAAATCAAGAGGACCGAAATGAAGGTATGGAGTGATTCCCTTAAAAGAGTCCTCCATTAAATTTACAACTTAAATTTTATTCTTCCCAGCTGGGACAAGAAGATCTCTCTTTAGTGAATACACAATTGTATTTTTTTTTCTTTTATATATGTCTTTATGTCTGTGCATTTGTCTAAATTTCATGTTAATGTGATGTCAAAATATATGTTTATATGTGTGTCTGTCTAGTGTGATGTCACAAATAATTAAGAGCTTATAAAAAAAAAGATATACATCCAAATAACGTTAATTCATTTAAGCTTAGAATATTCTAATTAGATAATCAATATATAGATAGATAGATAGGTAGATAGATATTCATATAAGTTCAGAATATTCTAATTAGATAATCAATTATATTGATAATCAATTTTGATTTATAGTTGTCTCCAGGACTTCTCTTCATCTGTGAATATGTTTAATGTTCTATAACGTGATATTTTGGTGTTTTATCATTTATTTGTTATTAACTTCATTTGTTTAATAGCTGATTAATTTGAATTATTTCAACAGGTATAGGATTGCTGTATATATAGAGACTCAAGGATTCCAGCTAACAAATTATTTTTCCAAAGTGCCTTTAGCTTTTCTTTATCTTTAATGCAGTAAACACCCTCAGTTTCTCTTTGATTATTTCTGAATGTGATATTTTGCCAGCTTATGTTTGTGGGAGCTTAAGCAGCAATGTGTGTGAGCAGACATCAACTTTTATTTTCTACTCTAATAATTCTTTTTTTTAGTTTGACAGCTCACCTTTTGATCTCAGTGCTGCAATAGCACTGCCTTTCCCTTAATAATGGATACTTGAGTTTTTAGGTAGCGGGCCCTGAAGATTTGCCGGTGGAAATGTCTAGACATAAAAAAGACGGCTGCTGCTACAACTGCAGGGACCGCGGTCCCTGCAAGCATCCCTGCTGCTCAAGCATCGAACAGCCTCACCAGCAGTGTGGCCTCTGCTCTGTATGCATGGGGCCTCCTGAATCTATGTGTTATAACTTATGGACATTTTGATTTTCCATTATTTTGGGACATTACGGGACAATGCCTTGCAGGTATTTGTCTAAGAGAACTCAGTGCGTTACTTGATGAAACTAAGGGCAGCTGATTGGCTTAAAGAACTTGATGCACTATGGAAACTTGGCTCGTCAGCAGTAGGCTTGCTGCCTTAAAGCCGCAGCATCTCCTAAAAATTGGACGGCTGTTAGTCAACACATACAGTCGATCCTGAAGGGCTCTATTGGATGGCTGGTTAGCCTATGACGGGTAAGATCCCCAGAAGGGGACAACCTAAGACACGGCACAGTCGCACGGGACAGTCTAATGTGGCCGGCATGTCAACCTAAGCCAGGAGTCAGGACAGCCTCGATTCCCATGACGGGTAAGAATGTCGGTTGCACATGGACGTCCTAGAACATCCCCTCTTTTAAAACTAAAAGGGGAAATGTAGGAGCCCTAATCAAGGAGATAGCTAAAGATTGCGGTTAGCTGAGAGCCATAAAAGATGTTCTAGTTTCCACCTGATATTAATACATTATTCAAAGAATCTTGTATGCGCATGAACACTCTGTGACGCACCTGTAAGCTCGAGCTGTAAGCACGTGTCCTTGTTAAAGCTATATGTATATAACTGGGTGAGGTTGGTTAGAGTGTGTGGGAAGAAGAAGAAGGTGGTGGTTGGAGTTAGAGCGTTTGGAGTGATTGCTGGAGCCGGAGAGAGAAGAAGAATAAAAGACCTTTTTCTCATTTTCATCCTGCCTCCGAATTTTCCTGCGGCGTTCATTGCTCAAGCGGCTTCCGCTTCAGGCAGCAACAGCTGCCCTCTCTTCCCCCCACAGAAAGTCACAGAGGTGTCCTTGCTTTGGTCTAAGTGACATACACATGAGTGCTGTGGTTCGGATCTGGACTGGACCCCACAGATGGCGTGTCACAGGTGTGGTCTCCCAGGCAGCGGTGTGCGGAGGTGGCTTCTGAGAAGTCACTGGACTGTGAGGCTGTATCAATCCACTTCGTGGATTCAAGCTTGGAAGGGACTCGCAGGAGGCGGTGGAGACGGTAGGAGGCGGCTCACCTGGAAGGATTGGGTTGCTAGAGCCAGGCCTGCGAGGCCATCTCTCGTCCCTGGTCCTTCCTCTCTTTCTGCCTCCTGAGCTGAGAAGACTTCCTCCTCCACGGTCCTGCTCCACCCCAGGCCCAAAGCAACGGAACCGCTGACCACCAGCTGAGACCTCTGAAACCATGAGCCAAAATAAGCCTTCTTCATTTAAGTTGTTATGGTCAGATATTTTGGTCCCAGGTCAAAAACCTGACTAGCGCACTGGACAGGATCTCGTGTCCCTGCAGAGACGTCCTCGAGGGGAGAGCCCCCATGCTGTCACCCTGGGAAGCTGCATCTAGAGACGCTGCTCTGAGGGCACCGAGCTGTGGGGAGGACCCCGAGGTGGGGGGACCTGGGGGTGCACCACAGCCAGCCTCGCAGAGCAGCCCTCCGCACCCCCACCCTGTCCATCACCTGCAGAGCACGGCGGCACCCGTCCCAGGAGGACCAGGGCATCCGCCAGTCAGGGGACGTGTCCCTGTCAAAGGAAGGGCCTGTTTCTGCTACCCCCAGACGTGCGTCTGCACGGCCCTGCCTTCCACCCTGCCTTCCACCCGAAGGAAGCCCCCGCCCTGTCCTGGTAACCCCTGGCCTTACTGCTGGAGTACCTGCCGCATGGCTCCTCCGTGGCCTGCTTATTTCCCCACACATTTCTCCTGTAGACTTTCTCATAAAGTCTGGGAATCCCAGTGTGCACTGCGTGACTCAGTGCCGGGTAAGTACGCTAATGTTCCAGCGAAGCCGCCCCCAGGGAACCAGCCTCCACAACCCCTCAGCAGGAGGCCCTCCTCCAGCGTGCATCTGGACGAATCCTCTGTGACGTCGACACATCCGAGGGCTCCTGGCCTATGCCAGGGCCCCGCGTTGCTGCTCAGGCCATGCAGAGCTTTTGCAGTGACTCTGCTCATCTCCTTTCTGCAGGTCTTTCTGTGACTCTGAATGCCAGCCTCAGCCCCGTGCTACACGCTCCCAAGTCATCCTGCTGTTCCGTGTGCCTGCTTCCATGGAGATGGTTTTGCCTGCTGGTAATGTGTTTCCTCTTCCTGTACAAACATGAAGATCCTCCTGAGCCCTTCCTAAGTCATCTCAGGCACAGTCATCGCGGTGACACAGCCCGAGGGCTGGGGACTGAGACTTCTGTCCTGGGGTGTGTCTGGACTTCCCTTTGAATAAGTGTCTGAGCTGAGCCTCTGCTCGCTGCTCTGCTCCGCTAAAACTTCCCTCCCCCTTTCCTCCTCGGCCCCTCCTGGAGATTGTGCCATCTTCTCTGAGGTCTGGAGAGAATATCTCAATGGCTGCTCTGTCTCCAGGGCCCAGCACCTGGGGCTGCACAGCACAAATCAAGCCATGAGGCATCCAAGGGTAGAGACTAGCTACGTCTGAACAGAACTCAAGAGAAGTGAGAGGAGCGGAGCCTGCTCCACCAGGAGGTCACATTGCATCCCGCATCAGCACCACAGCTGCCTGCCCGGCCACGCCACAGGAGCCGTCAAAACTCGATCGTGAAAAAATGTCCAGGGAAGGATGAGAAGCTCAATCAAATGTGGCTCTGGATTATTTCAGAAGCCACACCATTAAATTGGAACACTGTATTAAAAGAATGGATGAAGCTTCAGTGGTCATGTCTAAGGCCTGCGAAGGCAATGAGAAGGTTGTCAGCATCGAGGTGGAGCAAATGGAGCAGAAGACGTAAGTGGCGCGGGAAGCCGTGTGGACAGGTCTCACCGAGGACTCCAGGGGCCCCAGCTCACACAAGGCCACCACGACTTCCTACCCCCATGGGCACCACTGCCCAGCCCCTGTCTGTGCCACCTTGGACTAAGATCCCTGGTCACTCAGGGATGTGGCAGAGAGCACTGCTTCCCGACATCGGTGCAGCCCTCTTCATTTCAAAAACTCGCCTCGCCTCAGCCCCTTGGAAGACGCGCAGAGCTTCCCGTCACCACCTGGCCTTGCAACGCTCAGGCCGAATAGACGTCCTTACTCACTGGAGACACGCTCTCTGATTATTGTCATTAATTATTGTTATTTCAGTTCAACAGGTCAGAACCACATTAACTCAAGATTAAAGATCAACTTTAAAAGCAAAATTGTATCTATCCTTTAGAAGAGTTGGGAACATTTCCGTTTTGTTTTATAAATTAGCACACTACTAAAAGCAAAACTGAATCATGATGTTAGAAGAGTATTCCCACACGCTGATGTGCAGAGGGCTTGTGGGTTGTCAGTCCTGTCTTTATAGAAGAAAAAAAATGGACAGGATGAGAAATCAGGAGTTTCTCTCCACCCATCACAAACCTGAGACTGCAGGGACCAGCCCCACAGACTCGGGAGGCGCGTCCAGGAAGCCCCACAGACTCCGGGAGGGACTGGGAGGCGCGTCCAGGAAGCCCACAGACTCCGGGAGGGACTCGGGAGGCGCGTCCAGGAAGCCCCACAGACTCCGGGAGGGACTCGGGAGGTGCGTCCAGGAAGTCCCCACAGGCTCGGGAGGTGCATCCAGGAAGTCCCACTGGAGATCTGCCTCCTGGAGCGGGGCGGAGTCATTAACAGCAGGACGTGTCATGGTGCTCTGGAGAGGTGCGGAGGCCCAGTGTAGAGCACGGTGACTGCTGGGCCTGAGGACACGCGGGGACCACCACACTTATTGCTCCAAACCCCCCAAATGCCCATGGACGTGCCCTCAGGGCTGCGAGGCAGAAAGAGCCATCACACTGACATGCATGCAGGCCTCCTCCCAGCCTCCCCGGAGAAGAGGGGCCAGGGCCTTGGGCCAGGTGGGGAGGCAGTCCCCACTCCAGAGCCCACCATCTTCTCACTGGGGGGTGGGGACGTGGACGGAGACGCTGGGGACATTGCAGCCAGTAGGAGACACGAGGGAGTAAAGCAGGACCACTGGAGGAACTCACCCAGGCTCAGCTCCAAGAGCAGGCCTACAGGACACGGAGCCTCTCTTGGAAGACTGGGGTGTGGCTGAAAGAGCTCCCGGGGTCCACAGAGCTCGCCGAGTGACCCAGACAGGAGGGTCCACAGAGCTCGCCGAGTGACCCAGACAGGAGGGTCACACGGAGCTCGCCGAGTGACCCAGACAGGAGGGTCCACGGAGCTCGCCGAGTGACCCAGACAGGAGGGTCACACGGAGCTCGCCGAGTGACCCAGACAGGAGGGTCCACGGAGCTCGCCGAGTGACCCAGACAGGAGGGTCCACGGAGCTCGCCGAGTGACCCAGACAGGAGGGTCACACGGAGCTCGCCGAGTGACCCAGACAGGAGGGTCCACGGAGCTCGCCGAGTGACCCAGACAGGAGGGTCACACGGAGCTCGCCGAGTGACCCAGACAGGCAGCGGCACTGGACTGGGACCACTGCATGGGCCTCAGACAGCAGGGCCACATCAAGACCTCAACCGTGGTGGAGGCTCCAGAATCTAACTTCAACTTCCTCATTCACGGCTCAGCCATCCAAGTGGAGTCAGAGTTTAAAGGACCCAACATCATGTGACATCAGAATGTGTGTACAATCAACACACAGCCGTCCACATCCTTTTGGAATAAGAAGTTCAGATTCAGAAACATGTAGAACCTCTATCAACCTTGAAGTCTCCCAATGTCAGGCAGAAGATGAAGCCAGCCACAGTTTGTAAACATGTTTTAAGCAAGCACCACTTTGTGTTCCTTATTTATCCATTAAAGATCTTACAAACTGAAAGTGGTTTTGGATACACAGTAAGACGGGTGGTTTCCTGGTGTGCTGGCATTCTGAAGACATGGCCACATTTTCTTGGGCAGGAAAGCAAGAATCTTTTTAGGGTTGTGCCTCTTCCTGCTGTCCTTATTTAGCATTCACTGCACAGTATCTGCAAGCACACTGTGGCATATGTATGTATATATACATATACATATGTATGTATGCCTATGTGTGTACACGTGTGTGTGTGTAAAGTAATGAGATAGCAGCAGCCTCCTGTTGTCTCTGTAATGTGGGTAGCAGTGGTGGCATTTTGGGAACCGGGCATGCCTGTTTTCGTGCACTGACTCCAGAAGCAGACCTCATGGCTGAAAGCCAGGTTAGAGCCCCGTGCACGTAGTCACGGCACATCAACTTATCCTCCGACTTTCCTGTGCCAGAAGTCTCACCCCCTGCAGGCTGAGGGCTGGCTGACGTTCTGCTGGGAGAACTTCTCTGTGGGCTCAAGGAGCCTCCCAGAAGTTGTCTAAGATGATGTGCAGGCTGGGCCTCGAATCATTAGCCTGTATTCCTGTCCTCAGAGGATGAAGCCTAGAAGGAGTGAGACTGGCCTCGGCTTCCTCGCGGAGCCCTCATCCTGTCGCAAGAGCATCTGAATGTGGAAGAAAGAAAAGCAAGAGGCGCGTGGAGGTCAAAACTTCACGTCTTGTCTCTAACAGAACTTTTAACAGCAAACCCTGAAGGGAACCCCGTGATTGATCAAGTTACCACTGTCAACGTCGCCCTGTGTGAACCTCCTAAGAGATGTAGACGTTACTGATGATTTTCCATCTGCTTTAAAACTTGGATCAACCCAATTTCACTGTAATACTAAAGAGATCAAAAATGACCTCTTCATCTCTTCCAGCTCTGATGGAGACGGGATCTGACCACAAAATGGGGCCAGCACACCTTACTGAAATGGGTGGAAAACCCCGGGGGATTCAGCGTGAAGAACTTCCTGAGGAAAGCAGGATGGAGAAGGCACAAGCAACTTGGTTGGGCGTCGCAGGTCACGCCACCTCCTCTGTTTCCAGGCTGCTGTGTTTGAACCTAGACCCGTCTGCACCCGTGGGCAGGTGTCAGCATACACTTGCGGTCTCAGCAGAGCAATGCCTCTGCCTTGAGATGGCTCAACAGACCCATGATCCATTCATGGCCCCCGGGAACTGAGTAGCAGCCTCCCTATGTCCAGAGGCCGTCTCTCACTTCACATCTCTGGCCATCTGGACAGGCGTTTTAGACCATCACCTGCGGCCACGCTGTCCTGCTCTCCATCACTGGTCTTAAGTCTGCAGACAAGTAAACGCAGACATGTGTCCTGCGTGCTACCCTCAGTGCCCATGCCCGGGGACTCTCGCTGTTTTCATCAGTGAGTTGGTCAGGAAGTGTCGACATGAATAAGACCCTCACATTTGTTGCCAGTCCCTTCATCCTTGACAGTCAATTCAGCCATACTTAAAGCTACGTGCTCACATTCTCTTTGAGAATCTTAAATATGTTACTCTGCTGTCTTTTGATATATAGTGTTGCTATTAAAGTCTGATGTCACTCTAATGGGCTTTTTTCTTTGTAAGTGACCTGGTCATTTTGCCTGGCTAATCACTGCATTTTTATTCTTTTTGTTTAAAATTAATAGCTTTGTGAAGTTATGAAGCAGCCCCAATCAGGGAGATGGCTATTGCGGCTATCTGGAAGCCATAAGTTCCACCTGATAATAATCATATGCACGTGACGCACCCGCAAAGCTAAAGGTATATAATCGGGTGAAAGCGGTCAGAAGCGGCATTCATTCAGTCGTTCAGTCACTCAGTCGGTCGGAAGAAGAGTTCAGGTCAGAGAAGAAGAAAAGAGTTAGAGCGGCCAGAACGTAGTCAGAAGAAGAAATAAGAGTCAGAGCAGTTAAGAGTTCGGTCAGAAGAAGCTAGAGAAAGAAATGAGAAACCAAAGAGATATATATAGAGAAGAAACAGTTGCTGGTCGGAGTCAGGCCAAGGCTGCCGAAGAAGAAAGAAGAAAGAAGAAGCTCTCTCTCTCTCTCTCTCTCTCTCTCTCTCTCTCTCTCTCTCTCTCTCTAAGCTCTAAGAAAGTAAAAGTAAAAGAAAGTAAAGAAGTAAAGTAAATAAGTAAAGAGTCAGTAGTCAGAAGAAGTAAAGAGTCAGAGAGGTTGCTGAAAGAGCCAGTGTTAGAGTTTGAAGAGATTGCTAAAGCCGAAGAATAAAAAAACTTCTTTCATCTTCATTCTGCCTCCGAGTTTTTCTCCCGCGCGTTGGCGTTGTTGCTCCAAGTCAGGAAGCAACAAAGTTACATGTCAGAAGTTTTGATTTTGTATAGAATTTTCTAAGTACACGGAATGTTCTAGTACTTAGGTTCAGACCTTCTTCTAGCCCAGGGAAGTTTCCATAAAGCATAGCTGTCCTCTTGCATTGCTGGAGTGGTTTAAGCATTCCTGTGACTGTACATTGATCCTGATGTTCTTGGCTTGGGCTTTATTCTCCTTCAAGCCTCACGGTAACCTTGCCAGACAGAACATCATCCAGAGGGGACCTGGGCCCCGGGAGGTGACAGATGAGGGGGACCTGGGCCCCGGGAGGTGACAGATGAGTAGGGAAATGTAAAGAGGGTGATGCACACAACAGTCGTGCAAATTAAAACACGTGCCCAGGAGATGGAGCAGGGGGAGTTCTCTGCACCCTCGTGCCCGCAGGCTCCGGCTCAGCAGCTGCCAGCTGGCATGAGTGCGTCACGGCCAGGTGCAGCAGCGGCACCCAGGACGGACCTGCTGGCAGCTGCCGCCGCCGAGTCTGCCCACTGGAGGACGACTGCTTCAGTGGCTCAGTCTGCTGGTCTAACAGAGCACTTGCGATGTCCCTAGATCTGCTGCCAGAACTGCTAGAAGAGCCCCGGCGCGTTTGCAGTGCCCTCTCGCTGACTTTGCCAGCCCCTGCCCCTCACTAATGCAATAACTCGGCATAAGCTCAGCGTGCTCCTCGCTAGTGGCAGCTCACGGGAAGGACCTGGGCTCCAGGGACATGTTTGCAGTGCAGTCCAGCCCCGTCAGGGGGACACCACCAGTGCACTGCTGGAGGCAAGCGCTCCCCACACCCCCTGGAGCGCTGCAGAGAGACGGGTGGGGTGGGGGCCTCCAGCCCCAGCCCCGCGGCACACGGGCAGGACCTGGAGCACCGGTGTCCCCAGATAAGTCACTTCTGATCCCAGAAAGCCCTCTCCATGCCTCTCTGGGATCACCAAACAGAGCAAGAAGTGAGGACATGAAGGTGGTCCCTGCCAGTCGTCTGTGCCAGTGGCCCATGCAGTGACCCCTGATTGCCAGTGGCCCATGAGAGTGGTCCCTGCTAGTGGTCCATGCTCGTAGTCCATTCCCAGGTTCTGTGTCAGTGACCCGTTCAGGTGGTCCATGCTGTGGTCCATACCAGAGGCCCAGGCAGGTGGTCCATACCAGAGGCCCAGGCAGGTGGTCCATACCAGAGGCCCAGGCAGGTGGTCCATACCAGAGGCCCAGGCAGGTGGTCCATACCAGAGGCCCGTGCTTGCCAGTGGCCCTGGTAGAGGCGCATACGGTGCTCCATCCCAGTGGTCCAGGCCGGTGACCCGTGCCAGTGGCGTCTCCTGGTGGCCCGTGCTGGCGGTAAGCAGACTGAACACAGGTGCCCCTGGCACCAGCTTGGCGCACTCTCTGCTGGGGACAACGTGGACCTCCCCAGCCACGTGCAGAGCAGCCCCGGCGCCACGGGGGTTCCTATCCCTGGCTGTCATGTGGAGAGACGGCCAGGCCAAGCCCGCACGCAGCCTGGAGACTGCCCCACGGGCAGCACTGGGGCTGTCTTTGCTGGACCTGGCACTGTCCTCTCACCAGCTGACGTGCACCTCGCGTGTCTTCTCCCACAGTGCCAATACTCTGAAAATCAGAGCTTCACACGAGGTGAGACACTTTGTATGCAAAAGTTCACCCCATCTCACAGAACTGTCAACCTCACATTCACCAGTGAGACATATTTTTAAATATCACATCAGTTTTGAAAATCTTGTCATGGTCGTAAACATGTCTAAAACAAAGTTTTGTACTGACTTGCTCGAACAAAACTTCTCCATGGTTCCTATGGAGATTCTGAAGTATTGGTCAGGCATTTCCTACAGATATTTTAAGAATATAATAGATAATTTAAATACACATTTTTATGGTGCAAGCTGAAGTTTTTAGATTAATGTTTTACAGTCTTGTATTGGGAGTTCTGTGCAAACTCAGCATTTAGCATTTTCTTAATGAATCCTTCTTCACTATCACACTACAATTGGAGTTTGGGAAGATGATATTCTTTCCACCAGGCACCAGATAGACGACCTCAGCCCTCCCGTTTACCCCAGTGAGTCCATGTTGTGACTTTCTATGAGTGTAATAATGTCAGAAATGTTGGGGACACCTTTCCTGTAGAGTGCAGCCTCACAGCTCTCCTGGGCTAACGGAGGCACCTTGCTCCCAAAGTCGTCCAGCAGGAGGCCCACACTGTGTTCAAGGTCACCCAGCTACAGGCCCACCCTGTGTCCAAGGTCACCCAGCTATAGGCTCACCCTGTGTCCAAGGTCACCCAGCTACAGGCCCACCCTGTGTCCAAGGTCACCCCGCTACAGGCCCACCCTGTGTCCAAGGTCACCCAGCTACAGGCCCACCCCATACTCAAATAGAAGGAGGGCTCAGAAAACAACTCGCCCTCCCTCCCTACACCAAGCGCTCTGTGTGACCCCACCCTGGAAGAGCCCTGGGATTCTCACAGTCCCAGAGCAGATCACAAGCCCTTCCCCAGACCTTCTTCCTGGGGGGCCTGCTGTGAGTGCTGGCAGTGTTTCTAGGCAAGGTGAGATTCATTTGAGAAACCTTTCTCTCTCCCTCTCAACAGCCAGTCAGGGCCCAGGACCGGGTTGCTTCTCTTGGCCTCTCTGAGATGAGGGCTTCCGTCCAGCTCTCCCGCTGTTAGCTCCCAGCACCAGCCTCTGTTTGGAATCCCTGCACTACGGCTGTCTCCTGGATGATCTCCTGGATGATCTCCTAATTGCTGTTTTGTTCTCACCTGGCATATTAGTCTCCCAGGAGAGCTGCAACAGAGCAACCACAGATCAGGTGACATAGGAGAAGAGAAATCCACTCTCACAGTCTGGAGTTGACAGAGGCTCTAGGGGAGGGTCCTTCCTGTCTCTCCCTGCTTCAGGAGGTTGCCCGCAATCCCGGCTTTCCTTGGCTAGTAGTCGCATCCCTGTGATCTCTGGTCCTTGGACACCTCCAACGTGTCTCTTTACTAATCTCCTTGTCCTTAGAAGGCTCCAGTCAAGTTGGATTCAGACCTCTCTCTTCCCAAATGTCTCAAATTTTATTTTACTGCATCCGTGAGGACATTTCTAAATGAGATCATATGCACAGGTCCTGGATAAGGACTTGGACCAGTAGGAGTCCAGGACACAGTTTAGTCCAGTGTCTGCAACTTTCATGATCTCAGATGTATCGATTCACAGTGAGAAAGAGTTGAGTGGGAGGAAAATGATGCCAATTATATGAAATTATATCATCAGAGTTGTGTATAAACTTTATATCTAAAAATCACTGAATTCAACTGGACAAGGTGGCTCACACCTGTAATCCCAGTGACTTGTAAGGCTAAGGCAGGAAGATTGCATGTTTGAGGCCAGCCTGGGCCACTTAGGGAGACCCTGTCTCAAAATAAAAAAATAACAAAGGTTGGAGTGAAGCTCAGTGCAGAAGTGCCCCCTGGACTCAATTTCCAGTGCCAAATATGTAATATATATTAAAATATATATGTCATAGAACTATGCAAATATATATACACACATATATGTATGTATACATATATGTATATACACATGTATGTATACATACAAGTGTATATATACACTCATGCACATATATATGTGTGTATATATACACATAATTCAAACTTGAGTTTACAAACACTTAAGGTAGCCTGTAATATCCTACACCATTGCTGTGTTGCTCTGGCGAGAACTGACATGGGTCTCAGTGAAGACAAATGGAATGTCGTAGAACTATCTGGAAGGTTGTGTTCACTTCTGCTTCTGCATTTCATGATTAAAAGTTAGAAGTGTGATGGACTGTGATAGAAGTTTTGGAGAACTGGGAATTGTGCAGCAGCCAGAAGCTGGCAGCTTTGGGAAGCCACGTCAAGGCCGGGGAGAGGCTGCTGGCCTCCCCGGCCAAGCACCGACCCTCAGAAAGAGGCTGTCCATGAAGTAACCAGGCCAAGCCCGTACAGGTACATCGAATCAACAACAGCTGATAAGTGCACAGCACAAAAACGCCACACCTGAATCTGAGAGGAGCTTTCCTCCTTGTCTGCTCCTTGTTCTATTAATGGCATCGACCTCTTGATCCAAGTTAGGGCCTTCATTTGATGGGGCAGCTCAGGCAGACGGGTTACTGTCAGCATGAGTGACGCCTTCCAAGCCTCAGAGCTGCCCCACAGAGCAAGCTGCCTCTGCAGGCGCGAGCTCTCCATTTCTGGCCGTGTCTGGAATGGGGAGTTCACAGCAATGCTGGGGTGGCCTGTCTCTATTGCTGACTCAAGTGCAAGGAGACCCCGAGGACCCTTGCAGGATTATCAGATGGTAAGACCAGACTGTGTTACCCGAGCCTGATGTGCATGATTCCTATTATACAGCAACATATTATTTCAAGGTTAATACAGAGTTTTTTGTTACTATTATACTAGTAACAATACTACGGTTGACCTTTTCCACAAAATATCACACATAAAAGCTGCATGTTTTAATACAAAATACATATCTTATAATATAAATAACTTTTAATCAAATTTCCCAAATTTTAAAAATACTTTGCCTGGACAAAAGGTTTACCGTGTAGGAGATCAACATGTAATGATCCAAAACAACAGCACTTTCCTCTACAAATACTCAGATCTCTGCCACTTTCTCTGGCATCACGGTAGGAGTCTGGGGCAGCTGTGGGGCTCAGAGGATGCCCACATTCACTCTTCCCATGTCTCCTATACCATGGAACATGAGCGGCTTCTAATATGGGGTATCTCTCATGACACTGAATAAGCTGAAACAAAACCAACACACTTTAAGCAGCTGCCTTAAAGAAAATCAGTGGATTTTCTAGAAAAAGTAAGTAAGTTATCTTGATCTTGTTGTAAACACTGCAGTTTGTCAAATGTGCACTTTGCAGACCTTCCTGTCATATTAGCAGGAGGGCTACAATGTAAAATTGGACAAGTGACAATGAATGCACATTTTGCTTCCAATTGTACATAATTACCTTTTGTGCTGCCAAAAAAGGAACAGGAGTGAAAAGAAAAGCGCCTTCCCCACCTGTCCACCGCTGTCTTCCGAGTTCTCATCACGACACAGCTCACACTGGGATCAGGCAGCACCGCCCAGAGGGACAATCCACTGAGAGGAGGAGCCTTGCTCCTGAGCACAGCTCCCCATCACCAGCTCAGCCGGGGATGAGGAGCAAGAGGGGTCCCCTGCTAGGGAGGGACTGCAGAGGCCTCCTACTTCATGCCACCCCAGGGGCCACCACCCTCAAGTGGCCTTCAGCCTGGGCAGGGTTCTCCAGGGTAGCACCAGCCTCGGGGCTCCCCTTGGCTAGGCGACCCAGCCCCCAGATGCCCTGCACCCTGCATAAGTGGGCAGACTAGGTGCCTCCTAACAAAGTGGTTGTGGGTCTTACAATTGCTAGTTCTAAGATTCAGACGGGGAAACAGACCGGCTCAATCAGTCAAGGGAAGCGGGAGAGGGAGCCTGAGGGGGGACACTGATGTGTGACAGGAAGCCCCACCAGGAGGCAGGGTGGTCCTGGGGCACAGAGAGCAGACCAAGCCCTGGGGACACCTGCAGCGGAGCCGACACTGCGCGCATCCAGCACCCGGCACGCAGTGGGCTGCCTCGAGGGTCTCCAAACAAGGGCCCAGACACGGAGTTAACTATGAACCCCGGAAGACAGCCAACAACTGTAGCAGGTATGTTAGAATGTTTTTCAGATCCAGGAACCATAGAAGTGTGTTATTGATGTGTCATCTATTTTTAAATTCTAGTAAGTATTTCTAAATGCATTTGTCACTCAAAGCATTAATAAAACCTTAAATGGGGAGAAACATGGAGAAGCCAGAGCTTAACCCTGCTGGGGTGTGAACCCCTGAAGCCAGCAGGGGTGTTACCTGGGAAATGCAGCAGAGTGGCAGGTGTTCACGCCTGTGGCTCAGAAACTGCCCCCACGTGCAAAGCCACTGGGCACGGGAGGCAGGCACGGCATGCTCTCAGAAACCCGGGGACAGAAGGCACATCAGAAGTGGGCCGAGAAAGCCGGCCGATGTGTCCGCAGACGCGTGGCAGAGAAGGAATCGACTCCGGGTGGGTCCAAGATGCCGCTTGCTTTCCTGTTGTTGAAGAAAATACACTTACCAAAAGGAAAGCTGGGGATCATTTAGGATTTTGTTACATGGGAATAAGGAAGAAGGCCAGAGCAGGAGGACTTCAGGTGAAGGGCAAGCTCCTTAAACTGAGGGGGCCTCTCCCCCCCACACCCGGGGCATTTTTATTCTTTGTGTGTGTGGCCACGGTGGAGACTGACCCCCTGGGCCTTGCACACGCAAGGTAAATGCTCTACTACTGAGACACACCCCAGCCCTTTTTATTTATCTATTTATTTTTGTTTGTTTTGAGACAGGGTCTTGTGAAGTTGCCCAGGCTGGCCTCGATCTTGAGATTCTCCTGCCTCAGCCTCCCGTGTGGCTGAGACCACAGGCAGGAGCCACTGCGCCAGGCACATTTTCATTCTTTAGTTGCTTCTCATGGTCTGTAAATATTTCACTTGACTAGTCCTTTAAAAACAGTCACAAAACCCCTGCTTCCCTCCTCTCTGGGGCTCCTGGCATCGTGCCTGGCGAGGGTGGAGCGCTGGACAGGTTGACCCCTCGGCCCGACAGTTCTGCACGTGGCCCTGCACTTCTCTCGAGTGTCTTTGGTGTCTGTGGTCCCTTCTCTCAGAGTCTCAGGCAAGGCCCCCACTTTATCATTCTTTCAGACTTCTGAGACTTCACACATTATTTTATCTATCTGCACAGCAATCTAGCAGAGTAGGAAACGTTGTTGCCCTCATTTTCCACGTGAAGGACCTGAGGTCTGGGCAGGTTGATTGAGGGCCACCATGTGACTGGCATCAGCGTGGCGCCCACAGCTTCCTTCCCTGGCCCCGTGGGTGCACCCTCCGGATACCAAGGCCGACCTGCAGGATTGCAGCCGCAGCACAGCCCTCCAGCAGAGTCCCGATCCTAAAAACGACTCTAGAATGTAGAAGCATCTAAATGTTTAGTTTTTTTATGCCTTCTTAAAAATTCTGTATTAAATTTTAAGACAACCCAATAAGAGGCTTTTTAGACTAAGACTCAGCATGACACTCGATTTTCCTTAACAGGAATAAGCTTTTGTCACACACAGTGCTTTGTTGGTTACACTAATGGACATGAATGTTTGTATCTACACCAAGTAAAGGCGTGGCTGCTCTGTCCTGATTCCTCACACATCCAGATGAAAGCGCGTCATCCCCATTCTCCCGCCCGTCGGACACAGTGAAGTCCTTACTCACTGAAGACGAAGTTGCCCAGAAGTGGCAGCCCTCTTGCCGACAAGCCAAGGACCGAGGGCCAGAGAGGCAGAGCCACCCGCCCCTCCCCCCGCGCTCACGGGGGGCTTCACCAGTCTCCTGGCCAAGGAGCTCCCCTCCCGCTGCTCCCAGGGGAAACCAAGTCCAGGAGGAGAGTCCCTAGCCAAGCTCACCTGTCTGTCGCTGGGGTTGTGGAGGACAGACTGCTGACCTGGCCCTGGCACCATAATTGCGCCGGGCGTGCCGTAGAAGACGTGGCTGTCGACCACCGTGGCTCACCCTCAGAGGGTCCACCTCAGGATCCTTGGACACAGGCCGCATGTGTCCAAGCACTGCGCTCCGGAAGCCACTGCGTGGACCTCAGCCTTCAGCAGTGCGCTGAGTTAGGGTCATCTAGAGCACGCAGACACGTCAGCTGGGCCAGATGCATGTGTGGGGGCTGCCTGGGGCACGCAGCCTGGTGGCCTGGGACTGCAGCGGCCACCGTCTTGGCTGGCCCAGGCTAACGCAGAAGGAATGGAGGATGGCGGGAGAAAGAGTAAGAGTAAGACCTGAACTTCTGACTGGGCCAGTGTAATGTCCCTGCCTTTCTGAGGACATAAAAATATTACTACCAGTGTTGACACAGGGCATTTTGAGAACCAAGTGTGCTATGTGGATTGAAGCTCTGTGGGAATTTTTATGGCTTCCTTTGTGGGACACTTTTATTATCAATCTCCCTGGTGACAGAAGAAAACTAATCTGAAGGTTTGTCTTTTTCGGCTGTGTTATTGGGAGGCAGGTGTGTGGTGCACGCCTGTGACCCCAGCAGCTCAGGAGGCTGAAGCAGGAAGACCTGAAGGTGGCCAAGCCTGGCCTTCAAAACCAGCCTGGGAGGCACAGGGAGATGCTACCTCCAAAAAGAGAAGTAAAGAAACAAATAGCACCTCTTGGTCCTTTGCAAGTCTTCAGCGTTGACAAGTATTCTGCTTTCTCTAACAGGAAGAGCCAAAATTTACAAGATAGCTCAGAATTTCTAGTTAATGGTTTGCTGCATTTTTATATCATTTAAACTCACTCTCAAATATGTCATTTACTCATTTGCATTTCCATGGCTGAAGAAGTTTTAAATGAGTATACTTATTAGAATATAAGTTGTGCCAGTAACTCCATTATTAAATAGAAATTATTTATTAAATATAATTAATTTTTAATTAAATTTTATTATTAAATATAAAACTGTAGGTGCCTTTCAAGTAAACGCAAACCTTTACGCAGACAGTATATATAAAAATTGGTTCAGATACTGTCCTACTGTGCCTTAATTCTACTCGGCCTCCTTACTCACGTCCGTGACCACATTCTTTTTCAAAAAGCAGAAACAGAACTACATCAGGTGGGAAGAAGCGGCGCTGGCATGCCCGCTGTCCAGGGGTGATCTGTTGGGCCCTTTGGTCAGACAGGGGTGATCTGAGGGCCCTTCTGGTCATAGCGCGGCTTTCAAAGGGAAACCAAGACGCCCAGGCCGCCAGCAAGCCTCAAGTCAGCGGCTCTGCAAAGGCCAGCAGGACGGCGCGGCACCCACAGAGCCTGCCTCCCTGAGCAGGGACTCCTCCTGGCAGCTTCTCCAGGACCACATGGGGTGACTATCAGCAGCCATCCCTGCTGCCCTGCTGGCCACCAGGCTCGAGGCCTCTGGCACACTCAGGAAGACACCCTGAGACTCTGAGTGGCTAGCAGCATGTTGTCCTTCTCAATCTGAGGGACAGGCCTGTCCTCAAGAGCTCAGCAGCTCTTACAGCCATGGCCTCCAGCCTGCTGTGGCCAGAATCAGGGGCTTCCCAAGCCCCTGTCCTTCACGTGGGGCCCTCCACACACTCCTGCAGAAGCTGCCAGCCGGGCTTCTGTCTTGTGATGGCCAAGGGGTCCTGAGTGCCCAGTGGGGTAGCCCTGCTCCTTGTCCTGTCATGATCTTGGCCTGCGGCGGACTCCTGGCCACTGCCCTCCACCTGTCTCTCGGCACGTGGGTCCCCCTGCCTGGGCCCTGGTGCTGCCACTCTCCACCCCACGTGAGCTCTCACCAGCGGGCGGCCGGCCAGCGTGGGAGCCCTGTCCAGGGCGGTGCTCCTCTGGCCCCTGCACTCAGACTGTCCACCTCCCGACCAGGTGCTTTCTTGTCCATTTTGCCCTGTCGCAGATAACTAGCCACGCCCAGTGCCATCTGAGGTGTGAGGGTAGAGACCGGAGCCCATGACTCGTTCCAAAACCAGTCACCTCATTTTAAAGCGGCAGAATGCCCTGAATGCTCTGGCCCCCCGCAAACCCCGCCCCAACCTCAGCTGGAGTCTGCGCGCCCCGAGGAGCACGGTCGTCCTCTAGGGGAAGGACCCGCCTCCGGTCACCGAGACACACCAGCGCAGCTTCACGGCAGCCGGGACCTGACTCTTGCGCAGGCCTCACCTGGTCTTCCCAGAGCACCACTGCCCTGGAGCAGACCTCAACCCGGGACGCTCGCCAGTGCCCTCGTGGAGGCTCCGGGTGTCGGGAGAGCTGGGTGAGCGCCACGGAGAGCCAGCACACACGGCGACCTCCAGGGACCGAGCAGGGTGGCAACCCCACGCAGCGGTCAGGCAGCAGAGCAGGGGCGCAGAGCCCCCACAGAGGGCCAGAGAGAGCCATGGGGCCCAGGGAGCAGGAGGGCCTGGAAGTGGGGAGCTGACAGCGTCTTCCCGAGACTGAAACGGAACAGACCACGGGCCAGTGAACAGAGGCCCCGCAGGCCCAGGCCCGCGGAGCACAGTGAGGGGGGCTGCTGCCCGGGGCCAGGCCCGCCCGAGGCCTCAAGGCTCAGGCACAGAGACCCCAAGGAAGTACGCACAGCCGCTGTGTGCACAGACCGGGTGGAGGCGGTCTCTCTGCCCCCAGTGAGGAGGACGGTGGTCGCGGGGCATGGAGGGGCTCGGTGGTGTGCGCAGGCTAGCGTGCGCTCACAGGCAGGTGCTTGCTGGGTGTGTGCTTGTGATCAGCAGAGTCTGGTGTGCAGGGAGCAGGAAACAGGAGGACAGCCCGTGTCCTGCCCGTGACTGTGGAGAGCGCGGCCCGAGGCATGCAGGCTCACGGCCGTGACCCGGAGATCAGAGTGCGTCAGGACAGCAGCCTGGGGCACGTGTTCAGGTGACAGCAGCCGCCAGGTGAGAGCAGGCGTGGGCGTGGGAGCAGCTGCCACAGCAGGGGCACAGGGTCCCGCAGAACTAGTGGCACTGGCCAAGACAGGAAGACGAGGGCGCACAGGAGGAAGAGGGAATGGGGTGTGTGACAGCGGGCATCCTCTCCGAAGGACAAGGACTCCCCATCTGGGCCACCTGGGAGCCACAAGATGGGCCTCGCTGGGCCATCTGAGTGCCTGCCCACGGGCTTCTGCTTGCCACTGGCCACCGGCAGCCCTGCACAGGTTGCTCCCTTGCACCAATGAAGGGCAAAAGTCATGCTGGCTGTGGTCTCTGGAGCTGTTGGCTGGGGCAGCTGCCGTCAGGTGGGTCTGGAGCTGTTGCAGTGGCTGCCTCCTCTCAGCAGGGACAAGCTGTTGGGTCTGAGCTCCGGGCAGGCAGGAGCTTTAAGTAGGGATTTCTGGTGGGGGTGCATCAGAGTGACCTTTAATGCTATTGGCTCTTTTCCCAGGGAACAGGGCGGCCTTTAAGCCTATTGGCTCCTGCCTGGGGAACAGAGCAACATTTAAGTTGATTGGCTCCTGCCTGGGGAAAATGAAACCAGGTTGCTCCTCATGGAAATTCCCATGGGGAGGTGGCCCATCGGCCCAAGCCTGTCTATCGACTTTCAGGTCTGTGCCTCCGCCCATGTGTGGTGAGGGACCCAGAGGCCTCCCAGACGGCCACAGCCTGAACACACCTGGTGGAAGGTGGGACCAGCTGGCCCCCTTGGCCAGGTGTTCCAGGTGGCCCTGGGGGAGTGCCAGCGACCTCCCAACAGCCGGGTGGAGACGGAGGTGTGGGCGCAGGAGTGTCTGAGGGAGCACGCCCAGTAGGCGTGCCCGCTGACACATCTGCTCTGCCGCAGGCTGGGCCAAGTCTGACCTTCACGTGGTCTTTCTCACTGGTTCTGCCCTGACCTTGCAGGCGATTCTCAGAAACAGGCAGAGCGTGGTCCACATCAGAGGGAGTCGAAGGGAGTCCGCTCAGTTCAAAGGCCTGGGCTGACCTTCGCGCTACACCAACAGCAAAAAGAAATGAAAAGGTACAACCTAGCTGAGTTCCCTTGGTCACACTCTCTGGTCTTGCTTTTTATGTCCAGACAGATAAGGGGCTTCGCAACAGTTATTTTAATACTACAATTTAAAATCAGGAGGACTCGGGCAGAGCCTCCCAGGACCCCACCCGCAACAGTGCACGGTGCCTTCCTGCGGAGAGCCTGAAGACCACCCTCTCCTCGGCTCCACGGACTCCAGAGGCTGCGAGTCTGTAGAGGGTGCCTCTCCTTAGCTGGTTCTGCCAGTCTTCAAGTTCCTAATAATTTATTTTGGAAATAGCTGAGTGTGCAGCTGCTTGGTGACTGCAGGGTGACGTCCTCCTCGCACACCCTCCGGAGGTCGGAGGTCGGCAGCGCAGAGCCGCCCCAGCTCCAAGCACAGCCCTGTGCCGTCCCAGGTGGTGGCCACGGTCGGGCTTCTCAAAGGCAGGCAGGAGCTGTCCAGCGTCCACCTGTTTCTGCCCACCTCTCAGGCTGCGGAGGTGAGGGTGTCCCCTCCTCACAAGCCAGTGAGTAGGCCTGTGGAAGAATGGGTGTTCCTGCTGTGGGTGTGTTGGACCTCAAGAGTGGGTTTCAATTTCTCCAAATGCCTGATCAAGGTTTACGTATCAAGCATTAATTATGAATCACTTGCCTCACACTCATTTATCTCTCGTTTTTCTCTTTGTAGTCGGAAAAATTCCAAATGTAGATAAAAACTATGCTGTAGTTTGTTTGGGCAAATTATTACATTGATGGTGTCATTAAAAAACTGGAAAACAAGTTCCTCTCATCCTACACTTGACACAGTCCTCGAGTTTCCCTTAGAAGCAAGACAGCTTTCGACACTCAGAATAACTTGGTGGCTCATCAATTGACATTTGCAAAATAATTAAAAGTTGCCATATAATATTTTTAAAAATAAAAGATTTAAGTTTTTTGTTCCCCCCCAAACGCAGGGAGCCCATGCAGACTGTTGACACCCCAAAGCCTAAGTGAAAATCATAGACGAAATGCAGGAAGCAGCTGCTGAGCCCGGAAACCAAGGTGACCGGGTCAGGCAAGAAGAAGACCAAGGCCAGCAGCCCAGCAGTGTCCCTGGCTTCTGCTCCTTTTTATGTGTCTCCTTTATCTTCAGCTCAGACCCAAGCCCAGGCGGGCAAAATTGGAAACTACCCAGCAATGAGCCAAGAAAGCTCCGGCAGCCTGCGCTTCCGGTCCCTGACCCGCCCTCCCAGCCCCGGGGGCACAGCTGCCGCAGAGATCCCAGGAGGAAGCCCGCGCTTGGAGAGAGGAGCCGTACACAGAGCTGCGGGCACACAAGGACCGGGGACAAAGCTCCCTTCCCTCACAGTGTCACCCCTTCACCTCGAAGGTGGGACGAGTCTGTGGAGCAGCGTGCCGTGACCGCAGCTAAAACCCAGAGACTTTGTAGCATCAGGAGGGACGACATAGAGTCTGAGCAGTGTCACCAGTCATGGGCGGGAGGCGCACTCTGGCCCCGGGGGCAATGGCAGAGCTCCGGACACACCAACCTCACCTCCACACACAGGCAGGGAGCCGGAAAGGCTCTGACCCCGGAGCTGCAGGAAGGCTGAGGCCCGGCCACCTCAGGCAGCAGGACAGACCAGGCTCACGAAGAGGCTCAGGACCACGCGCCAACACTCCTGAGTGAGTCGGGGCTCCCCAGGGCAACAGAACCACCAGGAGACCATACGTTAATGTAAATATTCAAGTGATAAAAAGATAAGAGAGTGGATCAGAGGAACAAAACACAGACTACACCAGGAAAGTAAGAAATTGGTGAGCTCACACATATCTTTTTGATGATGAAATCAAATTAGAATCATCTAAACATACTAAAGACAGAAATTGCTAGATTCCTTAGAGAAAGAAGACCCAACTGCATTCTGTCTATAAGGAAACACACTTTAAATATAATGCTGAAGGTCTCCCAAAGGCTGGGTTAATGTCTACCCTGCAGACAACAGTCAAAGAAAGCCAGACGGCCCTTCATATAAACTAAGCCAACGTCCACTGCGGAGCAGAGAAACCCACCAGGGCTCAATGGACACACCAAACAACAGCAAAGAGGTCAGGAAGGATGGAGGACAGATGGCAATCCCAGGTGCGTCTGCACCTAACAAGCAGGGCTCCAAGCCACACGGTGCCTCAGGCCACACGGTGCCTCAGGCCACACGGGTGCCTCAGGCCACGCGGTGCCTCAGGCCACGCGGTGCCTCAGGCCACGCGGTGCCTCAGGCCACGCGGTGCCTCAGGCCACGCGGTGCCTCAGGCCACGCGGTGCCTCAGGCCACGCGGTGCCTCAGGCCACGCGGTGCCTCAGGCCACACGGTGCCTCAGGCCACGCGGTGCCTCAGGCCACGCGGTGCCTCAGGCCACACGGTGCCTCAGGCCACGCGGTGCCTCAGGCCACGCGGTGCCTCAGGCCACGCGGCTTAAGTCCCCGAGGACGTGGGTATGGAAAGCACCCTTCCAAACAGCACGGAGCCCGAGAAGGAGCCTCACGAGCAACATCGAGAAAACACACTTTACACGGAACGGCGCGCAGAGGCCGCATGCCAGGCCCCCATGAGAGCCAGCTCCAGGAAGAGGAGCAGCTCCAGGAAGAGGAGCAGCTCCAGGAGGAGCAGCAGCTCCAGGAAGAGCAGCAGCTCCAGGAAGAGCAGCAGCTCCAGGAAGAGCAGCTCCAGGAAGAGGAGCCAGCTCCAGGAAGAGGAGCAGCTCCAGGAAGAGGAGCCAGCTCCAGGAAGAGGAGCAGCTCCAGGAAGAGGAGCAGCTCCAGGAAGAGCAGCAGCTCCAGGAGGAGCAGCAGCTCCAGGAAGAGCAGCAGCTCCAGGAGGAGCAGCAGCTCCAGGAAGAGCAGCAGCTCCAGGAAGAGCAGCTCCAGGAAGAGGAGCAGCTCCAGGAAGAGGAGCAGCTCCAGGAAGAGCAGCAGCTCCAGGAAGAGCAGCAGCTCCAGGAGGAGCAGCAGCTCCAGGAAGAGCAGCAGCTCCAGGAAGAGCAGCTCCAGGAAGAGGAGCCAGCTCCAGGAAGAGGAGCAGCTCCAGGAAGAGGAGCAGCTCCAGGAAGAGGAGCAGCTCCAGGAAGAGGAGCAGCTCCAGGAAGAGGAGCAGCTGCAAGAGGCACGCGGGAGGCACAGGTGCGGAACTCCTGGAAGGAGAGGAGAGGGAGTGGTGCTGAATCCGCTAGAAACTCAAATTTGTCTTTTTGACAAGGAAGCCCAAGGCCAGAGAGTATCACTGATGAATCTCACCAAATGCTGAAGGAAGAAATACTATGCCTCCCGCACCGTGTCTTCCCCTAAGCAGAACACTTTGCACCCTGCGTCCCCAGCCCCAACCAGAAGCAACCAGACAGGGCAACTCATGAGCCAGCCCTCGTGAGCCCAGGCACAATCACATCTGACCACGTCGTCAGCCCAGAGCGTCTGCAGAGGCGTGCACACCAACCCACGTGGTGCTCACCGCAGGAACGTGGGGGTAGGTCAGTATCTGAACATCAGTTAGTGCAACTCGCCTTTCAGGGGACAGGAGAATCCGTGATCACACATAAAGCAGAGAAAATCATTTGGCAAAATCTAGCATCCACTCATTATTTTGTTTCATTTATTTATTTAGGTACTGGGGATGGAACCTGGGGTGGTCTATCACTGGACTACACCCTCAGCTCTTTTTACCATTAGACAGGGTCTCGCTAAGCTGTCCAGGTTGACTATACACTTGCAATTCTCCTGCCTCAGCCTCTTGGTGGTTGAGATTGCAGGCTTGAGCCACTAAGTATATTAAGCAAACTAAGGGATTCCTTAAGCTAACTAAGGGTATCTAAGGTAGCTACAGAGAAAACCATATATCTAATCATTTTCCTTAATGCATGATTGAAGACCTAAATTGTACGAATATACTTTGTATACAAACAGTTGTATGTAAAAAGATACTAAATATATGCACTATGAGTTGTCACATATTAAAAATTATAAAAAAGAAAAAAAAAGAAAAAAAAAAAGAAAAAAAAAACCATATATCTAGTCTCATATTTAATGTTTTTCTAAAATCAGAAACAAGTCAAAGATGCCCATGTGTGATACTTGTATCAACATTATACTCAAAGTCCTAACAAATGCAATAATGCAAGTAAAAGGAGCCACAAGAGCACTGTTTTCACAGATGGTGATAGAATTGTCTATTTTCAGACTGTCTCTATTCATGGTCGGTGAGCTTGTCTTCATAGGAAATTCCATGTTGGCTAATTTCGGAAAGAACTAATAACTGAGTTTTGCAGGGCTGTAGACCCCACCCAATAGACACACAGGTGTCAATAAACATACAAAAGACCCAAGATCATTGATCATCAGAAAAATGCAAATTGAAGCCACAATGAAAAACTATCACATCTATAGGATGGCCAAAGTTTAGAAAGAAATTTCCACTCCACCAAATACGCACGTGGATGCAGAGCAATGAGACTCTCACCTGTCCCCAGCGGGTGGAAAGGGCTCTGCCACTGGAACACAGCCCGGCAGTGTTTTACGAAGCTAACGAATGCTTACCCCATAACCCAGAAAACCGAAGCTTAGATACTTACCCCTAAGAAATGAAAATCTAGGTTCACATGTACACACACAAAAACAAACAAACAACACCCCTGAAGCTAAGCATCGGTTGCAGCTTTTCCACAATCCTCAAACCTAGAAACCTCCAACGTCCTCAGCAGGGGGTGGATGATGAACTGGCACACAGTGAGAGTCAGATGCCACTCACCAGTGATCAGAGCCGCCCCATGTGTGGCGCACAGCATCTAAGCGCCCCGTGGGGAAGGCACCCACCCCAGAGGCCCCGCGGTCCAGGCCGTTTACCTGGCTTCCTGGCAAACGCAGGGCACCTGAGGGCGGGCAGAGCCCAGGCTGCGGGGTCAGGGCTGTGAGTGCGAAGGGCCTGCAGGGGACGCTGCCTGTGCTGACCCAGCCACTCTGTCCCTCAGTCCAGGAGGTAGTTGTGTGGCCATGCTTTTTTCAAAATCATAGAATGGAACAGCAAGCACTTTATTTGTAGAAATTTAAAAATCGATTATAAAGTAATAATCAATAATAAAACCAGATCCTCAGAAATATCTGGTAAGTACTCGTGCAAGTACAGGTATGAGCGTTCTCCACAGCAGTGAGACGTTGTCTCTTGCACGCTGAGATCCCTGTGTGTGTGTGTGTGTCCTGTGACAATCTGTTACATTCTGTGCTTGTCGAACGCAGGAGCCACGAGGCGTGTTTTGAAGCGGCAGATAGAGGGGAGAGAAGTGGCTAGGAAAGTCAGGCTGCCAGAAGGGAGCTGGCCAGCGTCAGCTCCCACAGGTGGCAGGAAGGAGCCTGATGAGCCACCATGCAGACTGGACGTGGGTTTGGGTGCCCGTGGACATGCCCACCAGCTCTGAAAGACCTCCCGTGATAATCGATATAGAGAACACATCCGATCAATAAAAGGTGTCATTTCACAAAACACCTGTTGGAAAACTGGGCCACATGAAATGCATTATGAAAAGAGTTTCCTCAAATCAAAACCAGTTAGGTGAGTTGACAATGCTTAAAAGGACAGCATGCGCAAACCAAACGTGTGGGTGTGGAGGGGGTGTCAGGGAAAGGTGCATCCTGCCTGGGTTTAGTTTACCTGTGGCTTTTTTTTTTTTTCTTTTTAACCTAACTTAAAAAAATTAATACTGCCAGGCACAGTAGAGCACACCTATAATCCCAGGGGCTCAGGAGCCTGAGGCAGGAGGATTGCAAGTTAAAAGCCAGCCTCAGCAACTTAGTGAGACCCCAAGCAATTTAGTGAGACCCTGTCTCTAAATAAAAAATAAAAAGGGCTGGGGATGTGGCTCAGTGGTTAAGTGCCCCTAGATTCAATCCCCAGGACCCTCCCCCCAAAATAATTAAAAAATAAAAATAAAATAACAACAAAAAACCCTTACAATTATGCAGCTTTGAAACAGTCAAAGACTTCAGTAAGGATGTAAACAGCAAGCTGAACTTTATCAAGTGATAAAAGGCCCAGCTGGCAGTGAAGACGCAGGCAGGGTGTGTAGTGGTGGGCACTGGGCGGCCAGCAGAGGGGCTCCACAGGGAAGCTCTTTCTGTGGGGGATTCTAATTCTGCTGTTGTCGTACTTACTGCATCCAAAGGTCCAAAATACTGGAAAGAACATATGAGAGCACATGAGGAAGGGATAGAAAATGCAGGCGTGTGCTGTCCACTGGTGGCGTGTGTGGTCCATTCCATGCTGGTGGGGTAGCCAGGGTTCATGGTGTCTGTGAGAGCACGGGGCGGGGGAGGGGGAAGCACTGGGCGACCTGAAGGAGGACCTGGACGTGGACAGCACGGTGGCCTGAGCAGATGCAGCAGGCCGTGCATCTGTGCGGAGGCCAGTGCCCTGCTGTGTCTGGAGCGCAGTCAGGTTGGGGGTCAAAAGGGGAGAGGGAGGGAGCAAGCGGGGAGCCCTGGAGATGGCCCTGAGTGCACAGAACGCCCCTCGTGCTGGCCGCTGCATGTCCTGGGTCACAGATGGTGCGAGAGTGCAGCCAGTCGCTGCTTGGTGGCGGGGACATGCCGTGGGAAACACATGCTCAGGTGGTGTCATCGCTCTGTGAGCGTCACCTGTGTGCGCACAGACCCAGGCGGTGTGGCCTGCTGCACAGCCAGGCGGTGCCGTGTGGCCACCATCATATGTGGAGTCCTTTGTTGACCCAGGGTCACTGCGCAGTACACGACTGTACAGTCAAAAATTAATCAGATAATTGAATCATTAAAATCATAAAATATGAAATTGTTCTAGGAAAATTGAATCAGTTACAATTAAAATAAGTAAAAGAAAATATAAAGTAATAACATAAAATTGAGAAGGTTATGAAAAATTTACCCAACGAATTAGAAGCTTGGACTCAGTATTATTCATTGGTAAATTCAATCAAACTCTGGAAACAATAGTTCAGGGGTTATGTAAAATATTATTCAAGTGTTGCAGTTCCTTGAGAATCTGTCCACAAGTTTTTGGGTTTCCTCATCCCAAGAGAAGGAAAGAACATATTCAGCATTCAAAAAGCTACATCAGAGACAGAAAGAGCACATTCTGTGAGCTAAATAATGGCCATTACCAAAACCCCAGTTTAGAATGTCCAGAATAGCCAAGACAGCGTCTCATCGCAGGCGACGACGGCAGAGACTCACACCCATGCTGCTCCTCGGGCTCAGGTCTAAGCAGCTCCAGGGCCTCGGGTTCACCTCCTACAGTCAGTTTGTTTCAGCATTATTCGAGTCCTTGTTATTTGAAGACTCGATGTTACAGATTCAGATAATTACCATTAGTGAACATTTTTCAAGAAGTTTTTCAAAATGAATAACATGTACCTAATGTTCTAGAGTCTGTGTATAACATGTACTTAATGTTCTAGACTTGAATATAAAATTATCTTTAATAGTGAAGTTAAAGTTCACGTGGCAACCCTGAAGACCGCAGGAAAGACCGAGCAGGTGTTGGCTCTGGGCAGAGTCAGTCCAGCCATGGGTGCTCAGCACTGGGTTTGAGTTGCTCAGCCTCCAGGACCCTGCTCACACCCAGCTGGACCTGTCCTGACCGCTCGTCGCCCTACAACTAACATCCTGCCACTCATAGGGCATAGCCAGGGACAGCCTACACTCAGGCTTGAAGTCTGATTCCCGGTCTCCTGGAAGCACACAGCACTCTCTGGGAGTGCATTGGTGCCCACTCGGTATTTTTCTGAGGGTAGGGCGTAGGAGCCTGGGAGCTTTCAGAAGATAAGGGGCACCGTGGCTGTGGGTGGTGGTCCATGTGGGGTTCAGCGGGCATTGCTGATGACGGGGAGCCAGCAGGCCCAGCAGAAGTCTGCTGCAGAGGCTAGTGGGGTTCCTGAGCCATGCGGATTCCTAATGAGAAGGTCGAGGATGGCCATCGGCCAGGTCACCACCATCAGGGAGCGTCTTACGTTGTCAGGCAGAAGCTGTGACTGAGCATCATGGAAGGCTGTCACTCAAGCCACGCCCACGTCCAGCCCAGCAAACTCGTGCCTGGGTCCGTGTCTGCAGGTAGACATGAAGGCAGGGTCTTAGAAAAGCTGGTCAGAGCTGGGACCCCAACTCCTGTTTGAGATACTTCTGGAACTTGTTTAAAACCAGAAGAGTCCGCAGGGGTCACCTGTCACATCTCCACAGATGGCCCCAGTGTAGGACCGCGAGGCCATCAGCCACCGTGTGTCCCAGAGCAAGAGTAGCGGTCGCCTACAGCAAGGAAGCTGAGGCGCACGGTTGGTGGCTGCCAGCAACAGAAGTCCAGCCTACCTGCCCACAAAGCCCCGGGGGTCTGGAGACGGGGCTTCTCAGCAGCAGGTGAGCTACGAGAGCTGCTTCTGCAATTCCCCGACTCCAGCACCCCTCGCCAGCGCTGGTGGACTGGAGCGAGACCCCAGGCCCACGTCTGCAGGTTCTTCTGAGTGCTGCAAGTTGAGGAGCACAATGAGCAGCTGCTGTAGGGCGCTGCTGGCCAGCCCAAAGCCAGACTTGCCACAGGCCCCGAGGAGGCCCTGAGGAGGCCCTGAGGAGGCCGCTGGGCCTTGACCCAAGACAGGGAATGAGGAGGATTCTGCTTGTCCCTGAATGCCAGCAGCAGGACCCTGGAGAGAAGCCTGCACTGAGTGACAGCACCAGAAGGCCACTCTCATGGTGGGTGAGCCAGGGCTCAACAGAGACACAGGGGACCTGCGGCCCGGGGGCCCAGAGCCAGGGGAGTCCCGGCACGTACCCTAGGCCTGACACCAGGAACACAGGCCCAGGGGCAGGAGAGAAGGATGTCCCGGGCCAGCGGAGGAGCACGCCTCTGCCGTCTCTGCCTTTGTCCACGGAGCCCTCCGTAGCCTGGACCGTGCCCCGCTCTGACGTGCTTGCCCGGGTCTCCTGGCCTGCTCAGACGGGCCTGAGACAGCTCCAGAGGAGACATTCCACCCGCCGCCTGCGCCTCCCTCAGCCTAGGCCGTGGACACGCAAAGTGACCCGCACCCTCGCATGGCTTCCAACACTGCTGAGCCCCAGAGAACCCCTGCGTACGCGTAAGGGGCTGGGGTCTGGGAAGGTGGTCTGAAGGTGCTCATCTTCAGACAAGCAGGATCCAAAGGGATGAGCCCGCTCCACCCCCGCCCCGCCTCCCCCCCATCCCAGACAGCAGACACATGCCCCCGTGACAAATGCACAAGCCCACGGGGGAGAAATGCTAAAGAAGCAGTTTCTAGGTCACCATGGAGACAGGGCAGCGCTGTGCAGCGCGTGGGTGGAGTGGCCTGGGAGGCGTGCTCTCCCGGAGGGTCCCGCTCTCGTGGCCAACACAGAGGTCTGCCTCCTCGTGCCCCAGCTCCATGGGTGTGGGCCCAGCGGCCTGCACGTGCTCCAGGCTTAGTGTCCTCCCTGGCCCCTGAGCCTAGAGAGGCCCGAGCCCATCCTCTACAGGTAGGAGTTGTGAGTTCAGGGCCAGGACAGGGTGATAGATAGGTTACCCTCCCCCGCCCTCACAGTTTTCCACATCCTGAGAGAAGCAACCTTGTTTCATTCTCGGCAGGATGTTTCTTCCCTGGACAGGATGTTTTTTCCCCCCCGGCAGGATGTTTCTTTTCCCCAGGCAAGAGCCAATAGGCTTAAAGGACACCCTGTTCTAGCCAATGGTGTTGGGGTTGCTCTAGTGTACCCCTCACCAGAAATCCCTATATAAGGCCCTGTCTGAGAGACTCAGATCAGACAGAGAGAGACACACGGACACACGACATCGGCTCGCTGCAGAGAGGAGGAAGCCACTGCAACAGCTCCAGACCCATCGCCTCCAGCCGACGGCAGCTGCTCCAGCCAACAGCTCCAGACCGACCACCTTCAGCCCGACGGCCGCTCCCAGCTGACAGCTCCAGCCTCCAGCCAGACAGCAGCTGCTTTAGCCGACAGCTCCAGAGATCCCAGCCGGTGCAACCAAGCACCCACCTTCTGTCCAGAGCTTGCACACTCCCCTCTCCCTGACTCCCTTCTCCCACCAGAGCTTGCACACTCCCTTCTCCCTGACTCCCCTCTCCCACCTCTTCGACCTTCGACCAGAGCACCTCTTCTCCAGTTTTCGCTACCAGCCACAAAGGCTGTTGAATAAATCTTTTGGCTGCACGGCTGTCCCCGGTGTGATGCTTTGCCCTTCACAGGGGACAGCTATGATGGGCTCTCTGCACGTGGGAGCTGAGTTCACGGATGGGGCTGTTAGTGAAGAGCACAGCCTGGGGATGTCCCCAGCTCAAGGCAGAATGTCCCACTTGCTAGTTAGCGATGGCAGACACTGAGAGTGGGCTGGCCTTTCCAGGGACAGCTGGCACGGACCGCCCAGGGGCCAGCGGCAGGCTGTACCGCAGTGGCCTCTGCAGGTCAGGACTCCCCACAGACCGCTGCTGCCCTCTCTAGGCCGGCCCTGCAGACCACAGGTATCCGAGGATCTCAAACCCCACGGAATGAAACCTGCTTCTTCCAGAGCAGTGGCAGGAAACCTGCAGGGAACGCAGGGACGGGTCCTGCCCGCACAGCCCCAGCCAGCGGGAAGGGAGGGAGAAAGTGGGCGAGCGGAGAGCAGATGAAGGGCGCCCCGCAGCTCTCGCAGAGAGGCCCACTGAGCCCCCTTCAGGTCCAGCACCACTTACACGATGGCGTGAGTCACAACCAGCGGTGCCCATTCACACAGTGACCCCAAGATCCGCCCACCCCGGTGGACAGGTGGGGTGACCTCACCTCGAAACAGGGTGTTTGCAGGTAGAATTCATTAAGCTGAGCTCACACTGGAGCACGGTTGGCCCTGAATACCGGAGGACACAGCCAGAAGAAAACCCCAGACACGTGGAGCTTGGAGGGACGCCGTCTTGAGCCAAGGGGACCCAGGGCTCCTGGGAGACACCAGAAGCTAGACGAGGAGGAAGGACCTTCCCGAGGCCTTCCCGAGGATCGGAGCCCTGAGGACAGCTGGATGTCGGGTCTAGCTCCTGTTGCCGCCTGAAGCGCTTGGAGTAACGGAGCCGCGGGAAGAACTTCAGAAGCAAACTGGAGACAAACAGCTTTTTATTCTGATAACTTTTCTCTCTGGTTCTAACAACAACTAACTCACGCCAAACACACCACTAAAATGGCACTGACCCGATCAGCAATTTCGGCCAACTCACTCGAGATCCCGCAACAAAATCCCGTGAGACTACGGGTGGCGACAATGGCCAAATCTCCACGGCTCATAGTCAACTGCAATTCAAGTCAATCCCCAAACAGGGCTCCTGCATTTCCCCCTTTTTGTTTTAAAAGAGGTAATGCTCTAGGACGTCTATGTGCAACCAACATTCTTACCCGTCATCGGATAATCAAGGCTGTGCCCTTGACTCCTGTCTTAGGTTGATATGTCGGCCACATGAGACTGTCCCGTGCGACTGTGCCTGTCTTAGGTTGTCCCCCTCTGGGGATCTTACCCGTCATTGGCTAACCAGCCATCCAATGGAGCCCTTTAGGATCGACTATATATGATGACTAACAGTCGTCCAATTGTGAGGAGATGTTGCGGCTTTAAGGCGACAAGCCTTTTGGTGATGAGCCAAATTGCATAGCATATCAAATTGTTTAAACAAATCAGCTGCCCTAAGTTCCATCAAGTAACACACTGAATTCTCTAGACAAATACCCGCAAGGCATTGTCCCGTAAAGTCCCAAACAATGAAAGATCAAAATGTCCATTTGTTATAACATGTTGATGTAGGAGGCCCCATGCATGTAGAGCAGAGGCCACACTGTTGGTGAGGTTGTTTGATGTTTGAGCAGCAGACGTCTCTTTTATGTTTAGACAATGCCACCGGCAAATCTTCAGGGCCCGCTACCTAGAAACTCAAGCATCAATTATTAAAGGAAAGGCAGTGCTATTGCAGCACTGAGTCAAGAGGCGAGTTGTCAAACTACAAAATAGAATAATTAGATTAGAAAATTAAAGTTGATTTTTGTTCACACACATCGCTGGTTGAGCTTCTACAAACATAAGTTGGAAAAATATCATATTTAGAACAAAACAAAGAAAAACTGAGGGTAATTACTGCATTAAAGATAGATTAAAGAAAAGGTAAAGGCACTTTAGAGAAATAATTTGTTAGCTGGAACCCTTGAGTCTCTGTATACAGAGCAATCTTTTACCTGTTGAGATAATTGAAATTAATGAGCTATTAAACAAATGAAGTTAATAACAAATAAACAATCTTATGTCAAAACACCAAAATATCAGGTTTATATAGCACTAGTCATATTGTTTGCTAAAGAGAAGTCCCAGGGACACCTATAAATCAAAATTGAAAGTACCTTCATTTGTAAAATTATTTACCTAAATTGAATACTCTTAACCTAAAATGAATTAAAGTTATTTGGATCCATATATATATATATATATATATATATTTTCTTTTTCATAAGCGCTTTTCTTTGTGACGTCACACTGGACAGACGAACAAGCATACAAACATACATTTGTGACGTCACATTAACATGAAATGTAGACAAATGTACAGACATAAAGACATGTATAAAAAGAAAAAAGAAAAAAAAATACAATTGTGTGCACACTAAAGAGAGATCTCCTTGTCCCGGCCGGGAGAAATGACACTTAAGTTGTGAAATATTTTGAAGGACTCTTTTGAGGGAATCATTCTGTACCTTCATCTTGGTCCTCTTGATTTTGTACCTTTTTTATTAATCTTGATTCTTCAATAACTTCATCTTGATCATTTTGATGTGGTACCTGTTTTATTAATCTAGACGGTATCCATATTGGAGAGGATTCGTCTTTTGGAAAAACACAAACAGATCCTCTTCCCCAAATTAATACTGGATCTGGACCCTTCCATTATTAACTTACGACAATGGCCAAATCTCCACGGCTCATAGTCAACTGCAATTCAAGTCAATCCCCAAACAGGGCTCCTGCAAGCTCCGAGGAGCAAGAGCACAGACTCCTGTCACTTTACGCAGCCTCGTTTGCAGTACTTTGTCACAGCAGTCACAGCAGCCGTGGAAAGCTGACAATCTGGACTTCGGAGAGTCGCAAGACTGAAGCTGAGAAGAGGCGGGAGGAAGACCTGCTCTGCTCCCAGAAAGCTCTTCGCCCCGCTCAGCCCTGCGCGGAGGTGCTGGCTGCTCAGGACGGCGCGAACCAGTGCCTCCTGCTGTGCTTTGGCCTGGGGTTGCCGCAGGTGCCAGCCCAACGGGAAGCTTCCCTCACGTGCCTTGGGGTCAGCCGCTGCAGACTCGGGGCCAGCTATTTGCAAAGCACAAGTGGGACAGCTCCTGGGGACTCGGTGTGCCTAGGCAGGGTGGCCGAGCATCGGGAACGCGTCCTGGTGACAGTCCACTGCTACTACCTGCGCTGGTGCAAAAGACGGCCCCGTTCCCCTGTGCAGGGTCTAGTGACTAGCCACATCCTGCAGGCGCCCTCCCCGCCCAGGTCAATCACACCCGCAGAGGGTCACCAGCCTTGAGCTTGCGGGGACACTGGCGTCGCCCAACCAGCCCTCCCCACACTGCTAGCCCTTGGGTGTGGAGCTTTGCCTGCCCCCGGCATCAGAGTGGGACCTCCGCAGATTCAGGGACCTCCACCAAAGTGGTGCACGTCTGGGGGAGCAGTCCAGGGCTCCTGTGGACACGGCCCCCGTCTCTGCACCTCCTGCCCTCCTCTAGTGCAGCCCGGGCCTGGGCTGCAGGAGGAGGGGCCATCTTCGCATTGCAGAGCGTCAAGTGTCTGGCTCTACTCACTGGATGTCAGTGTCATCCTTCCCTCTCCCCAGTGGTGACAATCACACATCTCAGACATTGCCAAAGGAGTCCATCGGTCCCTGCAGTTGTCCCGTGCACCCGCCCCTGGGCTCTGCCTGGTCGAGCCTCCAGCTCTTGGCTCTCGGTGCCTCTCAGCTGGGCCTCCCGTGCTGCTGCCTCGGGCCGAGTCCCACCACAGAGGGCGTCTGCAGCCTCCACCGCCAGCCTCCCACGGCTCCTCCTCTCTCCTGGTTCTCCAGGGCGTCCTGCCTCTGTTTCACACCATCCCCACCGCCCAGGGCTGCTCCCTTCCTTCCCTCGCAGGGACCTTCCTGCGGCTTCTGCTGTGTGCCCAGGTCCGCTCCCCCGGGTTGCGTACCACGCCACACAGACGCTTGAAGTTCCCGCACTGGAAAGTGCCCATGAGACGCCCTTCTCCCTGGTTTCACCTGGCTGGTGCTGGCCCGCTCCACCCCTCCCCTGCGTCCCCTCCTCCAGGTCTCTCCCTGCTCACAGAAGCTACAGGTGGTTCTTGGAACGCCGCCGCTCCTGCCTCACAGCCCCTCCCACTCAGCAGCAAGGGCAGGCAGCTCTTAGACACGGGCACAGCAGGCTGCTCAGCTGACCCTCTCTGCTTCCTGGTGCCCAGTGCTTTGCGAGATCTTCTTTATCGCTCCCGATCCTAAAGTTCGCAGAGCCTGGGTGCAGACCCTGAGGTCACCGTCTTCTCTGGCACACTCGTCCCTGCCCATGGCGCCCGGAGCCGCGGTTCCCATGCATCTGCAGGCTGGCCGCTCACAGACCCTGCGTCCTCCCTGGCCTCTCCAGGGCCCCATCTTGCATATCCACCTGGCCACTCAAACGCGTCACCTGATACCTAAGCGACATCTTCGAGTGAACACTTTCAAATGCAAACTCATTTTAGCTGTCATTTTCCTCCTGTCCGTAAATGACAGGTCAAAAATCTTACATTGGTTCTTGGTTACTTCTTTCTCATGTTCTGTGTCTCTTGCCCTCCATCTGATCCTATATTTGTTCTCCCTTCAAAGTGTGTCATTGATCAACTGATTTTTGTCGCCTGTGTCCAATGGCTACCAGAGTGCTGCACAGAGCTTGAGGTGTTGGTCTAGTTTATTCGCTAAGGTATTGGCAGCAGCAGATATTCAGTGGGTACCTGCCGAGTTCACAAAAGAATGGAAGACAGGGCTGAGAAAGGCGGTGGGAGGAGACGGACGTCATCACCCTAAATACATGTATGAAGACACGAATGGTGCGACTCTACTTTGTGTACAACCAGAGATATGAAAATCTGTGCTCTACATGCGTAATGTGAACTGTAATGCATTCTGCTGTCATGTATAACAAACGAAAACTTGAAAATAAAATAAAATTGTTCAACAAATTGAAAAAAAAAAAGAGTGAAAAAATGCAGTTCAGACCCCCCTCTCAAAAACAAAGAGACCAGTCTGTGGGCGAGCGGAGAGGGGACAGTGGGCGGCCACCATTAGAGCTGCGAGAGCACAGGTCAGGCGGGGACTCTCAACACTGCACTGCATGCACCGGACAGCGGGGAGAGGACAGCGACCGCTCTCATGCGAAGAACTGAGACAGGCTCGAGGCGACAGGTGCACTGGGGACCTGACTCTTCACTGCGCAGTCCACCCGTGGGAAAGTCCCTAGAAAGACGCCAACTGCAGAAAACGACTCAGGGCGAACAGGGAATCTAACCACATCTACGACACACAAAGTCGTGGAATCAGTGACCAGAAACTCCCCACAAAGAAAAGCCGGACCAGACCTTCACACTGGCGAGCACCGAGTGTGGAAACACCCACGTTCCCCGTGCACACTCGCAAACACGAAGCTGACGGGAAACTTCCTGGCCCGTCCTTGTGGCCAGGGCCAGCCTGACGCACACCACGGCTGCAGCGAAAAACGAAACTATGGCCCGTGTCCTTTAAGAGCATAGACAAAACGCTCTCAAGAAAGCCCCAGCAAACAAGGCCAACAGCACACAGGAAGAGTCGCCCGCCTTGACCGATGACCGAGCGGGAGTTACCGGAGGAGGCAAGGGCCACCCGACACACTGGGACCCATCTGTGGAACGCACCTCGTTAGGGGAACGAGGGCAAAGACACTTGAGGATGCGGCATATGTAGAAAAACATCGGAGAAACCCACACCATTTCATGATTAAAAAATATATACAGGGCTGGGGTTGTGGCTCAGCGGTGGAGCGCTCGCCTAGCACGTGCACGGCCCGGGTTCCATCCTCAGCACCAAATAAAAATAAGCGCATTGTGTACAACTAAAGCAAATAAATAAATATTTAAAAAAAAAATATATATATATATATATACAATGAACTAATATTGAAGGGACTATCCTCAGCATGATGAAGTACATCTATAAAAAATCGCACTTAATGATGGAGAGCTGGCAGTGTGGCCTAGGGTCGAGACCAAGGCAGGGTGGCCGCCCTCTGCACTAGATTCATCACTGCGCTGCACGTTCAGGGCAACAAGGCCAGGCACGGAAGCCAAGGGCGTCCAGACGGGAAAGGAAAATGTAAAACCAGCTCCACCAGCTTCTGACTTCATCTTGCCCATCAAAAAATCCTTTGTCACCACGTGACTAACACACTCAGAGGTCCTAGGGACTCGACCAGGAGAAAATAGGTGATTGATGGGAATAGACCTGTGTGTATTTAAGAACTCATGTTCGTCATTCACACATCACAAAAAGAAAACTCCAGGCTCAGAAGGTTTCACTGGAGAACTTGACCAGACTTTTAAAGAACTACCACCAACTTCATACAAGGAGGGAACATTTCTCAACTTGTTTGATGAAAGCAGAATTACCCTAGTACTGGAATGAAATGCTACATGCAAAGAGGAAAAGTGTGGGCAAATGTCTCCTGACGGCTTAAATCATTAGCAAATCATGTTTGAAAAAACAAATAAAAATAATATGCAAAATGACCAAGTGCCAGTTGGTTTAAGGTAAAAAAAAAAAAACAACTAATATGACCCATCATATCAACAATCAAAACAGAAAAATCATCTGACCATGAAAGTAGAAAAAACACTTGAATCCAATATGCATTCCTGATTTTAAAAAATACTCTCAACCTATTAGGAATACAGGGGAATTACTTTAATTTGACAAAGCACATCTGCGAAAGAGCCCCACACCTAGCATCATACTCACCCTGAAGCTTCCCCTTCATCGGGAGAAATGAGGACGCCTGCTCTCACCACCCATGGAAAACAGTGCCGGGCGTTCCAACCCTAACGAAGAGCGGGGAAGGGAAAGGACGGGCATCCAGAACAGAAAAGAGGAAATGAAACTCTTGCCACTTGCAAGTGGCATGATTGCAAATGCAGAAAATCCCGAGAAACCCCCACCCATTCTTCGTGAGTGGATGCAGCAAGATCAGAGGGTGCTAGAAAACACGGAAGTGGCCTGCGCTTAGTAAGCTGATAACGCGTTAAGACCACAAGTGTCACATATGCTCACACCAAGTAACACAGAACAGTGAGGCTAGCACTCCACAAAACACATCCAAGGTCTGCCTGCAGGAATTGCCAGTGCTGAGTCCCACAACGCTGGAGCCACGGCGATCCAGCCCTGTCCAGATCTGAGCACAGTGCACGGTCTCCACCACACAGTCCACTGGGGTGTGACGTTGGAAAACGCATCTCATACTTCCAAGTAAAGGAAGAAATCCAACTTCACATAGACACTTTTAATTTCTCCTGAGTCGTAGAAGAGCACTCATTTTCTCATTTTTGCATCTAATCAATATTTGCTCATTATCCATCATATAATACATGCTATCCAAGAATGGCACAAATGGACTGGAGGGTTCATTCTTTCAACAAGCATCATACCTGCGTGAGTGAGGTGTGTGCACATCTGGTGTCTATTACTGTCAAGAAATTCGTGAGGCTGGGCAACTTAGAAAGAAAACAGTTTATTTGGGCTCACAGTTCTGGTCCAAGGCCAAGGGACAGCATCTAGTGACTGCCTTGTTGCCTGCAGAGCCCTGCAGTGTGCAGGGCCTCACCTGGCAGGGGACAGGCAGTGTGTGTGCCCTGGTCTCTCCCCTCCTTCCCACAGAGCATCAGGGTCCAGGCAGGGGCTCCACACTGAGGGCCTCTTCCAACCCTCACCCCTGCCTGCAGAAGCCCTAATTGTTCGCGGGACTTGGCCCAAAATCTCGCTCGCGGGACTTGGCCCAGAATCTCGCCCGCGGGACTTAGCCCAGAATCTCGTGGGACTTGGCACGGGATCTAAATAGACTTACGCCGGGAGAAAAGCTCTCGGCGCCATTCTGATTGAGCGCATGAGACTGTGCCTGGGGAGAAAGCGTGCTAGATCAGCGCTATTGTGTGTGTGTTGTGGTTCTTGTAAGACTGCGTGCCGTGGTTTCTTGTGAGTGTATGTGAGTGGTGTTAGAAGTTACAGGAGACAGAGAGAGAAGAATAAAAGAACCTTTTCGTTTCCATCTGTCTCCGGGTTTCTTCCCGCGGTGCCGCCGTTTCGGACTGCAATACAGGCGACTTCAGGTGGTGGCCTGCACGGGGAATTCGGCCGGCAGGTAAGAGGTGACTGAAAATGGGAGCGAAAATAACCAAAGGTCGGATAATAAAAGCCATGGATGAGTTTTTCGATATCGCAGACTCAGTGGATAGCGATCAAGAAAGCATAGCCTCTGAGTCAGTTAATACCAGTGAGAATAGCAGTGGTGTGAATTCAAAAGCAAGAGCTGCAAAAGCCATCAGAAACTTATTGAACTTAGCCGAAGAATATGTACTCTCCTCAGAAGCTGAAATTCGGGATACCAGTAAAGGTGATAATAGTGAAGCGGAATCTAGTGATTCTGGGAGCACAGTCTCCAATAAAAACAACAAAAAGAAATTAAAAAGGAGAAAGGACCGTCAAGGAGAGGAACCACCTGTGTCCTCTATTCCCCCATGGGTGGAATCCATTACAGAAAATATGAAGGGAATTACTAGGCATTTACAAACCCTAGAAACAGAAATAAAAGGTCTTTCTGAGCGCTTAGGTGCTCTCGAGGGTAACTCACAGATAAATTGGGAACTGCCAGTATTTGAAAATAGTGGACAGAGGGTCTACTACTCAATAGATTTCAAAACAATAAAAAATATCAAAGAGGCAATAATGACATATGGACCACAAGCTCCTTTCACACTGAGTATGCTAGAGGCCATTAACACCTTTAACTTAACCCCCTCAGACTGGAAAAGTCTATGTAAAGCTGTTTAAAGTGGAGGACAATACTTGGTTTGTTGATCGCTATTCCAAGAACTGTGTATAGAAACAGCTAAAAGAAACGCAGCTGCAGGGTTTGGAGATCAGAATGTAGAAATGCTCACAGGAGAAGGGCAGTTCACAGACTCACAGGCTCAAAAACATTATATGCCAGGCGTATATGCTCAGATCTATGCAGCTGCATTACAGGCATGGAAAACTTTACAAGGCCCTGGCGATCTGCAAGGTAGCTTGTCAAAAGTAATTCAAGGACCTAATGAACCGTATGCTGAATTTGCTGATCTACTTTTGAGAACTGCAGGTAGAGTGTTTGGAGACGTCGATCAAGTTATGCCATTAGTTGTTCAATTAGCATATGAAAATGCTAATAAATATTGCCAGGAAGCCATCAGGCCATGGAGAAATAAAAAGGATCTTTCCATATATATACAACTATGTAAAGATATAAATGATGCCTTTGTCACAGGGAATATGATTGCAGCAGCTATGAGAGATGCTGCCCCTCAAAATTTCACAAGAGCTCAACCTAGACATTATAATCAATCAAGATATTCCAGGCAAAATTATCATAATCAATCAGGCTATTCTAGGCAAAATCCCCAAAGAGAAATAAGACCAAGCTCATACCGTGCCCCAGGTTGCTGCCCCAGGTGTAAAAAAGGAAATCATTGGGCCAATAAATGCTATTCAAAATTTGACATCCATGGAAATCCTTTGTCCAGGAATTCAAAAAATGGGGCACGGGGCCCAATGCCCCAGGGCCCACAAATGTACGGGGCATTGGAGGAGGAGTATCCTCAAGCATCCACTCAGATGCTTCCCTGACACAATCCCTACTACCCATCCACTCCCTCGCCAGAGGAACAGGAGGAAATGCAGGATTAGACCTCTGTTCCACCGCCCGAATAGTGTTAACACCTGAAATGGGGGTTCAACTGATTCCCACAGGAGTCAGGGGGCCTCTTCCCTCAGGGACTGTAGGACTAATTCTTCTTTCAGGTACATGGGAGGGTCCAGATCCAGTATTAATTTGGGGGAGAGGATCTGTTTGTGTTTTTCCAAAACATGAATTTTCTCCAATATGGATACCATGTAGATTAATAAAACAGGTACCAAATCAAAAGGATAAAAATGAAGTTGTTGAACAATCAAGATTAATAAAAAAAGACACAAAATCAAGAAGACCAAGATGAAGACATGGAATGATTACCTTAAAAGAGTCCTTCAAAATATTTCACAACTTAAGTGTCATTCCTCCTGGCCGAGAAAAAGAGATCTCTCTTTAGTGTGCACACAATTGTATTTTTTCTCTTTTTATATATGTGTTTATGTTTTGTCCATTTGCCTAAATTTCATGTAATTGTAATGTCACAAAAAATATGTTTGTAGGTTTGTACGTCTGTCCAGTGTGACGTCACAGATAACTAAGCGCTTATAAAAAAAAAAAAAAAAAATATATATATATATATATACGTATCCAAATAACTTTAATTCATTTAAGTTTAATAGTATTCAATTTAGGTAAATAATTTAATAAGTAAAGTTACCTTCAATTTTGATTTATAGGTGTCCCAAAGATTTCTTTTTAGCAAAAAATATGACTAATGCTGTGTAGCCTGATGTTTTGGTGTTTTGGCATACATATGTTTATTTGTAATTAACTTTATTTGTTTTATAGCTGATTAATTTAAGTTATTTCAACAGATAATCTCATACAAGATCACAGAGACTCGAGGGTTCCAGCTAACAAATTATTTTTCCAAAGTGCCTTTAACTTTTCTTTATTCTATCTTTAATGCAATAAATACCCTCAGTCTTTCTTTGTTTTGTTCTAAATATGATATTTTGCCAGCTTATGCCTGCGTGAGCTCAAACAGCAATGTGTGTGAACACAAATCAACTTTAATTTTCTAATTTAATAGTTCTGGTTTTTAGCTTGACAACTCGCCTCTTGACTCAGTGCTGAAATAACACTGCCTTTCCTTCAATAATAAAAGCTTGAGTTTCTAGGTAACGGGCCCTGAAGATTTGCCGACAGTATTGTCTAGACATGAAAAACAGGGCTGCTGCTACAACTACAGGGATCCATTCGCTCCAAACATCCCTGCTGCTCAGACGTCGGACAACTTCACCAACAGTGTGGCCTCTGCTCTACATGCATGGGGCCTCCTAGATCAACGTGTTGCTCTACATACATGGGGCCTCCTAGATCAACATGTTGTGACGAGTAGACATTTTGGTCTTTCATTAGTTTGTGACTTTGCGGGACAATGCCTTGCTGATATTTGCCTACAAGACTCAGTGTGTTGCTTGATAGAACTCAGGACAGCTGATTTGTTTTTAAAAAATTTGATATACTATACAATTCAGCTCGTCAACAAAAGGCTTGTCACCTTAACAACATCCCCTCTTTTAAAACGAAAAAGGGGGAAATGCAAAAGACCTAATTGTCCGTGGGACTTAGCCCAGAATCTCGCGGGACTTGGCACGGGATCTAAATAGACTTACGCCGGGAGAAAAGCTCTCGCCGGCACCATTCTGGTTGAGCACGTGAGACTGTGCCCGGGAGAAAGCGTGCTAGTCAACGCTATTGTGTATGTGTTGTGGTTCTTGTAAGACTGCGTGCCGTGGTTTCTTGTGAGTGTGTGTGAGTGGTGTTAGAAGTTACAGGAGACAGAGAAGAATAAAAGAACCTTTTCGTTTCCATCCTGTCTCCGGGTTTCTTCCCGCGGCGCCGCCGTTTCAGACTGCAAATCAATACAGGCGACTTCACCTGCCCAAGGCCCACCTATACACCATGAAAGGACACAGCTTCCTCCCTCCAGGTGCCTCACAGAGCCATTAGGTTTCAACAGGTGAGCCCGTGGGGGATGCTCAGACCACATCCACACCCCAGCAGCAACAAAACTGGCCATAAAGCCAGGTGTGGTGGCGTGCCTGTAATCCCAGCACTTGGGAGGCTGAGGCAGGAGGATCGTGAGTTCAAAGCCAGCCTCAGCAATGGTGAGGCACTTAGCAACTCAGTGAGACCCTGTCTCTAATAACATACAAAAAAGGGCTGGGGATGTGGCCCAGTGGTGGAGTGCCCCTGAGTTCAATCCCCGGTGCCACAAAAAAAAAAAAAAAAAAAAAAAAAAAAACGGGCCATCAGCAGCCCGTCCTTCTCCAGGAATCTAGCTGTATCTCAGAGAAACCGTCTGTACACGCAAAGATGTCCCAAGTACCCTAATGAAAGCAGAAGTGGTATTACATTTTATGTTTCTACTCTTTTTTTTTTAACCAAAGCCATGATTGACAAATTCACATTTGCGTAAATATCTGTGTGTATGTCACTAAACGTCCCTTCAGGGACTACTTTAAAAGCTGGCTCCCCACCGCCTAATGAAAAGATCCGTTTTCTGGTTTGCACCAGCGTCTTCAGAGCAGCTCGAGGGCAGAGCATCTGCCCTCACCCCCGGAGCTTCTGGCCACGCTGCCCTGCTGTGCGGTCAGCTCTCTGGAATGTCCCCAAACACCCCACAGATGCGCCCGTGGTGGGCTGTGGTCGTCCCCACCCAGCTCACTGCAACCAGAGCTAGACCAGCCATGCCCTGTGCGCAGGGGCAGCCTGACAGGAGGGGAAACAGCGCACCGGAGGCGTGGGCGGGAGGAGACAGCGTGATCAAGCAACGGTCTCGAGGCCACGTGCAGCACGCTGGCAGGAGTGCGTCATCCTTGACCAGACAGCTCTGCGGAGGAGAAGACACCCTGGAGACCCGCGGAGCCCGGCGGAGCTGATGGCCATTCAAGGGTCACTGCGTCAGGGCAAGCCTGGGCCAGCCGGCTGAGACTTCCCAAACGCAGAAGAGGGTGGCTGCTAAGGGCCTGCCCAGCTCCAAGGGCCTCGGAGGTCCCCCAGCTTCCAGGCCACGTCCAGGAAGGGTCTTCTCCCTCACACTGGCTCTTGCCAGCACGGAGCTCCATCTGCTCTGCCCAGAGCAGAGTCCATCTATTCAGCAAGACCGTCGCCAGCTCCGCGCGGCCGGAGGGCAGGTCCCCGCCTCCTCGCCCCCCAGAGTGCTGCTGCCCTTCCAAGAGAACTGTGACTGCGGCCCCAGGGCCCTGGGGACCTTGGAGAGCAGCGTTCTCAGGAGCTCTCTGAGGCTGCGCTTCCTGGGAGCCGCAGGGCCCACCCCACTGAGCACTCGCGCTGTCCGGTCCGCAGGCGAAGCTGAGAAATGAGGCTCCGCGTCTCAGGCCACGCCTCTGCAGGAGGCGCCCTGAGCCCCAGCAGCCTCTCGCCCAGGCTGGCTCCACGGGCCTGGCTCTGCCCGCCCAGGTCTTCCCGGCGTCGCACGCCCGGTGCCTGCACCTTCCCTGTGTGTGGCAGAGGCCCCTCCCTGGCCTAGCTGAAGCCCCCTCCTTTTCCTGGGTGTGGCTCTAACCCCCTGGAGGTGGGAGCTTCTAACTCCCTCACGTGCTGCGGCCCCCACAATTAGCGGGGGTCTGAGGACGCAAGTAGGGCGGGCATCCCCCACAGCCCACAGCCCCTGCGGGGCTCTGTGGCCCCGTCTCGGGTCACACCATTCCGCCCAAACACCCTCTAACCAAGCCGTCCTGTCCCCTGAGCTCCTGGTCACCCTGCCACACTCGCTGAAGGCTGCGACCCTCCTCTGTACCCTGAATTCTGAGATGACTGCAGGGTCTCAGTAGGGTCAGAGCATCACGAGACCCAGACGCCGTGAGACTGAGACCTCTCCCCCGTGATGTCATTCAGCCGTGAAGCACACCTGGCCAGCGTCACCTCCTGGACAACACTAAGCCCAGTGCTCCTCCTCGGACCTCGCCCGCGTTCTCTGCCCTCTGAGGCCTAGGACTAGGGAGGCCCAGCACAGGCCGCTCTGCCAGGCCGGGCCACCACTCGCCTTCCTCACTCTTCTCCTGGAGCACCCGAAGCCACTGGCCAGTTGCTGCCCGGACGCTCCTCACTGTCGGCTCGGGAAAACGCCTCCACACCGAGCCATGCTGCTCTCTGACAGTGTGGTGACCAGGTTCCAGCTGTGAACAGTCCCTCAGCCACACCAAAGTGCCAAGACCACACGGATACGGAGGCCCGCGAAGTCCAGGCACTGGCTCTATGGAGATGGCGACGTAGACGCGAGCCCCGACTCCAGGGAGCTCCGGTGAGGACGGCAGCTTCGGTGCTGAGGCACAGCTGCGGAGGCAGGTCCAGACCTCCAGCTCAGGGAGCTCTTCCTGCCCCAAGGTCTCACGGCCAGCCCAAAGGGTGACTGAAAGCCAGCGAGGCACCCTGGACCACAGGACCCGCGTGTCTGAGGCCCAGGGGGTGACCGCATGGCCCGGCGCTGAGGGCCACACAGAGCAGGCAGGTGGGGCGGCACCAGCTGCTCCGCCCGGTGGCCCCAGGTCTCACAGGAGCGGTGGAGCCGGGGGAGCCAGAGCTGAGGCTGGGCTCACTGCGGGAGCCTCGGAGCCTTGGGCGTGCAGCAGTGGCCACGTCCATTCTCGAGAGCCTGAGGGCTGTCCAAATGGAGGTGTCCAGCAGGCAGGAAGGGGAAGGAGCTGAGAGGAGAGGCTCGGGTCAGGAGGAAGACAGACTCACAGACACACAGAGGTAAACACAGCAAAAGAGCAGCCAGAGGCGGTTCAGAGCGTGGGGTGGGGGGTGGCGACCCCCGAGAGGAGGAAAAGCAGGCGGGGAGGTGGCACCGGCGGCAGCCGTGGGTCCCACACACTGCCCAAGACACGGAGGAGCGGAGCAGGAGGGCACTGATGTGACAATCGAACGCACTGCTCTGTGAGAGTTAGAAACCCCCGGTCACCTGCGCTCCAGGGAGGGGACGGTGGGAAGAGTTCAGAGCAAGAGCAGCGAGCAGCGGAGAGGGAACAGGAGGCTGCAGCCAGCGCCCTTGAGAAGGTCTGTGCCCAGAGAGAAGATCGGGAGGAAGAAACAGGAAGGGGTGGAGGTGAGGGTCGTTCAAACATGGGGGACAAACGTTGACCAGGAGCTGACAGAAGAGGGGACGGCGGACGGGCTGCCTGACATGGCATGTCCCTGGGCAGAGGGCAAGAGCACAAGTCCCGGGAGGTGGCCCTCCTGTGGCTCCCACCAACACTGAGGCAGGACAGGGAGTCGGCAGAGGGCCGGGAGCGGGTAGGGTCCCGGGGACCGCGGACAGCCCACACTGCAGAGAAGGCAGGCCTTCTTCGTGGCTCCCTTGGGTGTCATGTCCACGGCAAGCCCCAGGCCCGGCAGACGGGAGGGGATGGTTGGATCGCCAGCAAAGCAAGCCGAGGTGCGCAGGAATCAGGTGTGGCTGTGCTGTCCTGGGCAGGAACAGCATCACAGCTGGCCACGGGAGACCCGCTGCCTGCAGAGGTCACCTGTGAGGGGCGCAGGCTCCAGGGTAGGGCAAGGCAGAGGCGGTTAGAACCAGCTGGAGGCAGCGATGGCCTCGGCCCTGCCAGGAACAGGAGGCCTCACCAACTCTGAGGCAGTGCCTGGCCAGGACGTGTTGTCCTCTGTCCCCAGTCACATAGACATTAATTCTGGTGGATCAGGGAACAGTTTAGGAGAGCCTGGAGCTCTGGGACCCAAATTCCAGAAGGCCCAGGTAGTGTGGAGAAGGGGCCCTGATCCGGGGCCCGTGGGTTACGGTCTTCATGGTGGGCGCCTGCCAGTGCACACCCAGGCCCATAGAGGAGCACCACGACCGAAGGGGAGGTGGAGCCTCCTGGGAAGGCCTGGGCTGCAGGCGTGGGCCCGCAGCGAGCTCTGGGACTGATCAGCTCTGCAGCCGCAGAACTCTGCTCACCCCCAGACTCCTGTTCCCCTGGCTGAGACGGAGTGAGCGCCAACCACGCAGGCTGCCGTGCAGAAAGACCCAATGCTCCCTTCAGAAAAGAGGCGAGGAGCGCGTTTTGACAACGAAGACGGCGCAGTTTGAACCCCGCGTGTCTTAGAAAGCACCAGCTCCCCGCAGGTGCCCGGCGCCTGCCTGGCTTGGCCTCCAGGTTCCCGTTGTCACTGTCCTGTGCTCTCATGGCCCCGGGCTCTAGCCATCATCTCATCTGGCCAGAAGCAGATCCAGTTCCTTCCCTGGCTTAGACAACCCGTCCCGGACACCCGTGTGCCTGTTTGTTCATTTACTCGAGCAGCTTTTCTGAGAGTTTTTAGGAGCAGACCCGTCCACTTACAATGTGTGACTCGGTGGCTTTAGCACACGCCAGACTGTGCACCGTCAGCACAGCCACCGCAGGCCTGCTTCCTCACCCCCAAGCACCTGTGCTCTCTGCGCTGTGCAGAGGCAGCCCTAGGGAACGGCCGCCACCCCAGACCACGCCCGCACCGCGAGCCTCGCGTTTGACAGGAGGAGCATCAGCACGAGGGGCGCAGCCTCCCAGAGGCTGAGCTGGGCCTCTGGCCCTGCTCCTGCAGGGCCTGCTGCGGGGCGGGCGGCTGCAGCTGCCAGGGCCGTGGGAGGGTGATGTCCCGCGGGTCAGGGCAGGGGGCTGTGGGCTCTGCAGGGCACGCCCGCTCTTGAGTCTCCTTCCTCCACTGGGCCCTTCCGGGCACAGGACCCTCCTGAGCTCCTGTCGCGAAGTTATAAGGGGTTGGGGTCTTTAGCCCCCCCGTACCCGGGATGGACCTCTTTTGTCCAGCAAAAGAGGCCAGAGAGGCCTACCCCAACGAAGAGACTAGACTGGAAAAGCGAAGGCCGCCGATATTCCCGCCCCCGCCCTCAAGGACACAGGAACATACTGGGGAGCCCGATCACCGGTCAGTGCAGGAACTCCGTTTATTGAGGAAGTTGGACGGCCTTATAGAGGACATGGGCCAATCAGCAGAAAGATCATAGGGACACATAAGGAGCAAGGGCGGATGCCATTGGCGGAGCCATTGGCCTATCCTTGGGGTGGTTTCAGTTCTCACAGCCACGCCCCCTGCTTAGCCTAGGTCCTGTAACAGGGCGTGGCAATGTGGCAAGCGGCCAGAAAGCAGAGCTTTTCCATCCCCTTGGCAGACAGCTTGAGGTCCCGACAAGCTCCTGTCCCTTAGAGTCGCTGAGAGCACTGTGCCATGGTGGGACAGGAGGACGGAGGACAGCAGTCTTGGTCCTGAGATTCCAGACCTCAAGGAGAAGCAGCGTGCCTTCCCCAGGGCGAACTTCCCATCTGTCTAAGGGGTTTTCACAAGGAAATGCCTTCCACTGGGTAAGGGGCATGAGGTCTGACATGCCACTCACAGCAGGGACGCATGCTGACCCCGCAGAGCGCACTTCCACCTGGAAGGGCTCCCCACGTCCACACACAGTGTGTCGGGCACCAGAAGTGCTGACGTCACCGTGTGCAGAGACCTGAACTGCACGTACGGCTGAAGCGGTCACCTGGAACATGACCCTTGCCCAGGTCTTGTCTTGGGTGTGGAGTCTCACCACAGCGCAGGAGGCACCACAGTAGGGGGTGACCAATGCCCTGAATGTGTGGGTGCTGTGTGCAAGAGCCCCACTGACCTCCCATGAGGCTCTGTCCACGGCACAGGTGCTGCACCCTGGAGCAGTTCAGGTCTGCCCTGGGGCAGCTCCTCCGCGGGCAGCAGGAGTGGCTGGAAGACCCAGGACAGACTCTGCACGCAGCGTGCAGCGCTGCGTCTGAACCAGGGAGTCAGACTCTCACAACTCGCTCAGGACTTCACAACCTGCTCAGCTCTAGACCACACACCACCGGTAATTATCTGGAGATCGTAAGCTAAGAAGGGCTAAATTACATGCAGATAATTGTTGTAATTTGAAAGGTAATTTGGCTTGGAAAAGCTGCACATAAAAGTGCTACAGATAGTCTTGGTATTGAGTGACAAGAGCAGAGAGAGAGGTCAGACATCATTCTGGTTTGGGAAGGCCTTTGGAGAGGGGCATCATTAGTGCCTGGAGACCGTTAATGAATCCACTTGCGTTACTAGGCACTCGGCCATCCCCGCGCACAGCGCTGCATTAAGGCGACATCTTCTCTCAGGGAAGGAGATGGAGGACACCAGAGTGTCATTTTACCCACTTACGCCAAATTTATTAGTCTCTGTGGCTTCCTTCCCTTTGAAAGACTATCACCTACCATTTTTAAGAACCAGTCTGTCATTTACTCACTGAACAGCCACAAGGTGAGTTGACATTTTCATTAAAGGAACAAGAGCAAATTACTATGTCTGTGACATTCATCTAATAAATATATTTTGCTGACCTTTCATGTGTGAAAGTCCATGCCATTTCTTTAATTTTTTTTACTCTTGGGAATCTCAGACAAGGGAAGATAACAAGAAGAGAGTCTTAAGCTCCAAAACTTAAAGTTCTGAGAGACTGGAGTCCGAAGGCCCGGGGTACACCGTGCTCGAGGGACTCTGGATACCACCCGCACCCACAGATCTCGGGATCTGGACTGCGGCTGTTGGTGCGCTCCTGGTCTTGGGGCAGATGATTTTTTAAGTAGACGTCACTCAGTGGTGGTTTGCTTCTGCTGAGGGTGGAGAAAGCCAGGATCCGGCTGTGAGCTGAGCCCCAGGGCCAGGGCGCAGAGGGCTCTCAGGTGCGCCTGCTGCCCCGACTCCTGCATGGCTCAGGTCTGGATGGTGCCCCGAGAATCCCATGTTGACAGCTTGGTCCCCAGGGCAGCAGTGGGCAGGGGCGGGACTTTGGGGAAGGATTGGATCACGAGGGCTCTGATGTCCTCAGTGGACTGGTCCATGGATGCAGGAGCCCTGTTTGGGGAGATGGCTTAAATTGCGGTTGACTAAGGGCCATGGAGATTTGGGCATTGCTGCATTCCGTAGTCTCAGAGGACTTGGCCCAGGATCTCGTGAGACTTGGCCCGGGATCTCGAGTGACTTGAGCCGAGATTGCTGATGGGGTCAGCACCATTTTTTGGTGGTGTGTGGTGCGTGTTAGTCGTTGTTAGAGCCAGAGAGAAAAGTTATCAGAATAAAAAGCTGTTTGTTTCCAGTTCGCCTCTGAACTTCTTCCCGCGGCTTCGTTGCTCCAAGCGGCCATCGCTTCAGGCGGCAACACATGGATAACTGAATGGACCCCCAGGAGATGACAGAGTTGCAGGTGGGGGTGCGTTGGAGGAAGTAGGTCGCTGGGAGATTTCTCGTCCTTGGTTTTTTCCTGTCCTCGGTACCCTAGGAGGAAAGTCAACAACAGGCAGAACTAAAGAAACAGATTCCAAAATTAAAGAAAGCAAAAGCACAGATTTCAGAGGCTTGGGATACACTAAACACAGTGAACTAACAAAAATGCCCTCGAATTTCTGGGAGGCAGGATAAAGAGAAAATCTCCAAAACAGACAGAAAACACTGGACATTGCACTCAGATAAACGGAGGTCGGCAAGTTAGCTCCGTGCACTGCAGAGAGTGGGGCACCATCTTTAAGCTAATGAGAGGAAAAATAGCGTTCTGGAGCAATCCTACATTCAGAAAATACCTTTTAAAGAAAAGCTGAGATAAAAATTTTCCAGATCTCCTCCTCCCAGAAAAGAGGCTGAGAAAGTTCGCTGCCAAGAGATCTGAACCGTAAGAAGTGTTAAGAGCTGGGGCGCAGCTCGGGGTGCAGCAGCTGCCTAGCCTAGCCAGGTTCCATCCTCAGCTCCAATAAGAAACAATCAGTCGTGCTGAGCGCCTCAGGCAGGAGACTGGTGCCAAGCGGTACGGGGATTGCATGAGAAAAGACGCCTTGGAACCCGTAGACACAGGCGGATTGGCGGCGGGCTTCGGGTTCCTTCAGTCTAAACGTTTGGTCGGCCTCTCCCCCTGAAGCAGCAACAAAGCGTGAGCAGGTCACCAGCACACTGAGGGAGGCAGAAGGACGGGTTCCCAGAGCTGCTCAATTCTGGAACACCGAATCCTTCAAATATGTCCCTTGCCAGGCAAAGGACCTTGGGACAGGGAGAGCAGTCTGGGCATGCAGTGTGATCACATGGGCCTGGAACACAGAGAGCTTCTCCCACCTGCTCGGAGGGAGTCCTGGCTGAGGAGGCGAGCTCACAGAGGGCAGTGTGGCTTGATTGAGGTGGAGGAAGGGGCCGCGAGCCAGGAAACGCAGGCGGCTCAGAAAGGCAAACATGAGTTCCTCCCCTGCGCCTCCAGAAAGGAGTCCTGTGGACACCTTGATTTTAGCCCAGGGAGACCCTGTGCAGGACCTCTGACCTCCAGGACTCTAATGAATGTGTATTACCTTTGTGGCGGTTTGTAACTCTATCACCATGTTACCATGAAAATTAAGACCAAATTAATATGCAGAAGTGAGAGACCTAAGCACCACACAGAGGATGAGCCCCTTTCTCAAGGACGGGAGCTGGGAAGCCATCGCTCCTCTTCCCAGAGGCGCCCACCCTGAAGCACCTATGGGTGTGGCACGCAGCCAGGGCTGGGGAAGACATGGAACCACCCACGGCTCAGTCAGTCCAAGGAGAGGGAGGGACGCAGGGAGACCAGACAGGAGCAGGACCTCACCTCCAGGGAAGGGATGGGCTCCAGGAAGGCAATCGTGAGTGCATGCCTCCCAGGGTAGGGTGGTCCAGTCAAGAAAAGAAGCCGAGTTCGAGGAACTCACTGTAAGTAGGTCGTCATAAACAGGTTAGAGACAAAAGGGTAGAAAATAGATACCATGCGACTAAAGGGAAAGCCACGGCAGCTAATGGACGTCCTAGTTGGTTTTAGAGCCCAAGAATGTTCTTAGGGACAAAGTGAGACACTCTGTATGATAAAGGCATTGAGTCAACAGGAAGACACAAAAATCCCAAATGTGCGTTCACCCAGAAACAGAGCTTTAAAAATAATAGAAACAAAACAAAAATAGATTTACCATTTTATCATTGGAAACTTCTGTAGTTCCCCTCAAAACTTCAGAGAACATTGCAGAAACCAGCCAGGACCTGGGGACGTGAGAGAGGCCCACAGTTGGTTGAAGGCCATGTAGTGCAGTCCACTGACAGCAGCACATGGCTTTGGGGTGTCCACAAGGGAATTTGTCACCAAGGGCTGTACTCTCAACCACAAAGCAACATCATTCAGTGCGAAAGAATTGAAATACCCGAAGAAACGTTTCAGACTCCAACAGAACTAAACTAGAAATAAGTAACAAAAAGGCACCTATGTCCCAGTATTTGGGAATTGATCCACTTCTAAGCAGACCAGTGGGGACAACTGAGGAGAATTTGGAAGTATCCTGGGCGGAAGCTCAAACACATCAAGACTTGTACCTTGGATCCCATCAACGTTAAGAGCTTCCTCTTCTTCATGCACCTTTAACAGGATGAGCTGACACCTGGAGGAAGCCGCTGCACCCCAGTGTTGGGAACGAGGCTCGTCCAGAGTGCAGACCAGCACACAGCTGCTCACAACTCAGCGGTCGGAAGACAGCCCCGAGCAAACGAGCACTTCACCAGGGAAGAGACTCACACTGCAAACGAACACATGAAAGGGCGTCCATCTGCGTTGCCTATGAGGGAGATGCTAATCAACACCACCACACAGCTATCGGGGGCTTTTAGTTCTGCTCTTTTTGATGCATTATCACATAGAGTTTGCTCATTTTGAAATGATCATACAAGCGTGGCATTTAATTTTCTCCATTTCAGTCCTCAGTGTCCCCTTTCCCTCCCCTCCTGGCTCTCCCCATCTGTCTTCCTCCACTCTACCAATCTAGCTTCGACCCATCTGTGTGTGTGTGTGTGTGTGTGTGTTGTTCTGGGGACTGAACCCAGGGCCTTGTGCATGCGAGGGAAGCACTCTGCCAACTGAGCTGTGTGCCCAGTGACACACGCACATAGCACAATTCCATCAGACTCATTCTGCATTTCCTCCCTTTCCCATCCCCTCCCTCCTGCACTCCTCAGTCTCCTTCTTCTACCATCTGATGCTTCCTGTCTTTATGATACCCACCCCTACCCCTCTTTTCTCCCTCTTGCTTTGCTCTAGCTTCCACATATGTCAAGAGAAAACATTTGACCCTTGATTTTCTGAGTCTGGCTTATGCTAAATGGCATGGCATTCTCCAGGTCCATCCATTTGCCAACAAATGCCATGATTTCATTCTTTTTTATGTCTGAGTAAAACTCCATTGTATATCTATGCCACATTTTCTTCATCCATTCATTTATTGACAGGAGCCTGGGCTGCTTCCATAACTTAGCTGTAAGTGAATTGCACTGCTATAAACATTGATGTGGCTGTATCACTATAGTATGTGGTTTTGCTTCCTTTGGAGGAGTGGGATAACTGAGTCATATGGTAGATCCATTCCCAGATGTTTTGGAGTCTCCATAATGCTTTCCAGAGTGGTTGCACTAATTTTCAGTCCCATCAATAATGTCTGAGTATACATTTTCCTCCACATTCTTGCCAGCACTTATTACTATCCGTGTTCTTGATAATTGCCATTCTGACTGGAATGAGATAAAATTTTAGTGTAGTTTTGATTTGCTTTTCCCTGATTGCTAGGGATGTTGAACATTTTTTTCATTTATTTTTGACAATTTGTGGTTTTTTCTTTTAACTAATGTCTGTTCAGTACCTTTGTCCATTTATTGATTTAGGTTTTTTTTTTTTTTTTTTTTTTTTTTTTTTTTTTTTTTTTGTGTGTGTGTGTGTGTGTGTGTGTGTGTTCAGCTTTTTGAGTTTTTTTTCTGTTCTGGATATTAATCCCCTGTCAGAGAAGCAAGTACCTGGCAAAGATTTTCTCCCATTCTGTAGGCTCTGTCTTCACACTCTACATCATTTTCTTTGCTGTGCAGAAGAATTTTAATTTGATGGCATCCCACTTATTGATTCTTTGTTTTATTTCTTGAGTTTCAGGGGTCTTGTTAAGGAAGTCAGTGCCTGCATCAGTATGGTGAAGTGTCGACTGCTACATTTTCTCCTAGTAGCTGCAAGGTCTCTGGTCTAATTCCCCGGTCTCTGATCCACTTTCATTTGACTTTTGTGCAAGGTGAGAGATAGGAATTTAGTTTCTTTCTTCTCCATATGGATACCCAGTTTTCCCAGCACCATTTGTTAAAAAGGCTGTCTTTTCTCCAACACATATTTTTGGCATCTTTGTCAAGGGTCCGGTGGCTGCGAGTACGTGGGTTGGTCGCTGAGTCTTCAATTCTATTCCACTGGTCTCCGTGTTTATCTCAGAGCCAACACCACGCTGTTTTTGTTCGTATTGCTCTGTAGGATAATTGGAGATCGGGTATTGTGAAGCCTCCAGCATCAGTCTTCTGGCTCAAGATTGCTTTGTCTATTCTGGGTCCCTTATTCTTCCAGATGAATTTTGGGATTGCTTTTTGTAGTTCTGTGAAGAATGCCATTGGTATTTTTATGGGGATCACATTGAATCTGGATAATGCTTTTAGGTGGTACAGCCATTTTGGCAATATTAATTCTGACTATCCAAGAACATGGGAGGTCTTTCCATTTTCTAAGTTCTTCAATTTGTTCTTCTGTGTTCTATAGTTTTCATTGTAAAGGTCTTTTATCTCTTTGGTTAGAGTAATTCCTTGGCTGTTTTGTTTGTCTGTTTGTTAGGTTACTGTGAATAGCATGGTTTTACCTGATTTCTTTCTCAGCAGAACAGTGTTAGAGTACAGGAAACTCTTGATTTGCGAATACTGATCTTGTATCTACTATTTTTCTGAATTTATCAGCTATGGGTGTCTTCTGGTAGAGTTTTCTGGGTCTTCTCTATATAGGATCATGTCATGAGCAAACAGAGATAATTTGACTTCTTCCTTTTCTATTTGTATCCCTTTAATTTCCTTCTCTTGCCTGATTGCTCTGGCTAGACTTTCAAAAACTATATTGAATAGAAGCAGTGACAATGGACATCCTTGTCTTATTCCTGTTTTTCTCTGTTCAGTATAATGTTGGCTTTGGATTTGTCACATACAGCCTTTTGATGTTGAGGTAAATTCATTCTATCCCTAGATTCTCCAGTACTTTTGACATGAATAGGTGCTGGATTTTATCAAAGGCCTTTTCTGCATCTTTTGAGATGACCATATGATTCTTGTCCTTGATTCTCTTTATATGATAAATTATGATTACTGACTTGTGTATGTTGAACCAACCTTGCATTCCTGGAATGAAGCCCCCTTGATCATGGTGCACTACCTTGTTTTCAAATGTGGTTTGCTAATATTTTGTTAAGGATTTCTGCATCTGTGTTCACCAGGGATATTGGTCTATAGTTTTCTTTTCTTGATATGTCTTTGTCTAGTTTTGGTATCCAGCTGATACTGGCTTCATAGAATGTATTTGAGAGTGTTTCCTCTCTTTCAATTTCCTGTAATAATTTGAAAAAGACTGGTTTAAGCTCATTTTTAAAATTCTAGTAGAACTCAGCTGAGAATTCCTTTAGTCCTGGGCTTTTCTTTTTAGGAAGGCTTTTAATTGCTAATTCGATTTCACTGTTTGATATTGGTCTGTTTAGGTTTTTATATATTCCTGATTCTATTTGGTCAGGTCATATGTGTCTAGAAATTTTTCAATGTCTTCTAGATTTTCCAGTTCATTGGAGGATAAGTTTTCAAAATTGTTTATAATGATCCTTTGGATTTCAGAAGTGTCTGTGGTGATATCTTATTTTTCATCTCTAGTTTTATATATATATTATATAATATATATATATATTTTTTTTTTTTTTTTTTTTTTTTTTTTTGGTACCAGGGATTGGACTCAGGGGCACTTGACCACTGGGCCACATCCTCAGCCCTTTTTTGTATTTTATTTAGAGACAGGGTCTCACTGAGTTGCTAAGTGCCTCACCATTGCTGAGGCTGGCTTTGAACTTGCAATCCTCCTGCCTCAGCCTCCCAAAGTGCTGGGATTACAGGCGTGCGCCACCGCGCCCAGCTTAGTTTTATAAATTTGAGTCTTCTCTTTCTTTCGGTTAGATTGTGTAGAGAATTGTCAATCTTGTTTATCTTTCCAGAGAACCAACTCTTTGTTGCATTGATTGTGTGTCTTGCTTTTAAGGCCTTGAGTTCTCAATTTCATTAGCTCTGACTCTGATCCTAATTATTTCCTGTCTTCTACTGATTTGGGCATTAATTTTTTTCTCCCTTACCTAAGGCCTTAGCTAAGAGCTCTGGAGCAGCTTGGTTATTTATTTGGAATCTTTTTCTATCTTTCTTTTTTTTTAATGTTGGAACTCAATGTTTATAAACTTCCCTCTTACAACTGCTTTCATGCTATCCCAGAGGTTTTGATATGTTGTCTCTGTTGTCTTTTGTTTTGAAGAATTTCTAGAATGCCATTTCTTTAATTTAAAAATGTTAAAAACCAAGCCTGTTAACAGGAAGTATTAGCAAAAGCAAAAAGCAACTGTACTGTTTGTATGCTGCAGTTGGGAATGCAAAATGACTCAAACACCCAGATGCACAACTTGGAAATTCCTTAAACACTTAAATTCAGCAATCCACCCCCCAGGTATTTATTCAAGAGCAATAACACGAAGCCTCACATGCAAATGTGTGGAATGCTTGCTCAAGGTGGTAAGACCAGAAGCCTCCTTGCGGCTGCTGTCTCCACTTTCCAGGACAGCGTGGAGCCAGGCTGTTGCCCCTGGGGGAGGTGGAGTGCTAGTACCAAGAGTGTGTGCCGTGCTGTTTTCAGGGAACAACAGAGTGAGGCAGTGAAGGAGCCCCAATCAGGGAGATGGCTATTGCGGTTAGCTGGAAGCCATAAGTTCCACCTGATAATAATCATACATTAAGTATGCACGTGACGCACCCGCAAAGCTAAAGGGTATATAACTGGGTGAAAGCGGTCAGAAGCGGCATTCATTGAGTCAGTCGTTCAGTCGTTCTGTCGGTCGGAAGAAGAGGTCGGGTTGGAGAAGAAGAAAAGAGTCAGAGCGGCCAGAACGTAGTCAGAAGAAGAAATAAGAGTCAGAGTATAAGGAAAAGAGTTCAGCTACAGAGACTAAGAAAGAAATGAGACTAAGAGAATGAGAAAAGAGTTTAGCTAAGAAGAGAAGAAGAGATAAAGAGAAAGCCAGAGACTAAGAATAATAGATTCCTGCCACCGACTCTCCTCCCGCGGTGTTGTGGCTGTGCGTCAGGCAGCTACAAGGCAGGGCTCTCAGGCCTTGTTGGGGGTGCATTTGGGATTTCTGGACATGAACTAAAGTGAAACTGGTAAGCAGATGATTAAGGGGAGCCATTCGAGGTCATCTGGCCAAATCTTTCACAATATCCACAGAAGCACCCCTAGCCTTGGGCACCTGCTCAGTAATAGGGTTTCTCACATGCTGGAACTTGAGTCCCTGCAGCTGCTGCCTGCCCTTGAAGTTTTCCACAGGAAACGTCCCAATCACCCATCAAGTGCCTCTTGCCCAGTGGATTGATGGGGTCTGACACCGGCACTGCCAGGGCGGGCTGCATCTCGGCCGGTCACCCCTCTGAGCCTCAGTTTCTCCCTTTTGAATGGAAACAATCGTGCTTTCCTTGGGCAATGTTAAAGTTAGATTATCAGCTACATAGGATATGTTTAACGGTTAACTGTTTTTAAAATTATTACCCTAACTGGAAAGCTCAGCAGTTTGTGATCTCCCATACAGACAAGAGTATTTTATTGGCACTTTTTCTTAGATGATCACTTAGGACAAAATCTCTTTAGGAGATGTCTCACACAGCCAAGCTCTCACGCATTCAGGTTAAACTTCTGCAGAGGCCAAGGAGTTGAACCGGGAAAGCGAGTCCATGGTGGTTTTGAAAACGTTGGATCCTGTTTCCTAAATATTCATTATCTTTCCTGCCCAGTCTTGGCAAACATACAAAAGAGCAAATTAAAATGCAGACCATGAAGCGACACCCTCTGGAGGGAATGAAGAGGGCACCAGGTGGCAGCTCCAGGCAGGAGCGCCATCCCCTCACACTCGGGTCTGCCACACAACCTCGTCCCCTGCAGCCCCGTGGGAGCCCCCAGCCCGCCCTGCAGAAGCTAGGCCTGGAAGCAAGTTTCCTCAGCACTAGCTTTGTGAAAACCACAGAAATAACCCAGTGCTACTTTGAAAAATCACCCATGCATTTCTCCAGAAAATGAAATTCTAACAAACATACACAAAACTGAATGACAAAAATGAGTGTCTGTGACAAAGCAAGGGAGTGCATTTAATTCTAAAAGAGCAAAAGGATTCAAACTCCAACGGGTTCAAAGCCCCAGGCGCTTAGCACTGTCATCGCTAGGCAGCCACTCTCCCCAGGTCACCCCGAAGCCTGCACAACACCAGAGAGCACTGAGAGGAGCCGGGAGCACCGTCCCTGCTCTGCGGAGGTTCCGCTTCTGTTTCAATGAGGAGGAGCTTTGGAGCCACGGACTCAGCCCAGCTGCAGGCAGGGGGGACTGGGAAGGGACTCCTGGGGTCAGTGAGGAGGCTGTGCGCAGAGGCCCGCAGGTCGTGCAAGTCAGGAAATCCTGAGATGCCAGGAAGGACCCCTGGGCTGGCTGGGCAGATGACCAAGGCCACAGCCTCTGCTCCAAGCCCACCTCCTCGGCCTCGGTCACCAGCATTGTGCCACGCTCTGCTCCACACCCCACCGTGCTCTGTGGCAGCTGATAGAGGGGCTCCCCTCCCCCCCAGAGTTTCTCCACATCCTGAGAGAAGCAACCTTGTTTCATTCTCGGCAGGATGTTTCTTCCCTGGGCAGGATGTTTCTACCCCGGGCAGGATGTTTCTACCCCAGGCAGGATGTTTCTACCCCAGGCAGGATGTTTCTTTTCCCCGGGCAAGAGCCAATAGGCTTAAAGGTCGCCCTGTTCTATGGGCAAAGAGCCAATGGCATTGGGGTTGCTCTGGTGCACCTCCCACCAGAAATCCCTATATAGGGCCCTGTTCGAGAGACTCAGACACACACAGACACATGGACGCACACAACATCAGCTCGTCGCTGCTGAGAGGAGGAAGCCACTCAGACACATCAGCTCGACCCTGTGGAGAGGAGGAAGCCACTGCAACAGCTCCAGACCCACCACCTCCAGCCCGACGGCCGCTCCCAGCTGACAGCTCCAGCCTCCAGCCAGACAGCAGCTGCTTTAGCTGATAGCTGCAACCAAGCACCCAGAGATGCCCAGCCGGTGCGACTAAGCACCCACCTTCTGTCCAGAGCTTGCACACTCCCCTCCCCTCCCTGACTCCCCTCTCCCACCAGAGCTTGCACACTCCCTTCTCCCTGACTCCCCTCTCCCAGCACCTCTTCAACCTTCGACCAGAGCACCTCTTCTCCGGTTTTGCTACCAGCCACGAAGGCTGTTGAATAAATGTCTTGGCTGCACGGCTGTCCCCGGTGTGATGATTTGCCCTTCAGCAGCGATGAGACAAACGCCAGCTGGGATATCCGTGAGCACCAAGACCAGGCCTCCGGCTGCGGGGCGTCTAGGCTGGACCCTCCATACGTACACACAGAGGAAGCGCAGGCTCTCCACTGGCAGTGCTCTCGGCACTGGGGCGCAGTGTGCACGGCGGACGCCGAGTGTGCACGCCAGCCCCCGGCACGCTGCACTCAGGCCGCCGGGAGCCATAGCTTTGCCTCCTCAGCAGCTGTCTGGTCTGAGGAGAGGCAGACATGGCTGCCCTGAGGTTCCTGGGGGATAAAGGCAGAGAAGAACCAGCTCAGTGCTTTGTGAAGGAAGTTCAGCCTGTCCGTAATGAGATCACTTTTTCTGGTTTTTCTCCAATTTGGTCTCCAAACATATGCAAGAAAACAATATCTAGAAACCAATTAGATATTTTTGTTTTGTTTTTTAAAGAAATTCAAAACAAAAAGAGACCTCTAGACTCCCTGTTAGTATTTTGAAATCCTCAAAAGAAGACACTAGAAACCCTCAGCGGCCCCGCAGGGAAGGCCCTGTGCTGCGAGGATCTAAGGATCACCAAGACCATGCAGGGAGCGCAGAGCCGGCCACAGGAGGCCAGGTCTGCTCCCAGGAGGGACCTGGAGCCACACGGCAGCTCCGCGGCCAGGGCACAGGAGGAAGGGCCAGCGGAGGCTCCGCCGCCCCGAGGCAGGCAAGCCCCGAGCCCTGCTCTGGGAGTGCATCTTCAGAGCCGGGACGGCGGGGCGCAGGGCGGGGGCTTCCCCCTAAGCCCCTGCCACACAGGCAGGGAGTGGACGGAAGACAGGAGCAAGTCCCAGAGGTCCATGGGAGTCGCTTTCTGTTCCCGGGACAAACCCTGGGGAAGCAGCTTGAAAAGGAAGGTGATTGGGCTCTCGGCTCTGAAGACCTCGGTCTGCGGTCACTGGCTGTCCAGCTGAGGCCTGTGGGGTCATCACAGCAGGCGGAGCTCGGGGGGGCAGCTGCTCCCCTCCTGGCTGGCCAGCAGAGAGAGCCAGGACGGGGCGGGGCTCCACGACCCCACCAAGGCCACCCCGAAGACCCTCACTAGGCCACATCTTAGAGGTCCACAGGCTCCCAAGAGCACCACCGAAGGGGACCAAGCCTCCAGCACCTGAGCCTCGGGGGACACTCCAGTCCACCCCGTCTTGTCCATCTTCAGCTGCGCCTGTCTTCCCGGCCTCCTCCCGGCCTCCTTCCCTGCCTCTTCCCAGCCTCTTCCCTGACGCTTCCACGGAGTGCAGGCGAGGGACCCTGAGCTCCTGCTGCTGCCCAGGCAGGATGGCTGGACAGAAGAGGGGGGTGCCAGGGACAGCTCGGAGAGAATGGCCAACAGGACAGAGAACAAACGCCTGAGGGAGGAAGTGAAGGAGGCCTGCGCACGGCAGCACCCACAGCACCCTGTGCACGGCAGCACCCACAGCACCCTGCTCATAGCACCCTCAGCACCCTGCTCACAGCAGCACCCACAGCACCCTGCTCACAGCAGCACCCACAGCACCCTGCGCAGCACGGCAGCACCCACAGCACCCTGCTCACAGCACCCACAGCACCCTGCTCACAGCACCCGGCAGCACCCACAGCACCCTGCTCACAGCACCCTCAGCACCCTGCCCATGGCAGCACCCTGCTCCAGGCAGCACCCTGCGCTCACAGCACCCACAGCACCCTGCTCATGGCAGCACCCTGCCCATGGCAGCACCCACAGCACCCACAGCACCCTGCTCACAGCACCCTCAGCACCCTGCTCACAGCACCCACAGCACCCTGCTCACAGCACCCACAGCACCCTGCTCACAGCACACCCACAGCACCCTGCTCGCAGCACACCCACAGCACCCTGCTCACGGCAACACCCACAGCACCCTGCTCACAGCACAGCACCCACAGCACCCTGCTCACAGCACCCACAGCACCCTGCTCACGGCAACACCCACAGCACCCTGCTCACGGCAGCACCCACAGCACCCTGCTCACAGCACCCACAGCACCCTGCGCACGGCAGCACCCACAGCACCCTGCTCACAGCACCCACAGCACCCTGCTCACAGCACCCACAGCACCCTGCTCGCAGCAACACCCACAGCACCCTGCTCACGGCAACACCCCACAGCACCCTGCTCACACAGCACCCACAGCACCCTGCTCACGGCAGCACCCACAGCACCCTGCTCACAGCACCCTCAGCACCCTGCTCACAGCACCCACAGCACCCTGCTCGCAGCAACACCCACAGCACCCTGCTCACGGCAAGCACCCACAGCACCCTGCTCACGGCAACACCCACAGCACCCTGCTCATAGCACCCACAGCACCCTGCTCACGGCAACACCCACAGCACCCTGTGCACGGGCAGCACCCACAGCACCCTGCTCATAGCACCCACAGCACCCTGCTCGCAGCAACACCCACAGCACCCTGTGCACGGCAGCACCCACAGCACCCTGCTCATAGCACCCTCAGCACCCTGCTCACAGCACCCACAGCACCCTGCGCACAGTAGCACCCACAGCACCCTGCTCACAGCACCCAAGCACCCACAGCACCCACAGCACCCTGCTCATGGCACCCACAGCACCCTGCCTCATGGCAGCACCCTGCCCATGGCAGCACCCTGCTCCCTGCGCGCCCGAGCTACCAGGTAGATGGAGGGACCCCTCGCTGCGAAGGGCCTGGGGAAGGAAGCAGGCCAGGCTCTGTCACGGTCCCCTGTAAACGCAGCACAGAGCGCACAGGGAGCGGCGTCTGGAGGGGTAGCTGGCACGTTCCAGGGGAGTTGGCACGTAACCCAGCCACTCTGATCCAGAACGCCCTGCGGAGTCTGCAGGTGCCCCCCCCGGTGTACTCAGGGATTGCCAACTACCGTGACAGGTGCTAGGAGCAACATCACCAGAGACGAGAGGGTGTTCAGGACACGCCAGTTGGGTAGGGATGCCCCTTGGCAGAGTGCGTCCTTGCCAGCGAGCAGGGCCCAACACTCCGACACCCGCGGTGGCGGTGCCTTTGGAGTAGCTCCCTGGACGTAGGCCTAAACCTTGTGACCCTGTGTCCGCACGGGGTCAGGTACTCGATCCTGGAGCCCGCCTTAGCCCTCTGCCACACTCTCCCCCAACACCGCTGCCTCTGTTGCTGGTGACCTTTCTTGGAGGATTGCCGCCTGCTTCCTTGTGACGGCCCAGCAACAGGGGACCTGCGGGTCAGTGCTGACCGTCTGTGCAGGAGAGGCTTCCTGTGCCCTTCGTCCCCCTCACCTGTGCAGGTGCCATCTAAGAAAAAAGTATTCTGCGACTTTGGTTTTCCTGGTTCGCGTGACCCCAGAGCCCAGCAATGAAAAGAGTAGAACAGGAGACCTGTGTGGGTGACCGATGATCTTCCTTCATCTCCCTGTACAGCAACGACCTCTGTTCCACTCAGATCGCTGCCATTGTTACGGCTGGCCCCTGGAGACAGTCTGTCTGGTGAAAGCTCCATCTTCAAGTGACAGTGCCTCAGTATGAAGTCTGCATCTTGCGTGTGCCTCGTGGACCCTCTCCTGACCTTCCGCACTCCACCGTTCAATGAAATCTTTCCTCATAGAAAAGTCATCGTAGGCCAATACTTCTCCCCAGCTCCCTGTCCCCAGAGAGGGGGCTGTGCTTCAATCCCAGCTCTGTGGTCTAGCAGCAAGGGGACCTGCAGTAAGTCAGTGCACTACGGGGACAAAGTGCCTGCCCTAGGACAGCTGGACCCTGCCTGTGCCTAGACAACCGGACAGTGATAGCCCCGGGGTCAGCCTGTCCACAGTGAGCACTTAATGCCCCGGCCATCGAGGTCCTCAGCCCACCATATTCACAGGTGGCTTTGGGAGGGTGCTTGGCCGTTGCTTTGGGACAGTGGAGGGCAGGACCCTCTGGCTCGCGGGATCTGAGGAGGTTGTCTTGCAGTCTGACCCCAGCGATGTGAGCGTGGACGGTGCAGCGGTGGGCATGAGCACTTCTCCGCGGGCTTGAGAGCTGACACCGCTGTCCCCGCTGTCCTCACGGCAGCCAGGCCCTTCCACCCTGAGAGGAAGGAGCAGAGGAGGGTCTCGGGCGGGCCTGGGAAGCGCACCTGCTGTTCCCACAGTGGTCTTGTCAGCCGGCCACTCAGCTGCCAGGAACTGGGAGCTCTGCAGGTGCTTGTCACACGCGCGTGGTCACAGCCTCCTGAGTGCAGAGTGCTCCATCTGAAGTCAGACCACTGCTCTGAAACCAAGGGTTCCCAAAACGACGCTGGACGCTTACTCTGAGTGACAGAGCACGGCCAACTGGGGTGAAGAAGGGCTGCTGCCCACCAGCCCGGGCCAGGACACGCCCTGCCCATGCTCCCCTGGCTCCACAGCCACCAGGCTGACCACCTCCTTCCTCCTGCACGCGCACCCACAGCTGGCCCCCACCCAGCAGCCTCTGAGTGCCCCCAGCACGCCACTGTCTCACAGGAGGGACGGTCCTGCTGCTGGAAAGCAGACCCTGGCACCTGCCCGAGCCACACACCTCTGAGGAGAAGGAGGGGGGCACCCAGCCTCGGCTCACCGGGTCATGGGCTAGTTAAATGCCCCGGCACCCTGCCCTTGCCCACGCAGGGACTGTGAGTGCCCCCGGCACCCTGCCCTTGCCCACGCAGGGGACTGGGAGTGCCCCCGGCACCCTGCCCTTGCCCACGCAGGGGACTGTGCAGTTCCGGTGGCGATCCTCTGACCCCGTGGGCAGGGACCGGAGACTGCGGGCAGTTTGGAGGCAGATGGAAAGACACGACGTGTCCGTGCCAGAGCCTGCACAGTGAGGCCGGCCTCCTGAGCCCCCAGCTGGCCCTCGCAGAGCAGGGAAGGAGGGACGGTCACCCCCGCGTCACCTTCTCTGCCTCCACTGCTGCCCACCCCCTCACCCCTCGCCACCTGGACCTGAGCAAAGGCGTCCGCTCCTTCCTTTCCAAAGGTCTGGTGTCCGCGCCTGCGTGGCCAGGTGGGGGGCAGCACTCACTGGGGCGGCGTGGTCCTGCCGGAGGTCCTCCAGCAGCAGCCGATGGTGCTTTCTGGCCATCGGGGTCTGGTGTGGCTTCGTGTCGACTCAGTCTCTCTGAGTCAGCTCCTCTCCTGAAGGTAGAGTCAGAGTCCCCCACCTGCCTTCCCAGCAGTGCAGTGAGGCTCCAGGTCCCCAGAACAGAGAAGGCCCTCAGGGCAGGAGGTGGGGCGCCAGGGAGGGCAGGAGGTGGGGGAGGGCAGGAGGTGGGGGAGGGCAGGGAGGTGGGGCGCCAGGGAGGGCAGGAGGTGGGGGAGGGCAGGAGGTGCGGCGCCAGGGAGGGCAGGAGGTGGGGGAGGGCAGGAGGTGGGGGAGGGCAGGGAGGTGGGGCGCCAGGGAGGGCAGGAGGTGGGGGAGGGCAGGGAGGTGGGGCGCCAGGGAGGGCAGGAGGTGGGGGAGGGCAGGGAGGTGGGGGAGGGCAGGAGGTGCGGCGCCAGGGAGGGCAGGAGGTGGGGCGCCAGGGAGGGCAGGAGGTGGGGCGCCAGGGAGGGCAGGAGGTGGGGCGCCAGGGAGGGCAGGAGCTGGGGCGCCAGGGGAGGGCAGGAGCTGGGGCACTGCAGCTCCTCCACAGCCTCCCAGACTCCCACCGAGGCCCAGACTCCCTGCCTCTGCTGGGGCCGTTCAGAGCCAGCCGGACGTCCCACTCCCGGTCAGCAGCTTTAACAAGCATCCTAAACGGGAAGGGGGTGATGGGGGGCTTTTAAAACGCAGCAATTATCCCAGAGTTCGGGGCAGGAAGCCCACCATCGAGTGCTGGCAGATCGGGGAGCGCCGCTTCCTGGCCACAGACGGTGCCGTCTGCTGTGTCCTTGGAGGTGACGTGGGGCAGGACCGCTCAGGCCTCTCTCAGAAGGGCACCAACGCCATGTGTGAGGACTCCAGCCTGTGACCTAAGCACTCTTGTCACCACGGCACCCATGCCTGGGGGCACAGCAGCCTGCTCTGGGGACACTCGCCCTCCACGCAAAAAGGAGCACAGGGATGGGTGTCCCCTGTCCCGTCCGGGCAGAGTCCAGTCGCTGCTGGTCATCAGCCTGTGTCGGGAGGCAGCTGTGACTTGAAGTGTGGGCGTGTTCACGGCTGAGTCACGCCAGCGCCAGCGCTGTGCCATGCCGGCGGCTCCACGCGGTGCTGTGGCGACCGGGACCCTCTGCGCTGCGTCCTGACAGCGGCCTCCGGGCTCGCGACCTGGAGACGCCCGCCCGGCCACCCTGGCTGCCGCATCTCCTGCAGGGAACGGCGTTTCCCTGACTCCGCGGCCCGCGTCTGCGCCAGCCGTGCGCGCCGAGGGTGTGCAGGCGCGGCTCCTCCCCAGATTTGCCGTCTCCGGCCTCTCTTCAGAGGGAAGCTGCCCGGACGGACAGACGGACGGACTCCCACTGGCATCCGAGACACTGTCGGGGGAGGCCAGATGGGGTCCCTCCTGCTCCAGGGACCCAGGGGTCCTCGCTGTGTGCAGCCCACAGACCTGCTTTGCAGCAGGACCGTCCCCACAGAGATGGGGGACTCGACCTCCCGGACAGACCAGCTCACCTAGACCAGCTGCCCTCGCAGCTCCTCCGGGCCCCCGGCCTTCCTCCAGCTGCGGCAGCCAACCACCCCGAAGCGGCCTGAGACAACGCCTGCCTGCGCTTTCACAGCTCTGGGACCGGAGCCCACGGTCAGCCTTGCCGAGCTGGGGTGGCGGTGTCTGCTCCGCAGGCCCCGCTGAGGCCCAGGCGTCCATCTCCCTGGCCTTCCCGCAGCTGCGTGTGCACAGCCGCCTTGGCCTGGGCGCCTTCCTCCGTCTTCAAAGCCCTCTCCCCTGCTTCCGCCCCATGTCTGCCCTGACCACACCCCACCTGCCCCTCCAGAGGACGCTCAGGAGGACCTGGCGCCCGTCGGGGTCCCCCGGCCCCAGCTCCCACCTCCCCGAGACTCTGACTCCACCTGGGAAGGTGACCCGCAGATTGCGCGGGGGCTGAGACCCGGGGTCCTTGGGTGATGGCCTGCCTCGCCCCGCGGGAGGCCTCGGAGAGGACGAGCACAGGGACAGAGCTGGCTGCGGCACTGAGCTGAGGCTCCAGAGGCCCGGGAGCATGCGACACCCCGTCCCCGGGTGTGCGCCCGCGAGCTGAGGCTCCAGAGGCCAGGGAGCACGCGACACCCCGTCCCCGGGTGTGCGTCCGCGAGCTGGAGGCTCCAGAGGCCAGGGAGCACGCGACACCCCGTCCCCGGGTGTGCGTCCGCGAGCTGAGGCTCCAGAGGCCAGGGAGCACGTGACACCCCGTCCCGGGTGTGCGCCCGCGAGCTGAGGCTCCAGAGGCCAGGGAGCACGTGACACCCCGTCCCCGGGTGGGTGTGCGCCCGCGAGCTGTAGGCTCCAGAGGCCAGGGAGCACGCGACACCCCGTCCCCGGGTGTGCGTCCGCGAGCTGAGGCTCCAGAGGCCAGGGAGCACGTGACACCCCGTCCCCGGGTGTGCGCCCGCGAGCTGTAGGCTCCAGAGGCCAGGGAGCACGCGACACCCCGTCCCCGGGTGTGCGCCCGCGAGCTGAGGCTCCAGAGGCCAGGGAGCACGCGACACCCCGTCCCCGGGTGTGCGCCCGCGAGCTGTAGGCTCCAGAGGCCCGGGAGCACGCGACACCCCGTCCCCGGGTGTGCGTCCGCGAGCTGAGGCTCCAGAGGCCAGGGAGCACGCGACACCCCGTCCCCGGGTGTGCGTCCGCGAGCTGGAGGCTCCAGAGGCCCGGGAGCACGCGACACCCCGTCCCCGGGTGTGCGTCCGCGAGCTGAGGCTCCAGAGGCCAGGGAGCACGCGACACCCCGTCCCCGGGTGTGCGTCCGCGAGCTGAGGCTCCAGAGGCCAGGGAGCACGCGACACCCCGTCCCCGGGTGTGCGTCCGCGAGCTGAGGCTCCAGAGGCCAGGGAGCACGCGACACCCCGTCCCCGGTGTGCGTCCGCGAGCTGAGGCTCCAGAGGCCAGGGAGCACGCGACACCCCGTCCCCGGGTGTGCGTCCGCGAGCTGAGGCTCCAGAGGCCAGGGAGCACGCGACACCCCGTCCCCGGGTGTGCGTCCGCGAGCTGGAGGCTCCAGAGGCCAGGGAGCACGCGACACCCCGTCCCCGGGTGTGCGTCCGCGAGCTGAGGCTCCAGAGGCCAGGGAGCACGCGACACCCCGTCCCCGGGTGTGCGTCCGCGAGCTGAGGCTCCAGAGGCCAGGGAGCACGCGACACCCCGTCCCCGGGTGTGCGTCCGCGAGCTGGAGGCTCCAGAGGCCAGGGAGCACGCGACACCCCGTCCCCGGGTGTGCGTCCGCGAGCTGGAGGCTCCAGAGGCCAGGGAGCACGCGACACCCCGTCCCCGGGTGTGCGTCCGCGAGCTGAGGCTCCAGAGGCCAGGGAGCACGCGACACCCCGTCCCCGGGTGTGCGTCCGCGAGCTGAGGCTCCAGAGGCCAGGGAGCACGCGACACCCCGTCCCCGGGTGTGCGTCCGCGAGCTGAGGCTCCAGAGGCCAGGGAGCACGCGACACCCCGTCCCCGGGTGTGCGCCCGCGAGCTGAGGCTCCAGAGGCCAGGGAGCACGCGACACCCCGTCCCCGGGTGTGCGCCGCGCGAGCTGAGGCTCCAGAGGCCGAGCTGAGGCTCCAGAGGCCAGGGAGCACGCGACACCCCGTGACCCCGTCCCCGGTGTGTGCGTCCGCGAGCTGAGGCTCCAGAGGCCAGGGAGCACGCGACACCCCGTCCCCGGGTGTGCGTCCGCGAGCTGAGGCTCCAGAGGCCAGGGAGCACGTGACACCCCGTCCCCGGTGTGTGCGCCCGCGAGCTGGAGGCTCCAGAGGCCAGGGAGCACGCGACACCCCGTCCCCGGTGTGCGCCCGCGAGCTGAGGCTCCAGAGGCCAGGGAGCACGTGACACCCCGTCCCGGGTGTGCGTCCGCGAGCTGAGGCTCCAGAGGCCCGGGAGCACGCGACACCCCGTCCCCGGGTGTGCGTCCGCGAGCTGAGGCTCCAGAGGCCAGGGAGCACGCGACACCCCGTCCCCGGGTGTGCGTCCGCGAGCTGAGGCTCCAGAGGCCAGGGAGCACGCGACACCCCGTCCCCGGGTGTGCGTCCGCGAGCTGAGGCTCCAGAGGCCAGGGAGCACGCGACACCCCGTCCCCGGGTGTGCGTCCCGCGAGCTGAGGCTCCAGAGGCCAGGGAGCACGCGACACCCCGTCCCCGGGTGTGCGTCCGCGAGCTGAGGCTCCAGAGGCCAGGGAGCACGCGACACCCCGTCCCCGGGTGTGCGCCCGCGAGCTGAGGCTCCAGAGGCCAGGGAGCACGCGACACCCCGTCCCCGGGTGTGCGTCCGCGAGCTGAGGCTCCAGAGGCCAGGGAGCACGCGACACCCCCCCGTCCCCGGGTGTGCGCCCGCGAGCTGAGGCTCCAGAGGCCAGGGAGCACGCGACACCCCGTCCCCGGGTGTGCGTCCGCGAGCTGAGGCTCCAGAGGCCAGGGAGCACGCGACACCCCGTCCCCGGGTGTGCGTCCGCGAGCTGAGGCTCCAGAGGCCAGGGAGCACGCGACACCCCGTCCCCGGGTGTGCGTCCGCGAGCTGGAGGCTCCAGAGGCCAGGGAGCACGCGACACCCCGTCCCCGGGTGTGCGTCCGCGAGCTGAGGCTCCAGAGGCCAGGGAGCACGCGACACCCCGTCCCCGGGTGTGCGTGCGTCGGAGCCGCGAGCTGAGGCTCCAGAGGCCAGGGAGCACGCGACACCCCGTCCCCGGGTGTGCGTCCGCGAGCTGAGGCTCCAGAGGCCAGGGAGCACGCGACACCCCGTCCCCGGGTGTGCGTCCGCGAGCTGAGGCTCCAGAGGCCAGGGAGCACGCGACACCCCGTCCCCGGGTGTCCCCGGGTGTGCGTCCGCGAGCTGAGGCTCCAGAGGCCAGGGAGCACGCGACACCCCGTCCCCGGGTGTGCGCCCGCGAGCTGAGGCTCCAGAGGCCAGGGAGCACGCGACACCCCGTCCCCGGGTGTGCGTCCGCGAGCTGAGGCTCCAGAGGCCAGGGAGCACGCGACACCCCGTCCCCGGGTGTGCGTCCGCGAGCTGAGGCTCCAGAGGCCAGGGAGCACGCGACACCCCGTCCCCGGGTGTGCGTCCGCGAGCTGAGGCTCCAGAGGCCAGGGAGCACGCGACACCCCGTCCCCGGGTGTGCGTCCGCGAGCTGAGGCTCCAGAGGCCAGGGAGCACGCGACACCCCGTCCCCGGGTGTGCGTCCGCGAGCTGAGGCTCCAGAGGCCAGGGAGCACGCGACACCCCGTCCCCGGGTGTGCGTCCGCGAGCTGAGGCTCCAGAGGCCAGGGAGCACGCGACACCCCGTCCCCGGGTGTGCGTCCGCGAGCTGAGGCTCCAGAGGCCAGGGAGCACGCGACACCCCGTCCCCGGGTGTGCGTCCGCGAGCTGAGGCTCCAGAGGCCAGGGAGCACGCGACACCCCGTCCCCGGGTGTGCGTCCGCGAGCTGAGGCTCCAGAGGCCAGGGAGCACGCGACACCCCGTCCCCGGGTGTGCGTCCAGAGGCGAGCTGGAGGCTCCAGAGGCCAGGGAGCACGCGACACCCCGTCCCCGGGTGTGCGTCCGCGAGCTGAGGCTCCAGAGGCCAGGGAGCACGCGACACCCCGTCCCCGGGTGTGCGTCCGCGAGCTGAGGCTCCAGAGGCCAGGGAGCACGCGACACCCCGTCCCCGGGTGTGCGTCCGCGAGCTGAGGCTCCAGAGGCCAGCACGCGACACACCCCGTCCCCGGGTGTGCGTCCGCGAGCACAGAGGCAGGGAGCACGCGACACCCCGTCCCCGGGTGTGCGTCCGCGAGCTGAGGCTCCAGAGGCCAGGGAGCACGCGACACCCCGTCCCCGGGTGTGCGTCCGCGAGCTGAGGCTCCAGAGGCCAGGGAGCACGCGACACCCCGTCCCCGGGTGTGCGTCCGCGAGCTGAGGCTCCAGAGGCCAGGGAGCACGCGACACCCCGTCCCGGGTGTGCGTCCGCGAGCTGAGGCTCCAGAGGCCAGGGAGCACGCGACACCCCGTCCCCGGGTGTGCGTCCGCGAGCTGAGGCTCCAGAGGCCAGGGAGCACGCGACACCCCGTCCCCGGGTGTGCGTCCGCGAGCTGAGGCTCCAGAGGCCAGGGAGCACGCGACACCCCGTCCCCGAGGTGTGCGTCCGCGAGCTGAGGCTCCAGAGGCCAGGGAGCACGCGACACCCCGTCCCCGGGGTGTGCGTCCAGAGGCCAGGGAGCTGAGGCGTCCAGAGGGCCAGGGAGCACGGAGACGCGACACCCCGTCCCCGAGTGTGCGTCCGCGAGCTGAGGCTCCAGAGGCCAGGGAGCACGCGACACCCCGTCCCCGGGTGTGCGTCCGCGAGCTGAGGCTCCAGAGGCCAGGGAGCACGCGACACCCCGTCCCCGGGTGTGCGTCCGCGAGCTGAGGCTCCAGAGGCCAGGGAGCACGCGACACCCCGTCCCCGGGTGTGCGTCCGCGAGCTGAGGCTCCAGAGGCCAGGGAGCACGCGACACCGTCCCCCGTGCCCCCGGGTGTGCGTCCGCGAGCTGAGGCTCCAGAGGCCAGGGAGCACGCGACACCCCGTCCCCGGGTGTGCGTCCGCGAGCTGAGGCTCCAGAGGCCCGGGAGCACGCGACCCCGTCCCCACCCCGTCCCCGGGCACGCGGTGTGCGTCCCGCGAGCTGGAGGCTCCAGAGGCCAGGGAGCACGCGACACCCCGTCCCCGGGTGTGCGTCCGCGAGCTGAGGCTCCAGAGGCCGGGAGCACGCGACACCCCGTCCCCGGGTGTGCGCCCGCGAGCTGAGGCTCCAGAGGCCAGGGAGCACGCGACACCCCGTCCCCGGGTGTGCGTCCGCGAGCTGAGGCTCCAGAGGCCAGGGAGCACGCGACACCCCGTCCCCGGGTGTGCGTCCGCGAGCTGAGGCTCCAGAGGCCCGGGAGCACGCGACACCCCGTCCCCGGGTGTGCGTCCGCGAGCTGAGGCTCCAGAGGCCAGGGAGCACGCGACACCCCGTCCCCGGGTGTGCGTCCCGCGAGCTGAGGCTCCAGAGGCCAGGGAGCACGCGACACCCCGTCCCCCCGGGTGTGCGTCCGCGAGCTGAGGCTCCAGAGGCCAGGGAGCACGCGACACCCCGTCCCCGGGTGTGCGTCCAGAGGCCCGCGAGCTGAGGCTCCAGAGGCCAGGGAGCACGCGACACCCCGTCCCCGAGTGTGCGTCCGCGAGCTGAGGCTCCAGAGGCCAGGGAGCACGCGACACCCCGTCCCCGAGTGTGTGCGTCCGCGAGCTGAGGCTCCAGAGGCCAGGGAGCACGCGACACCCCGTCCCCGGTGTGTGCGTCCGCGAGCTGAGGCTCCAGAGGCCAGGGGAGGGAGCACTGAGGTCCAGAGGGCCCGGGAGCACGCGACACCCCGTCCCCGGGTGTGCGTCCGCGAGCTGAGGCTCCAGAGGCCAGGGAGCACGCGACACCCCGTCCCCGGGTGTGCGTCCGCGAGCTGAGGCTCCAGAGGCCAGGGAGCACGTGACACCCCGTCCCCGGGTGTGCGTCCCGCGAGCTGAGGCTCCAGAGGCCAGGGAGCACGCGACACCCCGTCCCCGAGCGTGCGTCCGCGAGCTGAGGCTCCAGAGGCCCGGGAGCACGCGACACCCCGTCCCCGGGTGTGCGCCCGCGAGCTGAGGCTCCAGAGGCCCGGGAGCACGCGACACCCCGTCCCCGGGTGTGCGTCCGCGAGCTGAGGCTCCAGAGGCCGGGAGCACGCGACACCCCGTCCCCGGGTGTGCGTCCGCGAGCTGAGGCTCCAGAGGCCAGGGAGCACGCGACACCCCGTCCCCGGGTGTGCGTCCGCGAGCTGAGGCTCCAGAGGCCAGGGAGCACGCGACACCCCGTCCCCGGGTGTGCGTCCGCGAGCTGAGGCTCCAGAGGCCCGGGAGCACGCGACACCCCGTCCCCGGGTGTGCGTCCGCGAGCTGAGGCTCCAGAGGCCCGGGAGCACGCGACACCCCGTCCCCGGGTGTGCGTCCGCGAGCTGAGGCTCCAGAGGCCAGGGAGCACGCGACACCCCGTCCCCGAGTGTGCGTCCGCGAGCTGGAGGCTCCAGAGGCCAGGGAGCAACGCGACACCCCGTCCCCGATGTGCGTCGCGAGCTGAGGCTCCAGAGGCCAGGGAGCACGCGACACCCCGTCCCCGGGTGTGCGTCCGCGAGCTGAGGCTCCAGAGGCCAGGGAGCACGCGACACCCCCCGTCCCCGGGTGTGCGTCCGCGAGCTGAGGCTCCAGAGGCCAGGGAGCACGCGACACCCCGTCCCCGGGTGTGCGTCCGCGAGCTGAGGCTCCAGAGGCCAGGGAGCACGCGCGACACCCCGTCCCCGGGTGTGCGTCCGCGAGCTGAGGCTCCAGAGGCCAGGGAGCACGCGACACCCCGTCCCCGGGTGTGCGTCCGCGAGCTGAGGCTCCAGAGGCCAGGGAGCACGTGACACCCCGTCCCCAGGTGTGCGTCCGCGAGCTGAGGCTCCAGAGGCCAGGGAGCACGCGACACCCCGTCCCCGGGTGTGCGCCCGCGAGCTGAGGCTCCAGAGGCCCGGGAGCACGCGACACCCCGTCCCCGGGTGTGCGCCCGCGAGCTGAGGCTCCAGAGGCCCGGGAGCACGCGACACCCCGTCCCCGGGTGTGCGCCCGCGAGCTGGAGGCTCCAGAGGCCCGGGAGCACGTGACACCCCGTCCCCGGGTGTGCGTCCGCGAGCTGGAGGCTCCTCATGGGGCCCACGCACACTCCAGAGGCTGACTCGGCAGGCGGGGCGGGGCCCCAGGGGTCCCGGGGACCCTGACGTTGCTGGTCCGGGGACCACCTGCGGAGGACCACTGACCCAGACACAAGGAGCCAGACAGGCCCGCGCCCAGCGCGTGCTTTTCTCTGTGTGGAAGGCGGGTGCTCGTTGACTGTGACGTGGAGGAGATGCTCCGGGCCGAGCCGCCCTGGCCGGAGAAGGCCAGCGGTGCTGCCGGACCCGTGACCTGGGCCAGCTCCTCACGTGACGAGGACTGTGCAAGTAGGTTAAAAACGTCCCTTTTGTTTAACGAATGAATTGTAGGGAGGAAGGCAGGTCTCAGATCTGAAGAGGAGGTTGAGACTCCGGTCAATCTTTCTAGATCCTCAGGGGCAAATCCTGGCTTTAAAATGTCCAGATGAGTCGACTGTATGCATCCATGCAGGTGTTTCTCTCTGTTGCCCGGAGTCGACTGTATGCATCCGTGCAGGTGTTCTCTCTGTTGCCCGGAGTCGACTGTATGCATCCGTGCAGGTGTTCTCTGTTGCCCGGAGTCGACTGTATGCATCCATGCAGGTGTTCTCTCTGTTGCCCAGAGTCGACTGTATGCATCCATGCAGGTGTTCTCTCTGTTGCCCGGAGTCGACTGTATGCATCCATGCAGGTGTTCTCTCTGTTGCCCAGAGTCGACTGTATGCATCCATGCAGGTGTTCTCTGTTGCCCGGAGTCGACTGTATGCATCCATGCAGGTGTTCTCTCTGTTGCCCAGAGTCGACTGTATGCATCCATGCAGGTGTTCTCTCTGTTGCCCGGAGTCGACTGTATGCATCCATGCAGGTGTTCTCTCTGTTGCCCAGAGTCGACTGTATGCATCCATGCAGGTGTTCTCTCTGTTGCCCGGAGTCGACTGTATGCATCCATGCAGGTGTTCTCTCTGTTGCCCGGAGTCGACTGTATGCATCCATGCAGGTGTTCTCTCTGTTGCCCGGAGTCGACTGTATGCATCCGTGCAGTGTGCTCTCTGTTGCCCGGAGTCGACTGCATCCATGCAGGTGCTCTCCTGTTGCCCGGAGTCGACTGTATGCATCCATGCAGGTGCTCTCTCTGTTGCCCAGAGTCGACTGTATGCATCCATGCAGGTGCTCTCTCTGTTGCCCGGAGTCGACTGTATGCATCCATGCAGGTGTTCTCTCTGTTGCCCGGAGTCGTGTATGCATCCATGCAGGTGCTCTCTGTTGCCCGGAGTCGCACAGACGTGGTGGTGCTTTCGCCTCCCGCAGTGTGAGTGTGTGCTTTCCACGTAGCTGTGTAATACACAGTTACAAATGCTACTTAATAGTTAGGGGAATTTTTATTTCTGTTTTTAAAAAGCATGATTTTCTTATTACTAAGCTTACATCTTGTTAATAAAATCCTCTGTGACAATGTAAAGACTGACTGCCTCGTTTCTGAAGAAGTGATTCGATTTCCAAAATCATACAATCTAAAAATAAAATGAGACCTTTTCATTTTATCTTACTGATCATGACCAACACATATAGGTGTTTCATTGCAGAGAGCGCATCAGACTGAGGACCGTGAAGACGCACAGGAAGTGTGAACAGTGAAGTTCTGCAGAGACGACACAAACAAGAGAGAATGCGGCTCCTGGTGGAGATGTCCTTCCTGCTGTCCCCCTGTGGCGAGAGCGCCCTGCGGCTCGATGTTCATGACCATCTCCAACTTCCCTTTGCCAAGTGAGTGGTGGCGGCCACTTCCCGAGAACTCTGCCCCGCCTCACCTCAGAGCACACCATCATCGCACGTCCAAAGTGAGGTGTGGGGTGATAAATGAGCAGAACCCTATCTCAGGAAAGAGTGTCCCCACCTGTCTTTTCATTTGGGGCTCAATCTCAATAAGAATAAAAGACACAGGTGCTAGAGTCATAGACTAGTGACACTACCCTGCAAGTCGGCCACACAGTTCTTTCGTGATAACTTCATCACCAATGGATGAATCGTCTTCTGTATCATCAGCTTAAAATCCCACCTGGGGACCACGTCCTGCTGCTGTCCTAAGATTCCTGACTGTAAATGTGAATCTGGGAGACTACACGTTCACTTCCTGAATGTCCATTCTGGACAGAAATATCAAGTCCCCCTGGTTCTTTGTGTCACCGCAGGCTACGTCACACTCAAGCCTGTCTCCCTAGGTGTGCTCCTTCTCCACCTCACCACGTGACGCACGTCAGGTCACAGTGATGGGCCTTCTAGGGACCTGGTGACTGCAAGAGGCGCGCAGCTGTTCCTCGCACGCCAGGGACCTGGGGGTCAGTTGGATCCCCATCCAGGGGCAGCTGCGTGGGCCAGGCCCACCTGGCCATGCACAGGAGCTCCGTGTCTGGGCTGTCCCTCTCCACGTGCCGGGGTGGGAGTGAGCCCCGTGCTCCCGGGGGTGCATTCACGCTTCCTATTGGATTCTCCCAAGAGAGGAAGTGGGAGGGGTGCGCCGTGAAGCCCGCATGTCCTCCACCTCTGACGCACCTCAGCTCCTCACCACCTGCCGGCCCCGTGAGGTGCCCACACTGTGCTGACCCCACTGTGGGAAGGTGATTGTTGTCCCAGCAGCTTTGATCTCCAAAACCCCACAGTGAAGGCGCGCCTCTGCAGCAGCTGCTGATGAACCTAGAACCCCACAGAGGTGCGAGCGGGGCTGCCAGGGAGGGCACCCGCCCCACAGCCACGGGCTCCTGCCTGGGAAGCATCCTGTGAACCAGGGAGAGTGCCCAGGTGTGGGGATGTGCGCTGCCATCAACAGCAACAGCCACACACTGGCCCCGAAAGGAACAAGAAAACAGAATGGCACGGAATGGCAAAATCAACCCAGAAAACAAGATAAGAATTGGAACAAGATCTTCTCCAATCTTCAATGACACGGGAGGGAGCATGTGCTCCAAGGGTGGCGAACTCGGAGGAGAGATGCCAAGTTCAAGGAAGAAAAAGAGCAAAGCACTGAACCTGTGAGGCCATATCACAAGCATTGATTAAAATAAAAACTTGATTAAAATAAAAGTATTGATTAAAATAAAATAAATGAAAAGTGTGTGTGTTTGGGGGTTCTCATAAAAACATAGGGAGAGCAGTAGAGGAGAGGACCTCAGGGTGGGGGAGAGGGACAGGGAAATCCTGGGAGTGATACTGGGCAGATCATGTTGTTCTATTTTGTGCGTGTACAAATATATAACAACAAATCCCACCATTATGTGTGACTATGATGCACCAATCAAAAGTGTGGAAAATAGAAAAAAGAAAACGTTTTCAAAGGATTAGAGACAAAAAGCTGTGTGCTGATGCCATGGCCACACCTGTGATCCCACTACTCAGGAGGCTGAGGCAGGACGACCACAAGTTCAAGGCCAGCCTGTGACACGTAGCAAGAACCTGTCTCAACATAGGCTGGGGACGTGGCTCAGCGGTAGAGTGCTGCTGTTTTCAATCTTCAGCATCAACTCAGAGAGAGAGAGAGAGGGAGAGAGAGAGAGAGAGAGAGAGAGGGCTGGGGATGTGGCTCAGCGGTAGAGTGCTGCTGTTTTCAATCTTCAGTATTAACTCAGAAAGAAAGAGAGAGAGAGAGGGAGAGAGAGAGAGAGAGAGGGAGAGGGCTGGAGTTGTGGCTCAGCGGTAGAGTGCTGCTGTTTTCAATCTTCAGTATTAACTCAGAAAGAAAAGAGAGAGAGAGAGGGAGAGAGAGAGAGAGAGAGAGGGAGAGGGCTGGAGTTGTGGCTCAGCGGTAGAGTGCTGCTGTTTTCAATCTTCAGCATCAACTGGGGGGTGGGGGGGGAGGGCTGGGGTTGTGGCTCAGCGGTAGATGCTGCTGTTTTCAATCTTCAGCATCAACTGGGGGGGGGGGAGGGAGAGGGCTGGGGTTGTGGCTCAGCGGTAGCGCGCTTGCCTAGCACATGTGAGGCCCTGGCTTCGATCCTCAGCACCACATAAAAATAAATAAATAAAATAAAGGTATTGTGCCTAACCACAACTAAAAAATAAAATATTTGAAAGAAAGAAAGTGCCGTGATCAGGAAGGAGCCAACTGAAACGCAACAGAGGTATTATTTGCATTTTCAGTGAGATCAAGTGAACAACAGCAAAATAACTATTTAAAAGCGTAATAGAGAAAGCCTTTTCTAAAATAAAAGAGCATCTGACTTTCAACATTGAAGGGCACGCAGCACATCCAGAGAATGACGCACCGGCCAGCACCTCCCTAGTCCTCCTGCAGCTGAGTGAGGGGTGGAGAGAGCAGGGGGGCCGAAGGGACGCAGAGGGACTCCCCGAGCTGTGCGGAGGCGCAGGCCAGGTGACATGCAAGTGGGGCAGAGTTGGCAGGTTCCAGTCTCACGGGCCAATCTCGGGGCGCAGGTTCCCTGCCTGCCTGCAGCCGTCCCCAGAGGGGCGAGAGGGGCGTGAACACAGAGCCACAGCAGGGGGGCGCAGACGGGGCAGCGGCTGGCTCTCACGGGCAGGCTCAGGCTCCGCGGTGACAGCAATGTCCTCATCACTCAGGGGAAGGAGAAGAAACTCCTGTTTCCTGACACAGGCGGTGAAAGACAAAGCAAGAGAGTGCCAGCAGAGTCCCGGGGTCCAAGCCCAGGCCCTGCGCTTGGCTCGGCCCATCCAGCAGGCGTCGGGGGCCGAGAGGCCTGGGCAGCTCCGGGGCGCTGGAAGCTCGCCGGCCTGGCTGGGCCTTGGCTCGTGTTCTGAGTCCTAAGATGGCTTTTCAAGAAGCATCTGGCTCAGTCAACACTCTGCCAACTCCGCTCTGGCAAACTCAGTGGCAAACAGACAATTTAGGCTTCTAAAACTGCACAAAGATCTCCAGCAGGTCTGACATTAAAGATGCCTTCCAACTTGACGGAGGGGCCACTTGTCGATTTTGGCTTTTTCTTCTGAAATTTTGAAACTACAACCAAACATTGTTGCCAAAGTCAGTAGCCAGGGCCTCCCCCCCACGTTCATGGGTGAGTTTTTCCATTTCCGGGTCCCACATTGGGTCTGTGATCCGCCTGGGGACGGTTCTTGGTGGACATAAGGTGGACATCCAGCTTCCTCTCCCTGGGGAGACCAGTTCTCCCACCGATTACAGAGACTGGCCTCCCCAGTGTGTCTCCTTGGTGGCCTTGTAGAAGGAGTTGACCACACGTGCTGTGCGGGTTTGCTTCTGGGCTACTTTGGCCCACGGGCCTCGGTGCTGGTTTAAGGCAGTGCCGTGGCGTTCTGGTTGCTACACCGTGGAAGGTCGTCTGAAATCAGCAAGTGTGATGCCTTTGGCTTTGTTCCTCTTACTCAAGATTATTTTGGCTGTTTGGGATCCTTCGTGGTTCAATATGAATTTTTAAATATTTTCTATTTCTGTGAAAATGCCATTGGAATTTTGATAGGGATTGTGTGAATCAGTGCATGGTTATATTTAATGATATCAATTTTCCCAATTCAAGACAGAGCAGTGGCCAACAGTTATGTGAAAAGAAAAAATGCCAACATTATTACTCACAGGGGAAATGCAAACTAGAGGGAGCTATGGCTCACACCAGTCAGCATGGCTGATGACAGAGAAAAGCCCGTGGGAACCAGTAGAGTGGTTCCTCAAAAGATCAATAATGTAGCCACACATGACCCAGCCCGCCTGCTTCTGATATTTCCCCAAAGGAAACAAACTCTGCACACAGTAGGAATATGTGCACAGGCCGGTTGCATGTCTTCTCGACATCCAAGGTGTGGAGACACTGAGAGTCACACAGAGATGGGTGAGCACAGGAGCAGTTGGGTACTCAGACCCAGAGGAACAGTACTCAGCCTTTAAAAAGCAGAAAAGTCAATGTGGAAGAACCTGGAGAAGGTCATGCTAAAGGAAAAATCCCAACACAGAAAGATAAGTACTTAACCAACTTGCTGATGAGTCGAGAGTTTTTTTAGAAATTTATAATGACCATTTTTATTTAATCAGATACCATCGGTTAAGATGCACTGTATCATCGCAAAGAAAACCACTACCCATGAAACTACAACCTGATGCCTTGTATCACAGAAAGCATTTATTTTTTATTTATTAAAACAGTGCTCTTAAAAGATTTTTGTCACACCAGTCTTGTGTGTATGTGAAGGATGTGGGAATCAGCTGGTCAAGTTACAACTATCACTTCAGATTCTGAGCCCAGCCTTTCTGAATCACTGCTCACGTCCCCGTCCTCGCAGTCTGCATTCGCCCACGTGACATGGCCTCGGCATCTTCAAGAGGACCGGCGATGCAGCATTTCTTGAAAGAATGCTCCACCACTATCTTCGGTTTGATGTCAGGGGGAAGCTTTGGACAAAACAACGTCTGATGTCTTAATGACAGTCCAGCTCGATGCATGAATCGGTCTCACCAGCCTCTTGTTGCTTTAGATTTTGTTTCATGGATTCCGAGGGTTTTGGCAATTTCCCCTGCCTTTGACTGCATTGCTTGGCGTGTGATAGGCAATCCTTTAGCACATGCCTCACTGAAAAAATGTAGTACAGCTTCATCTACTTGTGGGTATCTTCCTTTCTTAGGTCCCTGTAAAACATTTTGTGGTTGCTTTGCAAGAAAATATGGAATTTCGATCATTCCTCCAATGTCCAATATCTGCTTCACTAATATCAAATGCACGCCCGCTGCTCTGTTTCCATGCTTTCCTGCATGTACAATAACCCTGCGTTTTAATGCTGAGTCATAGTGTAATTGTTTTGAAGACATTTTAAAATGCCAATTAAACCTGACACATTTGATACCAATAATGCATATGTCAGTTAAGGGGATGCCACTAAAAGTTGTAAATTCACACATGCACAAGCTAGGATAATTATGTGACTATCCTGGCTGACAGTAATGAGATGCATCCCACTTTCAGCCAAGTTAAAACATGAAGAATACATTATGAATATGAAAATATGTTTTTCAAGCTTGAAATGTTTACCAGATCTACACCAGTGCAAACAAACAAAAAACCCCAAGAGCCAAGAAATAAGTGTGTTGAGTAGAAAGCTAGTGAAACAAAATCTCTAAGATGAAATTTGCAATGGCCCAATTTGGTTTTAATTCCCTTTATCGCTATATGGATCACATGTAGATTTTCTGAACTGGATATGAAATCCAAGCACAAATGTTCTTCAGTCATTTAGCATATTTCAAAGCCAAGTCACTAAGACAGAGGCTCACAATTGCCTTTCCTCGTTTACTAATAACGGACCCCGTCTGGGGTCAATGGCCTTCATCGGCAGGTGCCCTCCTTTGGAAGGCGGTGGGGCCAACCGGGGAGCTGGAGCCGGCCTCCGCCTCGCAGCCTGCGGGAGCAGGTCCGCCCGCTGTGAACAGCGCCCTCCTGGGCTCCCTGAACCTGGGTCCCGCTGCGCCCACTCCAGGGGCCTCACTGCAGGAGAGGCCCGAGGCCGAGGAGGGAGGCGGAGAGTGGCTCACCGGGGCACCTTGAGGAGCGGGCGGGAAGCGAGGGTCCACGGACCCCCGAGGGGCCGTTTCCCTCAAGCCAGCCTCTGCCTGCCTGCTGCACTCGGGTGGTTGGCAACGGCTGTCGCAGTGAACTTCAGGGCTAGGAGTTTTCCGCTGGAGATTTAAAACACGGCCCAGCAAAGGTCCTCCTAGGATGGACCCGTCACAGCCGTCGCCCACCCACGGGCCTGAACTTTGGAGGGCGAGGTCAGAGGCTACCACCTGCTTGACATGGTCAGTGCGACTCCCCACTCAGGACTCCCTGCCCCTGTGCACTGGTGCCCCGTGCCCTGGGCACATCTCCTGGATCAGTGCCCGTCCCCGCCCCCGGCCAGCGCAGGCCACTCCCAGCGGCTCCTGCCCTTAGGCTGTTAGCAGGGTGTGCTTGCCCAGCCTCACAGGGGCTGCTTCCTTGAGATGGCTCCCTCGAGTTGACCCTCAGCTGGAAGCGTCAGCAGTGCTTCTCTCACGCGGGACTCCACAGCCTCTACAGATCAGGCCCAGCGCCGCGCACGTGCCAGCGCAGAGTGCTGTAGCACAGGGTCACCCTGGGATTCGGTCCTCGTGATCCACTAGGTGTCCATCTAGATGGCCCATTAACGGTTCCTAATCTGCATCACCTGACCTGGTCGCGTGTCGCTTCAGGTGATGATTGTTGGTTGTTTACTTAAGTCGTCTGTGACGCTGCCACGAGTGCTCTCAGCGCCCGGCAGTACTGCAGAAGACGCAGTGGACGTCCTCGAGACGGCTGGGGGCCTGGGGTGCCAGGCCGTGGGAGCCACGGGCTCCCTCTCTGCCCCAGAGACTCCTGACTCCAGGCTGGGGTCCCGCTGACAGGCGCAGGAAGCACCAGCCTTCCGCTACCCCTGCCCACAGCTGCCCGTCCTGCGCAGCGCGCCTCCACCCTGCGGGGCTGTCTGTGGCCGGGGCAGCTCCTGGCAGGCGGGCGCTGGCAAGCATGCCTGCAGGTGGCATCCTCAGTCTGGGCACGGGAGGCGGGGGCTCAGGAGGGAGGTCGAGCACACCGAGGGGCTCACCCAGCAGGGGCTGCTCGTTGGAGGACCCAGGGACCTCCGTGGCGAGGCCTCTGCCAGGCAGAGTGCTCACACATGCCTTAAAACAGAGCTGGCCAGCCTGGGGGCCAGTGGCCTCCTCTCAGCCCTCGTCCTCCTCTCCACTCTGGCCACAGCTTTCTCCCTGAAGCCCTCTTCTGTGGGCTCCCTTGTCACCTGCTGGCCTGTGCCCTCCAACGCGGCTGCTTGCCACCTCCGTGCAGCCTCAGCACTGGGTGCCGCAGCCCCAGGTCCACCCTCCGACCCACCCACGCCCCTGACCTGGGCGACCTGTCCATGGCTTGTGCGCAGGGCATTGCCGGCTTGGTGACGCTCACTTCTGTCCTCGGGCCCCACCTTTCTGCTGACCCCAGACTCCTCCACTGCCGCTGTGCACGTGCAGGTCAGGGGGCAGGTCAGGGGGCAGGTCAGGGGGCAGGTCAGCCTGGGCAGAGCCAGAGCCGGTGTCGGTGCTGTCCTCAGCAGGGGAGGCAGCTCAGCGCTGCGGGAGGCCGAGGCTCCGGGGGACCCGTCCACAGCCTGCCCTCCGCCTGGGCCCAGCGCAGACTCAGCTCCAGGTAGAGGAAGAGCCCGGCCGCACCAGCCGGAGGGTGGCTGGAGAGTGGGGGCAGCTGGCTCAGGAAGGGGGGGCCCCAGAGCACGTGCACGCAGGAGCGCGGGGTGGGCACAGCGTCCCACAGCCAATGCCCAGCACCACCACGCCCCAGGTCTGATCGCTCTGTCCATGATGGATGTCCACTGTAGAAATGACTAGTACCACAAACACATCTGATATTATGTGAACACAGAACATATTGGAGATTAGAATTGATATTCAATATAGTAAAAGCATTAGTGCATCAGCCATACGTGAGCATGTTAGCAGATATTTAAATATAGCAACAGAGGCACATGGATGATTGTCTTAATGCAGATGTTGACAAGTCAGTCTTCCTAAGGGTCTCCTTAAATGGCCCTGAAGACCCTTCTCCACAAGTTTGAAGCGGGTGGGCTAGAAGCTGTGTCACCGTGGGACGGGCTTTGGTTCCATTTGGTGCCACCTTACACACAGGGCACAGCTCCTTTGGGTCTTCCCAGAGCGCAGTTGACCACGGAGCAAGCGTGTGTGTCTGGGGCGATCTCAGGGGGCCACACTGCTCAGGGCTTCAAACCTGGGTCAGGAGCCAGGGGCGTGGGGTGCCGCGAGCCACGTGCCACCAGCCAGGTCCCCCAAGGTGGGCAGCGGCCGTCCACAGGTCTGCTGGTCACTTGTCCCGCCGTGGCTCCTGGTGTCTCACGCAGGGCAGCAACATGCAACTCTCATACTACGGGAATCTCTGTTTTGTAGCGCTCCAGGGTGGCGGAGACCCAGAGAAGGAGGCCACATTTTTCCAGGGGCTCTGCTCGGGGTGCTGAGTGGGGTGGGCCAGGAAGAGGCAGGCTCCACGGCCCACGCCAGCCTGCCTCCTTCCCAGAGACTCTCGGCACTGGCGTTCGCTGGGAATCCAGACTTACTCTGAACTGGCCACCTGCCCACACGAGCGCACACGTCCACCATCTCTTCATCCCAGACAGGAATGAAGTCCCGCGGGTAAGTGGCGGACCCACAGAGCACTGGACTGTTTTTGGTGAAATTTCCCTGCAAGAATGCTGAGGAGGGGGAAGAGGCAGGTGAAGAACCGTAAATCTCCGTCCTCTGTTTCTTTCTTTACCTTCTTTAGAGAACTGTGTAGAGCCACTGAAGCTGCCAGGCCCTGAAGGCTCGGAGCCGCCGGGAGCGTCCCCACACACACCAGGCTGCAGGGACAGGCCCGCAGCACGTGCACAGAACAAAGCACAGGAAATTAAAACACTCTGAGCTCCTACTGGGACAGACTGACACCCTACAACACTTTCGTAATTGAGTTTTGTGTGTGTTATTGTCTTATTATCTGCAAAATTGAGCTGATAGGTGCAACATGCCGAACGCTGAGGAATAGCGAACACAGAAAAACAATATGCACATGAAGTAACTCTGGAAATGTAAAATATAAAAAGGGATCATAAAGTATATTAGAATCTCACAATTATGCAAACTAACACAACCAAAGGGGTTTGGCTACAGTTTATTTGCATTTTAATTTAGTTTTTCCTCATGTAGTAATCAGGTAGGGATATGCCTTATGGGTACAAGGAAGACATTTTTAAATGAATAAGGGTATAATGAGGAATATAGACACTCAACGGGGGCTGCTATCAAATTTAAAAAAAAAGAAGAATCTAATAATGTGGAGTGCTACAGGGAGGCAATTTAGATGCTAAATTGCAGCCCTTTGCTTTGGCCAAGGCAGGCGTCTTGGGCCACCAAATAATGAACACATGTTATTAGATCAAAGTTAAAGTACATTTGTCAAAAGTGAAAAACAGCAAAGCAATATTTAGGGTACTCCTATTCTGAGAATTTAATCTTTATCCTAGTAAATAGACCACAAAGGCCTTTAGGGTTAAAGCAGAAAGGAACCTGGTCGTAACCTCCTTACCTGCCTGTCGACGGAGATGCCCTGTGGCCAGTGGGCATCACGCAGAGGAGGTGGCTGGGAGGGTGGCAGTGCTGCCCCAGGGAGGGCAGCTGGCAGTGCTGGGCGGAGGGCGACCTTCCCAAGCCTCCTTGGCTGGCAAGCCTCCGCAGACTCGAGCCGAGGAGGCCTGCCCCATGGACTTCAGAGGTGGCATTTTGCTCTTGCCGGTCATGAGGCCTGGGATCAGAGCGTGCTTAGGGAGCCACCCGTCCACGTCACCGCCAGGCTGCTAGAGAGGAGGACGCTGTTAGGTTCAAGAAGAAAAATGACTCCTACAGTAGAAGCTGCTGTTTTAATTAACAGAATTAAAACTAGGTTGCAAAGGATGGCCCTAAAGCCAGGCTGGGCTCGTCACACCCGTATGTCCCCCGTCCACCAAGCAGGATAGGTTTTGGAACCCACATGATCCTAACGAGCCCAGATACCCAGGTGAGCTAGGATGCCCAGGTGGGTCCCTGTCCAAGACACCCTTCATTCTATCTCTGATAATTCCAAGAATTAGAGATAAAATCAGGAAAGCCTCAAATATAAATGCTGTGGTGTGCTATCACATTCAAGGAAGGGCTGGCTTTGGCTATTTTTGGCAGTTGTGTGATCCGGACCTGGGGTGTCCTCCTTAAGGCTCATGTTTAGGCTGCGCAGCGACGTTCAGAGGTGCAGCGATGGATCCCGAGGGCTCTGGCCCCACCACCGGGTGGATGCCCTCGATGGGCTAGTGATCTGAATGGGCTCCTGGGAAGTGGCTGTGGGCAGGGGCGTGGCAGAAGGAAGGCAGTCAGTGGAGGCGAGGCCTGGGACTACACCTGCCCCGGTCCCCTCCCTCTCTCTCTCCCGCCCCCTCTCTGCTTCCCAGCTGCCGTGAGCTGAGCATTTTTGTTCCTCTCAGGTGCAGATGCATAAATAGAATGTGAGCTACACCCCACAGCAACATGAATCACGCTTCTGAATTCACTTTCTTTTTTAAAAAAGGAGCAGTTACGACATTTTTATGATCAGATAATTACTATTTATTAACTTAATTAATTTGGAAAATGTATGCAAAAGCAAAAGAAACTAAAAATGATGCGTAATTTTCAACCACTCAGTCTCTTAAAAGTCTGTGCTTGATACACGTGTTTCCCGTGAGCATGTGAACACGCACTCGTGCACACACCCCAACTGAGGTTCTTTTTGTCAACTGACCATCACAAGCACGTGGCCGCAGCCATCAGTGGGATCACCGTGAAGTGGGACCCGGGAGGCCACACCCTGTCTGCCTGCCTCCACCTGCTGCCAACAACCAGAGATGGCTGAGGCCGTCTCAGCCCGGCTGTCCTGGGCGGCCCCTGAGTGACGGCGTGGTCACAGAGCACCTCGTCTCCCAGTGCACGGCCATGCTACCGGGGCGCTGGACACAGTGGTTCCAAGCCTGTCGCCCAGGGAAGTGCCTGGGGGGACGTGTTCTGCCCAGACGCATCTCGTAAAGGCCTCGGGGGACAGGCACCGGCAAGAGCAGGCCATGACGTCTGTGGAAAGACCCGGAAGGTTCCACGGCAGCAGCGCCCAGCAGCTGCTCCCCAGAGGCTTTGCTGCTCTGCGGGCCCAGAGTGAGCGCGGCAGAGGACAGGGAGGCTGCATGGCCCGTCCCGCCGGGAAGTCACGGACCTTCTGATTCCTCATCTCCTTGCAGAAATGTGCAGTCTGTCCACATCTCGGTTTCATTCTACAGACGTTCCCTGCCATCTGTGGGCCTGTGGAATTCCCAGGGTCTTGCTCCTCGGACGCCGCTGCTGTGCTGCCCTTCCCGGTTCTCCTGGGACGCGCAGCTCTGCACACTTTGGCCCCACCTGGGCCTGCTCCCAGCGCAGGGTTCAGCTCTCCATCACCGCGTGGGTGCCTCTCGCCCGTGACGCCCGGTGCCAGAGAGTGGCGTGCCCACGGTACCTCGGTCCTACACCCGGCCTCCCCTCGCCTCTGGGACGCAGCCCTGATGATCGCCCCTGTCCAGGCCTCGAGCTCTCTTCCGTGGGTGAGGCTGCTCCTACTCTACCAAGGGTCCCAGCGGTTAAATGTCAGAGAAAGATCTGGAGCTCGCTCCTCCATCCTGCCCGGCTGTTTGGGGGCTCTGGCTCTGAAAGGTGCCGTGCTGGCAAGACGCGGGGCGGAGAGAGAGGACCCTGCTGGCTGAGCGCCACAGCTCTCCGTGGAGCTCGGGGCGCAGGGTGGAGGGCTCCTGCCCAGCGGCCCCCGTCTCCACTCCCGGGCAGACCAGGCAGGGCGGGCTCCCTGCACTTCCGTTACCCTCTCAGGGGCTGGGTCTGCCGTCTCCACCAGCCCAGAGTTGAGGGACAGGACACAGACGGCAAGCCAGCAGCAGGTCACTGTAAAAGCGACAGAGAAGACTTCTCTGAGGAGAAGGGGCCCTGGGGCCGGTGGGGGGTTGCCTGTTCTTTCACGGTCTCTGACCTTCCTCCTTTATCTCCTCCCCTGTCCACGCTCTCCTCTATTGTTTATTGGTGTCCCCTCTGCCCACGTGCCTGAATGGGTCCCCCACTGGTGTCCATGAGCACTTTCATCAAGCAGCAAGTCGACCTCCTCGGAGACCCTCTCCGAGCCCCTTGGTCTCGGTCCTGCCCTGACGGCCTCGCTGGCCCCCCTGCCCTGGCTGCCCACGCCCTCTGCAGCTCTCTCCCTTCACCAGCCTGGGCATCTGAGATGGTAAAGATTTCTCCTGGTTGGGGACACCAGAATTTCTATTAGCTTTTATTAGTAACATTTCGAAGTGTCTAGCTTTTCCTGTGAGATAACAATGTTTTTTTAGTGAAAATGAGAAAACAAATGTATTTAGAATTGACTATCAAAACAATCTCACTTGGTAAATTGTTTGATTTGCCTGATTTAATGCAATGTATTATACCACAGATAATCACAAATACATAATTTATTCAACTTTTAAATAATTTAAAAACAAGGCCTAGCAAGCCAAGAAGGAGTTAACGGCATTCTGACCCTGTTGGGGTTTGGTGGCATTAGAGAAGCCAGCATTGCAACAGTGCACGAGTCAGCGAGGGAGAAGTCTCAGCGAGCAGTGGCCTTCCTCAGGTCAGTGGACCCTGGTGAGGTGGCAGGAGAAGCTCTCTGGAGCCGCCCCGCGTTCTCGGGCCCTGTGAGCTGTGTGGCCCGGATGGGGTTCACAGCCTCGTGGTCCTGGTCCCCCTCTCAACAAGCGTTGATGGTGCGTCCTCTGAGGTCTGACGGGACGGGCTCCCCAGCTTACCCACGTGTCTTCCACCACTTCCTCCGGTGACATGAAGCCCACCCCTGTCCTGAGCAGCATCAAGGTAAGACCAGGGGCAGTGCCGCTTCCCTTCTGTGCCCGGCAGAGCGGTCCCAGAGGGCATCGCTGCTTTTCAGGAGAGCAGCATTTGTCTGGAAGGCTTTGCTGGCAGCTTTGGGGCTCGCTGGAAGCAGCGTTGTGTGCACATGGTGGGAGTGACCACCAGGGAACCAGTCCCTGGGGACACGTATCCTTGTGTTGCACACACTAGCTCCTAGGCAGGGCACATGGGTGGTGCTGCCCCCTCCCAACGCCGGGCTCTGGGCGGTTATTGTCATGCAACCCACTTTGTGATGTCAAAGTCAGAATGACAAGCAGCCTTCCCTGTTTTAGTAGAAACGTAGCTACTGCTCCCCTTCCCCGTGTTGCATTAGTGAACACTTGTTAGGGCTTGGTTTTGTTTTGTTAGTTCTAGATGGACACAATACATTTATTTTATTTATTTTTATGTGGTGCTGAGGAGTGAACCCAGCTCCTCACTTGTGCTAGGCAAGTGCTCCACCACAGAGCCACAACCCAGCCCCATGTTAGGATTTTACACAGTATTGAAGGAGCCTCACAGAGCTTTAAAGGTTTCAAACATTTTCCCCCAGTTAGCACTAAAGAGAGAAATTTGCAGATGAGAAATAGCAATAATTTGAGAATATAGAATAAATCTTTCCAAAAGCTCCATTTGGAATTCTGAAATTTAATCCAGACCTCATGAGAAACCACGGGAGGAGCAACGACCTGGTTTCCCTCAGCTCGGAGAGCCTCCACGGGCCCTGCAGCTGTCCCCACAGCCCGCATCCCGGGGGACGTGCCGTCCATCTCTAGGCTGGCCCTGCTGGCAGGCGGATGCATTTGCACAATCCTGGTGAGGGCACAATCCTGGCGCCCGTCTCCTCCAGCTACCCAGCCTTTATCACTGTGTCTGTCAGACACCAGGCATCTGGAAAAAATCGTCAGACAGATACACAGCAGCAGCGCTGGCAAGGCTGCCCACGAAGGGCTGGGAGCTCAGAGCAAGGCTGGTTCTCATGTTTGCCAAAAGTGGGGTGTTTACACCTGCGACTTCACGTGCCCTATGCACACGACAGCAGAAGCAGCATCGGCCGGTGTGAGAGGTGCCCGTAGGACGGGAGCGTCCCAACACGTCACCGTGACAGCGCAGACAAGGCTCTCGCGGTGTGTCGCTTCCCACGCCCTCTGCCTGCTCTCCATGGTCCTCTCCTCCCGACTGCAGGAGGCTGACACAAGGAAACGGTAGACGGGATTAAACACTTGGAGAGTTGGTAAAGAGGAACAAATGCCTACAAAAGCTAACTAGCATTTCAGGATGCGTGATAAATGCCAGGCTGCGACCCAGACGCCACCAAGTTCTACGCAGGGGAAGCACGGGCGGCTGAGACGGCAGGTGGGGTCTGGAGGAAGGGTTCGCTGGGTCTGTTGTGCACCCCCACTATATTCTCTCTTCATCTAAAACTGTCACCCAAAGCTTCATTCTCCAAGTAGTACGACCTCATTATAGGTGGCAGAATACGGTTATTCATTTAAACAGCACTCTGAATTGCACAGAATCAAGACATTTTAACAAATGAATGTTTCATTACAAATCATCAATGTACATTGTTCATAATAACGTTACCACGGTAATATATTAAAAAGTTTTAAGTTACATTATTGTATCTTCTTATTAAACAAAAGGCATTCAAGAATACTAAAATTTTAAATAGAAGAAACTAAAAATATAACCTTCCTGGAACAAAGTGCAAGTGAATTTTAATTAAGCTTTGCTAAGGAAAGGTCTTTTGCAGTATTGTACCAAGACAAAAGAAACTAAAGGAAAATATTAATAAATTCAGCTGTAAAAAGAGTCAGTTTTTCTTAACAACAAAAGAACAAACAACCCAATCAATTAATGGGCTCAGGAAATGAACAGACACATCTCAGAAGATGATATACAATCGATTAACAAATATATGAAAAAATGTTCAACATCTCTAGTAATTACAGAAGTGCAAATCAAAACTCTGCTAAGATTTCATGTCACTTTATTCAGAATGGCAGTTATCAAGAACACAAACAACAATAAGTGTTGGCAAGGATGTGGGGGAAAGGCACACTCATACATTGCTGGTGGGAGTGCACATTGGTGCAACCACTTTGGAAAGCAGTGTGGAGATTCCTTAGAATACTCGCAATGGAACCACCTTTTGACCCAGCTATCCCACTCCTTGGTCTATACCCAAAAGACTTAAAAATAGCATACGACAGTGATGCGGCCAGTTCAAGGTTTATAGCAGTATAATTCACAATAGCTAAACTGTGGAACCAACCTAGATGCTCTTCAATAGATGAGTGGATAAAGAAACTGTGGTATATATACACAATGGAATATGACTCAGCATTAAAAGAGAATAAAATTGTGGCATTTGCAGGTAAGTGGATGTAGTTGGAGAATATTATGCTAAGTGAAATAAGCCAATCTCAAACAACTAGGGGCTGAATGTTTTCTTTGATAAGTGGATGTTAATCCATATGGGGAGGGGCATGGGATGAGTGGAGGAGCTTTGGATGGGGCAAAGAGGAGGGAGAGGGAGGGAATGGTGGAATGAGACAGACGTCATTACCCTAGGTACAGGGATGATTGCGGGAATGGTGTGACTACTTCATGCACAACCAGAGAAGTGAAGAATTCTGCTCCATCTGTATACAGTGAATCAAAGAGCTTTCTACTGTCATGAATAACTGATTAGAATTGATGAATTTTAAAAAGTCAGTTTTTCACCAAAACTGCATGCAAATTAATAGCCATACAGCAAACAACTCAATGACAGAGGCTGAGGAATGACCACATTCGGCTCCTATCAGAGCCCTTGGACCCGCCACCCCCGGGGGCCCGGCCACACAGGGCCACGCCAGCCCCACCTCCACGTCTCCTACCAGGACTGCCACAGCTGCTCGCTGGTCATTTCCTGCCTCACTCTTGACCACGAGGGTCTTGACACGGGGCCAGATTTTAACCTGGTCTGTGAGGCCCAGGGCAGCCGGCCTCGGCCTCCGCCTCCCGCCTTGGCCTTCCTTTCAGTCGCTTTCCCTTGGCTCATCGCACCCCAGGTGCCCCATGCTACCTGGACTGCACAAGCTTCCCAGGGCCCTCGTTCTGCAGGAAGCACGCCTGCGCTCTGCACGGGGCTGGCCGCGTCCTGCCTGGCCCTCGGCCTGAGGGCAAGCGCCTCAGAGACGGCGCCCTCTTCTCGCGTCCCACAGAAGAGCTCCTTTTCTCTCCATGCCAAGTCTCCCTCCGTCTTTCACCACCCAATGTGCGCCGCAGCCCCATCTGTGCGCTGCTCCCTGTCTGCCTCCCTGCAGGACCCATCGAGGCGGGGCGAGGTGGGGCCATGGGAGGCCTGGTCTCCTCGCGCTCTGCCTGAGGGCGGAGCGGCTGATGTAGGGCACTTCTCAAAGAGTCCTGGAGGAAGGATTGGGGACTGACACATGCCTGTCACCAGGGCCACCAGGGCAAATGTTTTGTGTGTGACCTCATTTAGTCCTCAGAGGCTCTCGAGTGGAATGACATGAGGTGCACGTCACAGCTCTGCACAGCTGGCCCTGGAGGTCGCGCTCGTGGCAGAGCTACCTGTAGGTCAACGTGGCTCTGCGTCAGTCCGTTCGCGCTCTTGGTGTACGTGGGCCATGGCCTCACGTGGACAAGCATGAATCAGGGGGCTGAAGCCCACGTTCCTTTTTACAGGGCTTTTCATGAAACACGTTTGCTCTGAGTGACTAAGGAATGGGGCTGCTGGGGGGCCCGTGTTCCCGTCCGTCCGCCTGCACCCAGCACAGAACCGGAAACAGAACCGGAACAAACCCGGTCAGGACGGGCCACCCGGGCAGCTCCCTGCCCCAGGTTCCCTGGAGACAGACAGGCATGGAGGTGTCTGTAGGTGAGGTTTGCCAGGACACTGGAGACAAGATGCACAACTGGCTACACTGTGCTTGGGGACACCTGGAGGGTACCCTGGTCACACCTCCTGATGGCTCCCTCCCCCCGCAGCCCCATGATAGGGGACTCCATAGCCCTCGGGGGTTGTGAGGAAGCCGGAGCTCAGAGAGGCCACCCAGGTGAGGGGAGAGCGAGGGGAGGGAGAGGGGAGGGGAGGGGGAGGGGAGGGCGAGGGAGGGTGAGGGAGGGTAAGGGAGAGCGAGGGAGGGGAGGGGAGGGCGGGGGAGGGGGAGGGGAGGGCGAGGAAGAGGGAGGGGAGGGTGGGGGAGGGGAGGGCGAGGGGAGGGCAAAGGGAGGGGCAAGGGGAGGGCGGGGGGGAGGGGGCGAGGGGAGGGCGAGAAAGAGGGAGGGGAGGGTGGGGGGGAGGGCGGGGAGGGGGAAGGGAGGGCAAGGAAGAGGGAGGGGAGGGGAGGGGAGGGCGAGGGGGAGGGCGAGGAGGGTGTGGGGGAGGGCGAGGGGAAGGCGAGTGTTAGAAAACTACTGAAACATAGTTAACTTAGCTGGGAACACCGTGTTAGTGAAATAAAAGGGTTTATTGGGGTGCCACATGGGCAAGGGTAGGGAAGGGAAGGGGGGGGGGTAGGGAAGGGATGGAGGGGAATAGGGACAGACAGGAACAGAGAGCAAGAACAAAAGGCGGCAGGAACAAGAAAAAAGGGCAGAGTTCAGTCCGGGCTGGCTTAAATAGAGTAGGGGCCATAAAACCCCCTTGGAGTGAGTCCTTGTCCTATAGGCCAGCAGAGGTCATGGGGGGAGGTAGTGGTAGTGGACAAGGGACTTGCTGATCAGGTTTTGGTCACGCTGAGGATCTCGGGAGCCGTAGTTTTCCACAAGGCACCTGGAAAGGTGTGGCCTTCTGCCTGGGAGGCGCGGCCTTCTGCCTAGAACCAACATTCCCCCCTTTTTGATTTCTTAGGAAGTGGGGCGTCGTGTTTCGATCTGGCTGCTTCGGAGCTGAAATGGGGCGACGTGGGGTAGTTTTGAGGGGGGGAGATGTGGGCAGGCAGGTCCAGCTGGAGGGTGGAAAAATTCCCAGGAGGTAGGCGTGGAAAAGATGAATCTGTCCAGTTATGGGATGGATGAAGTTCCTTTGAAGCCATATGTCGGTGAGGGTGTCAAACCAGGCTTCTGCAGAAAGTCACTGAGGGAGTCAGCCGGAGAGCATGTAGAAATTGTGGGTCTTGCGAGTTTGCAGGTAACACTATTATGGAAGCAACAAAGGGAAAGAAGGTGAGATGGATTATTTTCCATAGGCCTGTGTTCCACCAGGTGGGACTTACGGTGAGGAGGCCAATGGAGAGTGTGAAGCACATCATAATGAGTGTCTGGTGGCAGCATAAGGGCAGGACTCAGCAGGGGTCTCTGGTTGGAAGGTCATTCGTTGGTTTTTAACAGTTGATAGTCCCTGGGAAAAACTGGTTAAAGGTTCAAAACGAGAAAAACAGAAAAGATTATTTTGAGTCAGTATCAGGAACACAAGAGAAATGAATTTTTAGGGGACCAGTGGGAATGGGAGAGCAAGTACACTGAAGTAGTTGTCTTTTGTGGATCTTCAGTTGGTTGATCAGCTGGTTTCAGTCTGGAAATACGAATCTAAGAAGTTCTGAGGTTTCACGAAGTTTAGCAACTGTGGGTGTGCACAGCACAACGTGGAAAGGTCTTGTCCACTTTGGGACAAAGGAGATTGTTCCTGTGTCCTGGGGAAGGGAGAAAAATATACCCAAGAACCGTGTATTAATGGGAATGAAGCAGTGAGTCTACCTGGGTCAGGGAGAATGAAATCTTGGCACTTTCATATCTGATGTCTGCTGAAGGATAAGAGAGGAGAAGAGAGATCTTTGGGTAAGGGTCTCTGAGTTGGGGAAACTCCGGGTGGAAGGCTGGTCGCCCAAACATAACCTCAAAAGGGGATAGTAAGGAGGGCTTTTTGGGAGGACTCTGAGCCTAAAGAGGGCGAGGGGAAGTAAGAGTTCTATTACTCTCTACCTTCCCTGAAGACATGGGGTGATACGGGATGTAAAAATGCCGAGGAATGTTAAGGGAAGTAGATATATTCTGGGTAACTAGTGTAATGAGCACAACTGAATCGGGTTTGATCAGAGGAGGAAGAAAGCTTGGATATAAAAGAATTTTTGCCCATACTTTCGACCGTTAGTAGAAATTGAAAACAAATTTTCTAGAGGGGTGTCAGCGGGATGGATTAAGAAGTTCCAACGACTAATACAATACTTTGAAAAGCGTCCTTTTCAAAGTAAGTATTAGAGGGAGATCCAGGTCTGTGACTCGGTCGTCACCGGAGCCAGGCAGACGTGGGATATCAAGAGCCGCTCAAGATATCGGAGGACATGAGCCACCTTGCGCAAGGGTTTTCCGTGTCCTGTCCCGGACAGGAAAGAGAGAGACTCAAGTCCGGAGTAGGCCAAAGGGCCGGAAAGGAACCTCTGTATCCGTCTCCAGCTGAGAGGCAAATGTTGCCGGAATGACACCAAATTTAATGATATTGCGGTCGAAAAGATGAGCGGAGGCTGAGTCAGGCGATTTTAGAAGGTTTATGCCCTTGGAATAGGATGGAAAAGTGAATGGAGATAGGAGAGGATTGATTGTATGGCAGGGAATGTGGGGGCCTGGGTAGATTGGACTGAAGCCAGAAGAGAAGGAGAAGACAGTGCTGCTTCAGCCTTCATGTTTCCCTGAACTATGGGAGAGTCTCCACTTTGTTGTGAAGGACAATGGGAGATCCCTATTAGTTTGGGCAGAAGAGAGGCTTGCAGGAGTTTAAGCCTGAAGCATCTCTATAGAATCATGTTCTGGGGGCTCTGGGGAGACTGGGAGAAGGAAAACTGGGTGTAAAGAGAAGCAGGACTGGAACGAGGTTAAGGAGCTGAGCGCGACGGGGCAGGAGAGTTTGAAGGCTCTTATACATTAGTCTTTAAATGGTGAGGAGAGGCAATAGTGACATGAGCATCAAATTTAGCTTTTTAGATTTCTGTAGAAGTAGGTAAGCAGCGGCCAGAGCCCGAAGACAGGGGGCTCATCAACGAACGGTGGGGTCAAGCTGTTTAGAAAGGTAGACGGGGAAACACGATACCCACGAGAGGAAAGAAAGTTTAAAAGAGTGCAAGAGTACTCACGAGCTGTGGAAAGGAGGGGCTGCAGAGAAGAAGATGATATTATGAGTGGATCTGAGAAAACGTTTCTGCAAAAGATCTGAGATAGCTCCCTGTAGGGAGGGGCAATTCCTGAGATGGGTTACCTTGGCAACATGTTGGGGCAGGTTGTTAAGGGTGGACGAAGGGCTCTGAGGGAATCAGCATTTCAATCACTCAGGGGACAGTTTCCCAACTTTCCAAAATTGGCTTTTGACCTGACTCGATTTACCTATATATGCTGACTGCCTATGAGATTTTGGCTTCACTTCCCTTCTAACCTTAGGAACCTCCTTACTACTGTAAGGGAATGGGTCGATGACCGAGTCTGGCTTCTTCAGGCTGAACGGGGGCGAAGTGATGGGGGCAGTAGTTTGGAGTTCCTTTTGTAGAAGTTAGGTCAGATTGAAGCCTGGGGAAGGTTGTAAAGTCATCAGGGACAGAAGCTTCTATTGGAGAAACAAAAAACATGAGTACCGAAGAGATGTTGCGGCATCTGAAATGTCAATATATATCATGAAGATGATAATTTAAAGCTTTAGCATGTACAGAGTTATCGGGAATGTAAACACAACACTTTACTTAGGGCTGAAGTTACCTTTGCTTCTAAAATGTTCAGAAATGGTTGTGCATCTGTTTTAACTGTTACTGGATGTCTAGGATGAAATTTGTCAAACTGACTTCTGTTTTGACCATTGGTAAGAGTCAGCTGTTTCTGATGGGAATCTTGGGGAAACTTGAGAGCAGCTTTTGTGCTCGGTGCCTTCTGTAAGGATGGGTCCAGGTCTTGCTTGACCTTGTGGCTTTCCTCAGAAGCATTAGGGATGTTTTTCCCTTTTTTATGGACCCTCCTTTTAGCAAGTGCACTGATTGGCTTCTTTGTCTCTTCCATAGGTCTCACAACCTCTCTGATCGGGAAGTTATGTGGCCCAGAGATGTAAAGCTCTGTAGAAATGTTTCCTCTTGTCTCACAGGCAGACTCTGGGACAAGAACCAAATACTGGTCTTCTTGGCCCTTTTTGATTAATTTAAAAGTTTTGATCTTAGCCATCCAGTAAGTTAATCTTAAATTGAGAACATTGGGCTTTAACTTATAAACTTACAGTAGCCGGGGTCTGTGGTACCTATCTGTCTTGACGGTTTTTTGAAGGTCAGGTGTTTAAGTTTTGAAGTTGATTTCTGTTAAAGAAAGGCTGAGAGCATTTAGCTGACAAAATATTATAATTAGAACGGATTAAAGAAATTTTGAGAGTATTTAACCTTTTTGGAAAAATGGCAAAATGTTTTTACAATATATAATTACATTGATGTTTTCATAAATCAAGTTTAGCTCTTAAAGAAAGGACATGATATTTTGAAATAATTGTTGTTTAACCATAGCTACATAATTTTTAATTTTTAAGATTATTTGTTTAAAAGGAAGGAAATTAATAAACACAACATTATGGATAAATTACATAGCTTTGCTGATTGTCTCATATACTTATTTAACCAACTTACACAGGCCTTTACATCACTTACTTAAACCCTCTAATCTTGAAACATTCCTTATAAACCCTCTTATTTATTTATCTTGAAACATTTCTTTTTCCTTTTATTGAGTATGGTTTCCACACCTATAACTTCCTAATTTATTTCTCTCACGTGTTAACTCCTTTCTCTGTTCATCCTTTGAAACAATCTTTATAATGATTTGAATTTAGACGAATTATTTTATCTTAATAGAAACATCTTGTTATTTATAGTATTTTTAGTTGGAATAAAAACCTTTGAGCCTCTACATACATATCAATCTTTTATAAACCTTCGTGTATAAAATTACACACATCTGGTAACTATTTTATGAGAAGTATGTAGAATTATATCTGTTGAAGTATATTTAACAGTTAGCATTTTAACCTTGTAAATTAATCAGACTTTTTTTTTTTTTTTTTTTTTTTTTTTTCCTTTCGGGCCTCAGAGTAATCTTTCTCCCACTAAGTTTGCAGGCCTGCCCCAGGATTTAAGTCCTGGCTGAGGTCTGGAAGGGGGCGGGGAGGGAACTGCTATCTGAAGAGAAACTTTATACAGCCTTTTGAACCAAAGGGAGAAGTGGGTGAGGGCTTGGGGCTATACGTGATGTAGGCACAGACTCGCTGCGCCGGTGTAGACTCGCAGACGGGGAACCAGCCTGCAGGCGGGCGGGCGGGGACGCGCCTGTCGCCGTGTGCGGGGGCGGGCCCAGGGCTCGGCGGCCCGGGCCAGCGGGCGAGCGGCCGGGGTGGGCGGCGGCCGGCCCCGGCGCCTTTGTGAGCGGCCGCGGAGGACGCATGGGGGGTGGGGTGGGGATTTGGCCCGTGGGCTATAGCAGCCCACGGGGAGCGAGCAGGACGGCGCCAGTCAGAGCTGGACCTATAAGAGAGCAGAGGAAGCAGGCAAGGGGTGCGCTGTGACTCTAGTGGCAGTGGGCTGGGAGCACGCTGCGGAGCGGGTTAGGAACGGGGGCAGGGAGCACACTGCTGTGCAGGCTGAAGGATGGAAGACGCTGAGGAAGAAGCGCGGGGAGGGGGCCAAAGCCAGAGGCGGCGTGTCTGGTAAAGGACACGTCGCAGAATCTGCGGAAGTGGAGGCTAAAGTCTGGGGCAATGCGTCCAGTAACGCCCGCATGGCCGAAGAGGGCGGGGGAGCCGTGGAGAACCAAGCGGCGGAAGCTGGGGGCGGGGATAACTGCGGGAGAGGTTGGAGCTAGGAACAGAAGGTTGAGTGGGAGGGGGGTAACAGTGGAAGGCACCGGAAATGACGTAGAAAGAAAGGGAGGGTTTACAGAGGAGGATTCTGACTGAGCAGAAGGAGGGGGCGGGGCGAAGGATGAAGACAAAGGATCGGGAGGATCTAAGCTCGGAAGCCCGCCAATTTCAAAATCTAAAGCCTGAGCTGGGGGTGGGGGGAGCAGCCTCCGAGGCTGCCGGTACGGGGGAGGTGCGGCAATTGAGAGGCGTGTTTCGGATTTTTTTTCCGTTCCGAACGGAAAAAACGGAAGCTCAAGCCGGGAGTGCGGAGGGGAACTTTCGTAGAAAGCCGAGAGCCGTAGAGGACAGCTGGAAATTTTTAAAGCGGGCGGATAAAGGCGGGGGAGGGGGGAAGAGTTCCCGGGGTCAGACCGGGACAGACACGTGCGGGAGTGGGACATGCGTGGGAGCGAACCGAGGGGCGGGCGCGGCCAGAGAAGTGCGCGAACTCGCGGGGGGTCAGAGTGGACTGGAGGGTGAGCGGAGAGGCGCAAAGACGCGCTGGGGGGGGGGGGGGGGGCGTGTAAATGGAGACGCGCGCGCGCGGGCTGGTTAAAAGCCCTAGAACCGGAGGGAGGCTTACCGACCGATGAAAAGCTGTTACCAGGAAACTTTGTTACTTGCTGCTCTGGGGCGGAGGGGCGGATAATGGATGAAAAGGTGTTCCCGGAAAATTTTGTTCTTTGATTAGAGATGCGCTTCTCCTTTCCCGGTCAGGGAACCAAATGTTAGAAAACTGCTGAAACATAGTTAACTTAGCTGGGAACACCGTGTTAGTGAAATAAAAGGGTTTATTGGGGTGCCACATGGGCAAGGGTAGGGAAGGGAAGGGGGGGTAGGGAAGGGATGGAGGGGAATAGGGACAGGCAGGAACAGAGAGCAAGAACAAAAGGCGGCAGGAACAAGAAAAAAGGGCAGAGTTCAGTCCGGGGCTGGCTTAAATAGAGTAGGGGCCATAAAACCCCCTTGGAGTGAGTCCTTGTCCTATAGGCCAGCAGAGGTCATGGGGGGAGGTAGTGGTAGTGGACAAGGGACTTGCTGATCAGGTTTTGGTCACGCTGAGGATCTCGGGAGCCGTAGTTTTTTCACAAGGCACCTGGAAAGGTGTGGCCTTCTGCCTGGGAGGCTCGGCCTTCTGCCTAGAACCAACAGCGAGGAAGGGCGAGGAGGCAAGGAGGGGGAGTGCAGGGTCTGATGGAGGCCCTTGCTCCTGGCAGGAGCTCAGCGCCCTGGGGAGCCAGTGACGGTGCAGGGCACAGTGCCCAAGACGACCACAGAAGCCAGGAGAGCGGCCCGCCGGTCCCCGCAGAGCCACCCAGGGCAGCTGTGGCCGGCCGCCCCCTCCAGAGGCCTGAAAGGGCAGCTGCTCCTGCCTGCCCCAAGCCTTGGCCTCCCCGCGGGAGGGCTGCAGAGAGCAGCTTAGGGAAGGTGTGATTGATGGACCGCGAAACCTACAATGTCACCTCACACACAGCCAACGCGGAGTTGGTGGCTGGTAGGTCAAAAGGAGCTGCGTGGAGCTGTGGGTTTGTGATGAGTCATTGATTTTCAAGCTCCCGGAGCTAAGAGGGCACTCCAGTGGTGGTTGCAACAAGTCGATAAAAATGTATGGATTTTCTGACAATAAAAAAAAAAAAGGCAGAGCCATGGCAGTGGGAAATGTCATCCAATAAGACCCACGCGGCGTGCAGGGCGGTGGCTCGCGGAGGGCAGGAGGTGCGCGCCTGAGGACCAACAGCGGAGCCCCCACACCATGGGGGAGAGAACTGTCCTGTCCACACAATAGCATCTCAACCATGGCACCCTTCGCTGAGAGTCCCCTATGCCTAGGGACTTCTTTTCACCTCTGTGCCTCTTGTGTCTTTCACTTTTGTGAACTTAGGAATCAGTGGCTTCTTTTGGAAGGAGAATAACTGATAAACCAATAGAGTTATTCCTGTGAATTAACAAAGATCTGTGGCATTTTATAACTTCTGTGTACAATTGTGACCGAGACCTTACACCCCATGTGTGCACAAAACAAGGAAGTATCCACAGCCGGGCACCCTGCGGGGCCTCACCCGTGTGAGCCGTGCCAGCACGTGCCAGCACGTGTGGCCCACTCTGAGGAGGACCCAGAGAAGCAAGATAGGAGCACACCCCTGGAAGGGCCTCTACCTGTCTGCTTGTACTGCCAGGAACGTTGCTAAGGTGACGATGTCAATGACAAGGATGATGGCAGTGACACTCAGACAGCATTATCACCTGCCGGCACTCTCCAACACCCTTTAGCTCCTGCAACCCTCATGGCGACCCTGGAAGAGGTTCTATCCTTGCCTTTGGTAGTGTGATGTCTCACTGTCCTGCAGCCAGACAGCTGACCAGCACTGAGCGCGCATCCTGTCTCCTGAGTTAACATGGACTGGAAGTCGGCCTGACTCTGACTCCTCAGTTACACACAGCTGTGAAACAGGAGCGTGTAAGAGCCTTTGATGAGGAAGCAGCTCTGAGATGGCGGCTGGCTGAGAGCCAAGAGGTGGCGCTTACTTGTTTGTCAGAAGCAAGGCTTTGTTCACTACAACTCACACCTGACCTTTACAGTGCTTGGCTAAGAATTTTTCCGTGCTCGTGGGCACTGCGTGCTGCACCTGTAAGTCGAGCTTGTGAGACACGTGTATGCTTATTAGGAGGACTAATGCATCTGTGGGTAAAGAGTATTTATCCAGATGGTAGAGAGGAACGGGGCGGAATCAGAGAGAAGATAGAGAAGGAAGAGAGAATAAGAAGGAGCAATAAAGGAACCACTCGTTCCCAGTCTGCCTCCGATTTCTTTCCCGCGGTCTCGTTGCTGCAGGCGGCAACAGGAGCACACGTCGATGTTGTCCTTAGGCAACGTTATTAGAAGTAGGCATTAGTCATGTGCTTAGCAAATTGAAATTTTGTTATGACCCAAACACACAGGACTCTGACTTAGTTTGAAATGATTCTTTTCAAAACATCTAAAACTATCAGCAGAAGCAGTATCCAGAAAAAACTGAACTCTACCAAGAAGCAAATTTCCCTGGTCCTTCCTTGCAGGAGGAAATTGCATTTTGAGATTTACAGATCTTTTGAAACAGAAAGATTGCCTCCCGGCACATGGGCTCCCTGCGGTGGGGAACAGTTTCTAAGTGCTCATCCAAGGGCAGAGGTGCCTCCCCGAAGGGCCCTGGGGTTTATTGGCTCAGGTCTGATCCAGGCAAAGGCAATCTGTCCACCTGCACACAGCTGTCCTTCCTAAAGAACACCAGGCCAGCCCTCCATGACCAGGAAGGCAGGTGGAGAGCAGGGCCCCTGCTGGGCATTGGGCTGGTGATGTGACCAGTGGGACAGGAAGACCAGTAGGCAATCCTAATGATGAGACATGCTCTTCCTCGTGCGTGACTTTCCTGCCAGTCCCTCCAGCTCACCAGCACAGCCCAGTCTGCTCCACAGACTAAGAGGCTGCCTCAGTGATCGTGGAGGGCTGCCTATGCACTGCACTCCTCATTCATCCCTTCCTCGGCTGACCCATCTCAAGCTTGCTGATTCTTTCTTCCCCTGCTCAGATCTGCTGTCGAGCCATCCGCTGGGACTGCCGGCCTAATTCCCTGCTTTCCACTGGCTTCCTTTTAGTCCCGTCTGCCCCTTCTCCTCTGTTACGCAGTCTCATACCTCCCTTTAGGCCTTCAAGCTTGGCTCCTCAGCTCCCTGCTCGGCTCAGAGCAGCTGGACCAAGGCCTCGGCGTGCCCTGTGGGAGCGCACCGTGCGCCCAGCTGCTCACGGCCCGTGGAGGATGGCTGGAGCCCAGGAGTCACGGCCACACGGGTACCCAGCAAGCCTCTGTCTCAGAAAACCCCCGAATGCCACCTTGGTCAGTCGGGCACGTGCCTGCCTTTCTCGGGGACGCTTCCACTGAAGGTTTATCTTCCTGCGTGGGGAGCCTGTGTTTTTTTCTTTTGTCTCATGTTTTCTTCCTGAAAATTGGACATTTCAAATAACATGGTGTGGCAACTCTTGAAATCCAGTCCTCCCTCCCAGAGGTTGTTATACTCATTGATTTTTGCTGTCGTTGTTTGATTTCTCTTAGTTCTGTAAGCGCGTGTCTGTGACAGATGTCACCACAGAAGTCTCCATTTGATCCACCCAGCGGTTGGCTAAAGATTAGACCAAGATTTCCTTGGACACCTGGGACCAATAAATCTCTCAGTGTTTGCCAGAAACTCCGTGTGAATGTCAAGTCACACGTCCAACACGCAGCGCAGTGGTTTAGACTTTGCCTCAGCTTTCCCGTCCTCTTGGTTCTAAGCCTCAAGGTCAGGGACAGGTGAGAGCACAGGACTTTCTCAGGGTTTTCTCTGAGGATGTACAAAGCCCTGTGCATACACGCAGCCCTACACATGCATATGGTCTTCTAGATTCCCAGGGCTGCCAGAGCTTTTCAAAACCCCTATGGACATCCGTAGTGTCCATTTTTCATTCTTAAAACAGAATGCCAGAGGCTGGGTAGCTTATAAATAAAAGAAGTTTTATTTAGCTCACAACTGTGGAGGCTGAAAGTCCAAACAGCATGGCACCTGCTTCAGGGAGGGTTCCTCCCGCCACAGCACATCGTGACAGATGGGGAATGCGTGTGACAGCAATTGCAGGGCAGACAGGAAGCCCTGGGCAGGGAGGGGCCGGGCTCCCTGTGCTGTGATAACTCGCCCTCGGAGCACTGACCGGATCCGGGAGAGCTCTGGACCCTCCCCTGGTGGTGCCTCCACTGACCCGTCACTCGCAGTAGGCCCCTCTTGGCACTGCCACCTGGGGACCAAGACCCCACACAGGTGCCCCGGAGGGTCAGCCACATCCGACCCAGAGCGACTCTTCTCCCCAGCCTGGCCTCTGGGCGGGTGTGCTGGGTGGTCTGCAGACTGCCCCGGCTCTCGCCCGTCCTCTCACGTGACCACGTGGCCACACGCTCAGGAGAAGCAGTCGGGCCGGGCTCACGAGAGCCCAGTGCACACGGGCCACAGGTGAGGTCTTCAGGGACCCAACGGGCAGCGACCCTGACCGCCGTGGAGGGGAGGAGGCTTCAAGACAGCTCCACCCGGTCCTGCGCCTCCTGGTTTCAGGAAGGCCCGCTGTGACTTCAAAGAGGCCACCAGGTTAGGGAGCAGAAAGTGGGGCAGGGTGGTCAGAAGCCTCGCAAGGGCCCTTCCCCAGATTCGCTGCTTTTCCTGACTCATGCTCCCTGAACTGCTCAAGGCTGGTTAATCCCACAGTTACAAAGAAAAAGAATTGGTTTGGGTGGGTTTTGCCGGCTTTGTTACTGCTTTGATGACAGGGGGGCTTGGAGCCTCACTGTGCATTTCCACTGGGGCTCCCGGTGCTGACCGGACCACTTCTGACCTTGGGCTTCTGCAAGGCGCCCTCCCCCTGGGAGATCAGACATGCAGAGCGCTTTCTTCAGAGGAGAAGAGAGGCAGAACCAAGGCCCGAGCACTGGTGATGTGTTGACCTGAGCTGGCGGGCAAGGGGTCACTCTTAGAGCGATTCTCAGAAGATCTGGCCGTGGGGCCACCTTTCAAAGAGTCCAAACCTCGGATCCCCTGGCCCCTCCCCCCTTCTGAGTCACAGCATCAGACACTGCGTTTCTTCCTCCATGAGTTCCACGAGTGCAGGCAACACGCAGCAAGCCTGGAGAACCTTTACACTGTGAGTTGATGGAGCTCTGCCTCGTGGCTGTGGGGGTGGTTCAAGGACGCACAGGAGAGATGTGGTCAGCCACGGCAGGTGGCTACCCTCCTCCAGGCTTTCTCTGTGACTTTGCCAACGTTGGATGATAATGGCCCTTTCGGGGGCTGGGGTTGTGGCTCAGCGGTGGAATGCTCGCCTGGCACCTGCACAGCCCGGGTTCAATCCTTAGCACCACGTAAGAATAAAGACATTGTGTACAACTAAAACAAATAAATACATATTTTTAAAAATATGGATAATGGCCCTTTTCTGTGAGGTGGAAGGAAGATTCACCCCTTTCCAAGAGTCAGACGCCGCGACCTGGATACCGGCATCACAGTGGGCAAAGACCGCAGTGGCCGTGTCAGGGCGGGCAGGAGTGAGAACACCGGAGGTCTTCAGGGTTTGAAACAGGGTCTCCCAGGAGAGTCCTTCCGGTACTTGCTGCTTGGTAGGGTTTTTCTCTCTTGATTCTTGCAAGACCTTTGCCGAGCACTCACCTGCCACTTGATATTTTTGTGAGTTTGTCTCATTTAACTTCTTCCTTAAAACTGCTGTGCTCCTTGAGGACAAGGATCCGGTGTCACATTCCTTTTCATCCCTGCCAGTGCTTAACACGGTGAGTTGTTGTTCAAGAAAATGCTAATTGATTGACTAAGTGAGAAAAAGGATTCAACTCAAGGAACTTCTATCTTCGGACCACAAATTATGATTCATAAAGATAGTATAATCTTCATGAAGTCATGTTTATGAAACACTTTACAAGAGTCAAATTATACTAAAATATGTCATAGTGGCTTATTCTTTAGTTCAGCAATTATTAAGATAATGTTTCTTAAGCTTTCTATGAATGTAAGCCTACGCGCGTGTTCTGTACCCCTGCAGAGCAACGCCCTGTGCAGAATGAGCCCCTGGCATTTCATTCCTTCTCCCCTGTTCCCAATCCTCCCGAGCTGCCCATCAGGAAGGTTGAGATGAGAGGGTACAAGACACATCCTGGTACTAGGTCAGACTTCAGAGGGTGGAGTGCGTTTATAGGTGTTAATGCCTTCATTTCAGTCTCTGCAAATGGTCAAAGCACATTGTGCATTATGGTCTAAAAGACAATGAGCAGCTTTAAGTGTAGCAATTTAATTTCTAATCTGAGAACTTTGACAGTAACTGCATACTCTCAGGGTAGCTCTGTGCACAGAAAGAAATGACCACCGTGTGATTTTCTGAAGACAGCATCTCTGGGCTGGCCCGCCAGACTCCAGAACCATGGACTCAGAGTTGAGTTTGTCCTCATGGGCATGAGCTGCCCACCCCTGCAGGGAAAGGTGCACCAGGAACAGAGGGTGCCCAGAGCAGGGAGCTCACCCCTTCAGAGAGCCCAATCCCCTCACGGCCTGGGGAATCCCTACTGTCATAATGACCTCTGGGTGGGACCCCCGTGTCATCTTCCCGTGTCTTCAAGTCTCCCGACTGGGAAGGGAGGTCCTGGACATCACAGGTGGGAGAGAGGCAGGGAGACCTCTCATCCCCGCGACGCACTGAGGGGCTCCTTGGGTGAGTGCAGTGACAGCCCTGCGTGCCCCGAGGTGCGGCTCAGAGGAGCGCAGGGGCAGCCGCGAGAGGCGGGGGTGTAAAGCCGCGTTGCCAGGGGACCCCCAAGAGCCCAGGGCCCGGGAGTCTCAGAAGACACAGGCGTCATGGGCCACCCTGCGAGCAGAGAGAGGCGCACCTGACGGAGCCAGGGTGGCCAGAAGGACCGCCAGGGGGGGCGGGCGGCCACACCACGTCACAGCGCAGCCTGGCGGGCGGGCTCGGGGACGGCACTCGGGCTGGAGTCTTTCTTTAGTATGAAATGACATCTTTCTGTGCCTTGAACATCACCTGTATACAGGGAAAACAGTATTGGAGACACTTTTTATGTGTATGTATGTATGTATGTATGTATGGTATGTATGTATGTTGTATTTATTTATTTATTTTTGGTACCAGGGATTGGACCCAGGGGTGCTGAACCACTAAGACATATACCTAGCCCTTTAATTGCTTTTTTTTTGTTTGTTTGTTTGTTTTGTTTTTGAGCAGGGGTCTCTCTAAGTTGCTGAGGCTGGCTTCCAACTTTCCACCTTTCTGCCTCAGCCTCCCAAGCCACTGGGATCATGGGGGCACGCGCCACCATGCCTGGCTTGGAAACACATTTTTAAATGATTTATTGAAGACATTATTTTCCCCTTAACCACTACCTATTAATCTTTTAAATAAATACTTTTCACTCAAAAGACACATATATGACTGTTTTTTATCCCAAACATAATTGCAATAATTTTTTAGTTTATTTTCTTGATTATCTTCACTGCGGAGGACAACTCTTATGGATAAAGACTTTTTATCATGAAAGTATAGAGAAAATATCAAATGTGTGCATTGTGCCAAAGGAAAATATGGCATTTCCTCTCACTAAATAGAGTACTAAGTATGATGGAAAGTGGGAAGGAAATTTCGGTACTAAGCAACCTCCATGACGTTAAAGCACTGGACGCGAGAGAGTCATAGAATGCTGATATTAAAAAGCTTTATTGTACTAAAACTAAATTTCATCTCTGTAATATCTTTGCAATAATTATTGCAATAGAGACACCACACTGGAAAAACCTGGGGGCTCAGCTCTGACATCCCATGGTCAAGCCCTTTATTTAGGGTCTCATACTTTGAAAATCATCCCGGCCGGGAGGAATGACTCTTGAGTTGTGAAACATTTTGAAGGATACTTTTGATGGGGAGTCATTCTATATCTTCATCTTGGTCTTCTTGATTTTGTACCTTTTTTATTAATCTTGATTCCTCAACAACTACATCTTGATCATTTTGATGTGGTACCTGCTTTATTAATCTAGATGGTATCCATATTGGAGAGGATTCGTGTTTTGGAAAAACACAAACAGATCCTCTCCCCCAAATTAAATACTGGATCTGGACCCTTCCATGTACCTGAAAGAACATCCTTCCAGTTAAACCAAGGGTTTATGTTGTTGGTGTGGATTCCAATGTCTGTCTCCAGCAGAATAACCATTAGAGTCTAAAGTTAAAAAATTTAAGGTAAACAGGGCAACTGCCAATCTGTCTTTAGGACTTTTCAATTTTCCTTCTTTTTGTTTTAATACATAATTTTCAGTGTGCGGTTTGCTCTTTCAATAATGCCCTGACCCTGAGGATTGTATGGGATGCCTGTTTTATGGGATATGTTTGAATTTTGCGCAAAACTGTTTGAAAGATGAGGACGTATATGCGGGGCCATTATCTGTTTTAAGCATTTTGGGGATGCCCAATGCAGCAAAAGCTTGTACAACAATGAGATGTGACATCTTTAACTTTTTCTCCAGAATGTAAGGAAGCAAAAATCATGCCCTGAACATGTATCTATGGTTACATGAATAAATCGCAATTTTCCAAAGCTTGGCTCATGAGTAACAATCCATCTGCCACAAATGATTGGGCATTAATCCTCTAGGGTTAACACCAAAAATGAGGAATTGGGCAAATGTGTCATACAAGATTTACAATCTTTTACAATTGTTCTGGCTTGCTCTTTTGTGATTTTAAACCTACGTTGCAAGGTGGTGCTGTTGACGTGAAACTGGGAATGAAATAAAGTAGCTTGTTGTAGTGCTTGCAAGTAAGTATTAAATATTGTTTTTGTAAGTTCATCAGCCTTTTGATTACCTTCATGGAGGGGCCAGTGCAAATTAGTATGTGCTCTAATATGGCCTACGAATAGAGGTTCTTTTCTTGCCCACAAAAGTTTTTGTATTTGATAAAACAATTTAAAAGCTGGAGTATGAGGTGCTATTGGTCCTGCTAACTCTAATTTTTTGGGACGGCTTGTACAATATAGTGGCTATCTGAAAAAATGTTTATGGGCTGGTCTCTAAAATTTTTCCAGAGCTCTTACCACAGATCCAATTCCACTAGTTGAGCTGATTTGTGTGCAGTTATGTAAGTCATATTTTCTTTTGTAGTGACTATTGCAGCAGTACCATTTGAGGACCCATCTGTAAATACATTAAATGCCTTAGGAATAGGTTGATTTTTTATTACCTGTGGAAATATAATAGGATGATTAATACAAAAAGATAATATAGGAGACTTTTAGGAAGGTGATTATCAAAATTTGCAGAGGTAGAGCATCTAGCTATAGCCCAGTCATTATCGTTGGGTCTCATACTTTGAGGTCGTGAACAAAGAAGTCCCAGAATTTGAAGTGGGAGCACGACGTCTCATCAATAACCAAGTCAGTCTGAAACAGCACTGTCCATAGACTGAATAGAGCCCACACACGCCACTGGACTCTCGGTGCCTGCAGGTCATGCTGTGATCAGCAGAGTGCAGGTCATCCACACGCACCGGGTCCCCTGTAGCAGGCCTCACTTTGTGCTGCACGCGTGGCCTTTCACGCCGCCACTCTGCTGACATCTCTCAGTGGTTCCTGGGTTCTAAGGATGTGGGGGAACTCCCATGGAGGCGGTCCTGTCGGCCATAGTGCAGAGTTTGGCCCTTCCCTCTGGTCTACATGCCTTATTGCAGCGGTCAGAGCTTCCATGCTGTGCTGGTGAGACAGTCTCTTCTGCTACCTCTTTGCCTTTCCCTCAGATGCAGGGGAAAGCATTCAGTCTTTCGCAAGTGAGTATGATGCTGCTTACCAATAGAGGAGTTCCCTCTAGGCTTAGTTTGCAGAGTTTGTGACCAGGACTCGCCGCTGGGTTCAGCCTAATGCTCTTCTGTATCATCATGACCCTACGATCTTTCCCCTAGTAGCCTGTGGCTATGGTGGATGCTGCCCACAGATGTCTGAACACCCACCAGCCGTGCCTTCTGGAATGAATCCTACCCAGTCACAGTGGGTATACAGCACAATGTTTTGGTATACACACACCCAGAGTGAAGAGACTGCTACAGTCAGGCAAGTTGACAAACCTAGCATCTCTCACAATCATCTTTCTCTGTGGAAAAGTACCTAAAATCTACACTCCTGGTGAATTTCCAGTAAACATCACTGGACGTGGTTTACCAGTGTTTTGCTGAGGGATTTCATGTCTATGCTCATGAGAAATATTGGCGTGCAGTTATATTTCTCACATTGCCTTTTCTCTATCCATATATATGAAAAGTTCCTTATGTTTTATATAAAAGTCCAGGAATTATTTATGTATAATAAAGAATCCCTAGTCTCTACAAGGTTAGAAACCATGAAGCTGAGTCATCACTAACATCCCTTTTGCTTTTATGGGACCATAATGGATGTTCGCACCACCAAAAAAAATAAATAAATAAAATGAAACTACCACATGATCTAGCAGTGGCACTACTGGGCATACATCCAATGACATGAAACACCACGTCAGAGAGAATCTGCACTCCTTGCTTATTGCGGCACTCCTCACAATGGCCGAGAGACAGAGTCAGCCCAAGTGTCCGTCAACAGGCGAGTGGGGTCAGAGAGTGTGGGGCATGTGCCTCGGGAACATCATCCACTTCACCCGCGTGACCCTAGGGGGCGGTATGTCAGCATGAGCCAGACAGATGCTGCATGACCCTGCTTCCATGTGCAATCAGAAGGCGTTCACATGACAGAAGAGGGAGCAGCGAGTACCACAGGCCGCGTGGAGTGGGGAGCAGGAAAGGACAGGACAGGTTGACCAGTGACTGCCAAGTGACAGCGAGACGGGAGCACGCAGTTCCCTATCCGACTGCACCGCAGGGTGACTCTAGGGGATGGTGATGCACTGTGTGTTCTTAGGAGAGAGGATTTGTTAACGTTCTCATCAGAATAAATGACGAATGTTGAGGTGACGATATGCTCAGCACCCTATTCGCTCATTACACAATAAATTCATGTGTAAATGTTTGCAGTTATTGTCCACTAGAAACACTCGCATGGGCTTCTCATCCTGCCGCACGAGCGAATCAAGAAGAGGACTCAGCAGTGTCCACAGAGAGGTCACAACGGCATTGAAATGCAGTCTGGAAGTCCAAAAGGCAGTGCACCAAAGGTGTTTAAAAAAAAAAACAAACCTGTTGGTGAGCAACGTATCAGTTTATACTTGTAAATAAGTTTGTGAAAGATCTGAATATAAGATGAAAGCAGGCGGGGGGCCGGCGGGAGCCCAGACCTTCCTGGGTGCGTTGCTCACTTCTGAAGGGAACGAACCTCGCCGGCCGCTCGCCGCCTCTGCAGAAACCCACGGGGTCTCCAGCTCCCCAGATCTCCATCACCTTTGCTTAAACTGACAGCTACCAGCTATTCAAAGTCCAGCAACTGACCCAACTTCACTTCATTTGGTGGGGGTTTAAGTGGAATGGAAGTTACTGAATTTTTAAATGACACGCACGGTGTGGCCCAGCTGCTCTTCCTCCCTGGCCGGTCCCGTCTCCCATCCTGCTACGGCGCCTAACCCTGGAGGCAGCCTGTGGGATGCTCAGACGGTGGTAAGGAGGCCACCTCCTGGGATGGAACTGTGTCACTTTCTTCTTTATAATTTCTTGTGGTAATTTTGTATCCTCTTTACAAGAACAAGAGAATTTATTATTTTTTTTAAATAGATAAAGGGAAAGAGAAGAGGAGGGCGAGAAGGGAAAGAAGAAAACACTTACAGATATAAGTGTCAATTTTCCACCAGCGTGATTTGTCCTCTCTCCCATCCTAGCATCCAATAATAATGAAACTAACTCGTTCCACAGCGGCAGACTGCGCTCTGATACTCGGGGAAACGCGTTATGAAATGGGGGAAGCACACTCTTAAACTACAACACTTTGAAGAACAAACTTTATTTTCAATTAAAGAAAATGGGTTCGAATCACAAAGTCCAGCCAGGTTGCGTGCAGAGCACAGAGGTAGGGAGATTCAGTATGCGGCATTAAATGGATGAACATACATCTTGACTTGGGGTCCTGGCTCTGGAGCCTACTGCACTCATTCTGGGGCTGACAGTGAGGAAACGAGTTTCGTGCCGGCTACCCAGAGGGCGAGTGCTCAGCCTCGATCGCGAGGAGACCAGGTCCTGCCTGGTGTGTGCCGCAGCACGTGAGCAGTCACTCGCCAGGAAACCAAAATCCAGTGCACACCGATGGTTCTCCTTGCTCATGCCACGCACGTTATCAGGAAGTATTTAAGCAGAAGTTATGACGATAAAGAACATTACATTTATCTCTTGTAGAGTATAATGTCAGCAAAATTAACAGTCACATAGAAAGACATGCACATATTTAATCTAAACGTTGAGTTAAAACACTAAAATCTAGTTCAAACATTCATGTGTAGCCATTTTAACCTTCATGTGGCGGGGCAAGGTGAAGGCATGATGCCCTTCCTTTCTGCCACCAGCTCTGAAGCCTCCAAGGCAGGCCACCGGACCCCTCCTGCTCTTGGAAGCCCACAGTTCTGTGGCAGGGGTGATGTGGCAGTTGAACAGATATTGTGAATCTAACCGATGTAAACAATTTAAAAACTGAGTGATTTAAAACCCATGACCTTTTTGTTCCACAGAAGTTGAGACCTGGGACGGCCCATCGGTCAACGTGGAAAGTTCTGGACTCTGGGAGAGCAGGTGGAGGCCACACAGCAATACCACGGACCTGGGCTCCAGCCTCGCCTCCCGACCAGTCACCAGCTGGTGGCTCTCCAAGCCTGGCCTCTGGGCCAGCAGCACTGACTCGCCGAGAGCATGTGCACCTCCTCCTCCTCCAGCCCACGTGGTGCCAGCCAGGAGCTGCGCCCAGCACTCTGCTGAGCAGCCCCGGGGACGCTGGCGCTCTGTGAAGCTGAGGCCTCCTCCTAGGTGCCGCTGCAGCTGCCCTCTAGGCTGCGGCTGGGGTCTTCCTCGTGCTGCTGGCGAACCTTGGCATGGAGTGGCACCATTTCAGAAGTAAGGACAAGGCCACCCTCACAGGGAGCTAGTTCTCGGGGACACGAAACCCGCCAGAGGCAGCAGCCCAGTGCAGGTCCTCAGGACCACGCAGGGCCTGCTCTCGGCGGGCACCTGACTCTGAAGAAACTGGCCCCCGTGATCTGGCGCAGAGAGATCTGCTTGTGAAGCCCGTGTTTCTCACACTTTGCTGCTCAAGCAGGAAAGCCAGGAGAATCCCAAGTCCCGACAGAACCGTGAGGCCACAGGAGGCGTGGGCCTGGGCTTTTGCAAACCCCGAACCCTGACAGACACTGCAAGATCCAAGCGTAGAGATATGACTAACCACGAGAGATGAGCAGAAGAGAACCAAAGCACCAGTAGAGACATTGTCGCGATGGGAGAGCGAGTGGTGGGGAGCGTCCGCCACAGAGGTGGCCCCTGAGCCGGCTCTTCTCCAGCTCACCTCGGGTAGCTGCTCCACGTCGTCCTCCGGCCGACTGGAGCAGAGGCCGTGTGGGCGGATCCGAGAGGAGGAGCTGGAGGCTGCTGGGCCCACAGCCCTGTCCACACCGTCCCCCCAGACGCAGAGGGTCACAGTAGCCTCTGAGCCCAGAGGAGGCCCCATGAGCCCATCTGAAATCACGCCCTGTGAAGTCATGCACAGCTCAGGTGTCAGCCCGTGACATCCCGGAGGCCTGAGTGTCATCCTTGGTACCTGTCAGAAGTCCCGGGACGGGCGCTGACCCCCGTCACTGGAAACCCTCCTCCTCCCTGGGGCACATCAGCAGGCAGGCCCCACAGACCAACCTGCCCTGCAAGGCCTGCCCCACCCTGGCGAGCTCCTGGAGGGCAGCCCGCCCTCTGGGGTGCCTGCCGCCTGGAAGAGTGGCACCGGACACCCCGTCCTCGGCACCACAGCACACCCTCACGTGGCACGGCAGTGTGGCTGTCCCAAGCCAGCCACTGAGGGAACAAAAGTGCTCGGCAGGCCCACAAGGATCTTCAGGGTGACGAGGCGTGGGAGGCCCCGTTCAGTGATCCACATGCCACCAGCTGGAACCGCTTGTGGGGTCCAGGGCTCTGGGAACCTGAGGGCACGGAACTCAGCCCAGCCCAGAGGCAGCGGCAAGGACTCCCGTCCCCATCCGTCCACAGGACGCGCTCACTGGACCCAGCTTCCACACACTCCAGCAGCCAGTGAGCTTTTCTCCTCTAGCAGTTAAAATTTTGGAGCTTTGCAGTGCACTTTGAGATATCTGGAAATCCGTTCTCCAGCAGAAAGAGGACACTTCCCCAAACACGCCATCGCCACCTCAGGCTGCGGCGGGACCTGCTCCCCGGCAGCTGGCTAACGCGGCGGAGCAGCCAGGATCCAGGGGGATGGGAACCAGCTGGGCCAGCTGCTCCCAGGCCACCTTCTCTCCCTTCCCGCAGTCCTGGCCCTTCCTCTGCGGATGCCCCAGGGTGGGGGGCACGTGACGAGGCTGACAGGGCACAGGAGAGCTCGCCAGCCAGGGCTCGGGTAGCGTCAAGTCCCGCAGAGGAGCAACTGCTCGAGTCCTGCTGGGGTTTCTACGGCTGGCTCAGGAAGTAGATGTGGTGGCCTCCAAACCCCAGGATGGCAGGCCAGCCTGCCACACCAAGAAAAAGGCACCCTCCCCAGCAAGCAAGCAAAGTCCCTGACCAATGTGTCACAATGCCAACATCAGACACATCAGATACGCTCGCCCACCCAGACACACCCTCGCCAAAGGTGTCTGAGCACCGCAAATGGCTCTCCAGGCTGGACCTCACCACGTCCACGGGAGAAGACATCAAACACGCTGTCAACTAAAATCCAGTGTAACTGCCATCTGATGATTTGTCTTTCCATGCCAACAAATAAGGGTGAGAAGTTAAGAATCTTACTCTATCTGCAGACCCCCCCCCCCCCCCCCCCGTCATAAAATAAACAAGTCATGAACACGTCATTAGCATCTAATTGAGAAGAAACCGAATGTGCAACATTTTAACAGCCCCCAAAATTCTGATTCCCTCCAACAGCCACTGACAAGCCACTTTAAGACACAGGAAATATTTGCAGCCTATGGAAGTGAGATTCACACTTGGCAGATGGTGAGTATCCTGAGAAGAAGCCACGCAGACGCATTCCTCCAGTTCCCACGGCTGCATGAGTCACATGCGTGGACGTGGTGGGTCACTGAAGCGGAGCTTGAGGAAGCTGGCAGCACCTTGCTTTACCCAGGGCAGTGCTGCTCCAAGTCCAGCACTTCAGCTCTGCGAGGTCTCTGTGGCCACGTGGGGAAGGGAGCCAAGGCTCGGGTGTGCTGTCCCCTCCTGCACAGAGGCTGCCGGTCTAGGATTCTGTGAGCAGTGGCATTATCACTGCAGGTCTCAGTGCACCCGAGAGGACCAGCAGCAGGACTCGAAGATGAGTCACAAGAAGTCTGCGCCCCGCGTGACTCACCCCCTCTGCCCTCCACGCTGACTCATGACATCGGGGCTGGAGGAGGACTTCAACTATGGAAAACATTAGCATGACAAATTCCACGAGAAGCTAGCTCAGAGAAAAAGGAGAGAGCACGGGAGGTTGAGGAGGGGGACAGGAAATGATGATTTCATTCCAATGTGTAAGATAACAACTTTAGATCAAGCAAAAGTCATTGTCCTAAAGTACCTGAAACTGGCCTCAGTCCACCATGCTGCTGAGCTTCTGCATGATCAGAATAACCAAGAATGAATCTTTAAGGATGTCTCTTGGGAGGGTGAAATAGGAACGTGTTCCCAACCACATCACCATACTCATCAGTGGGAACTGGAATCGTCATCTGTACACACAAAGGAGCAAGCATTTCACCTGCTTAGATATTCTTGAACCCGTCTGTCTCCCAATGTGAAAGCAAAAATCACAGAAAAGTGGCAATTGTTTGGGGCCCTGAAGCAGCCAGACCTAAGGAGGAAGCCTTGGTTCTCTTTGAAGTACACTGAAAGCATGGTTCTCCACGGCCCGACTTCAAAGGCCCAGGCAGCACTGCCCGTTTGCACCTCTCCCAGACGCACAGAGGCCTCGCAGCCCAGTCATGCAAGGGAAGGTGCTTCCAAACCAGGCATGGAGATTGATGTTAGAGAAAACACCCACAAAAGCCTGGCAGAGGCACAGGACTCCTCCTACAATTCTCCAGGTAACAGCTCTGCCACAGGGTGCCCCCGACCACCCACTCAGAACATTCCACGTAGGTTTAGGTCACTGCAGGAAGCACGCTACTGCCCATACCAAACTTGTTCTAGAATAAGACCCGACCTAAACTCCAAACAGGAGCAACTAATTAGAATGGCAATGTGCAGAACATCCTACTGAAACATCCAATGTAGCAGGCTGCATTTACATTTAGGAGTCTGCATTTATGTTCTGCAGCTTGCACATATGTAAAGCAAACTGGGGTGGGGAGGGTCCAAGTACATTATTACTCTAGCCTCTGCCAGACCAGCAGCATCTGGGTAGGAAGGCAAGGCATGGACAGGGGAAACAGACGCTGAAGCAGGCTCACACATGCTCCAAGAAAAGCAGCATCACCCCTGTGTTTTCAACAGTCCCATTTAAGTGCTGTGAACTAAGGGAAGGAGAGGGCGGCTGGGGCAGAAGCCATGCTCACACAAGCAGGTGGGAGCCCAGGCAGCACTGCACAGAGTGGACCCGGGCACAGGCGGCCCTGCCGTCTGCAGTAGCAGCTTCCTGCTCCCCAGACCCATGAGGTCTCATCCCTAGGATAACAACTGTCTGCTCCTGTATTTCAATAAAGTGCAAAAATGGCCCGTGCAAAGGACTTACAAAGCCCTTTCAAATACCACCTCCACCTGTCCCACCTCCTTCCCTAGAATAAACATGGAACCTCATGATTTCTCATCATCCTCACAATTTTCTCCTATTCTGTCCAGAGTTACTTACACCTTTACAAAGGTAAACACTGTGCACTGGGGTAGAGTTATGCACTAGAAAAGTGCCAAAGGCTTACACTGAACTTGGGATTTTTAATCTAAAATTTACATTTCACATGGAGTTCTGATCTCACACAGGCATATGTTACACAAAATCCTTTTCACAAGAAATCTTCCTGCCTTTGTCTCCAAAAGTACACTAGTCTTGCATCTGAAAATGACTCCCCTAATACACAAGATTTAATAGTTCCACACCATATTCTCATTGTTAACTGAATAAACATGAAATTCTTGTGAAAATTGCCTTTGGAACTCAAGTGTGATGGTTTTAACTCCAAATCGACATTACCAGAGGGAACGGCATTCGGGTGAAATACACATTAAACATTGGTACGAATTTGATGACAAAGCATATTCTAAGATGGATGTTTCTGGTATTTTCTTTCATGAGATTTGTCTTCATCTAATGATATTTAATCAGACAATTAGCCTGCCTTGTCCACACGGCAGGACCACCACTCGTGGAACTTACTGAACTCTGTCCAACCTTTGCCCCAAATAAATTATGGTCTTTGCATGATCCTCGCCAACTTTTAAATCCCTTGCAGCGTTTCCCCTGAAGGCCCAGCCCTGGCCTTCCCGGCTGCACACGCCGGACCTCAGCACCAGCCTCACCTGCGAGACCTCCAGGGCCACACCAGCGCCTCCCTCTGGCTCGCATGGTGAACTACAAGAGCCAAGCTCAGGGCCGTTTTTCAGGGACAGAGCTCCTGCCACACCCTCCACTGTCCTCCTGAGGTGAACTTGCTGCCTCAGGGTCACAGACAGGTGCGGCCTATCTGCAGAAGGTCTGCGTGCTTATGAGGGGAGCAGAGGCCACCCACTCACAGACGCCAGAGAGCCTCTGTCCACCTTGCAGGCGTGTGTGAGTGGCTGAAAGGGAACAGCTGTCACTATGTGCACCAGCATGTTTTAAAACACACAGCGTATAATATTACTTCTCTTAAAACTGAGGATTAAAACACCAAAGGTTTTTTCTAAATAAATCTACTTTAAAATGTAGATTGCAAATATTCCTCACTGTATTTATGGGGCCTGTTCTTATTTCATGAAGAATTGAACGTATCTTTAGAATTCTGCTGACCTCCTCAAGAGGTCTAGAGCTAGTTAGCCTTCTTGTTTGTTTGTTTCTGAATTACAATTTAGGAAGAAAATAAAATTGAAAAGTGATCTTCACTGAACCTGGGAGTTTCCTAAGTGGGTCAGAGTGACTCTTTAACACGTGGAATGCAACTAAACCAGTGTGAACCAGGGGAGGCCTCCCAGCTGCCTGGGCCGGCACCAGGAGAACTCGGGCCTTCCCTCACACGTGCGTGCAGTTGGTGGACGGCGGGGTGTCCGCCCGGCTTCTGGTTTCTCTGTTGTCACTGAGCGGTGATTCGCTGCGGATGTGGCACTTGAACACTTGCTTATAGGCCTTCCTGAAGTTTTCCGAGAGGAACGCGTATATGATGGGGTTCACCGAGGAGTTGCTGTAGGCCAGGCAGTGGGCCGTGATCCTGAAGAAGAAGGAGGCCTGCGTCAGCGGGAAGACGCCGAACTCGGCCCAGAGATGGACGATGTGGTGGGGCAGCCAGGATATTCCAAACACCACCACCACCACCAGGACCGTCTGCGCCGTCTGGCGGGAGAGAGAGGAGGGGAGAGAGGAAACCCGTCTGTTAACAGGGAGAACCAGCGCTCTCCACACACACCAAGGGATTCTGTACCGTTTCCACGGGATCGGGGAAAGGCGTCAGATCTGCTCTAGGCCCCAGCCTTCACTTCCCGTGGAATCTGTGAAACTCATCGGGCCTGCCGGCACCTTCCATGGCAGTTTTGTGATTCGTGTGAATCACCTGCATCGTACCAAACATGCTCCACAGCACAGGGCAGAGAGGGACAGAGGCCAAGGCCTTGCTCTCAGGCGAGCAGGACACTGCCAGTGCCCCTGAGCTGCTCTGGCCACAAACCTCCGATGAGCATGAACTCTGCCCGTGGTCCCCTCCACGACACGCCTTGGGACACTCACTCCTCCTCACTAGCCTCGGGGACTCGGGAGCACGGTGACTGGGGGCTGACGCCTTTCCCCAGTTTCGCCTGTGGACCGCCGGCTCGCTGGGGCACCTTACCCCTCCCTCCCTGCGGCTGCTGCAGAGCTACTTGCAAACTGGAAGCAGGGTCTGCGTGTTCTGTTGCAAATGATAGGAGGAGGCCGTCCCTCAACGGTGCCTCGACACAGCGGACTGCACCTCGTCCCCTGGCACCCACGCGCTATGGACGTGGACGCTGCCTTGCCAGCCGGCCGCACTCCGAGAGGGCTGGGACCCGGAGGACTAGGCCTTAGGAGGACTCCACCCGCTCACCACCTGCTGAAAGGCAGCTCCAGACAGTCGACTTGTGACTAATTGAAAACCACCTCTGTGAATTCAAACAGGAAACAAAGTTCCATTTTATCTAAGTGCCTCCATTAAGAGAGCATTTTCTTACTACAAGCTATGAAGGAACCACTGGGTTCTTCCTTAAAAGGACGCAGCTCCAGGGCCGAGCAGGCCTCCTGCCTTGAAGGTGGCAACAGAACCGAGGCAGTCGTCCTGACAACCAACCCTGACCTGTGCCTGGGTGCCTGCACCTTTCACCAAGTCCCTGCCACTGCCCCGTGAAGCGGCCCTAAAGCACCCATAGGTGCTGATGGGGAAACCGAGGCTCAGAGGCAGGTGCCTGATGGCCACAGTGGATGCAGAGTCAGAGCCAAGCCCAGTCTGTGTGCTCCCCAGCGCACGTGCAGAGGCCGGGAGGAGGGGCTCCCAGACCTCCCGGGCACTTCACCCCCTCTGCCGCTCACCGGGCCGCTTCTCAAGTGCAGCATGTGGCCATGCAGTGGCCAGAGGCCCCGGAAGTGAGCACTCACCTCAGTTCTGGGAGTTCATCAGACAAGGAAGCTCCTGGCCTCCCCTGGGGTGTGGCACTCCTGGCCTCCCCCGGGGTGTGGCCACTCCTGGCCCAGCCCCCTGCCAGTCTCCACTCTTGGCAGGGACAAGGAGCATCAGAGCATGAGAGGCACATTCTTCCTCCCCTTGTCCAAGAGCAGGAATCAAGTGACCTGTCCTTTCTCACATACAGCCCAGGTTGTGCACCTAACATGGGGAGTGGTAAAGGGTGGCTAGATCTCAGGTCAAGGGCAGGAACGGCAGCAGTCAGGAGGAAGAAGCAAGCTGTCTACCAAAGCTAGTGGTGGCATGGCCTCTGGAAAATGACATGACCCTGCTGGTGTGGTGGTGCACACCTGTGATCCTGCAACTCAGGACGCTGAAGCAGGAGGATCTCAAGTTCAGAGCCAGCCTCAGCAATTTGGCAAGACCCTGTCTCAAGACTGTAAATTAGTTCAGTGGTAGAGCACTCCTGGGTTCAATCCCCCATGTGCCGTGTGTGTGTGTGTGTGTGTGTGTGTGTGTGTGTGTGTAAAACCTCCCTGAGCCTCAACTTACTCATTTGTGAAGATGATGAACCAAGGAAATGGTTCTTAGACCGTGCCTAGTCCATTTAAGCACTAAAACAACTCAACTATAAAACTCGTGGACAGATGTTACGGGGTAGAAGCAGACTTGTTAAAGGCACTTACTGTATGGCACACAGAGCAAATGAAAGGTGTGCTCGCCTATATAAGGGAGTGTTTGCTGTCAATCCATTTATCCATTAGTGTGAGAGAAATGTCATTCTCAGATGATTTAACCAAACAATCTAGATATGATTATAGCCACAAATTGATCAGAAAACATCCCCTTTTCTTTCTAAAGACAATCAGACTATCTCTTCACTTCAAAAAAATACCAGCCCTTATAGATAGGCCATCCGTTTCATTGCTTCTTTTCAGAAATGTTTACTAAGAGCAAAGCTTAGGGCAGAAACAGATCCAGCACCTTATTAAGATCCATATCTTATCAAGGTTCACAGGGAGAATGACAGTGTGGCCTGAGTGCTGAATATGTTTTATGACAGTGTTTGTTTCTCCGTTTGCAAGTTCATTAAAAATACACCTTTAAATTTTTAGTAATTCCACTAGTTTTCTGATAAACATGAAAGAAAGCCACTTTTTCATCTTGATTAATGGCAGCTTTGAAATGTGACTGGATTATGATCTGCAATTTGAATATTGGGAAAGTATACCAAATAGGCATTTGCATACACTGTCATCTCTCTAAGACTGTTCCTAAGAGGTCTCTCCTGGAGATCCTCCAGGCCTCGCTGCCTTCTGGAAGCTCACCCAGCAGCCCCACCCCCACCCCGCCCCCGCTGGCTGTGTCCTCCTGGCAGCGCTCATGTCGCCCTGCACACAGACCCCGTGGGCTTGGTCCTCCAGACCTTGGGCTGACTCCCCCTCAGCACGGCTGGGACAGAAGATGGCTTGGGTGCTCTTTCTCCCTTGAGCGGGTCTGGTAGACCTGAGAGGGCAGGAAGAAGCCCCACACGGGAGGAAACCACCTTTGTTGGTTCACAGCTTCTTCCAATATGGCAAACTCGGAAAACGGGTGTCTGGAAAGCACTAGCTCAGGAAAGACCTAGTCAGAATCATGCCTGTGTGCGAGAGCCAGCCCTGGGGCGTGAGCAGATCAGCATGCCATCAAGACCCAGTGCAAAGGTTCTAGAATTCAGACGTCTCGGCCTGGTCTCCACGGCTGGCTCAGTCGGTGGTGGTTATTGGATAGTTCCCCGGGAACCTGTCCTTTTAATAAGCTTAGCCAGGAGCTTGACGAATTACACAGAAGCCACCACAAAAGTGACATTATCTCAGCCATCTCAAGTCAAAGACAATCCAAGATGTTCTCTGCACACCCAGGCCCCAAGGCTGAGGCAGCCTCCTTCCCAGAGCAAGCAAGAAAAGCTGCTTCCCTTCTTTCCCTCTGAAATACAGGATGTAACACAGACCCCCCCACACCCACATGGAGAACGTCAGAAAGCAAAGCAGAGGCTCCCCTGTAGGAAAAATGAGACCGTCTTTTTTCCATTCCTGACATGACTTTTTTTCTTACAGAATGGTTTGCCTGTACCAGAGACAGAGTTATGCCCAATGTACGTGCCACTGACCTAACTTGTCCATTTGAAGACGAGAATTCCAAGATTCTGATAGAAAAGTCATTGAATTTGTACCAAGTTTCTGTACTAATTCTTACTGTACTTGGCATTGGGTTATTAGTATGATTTCCTTTTGTTCCTTAAGCTGAGAGTATCTCAGAAAAGCTAGTCTGGTGATTGCAGGACTCTCTTTTTGTCATGTGAGACATCTGTCCTTCTTCAAACAGCCCCATTCACACCGTGCCTCCTGGAACTTGACTGGGAGAAAATAACCAAGAGATGAAAAGCGTCGCCCACGCCGCGTAAATAACAGCAACGCTGCGGGAACACTTCAAACCAGGAAAACAAAAAAGAAAGGAGGAAAAAGAGGCTGGTGAGGACCCCAGCGGTTGGCAGGACCTGGGATGCCTTATGCCCACCTCATGCTGGGCACCCACCCAGCACACTTGCACCCTGCCCTGAAGCACGGCTTAAGAATCCACGCTAGAATCCCGTCAATCTCATGCCAGAAAGCATCTTCACCTCTAGCCGGCCTTGAATAAGTGTTTCATCAGTTCTAGGGCTCTGAACCATTGCTTCTACAAGAGAACCACATATTCTGTTGCATTTTCCTCCACATATGGAGAATAACTGCTTAGTATGTTTATCTTGCCCCATAATAATGATTAAATCGTACTCAGCCCACCCTGTGAACACAGGGTGGTCTGAACATTTGTGCCCTCCCCTCTGAAATTCATGCTGAACCCTAATCACCATAGGATGATGGCATTAGCAGGCAGGGCCATCAGGAGGCGACTGGGTCATGGAGTGCAGCCCTGGTAAATGGGATCAGTGTCCTTTCAACTCGGACCCAGAGCTGCTCCCTCCTCCCTCCTCGGGAGTATGCAGAGAAGCTCATCTACCAACCAGGAAACAGGCCCTCGCCAGACACCAGGTCTGCTGGCACTCGACCTTGGACTTGCTGCCTCCAGAAACGTTAGAAACACACGCCTGTTGTCTGTGAGCCCTCAGGACGCGGGGTTCTGTTGTGTCAGCCTCAGCCAAACAAGACAGATGGACAGAGCACAGAGAAAGAGAACTTCACTTAGCCACTGAGAGGAAGGCCTGGAAAGAAGGGAGTTAAAAAGAGTGAACTATCAAGATCTGTCTCCGCTGGTCCGCGTCCACCAGAGTCTGTGGCCCACTGGTCCACTCCCCACCAGTCTCACTGCCTCCCCTGCTCCCCACCTGACTGCATCACCGCCATCCCTTCTCCCCCGATTGTGGGGTGCCTGTGCACAGGTGGCAGTGTTCTGTGCTGAGACCCAGGAAAACACCACAGTGGGTCAGCTGTCCATGGCCAGAGGACTTGCCACCTGTCCTTTCTCTGGTCCCTCTCCTCCCTCCTCCGCCTTGCCTCTCTCCATCTCCTCTTCTCGGCACTTCTTCTCTCCTTCTCTCCACGCCCCCCAAGCCCCTCCCTGCACCGCTCTCCTCTCTCTCTCAGACCACACTCGCCCCACCTCCACCCCATCTATTTGTTCTATGCAAACAAAAAGCCAATTAAATAGATCAAAAGAGATCTGACATCTGTTCAGAGACTGCAAAGGGTCAGGGGCTGTGAGAAAGAAGATAAATTTCCTCCCCTTCATTCTTATACGAGTAAAAATGAACAAAAGAAAATCATACATAAATATGTATTTACTTATATGCACAAATAATATACACATACGTTATACACAAACATTTATACAAAATAATTGTTAAACTAACCAATAATCTGTGAGTTTTTATCATAAAATAGTCATTTTAGGCTTCTAGTCATTTCTTATATATTTTCCTTCTCTCTCACCAACTTACCTTCACAGTAAGAACTCATGCCTGCGTCTGTTCCGAGGAGCCAGCACTTACCAGGTTGGGGAGGGTGTAAGTATAATTAAAAACCAACGTGAACGAAGCTCTCACAAGTGAAAGGTGCAGTATTTGTTGTGAGCGTACCTTTTTCTTGGACATTTCTGACTTCTTTGACATGTTCTTCAGCTTTTTATGCAAATGAGTCAGGACCTGCAAAACACAGAGCAGTGAGCTCAGTTTGCTCCACGTTCAACACACGCTGCCTGCTTGCACCGATGGTTACTGACATTCCAAAATGGCAGTTCCATTGCTCATAAAATTGTTAAAACAGAAATGCATGTTGGGCAGCAAGATAAAGAGTCAGAATTGCAGAGTGCACCTGTTTCTCCAGCATTTAGGACTGTCCAGAAACCCTGATGTGCCCAGGCACGTGTTGTACCCATGGTTTTACTGCATAAAGAACTGGAATTCCTTCCAGAAAGAGCCACCCCAGGGCCCACCGTGCATGCTATTGATCTATCTTCTGCCTCAGTTTCCCCAGGAGTCCACATGTCAACAATCACCTGGGCCTTGCTGTATGTTGGGCACAATATCGGGACATAAGTACAGTGAAACCCGGAGATGTGTAGGTGGGAGGTCATCAGCTAATGTGGACAAGCCGGCCATGTGGCCAGCTCTCTCTGCAGTGTGGCCATGCCGGGTCACGCCGGCATGCACATCAGTCTATTTCTTCTGTTTTCCTCTCTCCACTGCAGACCTCAAAGCAAAGCCCTGCCTCGCCGCCAGGCCTCCTCTCAGTGCCGTGTGCTTTCAGACAACTTCACCTCAGGAATTCAGTGTCCTGATGGTCTGCAGCCCCTCTGCAGGGCTGTGCAGTGGATGGCCCTGTCGGAGCACCCTGGAGACACGGGCTTCATGAAGCCCAAACCCATTCGTGTCTTCCCTTGCCAGTGTCATATTCAGAGGGCGCGAACATTCTTGGTTATGTATAGGAATTTCCAAACTGAACGTGCCCAACAGAGCCAACCCTGCAGGACTGGTGCTGGCGGTCATTTCTCCTCCTGGGGACAACCTGCAGCAAACGCCCTCTGGATGACTAAGGGCTTCAGACTGACTGTGGGTTGCCGATGGGTCTCTTGAGACGTGTGAGCAGCCCGGCCACTGTTCTGTCTCCCTCTAGCTCCACAGCGTGGCGATCGTATAGCCACGTGGGCTTCCTGCCGCAGCCTGCGCCCTCCCGAGCTGCAAGGAGCAGTAGGGAGCCTTCAGTCAGGCCCCTGAGGGAGGCCGCAGGATCTGCCACCCCCTGCTCAGCTTGGCAGCCTCACTGGGGTTTGGAGGTTTGGTCTCAGAGTCTCCGCCCTGCTCAAACACTTCTCCCCTCCTGAACTGACTCAGAATCCTTGACAGCAAAGCCAGCCCTGCCATACAGGGCACTAGGGATAAAGGCAGTGCACTCACAACAGGGGACTGTCCTGCCAAAGGAAACGGGGGTCCCAAAGCTAGATAAAGGTGAAGATGGAAGACGGCCATCTCTACAGCAGCAAGGAAGAAAGTCTTCCAGGAGCAAGGAGGGGGTTAAAGGCAGGAGCCTGCCCCCAGAGGACAGTCCTGGCCAGCGGGCCAGCAGCAGCCTACCCCACAGAGCCCATAGGACAACAAAGGGCACTGAGGGCTAGGGACACAGGAGCAACCAGAGCAGAAGCCACATACCTGAAATCGAGGGGGACCCCTGCACAGGCAGCGAGCTTCACAAGGCTAGCACGGGTCCACGCACACCATCAACAACTAAGAGTGAGTCACCGCTCAGCGACTTCTACACTCCTAACACTGAATGCCGTGGAATGTTCAAAGGAGAAGAGTCTCAAGTACATTTTGTAGTTGTCTCTCCTCAACAGCTCATGCTGTGAGTATGCAATGATACACTGCTATGCATCCTGAGACTTGCATCAAAAGAGAAAGTGGGATCCCCATACTGCTTTCCATAGTAATTCTATCACATCTGTGTATGACACATCATAGTACGTAAACGCATTCTACTGTCATGTGCAACTAATTAAAACAAAATAAATAAATAAAATTTTACAAAAAGAAAGTGGGTGCCATGATAGGCCATGACTGCACTCTCTGGAAGATAACGATGGCCTGCTGTCACGTCTCCACCATTCAGGGCACTGCCCAGTGTGGGGAGAAGGTGCCCACCCAAACACCAGCCAAAGTCACACTGGGCACACCCTGGGAAATGGAGAAACCAGGGAGGGTTCTAGACAGCAATGCATGCTAGGGAAGCAAGTAGGGGCGATGGGTCTGCAGCAGCAGAAACAAAGCATCCGAAGGGGCAAAGGGCCCACCACCAAGATTCCTCCCAGCCCACACACCTGAGCCCTTCCTGGACTTTCCAGTAAACAACTGCTCTATGAAACACTTACCAAAGGTGATTCTGGAATTCAATTCTGTCATTATGTTAGACACACACACACACACACACACACATTATAATCCCAGGTGCCCTTCTGGCCAATGTATTGGCATCAGACCTGCTCCTCCAGCAAACAGCCAGTCCTGATCTAAACATTCAAGTATCAAAATTCTTAATTAGCTAGTATACACTTAGGGACTAAAACAAAGAAAAGCAGCTCAAAATAACTGATCTCCAGCTATTTAGCTCCTGAAGTGAGTTTGCAAATATTATCTTGGATGCAAAATATATTTCTATTTATTCTTGGAAGCAAACTATTTCCATATTAAAAAATCCAAATGACCATTCATCAATTAATGTTTTTTCCTTTTTTTATTAAATTTTAAAAGCTATTTTTAATCTTTGTTTTTGGTGTGACTTTTATAAATTCTAAAATGATAGTCCAATTTAGTCCCAAAATTTACCTTGTCATTTCCATGAAAATGATAAGTAATTTTTTCTAAAGACTTTGGGGAAATGAAGAAAGCATGTCTTCTGTTCAAATATAGGGAATTAGGAATTTAAGAGGCAAGTATTTTAAGAATCCCTCTGGTCTAAGCCTCATCTCCTCCAGGCACCACCTATCATCCTCCCTAAAAACTCTTTCTGGATGTCAGATTTTTGTTTCCAAGTGGCTTGTCTGATAGTGATGGAACTTTGTGGGGGGGCTGCAGGGCATACTAGTGTTCACCCCCCAGTACCGCTATCATGGGACTACTAAATCTACACTTGACTTAGTTACTCACAGAAACAAGTTGTGCCAAAGAAGTTTGCTTCACACCTCCAAAACTCCTTTGCCTTAATAAAATAGGGGTGATAACTCCTACCAGAGGGTGTTGTGTAAATTAAATGAGATAATGCACATATCAGATAGTTGTGCTGTGCACAACAGCCTCTGTTTTGTTTGTTTGTTCGTTTTTTGCTTGCTTTTTGTTTTTTGTTTGTTTGTTTGCAGGAGACTAAATAAATAAAACAGCAAATAGCTAATAGCTAAGCTCCACTTGGTTTACAAATACCTACCTTGACTGTATTTCCTTATGTATGCCTTTTGGTGCAAACCATTCTTTCAAATAATATCCAAAAAATATTATCATTCAAAGTAGGCAAAAACTACATAGATGATACAAATGGGGAATTTGGTGATTCATTTTAAACATATTTGCTGGGGAAATACCTTATGATTGAATATTAAAAGTGGCTGTTGTTCTATCTTCCATAGTTATTTATGGTCTGGTAGCCAGCCCTATCAGAGTCAGAGAAACTGGGAGGGATGAGTTAGTTGGGAACTTCAGAATTTGCTTTCAAGGTTTTTTGTTTGTTTGTTTGTTTGATTTTGTTTTTGTTTTGTTTTCTGTTTTTTGTTTTTTTCCTGATGATGGTACTTAACTGGGAAGATACTGGGCACCGAGTTCACCCTAAGTATTGCTGTCATAGGACTATTAAACATACTCTTGATTACTCAAACATAAACTGGTGTGCCACAGAGGTCTCAGACATTTTGATCCACATCAACTCTCTACACCTGCGTAACCAGTGACAGAGGCGGGGAGCCCTGGAGCTCCACGGGACATGTAAGATAAGATGAAGACCAGCCCAAGCCAGGAGGAGAATACGGAAACCCTCCCAGCTGCAGTGCTCTGCTCGCTGCTCCTCTCCAGCCTGGGGATGCTAGGTGACCACCTGAAGCCCTCAGCACTGCCCACACAGCCTTTCTAAAACCCGATGCAATTGGGGAACAGCACTCCCGCCCCTCCCACCAGGGCCCTCTGGAGACTGGCACCACCTCTGAGGAGAGCTGCGTCCCGCTGGGTTTGTAAGGCGAAACTTCTGTGTAAAACAGAATCCCAAGCGCTGTCCCCGCAGCGGCGGCTTCAAAGAGCCTGGTCTCCACCAAGCTTTGGCTTGCAAGGACGAGGACGCCTGGAGAGCGCCAAGCCGCGGGCCACCCCAGCGGGTCCCACCTGAAAGCAGCCAGCGGGTGACTGGGACCCCATCCGGGCCACTAGCCCGCGCTCCGTGCACCGCTCTGCGGCTGGCCCCACCATAGTGCCCAAACCACTTCCTGGCGCTGGCGATGGGTTTGAGTTGCTGCAACAACCAGGGTCTCTCGGGCTGAACTGCACAAGTGGCGCGCTCTGGCCACAGTGCGCACGAGAGAGGGGTGGAGAGAGCTGTCCTACCCGAAGTCTAGAAAGCAAGCACTCCCAGGCCCCCAAACTCCACCTAACTCTGGCGCCTATCCGTCGCGCAGGAGCCTGCAGAGGAGAAGGGAAAGTGGAGCGGAGGATCCCAGTGTGGACACACCGCACAGGGCGGGGGCGGGAGGCTCAGCCCGGGCGCGGAGACCAGCGGAGCTACAGGCCCCATGGCCCCGCCATTCTCCCTCTCCCTCCAAGACCTCCAAGCCCCACCTTGGCGTAGCAGAAGCAGATGAGCAGCAGGGGCAGCAGGTAGCCGAAGACGAAGGTGCACACCACGTAGGCCTTCTTGTGGCTCTTGTTGAGCCAGTCTTCCCAGCAGAAGGTCTGGTTGCTGACGTCCGGATGGAAGAGGCCCTGGTGATAGGCCACAGGTGAAGCCATGGCGAACGACAGCGTCCAGATGAAGCCCACGCCCAGCAGCGCGTTGCGGGACACCCTCAGGGAGGAGGAGCGCCGCGAGTGCACGATGGCCACGTAGCGGTCCACCGACATCGCGGCCAGGGTGAAGATGCTGACCAACATGGACACCGTGAAGAAGTAGTGGGTGAACTTGCAGATGAAGGCGCCCAGCACCCAGGTGGGCAGCACGTACACGGTGGCCTGGAAGGGGACACAGAAGAGCAGGTAGGCGAGGTCGGCGATGCTCAGGTTGAGGATGAAGAGGTTGGTGGTGCCGCGCGGCTTGCCGGGCTTGCTCCGCGCCAGCACCGTGATCACCAGGCTGTTGCCCAGCACGCCCAGCGCGAAGATGAGGCCGAACACCACCAGCGTGACGAAGTTCTCCACGCCGATGCCGAAGAGCGGCGGCGGCCCCGAGGCGGGAGGCTCGGGCCCGCTCGCGTTCCCCTCGCTGAAGTTCGCGGTCGCCAACTCCATGGCCCGTGGGGAGCAGGGCAGCGGGCGCACAGAAAGGGGCGCTGGCCTGGGAAAGCCCGCGCCGGGAGTCGCCGGGACTGCAGCCCGGACTCTGCACCGAGAGCTCGACTTTCCTGGGGCTCCTCCCGGGGTGAGCGAGGCTAGGGACGCTTCAGTCGCGGGCAGTGCCCGGCGTGTCTCTGTGCGGGGCTTGCGGACCGGAGGCGCGGACCGAAACCGGAGGTGGTGGAGAACCCCGCGTCCCCCTTTCCTGGGCGCCTCCGACCGCCGCCTCTGCGCCTTACCGGCTCTGGCCACCTGCTGGCCGTGCGCCTTTGCTCCCGGAGTGGCTCCGGGCCGTACCTGTTGCTCGGAGCCTCTCCCGCCGCGCTGCACTCAGCAGTGCACCGCGCTGTTGGGGAGGGGGCTCTCGGCGCTGCCCGCGCTCGGCGCCGCCTCGCCAACGCCCGGCTCTTCAGGCCCACTCTCAGCGGCTGCCGCGCGGGTTGTCCACCCGGCGAGCGCGCTCTCGGCGCTCCCGGAGGTGGGCAGAGTCGGTGCTCGGGCTCTGCTGCCTCCGAAAGGGGGTGAAGGTCGACCCAGATGAAGTCTGCGTGCCCTGCGTATCTCCCGCGTCCCCAGAAGTCGCGGTGCTCAGCAGAGACTGGAGGATCCCCACGGGACGGATCGCCGCCCTCCGCCACAGTCAGCGCGGAGGCTCGGCGAGGTGCGGACCCGCCTGGAGAGCGCGAAGGCGGCGGCGGGACGCCGCGCGGCCAGGGAGGGCAGCAGAGCGCGCTCCGGTGCGCGCAGGCGGGAGGCGTGGGCTGCGCGGGCGGCGGGCGGCCCCGCGCTCTCCCTCCGGGGGCCACCCGGAGCCAGAGCGCTTCCGCCCCGGGAATACGCCCCAGAAAATCAAGATTTGCCGCCACCACGTGCAATTTTGTAAAATTCTTTGCCTGATTCCCACCCTCATACCGTCAAAAACGTCTAAAACTGGGGAGGGGATAAGCTGGAAAGGAAAAAAAAAAAAAAAAAAAAAGAGCACGAATGGCCTGAGATCTTCATAAACGTGCAGAGATTAAAGGGAGACGGTGGGTAGATACGGCTACACCACCGGCGTGTTCCCAGATCATGCACAACCAGAAGAAGGAGAAGCTGTGCTCCATTTACGTATGGTGTGTCAAAATGCATCCTACTGTCATGTATAACTAATTAGAACAAATTTTAAAAATTAAAAAGGGGAGGGTGTGCTGTGGACACTTTACAGTGCCCATTTGAGTGACATGAATAGAAGTATTGACAAGTCAAGTATTTGTCAAGTGTAACAACGTGTTTAGTATGGGAGCACTGCTGTGAAATGCAGATGCACCACTGACAAATTGAGCTGTTTAGTACCGTAGTGGTAGCAAGCAGTGTTCTTCTATGTACTCTTGGTAGTTCCCAAGGAGAAAGCTAAAATGATTCACTAGGCGCAGTGTTTATGATTTAGCTATGTTTCCTTCCAAAACACCGGGGTTTCCAGTGTTCCCCAAACAGGATGAGGTCTGTGTGCTGGACGGGGGGCTGGCGGGGATGGGTCCTACAGAGAATCACAGTGTGCAGCATTCCTGGAGAGGCTCTCTAAGCAGGAGACATGAGATTTGGGTTTGGAACCAACAAGTGCCGTGAGGAAAGTGGACACAAAGGTGCGGCAGGAGCCTCTTTGCCTGCAGGTGTTTGGCAGTAAATACCATCTCAATTCTGCCTCACTCGCTGCCCTCTCCTCAGTCCAGAAAGATGTTGGTGTAGTTCATTAAACATATATTTTGTACTCCACCTACATTTATTGCTCCACCCAAACAAGGGATTCCTTTGCAGGGAAATTATAGCATTCACACAAATTTTCCAGAGGACACAATTGAGCATGGGTAACTTGCTTCTGTGAGTATCCTACTGAACCCGAGGACGCTCTTAGCTGCCGAGAGGGTGCTTCCTTGTCCTGTCATGCTGCCCACCAACAATGCCTTTCTTCCTCAGGTACACTCCGACTCCGATTCTCGTGTTGTCCTGTTGTTGGATGGCTCTGCTGCATGAAAAGCTACATGTAATGTGACTGGAGGGAAAGCATTTGTATTATTATGAACTATTTCAACAAGGAACGCATATGATGGAATGATAGCAAACACTCATAAACCCACTGTCTAGCTTAAAATGCTTTAAAACTTATGAAAAGCATTGCAAACCACTCTTATATGCTTACCCAATCCCAGCCTCCACCCCAACCATCATCCCGCAGAACCAGAGGTGCTGGCCACCAGTCACTGCCTTCCACATGCTCTTAAAGGGTATGCTAGGGTGGATTGGGGCTTTCAGGGTTTGCTTCATGTAGTTAGCATTATGATCAATGTTTTGTTCTAATTTTTCCTACGACAGGTAATTTGTCTGTTTTTACCCTAAGCACATCATCATTTCTTGCATTATATTTGCAATTTATATCTTTTGCATACTTCCCATATCCTGCAAACTCTTCAAAACAGCACATAAAATTATTTACTTTATTTAATTAATTTATTTATGGGGGGAGGGGTACCGGGATTAAACTCAGGGGCACTAGATCAATGGGCCACACCCCCAGCCCTATTTTGTATTTATTTAGAGACTGGGTCTCACTGAGTTGCTTAGCACCTTGCTTTTGCTGAGGCTGGCTTTGAACTTGAGATCCCCGTGCCTCCTGAGCCACTGGATTACAGGAGTGCACCACTGTGCCCAGCAAATTATTTACTTTAAAAATGCAGTTTGCGGGGGCTGGGGTTGTGGCTCAGCGGTGGAGCGCTCACCTCTCACGTGTGCGGCCAGGGTTCGATCCTCAGCACCACGTAAACATAAATGCATTGCATTGTGTACAACTAAAGTAAATGAATAAATAGTTTTTAAAAAATGCAGTTTGGCAGTCTCTACATTTTGACTTGTACATTTAGCCCATTTATGTTTATTGTTACTACTGATTGAAACAGAGTTCTTTTTTTAACATTTTGTGTTTGTTTTCTGTTTTCCAGAGGCTGCTCCTCCGCTCTTCTCCACTGGAATGTTCTGCACCCCTTGACTTCCTGCAGGTTCCTGCACAAATGTCATCCTCCCCAGGTGTCTTTCCTGACTGTCCTGTGTTTACATCATTGTATTCCTTCTCCTTTGTAGTGTCCACAGCACGCCACATTGTAGTTTTACATCTTTTTAATGTCTTGTGCATAATGAAATGTAAAATCCATGAAAGGAGGGACTTTGCTTAATTGCTTTCACCCCAGAACCTAAAATAGTTCTGGACACATAGTCAGCACTGACGGTAACCAGCAAAACAGTGACATTTTAGGTGCTCATTAGATATGAGGTTGAGAAGAACATGGTTGAAGAGTCAGCCTTGCGTTCACAGGAGAGGTCAGAGCTAGAGGCTTGGGTTCAGAAGCTATTAAATGCCGCAACTGCTGTGTTACTTATTAATGGGGCCGAGGTCTAAAGCTACCCCCCTTTTTGGGCCCTAAAAGGGAGCTCCTTCTGCCAGCAGAAAGAGTTAAAGTAGCTTACCTGGCAAAGATAGGCTTAACGGGCAAAAAGTCGCCAAGTGTCTCTACCCCTGCCTGATTGACGGACACCACGTCACACCCGGGGAGTTTTGGTAGAAAGCAATGCCAAAAACTCATTTATTGAAAAGTGAACTGTACTTATATAGGCCTAAATATAACCAATCCTTGACCAGCAGGGTGGTTCCGACTCTCACGATACGTCATAGCCACAGCCCCCTGCTTAGCCCCGGTCCTCCACAGGGCGTGGTAAGCAACCAGAGCCCATCCCCTTGGCAGACAGCGTGGGGAAAGTCCCAACAATTAAAATTCTATTCATAGTTAAGTAAGAGGGCTGGGGTTGTGGCGCAGGTAGAGCGCTCGCCTAGCACATGCATGGCCCAGGTTCCATCCTCAGCACCACGTAAAAATAAAGGCATTGTGTACAACTAAAACAAATAAATATTTTAAAAAGAGAGAGAGAGAGAGAGAGAGAGAGAGAGAGAGAGAAAGGAAAAGAAAAGAAGAGCAGCTGCTGATACTACCCCACAGTCTCAGAGCGCCTGCACCGAGGCCCTCTCCCTCTGGGGTCTGTGCTCCACGGAATCTTCGTCTTGCTGGGGGCACTTCCCAGCTGCTTTCCTCGCCTTCCCTGTGCATCTTAGCTGTTCCTCCTGCTTAGAGAACACGTTCCACGTTTTTCTTTAGTGAAGTTGATGATGAAAACAGCTCGCTTTTCTTCAGCCCCGCTGACTTGGCCTTGCTGTGGAATGGCTGTTGGCCAGATGGGCAGGTCTGTCCTCCGGGCACATGCAGGGCACATTCCACCTTCTAGCGCCTTTGCTTTGGCTCCTGAGAAGCAGCCTGGCTGGCCCCTTTCATTCCTTTGTGGAGGATTTGACTCTTTGTGTGGTTTTTTTTTAATATTTATTTATTTACTTTAGTTGTACACAATGCAATGCATTTATGTTTATGTGGTGCTGAGGATCGAACCCGGGCCATGCACGTGCAAGGCGAGCGCTCTGCCGCTGAGCCACAACCCCAGCCCCCTCTTTGTGTTTTTAATATCTTCTCTTTATGCACTTGTGTTTTATAATTTCACTTCAGAATTTATGGTGATTTTCATTTTCTAACCACCCCCCCTTTTTAAGCTTCTGAAGCAAGGATATTTTACATCGATTCTGGAAAGTTCTCAGTCCTTGTCTCTGCATACTGAGTTCCCCATTTCTGATGCTCTCTTCTCCTGGGACTCTGACAGACGTGTCACTCTCTCCTCTCAATCACTTCTCACCCTGCTCATCTCTTCATCTGTGCCAATTTACTGGTATCTCCCCAGCTGGGCACCCTCCACTTCACTGTTGTTCTTGAATTCTAACAGGTGCCCTTTTTCAAATGTGCCAGGACTATTTGTAATCTTCCTTCCCGCTGTTAATGTTTCCAATCACCTCTCCTGCTTATTCAGACACTTTAAATGTGCTTCTTCGTATTCTCGGATTCTCATGCCGCAACTCCTTGGAGCCTAATTGTGCTTTGTCTTTTCTGCTCAATCCTGTTCTTGTGGCTTGTTTATAATTTTTGGTTTTGTCTTTTAAATTTTGTCCTTTAGGTTTCTGTTTAGCCAGAATGTATCTGGAGGATTTTGTGAGCCCTGAGTTAAGAAAATATGTCTACAGTCAGGAGTGGTGGCCACATCTATAATCCCAGTGGCTTGGGATAGAGAGGTAAGAGGATTGCAAGTTCAAGGCCAGTCTGGGCAACTTAGCAATTTGGTAAGACTCTGTCTCAAAATAAAAATTTAAAAAAAAACAATGTAGCTCAGTGGTAAAGCACCCATGGTTTCAATGTCCAGTACCAATCAAGTAAACAATAATTTTTTTTAAAAAAAGAATATATTCCTATAAAATATGTTTACTTACTTTGAACATTTGCCCCTTGGCACCATCAACTCAGGACATTTTAAAGTCAGTGCCTCAACTTGACAGGCCTCAGGACACACAAAAGCAAACTCACACTCCGAAAGCCACACAGAGAGGTAATAGGGACACATATTTGCAGAGACCTCTGTTCCTTCTGGCCACCGTGCTTTCTGGAGGTGTCTTTGGGCAGGGTGCTTGGTTGCTCCAAGTACTTCTCCACTCGTGGTAGGAGTTAATGCAACCCTGCCCTCACCACGTGGCTCTCTGTGGTCCTCTCGGGGCCAGAATGGGTCACAGCCATTCCCTTCTGGCTTTGCTGCAGTAGAAGACAATTCCAGAACCTCCCGGCTTAGCAGGGCAGGTTTGCTTTTCAGTCCCCTGGTGTTGCTGCTCTCCCTGTCCCTGGGGCACTGTCCTTGTGCCGTGGCTCAGGATCTAGCCCGCTTCCCGTGGCTGCACGCCAGAGCGCGAGGCCTCCTGCAGGGTGGCCCAGGTGCCACAGAGGAACTGGACTCTTGCCCGTGGACTCCCCTGCTGCGGCTTAGAAGTGATGTGCGTCTCTTCTGTGGCGCGTGGGTGGACATAGCTGCTCCTGGGGACCCTGCAGCCACGGGCTGAGGAAGGCCTGGACGAGAGCTGCCCCTGGGCACTGACTGCCCATTCCCGCTGCAGGAACAGGTTTGGGACCTTGTCGACCAAGACAAGGAATGGGACCGTGACCCGAGTAGGAAGCCTGGGTCCTTGAAGGCCTGCCCCGGGGCAGAAGAGCACGCTCTGAGCACCGAGCGTGAGGGCCCCGGCAGTGTTTGTGAGGCTAAGCCGTGGGAACAAACTGAAGCTCTGTTCTGTGTGCATGCAGAAAGCAGCCTGGGAAGCAGCCCCGACCCAACTGGACCACACAGGCCCCCACCAAGGCAGTGGGATTCCCATCACGGCCTCCAGCCCGCAGCTCCGGGTGACCCAGCCCCTCATCCTGCTCCTAACGGTGCAGTACTCCAGCCCACGCGTCCACCCCGGAAGGAGCGCATTCACATTCAAGTCACCGCACAGCTGCTTCCTTTAGGAGGGAAATGTGGGGAATTAACAAGAAGAAAGGGTGGCTCTGTGCAGCTTTTCTGAGCAAATATGTCTTACGTGGTGTGTGTGATAAGTGCACAGAAAAGCTCATACATCATGATTCTACAGATTGGTGTGTCTTCAAGGGTCCCCTGGCCACCGTGGTCACTGAACACTGCATTTATACACCCTCATAGAATGCAAGTCACTGTGCTGGGTGCTGCAAGAAGGGGCCTGTGCCTCTTGAAGGAGGTTGTGTCTTGCACCAGAACCCTCTCAGAGGCAGAAAGCATGGCTCCCTGAATAATGTGGCTCCTCTCGCCACGTTCCTCATCATGTCATCAAATCATGCAGAATGCCCTGGTGATCACCGGAACAGTTGTCAGCAGCACCAGTGAATCACGTCCTCACTCTCAACCGCAAATAACTAGCGGTGGAGAGGGCATGGCTCGCTCCGCCACAGCCCACCCCCCCAGCAGTCACCTGCAGCGCAGACCTGGCTTATGACTAATTAAGATGAAGAAATGGCCTATCTCCCCCTTACATAATTGATATTTTAATCTGTAATATGTAAACTTATTCTTCCCAAACTTGTTTGACTCCTTTATTTTCTTTCTTTAAAGCCACTTTGAATTCCAGTATTAAAAAGGTGTTATTGACTTCATCTCTCCAATTATCTTTGTAAATTCACTCCCCAGCCCCTTTATTCCATTTCTAAGCTTTGCACTGAAATAACTGGCGTGTGATCACCATCTTTCCTGTCGGGGAAAGCACTAGGAACCATTTCCTCCCTGGGCCTGCATTCTCCTCCACTTCTCAGTGAAGGGCAAAAACCCACACGGGGACGACTGTGTAGAAAAGGGGGTTCATTGACCAGCCTCTACGGCTGGAAGAGACACCAAAGGGACGCGTGAAGAGAGGGGAACCGGCAAGAGAGACGAGCGGATGAGGCGAAGAAGGGAAAAGAGGGGGGACGAGCTCCTGCTTGGTGGGGTTTAAGTAGCGACTTGGGTGGTCCCAAGGACCCCTGACTCCTTAGGCTGCCAGGTCGTAGATGAGACTTGTACACTCAGGACTGGCTCAGAAAGGGAGAGCCCGCCCGGGGTGAATTCCCGGGAGATGCGAGTAGTCTCGGGATTAAGGGCGGGAACTCGGAGCCCGCCAGAGGTGTGTTCTCGGGAGAGATGGGCACTTCCGGGAAGTGGAAGCTCAGGCTTCCAGGATGACCTCGTGCACCTGGGGCGTGGCTGATTCGGGGCACCTGGGGTATGGCCTGCCAGCCCCAATACTAACACTCAGCCTGACAGCTTACCCTGACCCCGTCCCAGGGATCTTGGCTGCCAGACAGCCCCTCCTGGCTCAGTCCCTGCCTCCACGTGGTCATCACAGCAGACACATCACAAGGGGCAGAGATGAGGGACGTGCCCTTTGTCTGCCCAGACTGCTCTGTCCCTTAGCATCTCCTTACTGGCTGAGAGGAGAGGAGGTGGGGAGGGGTCAGCTTCACACTGAGGCTCAGGGTCACTGCCGGCACGTATCCACCATGCACCTCCATCCCCTCACCTGAGAACCAAGAGTGGCCATCTGGGGGAGAATCTCCTTGAACTTGTGCCCTGTCTCCCATTACAGTCAACAAATGTTAGAGATCACACAAATGATACGATGCTCAGATTCTATGATGCCAACAGGTAATTTAAAGAAAGTAAGTAGTTTACTTACAGAAAGTAATGTGTAATATAGCTGGGCGCCAGGGCGCTTGACTGTGATCCCAGCAGTTCAGGAGACTGAGACAAGAGGATCATGAGTTCAAAGCCAGCCTAATCAAAAGCAAGGAGATAAGCAACTCAGTGTTGCTTTATTTGTGAATAAAATACAAAATAGGACTGGTGATGTGGCTCAGTGGTCAAGGGCCCCTGAGTTCAAAAACAGAAAGTAATATATGATACAAAGTACTAAAATTAAGAACTATTTTTTAATTTTTAGAACATTATTGGACAACGGAGCTGGGGGGACTTAACCACGGCCTCCTGTTGTCTCTGCCCCCAACAGGTCTTCACAGCTACACGCCCCTGCGGGAGAGGGGGTCAGTCCACCAGGACCTGCGTCCCCTCCTGCCCAGCTGCACCAGGGAAGCTGGCCAGGCAGAGTCCAGCGTGCAGTGGAGAAGAGACCCCCGTTTCCTGCATGCCTCAGTCCACCTCTGTGCGCCAGGAAGGAGGGAGCCCTGTCCAGCCCGTCCTGGCTTCTGAGAGGGCCGTGGAGGCTCTGGGCTTTCCTGCCCCTCGGCAGCTGGGCCAAAGGCTGCAGACTGAAGAGGCCGGCTCTTAGGAAGGCGCTGGCCCTGGAGCAGACCCGCCCTGCTCCCTGCCCAGACAGCTCCTGCAGGACAACACGAGCCACCCCACCCAGGGCCCTGCAGGGAGATGAGGGAAGGCAGCCACACAGGGACGGGGACGGGGCTGCTCCCACCAGGGACTGGCTCCAAGGGGACAGGCGCTGCCCCCCACGGACCCCGGTGCTCTGTGCCCCCCAGTGCTTCTGCCAAACCCGACAGTGCAGCTGTGGTCAGTGACGTAAGTGACAGTGCCACAGAAAGAGGCTCCAGGTGGCAGACGCCACAGGGTGCCCACGAAGGTGCAGCTCTTCGGTACACGTTCCAGGCCGCGTGCTGGTCACCCCCAGCCACCGCGGACCGGCCCTCAAACTGCCCAGGGTGGGCTTGCAGTCGTGATCATTTCTAGACCAACAGCGGACGTAGAGGGTCCCGAGACCGAGGACCGTGAGGAAATGGGCCTCTAGCAGGAGGTCTGGCGTGGGGCTTCCCGGGTGGTTCTCTGGTCAGAGGGAACTGCTCCGGTCTGTGGCATCGCTGACAAAGTCAACCGGGGCCTCTCAGAACTGCCGTGAAGTACGCACAAGGGTGAGGCCAGGGAGCGGCCGGGAGCTGCGGGCAGACAGGAGCAAGGAGGCGTGTTGTCGCCGGAAAGGGATTGCAGCCTGGAACGGCAGCGCCGCGGGAAGGAGTCCGGAGACAGGATGGAGACGAAAATATTCTTTAATCTTACAAGAAACTACAATATATCTATACAATAGCGATAACCCTGTCTTTTCTCTCTCTGGTCTCTTCCCATGCGCCCGAGCAGCAATGGCGCTAGCTCGATCTGCTGAGTCACCGTTCAAATCTCTCGAGATCCTCGACCAAGTCCCGCGAGATCCCAGACCAAGTCCCGTGAGACTACGGAAGGCGGAAATGCCCAAAATGTCTATGGCCCAATAGTCAACCGCAATCTTAGCTATCTCCCCAAACAGGGCTCCTGCAGAGGCGCTGGCCAAGGGCGAGCGGCCAGGCCAGGTCCGCGAGTCCCTGCACCCCCCAGAGCAGGGCTCCTGCGGGCGCCCACTGTGCCCAGCTCTCAGGTGCGCAGCGCCCTGCTGTTACCTCTGGAGCATATCCCACTGGCCCTACGTGCAGAAGCATCTCACCACCAAGGAAGAGCTCCCTGCTTGGCCCAGCCTCTGGCGGCACCAAGGTCCTCTGCCCACGGCTGTGCCCAGGCGGTGGGAGGCCGAGGGAAGCTGTTCCCTGGGGCTGTGACGCCAGGCAGCAGCTCACGGCGGGGACTTGCTCTGGCACCTCTGCCCTCGTACATCAGGTGCTCTCGGCAAATCAGAAATGAAAAATAGACCCCCGTGCAGAGTCGTTTCAGAACACTAAAGAAACGCTGCGTGTGAACTGCTGGAGGCAGCGCTACACTTGACAGGTAGAGAATGGCTGCCTGTCGTGGGCCTGACACGTGCGCCCCCACAGGTGCGTGTGCGAGACGGTGCTGCAGAGCCAGAGGCTAGACCACTAGACTACGAGAGGTGTGGCCTAATCTCGGGGTTAATCCACTGACGGATTAACTGGGGTAAGTGTAGGCAGGTGGGGTGTGACCGGAGGAGGTCGGTCTCTGGGGGCTGCCTCGGGGGCTATATTTTGTCCCTGGGGAGCAGAGCTCTCTCTGCTCCCTGACTGATTTGAGCTGCTTTCCTCCTCCGTGGCCTCCTGCCATGATGGGCTGCCTCACCACTGGCCCACAGCAATGACTGAAATCTCTGAAACTGTGAGCCAAACAAACTTTCCTTCCTCTGTGTTGTTCTTGTCAGGTCTTTTGGTCACAGCCAAGATAGGTGACTAAGACACTGCTGTTTTTAAGTTGTGTATTGATTTTGTTTATGAATGGCTGTGTCGTACGGTACTTGCGTCCAGCATGCCGTGTCTACAACACACTCGATTCTATTATTCTACGACACCTGCTTCTGTCGTGTGTCACCTCTCCACACTCATGACACAATCAATGCTGTTGATGTAATGCCATTAGAATAAACATCACCAAATTACTAATAATTAAGTCATACTCGAGAATGAGTTTCACCTCCCATTAAGTTTCAACTCGTCAGTAGTCCAAATTTATTTACCTAGATTTATGTTAAAGTGGATTTCTACTCCCTAGACACGCACCATCTTAACAGAAGGAAGAGCCAGCGATTGCAAGCGGCCGCAGGAGAAGGCAAGCAGGGCCAGCCCCGTTTGGACCATGAGATGGGAGCACAGCCCACAGGACCGGGCGCAGCCCCCGCGCTGCCGTCGGCTTTGGTTTTGCTGAGTCTGCGGCACGTTGCTCCACTGTGAAAGGGAACTGCACACAGGTGGCCCAGGCAGGCTGCAAGGACGTGAACGAGAGACTTACCTGGGCTGGAGACGCTGCAGCCGTTGGCAAGAAATTTTCCCGATAGAATGTGGGCAGGTCAAAGGTGAACACTAAGGACCCAAAGCCACTGCACAGACACCTGTCCCTGTGCTCATTCTCCATACCTATGTCCAAAATCCCACACGTACCTGCCACCACTCCCCGAGATCAACAGGTGCCGCGGATGCCGAGGTTAGACAGCGGCTCCAGCTCTGCCCTGCACCCAGCGGGAGCGGGAGGCCGGGGCTCTGGTCTTAGTGCTACCACCAGCCCGGCACCAGCTTGACTCACACCTCTCGTAGTCGGAATGTCGTCCGTCATCAGTTAACATAAGTAATACTGTGATTGCAAGATGTCTAATAAATAGGAGCCATTTCACTATGCCTAATTTGAATCTACTAACAGATGAGTGGACAAGAAATGTGTGGTATATATACACACAAGGGAATAGTATTCAGCCTTAAAAAATAAGGGAACCCAGCCGGGCGTGGTGGCGCACGCCTGTAATCCCAGTACTTGGGAGGCTGAGGCAGGAGGATCGCGAGTTCAAAGCCAGCCTCAGCAATGGCGAGGCACTTAGCAACTCAGTGAGACCCTGTCTCTAATAAAATACAAAAAAGGGCTGGGGATGTGGCTCAGTGGTCGAGTGCCCCTGAGTTCAATCCCCGGTACCAAAAAAAAATAAAAATAAAAAAATAAGGGAACCCTGCCCTGGGTGACACCTTGCATGAACCTAAGAGGATGTGATGCTAAATGAAATAAGCCAGTCACTGTGTGATCTCAGGTGTCAAAAGGAGTCACAGAAGCAGAGAGCAGAATGGTGCCACCAGGCGCTGGGCCAGGCAGTGGAGCTCTTCCTGGTGGGTGAAATGCTTCTGTCACACAAGGCCAGTGAACTGTGCTCCAGAGTCAGCGATGTGGTACTGCGCACCACAAAGATGTAAAGGGCTGGAGCTCCCGGCAAGTGCTCTTAACCAACACACACCCACAACACAACACAAAAGAACACAGACAACTCTCAGCAGAGGCTGCGCTTGTTGGAGGCCTCGGGGCAGTGGTGGAGCAGAGGAGTGTGTGTGCAGGCGGCCCAACTCTCTGAGATGGACACATTGAACGTGTGCAAATCTGTGCCCAGTAAAACTAAAAACAGGAAGGAAGGAAGTTGTTTTTGCTTTAGAAAATCAAACAACTTTTCAAAACATATTGATGTAGGCCAATAAATCACTTCTTCTCTTACTATTACTGAAAAAGTTTACCATTATAGTTCAAAATTCAAATTTGGGGTGATTTTTTTTCAGATTAAACAAAAATAATTCATTAATAATTCCAAAAAAACTATTTCATCAAAGTCAAATCTCAGTAACTCGAAGAGATCTTGAGCCCTAAGTTTACACCATGTGATTTAGTTTCTCGCCTCAGTTTGCCTACACTGTAGACAATCCCGTAACCCTCCTCCGTGGTAATCCTCCTCCTTTGCCTCCCGTCCAAAGGTCTTACAAGCCACAGATAATGGCAGACAGCAGAGCACCTTTAGTTCAGAACAAATTCCAGGATAGTAACTGAGATCGATAAGTAGCATGATGGATTCTAACTTCACGTCTGTGCTTTTAGCAAAGAGCTGAGAGTTTAAAGTGTGGAGGAACGTGCATTTCACTTGCAGCCTCTAATGCAATCTCTCTCGAATGGCTACACAACACAGAGCTTTCAGCAGTCTCAGAAAGGAAGACCGACGGCCAGTTGGATTGATGTCAGAAACTTGAAGGAAATGACTTAAATGAAGATAAACCTGAACATTTCATGAAGCACCCTCAAAAAATGGAAACAGTATGAAAAGGAAGGTGGAGTTGGCAGAGTGCCCTCGAACCCCAACACCTCCCCACGTGGAGAAGCAGCGGAACTAGCAGAAACTTGGACAGATACTCCCCACTGCCTGGGAGCTGAGTGGCACTTCACAAAAGGTACCCCCGCCCAATACTTCCAAGCCCATGGAACATTCTTCTCTACCCAACTGCAGCAGAACCAGCATCAAAATCTAAGAAGAAATGGAAGCCAAGTCGAGTCAGGACGAGGACAACAACAGGCTTGTTGCTTGGGACAGGTGGGCTCTGAAATAAGTTGGCAGAAAAGCAAACTGGGTTCTTAACCACCCAAGTCTTAATAAATTCAGGGTATGAAAGAAAGACACACGAATTAGGTTTAGAAAATTGTGCTTCTCAGTAAATCACATGCGAAACCCTAAGAAAAATCCAGAGCCTGAATGGAAGCTACTCGGAGCTTTCGGGAATGTGCTTGGGAGGAGATATGACCACCCACGTGGGCGGAGGAGAGGCAGCAAGAGCAGGTCCTCCCTTGGCCACACAAGTCTCTGCTTGAGTTTGAGAAAAGAGAAAAAACTGTATAACGAGCTTAAGAAATTGACACTCCAATTCAGTAGCAAACAGTTCAGAATGATCAGATACCCCAAGACATATAAAGAAAAGTGTAACATGGAAGAGAAAAAGCAATCAAAACAGACAGCAAAAACCAGAGATGTCATACCACATGTAACTTGAAGCAGTCCTCAAAAGGGACAGCAGTGGTGACAAAATCACCAAAGAGATGACAGGAGAGCCGTCCAGCAGCTGGTTGGAGGTGTTCAGGTTGAAGGGACCACTCAGGGCCCACTTTAAGATCTACCCGCAAAAGCATCCTGGAGAACTGGAGAATCCGGAGTCAAGGAAGAGGCAGACACATGTGACCACGCAGGACCGGCCTCGCCACTGGCCAGCTGCGCGTGGCGCTGGCTGGCACCTGCTCTGCACCCAGCCAGGTTACTAATCAAGGCTAAGACTCAAAGACTCTTCAAAGACAGCGATGCAGGACTTGGGCCCCACGTCATGAAACCAGTTGAGGCTAGGATTCATGAAGGTGGCCCCATGCCCTGTGTAGACGCAGGACGCAGGATGCACTGAGGATGTTGGAGCCACGTGCTCCTCTTGTCCACAGAAAGACCAGGGCAGCAGACGCTCACAGGAAACAACCAGGCTTCTGCCACAGCATAACTGCAAGCCATCGGTGGAGAGAGAGGTTTCGTGTGAGGTGACAGGTGCAGCTGGGTCCTCCTAGTGACCTCGTCTTCGCACTCCACCTCAGGGGCTCAGACGGTGCCACAGATGGGCAGCTGGGCAAGTCCAGCCTGGCCCTTGCCATCTGAGAGACTGGAGGAAGCTGGCTCCTCTCGGTCCTTCCGGTGAGACCCAACATCAGGAGCAGCATCTCAAGGTCCTGCTCTGCAATCAACGCCTGCGAGACGCAGCGTCCCGAGGTGCGCGTCACACTCTACATAGTGTCGACATGGATCTTAAATAATGTAAGAGGGAGCCCAGCACTACAGGCAGACGGGATGCCTCCAACAATTCTGGCAGACAAATACTGATCATCTAGGAGAAGTTAGGCTTATGACAATGATCCAATAATGGCTTAAGAATAACAAATAGTTTAATCCAATTTGTTACAGCAATAAAGATAATATGATGAGCGAGGTAAAAAAAAAATGTAAAAACAAATCCCCATTTCTGATTTTTAAATACCCATGAAATTCCTTCCATGATGAAAAGTGTATCTAGGCCAGGGTCCGCACACTACTGCCCAGGCAGACCCCGGGGGGTCCCCACTGGGATCAGAAATGAGACGAGGATCTGTCTCATGACCGCCTTTGCCCACATTGCTCTGCCTGCTGCCACACAGAAAATACCAAGACACCATGTCGGTCCCTGAGGTGGTCCAACGAGAAAAGAACCCAACTTGAGGGGAGCAAAGGGGCAGAGGCTCACAGGCTGCGGAGGGCGAGGGGCAGCAGGGCTGGAGGGCAGAGTTCACGCTCCTTGGAGAGCCGAGAGCCCTGCTCCTGCCAGCCGCAAGGGCAGCGGTGAACCCCGTGGGCACGTCGACGACCCGGGCACGTGCGTACCACGGGGATGTCGGCCGAGGGTCTGCTGTTCATGGTGAAAGCTGGAAACTAATTTTTGTTCATGAATTTTTAACTAGTCGTCTAATAAGGTGGAATGTGATCCTGCACTTTAGGATCTGAAGAATGTTCTCAATGCTGTTTCTGAAGTGGGGACAAAAGCAAACGACGAGGGACATGACCATACACAGCAAGGGGAACACTGGCCTCACAGAGAGGCCTGTGAGCATGCTGGAGACGCCATCCGCCACTCTCCTGCGGCCCAGCTGGAACACACCTTCCCACAGGGGGCCACACGGGGAGGAAGATAGCGGGAGGGACCCCGGCTGCAGCACGCACAGGCCAGCAGAGACGGGGGGGCGTCTCTCCAGCACTGAGGACCCACCTCATGCACCGCAGTGCAGACCCTTTTAGAGCAGAGAGAAACACAAAAACTTTTTAAAATCCTTCTACTAGATAAAGGCTGGCAAAAAAAAAAAAAAAAAAAACAGCATCTGGCCAAGAAAGGAACCAAGAAAACGGCCTCGTTGCCCATGGCGGAGCGCGCAGGGCTGGAGAGCAGAAGGTGGGGACACGGGACGGACCAGGCTGTCATCTTCCTGCCTGTGAGGCTGTCTGGGCCGCGGGGAAGCAGCTGCCTCTAGGGAAACCAAGAACTCAGCACCTGTGTGACTGATGAGCGTGTGGATGTACTCCCTGTCCAGAGCGCGTGCACACACGGCCACCCGAGAACAGAGAGGAGGGAGGGCGGCACCGTGAAGCCCCCAGCCCCAGCCACTGCACACCGCGGCCACTGGAGTGCGGCAAGACGAGAGCCTCTGGAAGAGTCCTCTGCGGGAAGGGCCGAGCTTTCTAGAACGAACACGTGAGTAGCCCGGTGGGGAAGGGACTGGAGTGGACTGGCCAACCGGGACCTGTCACGCAGAGAAAGAAGCAGCTTCAGCAGGTCCGTGTGGAGGGTGCTCGCGCTGGCTGCTGCACTTGGTGACACCGAGAAAACGGGAGACAGCTATCACCCGTCAGCACCTGCATGAAGTCAAGGTGACAGGTCTGTCCCAGGGACTTGTCAATCCAGTGAAAAGAAAACAGTGCCCTGTGAGGGGCAGCGAGGAACCTGGCCTCGCTCACCTCTGCTAACGGGGACCGGCAGGAGGACCGGCAGGAGCACGGCAGGAGTGAAAACCAGGCTGTGAAATGGGCTGCAAATGGGCTGGGCGCGTTCTGCGTGTGAGTGTGTATATTCGCACACGTATGTGGTTACGTTTCTCTGGGAAGGCAAAATGGAGAAGGACCACACCAAACTTCCACAGGTGGAAAGGAGGAGGGATCTTTGTCTTTTTCTACACACATTAAGCGTTGTTTGATTACTGACCAGATACTTTGTGGTTCTTAATTTTAAAAAAGGACAGTATAAATTACTGAATGACATAAAGCAGGGCTGCCAGCAGGGCCCCTGCAGCCCGGAGCCTGCGCTGACTGACCAGGACCCCCGCACCCTGCACAGGTGGACCCCCCCACCTGCAGCCAGCACAGACAGGAGGGAGCTGGATCTTCCCGTGGACTTACACACACACACACACACACACACACACACACGCGCGCGCACACACACACGCACGCACAGGGCTTCCTGTTCACATCACGGTTTTACAACGCCCCCTGGAGTTCTTTCTAAAGAAATATCTCGAGATAAGAAGAAAACATACTGAAACAACCCCGTTTCTGATAATCATGTAGTTGTTTCTAGAAACCTAAAGCCAGCTCCAAGAAGTGGCAGGATCTTACCTGTCAAGAACATTTAGCTGAAGAATCAGGAAAGGTCGGGTGCGTGGTGTTAAAATGGCTTAGCTGAGAAGTCTACCTGGTGAAAACCATCTGTCCACTTGACGTGTTTGCAAACACGATGGAAACTAACCACAAGCGACTGCTTACTGTCCAGCTGTGTTAGAACCGGCATGGTCACAGAGAGACTGACCGCCTGTGAGTGCGTCTTCCACGGCTGCCGAGACCAAAGTGACTGAGGAATGCTGTCGTCCTCCTGAGAGAAAAGTAATGACGACGGATAAATAAAAGCAAAAGCATTTTTACTTTACTTTTTTACGTATTCTTAGTTTTTAATTTGAAAAAAAAAAATCATCTCCTTGCTTTTGGACCCTGAAGAAAGCTGAAAGATACTGAATAAGTCTCAGCTGGACAGTGAGGGTCACTTCATGGAACTCTTTCCTGTGAGATATGACAAGCACTTTGAAGACGGGCCATCTCCTGATGCGACGCCCCCCAGCTGTCAAGGAGGGACTAGGAGCACAGGAAGGCCCGCCTGCGACCTGGCATCGTCACCGTCACGGTGCTGCCGCCTTCCACTCTGGAGCCTCACATGTTCTCGCGCCTGCCTGCTACAGCCCCCCCCCCCCCGGGGCTGGGCGGCCCCCCCAGCAGACCCCAAACGTTGGCCTCCACACAGCCCCAGGGGACAGTGGCGGCCCCAGTGCTGTGCGACACCCTGGTCACTCTGGGATCTCACGTTTGCTATCAGCTGGGAAGCACACTGGGCATCGTGTCCTGCCTGCAGGGGACACTTGGCACAGCCTCTCCAGGGGCTGCTGCCCTCCCAGGTCACTTCTGAGCATGTCCAGGAATACAGGGAGGCGGTGGGGCAGGCTGCACACACCTGAGTCCCAGCCAGCTCCCCGGGTCCCTGGTCCCTGAGACCGCACCCCCAGGTGTAGTCCTTAGGGTGTGGTCCTGGCCAGCAGCCTCAGCCTCACCTGGTCATCACGCCGCACCCTGGACCTTCTAACGAGAATCTCTGGGGGAGTCTGTGACTCTAGGCCTGCGAGGACTCCAGAGCACTCCAGGGCGGCGTCACCTCCTCCTCGCCAGCTCTCGGCTCCCTGAACACAGGCCTGGGTGGCCTGCCAAGCAAGTGGCACCCTCTCCCAGGCTTTCAAGTCATGTAGTGAATCTCAAACCCTGCCGGTGACTCAGGCCATAGGTCCTGTCACTCTATCATCTTTGCCCTGTCCCCCGGGAACCTGTGCTCTCCTGGGCGGGTGCCAGGGTCTCTTAGTACAGAGGTGCAGAACTCCTGTGGCGGCAGCTGGCCTTTCTCTCCAGCACCCGAATGACGCCTGTGTGTCCATGCTCCAGCGTCTTTTCACTGAATGTATGAGCAGTGAGGCGTCCACATTCATGCAGGAGTCGTGACCACCGCCCCAACCCCTGGTGGTCACGTCATGTGATTTTCAGGCGACCAGATTTTTAACATGCCCGAGCCTCCATTTAATCTTAGCATCTGAGACAATTCAGAGCACCACACATTTCTGCATGCACCACATTACTGTACACACTACACGATTGTACGCACCACATTATCATACACACCACTTTGTCATACGCATGCTATTGCATATTATTTAACCTTGAATATATTAAGATGGTGTATAAGTGATTGCATACTATTTTGTAATCCATTATGTATTGATTATACTGACTGTGCGTATCCTGGCTTGGAAGGGGCAAGTCCGTAATAAAACTGGGCTGTTGGAGGGGAGCCCAGAGCACCATCACAGAGGAAAGTCGAGCAGTGGAGACACATTGTCTTCCCTTCAACTACCACACACTGGATTAGAACTGGGTAAAGGGCAGACGTCTACGCAGAACTTGCACTTTTTCGAGAGTATTAGAAAAATACAGTTTTTAAGATTGTTTTCAAGAAAATTTTATGCATAGAATGCAGTCAGAGAATTATAATTTCAAAGAAAGAATCACATATTTGTTACAAAGAAAAACTGTTGAGGACTCAGAAGAGTGAAGATAATTAAGGACTCAGAGGAGTGAAGACAATGACATGAATCAGGGATTCCATACCAGCAATACTGACATAGCTAGTGGCATAGTGTGATCATCAAGTGGTTTCTGGAACCTGATCAATTAGAGAAGTTACCAGCATGTGGGCAACAGAACCCCACCCTCTCCCAGCTTTGGGGCTGCAGTAAGCACCGGACTTGGCCTCTTCCTCCTTCAGATGAGGAAACTGAGTCCGAGGAACTGCATTATTTGCCGGAGATCATAATTCTTCTGAGGGCTAAAGGATACAATATAACACGTGTTTGGTGCAATCATACCTACTGGATTCACACAGGAGTCAAAAAGAAACACTGTCCCGTGACGTGTAGCAACTTTAGGAAGGTCGTCTTCACAAGACAATCTTTTGTCGTTGAGAAATTACTATCCCTGTGGTTTCAAAGCAAACATTGTGCACAGGTAGCACCTGTAGAAACTCAAGATAATGGACAGAAGGGCACTGCCAAGCTGTAGAACCTCTCCTGGGCTCTCTCAACACAAGGCTTCTCCCTTCACTTGAAGGGTTACAATGTTTCGTTTTGCAGCTGGAGACAAACTGGTGACTCCCCTACCCAGGTGTAGCAGGCGGGAATGGACTTCATCACCCCTCATCCTGTAAACCTTGAAGGCAGAGCTGGCCTGGGGTGACGTTCCCAAGGGCATCATGGTGCTCAGGAACAGTGAGTGTCCATGATGAAGAAGAGGCCAGGTGTGACGTGGAGAGAAACAGCTGAAGGCCACCATGGCCTGCCTCCCAATCCGGAGGCCGTGGGCAGGAGGTGCTAGCCCACGATGGGATGTCACCACTGACAGCCCAACAGAGCCGCACTTTGGCATCAAGCCTGCGGAACCCGTAGAGATGCTTGTGGCAATTCCGAAGGTGGTTGTTTAGCTGTTGTCATGTCATTAGTACGCTTTCTAGGGCCACCTACTCCAGGTCCCCCTAACCATCCTCGGGTCTTCATTTGGTTTGATATTTGTGTTTGAGGAGGCTGGATCATGATTGTGTGACAGTTTTGCTTATAAGTTCTTGAAATTCAACTGAAAATGATTCGGTTCCATGGCAGGTACAGCGCCACACAGGATTCATGCTGTGTGGGTGATTGAGAGCGAACCTGTGATGGTGAGGCCTGTGGTGGAACTAGGGAACAAGAATGACGGCACAGCCATGCTAGGAGCTGAGGTAGACCCCCGCCCCTCCCCACGAGGAGAGGCAGCTTAGCGTGTCAGACCTCTGTGCAGTGGACCCCACCCTGTAGAGATGATCTGTCACCAGCCCATCTTTGCAGGTAAAGGTTTCCGGGTGTGCCCTGAGCTGGGCAGGACAGAATTGACTGTCCCATTCAGACTTTTACGTTTGCACAGCTGTTCGTGCTGAAGGAGTGTGTTATGATGGGTGACTTACGTGAAGACGTGGCTTCCTCCCGTGGCTCTTTCTACTGACCGCCTTTATCCAAACCCCTTCTGACCGGCCAACTAGAAGTCTGCGCCACTCACTGAGAACATCAGACAGCACCCTTAGGTCCCAGTGTCGGGACTGCAGCCTTCGTGCTGGGGACCTTAAGACGTGAGCAGCAGGCTGAGGAAGCTGGCCTGTGCGGCACGGCTACTAGGGCTCGGGCCGTGCTCCACACAGTGAGCCACGGCCCCGGGTGCGAGGAGCATCCAGAGTCCGGGGACTCTCAAGAGACTGCTCTTTGTTCTACAGGTGACACTGCTCCTCGTAATCACTACCCCAAGTGTCACCTGGCATTTCCCGATGTGCCACGCTCAGAAATGTCATTCATTCAGTCTTACACACCTGCACGGCTGCAAAGGCTGAAGCACCTCAGCAGTCGGAGCCTTTGTTCAGGTGTCGATGCTAGGCGAGAAGACTCGAGAGGCGCGCAATAAATTCACGTTTGACTTGCGATGTGATTGGCATGGGCCGCTAGTCCTGGAGACTCACCTGGGTGACCTGAATGTCACCAGGTCCCCATGCACCAGACCTCATGGTGCCCCTCCCCGGGCCTTGCCGCCAGCGACTGGTCTGGTGTGTCGTAGTGACTTCCAGCAGGTCCACGTTTCCACTCCTCTCTGCGGATGACTCGGGCGTGTCATACAGATCCTGTGTCCCTTGCCCGAGCCCTCCTTCAGAGCCCTGCGCGGGGGTGGGACAGGCCACCCCATTCACAGGGATCGCAGCCTGCGGCTGCCAGAGCCAAGCCATGCTGGAGGCTCAAGGGCGTGTTGTTTCTTGCCTGGCCCACGCCCTTCAAGCTGAAAATAAGGGTTTTAAAAAGTAGAATGCTTTAATTAAAATAAGTAGATTAATAAATGACAGGCCACAGAGATGTGGTGCAATTAACCCCCTTGCTGGTCTCCACTGTGAATGCAACCTGCGGAGGTTTTAAGGGCGATGAGACACTGTGAGGACGATCACTTAGCCGTGGCCCTTGTACAAAGTACCCAGTGCCGAGCCTGTTGTCATGGTTGCATGAAAGCTGCTGTCACTAGAAGAAGTGCTGCTAAAGAATTCAACATGCTCCCAGAGAAAATGGCCTATCAAAGCCAGCCCCAGTGAAGGGTGATGAGAAGGCCCCTCCTCGCCTCCTAGCGGCCCTTCACAGCAGGCTCGACGGGAGCCCGCGTGCCTGGCAGCTGCAGGCTCCGCAGGAAGCACCCCACGCAGAGTCCCGCAGGAAGGTGCACGGGCCTCCGAGAGAATCTGAGTGGCATGATTTCCACGTAGGTGAAACGTGGTCAAACAAAAACACACGCACCTCTCTGTCCGAGACCTAGCAACTCCCAACACCCCAGACCCACTTCCTCGGTTCTGTCAGGAGTACCCTCACCCACCAGCACCCAAGACCCTCCCAGGTTCAAAACTAGCTTCATCACAACACAAGAAAGTCCTCTGCCTTTTGCTCTGTGATGACACTTGTCCTAATAGTGTCCAAGAAACGAGGGGTAGAACCGCCCAGGCATCGGCCCTCCACAAGGCGGCACCCACCTGCACCTGCGCCCTGGCTGGCTGCAGCCCCGAGCGCACGTGCGGCTGGGGGCGGGCAGCAGGCGGTGCCAGCCTTCCATGGCAGACAGGGCTGGATTAATCAAGCTTCAACTCCTCCGTGCGTCTTCTCCATGCTCTGCGTCACCACATGGGAAGTTAGTTCCCAAGACACATTCTGCCGTGGCGTGGCGGATGCTGGGTGGCCCCTCAAGGAGGGGCTTCACGGTGGGCGCATTTCTGCTGGAAGAAGCAAGGGGTGGAGGGTCTGTTCCAGCCCGCAAAAGGCCGGTATTCCTGCAAAAGAGAGGGAGGACCCTGGGGCTTCAGGTAAGACTGCTGCCTCTGTTGCCAGTAATAACATTTGAGATCTAGGGAGAAAATTTGTGTTTGGGAAACCTTGTATCGGTGTCTGTGAGCTGGACAGATTTCAGGTACTTCTCCTTCTCTGGTAAGACCAGGGGAGATGTTCGGGGAATGTGGGGGTTTATACTGTGAAACACAATGTCAGTATTAGGAAGACCTGCACATGTCAGTGCGAGGAGATCTCTAAGTGGCAATGCTTGAGGTTACAAATTGTGAACAGGGAAAAGAGGAATTCAAAGGCAAGAAGGACAAATAGGTTTTAACAGAGTATGAAATGTTCACTAATATGGTTTCAGATCTCATGTTGCAGCTAACCATTAAGCAAATGTGACTTGCCAAGTTTTACTTTGGATCAAAGGAAAACACCCACATATCTGAAAGGGCAATTCAACCCATCTGCCCCTTTTCAGCTACTGATCTGTGTGAGGCTGAATTTTCTTTATACATTTCAACCAAAGTAGCTTAATGGATAAAAGGCAGAGCCGTTGTGAGACTGCAGCTGCCTTGTCTTATTTGCACAAATAGCATATGAATATGTAAAAAGCTTCTAACAAACCAATATGAAGAGCAACAATGCAATTTCAAGTGGACTAAAGTTATTAAGAATTCACAGAAATTGAAATACAAACAGCTCTTAACCATGGAAAATATTTACTCGGAAAAGTTAAATAATATGTAATTTCTCATAAAATCTACAAACATTAATATGGTTGATATAACACCACACTGAGAAGGGAAATAGGCCCTATCATGCATTATTCGTGTCAATGTAAATTAAAGATAACTATAAGGTAGCAAAATCTCTGGTAGCCACTACAATTAAAAATGTACATAGCTGGGTATGGTGATGAAATCCCAGCTACTCTTGAGGCTGAGGCAGGAGGGTCACAAGTTGGAGGCCAATTTAGCAAGATTCCTGCCTCAAAATAAAATGATGTTTTAGAAAGGGCTGAGGATGCAGCTGAGTGATACAGGGCCCTGGGTTCAATCCCCTATAGCCCCCCCCCCCACACACACACACAAATACACACGTGCCTTTCCATCCATCTGTGTCGACCTTACGCTCTCGCATGTGCTAGGGATATAAATGGAACAGACTCACTTTCTTTGCTCTAGCAAGACAGTGCAGAGAAGCCAGGTGCCCTCCGCAGAGGATGGGCTGGAGACTGGTGCGAACGGCCACAGGAGGGCATGCCATCTGGCTTGGTTTTCATGGACAGCTATTCCTGCACTGATATGCAAGGATCACCCCAAACACTATCAAGCTGCAAAGTGAAGCAGCGACTGGGTAGTGGGCACCAGGTGTGTTATGTGCATATTCACATGCATGTGTGTGCATGCGCACACACACACACACACACATGCTGACTGTTCCTCGCAGGGGCTGGCCAACCTCCCACTGCCCGTGATGTACAGCCCACCAGCTAGTGACATTTCTAAATGATTGAAAACAAATAAAAAAGAGAGTGGTATTTTGTGGCACACACAACTCAAGATTCCGTGTTCGTACACAGCTTTAGTGTTGCGTGACCACGCCCACGACGCTGCGCGTTGTCTCTGGCTGCTTTCACCCCACACTGCAGAGATGAGTCCTGACAGAGCCCAGGCGGTCTGCAAAGCCTGAAGTCTTGCTGGTCTTTCACTGGAAAAGCTTGCAGACTCAGCCGCACCCAGCAGCAGAGCGGGCCGTGGATAGGGTCTGGACGGGGTGGCAGCATCCCCCGCTCCCCGCACCTGTCTTGCATTGTCATTGCAGGGCTGGCCTTGCCAGCCTCCCTGCCTCCGGTCTCAAAGGCTGCTAAGTGCAAACGTTGAGAAGACAATGTGTCTGACGGAAACAGACTGAAGTACTGGAGGCCAGAGGTTTGGGAGGAGCACGGCGTAGTTTCAGAGCTCTACTCCCAAGCGAGTAACTGAGAGAGGAGAACCATTAGAAGCGGTAGACATCAGAATCAGGAGCAGTGGAGAGATGGCCTGCACCCCTGCCCATGCTGAGCGTGTCTGGTGCTGCTGGGAGCCCAGTTTCCAGACACCAGCCTCAGACCAGCTGGCTCGAGAAGTCACAGGAAGAGGGTGAAGAGCCCAGACCCCACGCCTCCCGCCAGGCCAGCGGGCTGAGATGTAGGTTTTTAACAGGCATCCCCAGTCCTTAGTCAGGAAGCAAGCACAGCTCTGATTTGCTCATATAAATATTCCCTTATTGCTTAAGTGCAGGATAGTGCTCAGAGAACCTTGAACTTGGACTCACAAGACATTCAAGTTCAGACTATGACTAGTCAGGTGAACTTGAGCAAACTACTGGACTCTCTGCGCCTCAGTCTCTCAGTATGCCTGTAAACAGACATACTATGTGCCTGATTTACAGAGGGGATGGCATTCCTGTCACCACTATTGTTAACAATGTAGTAGTCATTGTTAATTATCTCTGTCATTGTTACAACTTATTTGTAATAAAGTTGAACCTACTAAGAACTTACTATGTGCATTCTCACATTAAACCCCCATCTCAACCCTAGGTGCTGAACACTAGCAAGGGGCCCAATTCTAATTTACTTGGGATGAACTTACCACTGAAACTGAGCGTGTTGATTCTGGAGTTGAACACATTGGCTGGGAAGGGCTGGCCTGTCTTGACAAGGTGCTTCTTAAACACTTTCTTAAACATGGGCTGAACGTTCACATGCAGCCGTCTGGTCTGATGACAGCAAGCTCTGCTGGGCGCCTTCACCTTGGCCCACCAGGAGCACTGGCCCACTGCTGCACGGCTGCTTTCTGTCAAGCCCTCCAGAGTGGAATCTCTATGGCAACCACGGTCATCACGTTGCAGGATCCAACTCTGAATGTCTGAGCTTCAGCCTGCAGAGGAGAGCTTCGTGCCCTGTGGGTTCCGGCCCGGCACTTGGTGGGCAGATAATTGAGTTGCTCAACAATAGACCCCCCTCTTCTGAGCCACAGTTCATCCACCAGGACGTCAAGCCTTCATCCATCTACACAATGTCCATGCAGAGCCACGAGGCTGAGAGCAATGTCCTGGGCTCTGTATGAAGCCACGCTGTGACTTGGAGATGTGTCCAGGGGCATGTTCAGACAGTGACTGTCACCAGGTAGCACTGACCCCTGCTCCCAAGAGGGATATGGCCTGGGGAGCCTGGTGGCTGCCCTGATGAATATGCAGGCCACTGACACCTCGTGAGCAGAGGTGGTGCAGGACCTGCCGTGCCCACGAAGTCCAGCACTGCCCTCCACAGCGGGAGGCCTGTTCAGATGCATCCTCTCAGGAGTGTCCTGGTCTCCATGGACCTTCTCCTCAGCCTCCAGCTCAGGGTCCCCCCTGGGTTCCAGCAGTGGTCTTGGGGTGTGCATCTCCACGGCTTTGAAGCCCCAGGCTATTGCTGGCCCACATCTGCCCAGCAGCACCCTGCCTCTTCCTAAAGAGATCTTTGACAAAGGTCGTGTCCACACAGAAAGCGTCACGTCATGTGCACCTCCAGGGTCCACAGCCTCGTGAGGACGTGGGTCCGGGGGTCAGGTGGCACAGCCACTCGAGGTGCAAGAAAGAAGCAGTGCCAACGTACAAATGCCAACATTCCACCCCAAAACAGGAATGCGAGCCTGTGTCCAGGGCAACTTTCTAAATTAAAAAATAAAAAAAGCCTCAGAGTAGCCCACAGGACCGTCATGAGCACTGGGAGCATGGGTCTCGGAGGGTGGCCGGACCCCACTGAGAGAAAGGGGCACACACAAGGACCCTCTGACACGTAGGGAGGCCCTCGCTGCCCCTCTGTCTTAGGTAGCTATTTCTCGTCAGTGCCCTCACACAACCACTCCGTCCCTGCTACCTCCAGACGGCGCTAGAAACGGGTGTAAGCACGGAAGATGGCCCCACCCTCAGGGGACACAGCGAGGGTGGGGAGTGCACGTGACCAGTCTTTGGGGGTGCATGGCCCACTGGTGCTGGGAGCCACGGACGCGCACCTGAGCCCTGCAGAGGCCCCGCCTGAGCCCTGCGGAGGCCCCGCCTGAGCCCTGCACGAGGCCCCGTCTGAGCCCTGCAGAGGCCCCGTCTGAGCCCTGCGAGGCCCCGCCTGAGCCCTGCGGAGGCCCCGTCTGAGCCCTGCACGAGGCCCCGTCTGAGCCCTGCAGAGGCCCCGTCTGAGCCCCTGCACGAGGCCCCGTCTGAGCCCTGCACGAGGCCCCGTCTGAGCCCTGCGGAGGCCCCGTCTGAGCCCTGCAGAGGCCCCGTCTGAGCCCTGCACGAGGCCCCGTCTGAGCCCTGCACGAGGTCCCGTCTGAGCCCTGCACGAGGTCCCGTCTGAGCCCTGCGGAGGCCCCGTCTGAGCCCTGCACGAGGCCCCGTCTGAGCCCTGCACGAGGTCCCGTCTGAGCCCTGCGGAGGCCCCGTCTGAGCCCTGCACGAGGCCCCGTCTGAGCCCTGCACGAGGCCCCGTCTGAGCCCTGCGGAGGCCCCGTCGCCCTGCAGAGGCCCCGCCCTGCGGAGGCCCCGTCTGAGCCCTGCGGAGGCCCCGTCTGAGCCCTGCACGAGGCCCCGTCTGAGCCCTGCACGAGGCCCCGTCTGAGCCCTGCGGACCTGAGCCCTGCGGAGGCCCCGTCTGAGCCCTGCAGGAGGCCCCGTCTGAGCCCTGCGGAGGCCCCGTCTGAGCCCTGCACGAGGCCCCGTCTGAGCCCTGCGGAGGCCCCGTCTGAGCCCTGCACGAGGCCCCGTCTGAGCCCTGCAGGAGGCCCGTCTGAGCCTGCGGAGGCCCCGTCTGAGCCCTGCGGAGGCCCCGTCTGAGCCCTGCGGAGGCCCGCCTGAGCCCTGCGGAGGCCCCCTGAGCCCTGCACAAGGCCCCGTCTGAGCCCTGCAGAGGCCCCGTCTGAGGAGGCCCCGTCTGAGCCCTGCAGAGGCCCCGTCTGAGCCCTGCACGAGGCCCCGTCTGAGCCCTGCAGAGGCCCCGTCTGAGCCCTGCGGAGGCCCCGTCTGAGCCCTGCGGAGGCCCCGCCTGAGCCCTGCGGAGGCCCCGTCTGAGCCCTTCACGAGGCCCCGTCTGAGCCCTGCGGAGGCCCCGTCTGAGCCCTGCACGAGGCCCCACCTGAGCCCTGCAGAGGCCCCGTCTGAGCCCTGCACGAGGCCCCGTCTGAGCCCTGCGGAGGCCCCGTCTGAGCCCTGCAGGAGGCCCCGTCTGAGCCCTGCGGAGGCCCCGTCTGAGCCCTGCACGAGGCCCCGTCTGAGCCCTGCAGAGGCCCCGTCTCTGAGCCCTGTCTAAGTCCTGCGGAGGCCCCGTCTGAGCCCTGCACGAGGCCCTGCGGAGGCCCCGTCTGAGCCCTGCGGAGGCCCCGTCTGAGCCCTGCGGAGGCCCCGTCTGCAGGGGGCGAGGAGAGCAGATGTGGCAGGCGTCCTCAGAAGCGCTCGGGCCTTGTCTGCTCTGAGGTCAGGCCATCCTGGGGATCTAACCTGAAGACTGAGCCCGGGTGAGGGCCCACCACTGAAGCCAGCGTCTCCTGCAGCACAGACTGGGCCCGTCCTCCAGAGACACGCCTGTCCTCACAGCACAAGGAGCCAACCAGCTGCATCCCTGCCCGCGGCTGGACCGTGAGTCGTGACCTCTCAGTGAGCATCCCAGAGGACCACAGAAGCAAATGGGACAGTCACCGGCCTCCGGAGAGCCTCCTCTGGACGTGGAGTTCTCCCAAGAGGCTGCAGTCCCAAGGCCCAGCTCCTGACCCAGCTAACTCCTGTCAGCACGGCCACGTGGGCCAGTGCAGAACACGGGCGTGTGTCAGGCACCCCTCCCATGAGAGGGCGGGAGGACCTACTCTGCAGAGCCCGGGACAGAGGAGGAAGCGTGGGCCACGGGGCAGGGACAGGGCTCAAAGCCTGGCTTGCGTCTCTGCACTCTGCCTCAACGCTGGAGAAGGGCACGCGGCCTCCCGGGCAGAGGCAGATACGGACAGAGGCCTTCTGTGGGCACTTAACCCAGGGCAGCCTGCAACCAGTCCCAAATGTGCTGCTCTTGTCCTCGCAGAGTAAGGACCCAAGAGCCAACTGCACAATCCTGTCACCTGATAAAGGTGAGGCACATGAAGACACTGTCACATGATAAAAGTCACTTTTGAGGCATGAGTACAACCCGGTCACATGATAAACTGCCTCTGAGGCCTATGTCCAGTCCTGAAGACCACCATTAGACCTACGTACGGCATAGTCACCTCATAGCAAGTCCACCCGCTACCTGACAAAGGTCCAAACTGAGGTGCTCGTACAGCCCTGTCACCCGATAGGGCTCCACATGAAGTTCGAGTGCCGCCTCGTGAGGTGACAAAGGCCCTGTGAGGTACTGGTGTAGACTTCTACCTGTAGAGGGACCTGTGGGGTACAGTGCAGCACTCCAGCTGACGGAGGTCCACTGTGAGTCCATGCACAGACTTCCACCTGACAAAGGACTGCTGTGAGGCGCATGTGCACCCTGTCAGCTGAGAAAGGTGCCTGTGTGACGGGTGCGCAGCCCGTCACCTGATGCATGTGCAGTGCAGAGTGCATGCAGCCCTACAGCCTGACAAAGGGCCCTACGAGGCTTATGTACAGCCTTGTTACCTGACAAAGGTCCACAGTGAGACGCCTGGACAGACCAGACACCTGACAAAGCTCTCTAGGGAGCTCCTGTGCAGCCCTACTTCCTGAAAAGGATGAGGTAACGTGCAGTCCTGGTACCTGATGAAGATCCCTGTGTGGTACCTGCACAGCCCTGTTAATTGATAAAGGCCCATTGGGAGATACTTGTACAGCCCTGTTACCTTATAAAGGTGCCAGTGAGGGTCATGTCCTGCCATGCTACCTGGAAAAGGTCCCTGTGAGATTTATGAACAATCCTGTTACCTGAAAATTTTCGCGATGAGGTTTGTACAGTCCTGTTACCTAATAAAGGTCACTATGAAGTATCTGCACAGACCTGTTACGTGAAAGAGGTTCCTATGAGGTACCTGTACTGCTCTATTACCTAACAAACATTGCTATGAGCTACCTGTAGAGCCCGTTACTCTGTTACTTGATACACATCCCTATGAGGTTTATATACAGCCCGTTACCTGATAAACTCCACTATGAAGTGCTTGTACAGCCGTGTTCCCTGATAAAATTTCCTATGAGGTTTATGTACAACCCAGTTACCTGATAAATTTCCCTATATGGCATATGTATTGCTCTGTTACCTAACAAAGGTCCGCATGAGGTTTATGTACAATCCTGTTACCAGAAAAATTTCACTATGAGAACTAGAAAAGGCAGTCATGAAATTCATTTGGAAAAGTAACAGCCACAGCAATCCTTAACAAGAAGAGTGAAGCAGGAGGCATCACAATACCAGACCTTAAACTATACTACAGAGCAATAGTAACAGAACCAGCATGATATTGGCACCAAAATAGACATGTAGACCAGTGGTACAGAATAGGGGACACAGAGACCAGCCCATATAAATACAGTTATCTCATACTAGACAAAGGCACCAAAAACATACATTGGAGAAAGGGTAGCCTCTTCAACAAATGGTGCTGGGAAAATTGAAAATCCATATGTAGAAAATGAAATTAAACCCCTCTCACTCACCTTGCACAAAACTCAACTCAGAGTGGATCAAGGACCTAGGAATTAGACCAGAGACCCTCCATATAATAGAAGAAAAAGTAGGCCCAAATCTTGATCATGTCAGATTAGGCCCCAACCTCCACGACAAGACTCCTAAAGCACAAAAAATAAAATCAAGAATCAATAAATGGGGTGGATTCAAACTAAAAAGTTTCTTCTAAGCAAAAGAAACAATCACTGAGGTGAAGAGAGAGCCTAAAGTATGGGAGCAAATTTTTACCACATACACATCAGATAGAGCACTAATTTCCAGGATATATAAAGAATTCAAAAAACTAAATACCAAAAAAACAAACAACCCATTCAATAAATGGGCTAAGGAACTGAACAGACACTTCTCAGAACATATACAATTGATCAACAAATATCTGAAAAAGTATTCAACATCTTTAGTAACTAGAGAAATGCAAATCAAAGCTACTCTAAGATTTCATTTCACCCCAGTCCGAATGGCAGTTATCAAGAATACAAGCAATAATAAGTGTTGGCGAGGATGTGGGGAAAAAGGTATACTCATACATTGCTGGTGGGACTGCAAATTGGTGCAACCACTTTGGAAAGCAGTGTGGTGATTTCTCAGAAAACTTGGAATGGAACCACCATTTGACCCAGCTACCCCACTCCTTGGTCTATACACAAAAGACTTAAAATCAGCATACTATAATGACATAGCCACACCAATGTTTTATAGCAGCTGAATTCATAATAGCTACACTGTGGAACCAACCTAGATGCCCTTCAATAGATGAATGGATAAAGAAACTGTGGTATATATACACAATGGAATATGACTTAGCATTAAAAGAGAATAAAATTGTGGCATTTCCAGGTAAATGAATGGAATTGGAGAATATTATGCTTAGTGAAGTAAGCTAATCCAAAAAAACTAAAGTCTGAATGTTTTCTTTGATTAGTGGATGCTGATCCATGAGGAGTTGGGGTGGGGGCGTGGGAAGAATGGAGGAGCTTTGGATTGGGCAAAGGGGAGGGTCAGGAGGGGTTACGAGGGTGGGAAAGATGGTGGAATGAGATGGACAGCATTACCCTAGAGCCATGCGTGATTGCACGATTGGTGCGTCTCTACGCCGTGCACAACCAGAGAACTGAAACGTTGTACTCCATTTGTGTACGATAAATTGAAACGCGTTCTGCTGTCATGTACAACTAAGTAGAACGAATAAAAAATACATATAAAAAATTGTGCTGTGAGGTTTATGTACAGTCCTCTTACTTAATAAAGGTCATTATGTAGTATTTGTACAGACCTGTTCCCTGAAAAGGCCTGTACAAGGTTTGTGGACATAACTGTCACCTGATGAAAAGCCCTGTGCAGTGACTGCACAGCCCTGCCTCCTGATAAAGGTCCACTAGGGATCGTTGGCCAGTCCAGCCACGTGGTACCCCGGCCCCTATTAGGCCTTAATACAGTTCCGTCTCATGATAAATGTCCAATATGAGGTCCATGTCCAGCCCTTTGCCTAGTAAGGTCCACAGTGAGGTAGCTCTAGAGCCCTGTTACCTGATGAATGTCCCTATGAGGTTGATATACAGTTCTGTACATGATAGAGGCCCTCAAGGAGGTGTTTTTAAACCCTGTTGCCTGATAAAGATCCACTAGGATATTGACGTACAGCCCCGTTTCCTGGTAACAGTCGACTGTGAGGTGCTTGTACAGCCCCGTCACTGGATACAGGTCCCTGGTAGGTGTATGCACAGACCCTTAACCTGATAAAGGTCCACTCTGAGGTACTCCTACAGTTCTGTTACCTGATACAGTTCTATTGGGGTTATATAAAGATAACCCAATATTATCTGCTATATACAGGTGATTTAATTGCATGATTTAATTCCCTATGAGGTTTATGTTTAGTCCTGTTCCTGTAAAGGCCAACTATGAAGTGCATGTATACCTGTACAGCCCTGTTACCTGGTAAAGGCCCCTATGACATTCATGTACCTCCGTGTCACGTGATGAAGGGCCCTATGTTGTACCTCTACACCCCTGTCTCCTGGTAAATGTCCACTAAGAGGTACTCATCCTGCCCTTTCACCAGATGAAGTTCCTCTGTGAGGCACCTGTGAGGCCCTGTTGCTTGATAAAGGTCCACTGTGCGGCACCTGTACACACCTATTACCAGATAAAAGTCCCCACGAGGTACCTGTGCAGCCATGTCCCTGATGAAAGTCCTATGAAGCTAACGTGCAGCCCTGTCACCTCACAAAGGCCCACCTCGAGGCACTTGTACAGCCTGTTATGTGGCAAGTGTCCTGTGAGGTGCTGAAGAGCCATTCTGGGTCCCAGTGAGGTCATGCACAGCCCTGCTACCTGATGAAGTTCCACTCTGAAGTGCTCGGATAGTCAAGGGACCCGAGGAGGGACCCAGTGAGGTCTACGTACAGCCCCGAGACTGGTGAAGGTCGTCATGAGGTGCCTGTGCAGTCACCTGACCAAGGTCCCTCTGAGGTCTCTCCATCCCTGTTACCACATGAAGTTTATGTAGAACCCTGAGGCCTGGTCACTTACCCCATGAGGGGTGTGCAATCTACCAAATAAAGGTCTACTATGGAGTACTGATACAGACCTGTCACCTGATAAATGTCCCTATGAGTTTTATGTAAATCACTGTCACCTGTTAAAGGGTGACAACTCTATCACCTGATAAATGCACACTGTGAGGTACTTGTCCAGACCTTTACCAGATAAAGGACCCTTATGAGGTGCTCATAAAGCCCTGTTACCTGATAAAGGTCCATTGTGAGGTATTGTGCAGCCCTGTTACCTGATAAAGGTTCACTAATAGGTACTGTAAGCCCTGTTACCTGATAAAGGTCCCTGTGAGGGCTACGTGCAGCCCTGTCTGTCGCTGCCTGAAGCGGAAGTCGCTTGGAGCAGCGAACGCCACAGGAAAATTCGGAGGCAGGATGAAAATGAAAAAAGGTCTTTTATTCTTCTCCTCTCTCCAGCTCCAGCAATCACTCCAAATGCTCTAACTCCAACCACCACCTTCTTCTTCCCCACACACACTAACGAACCTCACCCAGTTATATACATATAGCTTTAACAAGGACACGTGCTTACAGCTCGAGCTTACAGGTGCGTCACGCAGTGTTCACGGGCATACAAAGATTCTTTGAATAATGTATTAATATCAGGTGGAAACTAGAACATCTTTTATGGCTCTCAGCTAACCGCAATCTTTAGCTATCTCCTTGATTATAGGCTCCTTCATTTCCCCTTTTAGTTTTAAAAAGAGGGGATGTTCTAGGACGTCCATGTGCAACCGACATTCTTACCCGTCATGGGAGTCTAGGCTGTCCTGACTCCTGGCTTAGGTTGACATGCCGGCCACATTAGACTGTCCCGTGCGACTGTGCCGTGTCTTAGGTTGTCCCCTTCTGGGGATCTTACCCATCATAGGCTAACCAGCCATCCAATAGAGCCCTTCAGGATCGACTGTGTGTTGACTAACAGCCGTCCAATTTTTAGGAGATGCTGCGGCTTTAAGGCGGTAAGCCTACTGCTGACGAGCCAAGTTTCCATAGCGTATCAAGTTCTTTAAGCGAATCAGCTGCCCTTAGTTTCATCAAGTAACGCACTGAGTTCTCTTAGACAAATACCCGCAAGGCATTGTCCCGTAATGTCCCAAAATAATGGAAAATCAAAATGTCCATAAGTTATAACACATAGATTCAGGAGGCCCCATGCATGCAGAGCAGAGGCCACACTGCTGGTGAGGTTGTTGATGCTTGAGCAGCAGGGATGCTTGCAGCGACCGCGGTCCCTGCAGTTGTAGCAGCAGCCGTCTTTTTTATGTCTAGACATTTCTACCGGCAAATCTTCAGGGCCCGCTACCTAAAAACTCAAGCATCCATTATTAAGGGAAAGGCAGTGCTATTCCAGCACTGAGATCAAAAGGTGAGCTGTCAAACTAAAAAAAGAATTATTAGAGTAGAAAATAAAAGTTGATCTCTGCTCACACACATTGCTGCTTAAGCTCCCACAAACATAAGCTGGCAAAATATCACATTCAGAAATAATCAAAGAGAAACTGAGGGTGTTTACTGCATTAAAGATAAAGAAAAGCTAAAGGCATTTTGGAAAAATAATTTGTTAGCTGGAATCCTCGAGTCTCTATATACACAGCAATCCTATACCTGTTGAAATAATTCAAATTAATCAACTACTAAACAAATGAAGTCAATAACAAATAAATGATCCTCTGTCGGAACACCAAAATATCAGGTTATACAACATTAAACATATTCACAGCTGAAGAGAAGTCCCGGAGACAACTATAAATCAAAATTGATTATCATTATAATTGATTATCTAATTAAAATATTCTGAACTTATATAAATATCTATTTATCTATCTATCTATTGATTATCAAATTAGAATATTCTAAGCTTAAATGAATTAATGTTATTTGTTATTTGGATCTATATCTATCTACCTTTTTTTTTTTTTTAAACGCTTAATTATTTGTGACGTCACACTAGACAGACGCACATATAAACATATTTGTGACATCACATTAACATGAAATTTAGACAAATGCACAGACATAAAGACATATATAAAAAGAGAAAAAAAAATTACAATTGTGTATACACTGAAGAGAGATCTTCTTGTCCCGGCCGGGAAGAATGAAATTTAAGTTGTAAATTTAATGGAGAACTCTTTTAAGGGAATCACTCCATACCTTCATTTTGGTCCTCTTGATTTTGTACTTGTTTATTCAATCTAGACTCCTCAATAACTTCGTCTTGATCCTTTTGACTTTGTACCTGCTTTATCAATCTAGATGGTATCCATATTGGAGAGGATTCGTGCTTTGGAAAAACACAAACAGATCCTCTCCCCCAAATTAATACTGGGTCTGGACCCTTCCATGTACCTGAGAGAACATCCTTCCAGTAAACCAAAGGTTTATGTTGTTGGTGTGGGTTCCAGTGTCTATCTCCAGCCGAATGTCCATTAGAATCTAAAGTTAAGAAATTTAGGGTAAACAGGGCAACTGCCAATCTGTCCTTAGGATTTTTCCAGTTTCCATCTTTTTGCTTTAGTAACATATTTTTAAGTGTCCGATTTGCTCTTTCAATTATTCCTTGTCCCTGAGGATTATAAGCGATACCTGTTTTGTGGATAATATTGAACTTTGTACAAAATTGTTTGAAGGATGTGGATGTATATGCAGGGCCATTATCTGTTTTAAGCATTTTGGGGATGCCCAATGCAGCAAAAGCTTGCAGACAATGAGATATAGTATCTTTAACTTTTTTCTCCGGAATGTAAAGAAGCAAAAATCATGCCTGAGCATGTATCTATGGTGACATGAATAAATCGTAATTTTCCAAAACTTGGCTCATGTGTGACATCCATCTGCCACAAATGATTGGGCATCAAACCTCGTGGGTTAACCCCATAATGTGGATTGGGCAAAAGTGTTACACAAGATGGACATTCTTTTACAATTCTACGAGCTTGTTCTTTTGTGATTTTAAATTTTTGTCTTAAGGTAGTGCTGTTAACGTGGAACTGGGAATGAAATAAAGTAGCTTGTTGTACTGTAGTAAATATAAATATTGTTTTAGTGAGGGCGTCAGCTTTTTGATTACCTTCATGGAGAGGACCAGGCAGATTAGTGTGAGCTCTTATGTGACCTATAAATAAAGGTTCTTTTCGTTGCCATAGGAGATTTTGGATTTGAGAAAACAACTTAAAAGCTGGAGTATGTGGTGCTATTGGACTTGCTAGCTCCAATTTTGGGACAGCATGTACAATATAATGGCTGTCTGAAAAAATATTCATAGGCTGTTCTTTAAAATTTTCCAGAGCTATTATTATAGCTTCGAGTTCCACTAATTGAGCTGATTTTTGATTAGTGATATGAATCATTTTTTCATTTTGAGTGACTACTGCAGCAGTACCGTTAGAGGATCCATCTGTAAATACATTAAATGCTTTAGGAATGGGTTGATTTTTTATTACCTGTGGGAATATGATAGGATGATTGATACAAAAGGACAGTATAGGAGATTTAGGAATATGATTGTCAAAATTTGCAGAAGTAGAGCATCTAGCTACAGCCCAATCATTATCATTGAAGCACAAATATTCAACCTGTGACGATGAATAAGGAGTAATAATAGTAGCGGGATGAATTCCAAATATTTTAGTAGAGGTTTTAAGTCCTTGAAGAATAAGTTTAGCCACCATGGAGGTATAAGACTCAATTGTACTTTTAGGAGAGACAGGCAAATGTATCCATAATATAGGTCCCTGTTGCCAAAATACTCCTGTTGGAGTATATTGTGAAGGAATAATAATCAATATTAGTGGTTGTGCAAAATCAAATCTATCGCAATGGGATCTTTCAATGGCCTGTTCTACTAATTTTTAGAGCTCTCCTGGCCTCAGGAGTTAATGTTCGAGGTGAGGATGGGTCAGGGTTCCCACGAAGGATGTCAAATAAGGGTTTTAATTGTCCAGTAGTGAGGCTTAGTGTAGGGCGAAGCCAATTAATGTCACCCAGTAATTTTTGGAAATCATTGAGGGTGGTCAAATGTTCTTTACTTATTAGAATTTTTTTGGGTTTAACAAAAGTATCCATGATTTTAAAGCCTAAATATAGTATAGGTGATCTGCTTTGAACTTTTTCTTCTGCTATATATAATCCATATTTTTTTTAGATTTTTTGTTATTTCACTAAATATATTAAATAAGATTTGTTGATTAGGGTGAGCTAATAAAACATCGTCCATGTAGTGTAGACACATAAGGTCTTGATATTTTTTTTAATGGGCTGTATAGCTCTGTCCACATATAGTTGGCACAGTGTAGGGCTATTTGCCATTCCCTGCGGCAATACTTTCCAATGATATCTTTTATCAGGGCCATTATTATTAATAGAAGGAATTGAAAAAGCAAACCTGGGGGCATCCAGAGGATGTAGGGGAATGGAAAAGAAACAGTCCTTTATATCAAGGGTTATAAGGTAATAGTTTTTTGGAATAGCTACAGGATTAGGAAGTCCAGGTTGAGTAGGGCCCATAATTTGCATTGTTTTGTTAATTTGTCTTAGATCTTGTAATAGTCTCCATTTACCTGATTTTTTCTTAATTACAAATATGGGAGAATTCCAGGGAGAGGTGGAAGGCTCTATGTGTCCTGCTTCTAATTGTTCTTTAATTAATTGATGGGCCGCTTGCAATTTTTCTTTGGATAGGGGCCACTGAGGGACCCAAACTGGCTTATTAGAGAGCCATGGTATTTTTAAAATTGTTTTCTCAGTGGCCCCTAGAAAAAATGTCCTTTGCCTTTTTTATTATGAGTAGGATTTTTATTCTTAACACCTGCAGGCTTGGTCGCTAGGTGTAGCCCCATTTGATGTAAGATATCTCTTCCCCATAGGGTAACTGGCAAGCTGTTTAAAACATAGGGTTTGAATGTTCCTGTATGGCCTTCATTGTCTTGCCAATTTAAGATTACAGCACTTTGAGCTGGGGTATTACTGTATCCCAAGCCTCTTAAACTGGTTGAGGCTTTCTGTAGAGGCCAGTGCTTAGGCCATTGTTGTAGATTTATAATGGAAGAGTCAGCTCCTGTATCAATCAGCCCCTCCATCTCTATACCTTGAATTTTTAATTTGCACACATAGGCCTCCGTGAACAGTCCTGGACCCAGAAAGCCATAGGTCCTGAACCAGTGGAACCGAATGCTCTGCTATTTCTATTTTGTGGCATGCTTTTAAAAGAATTATGGAGACTGGGAATGAGGAGCAGCTGTGCGATTCTGTCTCCTTGATTTACGGAGATGATGCCCCTGTGTGTACTTAGCATTATTTTAATCTCTCCATTATAATCTGAATCAATAACCCCTGGTATAACATTAAAGCCTAATAAACTTTTGGAACTACGCCCAAGGATTAGTCCCACAGTTCCTGAAGGGAGAGGTCCCCTGATTCCCGTAGGAATCAGCTGAACCCCCATTTCAGGTGTCAGGACCATCCGGGCAGTAGAACAGAGATCTAATCCTGCACTTCCTCTTGTCCCTCTGATAAGGGAGTTAATGGGTAGGAGGGACTGTGACGAGGAATCATTTGAATCTGAGGGCCTTCCTCCTCTAGTGCCTCGTACATTTGTGGGCCCCGGGGCATTGGGCCCCGTGCCCCGTTTTTTGAAATCCTTGATAAATCATTTCCATATATATCATATCTAGAATGGCATTGATTGGCCCAATGTATACCCTTTTTGCATCTGGGGCATCGGCCTGGAGCACGGTATGAATTTGATTTTATTACCCTTGGGGGATATTGCTTAGCATATCTTGGTTGATTATAATAATTTTGTCTGGAATATCCTGTTCTAGGTTGAATCCTTTGGGAATTTTGAGGGGAGGAATTTTTCATCACTGCAGCAATTACGTTGCCTGTGATAACAGCCTCGTTAATGTCTTTGCACAGTCTGATATAAATTGATAAGTCTTTTTTACTTCTCCATGGCCTTATTGCATCCTGGCAATATTTATTAGCGTTCTCGTATGCTAATTGGATAACTAGGGGCATAGCTTGCTCGACTTCTCCAAAAACTCTAGATGTTGTTTTTAAGAGCCTATCTACAAAATCAGCGTAAGGTTCGTTAGGCCCTTGTATAACTTTTGATAGGCTGCCTTGCAGATCCCCTGTGCCTGAGATTGTCTTCCAGGCTTTCACACAGCTGCAGTGTGTATCTGGGCATACACACCTGGATCGTATTGTAGCTGATTTTGTAGTTCGGCGAACTGACCCTCCCCTGTGAGCATATCTATATTGCGTTGAGGGAAACCTGCTGCAGCATTTCTCTTTGCTATTTCTGAACAAAGTTCCTGGAGTTGAGTTTTCCAGATTAGGTATTGTCCCCCACTTAGTACCGCTCTGCATAGACTTTTCCAATCTGAGGGGGCTAAGGTTAGGGTGTTAAGTGACTCTATCATACTTAATGTGAACGGAGCTTGAGGCCCATAGGTCATTACCGCCTCTTTAAAATTCTTTATTGTTTTAAAGTCTAGGAACTCGTGATATCTTTGTCCCTGTTCATTTTGAAATACTGGCAGTTCTAGGTGCTCCTGCGGTCTATGTTGTTCGAGAGCGTATAAGCGCTCTGAAAGGCCGCCAATTTCTACCTCAAGGGCACGTACACTCTGATCAATACTCTTTATTGTTTCTGTTAGGGATTCTATCCATGAAGGAGCAGAGGGCGCTAGTGGTTCCTCTATTTGACGGTCTTTTCTCTTTTTTAATTTCTTTTTGTTCTTTTTATTGGAGACTGTGCTCTCCGAATCGCTTTTTGATTCCTCTTCACTACTAGCTTCATAATTCCTAACCGGCTCAGTAGAGGAGACTGTACTTTCATGGTTTGGCTCCTTGTTACTATTATCACTTTCACTAGTATCCTGAGTTTCAGTTTCTAAGGAGAGTACATACTCCTCAGCTAATTTTATTAAGCTTCTGATGGCTTTTGCAGATCTTACTTTTGAATTTACATTCCTACTCTCCTTGCTGGTCTCCACTGAGTCAGAGGATATGCTTTCTTGTTCACTTTTCTCACTATCCTCTGAGTTCTCAATATCAAAAATTTCATTCATGGCTTTTATAAACCGACTTTTTGTTATATTTGCTCCCATCTTTTTAAATTTTCTTTTTTTTCTTACCTTGCCGCCGAATTCCCCGTACAGGCCACCACCTGTCGCTGCCTGAAGCGGAAGTCGCTTGGAGCAGCGAACGCCACAGGAAAATTCGGAGGCAGGATGAAAATGAAAAAAGGTCTTTTATTCTTCTCCTCTCTCCAGCTCCAGCAATCACTCCAAATGCTCTAACTCCAACCACCACCTTCTTCTTCCCCACACACACTAACGAACCTCACCCAGTTATATACATATAGCTTTAACAAGGACACGTGCTTACAGCTCGAGCTTACAGGTGCGTCACGCAGTGTTCACGGGCATACAAAGATTCTTTGAATAATGTATTAATATCAGGTGGAAACTAGAACATCTTTTATGGCTCTCAGCTAACCGCAATCTTTAGCTATCTCCTTGATTATAGGCTCCTTCACCTGTCACCTGATAAATGTTCACTATGAGGAACTTACACAGCCCTGTCATGTGATAAAGGTCCTATGAGTTTGATGTACTCTTCTGTTACCTGATAAAAGTCCCCATGAGGTTTATGTTCAGCCTGTCACTTGATAAATGTCCCTATGTGGCTTATGCACAGTCCTGTTACCTGATAACAGTCCACTGTGAGGTGCTTGTATCGCCCTGTTACCTACTGAAGGTGCACTCCGTGGAGTTTGTGCTGCCCTGTTAGCTGATGCAGTTCCCTATGAGAGACATTTACAGACCTTTACCCGATGACAGTCTCTGTGTCTTCAGATCCGTTTCTTGGCTTCTCTCCTGTGTTCTGGATTTCCGGGTTTCTGAGCTGCACAGGTGGTGAAAGAACTGGAGAGGGCACCGGGCACCTGTGCACCAGGAACCCAACGATGACCGTCGGGCAGGCGAGAGGGCGGACTCGGGAAGTGGCTTTCCTCGCAGCTCCTTGATTCAGGGCTTCTTCTCTGGAGGTGAGTGCGAGAGAAAAACACCCCACTGAGATCCAATACTGGACAGAGCACCTTGAAGACTGAGAAGTTGGGTGTACCCCAGACAAGGGTGAGGAACAGAATTAGAGCTGAATTTCCATCCAGGAGCTGTGGAAAATACACACAGTTGGAAAAAATTTAAAAAGCACTGGGAAGCCAGGTGCAGTGGCACACAGCTGTAATCCCAGCAGCTCGGGAGGCTGAGACAGGAGGATCGCAAGTTCAAAGGAAGCCTCAGCAACAGCAAGGTGCTAAGCAACTCAGTGAGACCCTGTCTCTAAATAAAATATAAAATAGGGCTGGGATGTGGCTCGGTGGTCGAGTTTCCCTGAGTTTAATCATGGATATCCAAAAAAAAAAAAAAAAAAAAGGTACTGGAAAACCTTGGCGTGGGGAACCCCAAGATTGGAGGGGCAGCCCACCCTGGGCCAACCCAAAGCTATTCAGCCCCATAAACTGATACACAAAAGTCACAGTCGCCAGCTGTGTATGCGAGCCCAGCTGGAAATACGCAGGTACCTCCAGGAGACTGCAGGCCCAACTCAGGTGGGAACTCAGCCCCGCGAGTTCAGGGATGAGCCGTCCACGAATCCTCTGTCCAGCGGCTCAATTTCCACCCGGAAGCAGTCTGCTCCCTGGTGTCGTCTGTTCTTGCCCCGACTGGGCTCCTTGTTCTAACAGTGGGCCAAAGCCCTCAGCGTCTCTTCTGTTGGTTTAGTTGTGTTTGTTTTGAGTGTGTTCTGACTGATGTATGACGGACAGTCACACATTTGTACACATACACATTTGCTATTACCTTTTCAGATTTAGCATTTCTTGAAGGTAGCTATTTTGGGGGCTCTGATTTTTTGAGGATTGGGTTTCTGATTAGTATATTTTGGACTGATTTTTCTGTTGTCTCTCTCAGATCTCTGTTTTCCTTTGTTTCTATTTATCTCTTTTCTCTTGCTAACAACCAAACTCTATTGCTCTCTCTCGCTCTCTCTCTCTCTCTCTCTCTCTCTCTCTCACTCTTCCTTTAATTCTCTTCCAATTTTTTTGTCCTGCCCCATGAACACATCTTACACTGCCTCTGCATTGCCCTGCTCATCTCTTGAATTTACAAACACTTTCTACTGCCCCATCTCTTCTCCTCTTAAAGAGCTTTGTCTTTAACTGGATACTTATACATATTCATATATCTTTTTTTTCTCTCATTTCTACCATTTTATTTGAAGGTAGTGATTTTTCATGGATCAATATTTTGAGGACTAAAATGTTTTATTAGCATATATTGATTTTGTTCTTGTGATCTTTTATTTCTTTAATTTTTTATTTTCTATTTTTTATTTTATTCTAATTTTCATTTTTATTTTATACATTTTTTTCTCTCACCTATCAATTTCCCTCAACTCTCTTTCTCTCTTTTCCTCCACTGACAGTCAATCTCTATGGTTCTCTCTTTCACTCTTCCTTTAATTTTTTACTTCTATTTTTTCTCCTCCTCCACAATAATCATCATATCCTACATCACATATTTTTCTATCCCTGGTCACCACGTAAAATTGTAAACCCTTTGTAAACTTACTGTTTTTACTGTGGGCAATAACTGATCATATCATTCTGATTATTGTGACAATCTACACTGTAGATTTCATTGAAAGAACTATTGGGTTTAATGCTGTAAATCGTTTGCATTAGTTGTTGCTATGATTTGTTTCTCCCTAAACTAGGAGGTACTAGAAACCTTCAGGGACACTGTAAGTCCACAAGGTAGAAACCCGACTGCCTCAAAGCCAACTGTTAGTTGGGTAGATATACCAACAACATAAAAACTCAAGGGAACAAATTGCCTCAAACAACCCAAAATATGTTAAAAACAGAATCCATCGACATCACAGTGGAAAAAAGTAAGAGGAGTTTCGAGTGTTCGGAGTTAAATTGATATGCAAGGTAAAGGACAAAAGGTAAGGGAGAAAACATAGGAAGCAGAAGATCGCGTCAATAAAGAGAGATTCTGGGGGGAAAAATAAGCAGAAATGCTCCAAAAGAAGGAATTGATAAACCAAATAAAAAATTTGTTGGAGGGGCTGGAGCTGGAGCTCAGTGGTAGAGTGCTTGCCTAGCACGTGTGAGCCACTGGGTTTGACCCTCAGCACCACATAAACATAAAATAAAAAAATTAAGGTATTGTGTCCAACTACAACTAAATATGTGTATATATATATATATATATATATATATATATATATATATATATATATATATATATATCTTAAAGAAAGAACAAGAAGAAATGTACTTTTTTTTTTTTTTTTTTTTGGTACCAGAGATTGAACTCAGAGGCACTTGACCACTGGGCCACATCCCCAGCCCTTTTTTGTATTTTATTAGAGACAGGGTCTCGCTGAGTTGCTAAGTGCCTCGCCATTGCTGAGGCTGGCTTTGAACTCGCAATCCTCCTGCCTTGGCCTCCCAAGTGCTGGGATTACAGGCGTGCGCCACCACACCCGGCTAGGAAGAAATGTACTTTTAAAAACAATTTATTCAGAGTGTCACCAGCAGACCAGACCACTTGGAAGACAAGAGTCTCAGGCAATGAAGACAAAATGTAAAATCTTAAAAATAAAGTTGACCATGGGGGGAAAAAAGATGTTAAGGGACCATGAACAGGACTTCCAAGAAATATGGGATGACAGACACAGCCCTGATAACTGATAGAGGCACATGAGGTTCGTGTTCAGACCAATTAGCTGATAAAGTTCTCTGTGAGGCGTATTTACGACCCTGTTACCACTAAATTTCTCTGTGAGGTTTGGTACAGACCTGTGACCTCATAAAGGGCTCCTAGGGGGCTTACATACAGCCCTGTCACCTGATGTAGGGCCCCTATCAGGCCTAGGCACAGCCCTGTCACCTGAAGCTCCACTATGAGGTACTGGCCCAGCCCTGTCACCTGATAAACGTCAGCTAGGAGGTACTTCTACAACACTATTATCTGATGCAGCTCCCTAAGATCCTTGTGCCAGACCTGTCACCTTATAAATGTCCACTGTGAAGTACTCATCATCCCTGTCACCTGACAAATGTCCCTAAGAGGCTTACGTACAGTCCTGTTACCTGACAAAGCTCCCTATGTGGCCCCTGCACAGCTCTGTCACCTGATAAATCACGAGTCTTAGGTACAACTCTTTTACCTGGTAAAGGCCCATGATAAGGTTCCTCTGCAGCCTCGTCATCTGATGAAAACCCCGACGGTGCCTACACACAGCCTCTTACCCTATGAATGCTCACGCGAGGCACCTGACAGCCCTGCTACCAGCTAGAGGCCCCACTGGGGCCTGTGCTCAGCCTGTTGCCTGATGAGTGTCCCTGTCCAGCTCATGCACAGCCCAATCACCTGATGCAGAGCACCGTGAAGGACCTGCAGATCCCTTACCCAGATCGTATGTGCAGCTCTGTCGTCTAGTGAAGTCCCACTGTGAGGTGACTGTGCAGCCTTGCTACCTCATCAAGGTCCCTATGAGGAGCTGGCACAGCCCTGCTGTCTGACAAAGGTCCCTGTGAGGGCTAAGTGCATCCCTGTTACCTGGTAGCTCTCCCTTTGAGGCACAGTGCTGTTGCTTGGTAGACCCCCGCGATGCCTGTGTGCACCATTGCTGATGCAGGCCCACAGCGAGGCACCGCTACGACCCTATTTCATGATGAGAGTCCCCATGGTGTAAGTGTTCACCACCTTAGATATGACCACCGTGAGCTAGGGGACAGCCCGGCCGCACCTTCTCCTGAGGCTCATGTTCAGCCACATCGCCTGACAGACATAACTACAAGATCTATCTATATACAGCCCTTTTGCCTCATAAAGGTCCACCGATCCTGTGACCTCACAAAGGTCCCTGTGAGGTACTTGCACCATCTGTCACCTGAAAAAGATCCACTAAGAGGAAAATACACAACCTGTTAGCTGACAGCTTCCTAGGAGGGCTAAGCACAGTGCGGTTACCAGATGAAGGCCCGTGACGAGGGACTCCCTAGCCCTGTCACCTGTGGAAGTCGATGTGATGCATGTGCACAGCCCTCTGACCTAGGAGTCATCTCTGTGAGGTATGTGAACAGCCCTGTCACTTGATGAATCCCTGTGAGGCTTACGTGCAGCTCTGCTCCCTGATAAGTGTACCCACGAGGTCTACGTACTGTCCTGTTAACTGACTAAGGTCCACATGAAGAATCTGTACAGCAGAGTCACTAGACAAAGTCCCTGTGAGTGCGATGAAAAGTCCTATAAGGTTAATGTACAGCTTTGTTTTCTGACTACGGTCCCTGTGAGGTTTATGTGAAGCTCTGTTTCCTGATGAACAACCCTATGAGGTCTATGGTCAGTCCTGTTACCTAATAAAGGTGCACTGCTAGGTACTTGTATAGGCCTGCTACCTGATAAAGGACCACTATAGGGATTTCATACAGTCTTGTTCCAAGTAAAGGTCCCTATGAGGTTTATGTACTGTGGTGTCACATGATAAAGATCCTCTGTGAAGTACTGGTAAAACCCTGTTACCTGATAAAGATCCCTATGAGGGCCATGCAGACCTGTGGCCTGGCAAAGGTCCATGATGCAGTACCTCTACAGCCCTAGTACCTTGAAAGTCCCCGTGATGTATATGAGCAGCCTCTTCCCACATGAGTGTCTGTGATCAGGTGTTTGAACATCACTGTTACATGTTAGAGGTCCCTATACTCTTACGTACCTATGAGGCCAAGTACAACCCTGTTAGCTGACGAAGGTCCACTATAAGGTATTGTACAGCTTCGTTACCTGAGAAAGGTCCCTATGAAGTACATGGATAGCACTGTTACTAGATAAAGGTCCCTATGACATTAACGAACATCTCTGTTACCTGATAAAGGTCCACTATGAGGTACTTGTATAGCCCTGTTACCTGACAAAGGACCCTATGAGGTTGATGTATAGCCCTGTTACTTAATAAAGGTCCATTGTGAGGTACTTGTACAGCCCTGTTACCTAACAGAGATCTACTATAAGGTACTTACACAGCCCTGTTACCAGATAAAGTCCTGTGAGTTTTCTGTACAGTTCTGTTCCAAGATAAAGGTCCCTATGAGATTTATGTACAGTGAGTTTCATAAGAAAATTCCATCATGAAAGACTGGCACAGCCTTATAACCTGATAAAGGGCTCTATGAGGTTTATTTACAGCCCTCTTATCTCATAAAGTTCCACTGTGAGGAACCTGTAAGCTCTGTTACCTGATAAAAGTCCCTCTAAGGCCAGGCGTGGTGGTGCACGCCTATAATCCCAGCACTTGGGAGGCTGAGGCAGGAGGATCACAAGTTCAAAGCCAGCCTCAGCAATGGCGAGGCACTTAGCAACTCAGTGAGACCCTGTCTCTAATAAAATACAAAAATGGGCCAGAAATGTGGCCCAGTAGTCGAGTGCCCCTGAGTTTAATCCCCCATACCAAAAAAAAAAAAAAAAAAGTCCCTCTGAGGCCTATGTGCAGCCCTAGTACATGGTAAAGGTCCCTATGAAGTTTATATATGGCCTTGTTATTTGATAAAAGTCCCTATGAGACTTATGTACATCACTGTCACCTGATAAAGTCCCTATGAGGTTTATATACAGCCCCCTTACCTGATAAAAGTCCCCATGAGATACCTGTATATCCCTGGTATGTGACAAATTCCTATGAGGGCTATGAACAACCTGTTAGCCGGATGTAGGTCAATGATGAGATAGCTCTACAACATTATTCCCTGATGAAGTCCTTGTGATGCACACGTACAACCCTCTTACCCTACTAATGTTTCCTGTGTGGCACATCAGCAGCCATGTGACCTGTCAGCATCCCCTGTGAGTTTCATGTACAGCCCTGTCACCTGATTACAATGCACTACAAGGTAGCCGTACAGCTCTGTTGCCTGTAAAAGTCTCATGAGGTCAATGCATAGCCCTGTTACCTGGAATAGGTCTACTAGGAGGTACCTGTGCAGCCCTGTTTCTAGGTGAAGATTTCCAGGAGGTGCATGTATAGCCATGTTACTAGATAAATGTCCCTGTGAGGTTTATGTGCAGCCTGTTACCTGGAAAAGATCCACTATGGAGTACTGGTACAGCCCTATTACTGATAATGACCCCTGTGAGGGTTATGTACGATCCTACTACCTGATAAAGTTTCCTTTTGGTTAATATGCAGCCCTGTTATCTGATAAAGCGCCACTGTGAAGTACTGGACAATGTCCCTATGAAGTTTATATACAAGCCTGTTACCTAATAAATATCCCACTGAGTTCCTGTATTGCCCTGTTACCTGATAAAGGTCACTATGAAGAATATATAGTCCTATTATATGACAAAGGACCTCTAGGTTTATGTACATTTTGAGTTCAGTGTATAGATTTATTACCTGATAAAGCTCCTCTATGAGATACTTGTACAGCCCGATTCCCTATTAAATCTCCATATGTGGCCTACATTCAGCCCCATTTCCTATTAAAGGTCCCTGTGAGGGTCATGGGGTCATGTAAAGCCTTGTTTCCTGATAAAGGTCCCTATCTGATTTATGTACAGGACTGTTACCTGTTACATATTTTACCAAATAAAACTAGATATCAAAATAGGAACTAAGGACCTAGTCTACTGCTGTATATTGTTTGCATAGATTGTTGCTATCATTGGTATGCCCTCCCCAATCTATGAGGTACTATAATACAGAAAGACATTACAAACTTGTAAGGTAGAAACTTTACAGCATCATATCCATGTAGAAAGATGGGTTGACACACAAGCTATATAAAATGCAAACAGCAAGAATATCTCAACAGTAGACTCCATTGACACCACAGTGGAGGAAATGTCAGAGATGGAATTCAGAAAGTTCATGGTTAAACTGATGTACAAGGTAAAAGTTAAAGTAAGAAATGAAATCCAGAGAGAAAATACAAGAAGTAAAAAATAAGTTCATAATAAGATAGAGCTCCTAAAGAAGAATCAGTCAGAAATACTTGAAATGAAGAAATCAATAAACCAAATTAAAAATTCATTGTAAAACATCACCAATAGACTAGACCACTGGGAATATAGAATTTCAGGCAATGAAGACAAAATATATAATTTGAAAAATAAAGCTGACCATGGGGAAAAGATGTTAAGAGGCTATAAACAGAACTTTCAAGAAATATGAAATAACATGAAAAGACCAAACTTAAGATTAAGATCAGGATAGAAGAAGGCTCTGAGATACAAAACAAAGGAATGCACAATCTTTTCAACAAAATAATATCAGAAAATTTCCCAAACCTTGAGAATGAAATGAAAAATCAAATACAGGAAGCTTACAGGAACACAAATACACAACATTACAACATACTCACACCAAGGCACATTATTATGAAAATGCCTAACATACAGAATAAGGATAGAATTTTAAAGTCTGCCAGAGAAAAGTGATAAGTCACATTTAGAGGGAAAACAATCCAAATATCCCTTGATTTCTCAACCCAGACCTTCAGAGCTAGGAGGTCTTGGAATAATATATACCAAGATCTGAAAGAAAATGAATGCCAACCAAGAATACTATACCCAGCAAACTTAAACTTAAAAATTAACAATGAAGGAGCCAGACACAGTGGTGCATGCCTGTAATCTCAGTGGCTCAGGAGGCTGAGACAGGAATGGCAAGAGACTAAGCAACTCAGTGAGACCCTGACTCTAAATAAAATACAAAATAGGGCTGGGGATGTGGCTCAGTGGTCAAGTGCCCCTGAGTTCAATCCCTGGTACCAAAATAAATAAATAATTAAATAACAATGAGGGCTGGGAATATAGCTTAGTTAGTAGAGTGCTTGCCTTGCATGCATAAGACCCTGGGTTCAATCCCCAGCACCACAAAAAGAAAATTAACAATAAAATAAAAACCTTCCATGATAAACAAAAGTTAAAAGAATTTACAAATATAAAACCTGCATTACAAAACATACTCAATAAAGTATTTCATGAAGAAAAAATGAAAAATAAAGGTGGAAACCAACAAAGGGAGGAACTACACCAGAAGGGTAGTCAGACAAAGAAGAAACCAATTCAAATAAAAAAAAAAAAACCCAGAAATAAAAATACAGGGAATAAAATCACATACCAATAATAACACTGAAAGTAAATGGCCTAAGTTAATCAATCAGAAGACATAGACTGGCAGATTGTGTTTAAAAACAAGACCCAACAATATGCTGTCTCCAAAAGACTCACCTCATAAGAAAAGATATCCACAGACTGAAAGTAAAAGGATGGGGGAACAAAACATATAATTCACATGGATCTCATAAACAAACAGGGGTTTCTACCCTCATATCAGATAAAGCAAACTTCAAGACAAAGTTAATCAGAAAGGACAAAGAAGGTAAATATTTATGCCCCAAGCAGCAGAGCACCTACATACATCAAACAAACCCTTCTCAATTTCAAGAATCAAATAGGCCGTAGCCAAATAATACTAGGTGACAGTCACACACCTCTCTCATCACTGGATAGGTTCTCCAAATGAAAACTAAATGACGAAGATATAGTACTAAAAATATAATTAATAATTTGGACTTAACAGACATATATAGAATATTTCATCCATCAAAGACTGAATACCCTTTATTCTCAATAACACATGGATCTTTCTCTAAAATAGACCATATCTGAGGCCACAAAGCAACTCTTAGCAAATACGAAAAAAAAAAAAAAAGAGAGAGAGAGAGATAATACCTTGCATTCTATCAGTTCATAATGGAATGAAATTAGAAATCAAGAACAAAGTAAAAACTAAAAGCTACTCTAACACCTGGAATTAAATAATATGCTATTTAATGATGAATGGATAGTAGAAGAAATCAGGGATGAAATAAAAAAAATACTTAGAGGTAAATGAGAATCATGACACAACTTATCAAAATCTCTGGGACACTATGAATGCAGTTATAAGAGGAAAGTTCATTGCACTGAGCGCATTCTTTAAAAGAATAGAAAGTCACCAAATAAATGACCTAACATTACATCTCAAAGCCCTAGAAAAAGAGGAACAAATCAATACTAAAGGCAATAGAAGACAGGAAATAATTAGAATCAGAGCCAAAATCAATGAAATTTAAACAACAAAAAAATTTTCAAAAAAAAAGACAAAATTAAAAGTTGGAGCTGGGCGCGGTGGCGCACGCCTGTAATCCCAGCACTTTGGGAGGCTGAGGCAGGAGGATCACGAGTTCAAAGCCAGCCTCAGCAATGGCGAGGCACTTCGCAACTCAGTGAGACCCTGTCTCTAATAAAAACACAAAAAAGGGCTGGGGATGTAGCCCAGTGGTCAAGTGCCCCTGAGTTCAATCCCTGGTACCACAAAAAAAAAAAAAAAAAAAAAAAAAAAAAAGTTGGTTTTTGAAAAAATAAATAAAATCAATAAATTCATAGCCAAGCTAATGAAGAAAAGAAAGAAAAAACTCAAATCACTAAAATTCATGATGAAAAAGAATATATCACCATGGATACTATTGAAATTCAGACAATAATCAGAAAACATTTTGAAAATCTATACTCCAATAAAATAGAAAACCATGAAGACATTGACAAATTTCTAGAAACATACAACTCACCCAAATTGAAACAGGAAGACACAGAAAATTTAAACAGATTAATTTCAAGCAATGAAATTGAAGATACCACCAAAAGCCTACCAGCAAAGTAAAGCCCAGGATCAGATGGGTTCTCAGCCTAACCTACCAAATTCTACCAGACTTTCAAAGAATAACTTACACCAATACTTTTCAAATTATTTCATAAAATAAAAAAGGAAGGAACCCTTCCAAACTCATTCTATAAGCTAATATAACCCTGATACCAAAACCAAACAAAGACACATCAAGAAAAGAAAACTTCAGACCCATATTCCTCATAATCATAGATGCAAAAATTCTTAATAAAACACTGGAAAATCAAATACAAAAATATATTGAAAATATAGCGCATTCACGATCAAGTGTTCATTCCAGGAATTCAAGGATGGTTCAACATACAGAAATCAATAAATGTAATACATCACACCAATAAACTTATAGACAAGAGCCACATGATTATCTTAAGAGATGCAGAAAAAGCATTTGACAAAATTCAACATCCATTCATGCTCAAAATATAGAACATCTAAGGATAGTAGTAATATACCTCAATATTGTAAAAGCTATATATGCAAAACTGAAGGCCAACATCATTCTACACACACACACACACACACACACACACACACACACACACATATACATATATATATTTAGTTGTAGGCGGACACAGTACCTTTATTTTATTTATGTGGTGCTGAGGATCGAACCTGGGCCTCACACATGTGAGACGAGTGCTCTACTGGTGAGCTATAGCTCCAGCTCCTGAACATCATTCTAAATGGAGAAAAAAGAGAGTGTTCCCTCTAACAACTGTAACAAGTCAGGGATGCCCTCTTTCACCACTCATATTCAACACAGTCCTTGAAACTTTAGCCATAGAAATTAGACAATAGAAAGAAATGAAAGGGAGGAGAATTGGAAAAGTAGAGCTCAAACTGTCCCTATTTACCAAGGACATAATTATGCATTTAGAGGACCCAAAAACTGTACCAGAAAGCCCCTATGCAGTTTATGTACGGCCATGTTACCTGATGAAGGTCCCTGTGAGGTACATGTCACCAAATAAAGGTCCCCAATGGAGAACTGGCACAGCCCTGTTACCTGATAGATACCCAATGGAGGTACTTGCACAGCACTACTATCTGTAAGGCCCTGGAGGCCCCTGTAGAAGCCCTGAAACCTGATTAAGGTTTATGTACAGGCCTGTTCCTGATGAAGGTCCCTATGAGGTACTTGTGTAGTCCTGTTGCCTGATGAAGGTCCCTATGCGGCCTACTCACAGCCCTGTTACTTGATAAAGGTATCTGTGAGGATTTGTAAAGCCTTGTTTCCTGATTAAGGTCCACTTTAATGTACTTGTACAGCATTGTTACCTGATAAATGTCCCTATGAGGGACCTGTTCAACCCTGTCATCACATAAAGGCTCACTCTGAGGTGTCTTTACAGCCTAGTTACCTGATAAAAGTCCCTATAAGGCATATGGGCAAGTCCCTATGAAGTTCATGTACCCCCTGTTGCCTGCTAAGGTCCCCAGGAGGTCTACGTACAGCCCTTTTAACTATAAGGCCCACTGTGAGGCACATGCTCACCCCATTACCCGATGAAGCCCCTGACTTATGTACTGCCCTGCTACATGATGAGAGTGACGAGGGTCCACTGTGAGGTGCCTGTACAGCCCTGTTGCTTGATAAAGGTGCCTGTGAGGTCTGTGTACAGGTCTGTTACCTGATAAAGGACCCTATGAAGGCTATGCATAGCACTGTCCCCTAATGAAAGTCCCCATTGGTTTATGCACAGCCCTGTTACTGATAAAGTTCCTGTGAGATACCCCAATAGGCCTATGACCTGATGAAAGTCCCCGTGGTGTTTACGTACAGACCTGTTACCTGCTACAAATTCACCGAGTCACTTGTACTAGCCTGTTACCTGATTAAGGTCCCTGTGAGGTCTATGTGCAGTCCTGTTACCTGATAAAGGTCCCTGTGAGTCTAGGTACAGCCCTGTCACCTGATAAGGATCCCTATGGAGTTTATATAGAGCCCTATTACCTGATCATAGTCTCTATGAGTTCTAAGTACAGCCCTGTCACCTGATAAAGGTCCACCATGGTACAGGTACAGCCCTGTTGCTTGACAAAATTCCCTATGTGGCTGTGTACAGCACTGTCACCTGATAAATGTCCCTATGAGATGCCCAGAAAGTCCTGTTGCCTGATATGACACCTATGTGCAGTCCTGCTACCTGACAAAGGTCCCTAGAAGGTCTAAGTACTGCCCTGTCACCTGACAAAAGTCCACTATGAGACACCTGTGCAACCCTGCCATCTGATAAAAGCTCCTATGTAGTTTGTGTACACCCCTGTCACCTGGTAAAGGTGGCATGAGGCCTATGAGGTACCTGTACAGCCCTGTTTCCAGGCAAAGGTCCCTGAAGCCTAAGTATAGCCCTGTTACTTGAAAAAGGTCCACAACGAGGTACAGGTACATCCCTGTCACCTGATAAAAGTCCCTGTAAGGCCTATGCACTGCCCTGCTACCTAATAAAGGTCCCTGTGAGGTACCTCTGTAGCCCTGTTACCTAGTGAAAGTCCTATGATGTTTACTACAGCCCTGCTACCTGGTAAAGGTCCACTGTGAGGTGCTTGATAGCCTCGTTACTGATAAAGAGCCACTGTGAGGTATTTATACAGCCCTGTCCCTGCCAGAAGGCCCCATGAGGTCTATCTAACAACTCCGTTCCCCGTTAAGGTCTATGAGGTACTCTCCAGCCCTGTTATGTGATGAAATCCCCCTGGGGCCCATGTCCCCTGTTACTTGATTAAGGTCCCTCTGAGATTTATGTGCAGCCTATTACTGCCCCAGTGTCCCCTGTGAGGCACTAGAGACCTGTCATTTGGTAAATGGTCCCCTGGTGCTGGCTGTCATTCTGTTATGGTCAGCACAGGTCTGCCAACACTTGCTGCTCTCGAGGCCCTGGGGGCCAGCAGCGACTATGGTGGACAAATCAGAGTAAATTGGAAGAGTGACTTCGTGCTTAAATGGGCATAAATTGTACATTGAAACTTTGGCTCAGAAACCAGGCTGTTCTGGAACCACCTGGGGGTTTAATATGCGGCTGGGGTCAAGTTATCTTGGTTGAAGATTAAAGGAAACTACACACATGAATCCCTGAGCTCCCGGCCTGGTACCAGGGAGGGCCACAGTAACTCTGAGCCCTGCGGTGGCGTTCCCAGAGCTGTTATTGTTACCACTGTAATTAGTGTTGTTGAGGAACAAGGTTAAGGTAGGCCTCCTACTTACAGTTGTAAATTAAAGAAGCAAGCGGATCTCCTAGCAGATTAGTTCACAAGGAAATGTCCTTTGTGCTGCAACCAGAAAGCCCACGGGTGTCCAGGCACTGAGAGGTCAGGGCAGAACCCCTCTCTCCTCTAAGACGGCTTTACCTCGAGGACCCTGCTGGAAGCAGTTCCTAATACTCAGACGTCATAGAATGGTCTCTAGGAACCTCAGGGGTTTGTTTTCCAATTGCAGAAGAAAGACAATCTCTTTTCCTCCCATGTACAAAGAAGGTTTTCCCTCCTACAACTCCAGATGGAAGATTCCGGAATGTGCCCTGGCCGGACGGGCAAGCTTCCACATGGCCTGGCTGATCACTGGGTGGGGATGGGGATCCCTAGGGCCAAGGCTGCAGACCCCACCATTGGCAACTGCACTGGAACCAATGGCAGGTGATGAACCAGCCTAATTCCAACTTAAGATTGGGAGCCAGCTTGTCACAAGTTATGAAAAGTTCATTTCTATTTTACTGTACAATGCTAAGATTTCTATTTGGCCCAACTATATTTTGATGATTTAAAGAAACTTGCTTGGAATTCCTGCCCGTGCCTTGAACTCACCCATGCCTGGATTTCCCTGACCAGATAACAGCCCTCTCTGAAGTCCCAGCTGCCCCTTGTTAACTTTGATGTTAGACTCTGAGCTCGCTCCCTACCTCGGGATGTGAACAATGGAGATCATGACCCTGCTCTCTGCCCTGCGTCACGCCTGCCAGATCCCTGCCAGCTGTAAGCTTCCCAAGACACCCCCTCTGCGACTTTCTCTGCTCTATGAACCTTTTTTTCCCAGAGAGCTGCTCCTGTTCTCTCGCCCAGTTTGGGGGCGACAGCTGCTGATCAGCAAGCTGTGTACACACATTGAGCTTGCTCTAATCTGATCTGAATTGGAGTCGAGGTCTTTTCTTTGCGTCATGTTTCAACCCAGGGAGGACCAGTTCCTTAGAGAGTAGGGTCAGTCCAGGGGGGCAGCTGGAAGAAAAGCCCCTCACACCCAGGGTGCGAGCAGCCATGGAAAGCACCACTGCCCGGGGGCATCAGAGTCTGGGGGTCTTTGGGAAGACCCCTCATAACCGCCTCACGGCCTCTGCCTCCCACCTTCATGCTTCAGACCGAAGGAGTGGAGTCCGGAGCGAGATGGGGCAGCTCCGAGGACAGTCACAACCCTCTGCTGGGAGAATGCAGCAGAGAGCACCCCCTCCTCCCCTTGGCGTCATCCTGCGGCCGGGATGCGAGATCCGCCACGAGGCCAAAGCACGCGGACAAACAATTCTTCAATTGAGACACAATCGACTGACTTCCCTAGCAGGTCAAAATGAGAGGAAGAAGTGACCAACACACTCACAGCAAAAGTGGCTCAAGGCTGGGCGGAGGCAACTCACACACAGGGTGGTTCTGTGAGAGGAAGCTCCCAGAGGCCAGTTGGCAGGCCCAGAGGCTGGGCACTGCAGCTGCTGTGGACAGAGGCAAACTCCACAGTGTGCCAACCCCCTGTCACAAGGCTGCAAGACCAAGGGACCCAGAAGGACTGTTCCAGAAGCCGACTGCTGCTTCCACAGGTTTATGCTCCTGTTTAAAGTGGATTGCGGGTTCTGATGGCCAGCGCCTGCCTTCAGACAGCCCTGGGTCCTCAAGCTCAGAGCTCCCCTCCTCCCTGCCCCACTCGTTGGACAGTGCTCCCTCCCCACCCCCTGCCTTAGGCCTCGGTGCATAATCAGCTCTTAATGACTCACAAATGATGATAAAGTATTGGTTCTTGTTTTTATATTTTGAAGAACTTCACAGCCAGGCTCATTCTGGGTAACCCCAGAAGGTAGGAAGGAAGACTGTGAGCACTCTGTCTCTGGGTTAACAGCTTGAGAGAGAGCTTGCCTTCTGGCTATCTAGCCTCCACCCTAGTGAGCTAGCCTCCACCCTAGTGAGCTAGCCTCCACCCTAGTGAGCTAGCCTCCACCCTAGTGAGCTAGCCTCCACCCTAGTGAGCTTGAGGGATCTGGGAGGAGCCCAAGTTTGTCCATCTGAATGAAAATAGTTGGTGGTTTCCATTTCATTTACCTCTCCCAAGGCATTTGCATTTGATCATGAATCAAAGCTTTGGAATAAGGTGATATGCAAGAATGTTAGCACTTCAATCTACAGCCAGTAGAAAACTCAAATCACTGGGAGGACAGGGGAGGGTTTTCTAAAGGCCTCAGAGTTCTAGGACAGTCTGCCTTCCCCTCCACTGACCTTGCCTGCACTCTCTTGATGTCAAAGTATCTACTGCAAGATGAATACATTGAACTTTTCACAAAACTGGCTATGATTACATCTGCCAGGGAAGATCTGCAGAGCTACCCATCAGCATGCTTCTCCTATGAGTTTCCACAGTCGGCCAGAGATGATGAAATAATTTTGTAGAACGGCATTTGAAATTTTGCTTTCATCCATATTTTTCATGATAGTCAGCAGAAAACTGATTGCATCCCTGCAAGCAATGAATAATTTGACATTTTAAAGAAGTTCACGGGCACACATTAGCACAGAGAGGCTATTAGATCCAGCGTGCCAGGCAGACACATCCCAGAGGCCTCTACAAGTGCTTTATTTTTCAACTTGAACAAATGCTATTTTTTTTTTAAAGCATCCAGATTTCTATCCTAAGGGCAACTGTTTCTTTAATGTTCATAAAGTGTGGGAGAAAATGAAAAAATGCTCTTTAGCATTCACATATATACATTCCCCAGCAATAAAAGTTAAGCATTCAATTGCTCTATGACTCCAAGAGCTGCAGGGAAGGCCCCACGTGCGATTTCAGTCACTCCTATTAGAACATCCGTGTTAGTCCAGAAAGTCTGCACAAATTCCTAAATGATCTCGGGAAGCATCGTCAGTGCCTCCTGTAACAGATGAATTGATGCATCAAGTTTTCTGGGCTGTATCCCCAGTTACTCCATGTATTGCTATTCCCGGTTGCTGTGGGTATGTCATTGGTGTGATTGACACCTATAATCAGTGGCTTCAAGTACAGGAGGTGACCCTGGATAATGAGGGTGGGTCTCACTCATCAGGTGCATCCTCCCAAGCAAAGGCTGAGGTCCCCGGAGAGAGGTGATTCTCAGGACAGCAGCATCAGCTCCCCTGCGTTTCCAACCTGAGCCCAGCTGTGGACCGGCTGGGCCCTCAACCACAGGAACCAGTTCCTGAATAAGTCTCCAGATGGATGGATGGTTGCATAGGTAAATAGACACTCTGCTGCTGGTGCTGTTTCTCCAGGGCACCTGGCTGGCTCCTCGTCCGTCATGATGGTGATGGGGCCACACTCCACTCCTGAGAGCCCGTGGGGTGAAAGCTCAGTGGTACGAAGCCTGGAGTGTGGATTCTCTGTGGCACCAAATCAGCATTCTCAGGACAGAGCCCTGCAGGAGCCCTGTGTGGGGAGAGGGCTTGAATTGCGGTTGACTATGGGCCATGGAGATTTGGGCATTGCCGCCTTCCGTAGTCTCACGGGACTTGGCCCGGGATCTCGCGGGACTTGGCCGAGATTGCTGATCGGGTCAGCGCCATTTTGGTGGTGTGTGTGGCGCGTGTTAGTCGTTGTTAGAGCCAGAGAGAAAAGTTATCAGAATAAAAAGCTGTTTGTTTCCAGTTCGCCTCTGAACTTCTTCCCGCGGCTTCGTTGCTCCAAGCGGCCATCGCTTCAGGCGGCAACAGAACCCCAGTTCCCCAAACAAGGCGCCTGAGTCACCCCAGTGGCCAGAACGGCCAAGACAGCGTCTGAGTTGTGCCCTGACTCAGGACATCACCTTGGAGAGCTGGTGGCTTGTGTCCCTGCAGCTGTTTCCCTGGAGGATTAGAGCCAGGCAGACACAGAGGGGTGCAGAGGCAGCCAGGCTTGGGTGCTTCCTGTGACACTCGTGAGGAATGACGGGAGCAGCACCTGCTCCTCACCACCTTACCTGAGCCCCTCGCCACCTTACCTGAGCCCCTCCTCACCTTACCTGAGCCCCTCCTCACCTTACCTGAGCCCCTCACCACCTTACCTGAGCCCCTCTGCCACCTTACCTGAGCCCCTCCTCACCTTACCTGAGCCCCTCACCACCTTACCTGAGCCCCTCCTCACCTTACCTGAGCCCCTCACCACCTTACCTGAGCCCCTCCTCACCTTACCTGAGCCCCTCACCACCTTACCTGAGCCCCTCCCACCTTACCTGAGCCCCTCGCCACCTTACCTGAGCCCCTCCCCACCTTACCTGAGCCCCTCACCACCTTACCAGCCCCTACCTGAGCCCCTCGCCTTACCTGAGCCCCCCCACCTTACCTGAGCCCCTCACCACCCCTGAGCCCCTCCAACCTTACCTGAGCCCCTCCCCACCTTACCTGAGCCCCTCGCCACCTTACCTGAGCCCCTCACCACCTTACCTGAGCCCCTCCTCACCTTACCTGAGCCCCTCTGCCACCTTACCTGAGCCCCTCACCACCTTACCTGAGCCCCTCGCCACCTTGCTGACTGCACATCCGCCTCATTTCCCAGCTCTCGGCATCACGGGTGGGTTCACAGGCTCCGCTGGACACCCTGCCTCAGAGCCCCAGTAGCTCCCGCCAGCCAGTGCCTGTCGCGTTTGAGATAAAACAAGTAAACTATGGATCTTGGAAGGGGGCTCAGTGCCACTGCCCAGAAGACAGAGGCGTTCTGGTGAAGGTGGATCAGCACAGGCGACAGCTGCCTTCTCCTCCACCCCCACCCTCCCCTGCACAGGGGCACGTGACAGGTGACTAGTTCTGGGCCCCAGTGTCGGGCCTTTGCACTTCTATAAGGGCAGGTTGGAAACAGCGCATTAGAGTGAACCAGGGACCTGGCAGGAATCTGACGGGTCTTCATTCTCTTTGTAATAAGGACTTCTGTGCCTTGGCTCTGCTCAGAGCAGCGACGTGTCTATGCCAATGGTATGTGGACACTCCGGGCTTGGTCTCCAGACGGCTGCTTCCGGAGGGGCGGAAGGAAGGGCTCACAGAGGAGGAGCTTTGCTTTGGTTTAATGGTGGGCAGCAGCTGCAGTTGACACAGAATCTCCCTCTTAACCATTCTAAGGGGTGCAGCAACAGTACGTCTGCCCACTACGCCAGCTCCAGAAGGTCCTCATCCTATGAAGGTGAAGCCATGTGGTGGGCGACATGGACACCTGAGTCACCAGGAGAGGGTGATGGAGAAGAGCGTCCAGCAGAGAGAGCTGACGGAGGCCCGATGCAGAAAAGGGTTTGGGCGGCCACAGTGTGGGGACAGAGGGGTGGGCTCTGAGGCGGCAGCTGAGGGGCAGGGGTCTGAAGGCAGGGGACCCCGGGGCACGCTCCATTCAGGACTGAAAGGCTCGTGGATGGTGGTCACTGCCGCTACCTGTGAAGCCTGGAGGAGCTGGGGATCCCTGACGCAATGGAGACGCAGGACGCAGGAAGCCTTGGGTGGCGACACCACTGTGGGCCACTACGATCTGGGGTATCGGAGCCCAGGTGGCTCCTCGGGCAGGGCTGAGCCCCATGGCCCATGAGCTGCTCATGGAAATGGACAGCTGTGGACAGGGAGGCTCCACGCAGGGCAGGAAAGACGAGTGTCCACCCTGCCTAGGGTCAGTCCCCAGCTTCCTGCAATGTCAGACCTGGTACAAGGAGTCCTCAGAGGTCGGATGCTTTAAAAACCTGGTGATATATTACACTGCCCAGTGTGGGCTCGTCTGTTTTAATGACCCGTGGCACACCCCCTGGTGCAAAGGGAGGAGAGTCTGCTTCCTAACCAAAGCGAGCCTCTGAACGTTTTCTTTTGGTTCCATGAGTAAGTGTCCCCTCCCAGAAGCAGGAATGAGGGTGCCCAGATTAATGAGGCCATCCTGGCCGGGCCCGTTCATCTCCGCTAGGTCTGCCTAGGAAGCAGAGGTAACGCCAAGCGCGTTCCCTGCAGGAGGAACAACTGGGTTCTGCTCCGCTCGCAGGATGTGGTCATTTCCTGTGTACTTGGTGATGGCCAGTGTCTTACAACACTGGAAACGCACCCAAAGGCTGAGGGCGTGCTGCTGTCAAATAATCACGGCCTCCTGTTCCAGCTGGGCTCTGGAGGGTGGCGGCACGGAAACATCCAGTGATTTTCCAAGAGGAGGCTCACAGGAGTGTGGCGGGGGAGACCAGCAGAGGAGGGAGCGCGGCCTCCCGACGTTCTGAGCCGCGCTCTGGCCTGTCAGACCCAGGAGGCCGCAGAGGCAGGCGCTGGGAGGCGAGGGCGCTGGAGCCCGCTCAGGCTGCTGGTTATCAAGACTCTCCTCAGAGGGTCCTCTCCACTCCACCCGGCCCATTCACCCACTGTGCCCAGACTGCCTCTGCTGCGCAGGTGCCACCCCTTACAGGTTGGCATGCCTCCCCGTGTCTCCTGTCCCCTGTCCAGTCCCTGGGGTCTTCCTGGCCGGGCTCACTTGCCACCCTCTGGGGTTCCCAGGCCCCCATGCAAACTGCTGTTGATGCCGGCCTTCACCACTGGCCTCGAGGTGGTCGCTGCCGGGGGCCTTGTGACCGGGACTTGGGCCCTGAGGCCAGTGCCTGGCTGAGGCCAGTGCCTGGCACGGAGCAGCACGGAGCTCCCACTCAGACGGCCGGGTGCCAGGTGTGGGCTGGCACCTCCAGGGCAGAGCAGCAGGTGGCACCAGCTCAGGGGAGTCCCGGGCTCCGAGGAGGCCGGAGCCAGCAGGGCCTGAGACTGTCCCTGGCTGGACCCAGGAGCTGGCCGGCGGGGAGGGGCCTGGAGGGGACGAGTCTGGAGCCAGCTCCAGCCTGCTCTCCCCAGCAGGCACCCACAGCCCTCCGCGGGTCCTCCTGACATCTCTGCTCCCTCAGCCCACCACTCCATGTCCTGCCACTGAGCTACCTGACTGCCACTGTCCCAGTGTTCTAGGTCCCGGGCCTCCAGAGGGCAGAGGGGGTTTGACGTCAAGGTGTGGACAAGGTTGAGCCCCAAGAACCAAGGGAGGAGCCCCTGCCTCCTGTGGCTGCCTGCCGGCGCCCCGGCGTCCCGGGCTTGTGGCCACACTGCTTTGCCCCCCTCCCACTCCCACCCTGTCTGCCCTTCCTGCCAGGGACTCAGCCTCTGGACAGGGACCGTGGTGACCTCAGCCTGACTGGACTGCAAGGCCCTGTCCACGGGTGGCATGCTCTTACCGGACTCTAGGGGACACAGTTCAGCCCATGCGGTGACGGTTCTGGGAGGAACAGAGTCCACCACTGGGGACACAGTCCAGAGAGCCAGCGAGGCTGGGGCTCACAGCTGCCTTCCTCTGGACATGGGTCTGTGGCTATGGGGGAGGGGCATGATAAGCAGGGCCTGGGCACCAAGGGCACACCTGCAGCCTCGCGGGACCCCAGCCCAGCACTGATGGCCGTCACCAGTTCACACTGCCCAGACTCGGCAGAGGGCAGCGACAGGCCCTCTGCACTCACGGCCTCCGTGGCCAGGGGTGTGGCCAGCGCCAGAGCAGGTGGTGCTCTTCTGCTCTGTGATGTCGGGGAGCACAGCTGGGAGGCCAGGCTGGGGGCCGGAGGCAGGGCCCCCCGAGGCCCGTTCACTCGCACGTCGGCAGTCGAGCACCTCGCCTGGGCTGTGGGCAGAGCCCGGGCACGTGGCAGACCCTCAGCTGCTCAGAGCCTGGGGTGCGGCTCCAGGGTGAAATGCCCCAGAGAGAAAGCAAGGTGCGCACGGCATGGCGGAGACCTGGCCTCCGAGGTTCAGAGCCTCATCCTGTGGGTGGAGGCAGTCACAAACCTCCACCCAGGTTCAGGGGGAGGGGACAGAGACCATGCTCCCCACAGCATGAGGGTCAAAGTCGCTCAGAATGAAGACGGCATAGGATAGGAGACCTGGTGGGACCGCCTTCAGAGACTCACCCTGTTAACTCGATTTCAATGTCTATGTGTGACCTCAGAGGGGCCCAAGAATTCAGCAGGTTTGCTGAAAGGCGGCCCGTCCATAGTTAGGGGTCACAGTGCACATACAGAGAGCCTGCAGCAGTCGGGATGGGGTCACCTCCCACCAGGTGATGTTTGTTGAACACGCGCACGCCTCTGTTCAGACGGACTTGCCACGTCTTTCCACGGTTAACAGTGACTTTCACCTCTACAGATAACTGTGTGCTCTTCTTTTTATTAACATATTACAAAGCTACAGTTAAATACAAACTTTATATGTGTATTTTATACTTTGTAAGTTTATAAAAATACATCAACAGATTAACGGTAGAAAAAATTCACGAAAGATTTGTTGTTTCCTCTCACACGACCAGTGTTGCGTGTCTCTTCTTTCCTTTTTCTTTCTTTATTCCTGGTGTTGGCCTCAGTGAAGTGACAAGTGGCTCTCTGCGTGTGTGTGAACACGTGGGCAGTTGTGGCCCACCACCCAAAGTATCTTCCTTGTTCATGTGAGGGTCTTCTTATGCTGTACTTCCTGGAATTCACACGCCTGATTCTCTTGTATTTAGTGCCACACCAGAGCTGCCCAGTTATCCACCGTGTGGTGAAACAATCAGCCCTCAACCACAGGAGGATCTGTGAATACCCCCAGCTAAGTGATGCTTCCAGACCAGGAATGGAAACGAAGTCCAGCCCTTTATAACCAAAATATGTTCATGAAAGTAAATTCATTGATGAGAAAAAGAAAACTCAAAACACAGGTGGTCTGAAGTCCATTGGAACTTATTTAGATTAACTAACTTCCTTTAGCTTGGGTAATTTTCAGTTCAACTCAACAAAACTTCTTGAGTGTACATCAGCACAAAACACTTTGCTGGTGAGGAGTGAGTCCTGAGGCCACGGTCCCTGCCCTCTGGTGGTCAGAGCACTGTAACAGCAGGTGACTGCAGCATGGCTTGCTTTCTTTTTTAAAAAATTTATTATCATTATTTTCTTTTATCCTAAGTTGTTCTATATGACAGCAGAATGCATTACAATTCATAGTACACACATAGAACACATCTTTATATATCTCTGGTTGTATGCAAAGTATTAGACGAGAGACACTGTGCCTATTAGAAGAAGAAGTAGGCCCTAATCTCCAGCATGGCTTTCTTAAAAATGCCAAAAACAGGATGAGGCTTTGATTGTTACTTGTCAAAAGGTGCCTTTCTGCCCCCCACCCTCCAAGAAATGAACCTCTGTCCTTTCTGAGGTTGCAAGGCCATCCTTGTGCAAAAGTCATGCATCTCTATGCAAGCCTCTGCATCCTCACCTCTGCCCTTGACCTTGGGTCCTCAACCAGAGGGGGAGGCCTCTACACCCAGCCTTCAAAATGCTGAGCAATGTCTTCCTTAAACAGGACCTCTTATTTGTTCAAAGGTGTTTTCCTTGAATATCTATGCATATTTTAAACTGTCTGATGAAACTTTTGGCATGAGCATTATATCCCAACAAAATACGCATGGCGAGGTTTCATAAACACTGTAAACAGAGGCACAGATGACACTAGCTAGGTAACATTTCTGCAAACCACAGAAGATTAGCAGGAGCAATAGGACACGGAAATACAAATGCTGCTGTCTCCAGTGTGGCCTGAGAGGCTCCGGAAGCCCAGTGTCAATGACACCCCCAGGCAGGAACACGTTTCCCCACCTCCTCAGGTGGAGTCCATGAAGCAGAGACATCTGGGGGCAGAAGCTGTCACGGTACCCAAACAGGTGCCTGCTGAGGACAAAAGAGACAGGGAACCTGGGAGCCTCCTGGGTGGACATGGCTGCCCTGGGCAGCCCGGTGCCCGTCTGTCTGACTACCACCATGCTAAAATGAGCATGAGGTCACAGGGCAGGAAAATGGGTGACAAAGTTGATCTTCAGCATAACCACATGCTTCTCCCTGCCACTCCGGACTCCCAGCCTCAATTCCCAGAGCCCTCTGGCTCCCTCCTCTTTCAACACCTTTTCTGAGAAAAGGACCAGATTAAGTGTTTTTACATTAATGTGGAAACACTGATCTTAGAAATGCCAGCACGTGTACCCGTTGCTAGACCCTCTGGTCTCTGAGAAGGGTGCTGGGCAGCAGCGGGACCACACTGGCATGCTCTGCCTCCTGGCAGCTGGCCCGGGGACACAGGGAGCTGTCCTGCTCTGCTTGGTAAAGAGTCTTCCCCAGGCTGCCTCCTGAAGGGTCCACCACTTCCCTCACGGTGCTTGGGACAGGAAGAATGCCAGGGTCTCATCCAGCACACCCCACCTGCTACCTTGTCCCTTCCAGGAGGAGGCTGGTGGGCCCCAGACCTGTGGCTCCATGCATCCCAGCGTCCGGGAGGGTGAAGTCCAACAGCGGGCTTCCACCAGCAAGAGGTGGGGGACGCAGGCAGGGCTCTGAGGAGCAGGGTTCTCGGGCGCGGCCGCAGGTCTGTAGGTCAGTCGTTTGCTTTGCCGGCCTCCTGGATGCCCACGCCTCAGCTCTCCCGTGCGCTCGGAGATTCCTGACGCAGGTGCGGCAAGTGGCAGCCCAGTAAGAACCACAGCGCGGCTGTCCCCTGTCCCCTTCGGGGGCCTGTTCAGCCTCCCCACTGGAGACAAGTCTCTGCAGTCAATCAACCGTGTGCGCTGGACCGCGTGGGGAGGGGTGCACGCGGCCCGCGCTGCGGTCGCCTCGGTGTCCTGCGGTGACTCGAGGCATGGAGTCACATCTTCAAGGTCTGGGTTAGGCGGGTGTCAGAGGCCAACAGTCCAGGGAGCAGCGGTTCAGAAGGCAGAGCAGCGAGGGCAGAGCCGCGGCCCCGAGGGCTCACCCTGCGTCTGGGTCCCCGCGAGTCCCCGTAGTTGCGCGTGGGCAGAGCCGGCCGAAGACCTCGGGGTAGGGGCGGCGCCTGGCGCGGGCGGCCAGGTGGGGCGGGCGCGGCGGCGTCAGCGGGCGTTTACCTGCTGCAGGAAGCCGGGGAGGCGGGGCGGGGAGCGGGGTGCGCGCCCGGGCCTCGGAGCAGCCGCCGTCAGTCCCTGCCGCCGCGCGCCAGAGGACGAGCCTCCGGCCCTGGCGGCCCGCGGCTCGCGACTCGCGACCCCGGAAGGCAGCGCCAGCGGCCCAGCGGCCCCGCGCTGCCCGTGCTGCCCGCGCTTGGCGCCAGGACCAGCGCGCCGGGCCCCGGCAGGAAGCACGGCCTCCTGGGACCCGCGGCGACCCTCGGGTTGGAACGCCGAGCACAGCACCGGTGGGTGACCCTCCCGGGACGGGCGGGGCGGCCGGGAGCCTTTGTCTCCAGCCCCCTGAGCGGGGACCGCGCAGCCCCAGGCGGACCCCGAGCCTGGCTCCCCGAGGTGCGGCGGTGGGGGAGGGGCGCGCTGTCCCCGCGGCCGGACTCCGGGTCCCTCTGCCGGGCCGGGGCGGGGCGAGCGGGGCTCACCTGGGCAGCCGCGCAGGTGGCCGGGCGGGTAGCAGCTCGGGGTCTCCGAGACTGTACACCACGACCCTACCCCCGATCACGACCCCTGCAGGTGGTCGCGGGTGTAGACGCCAGTTCACAGCGGCGGGGACCGAAAGCCAAGGCGATCCCAGGAGTGGTCTCCAGCCAGGCCTGGGGACCCCGGTCGCTGAAGCAGCGCTGGCCTGGGGGTGGCCGCGGGAGGTAGCGGAGGAGTTTGGGGTGGGAGGCGACAACGGTCCCAAGAGGCGTCCCTCCTTGCGGAGAAGGGGTGTAGGGGGCAGGCGAGGCGCGGGCTGGGGTCCTTTCCAGCCAGTGCTGGCTGAGGACACACCTGCGGCCCGCGCTCGCTCCCTGCTCCCGCCCTTCCCCCCAGGGAGAAGCAGTTTCCCTTTGAGCAAAGAGGGCGGAGACAGCCGCCTGGGTCCGGCTTCCGCCTCCCAGGGCTGTCGTCTGCTGCCCCCGGCCGCCTGCCCGGCAGCCCACCTGGGCCCCGCGGCCGCCAGCCGGCACCTGCGTCCTGGCGCTGAGGCTCTCCCTCGGCACCAGCCTGGGCTTGACGGCAGGACGGCCAGGTTCCCGGTGGCCCCACATCCACTTGCTGTTCTCTGTCACTCTGGGTCTTACAGGACGCCCGTGGGCCTGGCAGGAATTGTGTTGTGGCTCTGTACTCTTGGGCTGGGGGCAGTGCTGGTGTCGCTTGTGCACTTTCCCGAGTGTCCCTTGGTGAAAGGCGTTGAGCCCGCAGTGACTTAGGGTGGTGGGAGAGAGACGTGGTTCAGGGCAGGCACCTGCCTGCTCTTACCAAGGGACACCTGACTAGCAAAGCTTTAAGAGGGAGGAAGCTTTGGTAGCATCCCATTTTAAGTCTCATGTTCCTTGCAATTTCATCCTGCAGAGCTCAGGGAACATTTTGCAGAAGGCCACAGATTGGTCCCAGGACCGTCCTGAAGGAGGCTTACTCCTGCCCAGTGGCTTCCTGGCAGGTGCCTCCCAGTGATGTGGGTGCCTCCTTTAAGGCTGGGGTCCTGGGGTGCAAAACCCAGCTGAGAGCCTGGGACAGAGCCACACATCTGTGGTGATGACAGAGCCCTGTAAGGGTGTCCACAGCCCCGTGGAGCCGGCGTCCACACGCCCAGGGAAGTGCACATCCCTGGGTTTATTTTTTTTAAGCGGGGATAAGCAAAAACCTGAGGCAGAGAATTCGGTTACAAATGATCAGGAAGGTTGGTATAGCAAGGATTTAACTGTTCTAAAATGACCACTGCCATTAACTTGGGTTAAACAAAAACTCTTTGGCTCAAATTTACTTTGAAAATCTTCCTAGAGTCGCGTATTTCTGCCCAGAGATGGGAAGGTGTGCAGTGCTTGTTTTAGATCTGGTGTGGGTGGCTCTGCCGTGGTTCTGAAGGCCTGTGTTCCGGTTTCGTTCATAGTGGAAATAGGTGTGTGTGCACACTAAGTATCCACCAGAAGCCCAAGGAACGGAGATCAGCCTTCTGCCACTTCCCTATTGCTGCCTGAATCTTTAAGGTTACTTTGTGTGACTTCTGGTTTCTCTCTTGAAACGTGCCATGCTTCAGCTTAGCAGTGGCCTCTCGGCCTTGTAGAGTACCAGGTAGCATCTCTCAGCCACTGACAGCCACCAGGAGCTGCTGAGGGCTGCTTGTCACTTCATTTAATCGTCATAATTGTCCTCCAAGGCTCTCATCTGAGGTCACCACTCTGTTAACAGCCTGGTCTTGACGGGCCAGGAAACCGAGCGCAGGGGGCGCACTCAGCTGACCAGAGGCAGCACTCGGCCCAGGGAGACCCCGCAGCGCCATGCTGCCCTGAGTGGCCCCAGGGAGAGGACAGCTTGCAGGGGCCCCTTCTGCAAATTCCGCCCTAAGACGTGACCACACCCAATAGAACTCAGAGCGTCTTGACCGTGCGGAACTGTCATCTGTCCTGTTGTCCCTTCCTTAGCTTCCTTTGTTGCCAAGAAAAAAGAAAAGTCTTCCAATAGCAGTGCAGTGACGGGACCCTTCTGTTGGCCCGTTAATGCCCACTGAGGGGGTCGGGCACTGTGAGATGGCAGAGGCAACCTTCCAGGGAGCCCGGTGCCCCCGAGCAGAGATGGCACGTGGGCAGCTGGGACGTTCTCCTGGGCAGGTTCAAATCTGTCAAAACCCCTAGTGGAAGACTTCAGCCGGAAAGCCGGAGCCAGCGGGTCTCCACCCACAGTTGTTGCAACGGGGCGGCTGCTGCCGTGGAGGGCCACCGGAGGCCCCTGGGGTGCAGGGCCACAGCTGGCAGGGCGCAGGGGCTCACGGTGGTGAAGTGAAGCCGGTGGTGAAGTGCAAGCCGTGGTTCTGAAGGTGGCTTCATCCTGGGCTCCCTGAACAGTGCCATCTATAGGATGCGATAGACAGGCCCGGGCGAGGCTGTCTCTGGAACACATAGAACTTGCAGAAAGTCAGCACGACAGGCTGCCCCGAGCACACGTGTGACTCAGAACAGGGTCTGTGTCCAGGAAAGAGAACCCAGTGGACTCACGGTACGTAACGTCAACCCACCGGCAGCCAGACAAGTGAGAGCTAAACAGCCAGCCAGTGGGAATGAGGTCGCCCAGATCATGGTGTGTGCAGGCCCGAAACCAGCACAAGCCCACGGTCAGGTGTGATGATCATGCACAATAACAAATGAAAAAAAAAAGCAGCGTGCCAGGTGCTGCGGTGCACACCTGTGATCCCAGGTACTGGGGAGGCAGGAGGAGTCCCAGGTTCAAGGCCAGCCGGGGCAACTTAGTGAGACTCGATCCCAAAATAAAATAAATGGGGCTCAGCGGCGGAGCACTGGCATAGCATGGGTGAGGGGCTGGGTTCAATTTCTGGTCCTAAAAGTAAATGAATAAAACGGCAACAAGACACTTTGTCACATGTGTCATACTGATGAGAAGTTCAGATTGGTCCATGCCACGCACTGGAGGAGAGGCAGCGGAAGGGGAGCTGGCAGCATCCCGTGGAGGCCAGCAGGACACCGCAGGGACCTCCCGCAGGCCTAGCAGCTTCCCCACCAACTGCGCCTACCCGGGGGCACCTGGTCTGCAGTGGGGGAGCGCACCCGTGCTGGGGCGTCTCGGAAGCCACGGTGGGGGGCTGTGTCCAGGCGCTGCGGAGGCGCACGCAGCTGCGAGAGGAACTGGAGACTCCGTCCCCCCCCACTTGCCCCAGAGCCGCCTTGCGGCACAACCAGAACTGCACGATGCAGACGCAGCTGTCACCGCCGCAGACCTCAGGCCTCACTGCTTCCATGCCCTGTGCGTACCTGCGTGTGGTGCTGTGTCACTCCGCCACAGCGCAGAGTGACAACCAACTGAGCAAGAACTGCAGCGCTGCCCGTGCAGAGCCCCCTGCTGCCCTTCCGGCCTCGGTCCCCTTCCTCCACGCGCCTCCCCAGCGGCCACTGCAGGTCCGCTCTCATTGTCCACCCCGTCATCCTCTGGCCCCGCGGCCCCTGGCCACGCACTGCGGCTGAGCTGGGCTGAGCAGGGCTGCTCTTTGTCACAGCTGCGCAGTGCTCCCTGGAGGAAGGCCACGTTCCTTCAACCTTTGCCCTTTGAAGGGCCCTGCCCCCAGCTTTGGTTCCTGCATGTGAAGCCACCGTGAACGGTCATGACAGGTTTTATGACAGCGTGGGTTTTCACTTCTCGGGGATAATTGCCCGAGCGTGCCATTGCCGCTCCGTGGGACAGCACGCGTTTGACTTCTTAAGAAACCGCTGGGGCCGTGTGTCCCAGCCGAGGTCCTGAGTGACCGATCTCCATGGCCACCCCCTCTGGGGTTCCCGCTGCACTGCAGGGGGTTGGGTGCTCTGGGCGGCGCGTGTCCCCAGGCTGGGGGTGCAGGACCCTATCCTGCACCTGCCCTCTCAGTCCTCTGCAGTGGGAACCGCTCGCCTTCGCCCGTTTTCTCCACGGCTGGCCTTTGCTTGGCTCTTCCTGTCTCTGGACACCACCCAGCGGCTGTGGTCATTGCCTACCACCTCAGGTTCCCTCCAACCGCTCCCCGGTGGGCCCTCTGCACGGGGCAGGGCTTGCGTTCTGATGTGCTTCTGCTTATCAGTTGCTCTTTTGTGGACTCAGACGCCTCACCTAGCTTTGGCCTGAAGATTCGCTTCTGTTTGTGTTTTCCTACAGGATGTATAGTTTCACGGTTTACACTCACGCCTGTGACCCACTGGGGTTGATTTCTGTGTCGCACATGACGTTGGGGTTGAGGTTTGGGTGTCTTTGTTTCTGTCCCGGCCAGCGAACATCCAGTGGCGGGGACTGCTTGCTGGGACAGCTGTGCCCCTCTTCTGCACCCTTTCCAAACACCATCGCACGGTTGTGAGGCTGCCTGGTTGTCCCTTCCATTCCATTGAGCTTGTGTCTGTCCCTCTGCCTGCACCACAGAGTCTCATAGCAGAATCGGCAGAGGAGTAGCAGGAAGAAGTGTGTGGGGCCTGGCTGTGGCCACAGGAAGGTGCTGGACCTCACGTCATTAGCACAGGAATTCAGTGTTGGCCTGTATGTCCTCACGGTGTGGGCACTGCGGGGCTTCCAGCGAGTGGCAGCACAGTGACCCTGTTGGAGCACAGCCCCAGCTGCTGGAGTGTCACCTGACAGGGGTTCCTCCAGAGCTGGGAAGGGACAGAGTCCCGGGACAGCTCCTCCAGCAAAACAGCATGCAGATGCAAGGGGCCCGTCCAGGGAGACCCAGCCACACACGGAGCAGCTCCACAGAGCTCTGCCTGTCCCACCTGGTGTCTGATCAGAAAACCCAGAACCCAGGAGGTCAGCACACGCACAAAACGCACGTGCCTGGGCCATTTCAGAGTCCTAGGAGTGGTGGACTGGCTTGGTGGTGGGTGGCCAGCCCCCAAGTAAAGCTCCTGCCTGGTCATCCCACTCAAGCGTCCAGTTGCCCTGCGGACAGCTGGCTCGTGCTTCTGCCGGGTGGTCTGCAGGCGCCTGCATGCATCTCGAAGAGTCCTCATCAGATCGGAGCCCACAGCCCCCTGTGGCATGCCACGCCACGTCTGGGGCTGGGCCCAGGAGTATGTACTGAGTGAGCTCTCCGTCCGCGCAGAGCTTCCGGTCCACGCGGGAGCGGGCAGCGGGTGCCCGTCTGTGCGTGGGCTTACAGGGCTCACCCGCCGACACGTGCTTTATGCGCTCCAGAGACCCTTTATGCCTCCGCGGTGAACTGCACACTCGTGGGGAGAGCGGCTCCTGGATGCAGTTTCATGTTCGCAGTGTATTTTGGTCTGTATCCCTATTTTTAATCCTTTCTCCACATTTGGAGAATAGCATTTATTTCCTGCCCGTGGGTGCTGCTGTAAGTGACAAGGAATATTTAGTGTCTCGTACTCCTCGCTCAGTTTCTGGTGCACTGGGACCCAGCACGTTCCCTAGACTTGCTGCAGAAGCCAGAATCCCACACCAGGCTGAGGTTTCCATCCAGGGCACGTGCCAGTCCTTCCAGGCAATGCCCGTCTGTCCTCCCAGACCACACCACAGTGTGCAGCTTGGAGTGCGCCAAGAGGAACAGATGAGCTCTCACCCTCAGGTGCTGGTGGCTGTGTCAGGGAACTTGGGAGGCCACAGGAGCATGTCCCAGGGCAGGCGTCACCGTGTGCAGGACAGGCCGCAGGCTTCTGCAGGGGGGCTCTGGTAGAGGAAGACCAAGCAGTGTCACATGGTGATCTGTGACCCCCGAGAGTGCCCAGGTCCTGCCCCCTGGAGGGTGCCCAGGTCCGTGTCCCCTGGAGGGTGCCCAGGTCCGTGTCCCCTGGAGAGTGCTCAGGTCCTGCCCCTGGAGGGTGCCCAGGTCCTGCCCCTGGAGGGTGCCCAGGTCCTGCCCCTGGAGGGTGCCCAGGTCCTGCCCCTGGAGGGTGCCCAGGTCCGTGTCCCCTGGAGGGTGCTCAGGTCCTGTCCCTGGAGGGTGCCCAGGTCCTGCCCCTGGAGGGTACCCAGGTCTGTGTCCCTGGAGGATGCCCAGGTCCTGCCCCTGGAGGGTACCCAGGTCTGTGTCCCTGGAGGATGCCCAGGTCCTGCCCCCCGGAGAGTGCCCAGGTCCTGCCCCTGGAGAGTGCCCAGGTCCGTGTCCCCTGGAGGGTGCCCAGGTCCGTGTCCCCTGGAGGGTGCCCAGGTCCTGTCCCTGGAGGGTGCCCAGGTCCTGCCCCTGGAGGGTGCCCAGGTCCTGTCCCTGGAGGGTGCCCAGGTCCTGTCCCTGGAGGGTGCCCAGGTCCTGTCCCTGGAGGGTGCCCAGGTCCTGCCCCTGGAGGGTGCCCAGGTCCTGCCCCTGGAGGGTGCCCAGGTCCTGTCCCCTGGAGGGTGCCCAGGTCCTGCCCCTGGAGAGTGCCCAGGTCCTGTCCCTGGAGGGTGCCCAGGTCCTGTCCCTGGAGGGTGCCCAGGTCCTGCCCCTGGAGGGTGCCCAGGTCCTGTCCCTGGAGGGTGCCCAGGTCCTGCCCCTGGAGGGTGCCCAGGTTCCTGTCCCCTGGAGGGTGCCCAGGTCCTGCCCCCCGGAGAGTGCCCAGGTCCTGCCCCTGGAGGGTGCCCAGGTCCTGTCCCCTGGAGGGTGCCCAGGTCCGTGCCCCTGGAGGGTGCCCAGGTCCTGCCCCTGGAGGGTGCCCAGGTCCTGCCCCTGGAGGGTGCCCAGGTCCTGCCCCTGGAGGGTGCCCAGGTCCTGCCCCTGGAGGGTGCCCAGGTCCTGCCCCTGGAGGGTGCTCAGGTCCTGCCCCTGGAGAGTGCCCAGGTCCTGCCCCTGGAGGGTGCCCAGGTCCTGCCCCCCTGGAGAGTGCCCAGGTCCTGCCCCTGGAGGGTGCCCAGGTCTGTGTCCCCTGGAGGGTGCCCAGGTCCTGCCCCTGGAGGGTGCCCAGGTCCTGCCCCTGGAGGGTGCCCAGGTCCTGCCCCTGGAGGGTGCCCAGGTCCTGCCCCTGGAGGGTGCCCAGGTCCTGCCCCTGGAGGTGCCCAGGTCCTGCCCCTGGAGAGTGCCCAGGTCCTGCCCCTGGAGGGTGCCCAGGTCCTGCCCCTGGAGAGTGCCCAGGTCCTGCCCCTGGAGGTGCCCAGGTCCTGTCCCCTGGAGGGTGCCCAGGTCCTGCCCCCCTGGAGGGTGCCCAGGTCCTGCCCCTGGAGGGTGCCCAGGTCCTGCCCCTGGAGGGTTGCCCAGGTCCTGCCCCTGGAGGTGCCCAGGTCCTGTCCCTGGAGGTGCCCAGGTCCTGCCCCTGGAGGGTGCCCAGGTCCTGCCCCTGGAGGGTGCCCAGGTCCTGCCCCTGGAGGGTGCCCAGGTCCTGCCCCTGGAGGGTGCCCAGGTCCTGCCCCTGGAGGGTGCCCAGGTCCTGCCCCTGGAGGGTGCCCAGGTCCTGCCCCTGGAGGGTGCCCAGGTCCTGCCCCCCCTGGAGAGTGCTCATGGAGGGTGCCCAGGTCCTGCCCCTGGAGGGTGCCCAGGTCCTGCCCCTGGAGAGTGCCCAGGTCCATGTGTCCCTGGAGGGTGCCCAGGTCCATGTCCCCTGGAGGGTGCCCAGGTCCTGCCCCTGGAGGGTGCTCAGGTCTGCCCCTGGAGAGTGGCCCAGGTCCTGCCCCTGGAGGGTGCTCAGGTCCTGCCCCTGGAGGGTGCCCAGGTCCTGCCCCTGGAGGGTGCCCAGGTCCGTGTCCCCTGGAGGGTGCCCAGGTCCTGCCCCTGGGAGGGTGCCCAGGTCCTGCCCTGGAGGGTGCCAGGTCCTGCCCCTGGAGAGGTGCCCAGGTCCTGCCCCTGGAGGGTGCTCAGGTCCTGCCCCTGGAGGGTGCCCAGGTCCTGCCCCTGGAGGGTGCCCAGGTCCATGTCCCCTGGAGGGTGCCCAGGTCCTGCCCCTGGAGGGTGCCCAGGTCCTGCCCCTGGAGGGTGCCCAGGTCCTGCCCCTGGGAGGAGTGCCAAGGTCCTGGAGGGTGCTCAGGTCCTGCCCCTGGAGGGTGCCCAGGTCCTGCCCCTGGAGGGTGCCCAGGTCCTGCCCCTGGAGGGGAGGGTGCCCCCCAGGTCCTGCCCCTGGAGGGTGCCAGGTCCTGCCCCTGGAGGGTGCCCAGGTCCTGCCCCTGGAGGGTGCCCAGTCCGTGTCCCCTGGAGGGTGCCCTGCCCAGGTCCGTGTCCCCTGGAGGGTGCCCAGGTCCTGCCCCTGGAGGGTGCCCAGGTCCTGCCCCTGGAGGGAGGGTGCCCAGGTCCATGTCCCCTGGAGGGTGCCCAGGTCCTGCCCCTGGAGGGTGCCCAGGTCCTGCCCCTGGAGGGTGCCCAGGTCCTGCCCCTGAAGGGTGCCCAGGTCCTGCCCCTGGAGGGTGCCCAGGTCTGCTGGCCCTCCTCACTCCCCAGCAGCTCCCTGGGCTCTCCCAGGGCATCTGCCCTACCACCCTCATGGCTCTTGCCGGCCTCCTGGTGCCTCCCATGCACAGTGTCCTCCCTGAAGCTGCCTCCCTCGCCTGTCCCCAGGCGCCACCCCTGTGGTGCTGAGGAGTGCAGGTCCTCTTCTCCAGTGTCCTCTCTGCCCCTGTTTGGCTAGAAGAGGTGCTGGTGTCCATGGGCACCGACATTCCGGGGAACTGTTGAAAGTCTCTTTTCACCCAGATTCCCACCAAAGCCCTTGTCCTGATATCTGTTGCCCAAGTGGGCAGGTGGGCGCTGCTGATGACCACCATCCAACTGATGCACAGCAAGAGCCTGGATTTTACAGAAGTCGCGTCTCAATCTGCTCTTTGCTGATCAGAAACCCTCAAAGCAACTGAGACATGATTTCCTCAGCTTAAATTGTTGCTTAGAAAATCAGGTAACTTAGGTCAGTGACTAATAAAATAAAAGATCCTGCGTATTTTAGGAGCTAGTCTTCTGCGTGTGTGTGCACATGGAAGGTGGGACCCGGGGACAGTGTGCTGGGGTTGCTTTGTCCTGGTTCTTCAGATATTTGAAAACACAGTGACCTTGGACTATCTCAGGACCAAGATTCGCGGAGAGCGGACACTGGCTGCATCTCCTCCCTGAAGCGTGGAGAGGAGGCGGTGAGCTTCGGGAGCAGACGCGAGGCACACGCCACTCGGCCTTGCTGCTGCGAGAGAGGCGTCGAGGCTCTGTGAGCAGAGGAGTCTTGCCTCCGGCCGTCGGGTCCATATGCCAACACTTACTTTTGCTGAGAGAGGGATTAAAAGCAGAAGCTGGTCATCACGTGAAGGGGAGGTGGGACGCGAGAGGCGCAGATGTGCATGTCAAAGTGCGCGTGAATGTCCTGTAAAGCCTGTCCAGGGGCGGGGCACGTGGCTGCTGATGAGCAATTCGGAGAGAGACAGGCAGCGCCAGGAAGGTGCGCTGCGGGAACTTAAGTGGTTCTGATGCAAGGAGAGATCGAGGCCTGGACAGAGCGTCCTGCCTTTCAAACAAAAGAAACCCGAGCACAAGAGCCGCTTTCCACAGGGTTGGATGGGAGGGGCATCTCACCGAGTCCTGCTCAGACTTCCAGGATTTTCTGCCACGTATGTGAAGCTTAGCCCTGGACTCCACCCAGAGATGGCGTGTGCCCGACCCCCTTCTACTGACCCCCTTCCACTTCAGAACCACGCGGTCCACCGTCGGGAGGTGGCTCTGGAGGGTAACGGTCCTGCTCTTCCAAGTCCCAGTGTTTCCCGTCCTCCTCTTGGGAGAGTCTTCCGGCCGCGTTGCCTGTAGTCTTCAGTCTCTGCTGTGAAGGGCTCGGGTGAGATCGGGGTGCGCTTCACAGAGCGGGGCCACCGCTGAGTCCCGTGGAAGCACAGAACATGGAAGGCGCAAGTGCCCGTGAGTGACCCCCGGAGCAGCAGAGCCAGCTTGCCCGCCTGGAGCACGCTCAGGTGAAGGAGCCCTAATTAGGAAGGGCTGTTGTAGCTAGCTGGAAGCCATAAGTTCCACCTGATATGTATGTGACGCACCTGTAGGCACCCGCAAACCTGAAGGTATATAACCGGGTGAAAGCGGTCCGAGTGAGGAGAACGGAGAATTCAGACAGTCGGGCAGTCACTCGGTCGGTCAGAAGAATCAGAGCGGCCAGAACGTAGGCAGAGCGGTTACAGAAGAGAAACCAGATAGAAGAAGTAATGACTGGCCAGAGTTAGGCCGAGGCTCCAGAGGACTGGTCAGAGTTAGGCCGAGGCTCCCGAGGAAGACAGAAGACAGAAGACAGAAGACAGAAGAAAGAAGAAGGAAGAAAGAAGAGAGAAGAAAGAAGCTCTAATCTTTCTCTAAGCTCTATCTTTCTTTCTAGCTAGAAAAGCTCGCTTTAATCTTTCTCTCTAAACTTTCTTTCCCTCTCTAAGCTCTAAGAAAGTAGAAGTAAAAGTAGTAAAAGCTTAACTCTGCCTCCGAGAGTTTTTTCCTCCCGGGTTACGGTACCAGGCAGCTTACACTCAGGGGCCTCCAGGAGCCTGCCCTGGCAGAGGCCTCCACCACAGCATGTCCTGCCTAAGGAGGGGTCATCTCCTGTCACCTAGGGAACTCTGCTTGGAGTGAGGACGGTGGTTGTGTGACTCGCACACCAGCAGAAAATCACAAGCCATACCGGAACCAGAGGTCAGGGACTGCCTGTGTGACAGGGAGACTTGGAAATGCAGGTGGTGGTGATGGCAGAGAAGAAGAGGGGAGCCACCCTCTCTCCTATTCCAGGGGAGCCCAGACCCGGCCGGCACCCCTGCATCTCGCCCCACGTGGCAGCCCCACACCACCCCGGAGCCCGCCGTGCCCCCATGAATGCTGTGCGGCTGCAGGTCGCCTGGCACCACTGGTGCGGCAACGCCAGATGCTGTGTGCAGTGACCTGCTTCCGGAGGTTTCTATTTCAGCAATGCTGGGACAGAGCTTTGAGGGGAGTACTCTATTCCCAGCATTGGGACTTTGAAAAAAGTAGCTGATTCATAGAGGAAGCCTCCCCCGGAGCTGTCGGGGAATGTTTCGACATATGTCACCAAGACCTTGTCATGCTGACAGGCGCAGTCATCTTGTTTGATGCAAGCCTCCTCGCCTTCCTAGGGGCAGCGTCAGCCTTGGGGCTGCTGGGAGCCTGTCTGCCCTGGCCATGGCCACCTGGCAGTGCACCGTGCCCTGGGGCTGCTGGGCTCTGCTCCCTCCTGGGTCTTGCGCTCTGCCCCCCTGGGGCCTGGGGCTCCCAGCCTGGTGCTTGGGGAAGGAGGCGTGCCGTCTGCAGACCAGCCTGGCTCCTCAGACACCTGCTCAGCTCCCCGCTCCTGTGCCCAGCCCTGCTCCCCAGGTGGCTTACGGAACAGCCGTGTGCAGGGCACAGCAGCTGAGGGCAGGTCCCTCCTGGCAGGCCCCTCCTGTCCCTGCAGTCTCCTGGCTTGCCTCCTGGCAGGCCCCCTCCTGTCCCTGCAGTCTCCTGGCTTGCCTGGCTGTGGAGCGCACGGCTGGCCCTCGCCCACCGCACCCCGGCCCAGCATCGCTCTAGTCGAAGGCCATGCCACAAGCCCAGGAGCTTTCTGACGGCCTCGGTCTCATGTGCAGGGGCTGCTGTGTGCCGGGCACACCTGGCTGGGACACCAGGTGGCTTCAGCGCTCCCCCTGTGTGTCCCTCATTCGCTGCACCTGTCTTTACTGAGCAACTGCCCGTTGCTGACCCCAGACCCCTGCTGTGCTTCCATGGCCGCAAGGCAGGGGTGACGCCAGGTGCCCTCCCAGAGCAGCAGCTCCCAGGGCCTGCCGACGTCTCTGAGCCCCTGTGCTCAGGGACGTGACTCGCTGTGTCTTTAGCACCCACGGCTTGGCGGGACGGGGGAGTGACAACACGCTGCTCCCCAGGGCCCCGGCCTCTCTGAGGGCCCCTTGCTCCAGGGCCCTCCCTGGTGGGCAGAGCCAGGGGCCAGCTGGGGCAGGGCAGCCAGGTGCTCCCGTCAGGCCTGCCGTCCACTGGTCAGTGTGTGCTGCCACCTGGGCGCAGGCCTCGGCGTGCCTGTCCCTGTGGGCGTCCTGCCGTCCTCTGCGAAGGACGGGGAGGGGAATTAGGAAGGTGTGAGGAGCCCCTCAGAGACGGCTGGACATGCGCGTTCTGCCGCTCTGCCATGCCCTGAGCGTGGGGGTGCAGGGTGTGGGGCCGGTGCCAGCGTGAGCACGCAGGCGGGTGGACGTGCATGCTTTGTCATGTGTGCGGTGCACGTGTGCAGTGTGCGCATGTGTGGAGGTGCAGGACCTCTGTGCTTGTGCGTGTGTGGTGTACGTATGCCCGTCTGTCTATGCGAGTGTGTGCATTGTGAATGCGCCCGTGTGTGCATGGTGCTGCGTGTAAGCATGCACGTGTGGCATGTGCGTGGATGTGCATGTGCTCAGTGTGTACGTGTGGGTGCACGTGAGGTGTGTTTATGTGTGTGCATTGCACACACTGTGTGTGTGCGTGCATGTGTGTGGAGTATCTGGTTGGTTTGTACTAATGTGAGTGTATCTGTGTGTTGGAATCCAGTTCACTGCTTTGTCTTTGACTGCTGTCTCCAGCACCCAGCACCCAGTAGACACTACAGTATCGAGTGTTGTAGTCTCTCATCCTGCACGGGGCCCCAGCTTCAGGAATGTGGCCGTCAGTAGACACTATAGTATGGAATGTCCTGGTCTCTCACCTTCCACATGGCCTCCATCTTCAGGATGTGGCCATCAGTAGACACTATAGTATGGAATGTCCTGGTCTCTCACCTTCCACATGGCCTCCATCTTCAGGAATGTGGCCATCAGTAGACACTATAGTATGGAATGTCCTGGTCTCTCACCTTCCACATGGCCTCCATTCTTCAGGAATGTGGCCATCAGTAGACACTATAGTATGGAATGTCCTGGTCTCTCACCTTCCACATGGCCTCCATCTTCAGGAATGTGGCCGTCAGTAGACACTATAATATGGAATGTCCTGGTCTCTCACCTTCCACATGGCCTCCATCTTCAGGAATGTGGCCATCAGTAGACACTATAGTATGGAATGTCCTGGTCTCTCACATTGCATGTTGCCTCCATCTTCAGGAATGTGGCCATCAGTAGACCTATAATATGGAATGTCCTGGTCTCTCACCTTCCACATGGCCTCCATCTTCAGGAATGTGGCCATCAGTAGACACTATAGTATGGAATGTCCTGGTCTCTCACATTGCATGTTGCCTCCATCTTCAGGAATGTGGCCATCAGTAGACACTATAGTATGGAATGTCTTGGCCTCTCACCTTGCACATGACCTCTATCTTTAAGAATATGGTCATCAGTAGACACTATGGTGTCGAGTGTCTTGGTCTCTTACCTCCATCTTTGGGAATGTAGCCATCAGTAGACACTACAGTATCGAGTGTTGTGGTCTCTCATCCTGCACACGGCCCCAGCTTCGGGAATGTGGCCATCAGTAGACACTATAATATGGAGAATCCTGGTCTCTCACCTTGCATGTGGCCCCCAACTTCAGGAATATGGCTATCGGCAGCTGACAGGAACCTTGTCAGGACTTGAATTTGTAAAGATACACCACGTTCTTCAACAAGTGTACATAGCAGATCCACACCTATCCTTGCAGTGATCACAGCCCCCTGGTGCAGATGCCAGGAGCTGAGCCTCCTGAACCAGGCCCCCCATTCCTGGAAGTAAAGTTGGGGAGGCTCAGAGAGACAAGGGGCCTGCTGGAGGGGCTTGCAGCAGAATTCAGGCCTCCCGCCCCCTCCCCATTTCTTCCCATTCCATCACACTCTTGCCATTTAAGTTGGTTTTGCATTATCTGGATGTCACCATCTCTGTTTGGATTCTCTGTAGGGATCAAATAAGAAATTATTTGTTAACAATTTTAACTCTGGAGTAGATACGATTAGGATACTTTTTTAAAAATAATTTCAGTGTAGACATAATTTACCAGTCATGCCACAAAATTGTGAATCTACTCTGCCAAGATGTTTGCGATTTTCAAACCATAATCTTCAATTCCTACAAAAGGCATTCCTGGAAAATCTTGATTTTTTATGGAGTGATAATGTTATAAAGCCTCAATATAGAGGTAACAAATTATTGTTTTTGAAAGTCTATTGATCATCTTAGTCCCAAAGACATCATTTAGATATTAAGTGGCATACAGAAAACACTCACCAAGTTCAAGTTCAAAATGCAAGCTGTCAGCCTCATATGTATGCTGTGCACCTGGGGCTCGGTTATTTAGTTACTCACTTAAACGCCCCTTTTTCACTTACAGAGTTGTGCAAGATACCTAGTTTAATGACACATTCCCAGAAGGCTTCGCTGCTTATTGTTACTCTGATCATTTTCATGCAAAGGAAGTAAAATATAAATGCCTCATCAAAGTGGCTCATGTTTTTGTCAGCAGAATACACATGAAGAGGTGTGAAACGAGGAGGAATTGCCCTCTTAACATTTTCACAGGGATATTTTCCTTAAAAGTCCAAGACTTGAGCAGGGGTTGTGGCTCAGCAGTAGAGCACTTGCCTAGCACGTGTGAGGCCCTGGGTTCAATCCTCAGCACCATAGAAAATTAAATAAATAAAAAATAAAGGTATTGTGTACAACTATAACTAAAAACTAAATATAAAAAAAGGTCCAAGACTTAATTCACAGAGAACGCTTTTTCTGTAGCCAAGTCACCTGGTCAGTTCCAGCTGCAGGACAGGGGAACACAGCTCAGCTAGACCAGGGGCGGCTGCCGGGCCCTGTGGTGGCCACTCTGTGGGCTTGTGATACTCGGACTCACCAAACCTCGAGGAGACAGCCTCTGCGGGGCGCTGGGCGCTGGGCACAGGGACACCTGAGCGTGTGTGCCGCCTCGTGGCCTGGCCAGATCCCGTGCCTCTCGCCTCACCCTGCTGTCCTGTGGTGGACCTGCCTCCTGGTTCTGTCACCGTCCTGCCGCTTGCTGCATTCTTGAACGTTCTCTGCATCTTGGGAAGTTCAAGACTAGCCAGGAAAAGGTGGTGTGCCCCATGAAGACGCAGGAGCCCTCAGGAGGTGGGCTTGGAGCCGTGTCCTCTGCAGGACCACGATGGGGTCACCACACATGGCAGTTTTTCCCTCTGATTGGAATCTGCAAGGTTCTGGAAAGGGCCAAGGAAGTCACCCAGCGCACCGCTGCTGTGCCGTGCAGACATGCAGCCTCTAGCCGATGGGCTCTGAGCCAGGTCCCCTGCAGGGAAGTTCTAATGTCCCTGATTATAATCTGCAGGTTTTAGAGCCCCAGCAGTCCTAGGACCCCATCGTCCTATTTTAGGAGGGGTTAGATTCTTTTAATCATGATAGCTCTTGGGGCCAGGGGCATGTGAACTCGTGGCCTGCGAGGGGCCGCGCCTTGCGCTGCACACTGGCACCAGGGCCCCGCGCCTGACTCCAGGAAGCTGAGCTGCTGTGCAGCAGAGCTGGGACTCGCCGAGCCCCACAAGCACTGTTCCGCCCTGGCACTGCTAACCCTGCTGAGAGCAGTGCCCTCTGCGTGCCAATGCCCAGCTCTGGGTCACGCTGGACATGTGACCGTGGCCGTGCAGTGCCTGCTCTGCTGGGGAGGGAGATGCAGGTGGGTGGGCTGTGCACGGGAAAGGCCCACCCAGTGGCCTGTGCCCAGGACTGGAGGGTGCTACCAGCCGTCTCCACGGCGCCTCCAGGACGTGAGCTTGCCCTCACCAGTACAGGTGAAGAAGGTGGGCCGCGCGCCCACAGCCAGCCAGGAGGGCGGTCGCGTGCTCGCTGGGGCTTGTCTGCCCCTCCAGCCTTCGCAGCCTCCTCCCCTGCCCTGGGTGGGGCCGCCGACAGCCCTGCCCAAAGCGGGGGGAGGGCACGTGCGTTCCTATGAGTAAGACCAGCGTGACTGCAGAGCAGCCGATGGCACAGGCGCAAAGGAAGGGCCCGCACGCGTGTGCTGAGGAGTGCTTCGCCCTCAGCTCCCCGCAGGGCCCGCCTGGCCTGGGGCTGCCGGAATTCTCGGCAGTGCTACATGCGTCACCCCAGCGTCCACCACCACATGGTCCTTCTGCCAGGCTTCCTCTGTGTCTGGGACCAGATCCTCCTCTCCTTCCTCTTTCAAGAGACCCGCCCTAACCCTCACCTAGATAACCAGGGGACATCTTCAAAGACCTGCTTCCAGATAAGTCGAGTTCCCAGGCCCTGGGGTAGGATTTGGACGTATCTCTTGGGGACACCACTCAACCCACATGTCCTGGGAAGGTGCCCCAGGCTCCGTGGCCAGGCTGTGTGCCCACCTTCCCAGGCTCCAAGCATCCTCTCTGCAGGTGCCTTCTCGCATTGACACTTTACTTTAACGCCGTGCTGGTTGCTTTCCTGTATTAGACTGTCTCTGCAAAGAAAGCAGAGAGCATATTGGATGTCAGCAAAGAGTAAACAGTCAATAAGCCTTTATGCAATCCATGTTGGAATAGTCAGAGAAGCTTTTCAAAACTGTCAGCATTATCAGATTGAGTTTTCTAGTTACTTCCAAGATACCAAGAAGAAAGAAGCAGGGGGCGGAGGAGGAGGTGCCTAAGAAACCTTACTCTGTTGTTTTCTGCTACTGTGATGCAATACCTGAGGCAGACTGGCATCATAAGAAAGGGGGTCTATTTAACTTCCAGTTTCGAAGCCTGATGTCCGGACTGTCCTGCCAGATGGCAGGAATGTGTGCTAGGCCAAAGTCACATCATCCGGCAGGAGCCAGCAAGGCTCGGGGTCAGGCTCCGGCTCTTAGGACAGTGTACTCACTCGAGAGCTGCTCTAGCCCTGTGCGGGACAGCCCCCAACAACTAGGCACCCACCATGCCCCCTCCCAGAGTCCACCACTCAGCACCGCCACGCTGGGACAGCTCCTGCGTGGACCTGGGAGCCTGAGCCACGTCCAAGCTGCATCAAGGCAGAGCAGCTGCCGTCACCGGCTGTTGCCACCCCATCTGGACATTCATGGGGGACAGTGTTCGCATGTGCCCTGGGGACTGTCTGCGCAGTGGGGGTGTGAGTGGGGCCTCCTGTCTGACAGTGCATGGGGGATGCTGGGGACCGAGCATCAGCTCCCTTGGGTGGGGTAGACCACCCACGCAGAGGGGCAGGACCTGCCCAGAGGGAGACAGGGAGCATGCCACCCTGCCCTGCCGGCCCACTGGGCAGAGCCTCAGCTGCACCTCTGCAGGGCTGGGCTCTCGGGACTGAATGGTGGGGGGGTGGCAGGAGGGAGGGGCGGGGGAGGGGCTGGGGGGGCAGACAGGGGGAGGGGGGGGAGGGGCCCAGCAGGGGTGGGCAGACAGGAGGGGGGCAGACAAGAGGGAGGGGCTGGGGAGGGGCGCAGCGGGGTGGGGAGGTGCGGGGGGGGGGGGCGGTAGGGGGGGGCAGACAGGAGGGAGGGGCCACCCGTCCCAATGACACAGGCCTGGGCTCCCTGTCCTGGGAGGCTGAGAGCTTTGCTGCCCACTCCCCCTCCCTCACTCCTAAGTTCCCGGGCACTTCTGACACTCAGCCAGCTCCAGGGCAGGAGCAGGGGGGCAGGAGCAGGGGGGTGTGGCTCGCTGTGGTCGCAGGGCACCTGCTTAAGCTGTGGCCCTTCTGGTCTGTGAAAAGGTGTTTTCTCTGTGTGGTTGTGTGTGCACATGTGTGTGAGTGTGTGTATCTGTGTGTGAGTGCCTCTCTGTGCATGTGGGGTGCATGCACGTGTGTGTGTGTGACTGTGCGTGATGCGCGCTCGTGTTTGTGAGAGTGTGTGCACGTATGTGTGTGAGCACACGCGTCTGTATTCCTCCACGGTGGCCTTGGCGAGGGGGGCGGCTGTTCCCTGTGTTCTGAACAGAGTGGCCCCAGCACTGCTGGCCCGGGTGACTGTCACAGAGGCGGGGAAGCAGAGGGCACAGAGAGGAAGGGGAAGAGGGGCCGGGAGGAGGGGAGGGGGACTGGCGCTGGGGCCCCTCCCCGCCCCCAGCTTCTTCCCTTCAGGCCTGAGGGCCTGGCTGGTGACCTCGCTCTCCTTCTTGACAGTTGGAGAGGCAGAGCCGCCCTAGACCCCTCCCCTGAGGCTATCGCAGCCATATTGTGGGCGGAGGCTTTATCTGCAGGAGGATGGCCTCCACTCCTTGCTGAGCCCAGCACCACCTCTGATCTCAGGAGCCCGCAGCCACTGAGGCCACAGAATGTCACCCTGCGGCTGGGGCTCCACCCTGGGTTCTGGAAAAGAGGCCCCTCAAGAGGAAGCGCCTGCCCTGGGCTCCCTCCTGGGCGTCGCCCCTGCCCCGCGGAGGCCGCGAGGCTCACTGGGTCTTGCCTGCAGCACCCTGTAAAGGCCATGAAGGTGGCCCTCTGGACCTTCTGCTCCTCCTCTCTCACCACCTCTAGTCAGGTTGTCCTCTTCCCAGGACACTGGCCTTCCTATCATCTGGACTCCACAGGACTCTCTCTCAGGAGTCCGCACACAGCCCAGAGCTCTCAGAGCCTTTCTGAGATTTGCGGATCCACCAGGAACCTTCACTAAATGGCTTCCTCCTGGAATGATGCTATGTGGCCTCCGACTGTGAAAGCCTGGTCACACGCGTGGGCGGTTGCTCAGTGGCCCCCGGGCCATCCCTTCAGTGCAGGGGACTCTCACATCCACCGTCAGGTGCACGTGTGCTGGGCGGTGCCTCGTGCCAGAGGAGACCAGAATCCAGGACCCAGCGCTGAGGCCCTGGGGTCCAGTGTCGGTCTGGAGATGGGAACCGCAGCTGCGAGGGGAATGAAGTCCGTTTACCTCTGATGTCCAGTGAAGACCGGGACCCACTGCTGGCTAGTAGCAGAGCCAGTGGGACATTGCAGACATTGCTTTAGGGATTTCAACATCAGAGAAGACAGAGAAGTTACTCTGGTGGGATTTCAAGTCCTGTAAGCCAGCGTACCCTTTAATATCCTGCTTCCTGAGATCCCTATAAGTGGAGTATGCGGAACAGATTTTTTTTTTAATGAGTCATAATTTAAATGCTTTGCAATGAATCACTCTGTGCCTGTTTAGGTATGTGTTATACTTTCCAAATACTGAAAGAGTCTTATTTTTGATTTAGTAGTGAAGTAGCTACACAATGACTTTTCCTACACCCTGGCTGAACCAGGAAAGCCTGCAACAGGTGCCCATGTGCACCTGCAAGAACACTGGGAAGTGCGGTCCCCCCGGGACGCCACATGGCCGGCTAACAGCAGAAGACTCTCTTGCTAAAGGGGAGAAGGTCCCTGCCACACAGCATGGAGATCTAGGCATGCCACAAAAGTGCACTTCCGCATGCCGGGCAGCTTTAGGTTTGCTGGTATCTGCATCAGAGATCAGGAAGCTCTTTTCTATAAAGGGCCAGATTTTAAACTCTTAGGCCATAAGGTCGCCATTGCAGCTGCCCAACTCCAGTGGTAGCAAGAAAGGATCAGTTGAAAAGAGGCCACTGGAGACTGCAGCTCTGCGCCAGCAAGGCTTCATTTATGGAAACTTGTAAATACATGGTACACGTGTCACCGTTTGTTGACCCCTGATCTATAGGAAGAAAATATGTTCCTTGGAATTTGGACTCACATAAAAATAAAGTGGTGCAACCTCCAAGCCTGGTGACACCTTAGCAAAAACGTGGAGCCGTTGAGAACGGCAGGCCACTGTTTGGCCCAGCTCTGGCTGGACATTGGCATGACTAGCACAGGGTCGGTGGTAGCCCACGGCCTCTCAAAACTAATTCCTAAATTGTGAGGATCTTGTAGGAAGATTATACTAAATTCTTTTCATTAAAATGTAAAACAATTATAAACTTTGAATAACCTGTTTTACATACATATTGTGTATGGGAAACGGAGGTTAAATCATAGCAGAGTTCTGCACACTCAGCTCGCACCCTCAAGTGAATCTACAGCAGGGGTCAGTGCTGCTGGTCCTGCTCGGGCGCCAGCGCTGCCATCTGCTTACTGCTGCATTTGAATGGACCTCAGGCTCGCTGCTCAGGTGTGCAGAGACAGGCCGGTGCCCGGGCTGCTGGGTTTGTCCCCTCCTTCACCCTGCGCTGGGCCTGGGTGGGCTTTGGGGATGTAAGGCCTCGCCCCTGCCATTGTGGAGCTGGTGGTCCACGGGATGCTCGCCCAGACAGGTGTGGCCAGGTGCCAGAGCGGCAGGTCCATCACGGGCAAGAACAAGGTCCTGGCAGAGCATGAAATTGAGGGGTCTCATTTAGACTGGGCCGTGGCAGAGGGTTTCTGTGGAAAGTGACATTTAAGATGAAATGTGGCCTCTTGAGAACGTAGGATTTTAGCAACAGAAGCTTGTGTGTCCCCTTGTTTACTAATCCCTAGTTAAAAGTAGAACAAATGAAGTAAGCATTCTGCAGGGTGAAGCGCTCGTCCGTCCGTCCGTCCGTCCTGCAGAGAGGGCACGGCGCTTGGCTGGGGCCCAGGCCTGCTGACCCCGCGTGTGTCCCGTGGCCTCCCTGTGGCCAGCTCCCTGGCGCTGGAGTCCAGCAGAAGCTCCCTCCTCCCTCCGCTTCTCGCCACTCCACCTGGGAGCTCGGGCACAGGAGGCGGCAGAGTTCGGGGCCTGAACCTGTGTCTGGAACGCGGGTGTGGCTGGCGCTGCTGGCCTGGGCCGGCTCCAGCCTCCCTGCCCGCCTGCGCCAGCCGGCCTTCACCTCCTCTGCCTCAGAACTGGGGGCCTGGTGGCTCCGCCTTCTGCGCTCCCCTGCTTGACCCTCTCTGACCCCCGTGCTCCTCCGCTCCCCACAAAAGATGTCTTTCGGCATGTTCACGGGCATGTCCACACTTGGACAAATGCTCGTACACATGAGTAGTGCACACTTGTGCAAATGCACAGTTGTGTAAATGTGGGCTGTGAGACAGGGAAAAATCGCTGTGAAATATCAGACATAAATAATCGTACCTGATGAAAAGATAAGCTGTGCTCTCCTTCCTACTGATTATGAAGCAATATATTCACTGAAAAATTTTTATTGCAAGACAGTTGAGCTTTTACACCTAAAATAGATGTGCAAGACGGACCTTTGGGATCAGAGGGAAGTCCCTGATTGTCTCACCCTGCATTCTGCACCTTGTGAAACTCGCAAGTCACTCTACGGAAGGGCACGAGTGACACCAGGGTCCTGTTGCTGTCCCCTGAATTTCCTCATTTAGCCTCTTTGCACACCACAGAGCTCCGTCACAGATGAGGGATCAGAAGCTGAGAGGAATGATCACTGACCAGCATGGAATCCACACCCACATCACCCCTTCCCTGCACTGTACCAGCACGGCATTGGGTAGCAGATGCAGACAGTCTCTGTGGGCTCCTTAGGAGACCTGTGTCCAGGCCGTGTGGGGGAGCCGGTGGTGGCGGGCCTCGGGCTGCTGTCAGGCCTCCCTGCTGTGCACTGTGGTTTTGCTGTGAGGTCTCCCCACGAGCTGCTGATGTGAGAGCTGTGACCCCATCAGTCTGTCCTGGTGTGACTGGACTCGCTGGTGGCAATGAGGCTGGGGGGAGGAGGGTCACTGGGAGCTGTCTTGGAAGGGTGCATGTTCCCTGTGCCCCGTCCCCGCCCTGCTTCCTGGCCCCACCAGGCAGCCAGCAGCTTCCCCCCCACCCCCACCACGCCTTCCGCCATGCTGGGCTGCCTCACCTCCGGCCCAGGGCAAGGGACTCGGCCTTTAATGGACTGAGACCTCTGAAACTCTGGGCCCCAAATAAAAGTTTCCTCCTCGAAGTTGTTGTTATCAGGTATTTTGGTCACAGCAATGACAAAGCTGACTGACACACTGTGTTGATTAATAAGTTAAGAATGCGTGATGTCCCAGACCTGCCATGAACTTGTTTTCTACATAGAACGCGTTCGTAATGTACGCAACATCAAGATAACCGTACTTTAAACTGAGACGCATTTGTAGAGGCAGCTCAGCCAGATGCGGTCCTCACACTTCACTTTCTCGATGTGGGACGGGAATAGGGCCTACGGTGTGAGGGTGTGCTTAGGTAACTCCAGAGCTTATGGGAATGCAAGGGACAAAGCAGGTCAGACGCCCCGTCACGCACAGAAGCCCTCCTCTGCGGGGGTGCGGTCTCCCCTGCTCACCGTCTTCTTCCTCACCTCCCCCGGCCCTGATGCCCCCTGTGGTCTGACCAGGTGCTCGCGTGTCCTTCCTGTGCCACGGCAGGTGGGCCTTGCCCTCCGGCAGCGGCTGCCCAGGCATCCTGCAGCCCTGCACGTGTGGGCGTCGGTCAGCAACTCCTTAGGGACTGCTGGGCTTCGTCTGCACAGGTTGAGCAGAAGTTGTTCTCGTGGGCCCCAAGGGCTGAGACATGGGGCAGGCAGGTTGGTCCTCCCAGAGCTGCCCTGCTCACAGCTCAGGGCCAGAGCAGGGGTGAAGTCACGGTCAGCAGCGGGCCACCTCGTGCCGCCTCCCCTAGGGACTAGCAGACTGCAGCAGGAGGGGCTTCAACACGCCAGGCAGGTGCTGGGTCTGGAGTCTGGCTGTTCTCTCTTCCTTCCCGAAGGTTAGAGAACTGCTCCGTTGTGGTTTGGAGACGGGCATGAGGACATTTTGCCTGGGCGTGGCCCACTCAGCGAGGACCCCAGCCAGGGCCGCCCATGGTGCGCAGCAGCCTCTCCTCCCCATTCCTGCACCCGGTGGGACACGGCCCCCGGGAAGAGGCCTGGGCTCTTCCAGTCACCAAGGGCACTGGTCAGTGGGAGGAGGTGCGCCAGGTGTCCGCAGCACTCCTGTCTGGAGGCCGGCCTCTGCGCAACGAGCCGTGCCTTGTGTTCAAGCCCCTAACCCTCGGGGAACTCCCCTTCCCCGTTTTAGAAGATAACTGACCCTCACCTTTCCTGGCACTGCAGGGGAGCAGTGCTCACACATTTAAAAAGAACGTGTAGTGAAAAATGACACTTTTGTCTGCGTCCCCAAAGCCTTAGGTCACCTGTGACGAGGCAAGGCTGGTGGTACAAGTGGCTGACCCACTCCTCATGGTCACTGCAGGCCCAGAGAAGATGGGACAGGCAATTCGTTTTGAACAGCCTTAGCTAAAATTCTTTACTTCTGTGCAATTTTTGGAGTTAAAAGCAAACGCACTTGTTGCTGGGCTGGGTCAGAACACAAGCTGGAGCCCCGCGGGCTTGTTCCCACCTCTTTATCTCCCTGCGACTCTGCAGATTCTTTGCATACTTGTGTGATAGCTTCTCCCAGGCAGGCAGCAGGACCCGCTCACTGCCCTCAAGTCAGAAGGGCCCGGCGCTGTCTGCCAGCCCTTATGTCCCACCTGAGTGTGAGGTGTGACGCTGGGTGTGCATGTGCGCACGGACGAGCGCCATCTTCCTGGCCATGTTGACGTGCTCACACGGGAGGGGACAAGCTGTGCTGGCGGGCTGCTCCTGAGCAGAGCCTGGCATCGGTGCTGCTGCTGCTGCCAGCTCCTGGGGGGGGGGGGGGGTTGGAGACAGTGGCACTTGCTAAGGAGGTGACTGTGGCCACATCTCCCCAGATTTCAGGGCTTTGGCTTTCTCTTGTCAGAAGTGAGGGTTGTGTCTCGCGGGATCTTTGTTCTGATGGGACATCAGTATGGAAAGGGACGTGCCAACCTCGGGCTCACACCTGCCCTTCTCTTTCAGCTCTGAGGTCACCGGCCCAGGATGGGAAACCACGCGGGAAAGCGAGAGCCGAGTGCGGGGAAAGCCAGTAGGGTAAGACCTGCTCCCACGGTCCTCGTCCCCGAAACAGCAGCTGGTGACTCCACACGGCCCTGGGTAGCCCAGCCCAGAGCGGGTTTGTCACGGCTGTCGGTCACTATGAGCAATGTGTCAGGAGGAGTGGGGGGACGTAGTCCTGACCGTGGAGGGGAAGGAAGGAAAGAGGAAGAAGGAGATGGAGGCTGGGGGAGAAGGAGGGAGAGGAAGGCAGCGACAGGAGAGGGAGGGACTGGGGCCAGAGGAGGCCTGCCCTGCCCAGCCCTTTGTCCGAGGTTCCCACAGGAGATGGCGCACCCCTCCCTCACACACACACTGTTTTCAAATGCCTTATTCCAGTGGCATTCCCAGGCTTCTTGCTGTCTAACCAGCTGCTATTTCAAAGAGCATGAGAACTTAGGCCCAGCTGAGAACACGGGGGTCAGGATCTCCTGCGCCCACCCTCCTTCCCGCCTTGGCTCCCAGCCGCAGCCTCCTTCCCTCCGCCCTGGGCTGAGCTGGCCCTCACTCTGGCCAGCGGCAGGAGGCCCTGACCACAGCTGGAGAACTCCTGAATCCCTCGCGTGCCCCATGGTGATGGGAAATAGTGGAGCCACTTCCTGGGCCCCGCCTTCTGAACCCGCCCCCTGGTGGCTGGGTGCCACCCAGGGCCCTCTGGCCATTGTGTCCCGCTGCACCTGGCCCTTCCCCGTCTGGTTTCCCTCCTGGGGTTGCGCCCAGCCGCCGCACACCTGCATCTTCAGAGAGCTGTGGAGCCCCCGAGACCCAGACACAGAGGCTGCCTGGGTCTCCTGAAGCCCAGGTGCAGTTCCTCCCAGCCTCCATGCCCTCCCACCTGTGTGGCACCACCTCCCTCCGTGCCCTCCACGGCTGTATGATGCCATCTCCCTCCATGCCCTCCCACCTGTGTGGCACCACCTCCCTCCGTGCCCTCCACAGCTGTATGATGCCATCTCCCTCCATGCCCTCCCACCTGTGTGGCACCACCTCCCTCCGTGCCCTCCACGGCTGTATGATGCCATCTCCCTCCATGCCCTCCTACCTGTGTGGCACCACCTCCCTCCGTGCCCTCCCTCCTGTATGATGCCATCTCCCTCCGTGCCCTCCCCACCGTGTGGTGCCACCTCCCTCCGTGCCCTCCCCACCATGTGGTGCCACCTCCCTCCGTGCCCTCCCCACCATGTGGTGCCACCTCCCTCCGTGCCCTCCACGGCTGTATGATGCCATCACCCTCCATGCCCTCCTACCTGTGTGGCACCACCTCCCTCCGTGTCCTCCCCACCGTGTGGCACCACCTCCCTCCGTGCCCTCCCTCCTGTATGATGCCATCTCCCTCCGTGCCCTCCTACCTGTGTGGCACCACCTCCCTCCGTGCCCTCCCTGTCGTAGAACACTGGAAGTACAGATAAGCAAACAGGAAAATGCAGATCCAAACCACCCGACTCTTGCAGTGACTCAGACTTGACCTGAGCCTCTGGCATGTCCGCCGTCTCCCGCCCCACGCCGTCTCCCGCCTCACACCTCGGTCTCCCGCCCCACGCCTCGGTCTCCCGCCCCACGCCTCGGTCTCCCGCCCCCCACGCCGTGTCCGCCCCACGCCTCGGTCTCCCCCCCACGCCGTGTCCCCCCCACGCCTCGGTCTCCCGCCCCACGCCGTCTGTCACGCCCTCCCCCTCCCCACACGCCGTCCCCCCCCCCTCACCCCCCCCCCACGCCCTCCCCCCCCACGCCGTCCGCCTCACGCAGTCTCCCGCCTCACGCCGTCTCCCCCTCCTCACGCCGTCCCCCCCCACGCCGTCTCCCCCACGCCGTCTCCCCCCCACGCCGTCTCCCCCTCACGCCGTCCCCCCCTCCACGCCGTCTCCCCCCTGCCTCACGCCGTCCCCCCCCCCCCTCACACCGTCCCCCCCACGCCGTCTCCGGCCCCATGCCGTCTCCCCCCTCACGCCGTCTCACGCCCCCCTCACGCCGTCTCCCCCCCCACGCCGTCTCCCCCTCACACCGTCCCCCTCCACGCCGTCCCCTCCCGCCCCATCCTCCGTCCCCCCCACGCCGTCTCACCCCCTCCTCACGCGTCTCCCCCCTCCACGCCGTCCCTCCCCCCGTCACCCCCGTCACCCGTCCCCCCCCCCCTCCGGTCTCCCCCCACGCCGTCTCCGGCCCCATGCCGTCCCCTCCACGCCGTCTCCCCCCCCCCCTCACGCCGTCCCCTCCACGCCGTCTCCCCCCCTCACGCCGTCCCCTCCACGCCGTCTCCCCCCCTCACGCCGTCCCCTCCACGCCGTCTCCCGCCCCATGCCGTCCCCCCCACGCCGTCTCCCCCTCCTCACGCGGTCCCCTCCACGCCGTCTCCCCCCCTCACGCCGTCCCCCCCACGCCGTCTCCCGCCCCACGCCGCCCCCTGCCCCATGCAGCCTCAGATCCCTCCTTCCTCAGGAGGCTCAGCATTGCCTTGATCCCAGGAGGGTCTCTGAGTCAGGGCTTTTGCTGTTTCCTTCTGAGTCGTATAAGACACGTGATATTCACGTGGGCCACAGATGACCAGCAGGTCCCCATTGCCTCACTTCCTGTCCACTCCTGTCCCCACCACTTGAGAATCAGTTCAGATGGTGGTAAGCCTGCCCGCATTGCACGTGAACCTTTCACCTGCGCCCGTTCACTGGGCACGGGACACCTGCCCATTTCTTGGGCACTGTGTCCGCACAGCACCGGGCATGCTGCAGAACAAGACCCAGGACAGTGCTTGGAGCGTCACAGGCTGAGCCTGGGCCCCAGTCCACCAGGGGACTGAGCTGAGCTAATTATGGCCTTGACACCCCTCCACGCTGTCTGCAGTAGCGTTTATTGATGAATTCTGCTGTAATGTGTCCTTCCCTGGTTTGCTGGGGCTCGGTTTCTACATAAGCCAAATGGGTGCTTTCCTGGACTTGGCTTTCAGAACGTCCGTGTGAAGCGAGTGAGTGATTGCCTAATGCTTGTGTTTATACTCTACCTTAGTTAAAGTTAGGAACAGCACCATAGCATTTCTTGCCTAAATGATTAATAAATACGTAAATACCAATGGGTGACTCACCATTGAGTCATGCGTGAACCACACTAGGGATACTCTCCTTGCCTGACCAGCAGTGATACTGGACGCCAACGTGTTCAGTTACTGTGAAGGACCTGGTTTGCATTGAGCCTCTGCACAGGAGGATCTAGTCTCACCAAAAGCGAAAGTAGGAAGACAGCTTCGATCAGAGTGTCAGACTTCACGTCGCGTGGTGGCTTAGGTCTCAGAATGGCTGGCTCGAACTCCTGTTTCTAAACACCTCTCTGGCTCACAGTCCCCTTCCTGTTGTGTGACGTGCGAACACGCCCGCAGCAGCACCCCTTGCTTTCTGCGGCAGGGGGTCAGGCCTTGCACCCCGTCCCAGGCTGTGGCACTGGGGCAGGAGCTGCTCCCACCCGCTCACTGGTGCAGCTCTGTTGGCCTTCTCTGTTGTCCCATCCGTGGTGTGACAGTCTTCGTCTTACCTGTGGCGGAGGCCGAGCGGGTGGCCCTGCTCCTGGCGCAGGAGCAGGGGCTTGAAGCCAGGCAGCAGCTCCAGGTGGGGTCGTGAGAAGAAGAGAGCCGGGCACACGTGCAGATGCCGCAGCTACAGCCACAAGGGAGTGTCCGCACAAGGTGACATCAGTTCTCGTAGGATATTTTTAGCCTAATAAGCCTCAAACCTAGCGCATCGGCTTAGAGCCCAGAGGAGCACTACTGCCGAGAGGGCGTGCGTGCGGCTTTGTCCTGGCCTGTGCGGTCTTGCTCCAGTCCTCACACCCTCGGGTGCTCTTGCGTAGGTCGCAGCATGGCCTGGGCGCGTTCCGGGCACCCGGCGGCTGGCACAGCAGGTGGGAGGCACAGCCCCCAGCAGCAGCCCCTGTGCCCTCGGGTCGAAGCCGCCTGGGGTCTGTGTGCCAGCCCACAGCTCTGCCGGATGAAGAAGCCCGTCCTCGAGTCACGAGGAGAGACCGTAGATGACGCTCCCAGTCCTGGTCTCTCTCTCTCTGGCCAAATGCAGTGAGCTGGCACTGATGGAGGTGGGGGAACAGGGAGGACGGGCCAGGGGCAGCCAGCTAGTGTCCCCTGGTCAGGCCAGTATGCCCAGGGCACCTGCAGCCCTGGACCAACCCGCAGTGCAGGGAGCCAGGACCAGCCTGTAGATGTGCCAGGGCCGGCGCTGCTGTGAGGACACAGTGACGTCGGCGAGGCACGTCCTCGAGGGCCGCACGCCACCGTCCCTGCATTCTTCCTAGTCTCCCAGGCGGGACTCCAGGCAGGTCCTGAGCAGGTGCCAGAGTGAGCCCGCGTCTCAGCACCTCCCACGTCACCACGCCCCAGAGAGAGACGGTGCTGTCTACCCACGAGTGGTCGTGTTCCCTCTGAGTCCGAATGCCTCCTGTGCTTGGACTGAGCAGCGCCGCGGTCCTCTCCTGCAGGCACGTGCTCCTGCGTCCACACGATCGGGGAAGCGCGGCCGAGCGCCCCTCGTGCGGGACTCCGCTGGACGCCCGCGAGGCCCAGCCTGCCGCCAGGCACTCGGGGGAGCTGGGCGAGCTGCCTGACTCCACGCACCGGAGGTGCGCCCTGCGAGCCAGCGTGCTGGGCGGTGCCGCTCGGGTAGCTCCTGGCACGCAGGCCACGCGTGCGGCTTCTTGCCACTGATTTCCTTCCACTGTTACTATTTTACAAGAAAAATCAGCCTGTGTCCATCCTCAGACCAGCTCACTACCTGGTGGGAGGGCCAAGAAAATCAAGCAACTATGTTCAGAGGTGCGATGGGGCTGTGGAAGGCTGCCCCGGGGCCCGGGGCCTCTGGGTAAGCCGCAGCAGAGCTCGCACCTGGGGAGCAAGACCCCACCTCGCGCCGTCTCCTTGGGGCGGGACAGACAGTCGGGGGGTGCGGCTCCGGCACCCGCTGGACAGGCCCCTGAACACCTCTCCCGCTTTCAGGGTCCCAGGAGCTGTGGGTCCTGAACATCCCAGCAGCTCTGCCTGTGCCCCCTTCCCCGAGGCCCGCTGTTCCCAGCGGCCTGGCTCCGTCGGTCATGGTCACACGGTCATGGTCACACTTCTCGGGATGACTGCTGGGCACAGCCGTCCCTTCTGGACTCTGTCACCCAGGCAGTGGCTGGCGGCTTGCTGACCACCCAGTGGGGTTCCCATTTTAAGAGGGCCCGAGTGGGCCCACAGTCAGCCGGCACGCCTTGAGGGGAACCCGGGCCCAGGGGGCAGGCGTGGGCTCCGCTGAGGGCCCCTCGGGCAGGCCCGAGGCCCGCTGCCTCCCTCTCCTGGGAGCCTGGGCTCCCTGTTTCCCAGTGCAGTGTCTGCCCAGCAGCGTCCTGAGGAAGGGAGTCGGTGGCCGTGTTCTGTTCTGCCGAGGACAAGGACCCACAGCAGGCTGGTCTGGAGAGGAACCAGGAAGCCTGGGAGAGCGAGGAAGGGAGGGGCTCCGGAGTAGGGAGCAGACCAGGGCAGCGGGAGCGGCCAGGGCACTCTGCCCCCAGGGAAGAGCCCAGACGAGGCAGGCCACCGCCACCCTTGGAGGCCACCCAACCCACTCGGGCTCCAGGCGCCTGCTGTAGCCGGCCCAGAGGTCCCACCAGTCTCTCAGTGGGGGTCATGGAAGGTTCTGGAATGGGCTGGTGTCTGGAGGTCTCTGTGTCCTCCCCTCTTGCGTCCCCCTTCCGGCCCACCTGTTTGCAATGTCCTCACACTGTTAGCGTGTGGATTCCTGTGTCCACTCTGTGACATGGAGTGGACACAGGGAGAGGTGCACAGCCCTGTTTCTCCCCACATGGAAGTCCTGAGCTGGACCTAGTCAGAGGCTACAGGAGCCTGCAGAGCCAGGACCTGACTCATCTCCACAGGCCCCATGTCGTCCAGAGTGGCGGGGTCAAGTGCTGCACTATGGGACCTTAGACCCAAGGACCGTGCCCCCTCTGAATACCACGCCCCTGTGTGGGAGGCCCGGGAAGTTCCTCTCTCTGCTGAGCTGGTGGCGATCTCTGGCCCGGAAAGGCTCTCCAAAAATGTCTGGCCGTGTTTCTGGATGATTCTGTGTGATCATCACAAGAAAAAGGATGCTGCTGCACTGAAAAACAGGATCCGAGAACTTGAACAAGCGCACTTCCTGTCTGAAGTCGGTGGCGAGGAGTGACGCGGTCTGTTGGTCCCGAGCTCGGCTGGTCACGAGCTGTGCTGGTCTAAGCTGTGCACCACGGCCAGGCCCTGGCACGCGGGAGCCCAGGAGTGCTCTGCCACTCTCCAGGGATGATCACACCCCAGCAGACCTGTTCTCATATTTCACTGCATCAGAGCCCAGCCGGCTCTCCCGGCGAGATTGCAGGTATTAAACGGCGTCTGAGAGCTGAGGCAGCCCGTGGGCCGCAGCACACAGAGGGGCCGCAGCACACAGAGGGGCCGCAGCACACAGGGGCCGCAGCACACAGAGGGGCTGCAGCACACAGAGGGGCCGCAGCAGCTCGGCTCTCCAGCGACATGAACGCAGTCTTCCGCTTGGACGGAGAGCATGTTCCCTCAAAGCCACTGAGGCGACCGCGTGCCGTCCCCGTGGCCTTCCTATGCGCGCTGAGGCCTCTGCTCGCCAGCCTGGAACGTCCAGGCCATCCTTGGACGCGGCCCCGCCCTGCCTTCCTCAGCAGGGAGGTGGCTGGCTCATGCTCATCACCGCGGTGGATGCAGGCCCGTGTCCTCTCCCCAAGACAACCAAATGCTGGGGGTGGCGCCCCGGCCTGCTGTGCCGCGGGCACGTGTGTCGCCCGGCTGGCCGCTGACCAGCACGGCTCTCCCGGAGTGTTCCGGCAGGCGCCCCTCCCAGCAGCCGGGTGACCATGAGAACAGCAACGCCTGAGGTCGCAGCGTGACGAGAGAGGAGCCCGTCCATCCTCAGCACCTGGGAGGACGGCAGAAGGGCACTGACCCCAGGCCCTCCCGAAGGCCAGGCCCGCGTGGCCTCCCCACTTGCATCTCCCAGAGGGGGCGGGTCACCACGCCCTCCCGGAGAATTCCCTTCATTCCAGGCGTCCGCCGCGTGCCCAGGGCAGCATATGGCTGGCGGCCCTTGAGCTCGAGGCTCGGGGTCCTGCCCTGCCTCTGGATGCCGCGTGTCGGCAGTGGCCGCCCCCATCAGTGTAGAGTCTGCGTTTCCTGCGCAAGACACACACCTGTTTTTGAGAACTGCGGTAATCTTAAGTTAGTTGTCCAGTGTTGAAGAGCTTAGGGGACTGCAAGTGCAGGCTACGGCTGACGCTTAGCGACCCAGTGTGACAGAGACGGAGACGCCTGCTCCTGCCAGGGGAGTCCTTAGATTGCGGGCACACGGACAGACTGACTGCACCTTGTCCTGAGCCCACCGTGTCGTGAACATGGACGGAACACGTCTGTGTCTGTCCTCAGGGTCGGGATTCACTGGGCAACACTAAATTCACAGGCTACACCACTTTCATCAGAGACACTTCACTGTCACTCGTGGGTCACCTGGTGGTCATGAGCCACATCACAGGTTCTTTTATTCCAATCTTAATTTCTGACATCTATAACACTCAAGTCACACATCACACTTCACACAAATACACACACAAACGTATGTGTGTGTGTGTGTGTGTGTGTGTATGAGTGTGTCACAGAAGGCCAGGGAAGGGCCCAGGCAGCCACAGAGTCCAGGAGGCTGGACTGAGAGCAGAGGCGGGTGCAGATGTGAAGGCAGAGTCGCTGTAGGTGGTCAGATAAGAAGAGGAACCAGCCAAGGAACTGTCACAGGGCAGGAACTCATTCTAGGGCAAGGTCCTAAGGACAGTTTCACAGGGTCAGCTTGGAGTGGGACTGGCTTGGTCATCATGGGCAGGAGAAATCACACTCTGCTAAAGCGGGAGGACAGAGATTCAGAGGTTCAAGGCTGTGGTGATTTTCCTGGGCAAGGCTTGTGACAAGTGACTAGGTGATGGGGTCAGGGTGCTGCCAGGTCCAGTCTCAGGGTGCTCCTCCACTTATGGGCCTCTAGTGAGGAGTCCTAGTCCTAGGTGGAAAGCTCCCATGTCTGGAGTTCCTGATATGACCAGGAACGTCCACGAGTCCAGGTGCTCCTTGATGTAGCGTGATAAGTTGGCACGTGTATGTTACTCATCGATTTGTGCCCTGTGGTAGTGCCAGGCAGATGGCGGTGGTTTACTTGTGCAAACAAGGTGTGGTCATTACACCTCAGAGCTTAAACTCAAAATGGAGAAGCTCACAGCAAACTACTGCTTTGCAGAATGGAGTAAGAAAGGTTTAGGCACAGCTATTCTACACACCGTGGAGTCACCCAGGGCAGGCGCAGCCTGAGAGCTGCTGTTCTACACCATGGAGTCACCCAGGGCAGGCACAGCCTGAGAGCTGCTGTTCTACACCATGGAGTCACCCAGGGCAGGCGCAGCCTGAGAGCTGCTGTTCTACACCATGGAGTCACCCAGGGCAGGCGCAGCCTGAGAGCTGCTGTTCTACACCATGGAGTCACTAGGGCAGGCACAGCCTGAGAGCTGCTGTTCTACACCATGGAGTCACCAGGGCAGGCACAGCCTGAGAGCTGCTATTGTACACCATGGAGTCACCAGGGCAGGCGCAGCCTGGGAGCTGCTATTGTACACCATGGAGTCACCAGGGCAGGCGCAGCCTGAGAGCTGCTGTTCCACACCATGGAGTCACCCAGGGCAGGCACAGCCTGGTAGCTGCTGTTCCACACCATGGAGTCACTAAGGCAGGCGCAGCCTGAGAGCTGCTGTTCTACACCATGGAGTCACCCAGGGCAGGCGGAGCCTGAGAGCTGCTGTTCTACACCATGGAGTCACCAGGGCAGGCGCAGCCTGAGAGCTGCTGTTCCACACCATGGAGTCACTAGGGCAGGCGCAGCCTGGGAGCTGCTGTTCCACACCATGGAGTCACTAAGGCAGGCGCAGCCTGAGAGCTGCTGTTCCACACCATGGAGTCATCCAGGGCAGGCGCAGCCTGGGAGCTGCTGTTCCACACCATGGAGTCACCAGAGCAGGCGCAGCTTGAGAGCTGCTGTTCCACACCATGGAGTCACCCAGGGCAGGCGCAGCTGGGAGCTGCTGTTCCACACCATGGAGTCACCAGGGCAGGCGCAGCCTGAGAGCTGCTGTTCCACACCATGGAGTCACCCAGGGCAGGCGCAGCCTGAGAGCTGCTGTTCCACACCATGGAGTCACCCAGGGCAGGCACAGCCTGGGAGCTGCTGTTCCACACCATGGAGTCACTAAGGCAGGCGCAGCCTGAGAGCTGCTGTTCCACACCATGGAGTCACCCAGGGCAGGCGCAGCCTAAGAGCTGCTGTTCCACACCATGGAGTCACCCAGGGCAGGCGCAGCCTGGGAGCTGCTGTTCCACACCATGGAGTCACCCAGGGCAGGCGCAGCCTGGGAGCTGCTGTTCTACACCATGGAGTCACTAAGGCAGGCGCAGCCTGAGAGCTGCTGTTCCACACCATGGAGTCACCCAGGGCAGGCGCAGCCTGGGAGCTGCTGTTCTACACGATGGAGTCACCCAGGGCAGGCGCAGCCTGGGAGCTGCTGTTCCACACCATGGAGTCACCAGGGCAGGCGCAGCCTGAGAGCTGCTGTTCCACACCATGGAGTCACCCAGGGCAGGTGCAGCCTGAGAGCTGCTGTTCTACACCATGGAGTCACCCAGGGCAGGCGCAGCCTGAGAGCTGCTGTTCTACACCATGGAGTCACCAGGGCAGGCGCAGCCTAAGAGCTGCTGTTCCACACCATGGAGTCACCCAGGGCAGGCGCAGCCTGGGAGCTGCTGTTCCACACCATGGAGTCACTAAGGCAGGCGCAGCCTGAGAGCTGCTGTTCCACACCATGGAGTCACCCAGGGCAGGCGCAGCCTGAGCGCTGCTGTTCCACACCATGGAGTCACTAAGGTAGGCGCAGCCTGAGAGCTGCTGTTCCACACCATGGAGTCACCAGGGCACGCGCAGCCTGAGAGCTGCTGTTCCACACCATGGAGTCACCCAGGGCAGGCGCAGCCTGAGAGCTGCTGTTCTACACCATGGAGTCACCCAGGGCAGGCGCAGCCTGGGAGCTGCTGTTCTACACCATGGAGTCACTAAGGCAGGCGCAGCCTGAGAGCTGCTGTTCCACACCATGGAGTCACCCAGGGCAGGCGCAGCCTGGGAGCTGCTGTTCCACACCATGGAGTCACCAGGGCAGGCGCAGCCTGAGAGCTGCTGTTCCACACCATGGAGTCACCCAGGGCAGGCGCAGCCTGAGAGCTGCTGTTCCACACCATGGAGTCACCAGGGCAGGCGCAGCCTGAGAGCTGCTGTTCCACACCATGGAGTCACCCAGGGCAGGCGCAGCCCTGCTGTTCCACACCATGGAGTCACCAGGGCAGGCGCAGCCTGGGAGCTGCTGTTCCACACCATGGAGTCACCAGGGCAGGCGCAGCCTGGGAGCTGCTGTTCCACACCATGGAGTCACCAGGGCAGGCGCAGCCTGGGAGCTGCTGTTCCACACCATGGAGTCAGCCTGAGAGCTGCTGTTCCACACCATGGCAGGCGCGGGAGCCTGAGAGCTGCTGTTCCACACCATGGAGTCACCAGGGCAGGCGCAGCCTGAGAGCTGCTGTTCCACACCATGGAGTCACCAGGGCAGGCGCAGCCTGAGAGCTGCTGTTCACCATGGAGTCACTAGGGCAGGCGGAGCCTGAGAGCTGCTGTTCCACACCATGGAGTCACCCAGGGCAGGCGCAGCCTGAGAGCTGCTGTTCCACACCATGGAGTCACTAGGGCAGGCGCAGCCTGAGAGCTGCTGTCCTACACCATGGAGTCACTAGGGCAGGCGCAGCCTGAGAGCTCCTGTTCCACACCATGGAGTCACTAGGGCAGGCGCAGCCTGAGAGCTGCTGTTCCACACCATGGAGTCACCCAGGGCAGGCGCAGCCTGGGAGCTGCTGTTCCACACCATGGAGTCACCAGGGCAGGCGCAGCCTGAGAGCTGCTGTTCCACACACCATGGAGTCACTAGGGCAGGCGCAGCCTGAGAGCTGCTGTTCCACACCATGGAGTCACCCAGGGCAGGCGCAGCCTGGGAGCTGCTGTTCCACACCATGGAGTCACTAAGGCAGGCGCAGCCTGAGAGCTGCTGTTCCACACCATGGAGTCACTAGGGCAGGCGCAGCCTGAGAGCTGCTGTTCCACACCATGGAGTCACCAGGGCAGGCGCAGCCTGAGAGCTGCTGTTCCACACCATGGATTCACCAGGGCAGGCGGAGCCTGAGAGCTGCTGTTCCACACCATGGAGTCACCCAGGGCAGGCGCAGCCTGAGAGCTGCTGTTCCACACCATGGAGTCACCCAGGGCAGGCGCAGCCTGAGAGCTGCTGTTCTACACCATGGAGTCACCCAGGGCAGGCGCAGCCTGAGAGCTGCTGTTCTACACCATGGAGTCACTAGGGCAGGCGCAGCCTGAGAGCTGCTGTTCCACACCATGGAGTCACCCAGGGCAGGCGCAGCCTGAGAGCTGCTGTTCCACACCATGGAGTCACCAGGGCAGGCGGAGCCTGAGAGCTGCTGTTCCACACCATGGAGTCACCAGGGCAGGCGCAGCCTGAGAGCTGCTGTTCCACACACCGTGGAGTCACCCAGGGCAGGCACAGCCTGCTCTCCCCTCCCACCCCCTCCCTCTCTCTCTCACACACACACACACACACACCCCTGGGAACCTCCTCCTGGCCTCAGTGCAGACACAGGCCTTTCTTAGCAGGGTGCAGGGCCTGCTGGGCAGCCGGCTCCGTGGACTGTGGCTGCCCGTCTCGGGCTCCACTGCAGCTCTGGCCCACAGCAACAGGAATGTCCAGTCGGGCTGCCCAGTGGGTAGCCACTAAACATGTGTGGCTACAGCAGAGGAGCTTGGCTGCAGGGCTGAGTTTTAATGTCATTACTTTTAGACAGCTTAGATGTGAGCAGCCATGTATGCGGTGGCCCTGAGGGACAGCACGGCCCAGTGGTGCTGGACGCTACACTCAGTTCTCTCGCAACCCGCAGGTGATGTCAGCTCCATCAGTCCTCGAGTCACAGTTTTGTGCAGAAGTGACACTGTGTCCAGAAGGCAGCATCCCGACCAGCAAATACAGATGCCAGGCCCAGGAAGGCAGTGCTGGGCTCCACGGGAGGCCGCAGATCCAAGGGTGCTCCTGCGCCTGCCTCAACCGGGAAGGTGTCACCGCAGGCTGGCTCAGTCCAGGCTCACGTCACAGCGTGCCCGCCACACGCGTGCCCTGGCACCCATGTGGGCTGCCCACTCGAGGCCCACCCTGCCGACCTGCTCACTGCTCCCCCAGAACTCCACTGAGCTCCGCCCAGAGGAATGAGGGTGCAGGGAAAGATTGCCTTTCAGAGAGGCCGGTGGCGACCCTGAGGACTCTGCAGCCCAGGACAGCTGTGGAGGACTGCAGAGGGACCGCGCTGGCTGGCCGTGGGGGGAAGCCTGGAGGAGCTCCCCGGGACCTGAGGGGGGCACAGCACGGGGCATCGTGCCAGGCTGTTGGCAGTGAGAGCTGCAGGAGCAGGTGCGGACCTCGGTGAGTCGCTGTACCCACAGAGGGCACTGAGTTCCGGGGGCAGGAGGCCTGCTGCCACGCGACCCCAGCCTTCCAAAGCCACTCTAGGGCCAGCCTGCCCTGTGTTGTTGGGTGCCCTTGGGGAAAGTCCCCTCACAGCCTCACGCGGAAGGGCACCCCAGGCCCGCTCTGGACCTCAGCCCAGCTGGTAGGCGTGGTCTGTCTGATGATCTGCGACCTCAGTGACCTTGTCAATGAGGATGGCAGGGGTCCCTTGGGGCATAAGTGTGATGAGCACACAAGGCCATGTCTTGGCAGCCCTTGTTGACAGTGACACCAGATGTTTGGGAAGCGGGCCTCAGGTCACCTAAAGCCAAGTTCAGTCCACACACAGGCCAAGTGTACCCAGGCCCCAAGCTCCGCCTCCTGCCAGCTCCGCCCTACTCCAGTCCTGGGCCCGGCCCTATCTTGCTTCCAGTTGGCTCCTGTGACCCCTGAGCGAGCCCCTCCCTGCTGGGTCCTGTGGCAGGTGCTCAGGACACCAGGCACAGACTCTCAAGTCTCAGGATCAGGCTGGGGATGGTCAGATCTCGAGTTAGGAGGGCTCTCGGAGCAGGCTGGCCTGCAGGGGTCAGGCCCAGGGCAGAACACTCACATCCCACAAGATACATCCTGTCTGCTTTCACCCATATTCTAGGGGTTGGGGGTTTGTTTTGTTTTGTTTTGCTCATTTTTAGGATATGTAGCTCAGGGTTCAAGTGCCCCTGGGTTCAATTTCCAGCACACACAAAAAAAGAAATTAAAAAGGGTTCTTTTCAGATCATTGCTGAAATACAAAATACTTAGGCACTCTGGTTGGGGACAGTGGAATCCCCTGCCTTTCTGGCCAGCTCCTCAACATATAAAAGAAAACCTGCCTTCTATGTTTTATTCCTGAGCATGTAGTGATGTGGATCAAAGGAAGCAGTGGGAGATTAGGTGTTATTTTTTGAAGTTATCACTCCCTTGTTGCTCAAAATGAAAGTATTGCTTCACGAACAATCTGGGGAACCCACCTGATCTGCTTTCTTCCTGGATGGATTGGTTGTCACGTGACCTGCTAGAGTGAATCCAGTACTCCGTAAAGAGGTTCTTCAAGATGTCTTCATGACCTGTCTTCTCATACCCGCATCTGACTTGATTTCATGATCAAAGATGCAACAAGCGAGAGCCGAGGCCTGGACAACCCAGCTTCTCCTGCCTGTGAGGCAGAGGACGCCGCGTCCAGAAGGCTGGCGAGGTGTGGGGTCCACTCCGACGGTCCCGGTGGTGGGCACCTCTCTGCGCTCCGTGCGTGACACTCTCGATGCACGCCCGTGAGGCTGGGTCACCAAGCACGCAGGACCCAGCGCCAGCCCGCGTGCCTCTGCAGCCCTTAGAACAAGTTGGGCAGCTTTTGCTGCCACTCTGATGCGACCCTCTGATCATGGGACAGCAGACCTTTCTTGAAGAAAGCTCTGCAGAGAGAAGTGGCAACTCTGTCCCGCAGCCTGCTGTGCTCCTGTAGGGCAAAGGGGCCGGGGCGTGCGGTGCCCTTGAGGTCCGTGTGAGCCTCTCTCCACCTGTTAAACCTCATCGCATTGATACTCACAAGACCTGTTTTTTACTTGAGAGGATTTTATTTCCACCTTTCCAAAGACCTGACTGTGGAAAAGAATCAGAAGATGAATAACAGTAAATCCTCAATGAGGAGGTCCACAGTGACTGTGCGGGCTGCAGGCCCAGCCTTGCACTTGTGCGCTCACTGAATATCTGTCCCCTAGCCCTCGGCAACAGCTGCCTGGAGCCATTTCACAGTGGGAGAGGACACTAAAGAGGCCAAGGAGGCGGGCAGCACTGAGCGTGCAATTCAGAAAAATCACGCCTCTGCTCTGGTGTGTTGATGTTTCTCTTTTAGCAAAGATAGCTCTGGTGTGTTGATGTTTCTCTTTTAGCAAAGATAGGCCTTGCTCCAAGCACCTGACCTATCACCCTGTGTTACCTGCACTGCAGGAAGCAATTAAATAATGATTTTATTATATAAACTAAAGGAAATGTATCCACTTTCAACATGAGACAGGAATCGCCTTATTTCAGTTTATTTTGAACTGAATGAACGCCCTTCTGTGAATTAGCTTTAAGTGTACTCAACTCAAACTTGAAATTCACTGCACTATCAAGCTCTTAAAGCAAAAGCACTGTGCCAAGCAGAATCTCTCCCCCTGCTTCTGTCCCTCCTGGCTGACCATCCTCCTTGCCCACATAGCCAGCCAAGACGGAGTAAATGGCAAGTTGTCCTGAGTTCCTAAAATAGGAGCCAGGGTCCACTTGCATAACAGACCTTGATAAGCAGTTTCACCGCGAGGCTGGATAATATTTATTTTGGTGTGGCTTCTTAAAGTCAACTTTTGAATACAACCCTGAGCACATTTCGTTGCATTTGTTATTTGATGAGCACTACAATCTCAGTCACCCTATAGTGATCTCATGGAGAGTGAGCCTTGAACTAAGTAGCTAAAAGGGCCGTGTGCTGATCTGTGGCCGTGTTTCCTGCAGGAAAAAGGCTTCAGGAGCTGCCTCAGTGTCTTCTGCCCCCAGTGGTGGTGGCATCTAACCTCCTGCAGACTCACCCCGTGTGGGCTTTGTTTTGTTTTGCAGTATGGGGCATGGGCCCGGCCTCGCCCAGGGTGTGGCGAGCACTCCAACACTGAGCTGCGCTGACAGCCCTACAGGGGTCTCTTTAAGCAGCTTGGCTGAGATGGAATTCAAGTGCCGTACACTTCACCCATTTGAAATGTGTGATGCAGTGCGCCTCACACAGTCCTAGACGGAGCCGCCGCCTCGGCCATGTTAGAAAGCAACGTGCCTTGTGAGGGCAGCTGTAGCCTTCAGGGTCAGCCATCCTGGCCCCCAGCCACCACCAACCCTCTGGATTCCCATCGGACATCTCTTGGGCAAGCCGTCTGTGCAGCTTCCTGTCTGCCTGCCTTGCCCAGGCCTGGTGCTGTCTGTCGGGGCTCCTCGGGTCGAGGTGTGCGTCTGAGCAACACGCCCTGTAGCGCAGCCTGTGTCTAACTGTCCGTCCTTCAGTTGGTGGACATTTGGGTCGTGTCTGCCGTTGGCTGCTGTGGCCCTGCTGCCGTGCGCACTCCTGTACGCGTGTCCCGGGGCATGGCCTCACTTCCTGGCCTGTGGACCTAGGAATAGACTCACTGAGTCACGAGGTGGCTGCCTGTTGGACATTGCAGAACTGACAGCCTGTTTTCCACGGCGGCTGCACCACCTGCCACGCCCCCAGCAGAGTCCCAGGGCTCCAATTTCACCACGTCTTCACCCATAGACCTTGCTCAGCCTTCTTGATTCTAGCCACCTGTGGGTGAAGTAGTAGCTCCTGCGGTTCCACCTGCATTTCCTTGATGACAGAGACCTTGAGCCTCTTTGCATGGGCTTATTGGCATTTGTACATCTTCTTTGAGAAAATGTCTATTCGAGTCCTTTGCCCATCTTTAAAATTGGGTTTCTTTTTATCATTGAGTTGGAGGGGCTCTTTTTTTTTTTTTTTTTTTTTTTTTTTTGTGGTACCGGAGATTGAACTCAGGGGCACTCAACCACTGGGCCACATCCCCAGCCCTTTTTTGTATTTTATTTAGAGACAGGGTCTCAATGAGTTGCTAAGTGCCTCGCCATTGCTGAGGCTGGCTTTGAACTCACGATCCTCCTGCCTCAGCCTCCCAAAGTGCTGGGATTACAGGCGTGCGCCACCACGCCCGGCGGAGGGGCTCTTTATATATTGTGGATTATTGACCTTGTCAGACTTATGATTCCACGTATTGCCTCCTGCTCTCTGAATTGTCTTTTTGCTGTCTTGGTTGTTCCATTTGCAGAAAGTTTTAATCCTGAGGAGGCTCAGCTTGTCTGTGAACTGGGTGTTGCGCATGCTTTGGGGGTCATATCTAAGGACGTTGCCTAGTGACCTTGTTTCAATGGCTAGAGGAGCTTCTCACCTTTGGTCAGTCTCAGACTCTTGTCCTGTTGCCCCTGCTCTCAATTTCTTTTAAAAATAAAGTTCCACTGTTTTAAGTGCCTTTGTGGAAAACGTGCCTCCACCGAGTGCCTTAGGAAACAGACTGGCCTTCCCTCCCTCCAGCGCTTCTCTTTGAACCAGTGGCCCTGACCAGGGTGGTTTGCCCCTCAGGGAGCAGTTCTGGCCGCCTCAGCTGCAGATTCCACTAGCACTTGGTGCGTGAGGCCGGAGTGGCTGCTGAGCCTCACCAGCCACCGGACACTTGCCCTCCACCGGCCAGCGTGCTAGGGGCGGCCTGGCTCCTCGTGGTTGGCCCCACCTGTCCTGCTGCCGCGCAGGGACCAGGGGCCTGTGAGAGGGACCACGCTTCTGGTATTCATTTCCTCCACCCACTTCCCTCTGACCCTGCGAGCTGTCAGCATGCTGGGTACCTATCCACACCCAGCTGGAGCAGGAACAAGACCATGTCCTTTCTTTTTTTCCCTTAAGAAACACAAATGCTGAGCAGTGAACGTGAGCTCACCAGCACTGCTGGTGTGACGTGCGCGGGCGCTGCCCCGTGCTGAGGCTTCAGTGCTGTGTGGCGTCAGCCAAGGTTGGCACAGACACGACTTCAGCGTGCGCGGGAGGCTTTTTTCCATCACACCAGCACCAGCAGGCGAGGCTGGGCGCTGCCTGTGAGCCCGCCCCGGTGGCCCTGCCGGGAGCAGGCTGGCTTCTCTGCCTGCTGCGGAGCCGCGGAGGTCCTGGAGTCACTCCAGGAAGAGAGCCGCCATCTCTGCACAGCCAGCCCCGCCAGCCTGGGCGTGCTCCGCGTGCAAGGAGTATCTGCTCCTGAAACAGGCGTGCAGAGGGAGGGTTTGCACTCAGAGCCCGCGGTTCCCGGGGTACACTGTGCTGCCACAGGTGAAGCCTGGCCTGCTCGGCTTCCTGTCCACCCTGAGCCCTGTCACCACAGACGTGCACAACTTGTTTTTATCCAGAGTAGTGTTGCCCAGGACGTGCCAACAGTCTAACCTCGGTCTAGCAAACTGGTCACACGGTCCCCGGTCTGCAACTCTCCATGTGGTCCCCTGGTCTTCCAGGAACTTCGCCCCATACTGGCTGTCACCCTGCATCTCATGTGTTGGACCCCACCGCACTCACTCTGCGCTGGCTGGCCGCAGGCCAGGAGTCCAGGTCCGTCTGGGAGCCGGTTTCTGTGAGCTCAGGGGACTGGAAGGTGCTGCCAAATCCTCAGAATCCGTTCCTGCACGTATTTTCTTTTCACAGCTGCTTGTGGTGCCGATGATTCAGAGTGTGACATACACTTTGCTAATGTCATTTTGGGACACATTTTAACATATTTCTTTTCCTGAGAAGTGAATCAGAAGTTTGTGATAAACTTTTCACAGTATAACTGCAAGGTGTTTTTCTTCTCCCAAGCCCTTTCTGGTTAGCTTTGAGAATTTTCTACAGTACATAGAAATATCTTTGGAATCATTCCTACAAAAATTCTACCTCCAGCCGGGTACAGTGGCCTACACCTATAATCTCAGAGGCTTGGGAGGCTGAGATAGGAGGATCGTGAATTCAAAGCCAGCCTCAGCAGTGGTGAGGCACTAAGCAACTTAGTGAGACACTGTCTCTAAATAAAATACAAAATAGGGCTGGGGATGTGACTCAATGGTTGAGTGCCCCTGAGTTCAGCCCCAGTACCAAAAAAATATGTGCACAGGTGTCTTGTGTGTGAATACATGTGTGTACCCATGTGTATGTGAATATATGTACACATATGTGTGCAAGCATGTGTGCTGTGTGCGTAAGTAGCTCTGCCAGGTAGAATATCTCAGGTGATAGATGGAGTACCACCAGGGGCTGTGCCCGGGGTTGGAAGGTGCTCCCGTTACAAAGGGTACCAGGCTGAGCAGGCCTCCGGCGCCCACCAGACTCTGCAGGGAGTCGTGGCTGGTGTCTGCGTGGATGCGGCTGGCTCAGTCTTTCCTTTGCTGCCCCACTTGGTCCTGACGGAGGCGAGTGCGCTACCTTCCCGGAGGCTGGAGGAGGCCCGTCTGTGAGTCCCTGTGGACCAGGCATAGGGTTCACGCCGGCCCCCTGGGAAGCTGCCCCTTGAAGGCTAGAGGTCAAGTCCAAGTGGAGCTTCCCTTCCATGCTCTACTCAGAGCACAGGAGCCTGATGCTGGCTATGACGGGTCCAGAGACTGGAAATCCCTTAGCACCCCAGACGGCATTTCTTCTTCCTCCGCCATCCTTCACTGTGGGTGTCAGCACCCACAGCGTCTGAGCTGCCCGGGTGCTGTGTTTCCTGTGGCTTGCGACGACTCACACAGGGAAACTGTGACTTGGCGGAAGTGGGCTCCCACGGTGTGGGCGGGGCTGGCCTCCCCCAGCCTCTGCCCTGCAGCAGCCTCCGCCTGTGCTGTGTGGCTGCCACAGCCCCTCCTCCTGCACCAGGTGGCACCCTCCTGTGTGTCTGCAACCAGGTTCCTCCTCCTAAGGACACTGACCGCTGGATGAGGGCCCACCCTTGTCCACCATGACCCCTCTTAACTTGGTGACGGGTGCAAAGATGCTATATCCAAATAAGGTCCTGTTCCCAGACACCAGGCTTAGGACGTGCACTTGTCTTTCAAGGGACACGACCCGACCTGTGGAGAGAGCTCACGGCCCCTGTGGAGCGTGAGGGTTAGGGAGCTCAGTGTCTTGGGCCACCATCTGCCCAGCCAGAGTGGCAGAGCAGCATGTCAGGAAGCCCCAGCCACATCTCAAAAGCCCAGGAGTAAGGGAATTAATCGTAACTAAAAAACAAAAAAGGGAAGAGTCGTGGCTCGGTCTGGTAGAACATGTGGCATGCACGTGGCTGTGTGCTCGTGAGCTTGGTGCCTGGTTTGCGTGGGTGACATCTCAATAAGCCGTGGTGCGCGACCGTTTACCTCGGGCAGAGCTGGGCGGCTCGCACAGGAAGTGCGCTCTGGGGAGCAGGCCGGGACTTGCGCGTGTGTTCTGCCCTCGAGATGATGGAGCGCCCAGGCCGTGTCCACAGTGCCTCCGTGCACCAGTCCCATCGCCCCCTCACGACAGGCCAGGTGCCACAGGCCAGGGCACCAGAGTCCTTCCGTGCCAGGCCTGAGCCCTCCCTCCTCTCCCGGAGCACTCACGGCCCAGGTGAGATGGCGAGTGCTCCAGGCCTGAGCAGGCCTTGGGCCCGCACAGACCAGTCCTGTCGGTGTCCGCCGCGGTGGCAAGCCCCAGTCCAGCTGCCGAGCGCTGCGTGGGGTGGGCAGGGCGGGCGTCCCCGGGACAGGACGCGTGCTCCGCGGGAGGTGCGCCAGCGCGGGCTTCAGACACGGCCCACTGCACACGGTCGAGAGCAGAAGAGCAGGACGCCCGAGCCGCCTCTCTGTCCTCCAGCCCGAGTGCTGGCACAGCCTGTCCTCTGCTGGGGCCACCGGGCAGGGGATGGGTGCATGTCCTTGCAGGGCCAGCTCCAAGTGGTAGCCGCTCCCCAGGCCCCCTGGGCCACATGTCCTCCCCTGGCCCACAGGGAGCAGCGCCCTGAGATCTGCCGAGCCAAGGAGGAGACGCTCCTGTCAGAGTCGGCAGAGGGACGGGCGGTGACACGGGCTGGGAAGAGCCGCCAGCTCGGGGCCAGGCGCGGGGGACACCCCACCAGATCCTTTAGGAACCTTGTGCCATCTCCATTTCCCTTAGCAAACACAGCCGGGTCTCCCCGTGCCAGGCACATCCTACCCCCTCGAAACGCCAACTTGCCTCACCCACCACGCCAAGCACCAGTCGCACTTCCTTCCTTTTACTGAGGAGAAGACTGCGGCACAGAGAGGCTGAAAGACACCCACGGTCACACAGCTGGCAAGTAAGCCAGGTGTGCACCTGTGGCCTCCCTCAAGGCCGTGCCTCCCTCCCTACCAGGGAAGATGTAGAATCAGAACCTCGAACGCCTCAGGTCCTGGGCTCCAGGCTCGCGGGGCGAGAGCTGGCCTGGTAAACAGTAGAGCAAAGTCACTGCAGGGGTCGGAGCGAGAAGCCGCCTCTGTGCTGGTGGCCGGCCACGCTGCTGCCCGCAGGTGGCCAGGTCTGGAGAGGTTCCAGTGTGGCGCCGTGAGGAGGCCCACGGTCAGGCAGTGTCGGCCATGATGGAAAAACAAATGCCGACAAGCTGAGGCCGGGGCCTGGCTGGGGCCTCGTGCTGGCCGCTCGGCGGGACGTGGCCAAGAGGCAGCCTGGGCAGGGCGTGCCGCTCTCGGGGGTCCTCCTTCCCAGGCACAGGCAGAGGCAAGGCAGTGGCCAGCGTGAGCCCTGAGGGAAGACAAAGGGAGGGGTCTGCCTCGGGTGCCCCTCGGTGGCCCAGCCGGGCAGGCCCTGATGGAGGGGAAGCACCAGGGAGGGGGGCGTAGGGGCGTCCGGGAGACAGGCCTGCGCTCCTGCCGCGGGCTTCGAGCCTGGCCTCCGGAGCAGCGCCCCCGTGACAGTAGTCAGCAAGTCGAGGCAGAAGCGCAGGGAGCAGAACCCCACCTGCCGTCTGCACTCGCGCCGAAGCTGCGCACGGAGCATCCACACTCCAGCAGGGCTCGCGCTCCTGCTGCCACTGGGGTCCCTGACGGCCACAGACAGGAGGCCCCGAGGGAGGCCAGGACCGGCTGCCTCCACGGGCACAGATGCCCACCCCCCGCAGGGGAAGCTCCCGCCTCACGGGAACATGGTGCCCCTGGACTGGGCACTGTTTTCTCTCCCCGAAGTACGAGTTGGCTTCTGGTTGGCCAGCGCTGAGATTCTGAGGAGTCAGCCCTGCCCCAGGATGTCCTTGGCCTCGGGGCACCCTCCCGGGCAAGGGACGGGGTAAGATGGCGCCGTTTACCCAGGCTGGTGCTCAGCTTCTCTGGTACGAAGACAGCAATGGCACCAGGAGCCCTGGGGGCTCAGCAGAGACGCAGAATCCAGGTCCTCTGCAGGACTTGAACCAGGACGCCCTTCCCTGCTCGAGGGCGGTGTGAGAAGGGGACATAGGCCAGACAGAGCAGGAGGGCGGTGCCCGCGCCTTGCTGCTACGACACGGCGTCTGAAGGTCTTGCTGTGCTCTCTTCCAGGACAGCGAGGCTCACAGAGGAGAGCCCGGGGAAGAGGAGGCGTCTTGCAGAGCTCGCCCAGGCGTCCTCGGAAGACAACGAGGTGTTCGGTAGGTAGCGTGGCCTTGGCACGGAGCACACACACTCCATGGGCGGCCCTGGGCCTGTCCCCTGGCACAGTCGTGGCCCGAGAAGGGGCGTGGAGAGCGGCCTCCCCATCTCCCTCCTAGTGACCTGAGGCCTCGCCCTGTCTAGTTTTCGTTTTTCTCACCCTCTTGTACCACAGACCCCAAGACTTCGGGGCTCCTCCTTCCCGTGCAGTCTTTCTCTCATCCTCTGTGTCTCCACTGGTGCATGGGCATTAGAAAACCCAAGAGTCACCGGGCGCGGTGGCGCACGCCTGTAATCCCAGCACTTGGGAGGCTGAGGCAGGAGGATCGAGAGTTCAAAGCCAGCCTCAGCCATGGCGAGGCACTCAGTGAGACACCACAGGGAGCCGCGCCTTGATAAGCCGCCTCTGTGCAGGTGGCCGGCCACGCTGCTGCCCGCAGTGTGTGGGCAGGTCTGGAGAGGTTCCAGTGTGGCTCCGTTAGCTTCAGAAGCTGCCGCGCCCACGGCGCCGTGAGGAGGCCCACGGTCAGGCAGTGTCGGCGATGATGGAAAAACAAATGCCAACAAGCTGAGGCTGGGGCCCTGGGGCTGGGTTCTGGGACCTGGCGAGGCACTTAGCTACTCAGTGAGACCCTGTCTCTAATGAAATACAAAAGAGGGCTGGGGGTGTGGCCCAGTGGTCGAGTGCCCTGAGTTCAATCCCCGGTGCCAAAAAAAAAAAAAAAAAGAGAGAGAGAAAGCCCAAGAGCTGTCCGAGACAGCCGACAGGAAGGGGAAGTGCCGCGTCTAGAGCTGCGCCCGTGCTCCCGCAGCGACGCAGGCCGTGGGGAGCCGCCGTCTGTGCTGTGCTCTCACAGTGCCTCGCCGCGTACAGACGCCTGCACAACTTGGTATTCCTCTTCCTCCTTCCCCAGGAGTGAGTAAGTGTGCTTTATCAGCTTTTAGGCAGAAGGGTTGAGTTGCTCTTTCTCCCTGACGCCAACGCCCAGTGCCTGCCTCCGATGGCAGGCTGCCCAGGAGGGACGGGCAGAGAGCTGGCCTGAAGCAAGGCTGCTGGCCTTCTGCCCTGGAACCCTGTGATCTCCCGTTCCTGTCCCTCTGCTGGAAGCCACAGAAACTCATCTAAAGGTGCAGGGTGGCAAGGACACGCGGCTCAGGCTGGCTGCCAACCTTGACTGTAGGGCTGGGGAGTGTGATGAGGGTCTTCCGAGGCTGCACTGTGTGGCAGAGCTCGCGCCCACTGAGAGCAGCAGCCCGCCCCTGCACGAGGCCCTCCCTGCCGAGACGGCTCAGGTGTGGCAGGAGAGCAGGCCTCGCCGGCGTCTGCGACCCGTGTCCCTGCGTCACAGTCTTCTTTAAGCTCTTGGTAAACTTTTCTTTTCTTCTCATCATAAAAATGGGGTCAGAGATATGGAAAAGGAAGAAAAAGCCATGATCCCTCAGCTAGCAGGACACGTCCCCCAAGACCTCTGGGAATGTCCGAAGAAACCGGGTTCCCAGGTGCGAGGGTCCCCGGCTGACAGCTGGACTGGAGAGCGGAAGGGCAGCTGGGGCCAGGACCGAGTCTCCACGGCAGTGCTGCGTGCGGCTCACACCTGGGTGCTCGGCGTTGCAGTGCCCCCTGAAACGAGGCAAGCTCCTCTGCGTCTCCGCGGAGGGAGGCGGGAGCTGACCACTGACCTGCAGTGCGCACCCAGGTCGTGCGGACTTCCCCTCCTGCTCAAAATCCTGCTGAAGGGGCTGGGGCTGGGCTCGGGGCAGATGGCTTGCCTAGCAAGTGTGAGGCCCTGGGTTCGATCCTCAGCACCACATTAAAACAAATAAATAAAGATATCAACAAACACCCTGCTGAAGCGTCACCTCAGAGCTGAGCAAGTAGCTCCATGCAGCACAGTTCCAATCTGCCCGTGGTGTTCCTCTGACAGCGCTGTGGTCACTCCTCATCACCCAGGAGGAAGGAAACGTCTCGGCGCAGTGACCGGAGAACCACAGTCGTCCACACGTGGGGAACCAGGCTGTTTTGCAGGGGCTGTTTGCTGAGCTGCGTTAGGACCACAAGCCCACGCACACTGCACACGCCGTCCCCGTCTGTGAAGACCACGCAAACAGAAGGCAGCGGGGTCCCACCGTCCCCTCCAGAGCTCTGGTCACCGGCCCGTCTCAGCTCTCCCTCACGCCCACAGTGCACAGGAGCCATCAAAAGAGGGCGCCACTGCCCTTTGGAAGGGACCAGTTCCTCCCAGGTGGCCTGGCTTCTGGGAAGTCTGAGCTGGAAGGTTGAGCTCCTGGCCTTGCCGTCGGCAAGTTCAGTGACCCCTGTCACAGGCACGGGGCTCGCCCACGAGGCTTCGCCTCCCCCTGCCGTGCGCAGCAGTTCACGAGGCCACGCCAGGAGCTCCTACGACAATCTGCTGAGAGCCAGGGGACCCTTCCGTTCTCAGACCACGGGCGGGGCCTGCGTGGTGCTGCATCTCAGAACTGTCCGTCCCCGCCTGTGCCTCTGCGTCTCCCCGAGCGTGAGCGAGCTTACACCAAGGGGACACTCGAGCAGACAGTGAGGTGTTTGTGCGGGGCTGAAGCCCAGGCAAGTGCAGAAGGACCTCGACGTGTGACCGTGCCGCAGCTCGGCTCCCCCTTCTCTGAGACCGTCCTGCCTCGGGGAGCAGCGGGGCCTCCTGGTTCAGGGTGGTGCTGCGGCCCTGCCTGCGGCTGCTGGGTTTGGGGTCGCTCGTCTTCCCGTGCCTTGGCTTCTGCACGTGTTAGGAGGGCTCGAGGCAGGCCCACCTGTGAGCAGTGCGGGTCCCGGGCGGCGCTTGTGAATGTGAGCAACGGTTGTCACAGTCACACGGGCGTTCAAGGGATGCAGGGCTTGGTTCACAAATTCTAAGGCTTGTTTCCTGTCTGGGGTTTTATCAGAGGTAGAGTCACGTGGCACCGGGTGGCCTCACGGAGGTTTTGTAGCAAATGCAGAGATTGATCGTGGAAGGCCCTTCACTGTGACAAGCCTCACTGGAAGCCACGATGCCGCAGAGGTCTCAGCGCTGGAGGTGAGGTGTGCTGACCACAGGCCTGGCCAGAACAGGCTGGCTAGGCGTCCCTGGCCCAGAGGCCCAGGTCCCAGCTACAGGAAGGACCAGGAGGCCGTGCCCAGTGCTCCTGCCCTGGAGGGGACCTCCCATACGGTCCCACAGGGAGCAGCAGGTCCCAGGAGAAGGATGAGAGAGGGCTCCTGAGGGGACGAGGGTCTGCCCATTGGCTCCCCTGCCTGTCCCCGCACTGGCCTCCACCTGCGCTTCAGTGCTGTCACGGCTCCGTGAGGAGCAGGCAGGCCACTGGGCAGGTGCTGACATTGTGCTGCTTTCAGCCAGACCCTCGCCCCACCCACGGGCTCAGTCACATCTGGGGCTCACGTCCCGTCGTCACCGGCCCTCACAACGTCCTGAGTGACTGGCACCTTTGACTGTGATGCTGTGGCTGTGGCTCTGCCCGGGGCGCGTCTGCCTGGGGGTGGCGCTGGTGCCCTTCAGCCAGGGCTCCCCTGGGCCTCGAGCGCCTCGCAGGGCGCAGGGCTGGGCCGAGGTCCAGGGCGGGGCTGTGGGGACTGAGCTGGGAGAGAACTCGGGAGGACGCGGAGGGACCACGGGGGTGGGGGTGGCCAAGGGGCGCACCCCGGAGCCGGCGGAGGCAGCCGTTACTGCCCTTCACTTTCCTCAAGTGCTGCGCCAGGGACGCCAAGCCGGGTGCCCCCCGACACTCCCAGCAGGAGGCAGGCCCTCCGCAGAGAGGCCTGAGCCCAGGGAGGCCCAGGCAGAGGAGCGGGCCTTCTCCAAGCCGAGGCAGGGCAGGGAAGGCTGGGCCAGGGCGGGCCTGGGAGGCATGCTCCACGCTGATGCCATCAGCCACTCAGGCACCCGCGCCCCTTTCTGAACGTCTGTCCCTACCTGTCCCCCAGGGCTGCCTACTTAAATATCACACTATTTAATTTTGTTTTCTCAACAAGGCCGTCTTAACTTCTTTGGCACATATGACACCCTTCTCCTTTCTCGAGGAAGCTCCCCCCGGGGCACCGCGGGCGGCTCCACACTGGCCCCCGGCTGCCTGTGGGGTCAGGTGTGCTTGTCACTGGCCACACACAGGGCGTTCCTCCCTGAAGCCTCTCCAGACCCGTGTGCACACTGCGTCCTGGGCTTCTTTACTCCTACTCCTGACCCCACCTGCCCATTTTTAAGAATACCATGTGTTTGCGGACATTCTCGTGGGTTTTTTGTTTTTTTTTGGTTTTTTTTGGCACCGGGATTGAACTCAGGGGCACTCGACCACTGGGCCACATCCCCAGCTCTTTTTTGTATTTTATTAGAGACAGGGTCTCACTGAGTTGCTAAGTGCCTCGCCATTGCTGAGGCTGGCTTTGAAACTCACGATCCTCCAGCCTCAGCCTCCCGAGCCACTGGGATTATAGGCATGTGCCACCGCGCCTGGTGAGAAATTGTCTTTAACATTTGGTCTACAAGTTGTATTTGTGTCTAATGCATCCTGGCTCGTGAACTAAGCTTCAAAACCAGAAACTCGCTGCTATCACCCATGTAAAATTCTCCTTCAACCCAGAAGTGTGCTGTTCTGGTCAGCTGCTGTGACCAATGGACCTGACAGAACATTTGAGAGGAGGAAAAGTTGATTTGGGGGCTCGCGGTTCCACTGTCTCCGTCCATAGGCAGCTGGCTCCGTTCCTTGGGGCCTGAGGGGAGGCTGACGTCATGGTGGAGTGTGTGGTGGAGGAAAGTGGGAACGGGGCACCAGGAAGCAGGGAGAGCACTCTGCTCTACAAGGACAAAGCAGGTACCCCAAAGGCACACTCCTCAAGGCCACCTCCTCCAGGCATGCCTGCCTGCCCAGGGTGGCCACCAGTCACCCCGTGGGGGTGGCCAGTGTAGGTTGAGGCTCTCGTGACCCGTCCACCACCTCCGCACTCTCTGGCGCCGTCTCCCACGAGAGCTTCCAGGCCACCTGCTGTTGACGCCATGGCAGGTGCTTTGAGTCAGAGGGACGCTGCTGATGGTCTAGCCTCCACCGCCACCTCTCTGCAGGCCAGCCCACCCCAGGTCCCTCGGTCTGGTGTCAAGGACTCCAGCGACCCTGCCCAGTTGCTCTCAGCCCCGCTGCCCCGGGTGTCCCACTGATGCGTCCTCGTGTCCCTGAAGCACCCTCCTCCTGGAATGCTCTTCCCAGACACCCACCAGTGGGCTCCAAGCCCCCTCCCAGGGACGTGTCGCCCTGAGCAGTGTGAGCTGTGGGACAGATGAGCTGGGCCTGTAGCCACGCGAGCTCTCGGCCCCAAGGGCTGCCTGGGATCACCTCTGCCGTCACGGCCCTGTGAGGGTAGGGCAGTTCTCCACCATGACTCAGAGACCCTGGTGGCTCAGGGGCAGGGCAGGGAGGGTCCAGGAAGAGAGGCCCGGGAGGCAGCTCTGCTGGGCGGCCTCCTCACTTCCCTCCAGGTCCGCTGCTCACAGCCATCCAGGGGCCCTCCTTGCTTCAGGGGCCCTGGGGCGGGGGGCACGGACACACGGGGGTGGGCACTCCTGGTGGGACAGGAGCCCCTGGAGGACCAGGGGCCGTGCTCTGTGTCAGTCGCTGCCGAGCCCCAGCTCCGGAAGAGGCTCACGGAGGACGCCCCCACAGGGAGCTCGTGAGCGAGTGGCCGAGCCACCCTCCCCTGCGGCCCACTCCTCACCTCTGCCCCCCGCAGCCCCCCACGGCGAAGCCCGTCCGAGCGCCTTCCCTGGAGAGGCTGCGGCTCTGGCTGCAGCTGAGCGTGATGCAAGCAGCGTGCGGGTGTGCATGTGAGACGGGGGCTGTTCGTGTGTGCACTGAGGGACACACACTTGCACGTGTGTGAGTGCTGGCTCAGCTGGAAACACGCGGGGTCGGGGAGTGCTGCCGCTGCGTGACGTCGGGCGTCTCCACGCACCCACGTGCCAGCACTTCCTTTGGGGTGGCTGCCACCGAGCTCGTAGGCGCTGGCCCAGGTGGGCTGGCCTGTTACACGTACTTCTATGTCAGGTGAAACCAGGAGGCCCCGCCCGTCCGGGGAGGACACCGCCAGCGCTGGCCTCGCGTGGCTGGGCAGGAGCCGGTGTCGGCCACGCTCCGCAGCCGCGCTCCAGCCCACGGGGACGGGCGGGGTGTGTGCTCTGGGCGCGGCACCTGGGCTCCCCACAGTGGGCCACTCGGTGCCAGGCTCCCGGAGATGCGCGAGACAGCGGGACCCCGCCTGCTCTGAGGCGCTGCCTGGCGCTGCGGAACAGCCTCTGCTGGCTTCTTCCAGGCCTCCTTCTAGCAGGACGCCGAGTGTCCCCGTTTTCAAATTCTGAAGGAAGAGTTGTGCGCTTGTGCCAAGGGTGGGCCACCACCCCAGCCTCTGCCCGGGCGAGCACAGCTGGAGCCACACAGAAGGCAGCGCCGCGGACGCGCGGGAGGGCAGCGTGGCCTGCACACGCTGAGGGGACCCTGCTGCCAGCAAGGAGCGGGCCAGCAGCCATGCCCAGCGCCCCCCGACTCCCCAGGGAGCCACAGCTCCTGCCAGGGTGTGGCTGAGGACCAGCGGGCGAGCCGCTCTTCAGGGAGCACTGCGCTGTGCACCTGGGCTCCCCCAGAGGGTCACAGCTGCACGGCCTAAGCAGGACCTGCTGCTGCACCTGCTGTGGCCAAGCACGGCCGTCAAATGCAGCATGCCACCGAGGGTCACTTAGGGTCAGCAGAGCACAATGGGACAGCTAGAAGATTTCTGGAACAAAGAGGAATACAGACCTCACAATGGCACAAAGAGCAGATGTGATGGGCTCCGGCCAGTGAGAGAGCAGCGTGTCCCGCCCAGGACGCTCAGAGCCCGCTGGCTCCGGGCCCTCCAGGGACCCGCATTCCCACCGCTGCTCCCTGGATCCTTCCAGCCCGTTGAATCCTCGTCCCAATACAAGAGCGCCTCCATCTGCCCTCCACCAGCAAAAGCTGGCATTCCTGCTTCCGCCTCCACCCAGCCGAATTGTCACTGGGACTTGGGGGCTCTTGTTCCTTGAGGAGCGCGTCTGAGCGTGGCACCGTGAAGAAGGACCCTTAGAGGCACGCCGTCGGGAGGCGGCTCGTGCCCATCTCCCAGCCAGTCCCTCCTCCACCCCAGGCCACTCCAGGTGGAGCACCTCCGGCCCTCGGACAGCCGCGCCCCCACTCTGTGGCTGAGAGTGGGCGCGTCCCTACTTTCTTACAGGAGTCCTTCGGAAGTGGGCGTCACTCCCACCGAGACCGTTGTGATGCCAACACCGCGTGAGCGAGCGCGAGGAGTGCGGGAGGAAAAGCCGACCCCGCGGCTGCTCAGATGCCACCTCGGGCCAGAACCGTCTCTCCACTCTGCTGCGGTGCCCATGCCACCCTCCTGGGAGGGCTTTAATCTGATGTACCAAGAAAGATGATGGTGACCATCATCCCCACCTCTCTCCCCGGCATGAGGAGCCCTGGGGTCTCTGCAGAGGACCCCGTTCAGCCCCCTCCCAGGGCTTCCCACCTCCGCCCTCCTGCCGCAGAGGCCTCTGGATGCTGAGCCCGCTCCCTGCAGACCAGAGCAGGCCCAGCTCTGGAGGTGACTAGCTGACAAGCTGGGCCACGTCCACAGTGGTGGGTGGACTCCTGAAATAGACAAAGGAATCATTATGGAGGGAAAAGGCAAGTTAGAGAGGCCCAGCACTCACCCTCAGGGACGCTGAGAAGCTTGATGTGACTCGGGCACTTAACTCCGAAAGCAGAGGTGGACTGTGTTCCTGACCACGTTTAATGCAAGGCTAGCCGTCGCTGTTTGCAGATGAGATAAAACACTTAGGGTGGCGCTCCCCTTCCCGCGGCTTCTCTCTAGGCGCTGCCTAGCTGACGAATTTTATTTATTTTACTGAAAGTTTGCCTCTAGCTGAGACTTTTTATTGAAATGTGCTGTTTCCCTGGCATCGTCGTGAAGAGCCAGAGATGCTGTGCGTGGGTGGAGCCCGCACTTCCCGTCCCTGGAGCCTGGTTCTGAGCAGCCTGTCGGCGAGGAGGCAGGTGGCCGGGCTCCCTGGCGGTGGCCAGGCTGGCCAGGAGGTCAGGCAGCTGCCTGGCTGGGCCCTCCTCGCACTAAGGCTCACACCCCTGTAGGGCCCCTCGTGCCCTGGGGAGCTGAGCAGTGGACACGCTGTCCATCTTCAGAAAGCCAACGCTGCCCCAGCCCCAGAGAAACAGCACTTGACACACTCTCTCACATATTGACACACGAGGACACGCCCGCTCACACTCACAGACTCACACTCTCACCCACACACGTCGACACATGAGGACACTGCACACACACACTCTTTAACACGCGTGAGCACTCACACTGTAACACATATTCACATGCAAACACTCCCACACACACTCACACTCTTCACACACATGAACACACTCCCACACTCTAACACACTCACACACTCACACTCCAACATACATTCATATACAAACGCACGCTGTAACACATTCACACACAAACACTCCGCTCACTTGCTCTCTCACACGCACACACACACGCACGTTAACGCAGTCACTCTCTTGCACTCATTCACATCCACACCATCACGCAGATGCACTCACGCTGGCGCACATGGCACACACAGCAGCACCTCGGGCCCATGCTGTGTGTCACCCCGAGACCAGGCCCTGCGGGCTCAGGGACCCGGCCGCGCGCTGCAGAGCCGCGGCCTGGGCCGAAACCAGCCTGGTCTGAGTCCGGGTGTGAGGGAGAGCGACCTTTGACCTCGCTCACCACAGACTTTCCCTCATTACACACCGACAAAGGTCTCTTTATATTTTGAGACGACGTTTCCTCCTTCTGCAGATGTCCAGGGAGGACGTCTTTGCCCGGCGCCGTTCGCAGGGCGGTGAGGGCGGTGCTCAGGGATCCCTGCTCCCCGACTGCAGCTCGGGCCCTGCTGCCCAGCAGGAGGGCTGAGGTCTCCCCGCCTGGAGCGTCTGCCCTTAGTCCTGCGTCTGCAGGTGTCTCCCCTGCTGGGGACCGCGCTGTGGCGGCCTGGTGCTCGAGGCTCTGCCCGCACGTGCTGGCCCTTGGGCAGATGCCAGGCGGTGGCTGCTCTGTGCTCTGGTCTTCAGGGAAGGGAGCGTTGGTGTGAGCGCTGAGTTGTGTCTATCTGTGCGTTTGGGTGATCATGACACGTCGTTCCTACAGCGGCGAAAGTCCCTGTGACCGTGGAATTCACTCTGTCCACGCTGTGGGGCTTGGGAGCAGCTGAGGGTGGGGTTGGTGCCGTTCTGTGGCTACAGAGATGGCTTTTCCTGCCCCCAGTGGTCGGTCCTGGGGCTGCCAGTGAGGCCCAAGACCCACTCAGCTGTCCGCAGGTGGCACCCCCTCGGCCGACGCCACTGCTCTAGACAGAGCCTCTCCCCTCCCGTCTTCCCCGCTACCTCTCCCTGCGCTGGAGGAAGGGCGGCCACCCTGGGGAGGCCCGAGGGTCTGGAGACGTTAAGGAGCAGCCCAGTGTCAGGGCGCGCGGCCTGGCTCTGCCCACCCAGCCCCAGCCCTCGCACAGCCGGTCAGCCCCCCCCCTCAGCTGCCCAGGCTGTGGTGCAGGGAGCAGGGCTTGTGCAAGGAGGACGATCTGGTGCAGGAGCAGCTTGAGAAAGTGATCCACTGACCTCCAGCTGCTGCCCAGAAACCAGGCCGACAGGCCCGTGCCTGAGCCCTGTCCCCGCTTGCCGCTGAGCGAGTCTTACAGGGCCGCTGTCTGCAGTCAGGAGCAGGTTCCTTGGGTGGGGGAGAAGAGTGGGCTGGGGTCTGGCGCACTCCAAGGAAGTTGGGTAGCTGGCTCGTGCAGGCACCGACTTCCATCTCCGAGAATGTTCCAGAACAGCCACGATGATGGGCCGAGTGGACAACACCTCTGACTACCCGGGATCTGAAGTCCCTCTGGGCTGTCACGCAACGTGACTGATAAACCCATGACAAGCACACAGGAGCACGTGGCCAGCAGTGTGAGCCCAGGGCGTCCGGCAGGTCCGCCCCGGTCAGCACCTCCCTCTGTGAGGTGCCCCACCCTGCCTTCCGCACCAGCACAGACCTCAGTCCACCAGGGAGCTGCCGCAGAGCCGCACGGCTGGGCGTCCTCGGCCGTCCGTTATGCCCCTGTGCCCCTGCACTGCCCCTTAGGAGGGACAAAGCCCCGCCATTCTCGTGGTGAGGAGGCTCTGTCCTTTTCCCGGCTACCTGCTGCTGTGGTCTGAGCATCTCCCTGTTACCTGGCCCCTTCCCAGCACAAACAAAATGGTTAGGCTTGCAGTGGTGGTTTTTTTGATTCTGGTAGTGACCTTGGTCAGTGGAGCCCCAGACCAGGAGCTCCGCCGTCGGCCTCCTGGCCAGCACTCCCGGGAGAGCGGCCTCAGCACTCCTGCACGGTGGTGCGGCGGCTGGTGGGGGTCTGCGGGGTGGGCTGCCAGCTGTGCTCACCCAGCTGACCAGCTGATGGACAGTCGGCTGTGTGTGACCGTGGGCTCTCTCATCTACGGGGAGACAGAGGGGCCTGCCGTGGAGCCGCTGTCCCTTTGCCATTGTCTTGCCCTGATTTCCTCCAAGCAACACGACGTCCCTTTCGTAATGGGCGACTTAAGGAGCAAAGCGGCCTCAGACACAAGTGGTCACTTAGAAAATCCACCTCAGTCAGAGTATCCCAAGATGTCCTGTCGTGCACTCATCAGTATCCTGGGGACCTTGTCACACACACACACTCACGCTCACCCACACACTCTCAGAGGCGCCCAGCAAGTGCTGTCGAGGGAACAGACGCTCCCAAAAGAACACAGTGCAGCCGTCAGCTGACCTTGTCCCCCGACAGCTGGTCCTTCTGCGCCTAAGCAGCTCGGACCTGACCATCTGCTCACACAGCAGCTACTGCAGCCGCTGTGTGCGGGGCAGCTGAGGGACACCAGGAGAAGGGCTGGAGTCAGGGGCGAGGGCGGCCGAGCCCCGAGTCCCCTCCAGATGGGACTGCGGCTCTGTCGGGAGGGGCAGGACGGTCTGCCGGGCAGTGGCCTTCGAGCTGAGAGCGAGTGCAGCTGTCGGCCACCCGTCAGAGGAGGCCCGGGAAGGCGCAGTGCTGGCGCTCACTGCCCGCTGCCCGCTGCCTGCTGGAGGTCCACGGGGCTCTGCCCATGCCAGGGTGCAAAGGCACTGAAGGTGCCGGGCAAGGCACCGACTCTCCGCCTGTCCTGGAGGAGCTCAGGGGACAGCCACCCCACGGTGCAGCAGTGGGGGCAGCAAGTCCAGGAGGAGGCTCCGCCAGGGGGCAAGGGCAGGTGGAGCCTGGGACCATAGGCTCTGGAGGGAAGGGCCACTGCAGGGCCCAGCCCAGGGTCCACGTGGCCAGGCCCTGTGTTCCCGGTCACCTAGCCGCCTTCTGGGACCTGTGCTGGCTGGAGCCCCTAGCATCCCTAGCGGCCCTGGGATAGGTCTAGGGTGCTGGGCACTGCAGATGGCAGGGCACGTGGGACAGGCCCCTGTCCTGAGGAGCTCACAGCCGGGGGCACTGAAACACTGAAGCTGCCCGTCTATGACACCGCTGTCCCAGGGAGCTGGCGTTCAGACAGCCTCAGGAAGGGTGGCGGGAGGAACTCGCGGCCCAGAGGGCAGCACACACGCAGGGCCTGGAGGGAGGGGACACGTGGGGGGTCTGTGCTGCCAGCAGAGCAGGAGCTGGCCAGGGAGAGAGTCCCGTGGAGCTGCGGGGACAAAGCCGGCAGGGGACGTTGGACAGAGCCCTGCCCAGTGCCTGCTGCTCATGCAACAGAAGATGAGAGAGGGTCACTTTAAGGACTCACCATGGTCAAGTTAGCACTTCACAAATAAGCCTCAAGAGGTCTCGTGTGCACGAGATGAGCCCGGCCTGCCCCACTCCCCTGGTGCCCTTCATGGGGGGAAGCCATCCTCATAGTTATTTGGTCATAACAAATAACCTCAAAATGTGTAACAAAAGAGAAAACAAACCTTTTTGAAAGTTAGTTCACATTCTGCACTAAAGCAGCACCTGTCCAGGAGTCTCGGGAGCAGTGACAGACTGGACACGCTGCACCTGGGCTCACGTGTGGGGACAGCTGAGCGCGCCACCTGTGTTCCCCTTGCCTTGCCTCACCTGCTCTTTATCAGGAAAACCCTGTTTTGTTGCCTGGGGGTTTTAACAGTTTCACTGACTATCCCTCCACTTGACAAGCTTTGAGGTTATTTTTGTCCTTACGAGGAGCAGGAGCTGACCCCAACTGGTACGAGGCTGGCACGGCAGGCGCTACCTCGAAGCTGGGGCAGCCGTTCTGAAAGGCAGACATTGTGCGAGGTCCCGCCACGGCCATGCAGACATTTGACACCATTGTCCCCTTGGCGTCCAGGCCCAGCGAGTGCTGCACACAGACCTGCAACTGTCCCCAAGAAGGGCTGAGACTGCTCTCATTTACTGAACCGCCCAATCCTAGGTGTGTCGGTTACTTTTTGTATCAGTTATTTTTACATCATGAGCCCGCCCAGCACAGAGAGCGAATTTAAGGGGTTATGGCTTGTTTTTGTTTTTGTTTTTGTTTTTGTTTTTTTAATGGTAACAAGTGATAAAAGTACCCTCTGAATACTTCCAAAGTAATGGAACTGCTTTGAGGAGTTGGACTTGTGGCAGCCGAGAGAAGGCGGGCCAGCCAGAGCAAGCTCAATGCAGCCTCTTGCTCCCTGTCCCGCCAGTAAAATCAATACCAAGAGCACATTGAAAACTGCCTGCGTGGCAGCCACAGTTGTCACTGCGTCCGCCTGGCTTCTCGCTGAGCATCCCAATCTCTGGCTCCTGAGCGCCAGCCCTTTCCCAGCCAGGAGCCTGCATCCCTGTGGATCCCAGCAGCACAGAGCTTCTCCTGCAGGGCAGAGAGGACCGCCAGTGGGCGGGGCGGGCCACACAGCCTTGTCACACCCACTCAGCTCTGCTGCCAGAGCACAGGACAGCCAGGGACAGATTCACCAGCCAGCCACAGTGACTGTTCCAATACAGCTTTGCTTACAGACACTCAAAGTTGAAACAAACATCTTTTTACATGTGATAAAAATACCTTTTTCTTTCTTTTTCTAGTCATCTAAAACGATAACAACCAAAACAAAACAAAAAAATTCTTAGCAGTTGATGGGCCAGATTCAGTTAGTGCAGGGCACGGTGGCTGACACCTTGTTGGTGGTTCCAATGCCCCCGCAATGGGTCTGCTCAGTACAAAGCACAAAGGACAAAACTGGCCACTCATAAAATTTCTTATGCTTTAAAAATATTACATGAAAGCTCACAGCGGCACCCATCACATCGAACAGTTGGTGAATAGCGCCTTCATTTAAGCATGAGGTAAGCACGTGTGCGTACACACATGTTGCTCATATCTGTCCATGCAGACCCACACGTGCACTCACACACATGCATCTGTGCATGGCTACTACCCAGCGCTGGACACATAGGGCACTGTGAGGGAGAGCTGGACTCTGATCCCCAGGCCCAGCGATGGGCTAGTATCAAAAGCAGAACTCTAACAGCGGGGCATCAGAAAGCAGGTTTGTCTGCCCCCTGGTGCCGTGCAGCAAAAGCCCTGCCCCTGAGCCCCGGGTGCAGCCGGTCAGTAACACTCCGTGGAGCTAGAGCCCTGCCCCTGAGCCCCGGGTGCAGCAGGTCAGTGACACTCCGTGGAGCAAAAGCCCTGCCCCTGAGCCCCGGGTGCAGCAGGTCAGTGACACTCCGTGGAGCTAGAGAGCCCTGCCCCTGAGCCCCGGGTGCCGCAGGTCAGTAACACTCCGTGGAGCAAAAGCCCTGCCCCTGAGCCCCGGGTGCAGCAGGTCAGTGACACTCCGTGGAGCAAGAGCCCTGCCCCTGAGCCCCGGGTGCAGCAGGTCAGTGACACTCTGTGGAGCTAGAGCCCTGCCCCTGAGCCCTGGGTGCAGCAGGTCAGTGACACTCCGTGGAGCTAGAGCCCTGCCCCTGAGCCCCGGGTGCAGCAGGTCAGTGACACTCCGTGGAGCTAGAGCCCTGCCCCTGAGCCCCGGGTGCAGCAGGTCAGTAACACTCCGTGGAGCAAGAGCCCTGCCCCTGAGCCCCGGGTGCAGCAGGTCAGTGACACTCCGTGGAGCTAGAGCCCTGCCCCTGAGCCCCGGGTGCAGCAGGTCAGTGACACTCCGTGGAGCTAGAGCCCTGCCCCTGAGCCCCGGGTGCAGCAGGTCAGTAACACTCCGTGGAGCTAGAGCCCTGCCCCTGAGCCCCGGGTGCAGCAGGTCAGTGACACTCCGTGGAGCTAGAGCCCTGCCCCTGAGCCCCGGGTGCAGCAGGTCAGTGACACTCCGTGGAGCAAGAGCCCTGCCCCTGAGCCCCGGGTGCAGCAGGTCAGTGACACTCCGTGGAGCTAGAGCCCTGCCCCTGAGCCCTGGGTGCAGCAGGTCAGTGACACTCCGTGGAGCTAGAGCCCTGCCCCTGAGCCCGGGTGCAGCAGGTCAGTGACACTCCGTGGAGCTAGAGCCCTGCCCCTGAGCCCTGGGTGCAGCAGGTCAGTGACACTCCGTGGAGCTAGAGCCCTGCCCCTGAGCCCCGGGTGTGCAGCAGGTCAGTGACACTCCGTGGAGCAAGAGCCCTGCCCCTGAGCCCCGGGTGCAGCAGGTCAGTGACACTCCGTGGAGCAAGAGCCCTGCCCCTGAGCCCCGGGTGCAGCAGGTCAGTGACACTCCGTGGAGCAAGAGCCCTGCCCCTGAGCCCCGGGTGCAGCAGGTCAGTGACACTCCGTGGAGCTAGAGCCCTGCCCCTGAGCCCCGGGTGCAGCAGGTCAGTGACACTCTGTGGAGCTAGAGCCCTGCCCCTGAGCCCCGGGTGCAGCAGGTCAGTGACACTCCGTGGAGCAAGAGCCCTGCCCCTGAGCCCTGGGTGCAGCAGGTCAGTGACACTCTGTGGAGCTAGAGCCCTGCCCCTGAGCCCCGGGTGCAGCAGGTCAGTGACACTCTGTGGAGCTAGAGCCCTGCCCCTGAGCCCCGGGTGCAGCAGGTCAGTGACACTCCGTGGAGCAAGAGCCCTGCCCCTGAGCCCCGGGTGCAGCAGGTCAGTGACACTCCGTGGAGCAAGAGCCCTGCCCCTGAGCCCCGGGTGCAGCAGGTCAGTGACACTCCGTGGAGCAAGAGCCCTGCCCCTGAGCCCCGGGTGCAGCAGGTCAGTGACACTCTGTGGAGCAAGAGCCCTGCCCCTGAGCCCCGGGTGCAGCAGGTCAGTGACACTCTGTGGAGCAAGAGCCCTGCCCCTGAGCCCCGGGTGCAGCAGGTCAGTGACACTCCGTGGAGCTAGAGCCCTGCCCCTGAGCCCCGGGTGCAGCAGGTCAGTGACACTCTGTGGAGCTAGAGCCCTGCCCCTGAGCCCCGGGTGCAGCAGGTCAGTGACACTCCGTGGAGCTAGAGCCCTGCCCCTGAGCCCCGGGTGCAGCAGGTCAGTGACACTCCGTGGAGCTAGAGCCCTGCCCCTGAGCCCCGGGGTGCAGCAGGTCAGTGACACTCCGTGGAGCTAGAGCCCTGCCCCTGAGCCCCGGGTGCAGCAGGTCAGTGACACTCCGTGGAGCAAGAGCCCTGCCCCTGAGCCCCGGGTGCAGCAGGTCAGTGACACTCTGTGGAGCAAGAGCCCTGCCCCTGAGCCCCGGGTGCAGCAGGTCAGTGACACTCTGTGGAGCAAGAGCCCTGCCCCTGAGCCCCGGGTGCAGCAGGTCAGTGACACTCTGTGGAGCAAGAGCCCTGCCCCTGAGCCCCGGGTGCAGCAGGTCAGTAACACTCCGTGGAGCAAGAGCCCTGCCCCTGAGCCCCGGGTGCAGCAGGTCAGTGACACTCTGTGGAGCAAGAGCCCTGCCCCTGAGCCCCGGGTGCAGCAGGTCAGTGACACTCCGTGGAGCAAGAGCCCTGCCCCTGAGCCCCGGGTGCAGCAGGTCAGTGACACTCCGTGGAGCTAGAGCCCTGCCCCTGAGCCCCGGGTGCAGCAGGTCAGTAACACTCCGTGGAGCTAGAGCCCTGCCCCTGAGCCCCGGGTGCAGCAGGTCAGTAACACTCTGTGGAGCAAGAGCCCTGCCCCTGAGCCCCGGGTGCAGCAGGTCAGTAACACTCCGTGGAGCTAGAGCCCTGCCCCTGAGCCCCGGGTGCAGCAGGTCAGTAACACTCCGTGGAGCTAGAGCCCTGCCCCTGAGCCCCGGGTGCCGCAGGTCAGTGACACTCCGTGGAGCAAGAGCCCTGCCCCTGAGCCCCGGGTGCCGCAGGTCAGTGACACTCCGTGCAGCTCAGATGGATGGTAGGTGTCCAGTGTCAAGAAGGGCTTCATCCAGGGGCCCGGCTCTCACCGGGCCAGCTCTTCCCCAACTGTCATCTCAGAACTTGCCCGTCTGTGACTTGAGGCACGGCGCTGATGTCCCCACCTCCTCCACCCAAATTTCTGCCGCAAGGTCTTACTCATTCTCACGTCAATCGCAGGCTTTGATTAGGCCTTCACCATGGGTGGGTCCTGGGTGGGGGGTTCCTAACACAGTAGTAACTGGTGTTGTCTAGTGACCCCAGAACTGGCAGGACCGTTGTCTTCAAGAGGAGTCTTAACATTTGATTTGCATGCCGTCCCAGTGGGACAGTGGTGACCAGCACTGATCACCCTGCCAGTCCCTACCTTGACTCTGAATTTGTGTGGAAATGGCTTGCAAACACAGCAATGTGATTTGCTTTAAAATCCTGTATTTCTGTTCAATCAGTCCACGTGCTGCAGACTCAGGATGCCCCGGGAGACCTGTCACCCACTGGTCTCCAGCAGGCACGGCACACGCCTGTCAGAGAGGCCAACACATTCTGCCCCTCACCCCTCCGAGAGGGGCACAGAGAGGAAAGGTATTCTTGCAGCAAGAAGACCGAGGCTTTGGTCACTTGCACGTGGCCTGGAAGCTGGAGTGGCCCTAGGGTTCCCATCTCCACTCCCATGTGCTGTGTCCCCAGGGCCACCAGAGCCAGCTCCAGGTCCTGCAGGGTGACCTCAGCTGGAGTGTTGAGCTCCTCCAATTAGCTCTTTTTATACTCACATATAAAAAAGCATTTTAATTCTTGTCCTGGAAAGCTACAAAGACAGTACGTGATTTGGAAAGGGGGCTGTATCAAATGGTGGCCAAAGAAGAGCCATCTAGTCTGTGCCTTTTCTCTTGTGTGGTCACTCAGAAGTGCGGTGTCACCAGTTGCTTGTCCCCACACTGTTTGGCCACGTGTTCACCCTCGCGACTCCCCTCCCCCGGTGCCAAGCCCCACCCTCTCACTGGTGGGCCATGCGGAAGGCCTGGTGGGCGCAGACCTGTTCTCTCCGCTGTCCCTGACCCCACCTCTTGTTTGTCGCTGAAGATGCTGTGGTTGGAGTGTTCCCTTCCCTTGGGAGCGTCCTGACCCCTTGCCGAGGCACTGCGTGTGGCTGGGAGACCCGCCACTCTCCAGACAGCCCTGGCCTCTGCCAGCCTCTGCCCCCTCCCGCTGTCCCCGGGTGGCAGCAGTGCCCTCAGCTCAGGCCTCCAGAGGGGGCAAGGAGCCGGGCCTCGGCCTCTGGTTTCTGTCCGCCTGCCCGAGAGCGCGTGTCAGGACGCGGGGTCACTCTGCAGGACAGGTGCCCGGGCTCTCGGCGGAGTCCTCCTGGCAGGCTCAGGCGACAGGACGGCCCTCGGGGCGGCTTCTCTCGCAGGGAAGCATCGGAGTCTGTGGAATCTGGGGAGCCTGGGCAGGGAGGCGCGCCCCCTCGCCGCCTCTCATTCTGCACGTCCCCATGTCACGGCCGGCGGCTTGCTGTGGAGCTTCTTTCTTAAAAGCAGACCAGAGACCAGCACCAGTCCCTTCAGCCATTGCCAGAGTGGGTGGAGGCCTCACAAAGTGAGCCATGGGGCTGGCGTTTCCATCCTGACTCCACTCCAGAGCCCAGTCCTGGGACTCCTGTGCTGTACGCCCCTGTCCTAATGGCCCATGTCCCCAGGTGTCCGCCAGCCGAGTTCCTGGAGCCCCTGGTGCCCGTGGGGTAGCATGGGCAGCAGTTTCACTCCCGTTCTGTTGGCTCCTGGCTCTTCCCACACTCCCTACAGCATCGGAGAGGCCCGGGTGCTGTGTTGGCATCGCCAGCAGGGGTGTCTCCTTGCTCTTAGGACAAATCAAGAGGAGGCTCTTCATGGTTGACGCACCTGTGACCTTCTACTGAGGAGAGGGCACTTGCCTTCATGAGCCAAAGGCTGGTTTTTATGGAGACACAAATGAGGGCTTATGTCATGGACAGACGCCTATTTTGAACTGAGAAACGGAAAAACACATTTAGTGAAAATCAAATTGTCTCACTTCTTGAGAAGTACGCACTGAGCATTCACTGTGTGCACGGCCTTCCAGCAGTGGAGAGGCGGACACGAGTCCCCGGCTCATGGTGGTGGTGTGGGGGTCCACAGTGAACGCAGCGTGGCTCCTGAGTGCAGGACTCTGTGGGTGTCAGTCACTGCAGGTGCACGTAGGACAGGCACCCAGGTGGGATGCGCCAAGGATGCGCAAGAGCTAGCGTCTGAGGAAGCCACGGGAACCTGGGCAGAGTCTGAGTGTGCTGCAGGTCTCGGGGAAGCGGGTTGCCCTGGAAGAGTCGGAAAGCCTCGTCTGGCAGCTCAAGCGAAGCCTCTGGCAGTCGCCTTGCGCAGGAGAGTCCCCTGCTGCTCGCCCGCGGAGCAGGCTTCCCTCTGCAGAGCAGCTCTGGACGTGGCGATGCACCAGCGTTTCGGAAATGCATTTTGGGAAAAGCTGAAGCCAGCTGAGCAGACAGGAGGCGCGAGGGGCGTGGTGGGAAGAGGAGGGAGAAGCTGGGGACCCCGGAGCCTGCCACGGAGACTCGGCGATGAGGGCATCCCCGGCCAGCACCGTCACAGCAGGGGGTCTTGAAGGAGTGAGCAGAGTGCCTGGAGCACGCCCTGGGTCTGCAGCGTGGCAGCCATCGGGAGACCTTGGCGAGGCCTCCTGTTATCACCAGCAGGGTCTGCAGCGTGGCAGCCATCGGGAGACCTTGGCAGGCCTCCTGTTATCACCAGCATTGTCACTGCGCAGGGCCACCCGTCCCATGGGGGCCAAGGGCAGTGACAGGTGCATAAATAGGGAGCACGTGGGCAGCAGCCGCAGAGTGCTGCTGGCATCTGGGTGCAGGCCCAGCCTGCTGCGGGTGAGGCCCAGGAGCCTCCTGTTAGCTGCCGGGCCACGGTGACAGTGGACACAGTGGGGGTGGAGTGACCCGTGCGCATCGTCTCGGTCACAGCATCACGAGTGCAAAGGCCATGTGGGATCGGGGAGAGGCTGCCTCCTCCTGCAGCGTCCCTCGACCTGTGGACACGCCAGTGCCCGTCACGTCCTCTCTGGCCCAGGTGGCGTCCTCTGCGTGTGTCTGTGTCCAGGCTTCCTTCTTTCCACAAGCACTCCTGTCATTGGATTGGGGTCTCGCTGGTCACGTGATCACACCTGCACACGCCCACCAGCCTGGGGAGGACGGGGCTCTGGGGTGACGCCACCCCAACAGGCAGCCTGGCATGCTCGTGTTCTCAGGGGAAGACCCCAGAGGTCAGTGTCAAGTCAGTGTCCTTAAGGAAGCAGCGATGGGACCCTGTGGCACACGGACTTGCAGCCTGGCAAGGACAGAAGTGTCTCCAGGGCGGGAGGGGCCCGGGAACCTTTGTCTTTGGAGACGGTGGCTGCAGAGGTGACATAGGTAGGACCTCAGGGGCTGGGCAAGCCAGGGGTAGGACACCGTTCTGGTGGGCAGCGTATGGTGGCCTGGCTGTTCCATGGACACGGTGTCCTGAGAAGCCTCAGGGCTTGAAGGGAGGGCGCGTGGGAGGCTGGGGTGTCACAGGGAGAACAGCGACATGGTCGGCCCGGGGCTGAGGACCGAGGAAGGCTGTGGGGAGCGACTGCCCAGGTCAGAAGCCCAGCCACCGCCTGCGGGCAGAGGTCCGAGGCAGAGGACTCGGGGCGCGGGAACCTGAGCCCTTGGCGGCAAGGCCAGAGTGAGGCGTGGACTCTCCGTGCGCCACCTGTCGGGGAGCAGGTCCAAACGGAGACGGTTCAGGCAGGAGAAGGTGGAGCAAGAGGTGTCCAGGGTCTCTGGACTAGGAGGTGAGTGACCGTCAGGGACATGCAGGGCACAAGGAGCGCTGGCACTGGCCACTCACTTCCTTTAGGGCATGGAGGGCAGAGGCACCGGCCTGTGGGCAGCTCACTTGACTAAGTGCCAGAGCCGGACGGCGTGGGCCCAGGAGGGTGGGACCCAAGGAGGGGCCTTGGGTGGAGAAAGGAAGTGCAGGACAGAGCCCTCCAGCCCAGCGCCGCGGGACCTGCCCTGACACTGGGGGGTGGCGGGAGGAGGCGGCCAGAGCCCAGCCCTGGGATGGGATTCTTCCAGCCCGTCCATGACGCGTCACCTGACAACCGGTCGAGACAGCGACTGTGTGTCAGGACACAACAGACAGGGAGCCACAGGGCTCCTCTCCGTAACGCAGGGCACAGAACGTGGCTGGAGGGTCTCGCCCACGCGGAGGGTGACAGTGACAAAGGGCAGCAGTCGTTCCAGGGGGAGAAGGATGTGGACACGGGGGGGCGCGGAGGGGGCGCCACTCACCCGCATGCCCGAGCCCCAGGCCTCTGCGAAGGCTGCTGTGGCGTTCACGCAGCTGGTTCTCGGAATGACTGCAGCCCTCTGCGGCTACTGCTTGATGTCTGATTTTTTAGTAGAAATGGGAACCAGTAAGCTCAGAGGGGCAAGCCAGTGTTTCCTCTTGCAGTTCCGTTACGTGATTTTATGCATTAAGATTTTTACGTGTAAAGATCATCTCAGTAATCTAAAAGGGGTGTGTGGGCCCTGGACGGCTACATCAGAACCGCACATGAATAAGATGGATGGACAGATGGAAGCATAGATGGGTAGGTGGGTGGATGGGTGGGTGGATGGGTGTATGCACAGGGTGGGTGGATGGGTGGGTGGATGGGTGTATGCACAGGTGTGAGTATGTGGATGGGTGGGTGGATGGGTGTATGCACAGGTGTGAGTATGTGGATGGGTGGGTGGATGGATGGACAGATGGACTCATAGATGTGAATGGGTGGGTGGATGGGTGGGTGGGTAAGTGGATGGATGAATGGGTCATGCATAGATGTGAGTATGTGCATCAGTGAGTGAGGGGATGAGTGGATAGATGGATGGGTGAATGGGTGGGTGGATGTGTGGATGGGTGGATGGACGCATGCATAGATGTGGGTGGATGAATGGATGGATGGGTGTATGCACAGGTGTGAGTATGTGGATGGGTGGGTGGATGGATGGACAGGTGGACTCATAGATGTGAATGGGTGGGTGGATGGGTGGATGGACGCATGCATAGATGTGGGTGGACGGACGGGTGGATGCATGCATAGATGTGGGGTGGACGGACGGGTGGGGTGAATGAATAGATGATCAGTGGATGGGTGGGTGAAAAGATGTGGGTGGATGGGGGTGTGGCAGGAGGGAAGTTGGAAGATGAGTAGTTTCTTATTCCTTTGTACAAGGCATTTCCAGACAGATTTTATAAATATCAGCAACAGCAACAACCAGAGGCGTGACTGCGTGGTTCCAGGCACAGAGCTGAGAGCGTCTTCGGACAGCAGAGCAGGCCTCACCAAGCAGCGCTGTGAGGGGGCCCAGCTACTGACTGTGCACAGGAGGCAGCCAAGCCTCATAGAGCTTAAAATCCATGCTCAAGGTCACATAGCAGGGGGTAGAGACGAGAGCAAGGTCCTCTCCAACTCCTGACCTTGGCCTCAGGAGCTCCGTTTGCAGTTACTGAGCCCCGGCTCTGTAAAATCAGCCAAGAGCCAGGGATGATCGCAGCTGGAGCCCTTCCTGGCGAAGAGCAGTCTGTGGCAGAGCCTCTGCTGCTGCTGTCTTGGGGACCTCGGCTGCTCTGGGCCCCCCCTTGTCCATGCGGTCACCATGGGCACCACCTGGGCTTGCCCGTGAGAGGGCCTGTGAACACTGGGCTCCTCTTCAGCTTCTGTCTCTCCTCCGCCCGTGCTGGGGAGGCAGGACCGGGAGGAGCAGCCGCTGGGGGGATGCAGGCCTGCCGTGGTCCCCAGCCCTGAGGTCCCCCGCGGGGCCTTGCCCACTGACTGCCTCTGCTGTGACCCCTTCCCTGCGGTGGGAGGGTCCCGGGTGAGCTATTTAGAGCAAATAAAAACTGGAAGTTTTGGGCACACAAAGGAGGCCTTGCTGCGAGATGGGCGGGTGGGTAGGATCTGCTTGTGGAAATGTTTTAGAGAAGTCTCTGCGGGCAGCCGGCGCGGGCGGCCACATGCTTCTCATAGAAGCAGAATTTCTGCCGCAGCCACACCATGCTGCTTTTGTGTCCTGTGCCCTCGCTGGTGACCTTGAGCGCGGCATCCAGGGCAGCAGCATTCCACAGATGAGAAGGCCTCTCTCAGCCCTGCCCACACACCCGGATGCCACAGCTCCTCTGCAGGCGGCGGCCTCCCGAGGGAGCAGGCTGGGAGGCACTCCGGCGCCCCAGGGCACATGACCCAGGCCAGCAGGGTCCTTATAGGAGGCAAGAGCCGCAGGCCAGCACCCTGAGGTGAGATCACAGGGCATGCAGCAGGCAAACAGGGACACTCCGTGTCATGACCCAGGAACCAGAAGTGTCACCTCAGCCCACTGGGCCAGCAGAGCCACACACCAGACGGCCTCCCGAGGCAGGGCCAGTGGTCCCCTGGGGACTGGAGTGTTGCCTTCTGCCACACGAGGCCTCCCAGCACACCGGACACCTCCCTTATAGGAGGGGACCTACAGATTCTCTCAGCTGGCGGATGACCTGTCCACACCACCCTTGAAAACGAGAATACCTGGCCATGGGTCTGAGCAGAAGGGACAGTCTCCACTTCCTTTTTCTTGAGCTTTCCTGGGCGTTTTCCTGAAACCTACGCGGTGGAGGACTGGGAGGCCATGTCCACAGAAGGGAGCTGGCATCCTGAACGTCACTGTGGGGCTGCAGGCCTGGCCGTGCTGGGAGCCCCGGGCAGGGGGTGCTCACGAGCTCTGGGGCTTACTTGCTCATCTGCAAAGCTGTCGCAGGTAGAATTCTAAGCAGCAGCTTCCAACCAACACAAGCAAATTGGGAGTTGAAGTTTAGGGAGACCACCTGGGAGAGGACCACTGTCTTATTTCAGGGCAGCCTGCCGGGTTCTCACAGTGGTTTTCCTGGATCACAGGAAACACATCATTTTCTCTTGATTTTTTTTTTTTTTTTTTTTTTTTTTTTTGAAGCAGGCTCTCTTTTGCAAGGCTCGGAGCATTGATGATTTTTGTTTAGCTCCCTGAAACTCTCTCTGCTTCTCCGAAGGGTTTCTTGGCTATAAAGGCGTTGGGGCTTTAGAGTCCCCCTCTTCTGCCCTGGAAGCTGTGTTTGAAGGATCTTACTTGGCCATGACAGCTGGTCCCCAGAAGGGAAGACTTGAAATAGGGGTCGCCATGTGGCATAGGTCAGAGAGTGGCTTCCGTAGCCTCGGTTACCTTTAACACATGATCTGGTGAGAAATAGGGAGAACAGTACAATTTAAAAACCTGAGGTTAAAAACACCAACTCATTAAAAATTCTTGATTTCCTCCATGTTGCTGCTTTGAGTTGCCACCAGGGATTACTGGGAACACGGTGGAAACTGGCATATTCTGGCAGTTTGGACATATGGATTTATTTGGGGAATACTTCCTACAGTGGCTGTAAGACAGATGACAAGATCTTGAATCCACTTAAGAGAAAGTCTTTCAGAAAACCCGCCCAATATGGCCACTCGCCCCCACCCCGCCCCCAGATTCCGCCATTGTGTGTGGATATGCAAAGAAAGCAACTGAGTGTCCAGTACCTTGCGTCCCACTCCTCCCAGCCTCCATCCAGAGTGCCTTCCACACCAAGTCCCCGTGCAAACAGTAGACAGTGCCACCTGCCCTTGGGTCTCTTTGGAGTGCTTCTGCCTTGGCCACCGTGTGGCAGGATCGCCAGACTGGGAAATAAAGGACGATGGCAACGTGACCTCCTGCCACCTGAGCTTCTGGGAGCCCGAGTGTCTGGTCACTTCTGTGTCAACTCTGTGAACGCCAAAATTTTCTTAGACAGGCATCTGGACACAGGCCCAAAGAAGGTAATCAGGAAGGGCATTTGGGTGGGCTCTTGTGAGGATGCTAAGCTGGCATTGGGCACTGTGGTCAGCGCTCCCTACAGGAAGCCCTGTGGACGGGGAGCTGGGCCTGGTGCTTGTGTGGAGCCCATCCAATCAGTTCAGCTGTGACTCTGTGCGTGTGCACGCGCGTGCTGTGGGCATGGTGATCTCATGGGAACTCAAAACACCCAAAACTGACCAAAATCACACTCAAGACTGTAGACTTAACTAGACACGCCACCAAAACAAATGAAAAGCCAGGGAGAAGGCCCTGTGTCTGCTTCTAGAGGATCCCTCAAACACTAACGTATTTCTGTCAAGATTATGAGGATGTCACTTGGAGAACGGTACGTATGAAGTGGTCCCCAAGAGGCCCACCGAGGAACTTCGTTAGTGACCTGTGGAAGACGGGGAAGTGCTAGGCCAAGCAGCGTCCCTGCGGACGGTGGGCCTCGGCATTTTTGCAGAGGGCCGGGGAGTCCCATCGGCCGTCTCCTCCGTGGGAATCCCGGGGCTTCCTCCTGCTTCCCCAGCCCCTGCCGGCCCAGAGTCACTGGCAGGGCCGATTTTGCCACTCCAGCTTGGTGGCCCCCAGAACGCCTGTGTGGCAGACGTATCTTCTGGCAGGCAGGTCAGAAGGGACCCATAGTGTGACATTCACAAAGCTGGACTCATCGCTCAGCCTTTGTCCTGAGAGGTGACCGTGCTGTGGGCGGAGCCCCCGCCACGTGTCTGCAGAGTTCGCTGCTGGAAGTCCTCAGGTCCCCGAGCCGTGAGGTGCCCACTGCTTCCTGAGGTCTGATGGGCCCTGGACGGGAAGTTCCACTGAACTTTCCCGGCGACGTTGAATTTGGATGATCTAGGTCTGATGTCTTGGATCTCTAGTCACAAAAGGAGAAAGGACAGCGTCGCGTCTCTCCACAGAAGCCCTGCTGCAGCGCAGTGTGGCAGCACAAGGCTCTTCCTGGAGACTTCACACCCGGTCGCCTGGCTTGGCGAGTGGTACAGGCGAACTCTGGTTGCTAAGCAGCACTTCATGTTCCTGCGCCGGAAGACCCCGAGAAGGTTGCACGGAGCTGCAAACCCGGGAGGGACAGTGGGAGCTGCTGCCCAGCTTGCAGGACCTGGCCCCGCGGCCTCGCGCTCCTCCTCCGGGCAGGTGAGAGCCACTGCCTGCAGGCCCCCAGGGCGGAAGAGCCCCGCGTTCAGGCCTCCATCATCAGGGGCAGGTGGGCAGCAGCCTTGAAGAGGAGGCAGTGTAGCCTGCCAGCCAGAAGCCCTCAGACAGACCTGGAGCGGGAGGAGGCAGAGGCGCTGGAGTCTCTGCAGCTGCACAGCCTCACGCGCAAGGCCCCTCGGGAAGGCACTGTCCTCCTAGGGCTCAGGCGGCCCCTCGGGGAGGCGCTGTGCTCCTAGGGCTCAGGCGGCCCCTCGGGGAGGCGCTGTCCTCCTAGGGCTCAGGCGGCCCCTCGGGGAGGCGCTGTCCTCCTAGGGCTCAGGCGGCCCCTCGGGGAGGCGCTGTCCTCCTAGGGCTCAGGCGGCCCTCGGGGAGGCGCTGTCCTCCTAGGGCTCAGGCGGCCCCTCGGGGAGGCGCTGTGCTCCTAGGGCTCAGGTGGCCCCGTTATTTGGAGAACAGAGAACCTTTGCCGCTGCACCCCACCTGCCACTAGTGAAGCAGGATGAACACTGAGCTCCGAGCGTTGCTCTTTATTAGGTCTGGGTACGCCTAGGAACCTGTACCCACACACACACACACACACACACACACACACACACGCACACACACGCGCATGCCCACTTGGCTTTGATGAAAGCCATTCATGGGCTGTGATTTCCATGGAGACAATTGAATATAGATAAGAAATATGCTCTAGGTAAAATATATATACACACACATACACGCATGTTTATGATTAAGTGTAGGATGGAGTTCATTGTGTCACCACGACTTCACTGGAGATTGTCTTATATGAATATTTAATTTATGTCATTTGTGGTCATAGAAAGCTGATGGGTGGGTGGCAGTTTTCTAAATAAGCACTGGAGATGATGTGGTGTGTTTCTAGATGGTTCCAGGGAGACGTTGGAATGACAGACTGTCAGTGGATAGAACGTGTGGGAGTCCTGAGCTCGGCGCTGTGTTTAACATCATTGGTGGATTCTGCCAAGAACAGCCCGTGGAAACTGTAGCCAGGTGACTTTGTGTGCAGCAAGGCGGGGAAGGCAGGCACGCAGGTGTCTGTGTGCGGCGACCACGAAGCGCACGCACGCTCCCTGCTGTTGGCCAGTCGTGCCTTGGATGAGCTCTCAGCTCAGGACTGGTGACCCCCTTCACCTCCTGGCCACCGCCCCTTGTAGTGGCTGTGGTCTGGAATGTTGTAGCCAACACTTGTCTGCAGCTAGTTTTACCTGAGGGGAAAAACCTTGCTACGGTTAAGGCCAGTTCAGGCTGTAGGAGGGCCAGGTGTGAGGTGACACAGCGGGGAGGGGCCCCAGTCCCCAGAGCGAGGGAGGGAGGGTGGAGTGAGCACCGGCCCTGCGCGGTGTGGCCAGGTCCCGGCTTCCACAGATGAATGGACGGGCTGACAGAGCCACCTGCTTCACGGGTTGTTGGAAATGCAGAGACGACACCCCACGAGGACTTCTGTCACTTTCTGTGGACAGCAGCAGCTACAGGTGACACTGGATGAAAAACTTCAAGCCAGACAGTGGCGTGCTGTCTCTGAGAGGAGCTTTACGCCAGCTGAGATCAGAACATAGCTGCACCCACCTTCCCACCTTCTCCTTCATGACCACAGACAGCCCAGCTCAGAGACTCGCCTGAGGACCTCACAGGCTGCGGGAAGAGCCTCAGGGGCCCTCCTGTCATCCTCCACAGACCCCTGTCCTTGCCACCCCATTTCTTTTGCTTTGGGCTTTGGTTTGCTCCGACTGGTGCCAGAGCACTGTGGACTAAAGCACTTGTCGGAGTCTGTGCCACTCCCCGGGTCATTTTCCAAACCGCGATCGGTTCAGGTGGCGCGTCCAGGTCTGGTGAGAGGGGCGAGGCTGGAAAGTGGGTTCCTCGGCTGGCACTTCGGAGCTGTGCTGACTCGTCTTGTCGGCAGTGTCACAAAGCCTCCGTGTGGACATAAAGAATTACACAGCTGAAGTTAATTGTTAAACCAGAGCTTTTCAGACCATGGGTATGGAGACTCAAGACTTAAGAGAAATTCTCACTTAAAAATTAACATATAAAAAACAAATTAACCGCCACCATGCTGATATCCAGGTTCTTCTAGGAAAGGCCTGGGCTTCTTTACTTCCCTCTGGAGAAGTTTCCGGGAAGCACCAGCATCTCCCACTACCAACAGTGAGTACCTGCTGAGCCTCTGCCAGGGTCCCAGCACTGTGCTGGAAGGTCGCAGCGGGACATGGCATTGTGCCTGTCCCCAGGGAGGCTGTCGCCCACCCAGGGCGAGCAGGGGAGCAAACCAGAGCGACTCCAAGGAAACAGCAGTCCCTGCAGCACTGACCACAGGATGAGGCCCGTCCAGCGGGGGTGTGGTCAGGCTGCCCAGGGAGGGCCAGCACGGGACAGGGATGCAAGACAGAAGGGGCCTTGGCTCTTGTGTGGTCCATGCTGATACCCCCTAGAGAACAAGGGGAGAGCAGGCGGAGGAGCCTGTCCTGGGTGTGGTGGGGACTGCAGGGCCTCCCCTGCGGAGCCTGAGGGCACCCCCCAATGTAAGATGGCCTCCAGCGAAGGGAACCTGAGGGCAGGGTGCTGCCTCGGTGCTGCAGCAGAGCCCAGCACAGGCGGCCAGAGGAAGGAAGGACGGAGAGCTGGCCACGTCCCTGTGCCCCTCAGCCGCTCCCATCGCCCCGCTGCAGGCCAGGATACAAAATCTGCCTAGCTGGGGTCCTCCTCGCTGTGGGATTGAGGTGTGTTTTTCTTTAAAGAAATTTTCCTGCAATTGTAGGATTTGGTCAATAGCACAGGAAGTAGGAAGAGCACCTCTTCTGGCAAAATCAGATCTGCATGTTCCACTGATTGTGTAATAAATGCTCTGGTCCATAAATAAATAAAAATCTAAGTAGTCTGCTGGGGCATCGATGGGCAAGTGGAGGCATTTCAACCCTACTTGTCCCACCAAAATTGTCGCACGTCCACAGATTTAGACTTCACACATCACACTTCTTACCGTTGGGAGAAACTACTTTGGGAAATAAATGGCTTCTCTGTACCTCACAAATAACTGCATTCAGGGACACAAAGCCCAACTGTTGTAAAAACATTAGTATTCAGATGCTCTTGTGTTTGGTTAATGCATTTAATTATGCACAATATAGCTGTTGTTTTCCTTTTCACATTTGCATTAATTTATATTAGCCACAGAGTGTAAAGCACAGCTACAAAGCAGACTCTTTAGTTACTTCTGTTGCTCCTGCAACCAATCAATCAGCATGGCGTCCCTGCAAAAGCTCCAGCTTTGTGCCAGCCACGGTGTTCTTCATGTTGCTTTTTCAAACATTGTAGTGCCATCATGCATTTGAAACTATGTGGCAGAAGTTATGTTCTCGCGTAGTTGAACTTATTCCCACCCACCCTGCCCTGTCTGCCCACCTCCTCCCGGGTTGGGGGGCCTATTTCCAAGGTGAATGGCGTGGCCAGCATGGACACACCTGACAGCGCTATGGAGAGTCCTAGATCTTGGATAAGACCACAGTGGTCGCGGGTTCCTGCTGTTTGCCTTACACTCTGTCGCTGGCCGACGTTCATGATCTGTGATGGGAGTGACCCTGCCTTAGGAACAGGTCCTGTATCTGTGGCATTTATCAACCTTTATCAACTGCATGGCCTATATCATGGGGCAGTTCCTCAACCCGCGTGATTTAGAGGAAAGGGTTTGAAATCCTTTTCCTTTGGGCACAGATGTATTATACACACGTTGGTTTTCAGAGGGAGAGAGTTACAGTCATACAAACTTCCACAATGCACATAGCCAAACTCCCGGCCCTCAGAGGCTCCCGTCCCCCAGAGCTGGTGGCCTGTCTTCTTCCTGGCCCCAGATGAGACCTGAGCAGAGAAGGAGACTGTCCCTGCTCCGGCAGTAGACAGGCAGGTCGTTAGCCCAAGAGCCCTTGCGGGAGTGGTTAGTGCGTTGGAGTCAGCCCTGGTGGTCCCGTGTGCCATTTTTATTACACTGTCCCCTGAGGTCAGCAGCCTGGGAGACCAGCAGACCTCGTCCTGGCCTCCTCCACAGCTCTACTGCTGTGAGAGGCCAAGGCTTGCTATGTGAAGATTCTGCAGGAATTGCTGATGAGGAAGCAGGAGACCGGGGCTCCATTCTCTCTGCCTGTGTGCGTGTGTGTGTGTGTCTGTTGTGCGCGTGCACACGTGTGTGCGTGTGTGTGTTAGAGTGAGCGTGCACGTGCGTGATTTAGACCTCACTGAGTGAAGCACGTGTCTGCTCCGCTGGCCCCAAGAGCTGCTGCTAAGAGCAAATGAGTGACCCCGGCACGTCTCCTGGGGCGGATCTTCTAAGTCGCCTGTGCCGAGGTCTCAACAGCGTGGGTGTTGGAGACGCTCCGGGAGACCAGACTCTCCTACATCCACAAGGGACCGCACGCCGGGGGCTCAGACAGGGCATTCATTCTCCAGGTGGCGGAGGCCAGGGGTCTCCTGGTGCTGCGGTGCCTGCTCATTGTCTTTGTCTTCTGTGGAATCTTAACTCAGAGGGCCTGGCACGTCCCCCAGCTGGGCACAGGCACATGACTGTTGGGTGACGATGGCTTCAGTGAGCATGTCCCAAGCCCCCTGCCAGGTCCTCTCTTCACTCAGCACCCACCAGACCATGGGGCCCCGCGCCCAGCTGCTCAGGATGAGCGCCACCACTGTCCCTGCTGGGACCCGCCGCGCCTCCAGCCCTGCCCTTCCCCAAGTCTGCTCCCAGCCAACAGTGCACCCCACTCCTGCCCCCCGGGGCCCCCACCTCCCATCCTCCCCTGGACTCAGAAAGGGGCAGACCAATGCATGGAATTTATTCTGCCAGGTCCCCCAGGGGCATCCTGCCTCCACCCCAGGCCTCCCGAGACAGACTCCCCATCAAGCGTCAGCCCCAGGGCCTCCCGTGGACCTCCACCTGTTGTCCACACCATGTGACAAGTGACCACACACTGGGTTGTAAACTAGCGGGAATTCACTCTCTCACGGAGTAGAGGCCAGAAGTCCTATATCAAGGTGTCTGTGGGCTCCAGGGCGGTCTTGCCTTGGGGTGCTGCCGGTGTTCCTTGGCGTCCATGACTGAGGCTGTGCAACCCAGGCCACCTGTCTTCACATCTCTGTCCTGGGCACCAGTGTCTCTGTGCTCGAGTCGCCCTCTCACAAGGACACCAGTCATCAGTTACAATGTGACCTCCTCTTTATTGAATCACATCTGCAATGACTACTTCCAAATAACGTCACACTCGTGGGTAGGGGAGTTAGGACATGGACAAGTCATTGTAGGGGACACCATTCAATTTGAAACATATTTTCATCTGATTCCCCCACTAAAATGTAAACTCTGGGGCTAGGGTTGTGGCTCAGCACTAGAGCACTTGCCTCGCACGTGTGAGGCACTGGGTTTGATCCTCAGCACCACATAAAAATAAATAAAACAAAATAAAGGTACTGTGTGTCCATCTACAACTAATAAAAAAAAAATTTTTTTAATGTAAAACTTTATGCCGGGCGCGGTGGTGCACGCCTGTAATCCCAGCACTTGGGAGGCTGAGGCAGGAGGATCACGAGTTCAAAGCCAGCCTCAGCAATGGCGAGGCACTTAGCAACTCAGTGAGACCCTGTCTCTAATAAAATACAAAAAAGGGCTGAAGATGTGGCCCAGTGGTCAAGTACCTCTTGAGTTTAATCCCTGGTACCCAAAATATATATATATAAACTTCATGAGGACAAGGACTGTGTCTTATTTATTACTGTAACTGAAGCATGTAGAGTAATGCATTAGTTTTTAAGTACTCAATAAATGATGGACGGATGCACGCATGCATGGATACATGGAAGGACAGATGAACAGGTGGATAGCTGGCTGGCTGGACGAGTGAATGAGTAGATGAGTTGGGCAAGTATCAGTGGATGGATGGATGAATGGATAATGAATGAACAGGTGAGTGAGCAGTTGGATGGGTGAACAGGTGGGTGAGTGAATGAATGAAGAGTTGGGTAACTTCAATGGATGAATACATGGAATAGATGATATTCTAAGAAGGTGTAGGTGAATTCACATGTAATACAGGTATGTAATAGAGTTGGGGGGATTAACTAAATGATGATCACTTAAACCTAATTTACAGTAACTTGAGAGCAAAAAGGATTCATTCCATTCTTGAGAGAAATGCATATTTTTGTTAAAAGCTATGAGATGGTAGTATACAACATGCAATATCCCGTGCCCACATCAAGTGCTCTAATTGTTGCTGCTTCCAGAAGAGAAGCCCAAATCGAAATGTCCTGAATAAGCAGTTTCTCTAGTGCTGGAGGCCTCCTGTGGAATCTGGGAATGGAAAAATTCTAAATGCCCCGTTTCTTAAAGGCATGAATTGCAAAGAGATGTGGGAAGTTCCATTTCACCAAGAACACTAAAAACACCTTTTGTCAAATAGAAGCTCCCAGCATGCCGAGCTGCAGCACCAGTGGCCTTGGGGACAACAGACGCCGGGGGTGGGGGCCTGCACTCCTGGGCTCTCCAGGTGCGGCGTGCAGTGCTGGGGCAGTTCTGACCTGACCGCTGCGCCTGCTCAGACACCTCACTAGGGAACACTGGTGTGTCTCATCCAGGTGCCAAACTGTGAGCCGCCAGGTAACCCCAGGGCTTCCTGCAGAACCAGAGCTGCCCTAAGGCGTCCAGTCCAGGCCAGTCTCTGCCAGAGGCAGTCTGTGGCGGCCATGTGGCTTCATGGGCACTGCACATGCTCTGGGTTTTATAGGAGACAGCTAGTTCAAGACCCTGGAAGAAAGCAGCTTTGTCCCGGGCTTGGCCGAGCACAGGCCCGTATTCACATCTCACTGTTGTTTGCAGGAGAGGCAGATGCGAGCCAGAACAATGGGCCCTCGTCTGAGGACACGGCGGGTGACAGACTCCAAGCGCACAGTGGACCCAAAGAATGCCTGGCAGGACGCCCACCCAGCTGACCGAGGGAGCCGCCCCCACTTGATCCGCCTCTTTTCCCGAGATGCCCCGGGGAGGGAGGACAACACCTTCAAAGACAGGCCCTCCGAGTCCGACGAGCTCCAGACCATCCAAGAAGACACTGCAGCAGCTTCCGAGAGCCTGGATGTGATGGCGTCACAGAAGAGACCCTCCCCAGAGATCCAAGTACCTGGCCACAGCAAGTACCATGGACCATGCCAGGCATGGCTTCCTCCCGAAGCACAGAGACACGGGCATCCTTGACTCCATCGGGCGCTTCTTCGGTGGTGACAGGGGTGCGCCCAAGCGGGGCAAGGTGAGCTCTGCGGAATAGAGGAGCTGTGGTTTAACTGGAAAAAGGGAAGGGACGGTCAGCGTGTGACCTGGGCCCGTGGAGGAAGCGCTGACCACCTGAGTGTCTAAGGGGCTTGTCCTGGCTGAAAGAGCGTGGGGCCCGGGAACGGCCCGGTGCCGCCTGGGCTGTTTCCTGGTGACTCCCCCTCCCCCTCCTCACAAGGGACTGCGCTCAGGGTCTGGCTCGGGGTGCGAGGACCTTCTGCATCCTGGTCTCGGGTGCCGGGGGCGGGGCATTGCAGAGTGTCCTCGGTCTCTCGTGCGCTTTGGCTCTGGCTGGTTTGCGCTGTGCTGCGCTTTGGGGTCCACTCTGGGTCGTGTTTACTTTTCCTGGAGCCAGTGCTGCCGCTGCATTGCTTGCGACAATGATGTGATTGAGGCCTTTGGAACAAGCTCCTGAACCTCAGTTTCACCATGAGCAGACTTTCCCTCTTGCTTGAGCGTTGATTGGAAAGGGGTGGAGTGACAAACGAGTGTCTGTGAACCCACAGGCTATTACTTTGTGATTTCATTAACTTGGATGTCAGACCCTGGGAGTTTCATTATTTAAAAGCAAATGGTCTGTGGTCTAAAATGTGTCACAAGGAAAAAACCCCTCCCTGGGGGCCCGGTTCCCAGTGGGCTCTGAAGTGGGCTGCGTGGACTGGCCTGTGGCTGAGGTTTCCACCAGGAGCGGACCCCCAAGTGGCATTCAGATTGCGAATGGGTGTCATGTCCACAGCTGGGAGGGTTGTGTGATTTGGGGGTCAGAGAGGTATCACAGCAAAGCCCCCGGCTTATTGGGTATTCTCGTAGCAGCTGCAAGATTGTCCTGCTGTGTCTCATGCCTGTCCTGAAGCCTCTGGGGACTCAAGGGGCTTGTGAACAAAGTGGGCACAGTGGCCCACCGTGGGGAGGTGCCTCCTGGCCACCCAGGCAGTTCGGAAACCCTGGAGTGTTAGAGTTTAGTCTCCAGCCACGGTTCCTACAGGGACAGGTGGTCACGGGCTGTCAGGGCTGAGCACAGATGCCTGTGGCACCTTCCCTGTGCACACCCAAGCACACTGGCCTTGCAGGAGGCGCAGAACTGAGGTGTCTTGTTCTGATACTCGCCATGACTTGCTTACAAACAACGCCTGCTGTGTCTGAAGTGTCTGTGGAGTTGCGTCCTGTTGGCCTCCTTCAGTGTCTGTGTTCGTAGACATTTTCTCTTTTGTTTCTCGTCAATGCCCCTCACCCTGGAATCTCAGTCACCTGACTTATTCTAATGCTGATTTCCATACGGGTGCTTTCTCAAGCACAGCTCTGTAGACACCTCAGCTACTGGTGGGTCCTGGCTGCCTAGTGAAGTCCAGCTGTTACTTGACGCAGCCACCTGTAACAGTCTGCCAGTTTTGAAAACTCAAAAAACGATTCTGCTCAACTGAAGCAGCAAGGAGAATGTATTTAGTCCATGCACAAAAGATTAAATAGCTGGCCAGCATATATTCTGAAATAAGCTTCATTTCGGTGGCGATGGTTTTAAGTTCAAACAAAACCTTGAAAGCAGCCATATCTGTCAAAATAGAGCTACGTCTGCAGAGATGTTTCTCTTCCTTCATGCATAATTATACCCTTCATTGTCTTAAATCTCTTGTGCTCTTCAGTATTTCAAAGAAAAGGTTCTAGGCTCAGAAGCAGCCAATGTCTTTGCAAATAATGTCTCTTGATTATCAAGGACCCTGGGGCAAAAACAAGTATTTTTAAAAGTAAAAGTGATTTTTAAATAATTGTTTTTTAAAAATTGAGATATCAATTATTTCACTACTATTTTGCATACACAAAACTTTTAAATTAATATCCCTTACCTTTGAATACCAAAAAAAAAATCCATTGGTGTTTACATGTGTGATCATAAACTGCTTGTTCCAAACACAGGCCAGAGGTGCATCTTGCGGGGGACCCTGGGAGGTGAGCAGGCGGAGGGGGGGCAGTGCCTGTTCAGCTCGGCTCTTCGATCGTGGGCTCTTTGTGAACAAACCCTGGAGGTGCAACCTTCATGCACCCTGAACCCGGCAACAGCCCACCATCACCCCAGAAATCTGGGGTATTTATTGGTGTGGGCTGCTGTGGAGTAAGTCTTTAAATTTCATTTTGGTTCCTATTTTTACTTTGCCCTGTCTGTAATCAGGAGGGCTCTCTTTCCTAAGCTGGGAAGGTCTTTGAACAGACTGAAGAAACTTGAGAAGAGGAGGCTCCTGGGCCGCTGTCTGTCTCTCCTGACAAGAGCTCGTTTCTCCATTTCCATCCCTAAAGTAAGCCTCCAGGGCACCTGGGCTCCGGAGGGACCGCCGCCTGTGCCAACCCATGCCCCCCGGGGACCCCTTCCCCTGCCATCTGTTTAGAACAGGCTCTTCATGGTGGAATCCCGCAAGACTCTGGATGCAGCCCCGAGTACCCCCGTGAAGGGGCGGCCTATCCCCAGAGCCTCCTCCTTGTCCTCCCTCCCCTGAGTCACGTGGGCCTTCGGTGCCACAAGAGAGCTGCCACCCCCAGGCCCCCGGAATGCATTGACAACACCCAGTCTTTGTGCAGCCAAGCTGACATTCAGGAAAGTGCTTCAGAAATTCCCTGAAGAGGCATATTCTTTTGAGAGCCATAAATGAAAGTGCCTTTACAGAGGCCATTCTCCTTTGTTGTGAGGAAAGAAAGGGGGACGTGTTGTTCCCTTTAAGGGGCAGGTTCCTCGGCCCCCTTGGAATCTGGGGCCTCATGGAGCGTGGTGGGCCTTCAGGGCAAAGACTGGACTGCACCTGCCCTGTCCCTTCACCTCTGGCCTGGGCCAGCACCGACCCGAGGCTGTGGGCCTAAGACCCAGTGTCCGGCAACGCCAGCTCTGGGCACTCCTGCCCCTCACCTAGGGGAGGCCCGGTTTCACAGAGTAGCTAAGCCGGGCACTTGGCCAACACCCCCACGATTCACAAGCAAGAGCGCAGAACAGAGGGAGCCGTTTCTCCATGGCCTCACCCCTTAAGGGTTTTAGAGCCTCCGCACCAACGGCCTTCCCGATTTCCTCTATTTATCTTGCATTAAAAGCTCCACTTATAACCTCCTAGTCTCGGCATTTCATTATTTAGCATCCAGATCACTCCTATGCCTCTGATTTTGACAGTGTGGGAAGAGACCTCTGTCATTCAGTGCCACTGGGCACAGCGAGTCTTGTAGATAACCGCGTGTTGCTCCTGACGCAGGGCATCTCACATCCAGCGACCACGTCGCAGTCGCTGGGTAACTGCACCCTTCACTGTCTCCACACCTTGGCTTCACAGACACACCCTGTAATCTCACAAGAGCGTACTATGTAGAGGCGACGTGAAGGACACAGGTCCCTGCGTGGCACCCCCGAGGGTGTGTGCCAGCCGCCTGGCAGTCGGGACTGGAAGGGGTGTGTGGGTGGTGAGTGCACCACACACCTCATACCAGCTCGCAGTGGCTTTGCCCAGCGTGCAGCTGTGCACCCGAGCCAGAGCCCTCCCCTGAGCTGCTCACTGCGGCCACGGACTGGCCAGAGAGCCCTGGGGCATGTGTGAGGGTGTGTTCACTCCTACACCCAAACCAGGCCTGTCTGAGGTCTTGGACAGCAGTTCCTCTGGACGTCACCGATCACAGGTGTCTCCAGCTCAGTCGCCTGCTGCACCTGTGTCCTTCAGTCTCCTGGCCACAGTCATTCACTGCTATCTAAATGGGGGACAGTGGGGACCTGATGGCCTGTCTTGGCAGTGATTTTGCTGCACCCTCTGTATAAGTGCTACAATTGTACGTTGCATTTGTGTATTGAATGACAATTTACCTACTGTGGTTGTATCATGATTTGATTTTGATTTTGTTATGAACTCCTGCTTTCTGTATATTTCTGCATTTTTATGACATAAACAGTTTAACACACCAATGATGGTGCATGAACTGCAAGTGGACCTTTTAAGTTGTCTCTTTTGGTGTCCCTACCCAATTAATTGCACTTTGCCTCTGGTATTTCCATGGCCTCGTGACACACCTGCAGGTAGGTCTGAGCAGCTGGGCTCCCGTGGCGTCTGTACTGAAGGTCACAGCGTCTCGCTCCTGCGCTCTGACCCGGGGGAGGTTGGGTTCTCTCTGCTGGCCCGTGGGGCCCTTCCTGTCAGCAGTTCCTGTCCCACTGTTGTAGCGTGTCTCCCAGGGCACCCTCCTGCAGGGGTTAGGGACGCTTGGGCACTGAGTAGCCTTGGACCCAGGGCACCCAGAGAACCCTCCCTGAATGAATGAGCACACCAGTGGCCACCGCTGTGCACCCTGGGGGACGTGTTCCAGGTGACAGGGAACCTGGAGAACCTGAAATGAGAGGTGGCCGCCTCTTCTCAAGCGTGGTGCCACCTGATGTGGGTGAACTTGGAGGGCTAGTAAGTTAGAAACGAGAGCAAAGACACTGAGTCACTTTTGATGTGGCCTGCCATTCATCTGTGTGACCACCATGGACCCTCGCCCTAGCCCTCCCCTCCTTTTAATCATCTCATTCCACCCCTTCACTTCTCCCTCGTTGCTCTTTCTTCTGGTAAAGCCTTAGCCATTTAGTAACCGGCGCCTGGCGGTGGGCGGGCGCTCGGCTTGACCTCTGAGGATGGGAGCCCTCTCCAGGGACAAACCCGGCCCCGGAGGAGATCCCCAAGACACTGACTTAGTGCTCAAGACCTGGAGAAGTCTAGCAGATTCAAGTTCTTCTACTATGTCTATCGCCAGAATTTCAAATGTTCTGAAATATCCTCCTTCATACCAAACAGTAAAAGGGAAGGGGAAAAACGAAGGAAATGAAGGCTCCCAGGAGCCCTTACCAGGGGCTCTCCACACCCCTCCCGAGACGGCTCCTGCGGTTGCTTCAGCCTGAGGCCCTCTCTAGCTCGGGCCTCCTGTCTGCACAGGTGGTCTGTCCACGCAGGCACTTGTCTCCCGGTCAGACTGGACCCCGCTCCAGACAGGGTGCAGAGGGCTGGGAGAGGCTTGCTGTCCCTCGGCCGTTCTGTCGGGAGGGCAGCTTGCTGACAAGGCCGAGGTCACAAGTGGGTCCCTGTGAGCCCTCCTGGGGTGTCCTTTCTCAGAGCTGCTCTTGGCCTCCAGCCTAGCCATGTGCCTTCCCTGTGCGTGGACAGCCAGGGGCCCCAGAAGTCCAGGCACGACAGGAGAGGGTTCCGCACAGCCCAGCAGTGGCAGTCTTCTTCACAAAGAAGGACATTAGCTGACCACCTTGACAGCATGGACTTTACCTGCACCCCTCCAGTTGAGGGCTCACTCCTTACGGGGACACCCAAGTCACAGCCAGACCCTAGCTGCCACCGGCCCGGGTGAGCAGGCCTGCTCTAACGTGGCACCCAGGCTCCCACTCCAGGCCCGGCTCCACAGGTCACGGTCACTGGTGAGTTCTGGCGGTGCGGAGGGAGCCCTCCCACGCAGGCGGGAGAACCGTCGTGAGACGCACAGCTGAGCACCCGGTCACCACGGGTCTGCCTCTGCACAGCCAAGCCCTGGGTCACAGGGCTGTCACCCCGCATGGCCACTAACCAGCCTGACAGCCTAACCAGCCTCCATCTGTGACAGCCCGGGGGGCTCTGGAAGCCTGTCACGCCGACTTCACTGCCTGACACCCAGTCAGTCCCTCTCTCTGGTTTTCTCTCTCTTTGTTCCATTTTCCTGTAGATAGGGAGTGTGCCTTCAGCTCGGTCCTACAATACCATTCTTTCAGCCACACCACTTGGACGTCATTCACGTGCCTGGTCTCGGTACGGGATGGCATGAGGAGAGCGCTAGTGTCCCGGGCGGGCAGGGGCAGGTGCTGCCCGGCAGGACGCAGGGCGCAGAGCTGAGGTCAGCACGCGGCTCGTGCCAGGAACAGCTGCTGCTGCGCGTGCGAAGCTCCTGGGCGTCACCAGCTTCAAGGACGAACGTCAGCCAGGACGTGTCGGTCCAGCACCTCTGCTCTGGCAGTCACTTCCTGGTGCTCTGTAGATGGCTTGAAAGGGCCACACAGTGGCATCAGGTAACCCGATGGAGAAGGAATGGTCCCCACCTGTGAGCCAGTGCGGAGGCCAGGACAGGCCGCGCGCGAGAGGGCGCACAGGCTGCACGACTAGGACCACACGAGGCGTCGTGGCCCGCAGGCGCCCGGCTGCTCCGCCTGGTGCGGAGTCTTCCTTCCTCGCGCTCTGAGAAACCCGCGGAGCTGGCGCAGGAAGGGAAGGCTGCTCGGCCACGCAGTTTGCTTCGGGGCCATGAACAGACTCTGGAGAAGGAACTCTCCCCTAAGTCCTCCTTCTTGTTCCCCTGCCTGCCTGCCCTGCCGTCCTCCCGGTCCCCTCTCCTGGATCCCCGTCTCTCTACCCCCACGTGCCCTCTCTGCTGGCCACTCGCCCTCTCACCCTCCCTTCTCTGCTCACTCTGCCCACCGGGGGTCCCGCCAGGCCCGTCCAGGAGGAGCTTTGCTGGAGGACTGTGGGGCTCTGCGAGCGGTGCCACGCGGGACTCACGCGGCCCACTCTGTGTCCTCGGCAGGTACCCTGGCTAAAGCAGAGCAGGAGCCCTCTGCCCTCTTATGCCCGCAGCCAGCCCGGGCTGTGCAACATGTACAAGGTAAGACAGTCGCCGCCCCCGCCAAGGGCCACCTGTGCGCGAAGCGCAGGGTCCCTGCAGGTGGGGCTCTCTCTGTCCCGGGACAGCAAGGCTTCAGGGCTGCAAAGCTAGGGCTGCAGGTCCTGAGGGACACAGCACAGGACAAACCCTGGGGGAGTAGAGCCCTGCCTTCTGCCTTAGAGTCCTTGCTAGGGTCCCTCAGTGGCTCAGGTGACAAGGGCTTGGCTGTCAGCTTGGCATGGAAAAGTCACAGGAACAAGCTGCAGGACCATGGTGTGACCACCAGTGCCACCACAGGCCAGAGGCAGTAGAGACTCTGGCCTCAGACTGTGGCCAGGTGCATGCCTGTCTCCAGGCCTGCTTTGGAAACCAGTGCCTCGCAGACTGTTGGCACTCACTGGACACCAGCCAAGTTCAACTCTGAAGTGACATTTGCCTTTAGGAAGCCCTGGCCCCAGCCGGGCGCGGTGGCACACGCCTGTAATCCCAGCACTTGGGAGGCTGAGGCAGGAGGATCGCGAGTTCAAAGCCAGCCTCAGCAATGGCGAGGCACTTAGCAACTCAGTGAGACCCTCTCTATGGCCCGTAGTCAACCACAATCTTAGCCATCTTCCCAAACAGGGCTCCTACACCTGTCTCTAATAAAATACAAAAAAGGGCTGGGGATGTGGCCCAGTGGTTGAGTGCCCCTGAGGTCATTCCCCGGTACCAAAAAAATAAATAAATAAAAGAGAGAGAGAGAGAGAGAGAGAGAGAGAGAGGAAGCCCTGTCCCCAGGGCTGGGCCCTGACCGAGCACAGCCAAGCCTACCTAGGATGGAGGGACCCCTAAGACGGGCCCTCGTGCCCTGTGTGCATGCCTCCATCCCTCGGAGCAAGCAGCGCCCTGGGTGACGTCCAGGTAGGTGGGGAAGGGGAGGAGGGCGGCCTGCAGCCTGCACCTGTCAGCCGGGCCTGCTGCTCACGCACGGCCTGGGTCACCGCGTGGATGCTGCCGGGGCTCCGCTCTCAGGTGAAGTCACTGCCTGTGCCTCGGTGCTGGGAAGGTGTGGGAGGCCGTGTGTGCACTGAGGGCCTGAACTAGGGCGTCCTCCTGCTACTTCACGGGGGCCAGCGTGCGGGGCTGAGGGCCTCTAGGAGCCGCGGGGCGCAGGCACCCTCCCTGCAGAGGTGTCGAGGTGCGCGCGGGAAGGAAGGGGTGCCTTGCTTCTCAGTGACCTGAGCCCCAGCAAAAGAGCAGCCAGCCATAGCTGGGGGCCGTGGAGCCCGGGGACAGAAGCCTTCGTGCTGAGACAGGGAGGGCTGCAGGCCAGGGCTGGGCGGGGACGGGTGTGTGCAGCTGCTGGGCCAGCGGACGCTTATCATGGGGGACAGTCTCCCTCCCGGAGAGAGGCAGGTCTGTGAGGAACCACGGGCCTGCTTGCTGCTGGCCTCCAGGGTGGCCAGTCCAGGGCCAAGGCCAAGAGGTGCAGAGCAAAGCCCACGCCCCATGGCCAGGGCCTCGGTGGGAGCAGAGGGCCTCTGATGGCCTCCTGATGCCCGTGGGCTCGTGGGCTCTGCTCCCCGGAAGGAGTCCCCATCTGGCCTCGGGAAGGGGAAGCACTCCACGCAGGTCCCAGTGGTGTGGCAGGGTGGTGTCCACGTCAGCTTCTCCTTGACTGGCGCCCAGCTGTGTAGCTGCCCGGTTCTCCAGGACTCGGTGACTCGTTCCTAAGAACCAGCACCACTTCCCAGGGCTTCCTGGGGTCCTCGGTCCCTCCAGGCCTGCGGGCTCCTGGCTTCCGTGCTGGTGAGAAAAGCTTTTAAAGTTTTGCAACAAGTGTGTGTGGCACATCCAAGGGGGCCAGGGTGGGCACGGCACCGGGGCTGGAGGCCGAGAGGCCGCTGAGACACCTGGTCAGCCTGACCACCCCTCCCCGCCCATGCCCCTGCACTTGAGACACGCGGCCTCAGAAAGCAGGCCCCATGCACAGAGACGGAGAGGCCAGGAGTCCCCAGACAGCAGTGCCGAGCACGGCAAGGAACGTCCAGCAGAATGCATGACTTGTCTCCCCTAAAGTGTGACCGAGAAGAGGGCGAGCGGCCCCACATGCTCACACATGGGCTTTAGCCTGCTCAAGCGCCATCGCTGCTCTCCACGGCACCCCGTGGCTGCAGAGAGCTGGCCCGTGGACAGGCCTCGGGGCTCGGTTCAAGGCTCTCTCTAGCTTCTGCCCATCTGTCAACCCCCATTCCAGCCAATCAGGGTTTGGTGTGGCTTCCCTGAACAGACCCTAGGATCATATTAGAACACGTGAAGAAGTATTAGGCCAGGCATGGTGACGCACACCTGTAGTCCCAGTTACTGAGGAGGCTGAGGTAGGAGGATCTAAATTTCCAGACCAGCCTGGGCAACTTACCAAGACCTTGTCTCAAAATAAAATTTAAAAGACTGTGGGCATAGCTCAGTGGTGGAGCACTTACCCAGCATGTGCAAGACCCTGGGCTTCGTCCCCAGTACAGGGGGAAAGCAGATTAGAAAGCCCAGTGTGGTGTTTACATGTCTGCTACGTGAAGGGAAGCGGGAGTCCAAGTTGAACCCAAGGCGAGGCCGCGGCAGGAGATTCACCATGCAGGACTCTCCTGATGGACAGAGGACCCTCCTAGGGCCTGTGCCAAGGACGCCCACCCTCTCCAGCGCATCGAGGAAGGTTCCAGAGATGCCCAATGGAGCCGTCCCAGCAGGAAGTACATGGAGGCCTGTCCAAGAATGCTGGGACCCCGGCAGTCGTGATCTGAGTGCTGTCACTGGACCCCGGCAGTCGTGATCTGAGTGCTGTCACTGGACCCCAGGCAGTCGTGATCTGAGTGCTGTTACTGGGACCCCCACGCAGTCGTGATCTGCAGTGCTATCACATGGGGCAAAGAATAAGCCTGGCTTTCCTCTCTCAGGAAGAGCTTTTGATGGTTTTGAAGGTCTTCTACAGCACTAAGGGATTTCAAGAAAGCGTTGCCACCTGAGAGTGCATCTAGCAGCATCGCCGGCAGGGAAAGGAGTGCACTAAACGGTTTTAAGACACCCGTTATCCCAGGGCCTACCACAGAGGATGTGGGCCTGTGCAGCACGTGGAGCTGCTGGGGGAAGCCACAGGCTGGACGGTGACTCACAGCCACCAAGAGGAACTGAAAGCGTCCCTCCCCCACCGGTCAGAGGGCACTGAGCAGCCACACCCCGCAGATGGCCCAGCAGCCCACTTCCTCCCCTGTCCTCTCCAGACAGATGGCAGGCAGGCAGCACTTAGCAGACCCATCTAACACTCTGCAAAAATCCAGGAGAGTAAGAAAGTCCCCACCCCTTGTGAGGTCGGAGAAGATGTGGAAAGGAGAGGGTGGGCTCCGATGCCAATCGCACCAGGCTCCCCGCTGGGGTCTTGGATTTCAGGACACCCAGAGTTTTCCTTAGGACTAGACTCATGCCCGGCCAGCACCAAGACCAACCCCAGTACCTGCTTCCCAACGGTTCTGGAAGGAAGCAGGGACAAAGCCTCGGAAACCTCTCCACAAGAGCTGGACCAGGTAGCCTCGCCTTCGCCCCGGCAGCCCCGAGTTCAGGAGACGGGTGTCTGGGAGCCTCGCCTGCAGAGGAGGGCAGGGACCCCTGGCCGGCAGCAGCCTCCGTGCGTTTCCTGAGCAGAGGAGAAGACGCTGCCTCTCCCGCCCCCACGTCTCTGCTCTGCGTCCAGGGTGTGACCGCCACCAAAGGTGCCCATGAAGCTCCTCAGCAAAACGACCCTTGGGAGCAAGCTGCTGTCCAGAACTCGGGGAATCTCAGCCCGTCGTGATGCCTGCACCAACCCCACAGAGCTCCCCGTCCCCAGGGGCCCTTTGTCTGCCCTTGCTGGTCCTCTGCTAGAGGAGACGCTGGCCAGGACAGGAGAGCCGGAAAACAGATGTCAAAGCCCGTCGCTCTGTGGTGAGGAGGACGCAGGCCTGGCTGCGCATGCTGACTCTGTGGGAGCACAGGGTGCAGATGGGGACTCACGTCTTTGTCCTGGGCAAGAAACCCACCACCACACAGTCACCAGGCCACGGAAACTGCCACCTAAGGAAAAGGCTGGTCCGACCTCCAGTGATAAAGGAAAGCTGGTTGTTCGAGTACACGGCTTCCCGGAGAGCCGCAGCCACAGCTCTGACTGACTGACCTAAGACTCGGCCACAGGCACTCTCTCCCGCAAAGGGCAAAAACCCAAGGAAGGCCGCACGTCTGGCTCGGGGAGAGCATTCTCTCCAGATCGAGAACTTAAAAATAGATCCAACACTCTCTCCTGAGATGCACCAGAAGCTGTGACCAGGGGTGTAATAGCTTCCGGAAAATGTGCCTAAACAAAACCAGACCTGTGACCGATAAGCCCGGGAGTCGTTGGGACGGCCGGGTGTCGTGACTGCTGGGAACGTGGACAGGAAGAAAGGCGGAAAGACAGCCTCACACACCGAGGTTGGACGTGTCCTCCACCCCAGTCAGGAACTTGCTGGAGGCTGGCCGCCCAGCTGCTTGCTCCAGGGGGCCATGGGAGCGTGACAAGGGCCTGGCCCTGACCTCCCAGTGGCTGGGGCAGGTGGGCTGCTGCCATGCCTGCTGGCCCCTCCCCAGCAAGAAGGCCTTTAGAGGGACCTTTCTGGAAGCCTTCCAGGACAGGAAGGATTTTGTAAGTCACACAAATGTGAGGCACGCGGAAGGGCAGACCTCCCTGCGGCAGAGGAACCCACTCAAGGCTCTCAAAGACGGAGAACGTTGTGTGGGAGCATATTTGGTTTCATTTTCGCCTTCACAAGAAAAATGATGATATTGATTGCAAGTCCCACGGCCTGTGAACTCACCACGCTGCTCAGAAGGACTCTGGCGCCGGCACCTCCCGTGGTCCCAAACAGCGGCACAGATCAGCGGCTGAGCGCCGCGGCCAGCTTCTTTAGAGCGCAGGAGAGTCCAGGGTTTCTCCAGAGGGCAAGAAGGCCAAGCGCGAACTCACGACGGACGCCTGCTCTCTCAGCGCAGCGAGGAAAGACACCGCAGGGTGGAGGGTGTCGCCATGGCCCCTGGTGGATAGAGATGTCCAGCCACAAGTTAAAGGAGCAAGCACCAGGGACACGCTGGCTGGCTGGCGGACTGCCCACCATGCGGACAAGACAAAATGACCCACCCAGTGCAACCTGCTGGGGTCAAGGCGCCACTTTTCCTTTGCAGTGGGAAATGACAAGTTCCTTGTTTTAATCAATTAAAATGACCATAAAATTGAAAAATCTTGTCTCTTAATTAGGCCTGTGTGTGTTGACCAAATGCTCAGTGTTCAGCAAATTGAGTAGGAGCTGGTTTTCTAGTGTTGGGTGTCCTGTGGCCTCAGAGTCCTCCGGTGCCCGACGCTGACCACCTGGTGGACTCCTGCAGTAGAGGCCAACCTCTCTTTCTCAGATGTAAGCACGTTGTTGTTTCTGGCTCGTGGCTTCCTAGTGCAAGGTAAGTCTGCAAGCTTTTGAAACAAATCACGTTCACGATTCTTAGCCCTCCCTACCTCTCTCACCTTTCCCTTCTGTCGTAACAGCCGGGGGGTCTCTTCATCTGGGCTGGGTTCCAGCTTGTGCCGTGGGCCTGTGGTCCCACCTCTTGCGGTCCACAAGAACAGTGCAGTGGCATGGCGCCCGCGACTGAGGTCAGGAGACGGGCAGCAGATCCCTGCACACCTGCATCTCGGTCTCCCCGTCTGTGCTGTAAGTGCTGCCCAAGGGCAGGGCTGAGCCACAGCTCGGGTTGCAGCACCAGGTGAGGGAGGCGAGGCTTGGGCCTGTGAGTAAAAGCCAGGGGACCCCTTCCTTCACTCCTTCTCCACAGTGAGGCTCCCTGCAGGCACCAGGAGGAAGGTGCAGCCCAAGATCGTGGCCCGCTTGCCTGGACTTACCCGAGAGAACGCTAGTGAGACGCTGCCACAGCTTTTATCTAGTCACGGACTCTGCAGGTGACTCTCAGGGCATCGTGAGAGACGTTCCTCCATGTGCCATTCGTTCTAAGATGGCAGCATGGACCTCTGACACTGAGGACTGGGTGCTTCTGAGGTGGACACTCCAGCGCCTCACAGGGGCCGGCGGAAAGCCGGAGTGAGGGACCCAGCGTAGGTGGCCTCCATGAGAACCCCGCATCAGGCTCACAGGGTCCTCGGGCTGCAGACGCAGGGCGACCCGGAGCCCTGTTCCCCACGGGCGGGGAGGACAGAGCCCTCGTGGCACTCAGACACCTGAAGGACCAGCCCCCGACTGCTCCCGCACAAGAGCACCTACTGCGCGTGCAGGAAAATAAAAATTAAAAAAAAAAAAACGGGCTTCCTGATCAGAATGGAGGCCAGAGCCTCTTCAGGGACATGACACATGTCCTGGCATGTGGCCAGTCATCAGGGACCATCCCCAGGGCGAGGAGGAGCTGAGCGAGCACAGGAGTCGGCACCAAGACGGGCTTGCTGTTGACGGCCCGGAGCCACGTGCAGCACCAGCCATGGCGGGAGCCCCGTCTGCTGGCGGCAGGCGCTCAGCTGCGGCGTCCATGCTGTGTGTCTGAGGATTCCCACTCGTCCAGAAGACCACAGCAAGCAAACCAGAGCCTGAGGGTGAGCGGCCAGTGCAGCTGGGCTGGCAGGGGCTCCCTGGAGGCACAGTGCCTCTCCTGCCCAGAGGAGCAAGTGGGGCATGGGCAGGAATCAGGTGCAGGCCCCTGCACTGCTGCAGCTCCAGTATTGATGTCCCAGGGTTGCTTCAGGAGAGAGAAACTCAGCCACGGCAGACAGTGAGAGCTAGAAGCCTTTTCCTCTCCTAACCATAGAACCCCGGGCACCAGTTAATTTTTCCTTCTGAGGGGAGTGACTCCATCAGTTTGTCTTCTTCACCAAGCCCCAGAGGCCAATGGTGCCCACGTCTCTGCCCTGCATTCATGAAGCAGGCTCTAGATTCCAAGGAGCCAGTGGATACCCAGTCTGACCACCCCAGATGCCCCGCACCTACGCTTATCGTCTGATGTGACTTGAAAACAAGAACTCCGAGCTCTCCGGCCTTCAAGCAGATTGGAAAGCTGTGAAAATCCTTTCCTGCCTTTGGAGAACCTGCAACCCCATCTAAGAGCGCCCCCTGCTGGTGAGCGGCGTTGTCACAGGTTGAGGGAGAAGAATCTTATCAAAAGAAACAGGCCAGGGGAGAAAGCGTTTATTCCAAAGATACATGAAATGGTCGGGCCGTGGCTCCCTCCCATAGTTTCTCAAGCACTTGATGTGTTATTTTATTTACCATTAAGAATTTGGGTTTTTTGTTTTTGTTTTTGCTGTTTTGTCGACCATTATGCAAACCTCTGGATATGGGAAGATGTCCCTGAGACAGTATTGAGTAAAAAAGAAAACCCAGGTCAACAAAATGGCACGCACATCGCGATCACTTTCGAAGCCACTTGAAAATCTGTGTTTGTGCATAAAGCCAGGCCTAAAAATTAGGTCATCAGAGTGTCAACCCATGTCTCTCAAGTGCTGCTATTTCCACAGATTCAACTTGATTTGGCACCTTTATAGGAGCATGTGTTATCTTTCTAAACTGGAGAAAACACTTTTTAACATTAGACCGTTTTCCTGACCTTCATGTATCCTGATTCTCAGCTCCAGTGCTGACCCTGCCAGTCTCGTCCTGGAGGAGGTGGGCACGCGTGGCTCTCCAGCCTGCTGGCTGAGCGTTGCTGGTGGCCTGGCCCTGCGGCCCTTTCTTGTCTATGTGAACCCATCTTCTCATGCCCCTGTGCAGGTCACCTGACAGACAGTGGCTTGGACCAGCGTAGGTGGACTCCACCCAGCAAGTGACAGCGAGGCCAGCAAGTTTGGCTTCTTGTTTAGCCTGGAGAATGTAATTAAAAGCTCTCCACCAGAGAACTACTTTTCCTGAAGGACACTGACCTCCTCCCGGTGACCTACCCACCCCAGTGTCCTGGGCACAGGCTCCGACTGACTCCTAGATAGCAGGGGGAGAAGCCAAGGAGGAGGCTGGCACGTGCTGCCCGCACAAGCCTGCTCCAGGGCGTGATGCCGAGCCAGGAAAGCCCGCCACAGAGCTGCTGGGGTCCACTCGCACGAGGGCCCGGGCGGTGCTCACAGAGGGAAGTGGGCCGCGTGCAGTTCCTGGAGAAGGGGGCTGTGCTTGTGGGGCAGCACAGCGGGCAGCCGAGGAAGCGCTGGAAGTTCCTGGAGAAGGGGCTGTGCTTGGGGGGCAGCACAGCGGGCAGCCGAGGAAGCGCGTGCAGTTCCTGGAGAAGGGCTGTGCTTGGGGGGCAGCACAGCGGGCAGCCGAGGAAGCGCGTGCAGTTCCTGGAGAAGGGGCTGTGCTTGGGGGGCAGCACAGCGGGCAGCCGAGGAAGCGCTGGAGGTGCCACAGTCGTTCACGGGGCCACGGTGCTCGGAGCCGCCCAGCAGCACACGACAGGGCTGCTGGGGAGGGCTAAGATTGGCGCAGGCACAGCCTCCCGCCACGGCCAGGGCTGCTGGGGAGGGCTAAGATTGGCGCAGGCACAGCCTCCCGCCACGGCCAGGGCTGCTGGGGAGGGCTAAGATTGGCGCAGGCACAGCCTCCCGCCACGGCCCCACGCCAGCCCACTGCCACGGCCACCCCGGCCTGCTTCTCGGCTCTTCCTGTGCTCAACACAAAGGCTGGCACAGCGGAGACAGGACGAAGGTCGGGGGCAGGAGGCGCAGCAGGAGACGCCAGAGACAACGTCCTGGAGCGTCATCGTCCCCAGCTGCCCCTGCAGGGTGGCCTCCCCGTGAGTTCTAGAGCCGAGGAGCCTCCCGGCAAGAGCGCGGGCCTGAGCCTCGGCACTTGACAGGAAGTGGGGGAAGTGGAGGCCCCGTGCAGCCCCGGCCCCCGGGCCAGACCCCTCCTGCTCGGGGGCTGCAGGACACGAGGGCTCTGTGGTGCTGTCCTCTGTCCACGTCCTACTCGCTGAGCTCCACCAAGCGAGTCAAACTGCCAAACCCTCCAGGGGCCGCCAGGAAGTGCTTCCTTTCTTCTCTGAAAGATGAACATCCAGCCACTGAGGCGAAGTGTCATCGCAAGGGACAGGCCCTCGCAGACAGGCGACGCAGCTGACAGGGCCCAGTGGGTCACAGGGCAGCAAACTGGAGCTGGGCGGTCCCAAGCAAGGGCAGCAGTGCAGGAGGACTCAGGCGGAGGCGGGCGCAGGCAGGCAGACACCAGCCTCCTGGCAGGGGACCCAGGGGGGCCACACAGTGGTGTGACGCTTTCATGCCTGCCACTTTGAGGTACGTGATAGTCCGTGACAAAGGGCCTAATTTTATCTTATTTTATAAACTAACACAGAGTAAAATGGACTTGTTTCATGTTCAGTTCTATAGATTCTAGCAATTGTGGAAATTTGGGTACCTGTCACCACCATAAGGGTACGTCGTCACCCCTACCTTTCCTTCGTAGTCAGACCACACCCTCCTCCCATGCCCTAAGCCCTGCCAAGCCGGTCTGGTCTCCCTCGCTAGAGTTGCTATAGTTCAGCCTTTGCAAGAATGTCACAGCATGGGATTCTGTGGTATGAAACCCCTTTAGAGTGACGTCTCTCACGCCACGTCACCTGGAGAGGCCGCTGATCCCCGCGTGCGCCAGATTCTGTTCCCCCTTTCACTGTTGAGCGACGTTCTCTTGCATGGGCAAGCCGTAGTGCACTCACCCTCAGCCACCCAAGAGCATTTGGGTTGCTTGTGGTTTTTAGTGATCGTGAGCTGAACTGCTGTGAACATTCGTGCCCAGGTTTCTGTGAGAACATAAGCTTTTATTTAAGATACCAATGATTTTTCCTTCAAAATGTTGGTGACCAACATAGTCATGATAAAAATATTTCCAAAAGATGCCTCATCTGTCTTTTATCAATCCGAGCAGGGAGTGGAACTGCAGGCCGTATGGAAGCACAGGGGTGACTTTGTGAGAAACTGCCAGATTGTCTTTCAGAGTGCTTTGCCGCGGTCCGCATCCCCATGGTGACGCATGCCAGCCCCCGGTGCCACGCCCTGGCCACTTGGCTTCACCAGCACCATTCCCGCCCGCCTTCCCACAGGCCTGTGGCCATGCCACATCACGGTTGGGTTTCCTCTTCCTGATACCCCATGGCATCTGTTGTCGTGTGCTGACTTGACTTAGGAACCCTCTTTGGTGAAGCGTCTATTCAAGTGCTTTGTCTATTTTTTAGCCAAATTGTTTGTTTTCTTCCCGTTGAGTTTTGAGGGGTTTCACATATTTTGGACGCAGGCCCTCTGTGTCCCGCGTGGTGCGCAGTGCTTCCTTCCAGTCTGTAGGGTGTCTTCCCTCCTCTGGACCCTGTGTCTTGCAGGAAACACAGTTTGAGGCTTTGATAAAGCCCAAATTATCCCCTCTAGCCTTTACAGATCAGCTTTGGTGTCAGGTCTGACTTCTTGCCCACCCCCAGATCATGACTGTTTTCTTTCCTTTTAAAATTTTGGAGTTTGACATTGTAAATAGAGATTTAGGATCCACTTGTAAATTAACTTGTATAGAAGGTGTGAACTTGGATTAAGGGGTTCTTTGGTTTTGTTTTGGTTTTGGGGGTTTTGCATATGGATGTTTAATTATTCCGATGTCATTTGTTGAAAAGACTGTTCTTTCTTCTTGAATTAAATTGTGTTTGAATGCTTGTCAAAACTCCACTGGGTGCGTCTGTGAGGGTACACCTCTGTGCCTCTCCCTACTTCAGGACCGCTCTGCCTCGACTACTGTCACTAAGTAGTAAATCTTAAATCACGTGGCTCTCTAACTTTTTCTTCTTTTTCACATTTGTTTGGCCATTTTGACTCCTTCGCATTTCCACGTAGTTTTAGAATCAGTTTGTCTATCATCAAAATCCTGCTGGTAATTGCAATGTGTGTGTGTGTGTGTGTGTGTGTGTGTGATATATATATATATATATATATGTATATATATGTATGTATATGTGTATATATATGTATATGTAGGTATATATGTACACACACACACACACACACACACACACACACACACATATGCCCTTTGGGGGATAGTTGACTTCTTTATCATGTTGAATCTTCTATCCATTAACACAGTACATTTCTCCAATTAAGTCTTCTTTGACTTCTAGCTTCTATCATAAAGATGAAGCACACCTTTTGTTAGCCTTTTACCTAATATTTTGTTTCTTCTCCATTATTTTATGCAGTGCTCTTTATAAAAATTCTGCTTAACTCTTTCATTGCTAGTATATAAAACTATGATTTTCTAAATGTCTTTTTAATGAAAAGGCCACCACCACTGTAGTGTAACAATACAATTATAGCTACATGACTACCCTCAAATTATCTGTGCAACTGACAATCTAGACCCAAAGCCTAAGTCAAAATAATTCAGTCACTCTTCAATGCATATATAACCGAAGTCTGTGTGATTCCTAACACAGAGATTCACTGTCCACGTCCAGCTTTGAGTCAGAGGTGGCCTAGACAGTCCACACGTTGGCTAGATAGTCGTTGCTCATTGCATACTTGGTTGGGAGCTGAGGGCTCTCGGTTTTCCCATTTCCTTTTTCATGAACAGTTCTAATGCCAGATTTCACATTTCTGAGAGCTAACCCTAACCCTACCAACTTCAGAGCTCCTTAAAATATTTAAATTGTTTCCCCCCCCCAAAGTTTGGTGACATATTCATTATAAATATAATTCACAAAAAGTTTAACTGTTATCTATTCAAAGTGGGGGTGTGCATGTATGGCACTGTCTACATCTTCTTCATCAAATGTCTCACAACACGAACAAGCCTTGACAAGATCAGAGCTGCCCAGGGTGACGGAGCCTCCGCGCCGGCTCAAGGCATGCTGCCATTCTCGTCACAAGGTGAGGGATCGCTGGTGGACGCCAGCTCCGATGCTCAGCTGGCAGACGTGGTGTTCGACTCCAGGGCAGGGTCAGCCTGAGCTGGTTCAGGGCTGTGTTGATGACTACTGCAGGCCCCAGGACAGGGCCTAAGCGGCACCTTCACCTGATGGACAGACTAGCCGCGCAAGGCGCTCCTCTTAGGCAACAACTCCAACGGTGTCCTGGCCCCGTAGTTCTGACTCTTCATTCTGCACCCCGTCCCATGGGGAAGCATGTGCAGTGCTGGTTATGGGCTGGCCTCGGCTGGTCAGCAAGCCCAGCACTGGTAGGAGACAGACAACCCGCGAGAACCAGAGGGCAAGTTCCTGGACTAAGGGCCAGGGTGGCGCCGTCAGGTTCAAAGGCCCACCGCATCTGCCTGAGGAGGGCGAGCAAGTCCCTCCAGGCCGAAGCCAGCTGGCAAACGGCTGGCGATGGCCGGGCCCAGGCAGAGGTGAGCCTGCGTATGGAGCGGAGCCCAGCTGGCGTGAGCCCCTCTGCTGAGGAAGGCTGAAGGCCCAGCCGGAAGCAAGGGCGCTCGTGAGCCGGAAGCGCAAGGAAGGGAAGCAGACAGGAGGTCGACGCACAGCTTCAACCACCACGGGATCCGCGAAGGGCACGGGATCCTCCTCCCCCGCTGAGGGATTCCCAGACTCTGGGCAGGCCTGCCCCCTCCCGCCGCACCTGCAGAGCACGGCTCGCACCCGCCCTGGGAGTGGGCCAGGAGCGAGGGGCCAACGCACGCGTCGAGACGGCAGGAGTGCCCCATTCCTGGTGTGCTCACGGCCTCGGGAGTGGGCAGGCCTTCACAGGCACCTGGGCAGCGCCCCGCGACTCTGGAGCAGAGGAGTCCGTGGGCAGTCCTGTGCCGAGCCGGGCAGAGGGCCGCCCCAAGGCCCAGCAGGGGTGCGTGTGCTCTGGGCCTTGGGGGGAACCAGGCCAAGGGCCCCTCCTCCAGGGCACACTTGTCCATGTGAACAGAGAGAGGGCAGGTGCTGGGCGTCGTCCTGGTGGGTGGTGGTGCAGGTGAGGAGGGGGAAGAGCCTTTCATAAGCCCTGGGGGATAGACCCACTCTGGGCAGGCCACTGGGCCTGTGTGACGGGAAGGGACCTGGGCTTAGGCATGGTCCAGAAACCTTGCTGCCCACAGTGGGAAGCATGGCCGGAGGGGAGACTCAGGAAGGAGTCAGCGAGGAGGCAGCGACTAGAGGCTGGGCCTGTGGAGGATTCTGGGCTCCACCTGGAGGAGCAGGTAGGATAAAAGCAAGGAGTGTGTTGAGGAAAGCTGTCAGCGGAGAGGATGGGCAGTAGACCAGAAGTGTCAAGGCACAGGAGGCATCAAGCCTGAGGGTCTGAAGGACGAGGACTCACGTCTGGGAGTGCCACAGATATCACCAAGTGCACACCTGGGAAATGCGGCACACTTGGCCGATGGCCCTTGTCCCTCTGAAGACAGTTGTCACCTGTTGAGCCAAGCCTGGAAGATGAGCTGTGGTAAGCTCTGGAGACGCACCTTTAGACATTTTGGTGGCAGAACTGTCTTTGCAGGCAGGGTCCTCCCCGTCTCCATGCCCTGAGGAACCAGGCCTGGGGTGCACCTCCCATGAGGTCACAGCCCACTGACTGGCGTTGGCAGAATTCTCTGCTGTCTGTGGGCTGCGGGGGGGACCTGACCAGAGCCCCTGTGGTCTCCGGGGCGTCCCTGCGTAACTCCTGCCCGACAGCTGCAGGCTTCTCCCAGGCACTATGATGGCGTCCACGTGAGTTCTGGGGTGACTGTGAAAGATGGAGGGAGAAATCAAACCCGAGTTTGCGCTCTACTCCTGTCCCTTGAGTCCTTCCTCTGGCTTTCTGAGAACCGTCTCTTGTGAAGGCTCTGCACGTGAGCTGCTTTGCCGTGGGAACCTGCCAGGTGTGGCCGTGGCCCTGTGGTCACCCTTGGCATGACGTGTGTGCACTATGTGGGCTGATGGAGAGCCAGGGGGAGGTGTGAGGCCTGCAGTGGCAGTGCCCTGGGGCCGTGCACGGTATGAATGGCGCCTGGGGCCTCCTGGGCAGCGTGGACCTCTGCTTCTACTCCCTGAGCCCCGCCGGCGCTCACACCTGCCGCTGGTGCCCCCACTTCCTTCTCAGTCACGGTGTGGAAGCGTCTCCCCACATCGGGCAGACCCGGTACCGTGCTGCAGGAGACATTCTGACAAGCAGAGGCCGGCCCACGCTGCCGATGGCCTCGAAGCTGCCCGGGTTGGCCTTTGGCTATACATGGTGCTCTGTGCACTGTCCCTGAGCTTTTCCTTTGTCCAGACCTGACGCCTGGAGGTGGTTAGCACTTTCACCTGCCCCTGTCCTAGATGGACTTGCCCTTGATTACTGTCACTTCTGCTCGGTCAGTTCCTGGCTTCAGGAGAACCAGCCAGTGACACAAACATCTACCCAGAAAGTAGCTGTTGCAGGGCCAAGTGCCCTGCCCTGACCTCCAGACCCGCGGGGGGGGGGGGGGGGGCTTCCTATCACAAGGTCCTTAGTGATAAGAAAAAGAAGATCGGGCCGGGCGCGGTGGCGCACGCCTGTAATCCCAGCACCTGGGAGGCTGAGGCAGGAGGATCGCGAGTTCAAAGCCAGCCTCAGCAATGGCGAGGCACTTAGCAACTCAGTGAGACCCTGTCTCCAAATAAAATACAAAAAAGGGCTGGGGATGTGGCCCAGTGGTCGAGTGCCCCTGGGTTCAATCCCTGGTACCACACACACACACACACAAAAAAAAAAAAAAAAAAAAAAAGAAAGAAAGAAAAAGAAAAAAGAAAAAGAATAAGAAGATCTCCCTCCACAAAGGAGCAAATGCCCCTGCCCGGGGACCAGACGCAGGCCGCCGTCTGAGCCACGCCCCTCTCTTTCAGGACTCCCACGCACCAAGGACTGCCCACTACGGCTCCCTGCCTCAGAAGTCGCAGCATGGCCGGCCCCAAGACCAGAACCCTGTAGTCCAGTTCTTCAAGAACATCGTAAGTGATGGTGCAGGGGGACATGGAGATTGTAGGGGGTCTCGAGGCTGGGGGTCCACCCTCACTGGTGTGCAGCCTCCCTGGTGCGCTGGCCTCAGACACTCAGCCCTCAGCGGGGACATGCCACAGGAGCCTGAGTTCCAAACAACTCGTCTAGACCACACCTGCCCTCACAGAACTGCGTCTGCCAGAGAACCGGCTTCTCTTGAGACCCAGCTCTGCAGAACCACTCGGCAGGACAAGGATCAGTGGCTACCTGGTCAGGGAGAGAGGCAGGAAGAGCGGCCCAGGTGTCTGCTGCAGATGGCACTGCGAGGCAGGCAGGGGACAGACATTGTCCAAGCCATAGAGTGGGACTCCAGCTCAGCTGGCGCTCTCCGGGTGACAGTAATGACGGCCAACCCTGGCTCCTCGGTGTGACCAGCACACAGTGTTGTGGCAGACCTGCCCAGAGCGTGTGGTGACTCTCCACAATTTTTCCACACATCTAAAGCTGCTCAACAAAAGGAAGTTTATTAAAAAACAAGAACAGCTGGGCATAGTGGTGCACACCTGTAATCCCATGGTCTGGAAGGCCAAGGCAGGAGGATTGCAAGTTCAAGACCAGCCTCAGCAACTTAGGCCCTGTCTCAGAATCTAAAAAATAATAATAATAAAAAGGACTAGGGATGATAAAATAAAATTAAAAATTATGATATGATATAAGAAATAAAAATAAAAAGAGCTCAGTGGCTAAGTGTCCCTGGGTTCAATTCCCAGTACCAAAAACTTAAAAATAAAAATAAAACCGAGGACAGCGTGGTGCCCTCTGATGGTGAGCACCTGGCGCAGCGGACGTGGCAAGGTGAGGCTCTGAGCGACTTCAGGAGCCCCCGCCAGGGCCTTTCCTGCAAGGCCCGGCTGTCACCAGGTGCTCTGCCTCAGCCTCCCGCACCTGAGGGTGGCTGGTGAGCGTCACAGGCACCAAGAAGAGCCTGCTCCAGCGGGAGGCCCTCGGTGCGTGTCCCGCCCTCCCTGCCGTCCCCAGAGCCTGGCGCTCTGCACAGCCTGGAGCCTTGTAGTCCTCATTCAGCTGGGCAGAAATGGGCATGGGGTAGAAGGCGCTGGCTTCTGACCCAGCGGGTGGGAGCCACATTGTGCAAACGCGGGCTAGTTGACCCTCGGGGAGAGAGGGGCTGGGGGCGGGGCGGCTCCCCACAGTCCGGCCTCCTCTGTGTGTCTTCCAGGTGACACCACGCACGCCACCTCCATCGCAAGGAAAGGTAAGACCTGGAACGTTCCGATCGGTCCTCCCTCGTGCACAGGGCTTCTCTGAACCTCCAGCCCGCACCACAAGCAGAGTGGGAATGGGGCCCCTCAAGGCCACCCCAAAGCTTTGGCCACGTGGCTCCCTCCAGGGCCCTGGCAGATCAGGGCGTGTGCCTCCTGCGACCACGCAGATAAGCCCGGCAGATGCCGCACCCTGCCCGAGCAGGAACCCACAACCCTGGGCTGGGACGGAGCTCCAGGGGGCCCTGCCCGTCCCTGGGTCTGGAGCCGGCTGGACCCCATCCAGCACCCCGGGGCTCTGCCGTTCTGACTACGATGCTTGTGTATCAGAATCCTTCCCACGATTGCCATGTCACTGTTTCCTTCTCTTCCTCACACAGGGCAAAGGACTGTCCCTCAGCAGATTTAGCTGGGTAGGTGACACGCATCTCCTGCAGCTTCTGCCTCCTGGTCTGCAAGCCCCAGCATTTGTGTCCGTTCTCTTTCAGTTGCTTAACAGTCCTGCCTTTTCTTCCTGCGCAGACCGATTTGCACACGGCAGTTAACCGCAGCTAACGGGTGGCTTTCTCCTGGGGCTGGGGGTGAGGCGTGGTCTTCCCTTCCAGCCTTGAGACCCTGCTGCTCTGGCGGGACCCAGGCCCTGGAAGGCCAGGTGCCCCTCCTCCTGAAGCCCCCCAGCCCAGCCGCCTGGGCTCCCCCAGGCAGCACCCTGCTGCAGAGAATTCCCAGTTTCCTTCCAAAACAACTGAGGGGGAAACACGTCTCAGCAGGTCAAATGGGGAACCGTGGGGGACGTTTAATCCCAAATGTTGAAAAATTGTTAAGGAATGATGCAGCTGAGAAAAACTACATGATGCTGAGCTGGGTTACGTAATTTATAATAACCCATTAACCCATGAGATTTTGTGTGTGTGTGTTTCAGTAATGACTAAAACTTATATATTAAGCCATCCAGGAAAACCTCCTTAGGAATTTTAGGCCTTTTAATACCAAGAGCAAAGTTTCCATGAAGATTTAAAATCATTCATTGGTTCAGTTTCCAGGAAGTACTAAACTTAGTGTCTGAGACTACTTAAAATTCCTGCCAGTCTACCTTAACCAATCTCTTTGACTTCAGTTACTACCAAACATGAGACCCAGTTGGCTCTTACTTCAAAAAATTATAATTTTCATAATAAAGTGAAGGAGCACCCTCCAACCTGTTGGCAGGGGAGCACGTCTGTCTGGGGAACCAAAGGAGCCCCTTATGGTACAGAGCCACCTGCACGCTCAATCACTAAGCATCACATAAATGAGTTCTTAGGCCACACCAAGGAAGAAGAACAGGAAGAAAGAACAAAAGCAGCCCACGGCGGAGGCAGGATGGGTCGTGAGAGAAAGAAGCAGGTTCCTGAAGCGCTGGGCACTCCTGCCCTCCTCACACTGAAGGCTGAGCGAGACCTGCCGGAACCTGCGCACGAGACCTCTGGGCCTGCCTCTCGGCTCCTAATGAGTTTGCCAAACAGGTGCCGCTCACGTGGGAGGTGTCCGTGGAGCAGCTCGCAGCGATTGATCTTGATTCTCTGTGCCAGCAGGAGACGAAGGCGATGTTCAAGAATGAAATCCTCTAATCCTGACCTAGAAATCTGGTGTCCGCTACTGCCTCACCTGCCTCTTACCTTTCTAGGTGTGGACTGTCTGGTGCTAGGCACAGCGTCGCTGGCGGGCCGCGCGGGTGGGAAGAGCCCCTTCTTTCCAGTCCGTCAGAGGCTGACAAAGAGCCCCGTGCCCTCCGCGCTGCTGCGGGGCTTCCCTCTCCGAGGTGGTTGGCGTGGTGCTCTCCGGAGCTGCGGGACGCCTCCTTGGCTGGAGCGTCAGAGTGTCGCTGGCGTCCCTGGCTCTGCCGTATGTTTAGATAAGTCCTAGGTCGTCCCAAGATGGGAGTGAGCAGGAGCCCGGAAGGGGGCGCGCCAAGCCGACGGTCAGCCGGAAAGCCCAGCTCTGGTCCAGAGCTCCGAAGCCCCGTGCTTCTGGGGAAAACCAACAGAGAGACAGGACTTGGCGTTTGTCCGGGAAGTGGGGGTTTCGGTCACATAACGGTCTCTGTCTGTTTGGCGCAGCACTTCCTAACTGTCACCGTCCCTGTGTGCCGTCACGGAGTCCCCGTGTCTGTGGAAACCTCTGGGGTGCGAGGGCGGAGCTGGCTTGCCTCCAGTATGTGGTGCTTGGACCTTTTGTGCCATGGTCCCTGTCCCCAACCCCACTTGATAACCCTGGTGACAGTGTCACCTGAAGTAGCCGCACTGTCCTGACAGGCAGGCTGAAAGGGAGGAGTTGGAGAAGCACCGGGAGGGTGGAGAGTGCCCGGGCCAGCCTCAGTGCTGCCCAAGCCCGGGGGTGGCCTCGCAGAGCCTGGGACCTCTGGATCCCACCCTCGCGGCCCCCAGAATGCAGGGGTGGCCACGCTGGGCTCCGAGGTCCTTCCTGCCCGAGGCACTTTGTGACTTAGAAAGGCGCCGTGGGCTGGTGCTGAGGGCTCCCGGCGACGCTCAGGAGACGGCTGGTCCTGTCGCTGACGTCCTTAGGAAGGATGGGTCTCCATTCCTGCTGACGAAGCAAGAGGCAAGACCCAGGACCTGCCCTAGAAGGAGGTCCGTGAGGTAGCTGAGGCCCAGCCGCACGCCAGCCTCCCCACGCGCCCCGGTGGGCACAGGCCCTCACCCAGGGCGGGCATCCCAGTCCATGTCCCTGCAGAGCTCACGCTGGCCGTGGGAGCCCCGTCTGGCCATCGAGGTGTTGGAAGGTCCGGGGACGTGCGGGTGCTGTCTCTCACTGCAGCCGTCACTCGCCACCGCTACTTCCCACCAGGGACCTCGTCCCTTCCCTGATGTGAGAGGCAGGCTGCGGGGTCTTGGTGGCCAGGGAGGGAGTGTCTGGTCCTGCGCGGTGGTCGTCCCTGTAATGGCAGGGGCCTGGGGAAGAAATGTCACCAGCCCAGGCATCGATGAGGACACTGAAGCCCAGAGAGGTCCCGACACCAGCCTGAGGTCACCTAGCCAGGAAGCGAGGCAGCGAGCCCCCACCGGCCATCTGGGCGCAGCTTGCCTAAATGCCCTCTGCCGGCAGCCCGGTGCTGACAGCCCAGCCAGGCCACACTGTAGCAAGCACGTGTCCCCTGACTCCCTCGGGAGAGGTTGCTCAGCACCAGAGGCTCAGGAGCGTGTCTCCACACTTTAGAAAAGGGAAGGACCTCAACATCTCGCTGTGTGCGAGGACTGCGGATCCTCGCAGGTGCCCAGACCCCATGCAGGTGTGACAGCACCCAGAGGTGGAGCCGTCAGCGCGCGGCCCGAGGACAGGACAGTGCCTCTGTCTGCGCAGGGCGGGGCTGCCGCGGGCCCTCCCTCGGCACGGCAGAACGGGTGCTTGCCGTCTTCGCAGGGACCGCTAGCGTGGAGGAAAGCGGCTGCCCCACTGTGGCTCTGGTCTGCAAAATCAGGTGCTGGGCCTCAGACCAGAGCGGGGCCAAGCCAGAGCCCCGCCCGAGGGACCCGGCACAGGCACTCTCCCAGCTCCGTGCGTCGCTCAGGGCTGACTGCAACTCCCCAACCACTCGCCGCTTCCACCTGGTGGCACGGGTCCTGCCCTGGTGGCCCTGGTGGCAGCGGTGAGTGGACACTGAGCTCTGGTCTTCTCTTGCAGGGGGCCGAGGGGCAGAAGCCAGGATCTGGCTACGGAGGCAGAGCTTCCGACTATAGATCGGCTCACAAGGGACTCAAGGGGGTCCACGGCGCCCAGGGCACGCTTTCCAAAATCTTTAAGCTGGTAACGTAACCTTCCTTCCCTGGGGGACGCTGGGGCCTCCCCACTGGGAGGCAGGGGCCTGGAGCGTTGCGCTGTGGTCACGGTGCCCCTTGCCTGGACCCTGAAAGGGCTCCAGGCCAAACCAGGGCCCAGCACAGAGGCCAGGGGCCAGGAAGGGCTTCAGTGAGAAGACAAGGAACTTCCAGAAGGCCCAGCCAGCTCAGCCAAAGGGTCCCGGCGGCTCCAAGGCCACCTCAGAGGGCCTCCACGCACCCTCTTCCCAGAGCTCAGGGCAGGGCCAGGCTGGCCAGCGCCCTCTGCCTTGCCTCCTGGGGATTCCCAGGAGTCGGCTTGGAGCGAGCCTGAACGAGACCTGGGCCTTCTGAGGCCTCCCTGTGAGCCAGACACCGAGCCAGGGTGTCGCTAGCGCTGGGTGTCAGGGGGGACAGCTGAGCTCCAGTCGCAGCTGAGGGTGACTGAGGGCCATGGCTACACAGGCCCTGGGCCCGTGGGGGCCGGGGCCAACGCCAGCCCGCTTTCCCTGGCCCCGACCTCTGAGACTCAGTCTCCTCACCCACAAAGGGCGACATTGACGCACCTCAGCTCCGTCCTGGAAGCAAGCCCCAGCCAATGTGACACAGCTGGAGGAGCCGTGGCTCCCCTGTGACACTGATGACAGCTGTGGGGCTCCAGAGTGCGGCTGCAGGGAAGCCCGGCAGAGCGCAGCCCACCCACGGGCCTCGTGGAGGGGCAGAAGGGGCGGCTCTGGCCAGGGACCGTCCCTCAGGGCGCTTTCCTTGGGCTTGGGGCCTAGTCAGGGAGCCTGCAGGGTGGGATCCTTCCTGGGGGCAGTGGGACCCAGCCCAGCCTTTGTCCTGAGCCGAGTCCCAAGCTGCCCCATCAGGACATCTGTCCTCTGGGGTGCCCAGCAATGCCACGTCCCCAGAGGCCTGCAGGCAGGACCCCTGTGGGCAGCCCTGGCCTAGGACAGGGGAGGCCTCATGCCGTTAGGCAGCGCCAGGGGCCCGCAGCTCTGAGATGACAGAGGGTCAGCCCACTGCCTCCCTTCCAGGGCCTCCCTCGGCCTCTGGGCACATCCAGGGGAGGGGCTGAGGTGGGGGGACTCTGCCTCTGCCCACCTCAGCCACGCTTCACCTCCTGGTCAGGTCTCCGTGTGGACAGGGCCCTTCTGGCCTCTGCTCATCTGTGGCCTGGGCGGTCACAGTACATCCAGACAAGGCCCTCCAGACTGAAAGGCCACAGGCCCTCCCTCCCGGGCCACGGGCAGTGTCCTCAGCTGCCCGGAGACCAGACGCTCTGACTTGGGGAAAGGGACGATCCCAGACCATCGCGGTCCTGAAGCAGCGGCCTCGCAGGAAGCCGCGTGACCTGGGCTCCTGGGGCTGGCAAGCTGGCCCCGAGCCGCCCCGCTGGCTGTGGACCCCGGCTGGTTCACGTCTGTGGACGGGGCGAGGGTGCCAGCTGTGACCCTGCAGGACGCTCATTCAAAGCTCCCACCGTGTGCCTGGGTGCCAGGGTGCCCCCGAGTACTGCGGGCTGAAGCAGCAGCTGGGCAGAGGCCTGGGCGCTGGAGGTGGGCTGTGCGCAGCGAGTGCGGCGTCTCGGGGAAGGCAGGAAACGGGCGTGCGCAGTGGGCAGCAGCGGGCAGCAGCGGGCAGCAGCGGGCAGCAGGGGCTGCCGTGCCCAGCGGGGTGCCACAGAGGACCCCACAGCAGGAACCTTGGCAAAGACCCGAGGAGGGCAGGAACAGAGCGGGAGGAAGCCTCGTGGGCCTGCAGGAGGCGGCAGCGGCAGGCCTGGCCGTGACCCTGAAGGAGGCAGGAGGCTCCAGGACGGAGCATCAGGTGCGACCCGGATCTTTAATGTGGAAATGACGATCAAGAGTTTGAGCGAGAACGGTGGCTGGATTGGGGGTTCTGCGGCTGGATGAGGGAGGCGGCCCTAGGATCTGTGCAGCGGCACCCAGGGCGGGCGATCGAGCCTGGGTCCCGCGACATTCCACCGTGGTGCCTCCGGGGGCTGCGTGAGACCAGGGACCTCTGGCAGCTGTTGGAGGGGGACCCAGGGTCTGCGCCAGAGCTCTTCTCCTCCCCACGCCAGGCGGTCTCTGTCGCAGAACGAGCTTTGTCTGCATGGACGCTGGGCCTTCTTCTGCATCGGGAACGCCGCCCGAGCGCGAGCTCTCTCGCTCTCAAGCAGGGCCATGCTTGACGGCCGCCGCACGGTTGCTCTCAGGCTCTGCGGTGCTCTCCAGCCCACGCCGCCAGCGAGGAGGACAGGCCAGCAGCCTCATCTGTTAGGACAGGAAGCTGAACCCACGGCCACGGCCTGGGAGAAGCCAGGCCTGAAATGCCTCCTTCCCTCGTCCTTGGTGGAGACCAGCCTTGCAGCAGGGCGGGGCTCTTTCTGGAAACAGGAGGACGGTGCGGGCAGCAGGCAGAGCACCCTGCTCTTGCCCTGGCGGCAGCGCCGGTGCCGGTCCTCGGGTCTCGCCTGCGGTGTGCGGCGGGCCCTGCTCCTTCCACCGGCAGCTCTCCCGCTCTGTGCCTGGGGCCAGAGCCACAGCGTGATGGGGCAGCGCGAGTCCTCACGAGGAGGACCGAGCACAGCCCGTGCTGCTGTCCTGGCCTCATGTTGGGCTCACCCGGGCCACTTGGCCACAGGAGGGGTCCTCGTGTGTCCCTGCTGAGGCCTATCAGCTTGGAGGCGGGACCGTGCTCGGCCTTGTCCCTGCAACACTGAGCCCTTGGGAGGGGCTGGCCCTGCCCTGAGGCCGTCACGTCAGGGTGGGGAACCTCGGACCTATTTCCCGTGGTCCTGACGGCCGTGTGGAAACATGGGGTTTCAGTTTGTGTGTGGTGTGACTTCAACTCCATGTGTTCACTGAGTCGTGTGTGTGCTAGGCTCTGCCCCGCGGCAGGGCCACACAGCAGGGCCACACGGTCCCTCCGTGTCCCCGGTGGGTGCACATGTGCATGTCTGCCCTAGCCTAGATGCTAGGGGTCCTGGGACATGGACAGGTCACATGCAGCATGGCCCTGCCCCTGGGGAGCCCCAAGCCCACAAAAGGAACAGAAGGTAGCTGAGCTGCCACCTTCTCTGCCTGGCACGGCTCGGGCCAGCTGCACCCCTCATGATGTGGTCCGAGGTGGATTGAGCACAAACCCCAAGTCCCATCCCAAACGCCCCAGCAAGAGGGCCATCCCGACGCGCCGTGCTTCACTTAAGATGCTGTGGCAGGGGGTGCCGGGCGGCCCCTCCCGTGACTGACCTTGATGCCCAGCCGGGGAGGACGCCTGTCCTGAACCCCTCGACACCTGGCTCACACCTGGGCTGCCCCCGCCGCAGCAGGGGGACCCCCAGGGCACAGCGCACCATGCCCAGGCGGCTCCTGCCCAAGCTCAGGAGGGTCGGCACGCAGTGAGTCAGGTTGGTGACGCCGGCCCAGAGGCTCCACCCAGGAGACCGTCCTGCTCCTCGGGCCAGGTGCAGGGCCTCCTGGTTCCTGCCACACGCAGGACCGGCTGGGCCTCCCAGAACAGGGCGTCACGCGGGCCTGCGGTGCCTGTGTGCAGGACACCAGGGCGTGAGAGGTGCGGTGTCCAAAGCAGGCTCAAAGCGCCCCTCAAATTCTTTTTGAGAGCAGCTAAAATTCGTGAATTTTTATGTAGTTCAAGGGACGCTTTAATTGATCAAATAGATTCCACTTCTTGTGGTTGTGATTAATGGCTGCGACACAAGTGCTCCTAAGTGCCCACTGTGGCCAGGTGGCTGAATGAGCCACCAGGGAGCCAAGAGAGTGGGTCACTACGAATGTCCCAGTGATGGGGAGGGCTGGGGGCAGGCAGGGCCTGGGGGGGGCAGGCAGGGCCTGGGGGGACACTCACCGTCTCTAGCCTACACCCTGGACCTGAGCGGCAAGCACTCCCCCGAGGGCCGCCTCGGTCTCCAGGCCGAGCCGCGGGTCAGCAGGTGAACCAGGAGGCTCCCGGCCTTGAGAAGGGCCTCCTGAGCCGACTCCCAAGGTCGGCACGGGGTCTCGGGAGGCTGGTCTTCCCTAGGCCGTCACCTGCGAATAGAAAACTGCTTGAAGAGTTGTCCGACGCAGGGTCCTGTTACAATGCACAGGGCCCGAGCCGCGAGGCCCCTCGTCCTGAGCTGTCCACCCTGGCTGGCACCGCCCTGGCTCCGTGTGCAGGTCATCGTCTTGCTGGGCACCTGGGGACTAGGTCCAGGTGGCGTGCTGTCTCCAGCGCTGGCCTACCCGTGGCACACAGCATGCTTCTTGAGCCCTTCGCTTTCTGGGGCAAATGACATCTTTGAGGGATCGATTTTTCATGCACAACCTAAGATTGAAAACAGGAAGCCACAGAGAAAGACCAAAATTTGGGTGAGATTTGAATAAATTAAAACACACACACACAAAGCCGCGCGGTTCCCCAGGTCTGAAGGACGCTGCGTGCAGGAACCAGAGCCCTTCTCCAGGCCCACACTGCCCCAGCTGCGCTCGCCGCACACCTGGGCTCCCTCTCGATCCCAGTGCCAGCTTCTTTCTTTCCTTCCAATTGCACGTGCTGCGATGGCTCACCGGGCGTGGTGGTGAGACCTGTCAGTCACAGTGGGAACACACCCTCTGTGCCGTCGGCCTGCCTTGGTGTGGCAGAAGGGCCCAGGAGCCCGGCCACGCGCGTCTCTGGTGCACACAGCGATGGCCGCGCTGTCGGCAGTCTGTCCACAAGTGCAGCCGCCCTGTGGTCTCCCACCTCCCTCGTCACCTGGGTTCCAGCTGCAGAACTAAAGTGCCCGTGGAGATCCAAGCACCGCAGCAATGGACGGAGGCAGCCGGGCACAGCAGCCGTCTGGGGAGTGAGCGCCGAGAGCTGCTCTCCACAGCGCCTAGAGAGAGTTGGAGCAGCACTGGCTAAAGGAGGGCGTGAGGGACGACGGCGTCCACTCGCCCCGGCATCCTTTCTTTCTGGCACAGGAGGCAAACGAGAGCACCCCAAGTGGCTTGTGATCAGGTGGCTTCAGCAGTGGGACAGCCGTGGGCCACAGGCCCGCGCCTAACTCTCGTCTCTTCCTTTTCCTAGGGAGGAAGAGACAGCCGCTCCGGATCTCCCATGGCGAGACGCTGAAGCCCTGCCTCCTTGTTCCAGACCCCTGTCCTCAGCTTCTTAATATAACTGCCTTACGCCTTAACTCCGCGTGCATGGACTAGCTAGTTAGAGCAGATGGCCCTCCTAACCCGGTGCGCCGTGCGCGCAGTAGGCCAGGCACACGGCACCCACTGGCAATTTCTGGCCAATAGTTAAATGCAAATAATGAAAACAAAAAAGGTTAAAACTGTCACATTTCATTTGAAGATTGAGCTTCCTCGGGGCCTTCGCTGCCCTGCACGCGACCCTGAAGAACAGGGGTCTGGTCTCCGTAGGTCCGAGGCCCCTGGTGTCCCCCCAGTTTGCCCCAGCTACACCCCTGGACTTTCTTTTTGCCGGGACAGCGGCGCCCCTTGAAGCTTTCTCACCGCACTGCCGTGGAGACGCCCTGCTGGGAGCCAGAGATGGCGGGCGCGGGACTGTGTGATCCGAGCTTCCTTAGTCTCCCGCCCTCCCCTCCCCTCCTAAAGCACACTTTATTTCTCCTAACAGGATCAGACAGTCCAGGAGTGGCTTACTACACATGGGAGCTTTTGGTACGTGAACGCAGGCTGGGCAGCTGAGAGAGGCCAGCGTGGGGCGCGCAGAGAGGGGGGCGCCTCCAGGCCGGGGCCCCCCAACCCCACCTGCAGGATCCGAGCGTGGCAGAGGGAGGAAAAGAGGCACATGGGCTGGGTGAGGCCCAGGCGGGCAGCGGGGACTTGGGGAGTTAGGCGCCGGAGACGTCACGCACGTGGCCTCTGAGCAGCCACCGTGAAGAAGCCGCTTCCTCCCCAGAGCCCAGGGAGAGTCCAGGAGACGGTGCATCTCAGAGTGGGACTGCAGGAGTTCTCTGGGTGGCCTCGCAGAGTCACTCCGGTCACTGGCGTTGGGTGTGACCAGCGTGGCTCACACTGGCAGTGTCCATTGGCACACACTAACTCGCTGTGAAATATAACCTTCCCCTCTTCCCCTCCTAGAAGTGACCCGTCCTTAGCGAATGACTTAGGAGCGTGCCCTTCCCGAGTCACTGACCCGACGCAGGGCTGGCCTGGCAGACTCGGGCGGAGCTCTGCGCCCTTCCTGACCCTGCCCTGCCCACTCGCCCCTGACTTAGCTGTCTTCAGAGACCTTGCCCAGCCGCACACTGGCATCACCTCCGCACAACCAGGACGAGGAGCAGTGCGACGCCAGCCCGTCCCTTCCTAATCCCGCTCTAACTCTGAATGCTGGTGTGGGTCTGACGTAACGCCTATTAACACATAGCCCCAGGGCGAGAGGGTGGCAGGAAGAGCAACGCGATCCCGGAAGCAAACCCTCCAAACTGTTCCCAAGAGCGCTGGCCTCTCTGGGCGGTGCGGGCTGAGTGATCTCCATGCGTGGCCTCGTCCACACAGCCGGTGCTGCAGAGATGGGTCGACGGGGACCTCACTGTTCTTGAATACGAAATAAAATAATGAACTTGCAGCCATCTCTGCACGGTGTCTCATTTAGAGTTCTGGCTCAGGGAGCGCGAGGCTGTCCCTGGAGCCGGCAGGGCTGCTATCCCAGGGCACAGTCAGCCTCCGACCCCGCTCGATGGGTGGACGGTCGGATGCCCACCCCGACGACCGAGGGCAGTGTCAGCTCTCAAGGAAGGAGTTTTAATTGTTCTGAGGAGAAGCTGTTGAAGTTGGTCTGCATCTTGCTGTTCGCTGGTGTGAGAACCCCGGGGACGTGGACCGAGGAACCCTGGAAAACTTACTTTTCATCCTGCTCAGTTTCCCTAGCAGAGGGCAGGGTTCCCAGACTGCGTTAGGGGATTTTTTTTTCTTTTCTTACAGTTGCCTTTGGTTACAAGAATCCTATTCCACAAAGATAAACCAAAATCCCTTTTGTGCAGCGTCTAACAGAACACGGGTCCCTTCTCTGTCTCCCTCAGGGCTGAGAGAACCAGCCGCATTCAGGGACTCCGGGCAGGAACCCACCTGGAGTGAGCCTGGGCTAGCGCAGCCTGTTTTCTGGGGTCACATTGCTCCAGGCTCCAGCCCAAGGACCAAGTGTAAGGACCTTGGGGTGCCGAAGGCCACCGTTTGGGGGCCAGGACTCCTGAGCTCTGCGAGTGCTGGCCCGCTGGCTCAGAGCCCAGTGTTACTCTTCTCTCCCTCTCCACCCAGCCCCTCTGAACGCGGACTCACAAATCATGCAAAGTAATCACGTTTTAAAATTTTGTGTTCTTTTATTTGGAAAGCCTGTTTTAAATTCACACACATAGGAGACGCACTAGATGGTAAACCAAGGGCGTGTTACACAGCAGCGTAGCATTGACATGATCATGCAATAGTCAGGCAAACATTTCAAAGCAAATTAAAAACTGACCCATTGCACACGCACCTAGACAGGGCTGCGTCCTTCTCCCAGAGCCGATGCACGACCCATTTCCAGGCTGAGTTCTGTGGGAAAGGCTGCCCGACCCTCCCCGTGGATGCGGGACCCTTGCTCCTGGCACGGAGCTGGCTCTGGGGGCCGCTGCCGTGGTCTAGAGTGTCGGGGGCATGGCACTGCTCACCAGGACAGCCCCGTGGTGACTGCGCCCGCCGCATGGCTACCCACACTGCTCAGTCCCCGGGGAGGGTGCCAGCCACCGAGCCCGGGGGGCGGGACATACTCATGCGTGAGTGGTAGAGCCCGGAGCTCGGGCTGTGGGCACCGGCACGGGGGACGTGGGCAGGCTGGAGGGAACACTGGCTCAGGAGGCGAGCACTCCCCCACGAAGGGGCCTTCAAGAGTCGGCCACGCACAGGACCTGGAACTGGGAGAACGTGAGAGACAGATCAAGGGGCTGGGAAGAACTAGAGAATAGCAAAGGAAAAGTTTGCTCATCACCATTCACTAAAAGAGAGCGCAGCCATTTGTTAGTTGTGGTGTGGGACGGGGCTGCCACGTCAGAATGCCCTGGGGGCTTGCGCAATGCCAGTCCTCGGCTGTCACAGACCCGGAGGCTGCAAGTCCAGCGAGCAGGTGCCAGCCGGCCTCTCCTCACTGTTCCGCGAGGGCCGAGGGCAGGCGCTCTCCTCTCACCAGGACGCCGGTCCTGCCTTGCGACCCCTCTCCGCGGCCTCCTCGGGGCCCGTCTCCACAGGCAGTCCTGTCGGGAGTCAGAGTTTCAGATCCTGGGTCTGGGGACGTGTCGGCGCACAGCGGGTGCCTGTCTTCCTAAGCCCCACGCGGAAGGTCCCCAGGAGTAGGCCCGGACTCTGCAACGTCAGTGCTGCTTCTTCCGCAGAGGTGATGTGAAGCGAAGCACGTTACCGCACTGTTCTCGGTGGTCTCTCAACATGAACAGACACTGGACTTCCAAACAAAGGGAGACTGAGGTGGGACTGACCAGCGCAGTCCAGGCTGTGGTCTGTCCGTCGCCACAGCTCCTGGAACGCCCTGGTGGCATCTGCACTGGAAGCAGAGTCGGTCCTCGGGCTCTTCCGTGGGCCTCCGAGGCAGCTGGAGGCAGCGGAGGCTGGGGATGGCCTCTTCTGCTCAGCTCTCCCTGCTGTGAGGCAGCAGGCACTCGCGGCCAGCTCCAGAACCTCACAGCCCCCAGGGTCCACCAAGGGGACGAGACCAGGCATCTGCACAACAATCCTGCAGCTGGACCCAGCGCTAGCCAGGCCCTTCCCAACCCCAGTCCATGCCAGCCTCAGGAGGCAGAACCTGCCAACAAGGTGCCCAGAGGCCAGCACCTGCCACCTTCCTTACCACACTTGGGGCAAGGCCCTGAGGGACAGGGCACCCTGAGCTGCGTGGCCCCACGGTCTCCTTGGGACACTTTCACCCCTAACTTACAGCAAGCGCCAGGGCAACGAGCAATGGAGGCCATGCAAACAGCAGGCCCCAAGTGCTAGTGTGCGGACAGGAGACAGCCCTCCCCTCCTCCCCGGGGCCACGATGGCCGGGCCCAGGCTGCGGAGGTGTCCGAACAGGGGCTGACGCAGGCCCACAGGAGACAGACGGCAGGAAGGGCAACAGGGCTGCAGGGGAGAAGGCGGCTCCCCAGGGAGAGGGAGAGCAGAGGGAGGGGGAGCTGGGGCTGTGTTGGCTGGACCGTGGTTCTACAGAAAGAAACGAGAAGCTGCCAGCAGGTGCCCCTCCAGGTCCCCCAGCTCTGCCCACTGGCCAGATGGCACTGAGCACACCTCCATGGCCACGGGTTCTGAACCTCTCCACAGCCAGGAAGCAGGGCTCCCGGGAGAAACGGGCGACCTCAGAGCTGGGGAAGAGCAACCCATTGGTCCAGAAAGCAAGGAATACCCAAGGAATTCTTGGCCCAGTCGGAAGGACCAAAAGCTACCCTAAGGAGTTCCCACTGCCAAGTCAGGAGTTGGTTAAGCACCAAACCAGATACAGATTCACTGGGTTTCAGCCAGACGAGTGACACAGGAAGCCAGGAGTCGAGCAGCAAAAACAAAAGCGTGAACAGAAGAGGACCAAGCGGGGCCTCTCCTCAGAGCAGACCGCCAGCCGCCACACACGGCAGCAAGGAGCCAAGGAGAAGATCACCGCGGGGCCACCAAGCCAGCAGGCAGGAAGCAGGAAGTGGGTGGGTGGGAAGGGAATAAGGAGCTTGGCTGCGTGGGGGTCCCAAGCCTCACAGAGCACTCTGGCCACGCGGGGTGCCTGCAGGAGGGCTCTGGCACACTCTCCACTGTAGTACCACCCCCCCCTTTTTTTTTAAATACTTATTTATTTGCTTTAGTTGTACACAATGCGTTTATTTGTATGTGGTGCTGAGGCTCAAACCCGGCCGCACACGCGCTAGGCGAGTGCTCTACCGCTGAGCCACAACCCCAGCCCCACCACCCCTTTTCTTTACAGACCATTTTAACTGGGCTTCTCCAGAAATGTTCACCATGGCTAATGTTAGGACCGCCAGCAATAGAGTCTCTACAGAAGAGTTCAGTGTAGGTGAACTTCCTATTTTCCGGTTGCTCTGTTACTTGGCCACCGGCCTGGAAGACATCAGCGCCAGTGCTGGACGCCCCTTTACTAGTTTTTCACAAACATGTCTCCAGTGTAGCAGTTTGTAGAAGTGTGTTTGCAAATGCAAAGTGTGATAATAAGGACAAATTCTTTTAACAAGTCCTCTGGCCTTGAGCTGGAGCTTCACAGAGATGTCTACACTTCTAAGATAAGAGAAGTTACTAACTGGGCTCCATGGTAACAGCTGGCAGGGGAGAAAAAGAAAGGGGAGAAGAAGCTCTCCCCTTCTAGGTGTGGTCCTTGAAGGGTTAACTTGCCCAGAACAGTGAAAGAAAAAAGCTGCTTTTATATGTAAGAACTTCTGTAGACTGAGAACTTCTGAGCCCCTCCCCTTACATGCTGGGTATAAAGTTCTGAAACTACCTAAACTTGGGGTTCAGGGGATTCATTGATCACAGCAAGAGCTGTGCCCTCTGAACTGGCTGCAGTCAAATAGAACTGTTTCCTGCTATCTTCGGTGCCCTGCCTCGCTTGTCCCCACAACACCACAACGTGACCACCTCAGGAGGGTGCACTTGTGTCCCCAGGTCCGTGGCCTGGCCCAGCCATGAAACATGGGCTGAGCACCTGTGGAGTGATGGATTTGAGGTTTTCAGAAAGGTCAAGTTAACCAGAGGAAGGTCGGGAGCTGTCCTGCGCGCAGCTCACGGATGGCTGGGCGCAGTGCGGGGTAGACGATCTCACCGGAACGACGCTGTAGAGTCTGCAGCGAGGAGTACGGCTGCCCCTCGGCAACCACGTGGGACTGCTTCCAGACCCCCAGCAGCCAGTCTGCAGACGCTCAGGTCCCTCCCACAGAACAGCATAGCACGTGCTTCCTGGCCTTCCGCATGCCTTAATGATGTCTGAACTATTCATGATACCTGATACAGCATACATGCTGTGAGCAGTTACTGTGCTGTTCTCTCTAAAGAATAATGACAGAAAAGGTCTGGCGTCTTAAAAAACATTTTCAATCCATGGTTGGTTGAATAGAGGATGCAGAACCACAGATACAGAGCTGCGGCTGTATATGAAAAGTGGATGTTTATAGACACAAGCAACAGACCCCCAAATTTTCTGTGAATCTGAAGCTCCTTCAAAAATGAAATTTATACAAAAAGGATGATGACCAGAGTCCTTAAACTTGAGAAAGATGATTCAAAGCGAGCGCAGAAGAACTGCAAGGTGAAACCTAGTCCACGCAATGGCAGCCATTGTCCACAGCTACCCAGCACTACTGACACTGGCAGAGTCACGCCAAAGGGTTGCACATGTTACATGAAAGAAAGTTCCCTGCAGCTTGGCTGAAGCAGGGAAAGCAAGACTGCTTTGCTAGGGTTGCTAAAACAGCAGTGTAACTCTGTCACACCGTCAGTAACTCCTGCTCTGCCCTGAGGAGTGAAAACGGGAAGCGTGTTTAGTGGTGGAAGGAGCACTCGAGGACTGGTCACACCCAAGGTACCAGACGTCACTGAAAGCCCCTCAGTAGGGAGAAGCCACTCATATCTGTGAAGACACTGCCATCCACCTTGTGACCTGAGCCAGGGACGTCTGTCCCAGGACCTGGAGTGAACTGAGCCTCTGTCAATAATCCCAAAGCAGCTTTGGTCGTCCGCCCCCAAGAAAGGGCGGCAGACCCCTTTGCCTCTGGTCCTGGGCACGCCCGTCCTCTGCCAGCACCCAGGGAGCAGCTGGCGTTCCGGGACAGTGGAGCACTCCGGGAAGGCTAAACGGCAGAGACAGTCCGAGAAGTTTCTAGAACTTGGCCCGTGATGAAGGCCTCCCCCACGCAGCACACCTCCACCCACTTGAGCCTAGGCCTCCTGCAAACCATGGGGTCGGGACCGAGGCCAGCTTCTGCCACGCTGCCCCCACCCAGGCCTGATCCCGTGCAAGGAGCACGGTGGCCTAAGGCATGGTGTCCTTCATGTGCCACGCAGGCAGGAGGCAAGAGCAACCCAGACTCCTGAGGGCTGGCCACGTGACACACAGCAACCCAGGCCACCGCTGTCTTCAAGGGGAGAAGCCGTGCCCCACCCCACGGGTGTTTCCAGAAAGCCCATAACCTGCACCTCTGTGAGCGGCTATGCTGGTGTCACACCGACTGGCTCTCCAGCACCCGCCAAGCCAGAGGGAGCAGAGTTGTCCCCAGCAGGAGGCCTGGTGGCCTTGCACGGGGAACCACCATTCCAACCTGCCGTACTGACTCTCGCTGGGCGACGGCCAGAGAAAACCACCAACTCCACTCGGTGATCACTGCCCCAAGCCCCAAGAAGCAAATATACAGGAGTTTTAAAATAATACAAAAACTATCTTTATTATTTTTAAAAGCCAGCACAGTGGCTTTTGGCATAACTATGCATTTCTAATACAAAATTGGATTAAATAAATATCATCCAATGTATAAATAGACCATGAGACAATTCCGAAGATAAAAAGAGAACTCTTCTGTAAATTAAAAAATTAAATTTTCTTCAGTGGTGACTCAAGAACAATCACTATGGCATTTTAGAACTTGTCAAATATAATACAAAACTTGATTTAATACAAAAGTCTTCATGCTGTAAAGCGTTACACATAGAAAAGATTAAATAGCAAAATCTTTTATGATCACTGCCTATTGCTGCTGACATTGATACTAATGAGTCTGTCTCTTAGTGCTTTAGAAGCTTGTCAGTCACCCACATAGGGACCACCAGGAGCCCTGGGAGGCCGTGACCGAGTGGACCACGTGTGTCGGGAAGGGAGACCAGAGCGCAGAGACCACCACACCGCCGTGGCTTCGTGCCCACCGAGGTGAAGAGACGTCACTGTCAGGGTGTGCAGGGCTCTGGCCTCAGAAACTCTGCTGACCCGACTTCCAGACAACGCAAAAGACGCAGCCAGATTGCAAAACGCTGCTTTCCAGGGGCCAGGCAGATATGTGACACTGAATTGGGCCACTCTTTTGAACTTTTACTCTAAAAACCCTAAAGCACCCACATTGCACGAATAAATTGTGAAAGAAAGAGGACTCTGGATTCAGAAGTCTGCCACCCTCACTCTGCAGGGGCTCAGGCACACAGCGTCCGTCCTCCGCGCTCGGCGGGGGCGGGCAGACGCCTGCTGAAGTCAGCTTTGGGAGAACGCAAGAAGCAGGGGGGCACACCTCCAGCTCAGGACCAGCAAGCAGCTGCACCTCACGCACTTCTGCACAGACGCTGAGCACACAGATCTGTGGTGGTCAGTTGATGCTGAAATGTGGCTCTTAATGAGCTACAAACATCCTTCTCAATAAGAGGAAAATCCACAGGAAGAACCAAAATCTGCTTCCAGAATCTGCCCCTGCTCTGCGGCACGCACCTCTCACACACAGATGCACCCAAGTTCAGGGAGGTACAAAACGCAGCTATGATTCTAAGACTCCGATTTCCTTAGGCGTGGCCAGGGAGGACACAGAGCAATGCCCTGCAGACGCTTCCCTCGCAAGTGCTGCCTTGGGAGCACAGGGCTCGGCCCGTGGCGCGGGGACAGTGGTGCCGAGCCGCGGCCAGCACCTCCAGGACCCGGCGGGGCTGAGTGGCGCTTGCTGAGCTGGTGAAAGCGGCACCTGTCCTCACCCAGGCTCCTCCCGCTGTCTGGCTGCACAAGCCGTAGGGGCCTTGCGCGGCACACATTTGTGGAAAGGAACCGTCCTTTCAGCCTACATAAGTGCTTAGCAGTTCCTTTCCCACCACAAGCGGGTTAAAGGCAGTTACAAACTCTCAAAAGCAGCCTGCGCGGCTGTGGTGCAGGCGACCAGTGGCGCTGTGCGGGACCTGCCCCACGCCGTACCCTGGTTCTCGGTCCGAAGCTCTTCAGGTAGACACAGCGAGGGTTACCTCCCACGCCTCAGAGGTAAAAGGGATATCACTAAGTTCTTTTCTGGTAAACATACCTGAACTTGAAATTAATTCATGTGCCAAACAATTCTATCTTAAATATTTCTAAAGGAAAAAAATTAATCACATTTCTTAATGTCATTTTGTATTTATAGCTATTCCAAAGCAGATATGCCCTGGTGAGACGGTTCTAAAAATACAGCTCTCTATCCTCAAAACCCTGGTTACGCATGAGGCTAGAAATCTCTTTCCTAAAACAACTTAATCAGCCAGTAAAATACAAAGGTCAACCTGTACACCACAAACATTCAAGTGAAATTATATCATTTCAAACAAAACCTTGTATTTTCAAGGAATGTTTTGCAAAGGAGCAGCTTTTATGATTAGAAAGTAAACCCAAATAATACATACACATCTTGTGTTTGCCTGCTAATAAACCAAGAAAAGACACAGAATGGATTACTGATAAATTTTTTTTCTTTTTCTTTAACCAAAATAAAAGTAGGCTTCAGATTTATCTGGTAAGGCCTTACTTAAACAGCAATGAACCACACAGTCACATACTCTGCCCTCTACACAATTAGAAACTAAACACCCCCTTTTGGAGATGTCCTGAGATGACATTTAATGTTAAAAGCAAAATAAATAAACCAGCAAGAACAAAAACTTTAAATTCCAATAATTTCAACTTTGGGGATATTTGTTCACTAAAATTAATCAACATATCTAAAATATTTTAATACAAAATTATAAAAGAAAAAGTGCATTAAAAGCAGAGCCTTTAAAACTCTTGCACAGTTACAGTTTTCTGAAGACGCTGCCAGGCCAGTGAGCGGGCTGGCCTTGGGGGCCGCGGGTCACAGTCCAGCTTCACAAGAGGTCAAATAAGGCTTCTCTCTTCTTAAAAAAATATACAATACACAAAGCAGTTTTTGGGGAAAAGGTAATATTATTCAGTTTTCTGACTTAAATATTTTCACATAACAAAAGTCTTCGTGTCAGCACAGTCTCGCTTATATACAGATACAGAAGTGAACAGCAATGTCAGGAGATGCCCTCCAGAAGAACAGCGGAACGTCTCTTTCCTTTGGAGCCTGAGCGACTCCTCTTGATACACAAAATCCACACGATATTTACAACACGCGACTCTCCTCTGGAGCCGGGGAGGCAGAGAGAAAGACAAAGGCAATTATCTTTCAGAAAGAAATAAAACCCAGCTGTGTGTGATGGTGGGAAAGGTATCCATTTATTAACGAGGACCGGGGGTCGGAAGTGCTCGTGGGAGGAGGCTCGGGTGTGCACTGGGGACGGGGACGAGTGCTTCTATGTACAAAAATATACTGCTCGGCCACACAGAGGCCCGTACTATGTACATGCGCATTTATATATAGAACATATAAATAGCCCACAGGGACCAGCCGAGGCCTGGAGGACTTGGCCTCTGGAATGCTGCCGGACACCGCGTCCGCGCTCTGCCCCAGCCGGGTGGGGCTTGGTGGGGACGTGTCTAGCGGGCACCATTGAGGACAATAAAGAATTCCCTGAAATAAAAGACACATCTCTTTATGCATGAAGAGGAATCACGGGGTCTGGGGGTTCTCACCCTTAACCTACAAACGAGCCTCCCGCCGAGAGCGCGGGGCGGAGACCCACTCCTGCTACAGCCGCGGCTCGCGCTGCAGCGGCCTCGCCCCGCGCCTCAGCAGACGCACACAGCAGGCCTGTCACCACCCGTGGGGTGGCCAACCCGCCTGAGCCAGGTGTCCTCTCCCTGCTGGTGCCCAGACCCTGGGAGGGAGAGCTGGTCCCGCCACCTCCCGGGTGCCGGCTGTGCTCACTCAGGGGAGGCTAGGAGGAGCAGACTACGCTGACTTTCAAAATGCACAAAGTGCAGGGAAGAACCTCCCGCGTGTGACGCCACTGTCCTCAACTTCAGCGCCTGTCTTAGGTTTGTTCTATGAGCGATGCTTCTTATAACAGAAAGCATGAAGGAAAGTCTTACATACTTTTCCATGTTGGCTTTTGTCTTTGCTAATACAAAGAAATCACACTACGATGATAGTAAGACCCAGTTAATTTCTTTTTAACTGGATACACTGGCCATGGAGAAGGTGAAGCTGACTGTTGTAGTACCTGAGTTCAGTGATTCGTAGACAAATGAGAACAACGTGTTTACATTTTTCCCAGTTTTTTCCTCTAAGTCTCTGAAAGACAATGATTCTTTAAATAATTTTATAGCTAAAAAACTATTGTGGTACATTTGTAACACTTGAAGCTTTAAAACAGAAATTCCAAGCGCTCTGTTCTTCACGGACGTGGTGCGGAGCCCACTCAGGTGCACTCCAGGGCGTCAGAACACGTTGGTGAGGGTCTGCCACTCGCCCGCAGCGTCCTGCACCACCTCCTCCAGGTGCAGGGTCCTCAGCTCTTCCCCGTCCTGCTGCGGAGGAGCGGCTGTGCCCTGCAAGGTTCCTGCAAGGCAGCAAAAAAGAAAGTAGCCTCAGACCTTCAGCAGCACACAGGACCCGCCTTCAGAGACTGGCAGGAACCAAGACGGACACCAGCACCTGCCCCGCTCTCCCTCCAGCGAACCTAGTCTGCTGATAAGAGTCAGCGTGGCAGCGCACGAACACGGGCACGCCGTGTGTCCACGGGATCTGTGACGAATGACTAGTACCAATGTCAACAACACAGAGGACTTTCCTTACGGGAAGGAAAGCAGAAGCTCCATGGTGCCGATGTTAAAAAGGAAAACTCCCCACAAACGCACGGCTTTCTATCCCTTGTCACCCCAGACACATCTAGATGCAGTCCCACAGGACACAGGAAGGCCTGTCTGCTGTCACACACAGAGCACACTGTCTCACATAACCTAGCCACACTCGAATCACACAGGTGCAAACCCCCGTCACACCCAGGGCTCTTCACAGACTCAACGTTCCACACTCCTCTGCACAGCTGCCACTACCAAGAGCCCAACCGAGGCTACCCGCCATCATTTCTTCCTTAAGTAAAGACACTGACGCTAGGCTGTGTGGGAAACACAGGAGAACAGAGGAGAAGCGTCAGATCACACTGACAGCCTGCTCTGCTCCGAGGCCCTTGTGGACCAACATGGAGAAACTGAGGCCACAGGTGGTCTGCACCGAGCAGGCAGAACGCAGACAGGCTGGCCTGACCCCTGGCCTCTAAAACAGCCCTGGACCTGCTGAGCGCAGGGCAGGGCCTCCAGGAACACGGCGGGCAGACATGGTGTCGTGCTCAGGGTGCCTGGCCCTGACCAATCACCACGGACAGCTCTGTCTGGTACTCAGCAAGCCCACCAGGAGTGCTGCGTGTGCACAGGTCTGGGGACACCTTGCTCCTGAGGTATTTCTACATCCTTTCTAAATAAACAGGGGGTTTATCTCCTCGGATTCCGTGTGCATCGTGAGTGCGCTCGTCCCCAGGCTGCGTCAGCGTGCTCCTGTGAGCCAGGGTGGCTGAGGCATCAGCAGGGGCCGCCCGTCCCTGGCTCAAGCCTCCTTACGTGGCCTGGGACCACGCTGGGTACTGGAGTAACCAATGTCCCCACCTCCAGGCCTGCGCTGCCCAACGGACCTCACTGCTGCTGGCCTCTCCAACCAGGTCCTGCTCCCCCTAACTCAGGTCCACACACGGCCACCGTGCCGACCGCAGGGAGCGGCACACACAGGACGCGGCCGGAAGCCTGCTCACCTGCGAAGCTGTGGGCCCGCTTCACGTGCAGCTTCATGTTGCTCTTCTGCGTGAAGCCCATGGCGCAGTAGGCGCACCTGTAGGGCCGCTCCCCGGTGTGCTTCTTCATGTGCACCTGCAGGGCGCTCTTCTGGTTGAAGGCCTTCTCGCACAGAGTGCAGTGGAACGGCCGCTCCCCTGCCAGGAAAGCCACCATCAGTGTCGCCCCTGTGCAAACAACCCCGTCTCGAGAAAGCCTGCGCTGTTCAAGAGACCACAGCGATGCTCTCCACTGCTCTCTCAGACTGCTGACCAGCAGGACACTGGCAAGTCCGCTCCATGTGGACACACAAACTAGAGCTGATCAAAAGCTGCGGAAAGTCACAGGAACATCCAGAAAGAGAAGCAGGACGCCTCTGACGCGTCCTGTGCAGCAAAGCGGAGGTGTTGAGAATCAGATCCACTTGGTATAAAGTAAGATGCACGCAGTGTTGCTTATACTCCATTTAATGGCTCGAGGTGGACACAGAATGGAAAAGAGTGGCCACACCCTGCCTGGAGAGGCGCCAGGCGCACAGTCCCGCCCGTGGCCCCCACAGTCCTCCTCCCTGGGGCCTGCTATCCAGTGCCCGGGTGTGGCACGGCCTCTGCCCTCTGCCCACAGGGTCCTCCCTGTCCGCACACGCCGGGCCTCCCCCGGCCTTCCAGCCCTGCACGCAGGCCCACTGCTGCCCTCCGGCACCGCCACGTGCTCCTGCGCTCTGGCTCGTGCTGTGCCGGGTCAGCTGAGGCTGCCCACAGCCTGCGGTGGGTCAGCGACGGCCTCTGCCCGCACCCTCACCGTACTGACATCACTCATCCATCATGTGGACGGCAAGGAGGGACGACGGAGTGAGGTCCATCACTGCTGCAGCTGACGAGCAGGGAGACCAGCGGGGCCCTACCTAACCAAGCGGCCAGCAGAGCAGTCCCCCGGGTGGGCACAGCCACACCCGCAGAGCGGGTTCTGCCCACTGCGATGACCCCAGGCACGCCTCTCCAGAGCACCCAGGCACAGGGAGAAGCCCTGACTGTGGCCTGCGGGGCCCAGCAGTGACCGTCCCAGGCGCTGTGCCCTGGCCTCAGCACCACTGGCCCTGGGCACTGTGAGGGCCAACACGGCTGCCCAGCACCTCTGACGCGGTTATGGCACAAGCAGCTGACCCTACTCCAACACCTCGCATCCCCTAAAATCGCAGACGATGTCGTGTGATCTAAAACACCTGGGAAACACCGCCAGAGCTGGGGGCAGACGGCCCGCGAGGCGCGGAGGCTGCAGGAGACGCACACCTCGCCCAGCGCCGGCCCTCAGGCTCGGCCACCTCGAGGAGCGCGCCAGCCACTGAGAACACAGCAAAAGCTCATCACGAGGGACTGACTCTGAGGGGGCACAAGGCAACCTGCTGATTAAAAACAGGCCAGCATGCTCAGAGGGTCCCACCGACGCCTCCTCATAGACGCAGTTCTGTGTTGAACGCCAGTCTCCACGACCTGGCAGCTGAGAGGCCTCGGGGGCTGCCGCCAGCCACCTCGATTACAGAGAAAAACGGAGCAAGGTGGGGACAGGGATATAAATATTACTTTTGTGTGTGTGTGTCGGGGGGGGGGGGGGGGTGCTAGGGATTGAACCCAGGGCCTTGTGCATGCATGATAAACACTACTTTTAAAATATCAAAAACATCTAAATTCTTAATGGCCCACAGTTTGATTAGTAGTAAATACTTGAGAAAATGGAAAGATTCACATTAAAATCAGGGACACGTACGATTAAGTCACTAAGATCTTAGAAACGTTACAGAAATGGTTAACAAAGCACGAGAGACCTGAAGATCGATAAAGATGGGGCTGATGTGGACGCAGCACTCCCGCTACACTGAGCTGTGGCTCCTGGGGAGGCAGAAGGTCACGGTCACCCTTGTCACACGGCCCACTAGGTCTACCTGCTGCAGCCCTAACAACCCTTCACCGTAGACTGGAAGGGACTGTGGTTCCACCGTGTCACCCTGATGGCCACACTAAGACGTGCTGAGGGTTCTCCATGTCCCTTGTGGTGCATCTACTCATCCTACAGGAAGCTGGCTTGTCCCTGGCCTGTCCCCAGCTACAGCACAGGGACCTGCTTTCCACGCAGCAGCCCTGTGCTGTACACCTGGTGGGTGCGAGGTCTGAGCCTACTGTCCAGGCCACAGCCTAGCATAAGGCACGTGGCCCCACATGCCCAGAGCCTGCAGGCCAGACAGACCCATCCAGGGTGCCCCGGGCCAGGGTGGCGACTGCGTGTCCCGTGCCAGCCTTGAGGCTCAGGTAGCACAGGAACCCCTGGAGTAGGGACGCCTCGGGCCAGCAGGCAGCAGGCGGGAGGAGGGCTGCAGGCGGGCAGCTGTGCTAGGACGCGTGGCGGTCAGAGGACGCTGGACGCCCGGGGTGCAGAGGGCGAGAGGCTCGGGCTCGCCTCGCGGGTCTCAGTCTGGCTGTCTTCCGACAGGGCGCCAAGAACAGCCTTGGCGGACAAGGCGGAGGGAGCGCTGCCCCGGGGGCCGGCTGATGCGGGGGCGATACCGGGCAGTGGGGGCGGGGCAGGTCGAGCAGAGGGGTCAGACGGGCCAAGAGGGGCGGCGGAGGGCTCGTCTCGGGCTTGCTGTCTTCCCCTGGGACAAGAGGCCTGCGCAGAGGCGGGGGAGGGGGGTCTGCAGACGCAGAGAGCCGGGACGCGGGCTGGGGGCGGCAGGAGCCTCGCTCTCCTCGCCAGGGCGGGGTGGTGGCGGCCGGGAGCACACTCCTGGCGGCTCCACGCCTGTGGTGATGCTGCAGGTGGCAAAACCTCCCTGGAGAAGCGAGTGAAGCTAACACCCACCAGAAGCCAGGGGGAGGGAGCGTGGACGCTGCTTCATGAAGGACGCAGAGCCGCGCTGGGAGTCTGCACGCCGCCTCCACTTTCGCACTGACCGTCCTCTCACGAGAGCGACAGAGCAGAGCCACCACGGCACCACCCGCTGCGCCTCACCTGTGTGGATGCGGCTGTGTCGCTCCAGCTGGCTTGGCTTGGCAAATGCCTTGTCACACGTGTCACATTTGAACACTCGGGGCTTCTGAGAGCTCAAGGAGGGGCCGGCCTGGTGCGTCAGCATGTGCTCCTGGAGGGACAGGCGAGGGGCACATTAGACAGAACAGGGCTTCGGGGCGTGGACAGGAAGCAGGCAGGTCACCACAGAGACGCGGAGAGCGGCGAGGTCGACCGAGAGCTGGCGTCTGTGTGTTGCCTAGGACGGAGGCACTCAGCAGCAGAGGTGGCCGGCCTGGGCTTCCCTCCGAGACCCGGGGCGTCAGCAGGGAGCTGAGTGAGAGCTCTCGGGAGCCTCCCTCCACAAGTCCACCTGGAGGTCATGGCCCAGGGCCGCTCCCCAGAGGCCTGTGGCACCAGCCTACAAACCCAGGAGGCCCTCCTACCCAAACACCCGCAGCTCTGGGCAAGTTCTTCCAGGACACAGCTACCACTTCCCAGGGAACCCCAGGTGTCTGAAGCCACCATGTCATTTTGTGCCTTGAACGCTACACATCTCCCCATCTGTCAGTGATCCCACGTGTGTGCTGGTGTTTTCTTAAGAGAGCTGGCAGCTGCCCGGCTGCTCCAGGCCCCAGCGTGTCACAGGTGTGTGGTTACTCTGCCTCTCGCCTTCAGGCGAGTTCACGGAGAAACAGGCGTGAGGAGAGCCTGCTGCGTGGGGGCCTGCGTGCCGCTACCTAGTCCATGCCCAGAACCACTAGGAGGTGGGTCTGATGACAACAAGGAGACGAGAACTGGGCTCCAGAGAAGTCGGGGTCCCAGCATCACAGCGCCAGGACCGAGCTGGGCCTGACGGCAAGGCAGGCGCGTCCCGCCAGCAGCTCCACCCCTGCACCGCACCCCTGCGAGCCGCGGGCCTGGCTCTTCTGCAGGCTGGGTCTCTGTCCTCCAGTCTGTCCTATCGACACACGATCAGCGGGACTCGGCCTTCGGGAACGCAGCCACCACTTCTGGGGCCGTCTTCTTTGCCCACAGGCACCTGGTGCTTTCTACACCAACTGAGGGTGGAGCAAAACCAGGCTCCTGGAGTGATCGTAGGGGGCATGCCGAGGGACACCTGCTGGCCCCGTTCCCTCCCACGTCTCTGGACAGCACTGCCTCTCCTCACAAGGACGTCTGTGTCTGTGTGTCCTCAAACGCTCCCTTGCTGGAGGAGCCGACAGGGAGCAGAGACTCGGGCACACAGAGGAGGCCCGCTGCCTCTGCCGACGTGGGGGTGGGAGGAGGCCTGGAGCCAGGGCCAGGAGGGGCGCGCTGGGCTGCTGGGGCCTGGTGGCTGCAGGGCACCCAGCTCAAGGGGCTCTGCGGGACATCAGCATGGGCTTCCTGCCTCTGCCACTTTCCCTTTGGGGTCGCAAGTGCTGGACTGGCCAGGGGCAGGAGGCACAGACCAGACGGGACAGAGGCTCCTTGCACCTTCCCACCAGGTGCTTGGTGGAGTTCCTCATTCCCACCACCTCTCTGCAGGGCCGGTCAGGATCTGTCTGCCTAAAAGGGGGTCCCAGGAGGCATGTGAAGTGGGTCCCTGGAGAGGTGGGCGCCAGCTTTCAAGTCCGCAGCCACCCTGCTTCTTCCTGTCAGTACTCCTGCTGTCCTGAGCAGGGGTTCTGCTGCGAGTCTTTTCTGGAAGCCCGTGGCTTCTCCTCTCCAGCCCACTGGTGTGTGAGCACCTGCTAGCTGCGGTTCTGGCGTCACCCCGCCAGAGGTGGAGGACCCCAGCCTGGGATGGGGACAGCATGCACAGGAGGAGGGCGGTTAGCTGGCTCTGGAGGGCAGCTCTGGGAAAGCCAGGGACTGCCCGCCTGCAGTGGGGGTGTGGCGGGGAGTCCATCAAGGCCCGAGGCTGGGGCAGAGGCGGCCTCCTGATGCAGTCACGCACACGCCGTCAGCAACTGCACTTTTCTAAGTTTTGAGAAATTCTTCTTTTTAAAAAAGGGAGGAGTTAGCCTGACCCTAGAAGGGATCTTGGGAGTAAGGACACTCAGCTGCCCAGAGAGTTAGCCAGAGAAGCCAGGACAGAGCAAGCCACACCACCGAAGTGCCATGTGTCTGCCAGAGCCTGATTTCCCCAGAAAAATGACAAGGGTTTCCCAGGAAGGAACCTCGGGCAGAGCTGCCTCCCTGCACTGCCCCTCCGACTTACCCAGCTACAGCGGGGCCAGCTGCAGGGAGGCCAGGGGACCTGGGAGAGCTCATCCTGCTGGGGAGGCCAGCGGTGGCCATGGGACAGGGACGTGCTGCAGGCGGGATCCACCTGCAGCACCCACACAGCCAGCGAGGAACACGCCCCGGCCACAACGAAGGCCACGGGCAGCCAAGTCCCCTCTCCCACCAACAGGAAGACGCGGTGGCAAGCAGCAGCTGCAGACCCAGGAGCAGCTCAGCTGAGGCTCTGCCTTCTCCTTCCCCAGCAGCATGGCCGCTGCACCAGGAGCCGAGGCCCAGGCCCCACCTCTCGGCCTGCGCCCACGCTCCACGCCAGGTGCCACCGCCCTGGTCCGCCCGCAGTTCACTGCTTTCCCTGAGCCACGTCCTGCCCCGTGTGTGCTCGGGCTCCTCGGGGCTCCCGGCTATCGGGCTCGCCTTGCTCTGAGGACCTCCGGCCGGAGGGTCAGTATTGGCAGGACGTCCCCCAACTGGGGTTCACTTAAGGTCTGACTCGTGATCAGGCAGAGATGACAGGGCTCTGGACGTCCCAGCAAGCAATGCCTGTGGATGGTGGCTGGGCACGGGGACTCCCAGCACAGCAGAGCCAACCCACAGGAACCCTGCGCAGCTCCCTGGAGAGGAAGGGCCCGGCGGGCGCCAGGGGCTCGTGGGAAGCGCCCCCAGAGCCCTCCTCTTGCTTCCCGCCTGCAGAGGCCTTCATCCCAGGGCCCTCCCTGAGACGCGCATGCTCTTCACCACGGCCAGGCGGCACCGCTGGGTGAGCAGGCCCATGCTCGCAGGCCCAGCTGAGTGCCCTGCCGTGCGCAGCCACCACTGCAGTCCTGCAGCTGAAGGGGGAGAGGTGGCACTCCGACACACTCCCACGCGTGGCAGACGCTGATCTGAATGGCACACGAGCACACAGTCAACCCTCCGCACACAGCACCCTACTGTGACTAAGCACCCGGCCCATTCACACGCTTATGTCACTGTCCTTGTCGTCAGAAAAAAATGGGAGACACACATTCAAGTCTTCTTTCCACCAGTAGGACCCGTGTGTGCCGGCCCGCAGGCTGCGTTCCAGGGACGTACCTTGAGGTGTGTGGCGCGCTTGAAGGCCTTCCTGCACACGCGGCAGCCGTGGATGCGCTCCTTGCCGTGCGCCTCCTTGCTGTGGTGCGCCAGCACCGCGGCCGAGGGGAAGGTGCGGTCGCACTCCAGGCACTGGTGCGCCAGGCCCTCCTTCTCCGGCTGGCTGCCTGGGGCCAGGGCGGAGACGTCGGCCACCTGGAGGAGTCGGGGTCTGTGGTTAGCGGACACCAGAGAGAGGCAGCTGCACACACCTCCACCGTGCAGCCGCCTCCCTCCACAGGCTGCACACCCAGCCACACCGGACGCCCTCCTAGAAAGGACGAGGAGTGAGGGCACCTGCCCACCAGCTCAGGTGAGAGCAGCTGAGTGACCTGGGGAAGGCCCTGGGACCACACCTGTGCGCAGGCCGGGGCAGGCAACCACGCTGGCTGTCGGCGGCAGGGACGGCCGTTAGCCTGGGCACACAGCCACACTGCTCCGCAGCACGGCTGCTTCAGCAGAGGGTCTTCCTCAGCAATGGCGCCGTGACCACCCTCAGCACGGCTTCCAGCTCTTGACTAAATAGAGCCTTTCCCCAAATGGCGGGTGAGGACCAGCAAGTGCGGGAGGGCCCATCGCTCCACCCCGCACGGGCGAGCTGGTAGGGAGGACGGACTCGTCCCGCGCGTCCACCCTGGGTCCTCAGTGCTCTCGCACAGACGCGGGGACACAGAGAACGGACACACACTGAAGCAGTGTGCCCAGCAGCAGCAAGGGGCTTCCAGAGGTGCTCTGAGGTCATTAATTTGTGTTATTAAAAAAAACAGACCAAAGGAGGAATTAAAATAAAAGAAAAACCAGAAGACACTGCGGATGCACGGCATGCCGGGCCCGTGTCCACGTGTCTGTGTGCGAAAACAACAGAAACACGTCGAGACCACTGCATAGAAGTTCAAAAACCCCTGTAAAACATGACATCAAAGCTGTTCTATAACTGCAGATGAAAAAAGAAAAATGCCCTGTGATTGACAGACGCCGCAGGGTGCAGAGCGCAGCGCAGAGCCAGGGCTGAGGGTGTGCCCGGCGCGTCCCAGACAGGCACCGGGAGCCACGGGAAGGAAGCACAGGCTCCCCAGCCAGACCTCCAGCTCAGAGCCAAGCCCCAGCGTCTGACCCACTTGGTTCAGGGGAAGCAGCCCGTGGCCCCAGCTCACCCTGGGGCTGAGACAGGAGGACCTCAAGTTCAAGGCCCAGCTTTGTCATTTAGAAAGACCTCATCTCAGAAGAAAAGCTAGAAAAGGCTGGCAGCACCGCTGGGACCGATCCCCAGTACTGGGACAAAACAGAGAGAGACTGACCCCAGCAGAAGCACCTTCCACGAGGCACTGCCAGCACGGCAGAGTCGGCAGCGGCCGGGGGAGACCGGGCGCAGAGCCGCAGACCCTCACCCCAGCCTCAGCCCTGGTGCTGTGGCTGCCACAGAGGCATGTCTGCAGCTCACTGACGCCACAGCGTGAGTGGGGACCGACACGCGGTGGCTTCAGGAGAGACTTGCCGAAACCACACCTGCCAGGGGCAGAGGGTCACACAGGACAGAGGGTGTGGTGAGACCTTCAAGTCACCAGGACATGCGCTGCTAGAGCCAGGCACCACGTGCTTCCAAGGTGATGTGTGTGAGTGTGTATGCGCACGCGTGCACGTGCACTGGGGAGGGTGTGTGGTGTGTGTGTGTGGGTATTGTGTCTGGGGTGTGTGTGTGTGGGATGGGGTGTGTGTGGTAGGCTGTGGTGGTGTGGTGTGGGGGTGGGGGTTGTGTGGTGTGTGTGTGTGTGTGTGTGTGGGTGGGTATTGCGTCTGGGGTGTGTGTGTGTGTGGGATGGGGGTGTGTGTGGTAGGCTGTGGTGGTGTGGTGTGGGGGTGGGGGTTGTGTGGTGTGTGTGTGTGTGTGTGTGTGTGTATTGTGTCTGGGGTGTGTGTATGTGGGATGGGGTGTGTGTGGTAGGCTGTGGTGTGGGGGTGGGGGTTGTGTGGTGTGTGTGTGTGTGTTGGTTGGGAGTGTGGTGTGTGTGGGGGGGGTGGCGTTGGGAGGGCTCAAGGCAGAAGCACGAGGTGCCTGGCTGTCAAGAAGCAGTGGCAAGCAGGGGTAACCAAATGGCCTCTTGGTCACGCTGTCACTGGCTGAGAGAGGCTTCTCAGCCCAGGGGCTGCCCAGCAGGAGCCAGGGGAGTGGCGGCTAAATGCCACCGCATGCACCCCAGGCACACCACCACTCTGCTGACCCTAAATCTCCAACAATCTCACCCCTAACCAACACGCTCCCACTGGGACAGCAGAGCTCGGTGCCCGGCAGCCCGGCACGAACACCCAGAACCTCGCTCCTGCGCTCGGACAGGCTCCAGGGCCACCCACGCCACCCTGCGTCTCACTCCTGATCCTGCGTGTGCAACGTGGCGGGGGTGGGCACTGCACGGGCTTGAGGTGGGGACACCACGTCACACAGGCCGAGTGCCAGGGAAGGGCCGGCCTCAGCGCGGGCAGCGCACGTGCGCAGGCGGCCCCGGGGACAGAGGGCTGGCAGCGGGCCTTCAGCAGGAGCGAGGCAGTGCCCGGGGGCTAAGCAGAGGCTGCAGCAGGGAGAGCGGAGACCCCGCGGCCACAGGTCCTCAGGAAGACCTTCCGCAAGCAGCAGAAGTCTCACGGGGACCCTGCACGCCCTGACCCCAAGCCCGTGCCGCTGCAGGCTCCTCAGCGGGCAGCACACGACCTGCAGGGCTGAGGGCTGCTCGTCCCCAGGCCACAGCCAGGCTCCGGTGCCAAACCACCCTAACAGCCTCAAGGACAGAGCTGGGCGCTTCCAGGTGGCACGCCCCACAGGCCTCGGGCTCGGCACCTGCGCACCCCTCAAGGCCAGCCCCCACCACAAGGCCCACCCCGCGAGGTCGCGTGTGTGGATGAAAGGACGCGCATACCTGGTAGGCGATCTCCTCACACGCGCCTGACGAGGACTGCGGGGTGTGGCTCACCAGGATGACCTGCGGGGAGCCCGCTCCACCTTGGCCCGAGAGGGAGGGATCCGTGAGCAGCGCCGGGAACTGCTGACCCTGGCAAAGGATTGTTCTGAACTTTAGAAGAAGAACGCGACTATTTCATGACCCGTTTAGGTCACTTCCAAACACGCAGAGACTCAAGAGCTCTCGTGGTGCAGCCAGAGTGGAGGGCAAGGCTCCGCCGACAGCACAGCCTCCAGAGAGGCGCAGCCTGCGTCCACTCCGACTCCTGTGACAGAGGCCGTGGCAGCACCGTGGGCAGCCAAAGAGGGGACACAGCGCGGGTGCCAGCACCTGAGGAATGCACAAAGGCACACAGAGGGACACACTGTGTGGTGACAGCTTGGGTCAGGAATGTCCCCCAAGGCTCATGGACTGCACGAGGGCTTGGTCCCCCGTGCAGCCATGTTCCAGGGTGGAGCTTGGGGAGCGGCTGGATCACAGGGAGCGCCTCTCTCTCCACTGAGGCATTCTTTAGCAAGTGCTCCTGGGAGGAGGACACCGCGCCCTCCGCCTCGCTGCTCCCCAGCGGCTCTGCTCTGCCCTTCGCACGATGCCCGTCACCAGCACAGGGTGATGGGCCAAATGGCCGTGGGCTGCAACCCGCCACCAGGAGCCAGGAGATCCTGCCTTCTGCAAGTCCTTTCTCTCAGGTGTTGTGTCACAGTGACGGAGAGCTGGCACAGTGGTGTGTCCACATAACGACTGCCACTGGGCAGACACCAGCTGCAACATGGAGGACGCGGAAAACCCCGTGCCAACTGAAAGAGGTCAGCACAGAGGCCTGCGTGCCGTGTGAGTCACGCGGGTTTAAACAGGCAGAAACAGAAAGAGCTGAACAGAAGGAGCCCCTCTATCCAGGGCTAGCGAGAGGTACAGGAGAGGGCTGGGGAGAACGGGAGCGGGAGTGACGGTGGCGCCAGGCCTCCCTGGATGTGGGAAAGCATTCTCAACTCAGACCAGTGACGATGAGGCACGAGCCACGAGCTGCCCACGTCTGGCTGCGACGAGTCACCGCCAGCTCCCTAGCAAGGGGCATCCCAGCCGTCTCCTTCCACGTGAGAACACTTACTCCACACGTGCCGCAGTGCGCACCTCCCTTCCACCCCTCCGGAACCCGCGCAGAGTCTCTTGTTCTAAACCAGGACTTGGTGACTAAGTGCTGAGGGGTACAGTGGGATATGGAGGAGTGCGAACACAACGTGCAATGGTCAACGGGGGCACCGTGCTTCCTCCTCCTGGGAATCCTAGAACTCCCCTCTCCCAGGTCCACCCATGTCACCTCAGTTGACAGACTACGCTCTTTCCCATGGTTACCCAATGGAGTATGATTCAGTCATACAAAAACTGTCCCTCATGTAAGTGAGTGGACTCAGTGGACCGCCAGCTTTACTGCAATTTAAGTTTTGACGTACAACCTGTGTGGAAAATGGATGTTCATTTGTTTTAAAACAAAGATGTGATTGTGCTGTCATACACAGAACGCTCTGAGTCTCTCTGAAGCCAGCACCTTTAGCTATGGGAGTCAACAGAGAAAAGAGGACAGGTGTGCCGTGGGGGGACGCTGGAGCAGGCAGCGGCAGCTGCGAGGCCTCATGCCCTAGAAAGCCAGGCCGACACCGCAGCCAGGGCAGCCTGGATGGCGGACGTCACAGCTCACTCTAGCAGGCCAGTGGCACATGCCCATGTTCCCAGCAGCTCAGGCGGCTGAGGCAGGAGTACCACAAGTTCAAAGCCAGCCTCAGCAACTTAATGAGGTGCTAAGCAACTCAGCGAGACTCAGTCTCTTAAAAAAAAAAAAAAAAAGGCCGGGAATGTTGCTCAGTGATTAAGTGCCCCTGGGTCCAATCCCCGCTCAAAAAGAAAAAAAAAAAAAAAAAAAGCTCACTCTGAACATTCTATGGATTTAACAGGCGAGGTGGTGAGCACCCAGTAGAGGTCTCCGGCTCCTGCAGTTCAGGTCAGTGCTTGCTCCCCATGTTTAGTAGCTGAGCCTCAGCAGGGTGACAGGCAGGGGGGAAGGCACGAGGGGAGAAAGCCAGGCCTCGGCTGGCAGTACACGCCCATCTGTGGAGACTAGGTCCCTTCTCACAGGAAAGACCCCGCGAGAGGCAGGCAGCAGAATAGACAGGCAGTGCAAAGGCTCTTCAGGAGTTCCAGAAAGAGCAGCTTCCAAAATGGACTGGGGTCCTTCCCCACGTGCGCGTCTTTGCAAAGCAGATGGAGGCATCTGGGCTGTGTCCACACGTCAGTCTAGCTGGTCCCGGGGGCAGGGACTCAGGCCTCGAGTTCACTGCCCCACAGGGACACTCGCTGAGCGGAGCTGCTCTCACACGCCCACCGCAAGGACACGTCCCTTGGTGTCTGTGGCTCATGCAGCCCCCACCTGCCTACCCTATTTGAAAAATGGTGTCAAACTGGACTTGTAAATTCAGGTTCTTTATTTTTTAATCAAAGGCAAGATAAAAAATGAAAACCTGCTGGGCAGAAATTCTGGTATACACAGGAATCACTGCTGGGTCACAGATTCAAATGCTCCCAGCCTGAAGCTGAGACACCCGTCACTCAGCCTAGGCAGGTCCATCAGGGGAAACAGGACAGTTCCTTTTGCTTTGGAATGACAGAATCACAGACAGAAAGAACACATTAGTAGTTGTCAGGGATAAAAAAGGGACGAGTGGCTATACAAGGGCAACATGAGGGACCCTGGAGTGGACCTTCTGCCCCAGCTCAGCAGGGATGACACCGGGCTGCGACACGTCCCTGCATTTCCAAGGTGCCCTGTGCGGGGAGAAGGAGAGGGCACACAGGCCTCCCTACCGGTTGTCACAAACGCTGGAGAGCCTACAGTCCCCTAAAGACAGAAGCTTTCACAAAGGAACAGCACAGTGTCATTTACTAGCTGCTTATTTGTGTTTTAATTGCAAACCGTAAGTATTTTTAACACAAATGCCCCAAATAAAAAATCTAGAGTCCAGTAGAATCTACACTTGAGAGCCCACACGTCTCACGGGAACCCACTAACACGGTATCACCCAAACGTCCTGTTGGTGTGTACTGTTATTGACACCCCTCCCATTTCTTCGCTACACTTAGTCTCTGCTGAGGTAGAGATGACAGGCTCTGCACACCCCGTGTGCACAGGAACTTCCCACAGGCACGTGCAAGCCCAAAACCTGTGCCTGCAACAGCTGCGGGAGGCCCGTGCCGCACGGCCTGGCTGCTGCACCTGACCAGGGGAGGCCACCGGCTCCACAGGGGCTGGCGAGACCAGGAACACCAGTGGCGAACCCAGCTGGGGAATGCTGAGAAATGGCCCAGGGTTGGACACTGGTGATCAGAGCGTGATGTGACAGCAAACTCCCCAGAGCACCACCAGGCCCCTGAGAGTCCATCAAGTCCACTAATCACAGGTACTAAGACCTCATCAGGAACACTCTTCTCAGCAGCTCGTGACTTTACTGCCCTGACCGGTCTTAACTAAATACGGGCTCCGCAGAAACAACACAGAGTCCAGCACCAGAAAGGGCCACAGCAGTGCCTTGGATAAGGAGAAGCGGAGAGAGGCGCGATGTTCTGGGAGCCTCCGGCAGCAGGGGCCAGCCAGTGCCAGCGCCTCACTGACGTGGGACTGTCCACTTCCGACTCACTTCAAGGCCCAAATCTGACACTTTACTGAGACTCAAGAAACCATCACCATGTGCCTAAACAATCGAGCTTCAGATGTTTTGTGCCCGACCGCCGTCTGTAATAACAGCTAGAGAAACTGACAAGAATTCATGTACAGCAGACTGCTCTTGGAAATGAGTGAATCCCTCCCTTTTGTACTCAGAACAAGAACTGAGTGCCTTCGCTCTCTGAGCAGACATTCCGGGGCACGTTTCTGCTCCTCTGACACCCTCAGCAGCCAGTGACTCCCTTCCCACGTTTGCAACTACAAAGGAAACTGCACGCCTCGGGAGCGCTCTACGGCTTCTCCACAAGGTCGCTCTGCACTGCAGGTACGTTTCACATCTCTGTATTTCAACTTAGACAAAACTGTATTTCAAAATAACATTTTTATAATTGGCCAATGTCAGATTTTAAATTAGGATTAACTAGGGATTTACAATGATATTTTTCCAAATGTTTTGCTATTATGGATTCAACTTTGCTGTTTAACAGAACTACCTAAGAATATCACTTAAGTAAATTGTTTAAGAATGTTTTTGTTTTTAGAGCCATTTTTTTTTTCATGGACTATATAAAGAAACAAAGCATTGATGTATAATAAATATCTGAGACTCTCAAACAAACATTTACAATGATCACACGGTTAGTTGTTGCTTCCTCTTAGCTCCCTGGGACCCTGGTTTCCTCTGACAGCACAGAACAGATCCTTCACTCCTGACCCTCCTGGTGCTCCTGCTGTTCCATGTCCTGACTGCACCTGAGGAGGGGCTGGGGTTGTGGCTCAGTGGCAGAGCGCTCGCCTAGTAAGCATGAGGCACTGGGTTCGATCCCCAGCACCACACTGAAAAAAAAAAAAAACAAAAAATCTAACCCTAAGGAGTACATGAGATTCCAGGACCAACACAAACTCCCAAATGCTTCAGTCCTGACTGCCTCCTGCCTACCACCTGTCTCACTGTCATCATCACAAACTGCTGACTTTCATGACCACGTACTGAGGTCCAGGTCATGTTTTTATGACAGTAAATGACCTTAGTAACTACATACTGAAAGACAGATTTCCAGCATCATGTAAAAATGCACATGCCCTGGATCCAGCCGTGCACCCAGGAACCCAAGTGATAAGGCACCAACTTCCTACCACTTCCTGTACCCCTGCAAACAGCGCGACACCCTCAGCGAGCTTGCCAACAAAGGTGAACGCTGGAAGGCCACTCACTGGGCCTTGCACTACTGGGATCATAAGAGAAGAAGTCCACAATACGAGTCTGCACCTCAGGGTACGCACAAGAGCCTGTTTCTGTAAAATTTTTAAAATAACTGTATCTGTGACTACAGAGGTTCAGAAGGACAAGTAAATGGAAACGTTCATCAGGATTCCACTTAGGTATTGGATTAAAGGGTTCTTTCTTAATTTATTTTTTATCATTCCCTGTGTTGCCTGAATATTTTCCCCTTTTTTTGGTCTAACATAATTACTTTATTTAGTCAAATTTTAATTTTGAAAGAAGATGTTCAGAAACATTTTATATATTTGGGAAAAGCAAGTTCATGAAGCTCCACGGCCGCCCTCTGAGAAGGTCCCCGCCTCCCCACGGATGCTCACCTGAGAGGTGATGTTCAGCGTGACTGTGTCCAGGCCTCCCGACAGCACGCCCTGAGTGTCAGCCAGGGTCAGCGTGACGCTGGCATCGCCCCCCACGCCTGACGAGGACATGACCAGGTTCTGGGTGGAGATGGCCGATGGTGACATTGGTGTCGAGGAAGGCAGGCTCCCACTCGTAGGGTTAAGCTCTGCGAGGTGGCAAGAGGGAGAGTCAGTGCAGCAGCGAGGCAGCAGGGGTCGGTCCCCAAGAGCAAAGGGGAAAGGCAGAGCCCCTCGCCCAGTCGCATGAGGAGGCTCCCCTGAGTCTCCACACGTCTAAGGTGAGCACGCTCGGCTGCTGAGGGTCGTGTGACACGCACGAGTGAAAGAGAGTGAAAGTGAGACGCACAGCCCGGTCACTGCTCCCACTGTGGACAGAAAGCCCAGGGAGCCCTCCCCGGACGAGACCCCTGGAGACAGCAACCTGACAGGCCCACTGCGCGGCAGCGGGTCCGGGCGGGGCGGGAGGCGCCGACGCCCTCAGCGCGGCCCTCGGGCTCCTCTCCTCAGGCCCGCGGCTCTCAGACACGGGCAGCCGAAGGAACCTCCTGCAATCCTTCCATCGCTGACTTACCCCTTCTTAAGTCTCTCTAGGAAAGATAACGAACTTCTCAAACACTCTCCCTGGCAGCCAGCGCCAGGGGAAGCAACGCTGTCTGGGACAGAGTCAGGTGACGTCGGCCCTTCCTGGACAGAGCAGGTGCCACGTACCCTCCTGGCAAGCAGCATGGGCTCAGAGGGATGGCCCAGCCTGTTGGAGCACGCAGAGGCTGGTACAGCGCTGCTGGCGAGCATGAGCACTTGGGCACAGGTGGCACGCGGGCACAGGTGGCACACATACTCCGTCCCCGACCTCCCACTCACCTTTCAGTGGGTGCCTTGAGCATCTCCAGATGACAACCAAAGCTCAAAAAGCTCCACTCAATTATGGAGAAAAACAGAACAACACCCTCTGCCAACACCTGGTGAGGCAGGGTCCCATCAGCCGGGAGCCTGTCCCGGAGCCGCAGCCAACAGCAAAGCCAGCTGTCACCTGCAGCTGCCCTGCTGCAGCACCACGTCCCTACAGACCCAACCAGGGTGTGCCGCACAGCTCGGGGCTCCCGAGCAGGGTGACCAGCAGGCTGAGGGGAGTCCAACCACGTTTCAGTAACAGCTGGGCTCACCTGGGAAGTAAAGGACTGTCCTGCCTTTTACTCAACGTCTGATTCTACCCCACACTCGTGAGCTGCCAGAAGACTTCAAAACATAACCCTTGCATGACTCAGGTGCTCGTAAGCATCTACGATCTATGAATTAACTGGAAAAAAGACTCCTCTACACACCAACCACAGCTCTACCCAGCACATCCCAGCAGGGGTGGCCAATCCCACGTGTTCTACCCCTGCTGAGGGTCGGGGGAGGGAGGCGGGCCTGCAGTCTGCAGCGGTCACTGTCCACCACAAGAAAACAACCGCAAAACCTGAGCCCAGAGCTTGGGCAGCCTCAGCTTGGTGACGGATCTGAATTTCTCTCCTAGGACAACCCTTTTAAGCCAAAACTTAAGAAAGCTCGTTGTATTACACTACACTTCTTAATATACCTGTAAACAAACATAAGAAAGTGGCCAAGACTCGCATAACAGAAGAAGCAAAAGCAGCAGGCGAGCTACAGAAGACACCTTTGAACTGAGAGTGGGAGTCTCACCTCCAGGGTTTCTGATGGGGCCTCGAGGGCTCAATGCCCCATACTGGGGTACTCAAAGCCTGCCTCACCACAGAACAGCGTTCTTCAGATGACCATCTACATCTCCAGCATTAAAAGTCATATACATGAGGAAACCAGGTAGTTACTGAGTTACATAAAATTCAATGTTAATTTTTGCTGCCCAAGAGCATTTAAAACTCCCAGCATGCTATTCAAAAGCAAAGCTCCACCTAAAAAACAAGCCCTCAAATTCTCATATAAAGAAAGAAATAAGGCTGGGTGCGGTGGCACACGCCTGTAATCCCAGTGGCTCAGGAGGCTGAGACAGGAGGGTCACAATTTCAAAGCCAGCCTCAGCAAAAGCAAGGTGCTAAGCAATTCAGTGAGACCCAGTCTCTCAATAAAACACACAATAGGGTTGGGGATGTGGCTCAGTGGTTGGGTGCCCCCGAGTTCAATCTCTGGTACCACAAAATAAAAACAAACAAACAAAGGAATAAAGACACCATACTGAAAAACAAAGGCTTAGGTTCTCTCAACATAACCTTTTTTTAAATACCACTGCTAATTTCTGCAGAAATCTCACTGAAATAAAAGTAATACATCTTCGGTGGCCTCATGGCCGAGCTGGCCGGGAACTTGGTCTGCTGTGCCCCCCTCCCTTGATTGCTCAAGGGGACACACAGTGCTTCCCTCCCTCACCAGATCTCCACAGAAGGAACCTGGATTGTCAGTAAAATGGCTCTATTATTTTCAAGGATGACTTCATGTGGTCAGTATGAGGATTAAGTGAACTAATGCGAACACATCAAGATTCAACAAGTTATCAGAATAACACCAGGCACATGGATGGACGGGGCTATGAAAATTGTCACATTAAAAAGTGACTCCTAGCCGGGCGTGGTGGCACACGCCTGTAATCCCAGCACTCTGGGAGGCTGAGGCAGGAGGATCGCGAGTTCAAAGTCAGCCTCAGCAGTGGTGAGGCATTTAGCAACTAGTGAGACCCTGTCTCTAATAAAATACAAAAAAAGGGCTGAGGATGTGACCCAGTGGTCGAGTGCCCCTGAGTTCAATCCCCAGTACCAAAAAAAAAAAAAAAAAAAGTGACTCCTAGGTCACATGAAGAGCTCGGGGCTGAGGATCAGGTGGATGAAGTGTGCCAGCCATGCCTGATGCTAGCACAGGCCAGGGCACACCATGAGGACTGCGGCCATGCCAGGGCCCAGGCGGGCATGCACCCAGAGACGACAGGGTGCCTGTTGGCCGACTGACCTGGGGTACAACTGACCTGTCCACCTTAAGTGAGCTGTACTGCCCAGTGATATTTTCAGCCTGCTTCCCTGCTTTACAATGTTCTACCAAATTTTAATTTTTCCTACGTGACCTGAGTAGACTTCTGAAGACAAAGAGCAGGTGAACACAAGGGGTCTCCAAGATGTCCTTGTTGACACAGCTCACCCAGCGACCTGCCTTCAGTATACAGAGCATGAGCAAGGATCACAAAGCTACCTGTCCTGCTCTCTGCTCAACACAAGGCTGCGGAACCACAGATTCTCTAAACACCAATCAGTGAATCACGGAGTCGACTCCACTTGCAGGAAGTGACGTGAGAAACTGCACGTCTTGATCTCTGGCAGTGGAGTTCACCAAGCCTGGCTCTCACACACACAGCGCTTGCTGCACCCTGGTCTCACACAAAGCTGAAGCTGGAAGAGGGGACTCAACAAGAGGGCCGTAAGTTGAGGCGCAGGAGGGTGAGAGCGTCTGCTTACTAACCAGAGATAGTCAGAGTGATCTCCTGCGGAGACCCTGACGACGACGTGGCGGTGGGACCTGCTGCCTGGGCCAGGACTTGGCTGAGACTCGAGTTGTTGATGGTCAGGGTGATCTCATGCGGGCCCGTGGATGTGGACACGAGGCCCTGCGAAGTCATCACTTGAGTGAGGTCCTGGGTCCCTGCTCATCAGTACAAAACAAAGCACAGCTGAGATCTAAGACAGCACATTTATCCTCCTGTGTATGAAAAATGATTCAATCAGACTGTTATTTCAAAAAGACAAAGATTCAAAATGACCCATCCGTCGCCTCTAGTTACTTCCTCCAAGACAAGACGTGCCGCGGCACCTGCAAGGCCCTGGGTCTGATCCACGGCAGCACGGGGACACAGCACACGTGCACAAGGGCAACAGCCTTGCAAGGGAACCAGCCGTGGCGTGAGCCAAGTGACAGCCAGCACGAGGGAGTGTCGCATGGAGGCCGGAGCAGGCAGGGCTGAGGACAAAGAGGCCCCCTCCCTAAGGACGAGGGGCTGACACGGCGAGGTGTGCCCAGGGAGGAACGACCAAGACAAGCACAGCTCTCACCACTGCTGCTGGTGGTCAGCACGGAGTCCTGCTCAGACAGTGGGCTGATGGTCAGATTGGCAGACGTCACCGTGGGCTGCAAGGACAGGCCGGAGAGGGGCTGAATGACGACGCTGGCTGGGACGGTGCTGTCGGGGGTCTGCAGGGAGCTGTTCTGCGGGGCTGTGCCAGGCTCCCCCGACAGTGGCTGGGTGAGCAGGCTGCCCTGCTGCAGCGTCTGCTGCAGAATACTGGGATCGATCTGAAAAGCAACACAGACGCCCGTCAGGGAGACCTCGAGCCTCACCGTGACTCAGACATTGTGAAAGCCCAGGAACCAGGGCTGCGTCCGCACCTGCAGCGTGATGTTGTTGATGCTGGAGGCGTCGATCCCAGAAATCTGAACATTCGGCCCAACCAAGTTGGCAGCCAGCTGTAACTGGATGCCCTCCAGGGTGGCCAGGCTCCCATCTGTCAAAGACACGGTCAGGTCACCACCAGCTGCCAAAGAAAGAGAAGGGAAGGGTCACACACCATAAACGATTTTCAAATCTGAAGGAGCTGATGTTTACATAGGGATTTTTAAAACATGCAGGTTTTATAAATGTCATGACACACTAAAGTAGCCCTGGTATTTTCACCACACCATACATTATCTAATTTAATCACCACAGAACAAATCTTGTGAGATAAATAATAGGGCTATCCATTTTGAGCATATTAAAAACTGGCTCAAAGAGACTCCTCAGGTAAGACCCAGGTCTGAAACAGCAGTGCCCAAGAAAAGCCAGCCCAGCTTTAACTGCTGCAAGCGCCGGGACATCTGCTGAAGTAAGAACTGCTGTGCTTCTTGCAAACAGACCCTGCAAGTCAGAACTGGACACTTTCCACGGACCGTGACCCAGTGACACGGGTAACTCCGCTGCACTACAAACATGCCAATGAGCGTTCCTGGATCAACCCTCACTACTGAACCTAAAAGAACGGCAGGCAGACAGCAACAAGGCTCAACCCATTAAAAGTGAAAGCAAACCAAGGGCTGAGGTGTCGAGAAGCGGGTGTGACGGAACGGGAGTGGGAGGTGAACCCTCCATCCTCCTCTGGCAGGAAGGGGTGTCCTGGGGCAGGAGCGGCAGTCCTCCCTCCCACCCGGGCATGGGGGCTGCACGGTGTGCCACGCCTGGGCGGCACCCCAACTCGGCTCTTACCTGACACAGCGGCAGGAAGAATAGCCTGGCCCACCAGTCCTTGCAGATTTTGCAGATTCTGATCAAACTGTCCTGCTAGCACAGAGTTGTTCATGATGAACACACTGGGGTCCGTGGAGGGGGAGCCGAGCAGGCTCGCCGGCTGCAGTCCTTCCGGCGAGCTGCGGGTCACGGGCTTTCTGACTTTCTTGGGGTCTGGCTTGTAGTGGAACTGCATGTGCGTCTTCCTGCGCCCCGAGGTGCGGAAGCGGAGCTCGCAGTGCGGGCACTTGAAGGGCTTGGCTCCCGTGTGCAGGCGCATGTGCACCTTCAGGCTGCCCTTGGTGGAGAAGGCGTTGCTGCACACGTGGCAGCTGAAGAGCTTCTGGCCTGCGGGGAGCAGCTGAGCGTCAGCGGGACCCCAGGCCCGCTCAGCAGCGAGGGCAGGCCGACCCAAGCGCTCCACAGGGAACCTTCCCAGACCCCGCAGACCCCGCAGACAGGGCAGAGCCAGAGGGCAGCTGCCCTCTGCACCCGGCGTCCCCTCACGCCCAGGTGAGTCCTCGCACCACTGCCTGCCTCCGGGAAGCTGCAGCCTGCGGCTTCTCTTTCGTCCCACAGAGGGCAGGCGCTTCAGCATCTTAGCAGCTCTAATTTCTTTTTTGCCAAACAGGGGCAACCAGGGTGGCTGGCCGGGGCAGTGCCACCCCGGGGAAAGGTCCACAGGGGGCCCTGGGGGCACAGGGCCATGTCTGGTGTCGCGCACCCACTGCTTTCTTTCCTGGCTCTTCTCTCCATCACCCAGGTAACAAAGGCCACCAGGGCACAAGTGCCACCAGCACAGGTCTGCCCCGGAAGAGCCCGGGCAGGAAAGCTTCCTGGCCCTCTTTCCCTCTGCTGCCCAGGGAACAGTGCTGCCCAGGGTCGACGCAGGCGAGGACAACGGAAGGACGAGACTTTACACTGTTTTGGGGTCCTCACGAGTCCCCTCAGCCTTTCACCGGAAGCACCTTCAGAGACGCCCCTCTACTTCCAGGGCACACGAGAGCTGCAGGAAGTCCCGCCAAGCCGGCGCGGAGGACCCCAGCACCTCCCAGCACCCACCGAGTGTGGGACAGTGCACAGCCCTGGGCTGCCAAGGCAGCAGCGCCAACCCTCCTCACCCCGCAAGTTCACAGAGTGACACAAGGGAAGGCCACGAGACCCCGGGGACACAACAGGAAAACCGCACACGAGTTCGCGTGTCCGCCTGTTCAGCTCTCAACATCAGGCCATCGGAAAAGAATCGCAGGACGCCACGTCAGTGTGTAGAATCACACTTGCACACGTGGGTTCGATTCTGCTCACAACCAAAAGTGAAGAACACATTTGGGTGTGGTGGTCACAATGCTGAGCGCACTGTAAGGACACCTCCAAGGTCCACCCAGCACTTCCTACGTAGCCAGAGTTCCTCAGAGCTGCCCACAGGAACCGCGCAGCTCAACTGCCTGTGCGGGAGGTGCCACCCACACCCGCGTGCCCGCCTCACACACAGGAACCTGCAGCTCAGAGGAGCAGGCACCCACCCCGGGCAGGGGAGGGCTCACCGTGTGGCAGTCAGGCGGCGCGGCCAGGGATGTGATGGGACCACTCATCTTCAAGCCTCAATTCAGACAAAGGTAAGAAAAGGCCAGGCGAGCTGGACATTACTGTCCCCTTCCTGAGGTTTTCTCCTCACACAGAAAGTATGCCGCCTGGAAACGCAGGCAGGACGTGACAGTCCCAGTCCAAAAAGCCTCAGCAAGCTGCAGGTGACCCCGCTGGCTGAACGAGACCCCGAGGTCACCTTGTCAACGGACAGTCAGGTCAGACGAAGACGACAGACAGCCTGCACTTCAAGTTTAGATCTAATCCCTTTTCTTAGACCATTTCCTTAAGTCGGGATTAGAGAAAAATGCCTTTAAATCTACTTTCTCACGGTTCCTGATTTTTAAGCTTCCGATGATGCTGAAAGTGTCAAAGCGTGGGAAACACATGGAAAACAAGCACGAGCAGCGCGAGGCTGGCCAGGCCGGCCGTACCTGTGTGGGTCTTGACGTGGCAGTCGAGCGTGGACTTCACGGTGAAGCTCTTCCCGCACTCCTCACACCTGTAGGGCTTCTCTCCAGTGTGGATTCGAACATGCCTACCGAAACACTCGTGATTCAGTGGTTTTGTTTTTGAATATATATACACTTACAGACAACTTCATGATTTGAAATTTATGACCATATAAATAAAAAGCACGTGTTTCTATGTTCTGATTAAATTTGGCCAAATAAACATTTTGAGCTTCACTCTACACATGAAAAATACCATTAAAAATATAAATAAAACAAAAATATTTGCAAGGAAAATGGAAACAAGGCTAATTTCTTAAACAACAAAGAACTCTTACTAATCAGCAAGAAGACAGCCCACATCAGGGGAGACAAGTGGACAAGGCGAATTTCACAGAAGAAATAACCCAAGCAGCCAGGTGCGGTGGTGGGCACCTGTAATCCAGTGGCCCAGGAGGCTAAGGCCAGGATTCGAGTTCAAAGCCAGCCTCAGCAATGGCGAGGCACTTAGCAACTCAGTGAGATCCTGTCTCTAATAAAATACAAAAAGAGCTGGGGATTTGGCCCAGTGGTCGAGTGCCCCTGAGTTCAATCCCCGGTACAAAAAAAAAAGCAAGCAAGCCCAATATGCAGGCTAAGTGGTGGCCACCAGAGCCAAGGCTTGCCCTCCTGCTGGTGGCAAGTGTGGGCCTGGGGGACGTGGTCTCACCACACCTGCAGTGAGCAGGCGCTCGGGGGACACAGCCTCGGGGGTCCCAAGGCCTGGAGGAGCGCGTGGCGTCCAGCACGGGGCTGGTCCGGGGCTCTGGGACGCTGTGAGCAGAGCACTCCGGCGGCACCACAGAGGCGGCGGCTGTGGGTGCCGACAGATGCCAGGGCACACAGGATTCGGCGGGAGGCGGAGCCTCAGAACTGAAGTCGAAGGTGCAGCCACGTTTCTGAAAGCACAGGCGACACGGAGTGGCCGTCTCCGGGGAGCGGCACAGCCCCCTCCTGCTTGGCTTGTCTCACGTGACCCCGGCTCAGACGCCAGAGGGGAGGCTGTGCCTGGAGGCTCGCTGAGGGAAGGGTGGCCCTGTCCACTTGCGCTGTTTTCAGAACTGGCTCCTGTCCTGACCCGCGGTCCCAGGGAGGGCCCAGTCTCCACCTGGCTCCTCCCTACCAGCCTGGGGTGTCTGAAGTGGGGTGCGGCCTTAGACACCATCTCAACACCCCGACACGCAGGTGCCAGGAGGACCGCCTCGTCCATGACCACACTGCCAGCGCCCACAGCGACAGAACTGCCCTGCCAGCAGTTCCCCGGCTTCCCGGCCACCCGCACTGCTGGCCAGCTGCAGCGCCACTCCCCAGACCTCAGACTCCCCGGGCCTCTCCCTCCACCCCCACGGCTTAGCTTTCTATGCTGCTGCCTCGACCTCACAGCACACCACGGCGACCTCGACTCCCGTCCTGGGCCGCAGCTCAAGGCCCCAGAAGCTCACCACGTGACACCCTTGCGGCGCCGCGATCCGGCCCTGGGCTTTCTCTCCCTGCACGGCTGGTCGTCGCTCTGGCTGCACACACATCCCTTTCTCACAGGGTGCACGTGTACCCAGTGCCACCCATGCCCGCGCCCCTCCCCGCCTTGCCCCCACCACCCTGCAGAGCACACTGAGGTCCTGAGCAGGGGGCACGCCCTGTGTGTCCTGGAGCAGTCTGCACGCCCGCCACCCGGAAGTCTGGGCAGTCCTGCTTGCCAAGCTCTCTGTGCCTGTCTGTCTAGACAGTTCTACCTCCTGGAGCAAAGACTAAGGAGCCCTGCTTCAGACAGAAGCTTCTGGAACCTGGGGAGAGTGTCTGGACCTGGACCCCCCACCTGCACAGCCCTCGGCCCTCCTGACTCCGCCCTGCCTGGTGCGGCCTCCTCGCCCGCAGCGCTCCACCTCTCGCACCCCCTCCCTCTCCGCCTGCTGGCCTCTCTCTGCCCTGGCCTCCAGCTGGAGCTGCGCTCCTCACACAGACCGCAGGCCAGGCAGAGGGCACCCGCTGCTCTTTGGCACACCCTCAGAGCCTGGCACGCTGTCTTCCTCAGTGTAAAGATATTCTTAGTTCTTGCGGCTATCACGGTCACAGTGACATGCACAAGAACGTGGAGAACAGGCCTCCTCCTCTCTCTTCTGAAGGCGGTCACTACAGAGTTACCACGGGCTGAAACCCACACGCCGCCAAAGGCACACTAGTGCAGCACTGCCCAAGGCCACGGTGCAGAGCCGACGCCCTCCCTGCCCTCCCTGCCCTCCCTGCCCTCCCTGCAGCGAGGAGTGCCACAGGGGCCCAGCACGTGCTCTCGAGGCTCCGAGCGAGCCATCCGCGGGCCCGCGGCGCCTCACCTCACCAGGTCGCTGGGCTTCTTGAAGCTCTTCGGGCAGTAGCTGCAGCAGTTGGCGTGCTTGGGCTCGGCCTCGAGCTCCGCCTGCTTGTCCTTCATCTCGCTGATGCGGTCCTTCTCCGCGGCCGACTGCACCAGGACCTTCTCAGACACGGTGGCACTCTCCTGGGGCCGGATCTTGGCCAGCTGGGCTGTCTCCTCCTCCGTGAAGGTGATGACCTCGGGACGAGGCCTTCTCGACACACTCCGGTCCGGATTCTCCTCCTCTTCCTCCAGGCACACGTCTACCAAACACAGGAAGAGGACCAAGACCTCACCGGAGCCCGCGTTTCCACAGAGCAGGTCAACGACAACTAGTGCATGTGACGTCAGGACAGTCCACTCGAGCTGCGCTCAAGACCAAGTAGAGCTGCCTTCCCACCACAGCTCTGCTGAAGCCGGGCAAGGGCATGGACGACAGCGGGCATGTGAAGCGCCTGCCTTGGGCAGGGCCTGCTGACCCTGAGGATGCCGGGACGGACCCCGAGGGTGCAAGGCCAGCAGGCGGCTCGGAAGCCGTCAGGGGCCACACAGCCTGCAGTGCTCGCACACGCAGTCGCCTAGGAACAGCAAATAGCAACTGCCATCAGCAGAGGAGACCAGAAGCCCAACATGGGAGACAAGCCGGCAAAGGAGCAAAACCCCAGCTGAGAACTCACTGCACGAAAGAGGCGAAACTGCGCATGCATGCATGCATGCGTGTGTGTGAGCAGTCTCTCCCGAAGTGCAAGTAAGAACGAGTGTGAGAGACTGTCCCAGGGCCCCGGGTGGCTGGGAGGTGAGACCACAGCTGCATGCATGCCTGGCACTTACAACCCAAAGGAACACCAATGGCAGAGCCAGCACCTGCCCCAGAGGAGCCAGCTGAGACAACTGGGGTCCTCTGAGAGCAAGGCGGGGAGGCCAGAGGGTGGGCGCAGCGGGAGCGGGGGCGGGGCGGGCGCAGCAGGAGCAGCCCCGAGGAGGAGCATGCAGGGCCTGAGGCTCCCCGCCGCCGTCTGGCTGAGCTCGGAAAGACGGGGCAGCCACAGACGCAGTCCCCGCAAGGCTGGCAGTACGAGGGGAGGACGGCTGAGGACTTGAGTGATCAAGAGCACGTGGACACAGCGCTGGCCGCGAAAGCAGAGAGGGAGTGAAAGTCAGCTGTGAGAAGACGGCAGATGGCACAGGAGTGACAGCGCGACTGCCCAAGAAAATGCAGGGGCCAGGCCCTTGTCCCAGGAGTCCAGCTGGGCGGGGACAGAATAGGTGGCTTCTCACACACCGAGATGGGAGGACACAGCAACAGGTTGTCCCCGTGTGCGTCAGCACTTGGTGGTGGCACAAAGCCCTCTAGAACCCACGCCGACCCAAGGCACCAGCTCGCCGGCATGCGAGTGTCCGCGGCTTTCGCCCAGGGCCGACCAGGGAGCGCCCTCCGAGCCACGTGGACAGCCTGCTCGTCCTGCGCTCTCATTCACGGGCAGCAGACCTCGGTCGCCTTTCACACCCTGCTAAACCTCATGGCAGAATTCAGCCAATGGAAATGAAGCCTCTACTAAGCGCTGGAGCCTGGACACGTGCCCAGCCCACCAGGTTCAGAAGATCAGAAGCTGGAACCCAGGGTGGCCGCTCCGCTGCGTGGAGGTCACAGATTCCGCCACTTGAAGGCAGGCGGTGGGTTCTGAGCCTCGCCCCGGGAGCACAGGAGACAGCCACACTGCTCCCGCTGCCGGGGAACCTGCAGGAGCCCTGCAGCCTGAGACCGCAGGAGCAGCTGGCCACAAGCAGACGAGGGACCAGCACCCGGGGGAGAGGGCGGACCTGGTCCCCAGACACTGACCAAAGGACCTGGCGCCCTCATCAGCACGACACACCCTCAGCAAGCACAGAGCAGCACAGCGAGGACAGCACTCGCGGCCACAGCAAGCAGCAGGCCCGGGGACGCACAGCGAGGGACAGCTTCAGCAGAGCCCGCGGGCCACCCTGTGAGGGACACCAGCGCGCTGCTTCCCATGCCGTGAGTGTGCGCTAGTGGGAGCGAGCTCGGAAGGTGTGAGCCCAGAGGCCACGGCCACGGGAGGGCGGCCCTGGTAGGGCTGGGCAAGATCTTAAGGGCACTGCTGCCCCCACTGCACAGGTCCTGGGCCACCAGATGAGCTGGTGCGATGACAGGCAAGGTCTGGCCGGTGGGGCGGCAGAGGCCAGCTGCTCCAGCAGCTGCCTGGCCTGCTGCGTCTGGGCATCTAATCACGAGGGCGGCAGACTTGGGGGGAAGCCACGCGGACTCGACAGCACGCACAGACGCCCGCACGCTGCTGGAAGATGGCCCCAGGAGTGCCTCCGTGGAGGCTAGCAGCCTCGCGTCCCTTTCCTGGGCCTTTTTCAACTTCTCTCAAAGGCACAGAGGGTTTCATACTCAGAAAATAACTACTTTGTAAAAACTGAGGGTGCTGCCAAGCTTCAGCTACACACAGGTAAAGCGTTCCAGGTGATTCGTGTGCTACTAAATCAGCATTTGACTAATAAACCTTGAAGCAACAAAGGGGAAATACCTCCTCCCTCGGTCTCTGCAGCTGCCGACGCAGCAGAGGGGGCCGCCTGGTGCCTCTCCGTGTGCTTCTTACAGTGAGCCGCGGTGCGGAAGCCCTCGCCACAGAAGGGACACTTGTACGGCCGCATGCTCATGTGCGTGGCCATGTGCCGCGTGAGGCTGCCGTTGGTGGTGAACGAGGCGCTGCAGACGCTGCAGCTGAACGCCTTCACCCCTGTGACGACAGAGGAGACAGCAGCCGTTGGGGAGACCCGACCGCCTCAGGCCGTCCGCACGCAAGCAAAGACACGTTCAGTGAGACGGTGTGTGCCGTGGTTCCCGAGCTTTAGGGACTGGGACTGGACTGTGTTAGGAACGTGGAGACTGACAGAGCACATCTTACCACATTCTCTACTGACATTAACAGCCTCTGAGAAGATGTTTCTCAAAACAAACCAAGTCACCGGGCGCGGTGTGATCCCAGCTACTCAGGAGGCTGAGGCAGAAGGATCGCAAGTTCGAGGCCAGCCTCGGCAACTTAGCGAGACCCTGTCTCAAAGTAAAAAAACAAAAAGGGCTGGGGATGTGGCTCTGTGGTAGAGCACCACCGGGTTCAATCCCCAGCACCACAAGAAACCTAGTCTTCTCCATCTCCAGCATTTCCCACCTAAGCCGACAGTGTGTGCTGGCTCGACCCGCGTGACGTCCCTCGGGTCCATCTCCATCTCACTGCCACAGCATACGCCTCAGGCGGGCCCCGAGAAGAGTGCCCTGGGCATCTGTGGCTTCACCTCAGGGAAGGCCGGCCCCAAGCCCCCCTCCCTGCGTCAGCAGCTCAGGAAGGATCCAGGAGAGGCGTGTCCACGCCAGCCTGGCCCTCGTGCCCCTGTGCACCAGTTTCCCCAGTAGCCTGGAGCCACTCCCAGCCTCTGGAACATGGAGGGGCTCATGAGACCCCCGTTTTGCTGGCCTGTGTGTGTCCAAGTGACACGCCTTCTTCTCAAATAAAGCCTTATGCAGAGTACGCATCAATAGTAGACACATTCACTACTGATGTTACCCACGTGTGTTGAGTGTGTTCAGCGGACACATGTGATACACTAAAATAGATCTGATTGCAAACCACAGATCTGATAAAGGTCCGGTGACCAGAATGTATTGAAAACCTCTCATGACTCAGCGACTGTAAGTCAGATGGCCTGACCGTGAACTGGACCTAGGTCGGCACAGACAGGTCTCAATGAGCACTCGAGCCATGGAGGACGCACCTCAAGACCACAGAGCCAGCATGCACCTGCCCGTGCGGCCACAGTGAGAGCGCGGCGGCGAGCCTGGCGAGGATGTGGAGCAAGCGGCCTCACACGCCTGCTGGTGGACAGGTGAAAGGTGCCGCCGCTTTGGAAAAGAGCCCAATACGCTCAAAAGCTTAAAAAGCATCATCCTGTATCCTAGCAATTCCCTTCCCAGGCAGAGACACGAACACATGCCACACAGAAACAAAGGTCACCAAGGTCACAGCACAATTCCTCAAACAGTCAAAAACTGGAAAAGACCCAGACGTCCCCTGACCACAGGTGGTACATGGACAGGAAGAGTGGCACGCCACAGAAAGGGTACGCTGGCCACAGAAAGGACAGCGGTACTGACACGTGCCACAGTATGGATGACCCTGAACGTGCTGGCCAAGTGAAAGAAGCCAGTCACGAAAGACCACAGGTCGCATGAACCACTTACACGGAACGGCCACAACAGACCAGTCCGTGAAGACAAAGGCAGGTCAGGGGCAGGAAGTGCGGACCTCCGGGGGCAGAGCAAACAAGCTCAGCACTGGCTGCGAGCTCTGGGCAAGCGGAACCCCCCGCACACCGTAGCAGGGCAGCGGCGGCATGAGGATCTATCCCAGCAGAGCTGTCCTAGAGCTGTCCTACCCAACAGGCGGGCCCAGCCCCGCGTGCGGAGCAGACAGTGACCTGTGTGTGTCTTCTCGTGGGACTTGAGGACGCCGGAGGAGACGAAGCCGCGCCCGCAGAGCTTGCACTTGTAGGGCTTCTCTCCTGTGTGTGACCGCACGTGCTGCTTCAAGTGGCTGGACTTCTTGAAGCCCTTGTTGCAGTAGTCACACCTGCAACCAAACAGCAGAGTTCAGAGCATGTCACCAGCCCCAGCTGCAGAGGGAGGACGCCACCAGCAAGAGCTGCAAGGCACAGAGGCCAGGCCTGCTGCCCATGGCGGACAACACAACAGGCAGCGCCAACGGCAGGACAGCTCGCCACAGCGGTTCGGGTAGATGCGGGGGGAGTCTCAGCGTGCTTCATTCTTTCCAAATTAACAAGCCCTGCAATGCCTCCCCAACAGACAAACTATCTGATTCATGAGAAGCTCTTTCCAAACACAACAGCTAGGACAGTTAACCATGAGCTGCTTCTTTCACAAAGTCCACACTGTGAGACCTTCCACTACTTCTGAGACTAGATTTCCAGAAATGCCAATCCATATACTTTTTTGGTTAAGACTTGAAGGAAACAGATTGTATACAGCTATTCTGAGAATGTAACTACGCAGCATCATTTCCCCTCAGCAGTTACTAAAGAGACTAGAATCACTGCTCTCGAATGTGTCTGACCAACTGCCTGATCTACCACCCAGATCAGATGCTGCCTGTCAACTCACGATGGACAGGACTCTGGGGACTCCTCACATGAAACCAGGTGCAGAGTGGGGACCCAGCCCCCCTGGAGCAAGTCTACCCGGGAGCCCACCCCCAGGGAGGCATGCTGCTGCCCACGCTGGTCACACGCTCTAGGAAAAGGACGGCTGCGGGCTCTAGGTTCTACAATGTCTCTCGCGCGGCCCAAGTTCCCTCCACTCACTCGCGGGCAGCCCGCCACGCCCCGGCTGCTCCTCTCCCACCGCCTCGTCCTCAGTGGCCAAGGCCCAAGTTCTGAGCCACTTCTGTTTTGGGCACGGAATACTCGTCTCTGTACTGACACCTCTCGAACATGGGCTTCCAGCCTGGACCCCCCATGCCAGCCTGGGGGAAAGGACCAGCTGCACCCAGCCACTCCTCTCCACCGTCAACCCCAGCAACACCAAACCAAAACCTGTCTCTCCAGGGGACGGGACACCCTGAGCTGCTCCTGATCCTCCCCACCCCCGTGGCAGTCCTGCAGGCCTGGCCTTCTGAACATGCCCACAGCTCACGCCCTCCTGGGCAGCTGCAGCTCCCCTGCAGGCGCTGCCTCGGGCCTGGGCGCCCTGCTCCTGCTGTGCTGCTGCAGACCGCCTACACAGCGTGCCCATCACCCCCTTCCAGAAGAAGCAAGGCAGCTCCGGGAGCACTAAGGCTGAGGCTCACCCAGATGGGGCAGGTGCCCGGCTCCTCAGAGGCCCCAAGTGCATGCTGGACAAGTGCCGCGACAAAGCTCACCATCCAGGAGCTCGAGCTGACAGGAGCGCCAGGAATGGCAACTGTGCTCGGAACCTGCGATGCACGGTCTCCAGCTAGACCTCAAGAGCAGACTGCGACCAATGAGCCACGGAGCACATGTCAGGAGAGCACAGAAATCCTGAGGCTGGCTGTGTGTGTCGCAGCCCAAGGACCCTCAAAGCAAGACCAAAGCTCCAACATGTTCTTTTTTAATATTTTTAAAGTTGACACAATGCCCTTATTTTCTTAGTTGTAGCTGGGCACGATACCTTCATCTTATCTATTTTATGTGGTGCTGAGACGGAACCCAGCGCCTCACACGTGCGAGGCGGGCACTCTGCTGCTGAGCCGCAGCCCCAGCGCCTCCAGCGTGCTCTCGCATCTGCGCGTCTGTGGAGCTCCGGCACGTGGCCTTTGAAGGTGAAGGACCTAGCACCACAACACTGGCCCCAGGCACTCCAGCGCTGCTCAGAAGACTGAAGGCGTGGAAAGGAAAGAGACTTTCAAGACTGGCTTGCTCGGCAGCACTGGCAAACACTCATCTTCTAAGACCTTGGCTGAGACCTTTCCTTTGAGGAAAGCAGATCACCAGTTTTCAAGAGGGGCTTTTTGTTAAATGACCTGGTCTTTTGTTAAATGACTCTGGAAAAAAGTATTAAGAGTTTAAAAAGTACTTTAAGTAAATCAAAAAATTATTAAAATTTCATAAAACCAAGGCTCTCTCTATTAAAGACAATGCTCATTTCAGTTTTTTCCATCTTTGACTTTGTAAGCAGATAGCAGTCTCACGCGCTGTCTGAGCCTGGGTGGGCTGGCCTGCTCACCAGGGCCCTCCATGATGCAGCGGGCACATGGTGCTCCTCAGGGACAATGACCTAGAGACTCAGGAACCCGTGCCCTGGCACAGCTATCCCTAGAATGCACAGTCTTGGGCAGAAACATGCCACCGCATCGTAACAAGGCCTATGATGGTGACAGGAGCTGTGGCAAAGGATCCTAAGTGAGCATAGGCTGAAGAGAAACTGCACTTCCAAACCTCGCTCTGGCCCTCGCTAGCAGTGTTGTGGCAAGGTCACCCCTGCTGTCCCAGATCCCAGAGGAAGCAGGGTGACGATCAGCCCTGCTTCACAGAGTCCGAGGGAGCCAAGCTGCCGAGCCCTGGGCCAGGGCAGGCAGGTGGCCAGCACTGCACCTAGAAGCCGGCCGGTGGCTCTACCTGTAAGAGCGCCGGCTCTGGTCCTCGCCGTCCTCCAGGAATGGGGGGCGTGGCGCCTGCAGGTCCAGCTCCTCTGGGGATGACTCCTGAATCAAGCGAGCGGTCTGGAATGGACAGGGGCACGAGGCGGAATGAGTAACAGCCTGTGAACACGCAAAGGGACGCAGCGACCAGGAGTGCACAGGATGCACAGTCCCTGCAGAGGCTGGGCTGGAGCGGCCATGAGACCACGGACAGGCCCGAGAGCAGTGCTGGCCCTCTGCAGCCTGCTGTAAGGCCCAGTCTCCTTGACCACCAGATGGACGGACCTATTTCAGGAGAGACACTTGGACCAGCTGCACTCTCTCCCTGGCTGCTGCCGTCGAGACTGCAGATGGCCCTCCACAGGCCATGTGCTAAAGGCATGGCCGCCAGCCTGTGATGTCCCTGGGAAGTGGGTCTGGTGGCAGCAAGTCGGCCACGGGGGGTGCCCTGGCAGGCACGCTGGGAGCCAGCCCCTCGCTGCCCTCTGCCTGCTGGCCACCCGGAGGGGGAGCGGCGAGGCTCCACCGCCCGCCCCGCCCCGTGCTCTGCCTCGGCAAAGGCCTGAATGACAGGGCCACCAGGGACTGAGCTCCTGAGACCAGGGGCCCTTCAGTGGTTTCCTTCTGCTGTTTTGTCACAGTGACGGAGCAATGACTAACACAGGAATAAAAACCAACTTCCTGAGAAGATGAAGTCTCTCCTTTCACAAAAGCCACAGGGGGAGAAGGAGGACCCACCATCCACCCCAGGAACAGTCACACACACCGGGAACAAACCCCTTCTCCAACACAGAGTCACAGCTCAGCCTGGCCAAGGCTCGCTGACCACCCCTGATCCTGGAGGGTGAGCTAGGCCTCGGACTCCGGGACTGCAAGGGCAGTGTGTAAACAGTGGAGCCCACCAGTGGTGCTGGAAGTTTAGGGCCGCTTCTGACGTTTTGCCTGACTTCCATGACCAAATGAGTCAGGTCAGGGTGCCATCGCCCCTGCCCCGCACTGGCAGCTTCCGAGGAGGGCTCTGGATGAGGAGAAGCCCCTCAGCAGCCGCTCCCTCCACCAGACTCAGCCCTGCTGCCAGCCACAGGGGTCTGCCCATGAGAAGGCACTGTGCTGTCCTGAGGCCTGCCACTGGGCGAGCTACCACTAGACTTTAAGGAAAGAAGACAACTGATTGGTCAATTATTTTCATCACTATTAAAAAATTTCCAATAACAGAAAAATCAAACAAAAACTTAAACGACTAAGTTGACTAAGGTATTAAAAATTTTAATCATGCACTATTTAATTTCAATATGTTAGCATTCATTTTACTTTCCTTTTAACTAAGATTTCACAAACAAAAATACTTAGGTTTTATGCAAAAGCCCTATCCTTCACATTTCACTGCACTCTTACTGACTTCCTGGCTTTTAGATAGAAGGGCAAAGCCACCTCATGGAGCTGAGCTCACTAAGCAAGCCAAGATGTTCTAAGGAGGAAGCCTGCATGCTACACACTGAGTAGTGTACCACTCACTAGGCGGCACACTAGTCTTAGAAGTTCCGGAAGTGGACATGCCCTTGTAAGCAGGCAAACTCTAAACAACCACAGTGAAGACAGAAGAGCACCGCTAGGTAGTGACCTGCACCACCCTCTGCAAACACTCACTACGTCCATCGTGTCAGAGCTCGGAGCCTGCAGTAAGTTCTGCTGGTGGAAACTCGCAGACAGGGCTTGGGACTCGAGAGTACTGGAATCCTGTAGCTGCTGCACAGGTGGAAGCTGCGCCTGGTGGTTGTACGTGTCGGTCACTGTGAAACCTGAAATGCATTAGAAAGAGAGCTCTACAGAAAATAGGGCAGATTTCATACAAAATATTCTTTTGAATTGGATACTAAATAAAAAATGACTAGGGGCTGGGGTGGTGGCTCAGCGGTAGAGCGCTCGCCTAGCACGTGGGCGACCCGGGTTTGATCCTTAGCACCACGTACAAATAAAGCGCACTGAATAAAACGCATTGTGTACAACTAAAGCAAATAAATAAAAATATTAAAAAAAAAACGACTAACGGTGTATTTCCACTTTCTGAGAACCAGGATCCACTTGCGCCAGCAGCTCTAGACGGTCTGCACCCCACCAAGGTCACGTTGGTGCAGGCTTTAGGACCAGTCACAGGTCCCAACTACTACCAGGTTCCGGTTCCCATTCAATCGCCTTCTCTGGCTACAAACTGTGTGGAATGGTTGTGAAAGTCTTTCTGCAGAAGATCTGACCACACCACAACATGGTATGTTATCAATTTTAAATATTATATAATGTATGCTAAAGTTATTTGGTTTGAAATCATAAATTCTAGAAGGGACTTCAGAGGAACACCGAATGTGGTTTGTGAAACTTAACCCTGTGTAGACCAGCTGGTTTGCCCATCACCCCTGCCCACTGACCTTGAGATAGCCCTGATGGCTCAAAGGACTGCTGTGCAGGAGTCGGCTCCTCAAACTGGTCCATGGGCCCTGGGAGAGGGTCCTGGGCAGCCGTAAACCCATCTGAGTGTAAGGACACGAAGAGAAGGGCAGTTTATAAGCTGAGGCCATTCACTTTGGACAGATACGTTTGTCCAAAGGTGTGCTGTGGTGGGTTTTCAAAAGTCAGCCTCTGTATTCTGAAGGCAACAGGCAGCTATGGACACTGCTCTGTGACCCTTCTATAAAGCAATATTCTAAAATGCAATTACCCCAGAACTACTTAACCCTGCTGGGCCCCGGTGACTCCAGGCACTGCAGAGGACCAACAGCGTGCAGACTGCCCACAGACACGAGAACACAGGGACGTCCCCGGGGTCCGCAGGCTGCGTGCTCACAGGCCCCTGTGACAAGAGTGTGTGAGGAAGCAGATCACCACGCCACCGTGCACACTGCCCCGGCCGAGGTGACATCTTTTTGTACTAGACTTTATAGACGACAGAAGCCATGTGTTGCTTTACATCAAGAATCGGGCACCGGACCTCTCTGCAGCCCAGTGACAGACAGCTCGCTGAGCTGCATCAGCCCATGACTCTGCGCCCGGGAAACTGTCACAGAATCTAACTGGTGTGCAGACACGCCCCTGGAGGAAGGAGGTGCTGCATGTGAGGGGCAACGGCAGGTCACGAGGCGCACGCAGAAGGTCCCGGGTGGACTCCTCGTGCACACTGCACAGCGTGTCTGTGCACTCACTTGAAGAATCTGGAAGGAAGTGCACTAGAACTGGACGGAGGACTTTGGCGTAGCCCTAAGACTTCAAATGCTTTCAAACTCTCCCACCGAGAAGTGAGGTCACCTTGTGTTTAAAACCAACGGACAAAACCCGCTGACTGGAGGGCTCAGGGAAACGTGCAGTGCCCAGCCCCCTGCGGAGCTCTGGGGGCACGCCAAGGGCTGAAACCCCGACACCCACCTTCACCGGCTTCCAGAGGCTGGTCTGTCAGCTGCTGTCCCAGGGCCGCTTCCTCCGGGCCCACCACGTGCTGCGGCCCCAGGTCCAGTATGGCCTCGGGGTCCGCCTGGACGGGCTCAGCCGACGGCGGCAGCTCAGCACCCTCCATCTCCACGGGCATGGGGGCCGCCCCCTGCATGCCGGGCTGCTCCACAGTGGCGCCGTCCACCGGGGTGGCCTGCTGGTGCTGCCGGAGCTGCTGGGCCAGCTCGTACCTGAAGGGAAGCGACGTCGAGTCGGGAAGCCGGACGCGGGGCCGCAGCTGCCGGGGAGCTGGCCACAGCGCTGTGACGCATCAAGACATTTCCATTCCCACACTGCTTCATTTTGAAGTCGCGACAGTGACCCAGCCAACACTGACATGCCGCTAGTGATTCTGAAGGGAGTCACACTACTTCTAGTGCCATCGCAGACCAAAGGACACACAGGCTCCTGGGAGAGGGCCTCCAGCACGTCAGAGTCTCAAAGAGGCTTCATGCTTGACCCTGGGACTCCGCAGCTCCCTCCTGCCGCAGGCTCCACTCCTCAGAACCCCAGCGTCCTGGGCGGCGCCCCTCTAGACCAGCCCGAGCACCGCAAGCAACTGCACCCAGCACGAGCCACGTTTCCAGTGGCCTGGTGCGCGTGCTGCTTGTGCCCCATCTGCGCACACACACAACACACCCAGTATGTATTCATCACGCAGCAATGACCTGACGGACCCACTGGACAGCATGCCCGCCACCTGACCAAGGGGCTCTCCGCTCCGCCCTTCCTAACAGTCAGCCCCACCGAGCCGCGTTACAGGCTGCCTCCTCGTGCACTCCTCCCTACCCCCAGTCGTTCCTGGAGTCGATTCTCAACCTAACAGCCAGAGTCAGAAAGCACACTACCAATTAGAGAGATGCAAATCAAAACCACACAGAGATTCCACCTCGCTCCAGTCAGAATGGCAATTATCAAGAAAACAAGCAACAATAAATGTTGGAGAGGATGTGGAGAAAAAGGCACACTCATACATTATTGGTGGGACTGCAAAATGGTGCAGCCAATATGGAAAGCAGTATGGAGATACCTTGGAAAACTTGGAATGGAACCACCTTATGACCCAGCCATCCCACTCCTTGGTCTTTACCCAAAAGACCTGAAAACAGCATACTACAGGGACACAGCCACATCAATGTTTATATCAGCACAATTCACAATAGCTAAGCTATGGAACCAACCTAGATGCCCTTCAGTAGATGAATGGATAAAGAAGATGTGGTATATACACACAATGGAGTATTACTCAGCCACAAAGAAGAATGGAATGATGGCATCTGCCAGTGAACACAGAGAGGAGACTATCATGCTAAGTGAGGTCAGCCAATCCCAAGAAGCCACCGGCCTCTCTGATATGTGGTCAATAACCCACAATAAGGGTGTGGTAGGGAAGACTAAAAGTTAATGGATTAACAAGGGGAAATGAAAGGAAGGGTGGGGGAGATGGAAATGGAAGAGTCAACAGACTGACTAGGACATCACTTGCTACGTGCATATACGAACACCCAACCAGTGCTCCTCCACATCACGCACAGCCACAGAACGGGACCCTAGTCAGAATGTCGCACTCCATGCACGTGTGATACGTCAGAACATAGTCTACTGTCATGCATAACTAAAAACCAATTAAAAAAAAAAGAAAGCATGCTACCCAGACTTTGCCACCAGGGTTCTGGGCAGTGACGCAGTGACGTCGGCCTCCACCACGGTTCCAAGGACGTGGGTCTCACGTGTGGGTGGGAGAGGCGATGAGTGCTTGTTTGCCCACAGCTTCACTGTGGCGACCATGCGTTTCCATCTTCAACGTAAATATGCATTATTTTGGGAACTTTTTGCAATACGCCCAAGGGACAGAAAGCACCCACCCTCTTTATGGGCAGATCCAACAACACACACTCTGAAGGGGAAAGCACCGTGACAGGCCGACCAGCCAGCAGACTGTCACCGCAAGGCTAACCACCGCAAAGTCCCACCACCATCTCCTGCAAGCAGCCCTCAGTGTCACCATGATAAACGCTGTCCACGTGATGCTCCATGTCACACAGGTGGCCCTGTAACCGCACCATCGGCCATCGTGTCCACCAATGAGGGCCCCACACTCATGTTCCAGCCCTAGCCCAGGAGGAGCATCACAAGGCCAGGCTTCATAGTGGAGAAAAGTGGCACTCAGAACCGCAGGGGCACACGCGCTCAGGCCCCGTCCTCTCCCGGGGCACAGCTCCTGAGCCAAGTGGGGACCCACCTCCTGCTCTATGAGGAGGGACAAGCACCCCAGCATCTGCACCAACACAGGCGCCCGTTCTCAAACACATGCACAGCACACAATGTCCTTGCAACCTGTAGTACGGCATGACAGAGCACGTCTCTGTGAGGTCCACTAAGGGGTACCACCAACACGGGGCTCCCTGCAGAGTTCCCAGCAGCAGGTGGGCTCCTGGGCAAGACCAACTGTGCTGCGCCACGGACGCCAACGTGGACAAGCAGGCGTGGGCGCTCAGACCTGCAATACACCCAACAAGAGCAGAACCATCCAGTGCTGCAACACTGGGCCGGGCTTACAGGGAACACCAGGCAGGTGCAGCTGGGCTGAGCTCCTATGACTCCTGAAGTGGATGTCCCAGGCACAATAGCGTGACACTCTCAGGGTGCCCATAACTCAGAGGTGGCCACCTCAAGGCTCGACACAACTGCACACCACCACGCTCCTCAGGAACACTGTGCCTAAGCCCAGCTCTAGTCAGAAATGACCCCCCTCAGAGATGAGCAGCCGGCTACTCAGTGATGGGCCCACGGGCTGCCCCAAACACATGTTCAAGTCCAAATGCAGAACAATCACTTCCAAGATTCCCCAGTCACATGCCTAGAAAGCACAGCGCTGACCCAGAACTTCACCCCGACTGTAACAGGCAGGGCCAACAGCTCATCTCGGTACCAGCGATCACCCGAGAGGGAGCCGACGACCAGGGCTTAGCCAACACAGATGGCCTCAACACCACCTTCAGAACGAAAACACAGTGCCTCTGTGTGCGGCACTCAGTAGGTCCCCAGTCACCAGCCGTTCCCTTTCTTTAGCCCACACACTCAAAGTGAGAAATAACAGCACAGAATTCAGAGACAACTGTTTCGTACCAGTGCACCCCACCACCACCAGGGAATCGCAACCAGAAGTAAACCCACCTGTGGGTCTTCATGTGCTTTTTGCAGTTCAGCGAGGTCTTAAATGTCTTCTGGCAGTAGGGACACATGTAGGGCCGGAGGTCGTTGTGGATGCCCATGTGTCTCCGCAAGCTCCCGCCGGTGGTGAAGGCCCCGTTGCAGATGAGACACTTGAAGGACTTGAGGCCCGTGTGCGTCCGCACGTGCGCCTTGAGCACTCCCGCAGACACGAAGCCCCGCCCGCACTGAGAGCACTTGAAAGGCTTCTCACCTGTATGGGACCTAGGAAGAGAGAACCGTGGCACCTTCCTGCACGGTCACACGCTCTGCGACACGGCGCACGCCGGCAGCCCCTTCACCACGCTGCCGGCCAAGCAGCAGAGGGAGGCCTGGGCCTCCAGAAGCCCAGGCCCACGGCCGCCCACACCACAGGCTCCGGGCCCCTCCTGCGCTGCGCCTCGTGGGGCCAAGTCTACTTTCTCTTCATCTGTGCTCTAGCTAGCACCAAGAGTCAAGCTCCACTGAATGCACTGGAAAACCTTAACTGCAATCTCATCAAATACAACAACGCTTCTTTGATATTTCCTGAAAGCCGCAAATACTAAAATATAATGGGAATACAAATAAAATTCAGTGGCAATTTCTGAGTAAAATATTTTAGTTGAGAAAACTAAAGAATAGAAATATAAACTAGCAACATTTGGGGGTGAAATATGATACTTTAAATACTAAAACCTAACAATACCATTCCAGTTGCTTCTAGAGCTCACCAGACCACCAAATCTCCAGATTATAGTGAACTTCCTCTCTGGACCCGCAACTTACCTGATGTGTTGTTTAAGATGGCAGGACTTTTTATAAGCCCGATGACAATAAAAACATTTGTATGGTCGATCTGCTTCATTTACAAAATTATTATTAAAATAACCTTGGAAAAACTGGTTTCTTGGGATGGGCTGGATAAGACCTGCAAACCAGAAAAAAAATGCAGAAATAATTCAGTGTCAGTGCTAATAAAATTAAATGTCAAAAGGCACCTGCTTCCGGGCGTGGTGGCACACCCCTGTAATCCCAGCACTTGGGAGGCTGAGGCAGGAGAATTGCAAGTTCCAAGCCAGCCTCAGCAATGGCGAGGCACTTAGCAACTCAGTGAGACCCTGTCTCTAATAAAATACAAAAAAGGTCTTGGGGATGTGGCCCAGAGGTCGAGTATTCCTGAGTTCAATCCCCGGTACCAAACAAACAAACAAACAACAACAACAAAAAAAACACCTGCTTTACCCTGAAGATGAAAACATGAATGTGCTTTAGAAGTCAGTGTTGCAGCCAAATGCTATTTTAATGTGTTAGAAACTATGCAAATACCCAGGGGAAAGAGGAAAACATTAACATACTTTGTTTCCAACTTGAGGAATATGTCTATTGTCACAATTCTTTCACTTGAGTCTGCAGCCAATTTTCTGTGAATGTCTACATTTACATGCTATAAAGGCACTGGTTGACATGGAATTGACATAACTCTATCCAACATTTAGGTCAGGATGTTAGACCCCTTATTTATTCAATATGTATGCTGCCCATGAGCTCCTCTGATGAACTCAAAACACCACTGATTCTAACATGATCTTCTGTTCTAAAGAGGTCAGCATTGTCGCAGAAATTTCATTCTATGAAATCTGCAAATAACAAAATCACTAACAATTATTTCCAAATTTACTTGCTTTTATTGGAGAAGGGGCTCCCTTGGTTTGCTCATTTATAAACAGGATTCAAGGAAGCTTGTGAGTTATACACGGCATTCAAGACAAACTTAGGTGTCAACTTTTGGGCCACTTGATAGCCACCTAACACTCAGTTCTGGCCCGTCCTGGGCTGTCCCTCCTTCTGCCTGCACTCCACCCTTGGCTCCAACTCTCCCTTTTCCTCCTCCGCCTCTTCCAGCAGGCACAGGAGCTCTTCTAGGCAATGATGACACACCTCCTGAGTCAGCTTCCTACTCTCTCCAGAAGCACAGCTTGTCTCAGTTCTCTCCCAGAACCTACGGCCCCCGCCAGCTTTCCCAGGTGACCACGTGGAACGCCTCTCCCCGTCCACGAGGCCAGGTGATCTTAGAACCGTGAGAACCGCTCCCCTGTGGCCTGCACGTGTCACGTGCCATGTGCCAGTCCTGGAGCCCCCCTGTCCCAGTGTCTCTCACACCTGCGTCTTCATCTCCGTTTCCACTACCACCCACCCTCCCACCTTCCCATCCATCTGTCCATCCGGCCACGCACCCACTCACGTGACCATCCATTCCTCCGCTGACCCACCACGCAACCGAGCACTCCCCTCCGAGCCTTTATGCTCTCACCACTCCCTCAGCAAACCCCACTCCTCCCATCGCTTTGTTTTTACTTATTCCTACTTTAGCACCTGTCACTCACCACTTGATCTCGCATCTTTTCTCCACTCCACTAGGGCCATAAATTTTTCAACCCTAGGTCAAGTATGTGGGTTCACAGAATACTGTCAAATAGGAGGACACACATATATAACTGAATAAACTAACTCCTGGGGCTGGGGTTGTGGCTCAGCAGTAGAGCGCTCACCTAGCACGTGCGTGGCCTGGATTCGATCCTCAGCACCACGTAAAAATAAAACGCACTGTGTACAACTAAAGCAAATAAATAAATATTAAAAAAAAAGAAAAAAGAAAAAAACTAACTCCTGTTCTCAGCATCTAAGATATCAGGGAAATTCAGTTAAGTACAATTCAAACCGGGCTCATTTATTAATGATCTTATGGTTAACATTTATTTGATATTCATTGTGTTCAGGGAACCAACCACATTAGGTTCAGGAAGGTAAACAAAAAAACTAATGTGGCTATTCTCCAAAAAACTACACGTGGAGCTCTACGCAAATCCCCAAAACGCACTGTTCTGTGATCACCGGGCCGTACTCCACACCACCTCCAGCACCTCTCCCGGTCGCTCCGCGTCGTCCTCTGGACATCTGCACAGGTCGCGCTGTGCGGAGGTGCCGGGTGTGCTGAACACACGTTGCTGGGATATTTCCACTAGTGTGAACACCACCACAACCAACAACCCCTGGGCGCACAACTGTTTTAGTTTCCTCCCAGGCATGTGATTTTCATCTCTGGGGTGGTGCCCAGGTACACGCATTTTTTAAACAGATCCCAATGTGATTCTGAGCCCTTCTGGGGCAGAAGTTCCTAATTTGATACATTAATAAAACAACAGTCATTTTTCAAATGCTTCATTTTTACTTTTGCTAATTTGAATAAACAAAGTTAGTAAAATTGATAATTGGGCTAATGATGAGGTTTCATTCTTTAAAGAAACAAATTAAGAATAAATAAAACGTAAGTGCTAAGATGCTGGCTATGTCAGTCATTTCTACTGGACCAGCAGTCCTTTGATATATTTGATTTTTAAAAGGAAACAACTTATCTCAAAGAAAGGCAAGAATAGATTTTATTTAATTAATGTAACAAAACTAACTAAAAACATCCTTGAAATATCCTAGAATTCCTTCCATCATAACAGAGCGTTATCTCGCTATGAAGCTTGGGGGCTACAACTGACCTCACAACAGACTTCACATGTGGCAAGAAGCAACAGCACAGATGCCACAGAGAAAGGAACGTGGGAAACCGTGGCACACGCCACAAGCACATGTGCTGCAAATCTGATACATACTGAAACAATGTATTACTGACAAGCAAGATAAGTGCATTAATATGATTAAAACACCAAATATGAACTTGAGATCTACCTGTACAGCCTTGGGGTTTAAAATAACAGCCAACTAAGCCAGGTGTAGTCGCACATGCCTGCAATTACAGCTGCATGGGAGGCTGAGCAGCAGGATCAGAAGTTCAAGGCCACCCTGGGTAACTTGGGCCAGTCTCAAAGTACAATCAAAAAGGCTGGGCATGTAGCTCAGTAACAGAACATGTGTCCAGCATGCACAAGCCCCCAAAGCATCTCCAGCACCACAAAAATAAATAAATAAATAATATGTAACCACAGCCTGGCTCACGTAAAAAGACATTTCCCACATGTGACATTTTTATATACCTACAAACGCACGTATAGTCATTAAAGGTAGAAAAATAGTTGAAATGGACATAACATATCCATTTGGTTTGAAAATCAAAGAGCAGCTACAGAACAGAATACAGGCTGAACACCTTCAATCTGGAAATCTGAAATCCAAAATGCTCCAAAATATGGACCATTCTGAGCATCAACGAACAGCATGCCCAAGGGCTGTGAGCACGACATGCGTATGACTGTGAGTGAGCTTCATCTTCAGACTTGAGCTTCATCCCCAAGTACTTCACTTTACACAAATATATATGTGTGCACATGCACACACACACACACACACACACACACCCCAAATCCCAAACACTTCTGTTCCCAAGCACTGTGGATGAGAGACACTCAGCCAGTGTTACGACCGACCTGACTCCACACATCCCAGTCGGCACCTTACAGTATCTGAACTTCAGCCCGACTCCACGGAAGAGCACGCGGAGAGCGCAGCAGACGCCAAGAGTGGTGAGGCCGTGCTCCCTAGGCTTGGCGCGCTCTGCTCCCTTGCCTCGCCCCGCCAGCAGCTGTACTCTGGCAGAGGTGTGGAAAGGACCTGCGACTCAGCCCCACCCAGGAGCCAGAAGACTCAACTCCAGGTCTACCGTGGGCATGAGCAAGCGGCACAACCCAAACAAAGTGGCACACCCTCCTTGACCAGGAGTCCACATCCACGGCAAAGGGGAACGGCGAGTGTGGAGCGGCCGGGGCGACATCTACGTTCCCTCGCAGCAGCACAAACTTTAAAACATAGGTGGCCACGTGACACTATGCATCCAGCCATCTTCCCAACGTCAGAGGCTGAACTGCTGGCTATGGTACCTGTGACGCAGTGCTTTTTAAAATGACAGTACTGGTATAAGGCAACGTGTCATGCTTTGCATAACTGCGTGAACCAGACTGCGCTGCCCCCCCATCAAGTCAGAACCCCGAGCATTCTACGCCACAGCCTCCCTTCGTGTGCTCCCCAACTCCAGCCCAGCCAAGTCCTCCAGGTCAGCCCCGGGAGCTCAACATGAGAAGACACTGACACACATACAAATGACAACAGCACTGGGTGGAGAAACAGCCGAGACGCTGCAGGTCCTGCAGCATGACGCCACCCCGGGACGGCTTCCCGTGCTCCTCGCAGCCCCGGCAGCAGAGTCCAGCTGCCACAGCGGGCCAAGGAGCAGCACAGGGGGAGGCACAAGCAGAGGTTCCACCTAACCCGGGAAGCTACAGAACCAAGACTGCAAGACGATTCAATTACGGGTTCCCAAACTCGCAGGCGCTTGGTTCAATTTACAGTGACCCAAAAGGAGGTCGTTCTGCAAGCTGCCCAGCTGGAGGGGGCAGGAAAGCCCCCTCCTCCAGACACCCAGGGAGCCTGGCTCATGCTCCACAACATCAACAGCAGCACCATGACACTCCACCTCCGGGAGGTGACCAAAGCACACGCTCCTGGTCTCGGAGCTGGGAGCCGCAGCACGCCAGCTACCACCACGCTGCCCGGCTCTCCTGTGGTGCAGGTGTTGTGCTTCTCTAAGGTCAGTTACGGTCAGTACATCACCCAGGAAAAGAGCCACTTCGTCCAAATTTTCAAATGTTTTAGCAACCAATTGTAGGTGTTTGCAAACAATTTTCATCTCAATTGTATCTGTGCTGACAGACACACAGATACGATCTCTCCTTCCCAATGTCTCATCCTTCCTTTAGTTCATCAATGACAAGTCATCTATTCTACTGTCCACTTTTGGGGGTGGGCACTGGGGATTAAACTGGGCACTCAACCACGGAGCCACATCCCCAGCTCTAGTTTGTATTTTATTTAGAGACAGGGTCTCATCGAGTTGCTTAGTGCCTCGCCGTTACTGAGGCTGGCTTTGAACTCACAATCCTCCTGTCTTAGCCTCCAGAGCTGCTGGGATTACAGGCACGAGCCACAGTGCCTGGCTCACATTTTTAAGTTTTGTAAAATTATCACATTTATTTTAAATTCTTTGACATGTGCTGATTCCTTTGTGCTCTTTTCTTCCCCCCATTTTTCTAGCTGATGAGTTAACTATTATTTATTTTCATCCTTATTTTTAAATAGAAAATATTCAAAAGCCTTAATTTTCTGAGGACATTTTCAGTCTAATTGATCTGTTTATATACTGCTCCCACTTATAAGCATGATTTCAGTGTTGTCTTTTCCTTAAAATTAAATTTTAGATAGCTACTTTTTAGATTTTATGTTTTCATGGAATTGTAATCAGCACCCACTTTTGAGTGAAATTTTCCTGCAACCCTAGAATGTGGACTTATATTTCATGTATATTTGAGAGTGTGTAATATAAGGAAAAAGATTGTACAAAGCTATTAAAACATCCTTTTTAATGTGTGTATTCAAATCTCCTTACTGCATTTATCTAAATCAATCTCTTTAGTAGTAGAGAATCTCTCATTATACTTGACAACTTGAACACTTCTTCCTTCTGATTGGTTTTGGTTAATACATTTTGATGCCATGCTCTTAAATACATAAATTTCGTGACTATTGATCATTTATTGAAGGTCTACAATTCATATCAATCTGAAATATATCTCTGCATACTATTTGAACCTTTTAATACCAAATCATATTTTGTCTGATGTTAATTTTGCTTATAGACTAGATTATCTTGCCTAGGGAAATCATACAGGGACTACATAAAAATCTAAATTCATACACAGAATTTAATTAGGGGTGTAGTCTGAATGTTTGTGTCCCTTCGAAACATCCATATTTTGAATCTAACCCCAGTGAGACAGTAAAACGAGGGGGCCTTCGAGAAGTGGTTGGGTCTTGCGGTGGAGCCTCCTGAATGGGATCAGTGCCCCTGATGAAAAGCCCTAGCAAGCTGCCTGCCCTCCTTCCTCCTCCACATGAGGACACAGCCAAAGGTGCAGTCTCTGAGGAAGGGAGCCCTGGCCAGACACCCAATCTGCCAGCACCCTGATCACAGACTTCCTAGCCACCAGAACTCTGAGGAATAAAGGTCTATAACTTAGAAGGGATCAGTTTATGCTATTTTTGTTATAGCAGACCAAATGAACTAAAATGAAGTTTCTTAAATTTTTCTCTAGTACTTACAAAGATCATTTGTCCAAGAACACTGGTAAGTGGCGTTCTCTTTCTGGCGAGTTAACAAAATCATAATCTGGCTTGACTATGATATCACTGAGCCTGAAGAGAACTTAAAAGCAGGCAGGTTTTTCTTTTCAATGCAAAGATCAAAGCAGCCCAAACTGCTTTACTGTGTCACACACCTTATGGGACTTCACTGATGAACACAAGGCATGCCACATGTTCTGCATTAAAAACCCCTTGTCACCTTGATGGTGTCACCAAGGCAGAAACACCTCTCTAATGAGGACTGGCATACCTACACACACACACACACACACACACACACACACAGAGCTTCTCTTTGAACCAAAATGCAATTTGAGCAGCAGTTAACAATTTTTATCTTGACTATGAAAAATACTAGTTCTTAGACAAACCAGTGCTCAACAAAGCTGCCATTAGCCTGTGGCTGACACTGAACACACACACCAGAGCACAGGTGCTGCCAAAGGAAAGCGCACCTGACGGGAGGTGAGGATTCCTCGTGCCTCTTACCTAAGTCAGTTATGAGAATCGGCTCCTGCAAAGGGATGTCGGGGACTGGAGCGCTGGTCCTGCCCACGCGGGCCTTGGCAGGCTTGCGCTGGTGCCTCATTTTGCGTAACTCCGTGTGTTTGAAGTGGGAAGCAATGTGGGTCTTCCTATGGCCTGAGGTGCGAAACTTCTTATCACAGTGAGGACAAGCAAAAGGTCTAACTCCTAATAAAAAATGAGAGCACGGTTTAAAATTAGTTCAAGGAATCAGATTTCAGCAAAAAATCCCAACATAAAATGTTAGTATTACCAGTACTGATCTGAATCTTCATTATTCCATGCTTATAATTTCATGGATTTCATAAATTATATTCTCTTGTTCATATACAGTGCATAATAATAAATGCAGGAAACATAGTAAGAGCATTTTACATTAAAAATACTTATTTTCAGGACAAAGGCTCAAGCTGTAACACATGGGTACTCGAGCCATGGTCATCCTGAAGAAACGTGTCAGCAGAGTCGTCCCTTCAAGCTGCCCGCTGCTGGCTGATGACAAGACCTGGTCCTGTGCCCAGCGCCTGGCCAGCAGTCGGAGGCAGCTCATGGGCGGTAGCTAACCACCAAGCAACACTACCTAACATCCTCCACTGTGTCCCCTTTGCTGAGCAGCATATTTTCCTTTTGTAATTCTATTGGCAAATAAAGACGCAGATTCCGTAGGAGGCCACAGGACTTCTTTCACCGCAGGCAGCCTGAGGCTCAGCAGGGGCTGCCAGCGAGGGGCGAGCCGCGCACCTGTGTGCAGGCGGATGTGCACCTTGAGGCTCCCTGAGGTGGAGAAGCTCTTCATGCAGTACTGGCACTTGAAGGCCTTGATGCCCGTGTGCGTCTTGATGTGCGCCGTCAGCGTGCTCTTGACGGCGAAGGCGCGGAAGCACTGCGGGCACTTGAAGGGCTTCTCGTGGGTGTGGATGCGGATGTGGCGCACCAGGTCGCTGGGCTTCCGGAACTCCTTGGTGCAGTAGGGACACACGTGCCACCGCACGCCGTTCTCCTCCCGGACGGAGCCTGCGGACAAGGAGAGGAGCGCAGTCCAGCGGCCCTGACCCGCGGAGGATGCCCAGGATGGCCCCAGGATGGCCCGCCCTTGCGCGCCGCCCCGCCCCGCCCCAGGGCGGAGCCAGCAGTAACCGCGGCTTGACCTTGAACCCCGCCCCTGAGCTGCCCGGGAACAGCTTAACTTTGACCCCAGGGCTAAGTTACCCTAAGTTACCCCAGACCCCCATGGCTAAGTTTCCAAGATGGTTTGATCTAGAAGAATCCCTGACATTCCGTGGGTACAGAGGCCAGGCCTCCAGGACAGGAGGAAGAGGCTGCAGCTGAACACTGCGCCTACTGCCCAGGCCAGCGCCAGCCGCCTGAGGTCCAGGCACGGGATGAAGCCTGAAGAACTATACTGAGCCTATGTCATACCACAAAGAAAAAGTAAGACGAGGGGCTGGGGACGGGGCTCAGTCGGTAGAGTGCTGGCCTGGCATGCACAAGGCCCTGGGTTCAATCCCCAGCACCAAAAAAAAAAAAAAAAAAAAAAAAAAGTAATATGAATGCAAATAATCAGCAAATGGTAGACTGTTCAGCTTCAAAAGGAAATTTACAAACAGTTGACAAATAGTACATGACACTAGAGGGTCCACGATCACATGTAAAAAAGATCCTGCCTTCTGCAACTACAAAGGTTATTATTCAACTCCGAATCAAGGTTAAAACTACTCCTAACAGAAGATCATAAATAAAAATGTATGGGAATAAGTAAAATTATTTCTAACATACGTGAATTTTTAGATTCAGCACACTTTTTTATTTTGAAAAGCTTGACTAAATGTATTTATCTAAAATAAAATAAATATCTACAGTAGTTATGTAGATTCAAGTAAAAAAGTCCAAATAAACTCTGAAAGATTTTGGTCATGTTGATGAAATCCACCAGAAAATTTCAACTCAAATTTATTTTACTATGTCTGTACAGACCTAGTTTATTAGGGAAAAGGAAAATCTCTTCTTTCTTTCTCCTTGTTATTAGCAAATACAAGGAATTTTCCACATACACTGTAAACGAATCTGTAAAAGGAGCAAATGAATTTTCCCTAATAATAGTCTTTGCAAGAATAATTCATACAGAAAGAATATTAGATAAAAGAAAAATAGTAACATAACTATATCTTCTATTAGCTAAAATTATAAACTCATCTCTCAAAATCAGATATTTTTCCAAACAAAAGTGAAAATATACCTTTAATCATGAAGAAAACACAGTATAAAATGGTCACCAAGTTCTAGTTATTTCTGGGAACAGATTGAAAGAAAGATTCCAGACTAGCAGTCCTGAGCTGCTCTAAGTGTGACCTGCGTGTACAAGAACTAGAGGCTGACTCCAGAGTCCTGAGCTGCTCTAAGTGTGACCTGCGTGTACAGGAACTAGAGGCTGACTCCAGAGTCCTGAGCTGCTCTAAGTGTGACCTGCGTGTACAGGAACTAGAGGCTGACTCCAGAGTCCTGAGCTGCTCTAAGTGTGACCTGCGTGTACAGGAACTAGAGGCTGACTCCAGAGTCCTGAGCTGCTCTAAGTGTGACCTGCGTGTACAGGAACTAGAGGCTGACTCCAGAGTCCTGGGCTGCTCTAAGTGTGACCTGTGTGTACAGGAACTAGAGGCTGACTCCAGAGTCCTGGGCACCAAGTGGGAGGCAGGGCAGCCAGAGCTAGAGTCCCCGGAGGCAAGGCTCCCAGCCTGGGCAACAGCGTCCCTCCGCAAAGGCTTTCACATGTTTGTAAAGAAGAAACACGTGATCGTCTTTAATAGAGAAGGCATTTGTAAGAATCATTATCTACTCCAAAACTTTTTAAAAAGTCTAAAAACAGAAAGAGGTGAATAAAACATATCAACATAACACTAAATAGGAAAATAAATTCACCACTCTTTCTATTTACAAACAATAGCCACAAGAAAATTTTTAAATACTACTGAAATATGAGAAAAAGATAAATAACTCATACAAATACAAAACATTATAAACTCATCCTTTCTCCCTGTTTTAATTTATCATTCATATATATGTACTAAGACTGTTTTTGGAAACTTTAGCAAAAGTGAGTCTGAAAAAAATAAATATGGGAAAATTATCAAGAATACCCTTCAAAAAAAGAGAATCAAGGGCTGGGGTTGTGGCTCAGCGGTAAAGCGCTCGCCTATCACGAGCATGGCCCGGGTTCAATCCTCAGCACCATGTAAAAATAAATAAAGGCATTGTGTACAACTAAAGAAATAAATATTTCTTAAAAAAATATCAAGAGAGAACTAGACTTCCTAGTTGCTAAAATGCACACTAAAACCTAAGCACAGGTAGCAGAACTCATGAATAAAAGGACTGACACACTAGTACAGCACCAGAGAGAAAAGGCCTGGGCAGAGCTGGAGCGGTGCATGCTCAAGGTGACCATTCAGCTAGGCAGCGAGATACAACCATTCCACAAATGGTGTCTGGACACCTGGATAGCCAGCCAGAGAGAAATCACACTGAATCAAAGATTTAGTTTAAAACATGGAAGTGTAAAAGCATTAGATAAAAGAGGAAGTTCTGTTTCCATAAGGTTGGTGTTGAAGTCTGAATAGTACACAAGCCCAAAAGTCATGAATAATTGACAAACTTGGCAATATAAAGGCAAACATTTCCCTCAAGAGGTTTTTTAACTCAAAAAGGCACATTAGAAAAGAATGTGTCACAAATATAGATCACGAAATACCATCACCTTTAATGTATCATAGCCACAAAATGAAAATCAAGCAGTAGTCTAACACTTCTAGAAACATACCCCACAGATAAATTTACATGTGTGAAATGACATAGCTACAAACATATCCACAGCAGCACTGTGATAGCGAAAGACTACAAAAAAGTGGAATGTCTCTGTTTAATAAACAGGCTAGTTAAGTAAGCTGCAACATATCTATAAAATGGAACACCATTCAGGAATCCTGAAATAAGATATCAGGTGGAAAAAAGAACCTGAGAATAGAGACACGCACACATCCTGCTTGAAGCCATAACCCCGATGCCCCTCCCTCGCCACTGCAGGAAAAGCACGCATTCACTAGGTGCGTACTAAGTGCCAGGCACTATTCTACGCACATTATGTAGATTTTCTTTCAGTTCTCTCCCACCTGCTCCCTCATCAGCTTCATTCGCAGATGAGAAAGCTGGCATCCTGAAGACCAAAGGACTGGCCCAGGAGGTGAAGCCATGGAGCCAATGTTCACAAAGGCCCACGTGGTCCCAGAGCCCGAGTGTGGTTCCTCAAATCTGGCTGACCTCCCAGCTTTACTCCAAGAAAGCATTCCCGCAGGCCAAGGATGGAGCCGGGCTCAAGGCATCGCCTGCCCTTGAACTGACTGCAGTCTCAAGCAGCAGGCCTGGCAGTGAGGCCGCGGGGGGGACAGCCTGCAGGTGCTGCGACAGCTGCTCCTGCGGAAGAAGAGCAGCGTGCCAAGACACTGCAGACGAGTTTCATGGAGGGAGAACACCAGTGAGCGCCTGCATCAGTGGCACAGCAGGCAGAGGCAGTGCACATACTTGTCACGGAAAGCTTCACCTTTCCTTTGTTTTATGTGTATAGACCAATTCAGATAGAACACAACTATCAAAACTGAAAACAGCAACTGGGAAGGGGGTACTGAGGACTGGACCATAGGGGCACTCTACCCACTGAGCTACATCCCCAGTCCTTTTAATTTTTTATTTTGAGGTAGGGCCTCATCGAGTTGCCCAGGCTGGACTCAAACTTATGATCCTGCTCCCTCGGCCTCCCAAGTACCTAGAGTTATAGGCATGCACACCACACCTAGTTACAATCAGATATCTTTAAATGGTTTCAATGCCAGTGTGTATTCTACAACAGAATAAATTTAATTAAAAGTGGGTACTGGTGCCGGGCGCGGTGGCGCACGCCTGTAATCCCAGCACTTGGGAGGCTGAGACAGGAGAATCGCGAGTTCAAAGCCAGCCTCAGCAATGGCAAGGCACTTAGCAACTCAGTGAGACCCTGTCCTTAAATAAAATACAAAAAAAGGGCTGGGGATGTGGCCTACCAGTTGAATGCCCCTGAGTTCAATCCCCAGTACCAAAAAAAAAAAAAAAGTGGGTACTGGTGGCATACAATTTTTATAAAAATGTATATAAATTTTATATAGCAAAATAGAAAAAAACGGCTGAGCAAATCCAATAATTCCTTAAAAAGAAAAAATAAAGGACAAGGAGAGAAAGAAGGCAAAAAGATCACAGCCCAGATGGAACATATGGATTGTCTCACATTCATAAATCAACGACTGTAATTCACCACATTACAGATGAAAACAACGTGAGCACAGCAACACAGGAAAAGAAGGTATGTGACAACATTCACAGTCTTGAAGAAAAAACTGACCTCCTGGCAAACTAACAAAGGCTGAGAATCTCCTGGAGCCACAAGGCCAGGTGCTAGCCTGCAGCACAGAGGCCCTCCCTGCCGCACAGGGAAGGAAGCAGCACCCTGTCAGAGCTGCCCCACACGAGAGGCCAAGCTCGCTCAGCGAGAGAAGAGACCACCATGCCCACAGAACACCAGCGTCCACATGGAAACCCAGGCAGCCCTCAGACAGATCGCCGCGACTAACAGAAGTCAAGAGGGTTCTGAATCCACCACCAAATATATGAGAGTCACTCGCCTTTCCAGACAGACAGGAGACGCAACCTGAAGATGGTTCACGGCAATGAGAGAGATTAGGCAAAATGTGATAAAAGATTTGCAAGATTTTGAGGAACCAAACGGCATCAACAGCAGGAGAAATACATTCTTGGAGAAAGACCAAGTTAATCCTGAAGAGGATGAAAGACAAGCTCTGCCGCACAGATTTCTAGAGAATGGCGGGACAGTGTGCTGTTAACAGTAACCCAAATTAACAGGCATGTGGAACAGAACTGAGCCCAGAACAGGACTCAACCTTAGCAGGGAAGGGCTGCTCAGGGAGAGTAAGTACACAGCTGGCTTTTCAAACAAGAGCAAAAGTGTTTGGAGGAAAAAATTATACCCGCACTGAACACATACAAACCTTTTTCTTGTCATCGTTCCCTAAACGATGATACAGTATACAACTATTTACATGGCACTTACATTCTGTTGGTATTTTAAATAACCTAAAGATGGTCCAAAGTGCACAAGAGGATATGCATAGGTAAAATGCAAACACTTGGCTGTCCTGCATAAAGGACTCGGGCGCCCTTGGATGTTGGTACCTGTGGGGCTCCTGGAACCAGAACCCCAAGATTGCCAGGGACAACTGCACTTTTAAAAGCAGGTGATCCTGAAAGTGGCAGCATGCTGGAGCCATGTGCTCAAGGTCAGCAGCCTGTGACAGCACCCTGCAGTGACCAAAGCTCAGGGCAGTGACCCCAGGACACCAAGAAACATGGGGCAAGACCATGCTGATCTGAAAGGACCAGAGCACCCATGTTCTGAGAAGTGTCCACATGAACAGCTACAGCACACCATTCCTAAACTTGAAAGAACAGATCACCAGCTTCCCGCTAGACGCCGTCACCATGATTTCGGGATGGTCGATGCTGCTCTGCAGTGAACTCCAAGCATCACTGAAAATCCACCATGAGCTACCTGTTATAAGTCACCTGATAGTTACAAGAGGGTTTGTTAAGTTTTCAAATAATATACAGACCTCTTAATAAAACAAGGAAATTCTACCAAAACATTTGTTCTGACAAAACAATAAATCTAAAAACAGTAACTTTATATGGCAGAGTTCACTCAACCTGGGAATGTAATCAAGGTCAATTACAAGCTACTAAGAAAACACTACGACTTGGGAGACAAGAACAGTCTTGCACATGTCCTCCTGGGCAGCCACACTCCGTCTTGGTGGGGCATTTTCAGGCGCCACTCCTGTGTTGAAGGTGTACTGGGAAGTTCTACACAAAAACCCTTCATGTAGAAACTGGAACCCATTAGTTATCTCACCTCAGTTACCAGATTTAAGACCAGAAGGACTGGCCTTTTCTTTAATGTGTTTAGGATCACATCTAGTCTAAAATTACTAGAAGAGCTCCCACTTGTTCACAACTCTGTGTACTTAATTTATTTAAGCATTTTGGAAATGAGTTTAGGCAGGTGCCGGAGAGAAAGCTGCCTCAGCACCTGTGGGCAGGAGGGGCTCTTGGCGCAGCTTGTCTCTGCACCTGTGGGCACTGCTGTTTGGCATTTGTAGGAAGGAAGTCCAGCCTTTGGGGAAGTTCACTCCCCACTCGGTGGCCTACAGCCAGGTAAGAGCATCTTTTTGGCGGTACTTAGGATTTAACCCAGGGGCACCTTACCACTGAGCCACATCCCCATGTGCCAAGCCCTTTTTATTTTTTGAGATATGGTCTTGCTAAGCTGCCCAGGCTCTCCTCAAACTCGCAATTCTCCTGCCTCAGCCTCCCAGGCGCTGGGATAACAGGCATGCCCCGTCTCTCCTGCAGAACATCTTTAATTTGGCACAATAAGTAGGTAAGAGCCAGTAGTTCCTCGTGAGAGGTACCCCACAGTTGTGTGTCTGCGTCAGTCCCTCTGGCACAGACACTGTGGCCTGTAGGGCTGCACTGCTGCTGATCCCAGTATGTAGAAACGGTTCTTTCTCCCCATCCTTCCCATCTGAAGATCAAGAAGCCATTTTTCACTTGCAAGCAGCAGGCCAGATCAAGGGGCATGTGGGGCAAACAAAGGCTTCCACGTCATGTCACCATTAAGAAAATGTGCTCTGGAAAAGAAATGCCACCCGGCTACCTCACACTTCGCAGCAAGAAAGCATGTGCTGCCCAGAGCATTTCATGAGGCCTGCACACAGTTCAGGACTCTCCCCAAGTGCCTGCTCCCGTGCAAGAGTGCACTGAGCATCAGGGAATTCAGAGATGACAGACTGGTTCCAGGCCAGAGAGGGCTTGTCACTTAAAAGGGGCATGTAGCTGCATCTCCACAGCGACCACCAGGGAGAAGGCAAGCTCTGCCACCACCAGTATTGAGCGGCAAGACGGGCAGGCATGTGGAGAGCTTCCAGGGCGGGTGAGGAGGCAGCACTGAGGCGGCCTGGAGGAGCCGTGGGAGCACAGAGGGAAGGTGGAGAGCCAGGCGTCCTAGTGTGGGAGACCTCAGAGGGCAGCGTGTGGGACAGGAAGGGGCGTGTGCAGACAGCAGGTGTGTGGGACAGGAAGGGGCGTGTGCAGACAGCAGGTGTGTGGGACAGGAAGGGGCGTGTGCAGACAGCAGTGTGTGGGACAGGAAGGGGCGTGTGCAGACAGCAGTGTGTGGGACAGGAAGGGGCGTGTGCAGACAGCAGGTGTGTGGGACAGGAAGGGGCGTGTGCAGACAGCAGTGTGTGGGACAGGAAGGGGCGTGGAAATCCAACTTCGCTAGGGCCAGGAAGCAGCCAGAAGAACAGTGGAGGGACCCGCAGCACAGGGCAGGAGAACGAGGTCCAGAGCCAAGAGGTGGAGGTGGACACGGGGTGGGCAGGAGGGCTCAGCTGCAAAAGGGCTGGGTGGCCGGGGCAGCACTGGGGGATGAGGAGGAAGGCCGTCAGGAGGCTCGGGACCAGGCGCCGGCAGGCCGGAGCCAGGGAGCGCTGGGCGTGGCCCTCGGGAGCTTAGACGCGAGAAGGGCAGCCCTGAGCTCTAGCTCAAGCCGCCGCAGGCAGGAAGAAGACCCCCGAGAAAAGAGGTCGCCTAGGGGTTCCATCCTCTCCCACCTCCGGTACTGACGACAGCTAGACTTGAAATGTGCCCTGCACGTGCCACCTCCAGAGAGGATGGGGACACACTTTCCTAATGCAAGCACATGATCCCCGCGCTCCTGAAGGAAAAGCCAAGGGAATTACCAGGCAAAAACGGAGACTTCTTCTTTATAGCTTTTTTCTCTTTTTTATCCAACTTCTCAGGGCTTTCCGGCCCTTTCTCCGGCCCCGGGTCCGCGGGGTCTGCTTGCCCGGGGGACGCGCTGGTGGCATCGGGGCTCCCGGCTGGCCCTGCAGGCGTCTTGGTGTGGCTGCAGTCGCTGGGCGGAGCTGCAACTGGAAGTGAAGACAGCCCACTGTTTTCTAAGGCTTGCTGGGACAGAACAGAACTAGAAGGTTAGACGGGCGGCAGCCCACACCTGCCGCCAATCAATCCCACGACGCCACACAGCTTCACCCACAGACTCTAACTGCACTCCGAGAAAGACATTCTACAGTTCCAAGCTGTCAGTGACCAGAGAGGCCTCCAACTCTCAGAGACTGTAATGTCCCTTTTGCTATCCGACACCTCACCCCCACCCAAAATACAGTAGGACAAGCAGTCACATCTCTTAATTAAAGAGAACATCATCAATCGATCAACTTTCAGAAGCCTTACCTCAGACAACCCAGGCTCTCTCTGAACAGACCTGGGGTTCTACCTCAGGCACGAGGTACACTGTTTACCTTCGGGACACTCACAGTGGGATCCTAAGGTTCCCTGTCACCTTGGCCCACTTCTCCCCACGAGTACAGGGAAGAAGCTGGCTTAACAGGAGAGGAGGAGGACCACCCTTACTCTTACAGAGCAAAAAACAGGATTTCCAATGTATAAACGAATGGCTCATCTAGACTCCTACACTGTCCACGGGCCACAGAGCGGGCATCCGCTGCTCAGTCTCCTCCTCCAGGGCACACATGCGCCGGGTGCCTTCCCTCGGGCAAGCCAGCCCGTCCCCCTTGCACCATGACCCCAGGTTCCTGACAGTACTCGGGGGAATCCGCAGGCAGGCAGGCAAACGGGCTTCACCTGTAGGATGTCCTGGTTGATGCCCACTGTGATGCTCAGCTGCTGCCCAGGCTGCGGGGACTGGTGGGACTCGACAGGCCCTGGCTCTGAGAGTTCCAGAAGCTGCTGGATGACATCCGTCACGGCCTGGGAACTCTGCTGGCTTGAGGCTGCCGAGCCCTGGGCTTCCGCCTGCTGCAGAGGCAAGGTCTGGAACAGCGTGGCCTGGAACACAGCAGCATTTGCATGAGGAACACGACTTTTCCATTTCAACAGAAGAAACAGGTAACGAGCACTGTCCTCAAGAGCACCAAGACCTAGCGGTCCTGACGTTAGAAAGGGAGAGATGCTGTCTATGAGTGCTGATCAACTCTTAAATCATAACGCAAAGATGAACAATATTCAATGATCATCAATCTCACTGGCGGTAGGAGTTGTGATTCCATGAATTAATGACATTTTATCTCATTCTAGTGGGTTCAGATAGCAGTCCATAAATCAGCATCATCTGCTATTATTCTGAAGTTTAAAAAGATTGGCTTTCACTGATCAACAAAAAGCAGCACCTCACCTCCAGAGAAAACCTGCCTGGACCCTTCTGGTACTAAATATTCAATGTCCAATGTTAAAGGTCACATTTAAAATGACAGATTTTTTAGTTAAAAAAGAAAAACAACAACAACCCTGGTCACCAAGTCCCTAAACTTACGGTAATGACATGTGCAGTCTCTGCAGAGCTTGTGGGATTCGGGGGCCCCCCCATGTGCATCTTGCTGATGTGCGTATTCAAGCTGCCGAGGCTCTTAAACACGCAGCTGCACGCCGTGCAGTTGTAGGTGGGACCACTCTTGACCTTACAGGATAAGAGGAAAGGATGTTTTTACAATTAATTATTAAGCATATTAAATTACAGCAAGTCATAATTTATCATTCCATTCAAAATGAGAAAAAACAAGCCTTCAACATCATTCTTTCTTTTATAGTAGATAGCTATAGAATCAATAACCCCACTCCTTAATCAATATTGAGATTAACTGAGATTGTAGTCTTTTCTGCACATGAGAAATGGCTCAAGAAACATACTTTTCATTTATTATAATTTAGTAAAAAATAAAACGTCTGACATGTTTTCAGTTCCTTAAACAGCTGAACATAATGTTCAATCATGAAGGTTAGAAAAAAAGATGACTGACAAACCAGTTCTGAGGGCCTCAGACGCAGGCTGAGAGAATGACCACAGTGTGCACAAAGCTAGAAACAGACCATAGAGAGTAGCAGAAATAAGAACGTCTGTGAACAGAGAAAGCTTCCAAAATACCCACTATTCCTAAACCCCCGTGAGTTACCATTAGTGAGGAAGGCTTGTTTCAAAGCTCACAGGCCCAGCTCAGCTTGAGGAAGACCCCCACTCTATCTCTGGCACCTCACTAAGACCCAAGCTTGAGGACTGGGTGACAGTCACGACCCACTCTTCAGGGGCCACTCTGGAGCAGCCCATCCCAGCAGGGCTCAGGGCGTCCTCAGAGGCACAGGCCAGTCCCTGCTCCTGCAGGGCTCTCTACAGGTGGGGCACAGGGCGTCCTTCTGCGCTGTCCCGAGCTCCAGGGGGGCACCCCAGTGCCACAGACAACAGTGACCCCCAGCGACACACAAGGGACTCCAGCCCCACAGCACCCTGGGCCAGGCTCCACCGCCAGCACCACGCCGTCACGGCACACTCTTCTACTACCTCTGGGCCTTGGATAACAAAGCTTGTTTTTAAATAAGTTATCGAATTTGGAATTCCAAATGTGTTTTTATAAAACTGTGGGAAACATGTAGGAATTTTTTTATTTAAAATTCCGTTTCCTTCATTTTAGATTTTATTCTGCTATTCTATAATCAAAGATGATTTCTGCCTTTGTTTTTATTAACTCCCTAGTCATTTAAGATGTGCTTATGATTTAACTCCAAGGAAACACTAAAAAGATACATATTTACTTTCCAAAATACAATAGTTTTCATTGTACAAGATAGTTTCATGGACTAAATTCATCCACAACAAAAGTGTTTTTCTTGCTTAAATATTTCTTTATATTCTACAGTAACAAGACACCAGATCATGACACTGGGAGAGTGTTTGCAGGCCACCAGGCCACAGGGACACAGGGTCGCGCCTGTGTTAAGTGATGTCAGCAATAAAAACAATGCTTCCTTCCCCTCAATTTCATATTTTGTCTTTCAAATTCTTACATTTACGGCATCTGCATTTTGAGTTTACTTAAGGGGTGACAGACATTATCTGGCTAATAGATCTTAACTAACAAAGGTCTCATGATCATTTTCAGATACTTACTCATCCAAGGTCCCACATGCATCTTTATTTATCTATCCAAAAGGCGCCCATGCACATTTCTTCTAAAACGGGTTGCTCAGCACCCCTCACTCTGCATTGCTGAACAACAGTCCACCCCTCAGGCGAGGAGTCTCCCACCAGCTGGGCAACGCCGGATGCTGCTCACCTCTGAGTGGACTCTCTGCACGTGGGACTGGAGATTCCCCTTCTGAGAGAAGGCAGCGGGGCAGAAGGCACAGGCATGGGGCTTCTCGCCCGTGTGCTTGATCATGTGGGTCTGCAGCGCCCCCTTCTGGTTGAAAGCTTTTCCACACTCGCTGCATTTAAATGGCCTTTCACCTAGAGGGGAAGAAAAGGACCTTGGCGTGAGCATCTCAGGACTGCAAAGAGACACACACAAGCTACCCCAAATCAAGCCCCCAGCCTATCTCTGTAGCCAAAACTGCTCCCCAGAATTCTACACTCAGACACACAACTGTCTGCTCAATATATCAAAGAGCAACATGTCCCAAACCGAACCCCTGACGATCTCCGCAAGCTCCAGGGCGGCCCTCCCACCAAGGCCATCCTCCAGGCGGCCTGGCATCCCGCTGAGGACCCTCTTCTGCCCACACTCCACGTGCTGGCAGCTCCTCTGCTTCTGTCCCTGCACAGCCCCATGGATGCACTGCCGCTCCGTGCCTGCAGGGCTGCCCTCAACTCAGCAGACGGAGGAGCCCTTTCTAGAACTGCGCCAGGCCAACAGGCTGGGCCAAGGCCTCCCAGCCCCACTCCCCACTCCCCCCAGTCTCTGGCTGCTAGCCCAGCATAACAGGCAGCTCCAGTGGCCACCTGAGACTTGGCCTGGAGCACCCATCCCAGGACCCACAGGCTCACTCCCTCATGTTCTTTGGCCCTGGTGCAAAATCACCTTCTCAGGGATGGCTTTCCAGATTCTTGGAAAGCTGTCCTGGGAATGCCCCCCCCAGCCCCCGACACTACGGCACGTGGCTCTTCACATCTTATCCATCTTCCTTTGCTAGAATACGTGCTCCAGGAAGGCCAGGCCTTGCCCATTTTGCACAGGACTCCACCTTCAGTTCCTGGAACAGTACCTGACACAGATTAACACTCAGTAAACATTCTCTGAAGAATGAATAAAAAGGAAAACTGGGTTAGGCTAAAACCCAGTTGCGAGCTAGTTTAATTTCAGGTCTCACTAAGGACTCATTCCCTAATACGTGTACAATAGCTGACTCGGAAATAACACCAGAGAGCCATGGGCAGTGACAAGGCCTGTAATACCAGCCGCCCAGGAGGCTGAGACAGGAGGATTACAAATTCAAAGCCAGCCTCATGAATTATTGAGGCCCTAAGCAACTTAGCAAGACCCTGTCTCTAAACAAAAAATTAAAAAGGGCTGGGAATGTAGGTCAGTGGTTAAGCACCCCTGGGTTGAATCCCTAACACACACACACACACAAAAAAAAAGAAAGAAAGAAAGAAAGAAAGAAAGAAACAGAAGAAAAGAAGTAACCCAGAGGACCCTGCTACTCTGAGCAAGTCTCAGGGTTAATTAAGTAACTAAATAAGATAGAACAAACAACCTTAGAGATGTAGAGGTGAGGCTGTGGGACAGGAGGCAGCCCTGCCCCTACCCTGGGGACATGCTGGGGAGGAGGGGCAGCAGCTAGGAAGCCCCTAGGAAGCGGGTGCTGGCACAGGTGAACTTGGTGGAGGCATCCTTCCTGTTCCAGAGGATGGGGCCTGGGTGGGCCACACAGGCCTGAGGCGCAACCTACCAGGAGGCCGCCGCGTCACAGCAGGCACCATGAGGCACACCACTAGGACACCAAGCCCGGGCCACCCTATCCTTTCCTGGGACCACAGTGCAGTGATCCCAGCACCGGCTCCAGGGCCAGCCTGGGTGAGCTGTCGAGCGGCCGCCCTGGGCCTGCCAGGGGAGGACACGCTGCCCAGGCCTCCAGACAGCCCAGAGGACAAGAAGGCGTGTGCGGTGAAGGCATGCGCAGGCAAGTCACGGACTCCGGTGTGAGGGTGCTTACAGGTATGTATGAAGGATAGGAAGGAAATCTGAAATGGGCAGATACTGAATTGTTGAAGGTAAATGGCATCTGAGAAGGTGGCATGAGGAGTCTGCCCACTTGAGTCTGTGTAAGGTATACAACACGCTCAAACTATTTTTTTTTTTTTATTAATTAAAACTTCAAGGGAGATAAAATAGAATTTAATCTGTATAAATACAATGCACTACCTACCATTCCAAAGACAGCACTTTCTCTCTCCCTTGCTCTACGGGATAAGCACAAGCTGCTCCTCTGAAAACACCCACTTGGTCCTGACGTGAACACGCGCTGCCGTCCGAGCGGCTCGGCGACACGACAGGCTCTCTGAGCCCTGGAGAGGAGAGGAGCGGCCGTACCACAGCACCAGGCAGCCGCGACCGCCGTGCTCTGCCACCGTGAAGGGGCTAGAGCAGGACAGCAAAGGGCTGCGCTGCCCTCCACGTGGATATCCACGGCTCGTCCTTGTCCCTCCCTGGAGAAGACCGAGGGTCGCCATCGCAGTACTGCCCCAACTGTGCCCTGCCCAGCAGCAGAGTGTCTGGCTGCAGATGCTGTACGCAGGTTTGACCACTCGGGCAAAGCTAGCAGATGAGCAGGACACGGAGAGACAGTCCCATCACTCTGATGATCTGGGCCTGGGTGGCAAGGCAGAGTTCTCACAATGAGAAGACCCCACGCCATGCACGCTCTTGGCCAACTCACACTTAGCAGCATACCTTGGATATCTTTCCTAGTTCACTTTTTCCCTGCAGCACTAGGGACTGAACCCAGGGCCTCATGCATGCTAAGCACTCCCCCACTGAGCTAGGGCCCAGCCCCTCTTTGCTAATGTACATCTCACTGGTCCAATGTCACACCAGACACATAACACTCCACAAATACTCCTGAATTAAATGAGTTAATAAATAAATCACACCAAAGATAACAGTAATAGCATAACTCCAAACTAATGGCAGCTACAATATGCCAAGTACTTTCTATGAGCATTTCCTATAATTTTTCCATTTATAATTTAGGGAAATTATATGATAGATGTTATGTCCACGTTTTTCACATAAGACAATGAAGTCAGACAAAGATTAGATAATTCCAACAATATCACACAGCATGCTATGGATGAGCCAGGGTTAGATTCCAAGCTGAGCCACCCAGGAGGGGCATTTTATTTCCTCTAAGCCACATAATACACCATCCAGAAATAAATGTCCCCATACCTGTATGTATCCTTATGTGCCGCGTTAGTTGACTTGGCTTTTGAAATGTCTTTCCACAGTGTGGACATGAATATGTGAATCCACTCCTGTCAATGTTCCGGTTGTAAGACCTGGTACCAGACACCCTAGTGCGACAGAGGAAGAGGCTCATTAAGTTACCTCCCTTACTCGACAGGTTCACAGCGAAAACACGACCAGAAAGGTTGGTGGGCGGGTCATCTGAACAGGTTCTAGAGGTCGGTCAGTCACAGATCTGCCTGTGTGCCACACATGCACACACACATGCACACACACACATGCACACACACACACTACTTTTGTGTATTCAGTATCATGAGCTTCATTTTTTCTATTTCTGATGAAAAGAGAAACTTGGTTTTTCCAGGTCAAGACGCTGAGATTGGCAGGCAGGGGCTTTGCCTGTCTGGTCAGACATGGAGACACTGGCAGGTGTCACTCCACATGGACACTCACCGCATGCCGCCTCCTGCAGGCTGCTGGCTTTTGCCAGTGTGTGGAGGCTGATGGTCTCTACACCTGGACCTCCCACGCCCTGGCACCCCTCTGAGATCCAGCCCTGGACAGTGGCTGGCTGGCCAGCAGCTCCAACCTGACCCTCCAACAGAGAACGCTGCGTCTTTCCAGCTTGCCCCCTTTCACGTCAGGGCCCAGGCGCTCCCAGCTGCACAGATTTGAAACTCAGAAGTCACAATGGATCCTTCAAGACCTTCCTCAAAGTTGCTGGCTGTACTATGAAACACCCCTCTCACCTGCAAGCCACCCTCTCGTCGCAGACAGCACTGCTCTTCCACGGTGGCCTGGTCGGCTTTGCCCGTGGGTAAAGCCTTCCAAGGGCTGCCCTCAGGGAGGGGAACCCTGGCTCCTGGGACAGCGGCCTCCACACCCAGCCGTGCCCGCCTCTGCAGGAGGCAGCACACCCTGGCCTCCCCTGGCTCTCCACACGGGAAGCCAGGGCTAGTTTCCGGCAGCAGTCTCCGGCAGGCTAGCTGCCCTTGGTGTCTTCCTGCCCGTTCCTTCAAACGCCTGCTCAGGAAACCCGGGTCAAAGAGCTGCCTCGCCCCGATCAGTCACACCTGAAGTCTCACTCGACCGACCCTTCGCGTGGTCCTACTAAGATGACAGCTCCCTGAGGACGCATCCCACTGTCTGGTTCGTCCCTCAGTCTGCAAGGACCGAGACACGAGGACTGCCTAGGTTGTGATCACCACCTGCACATCCCCAGTCACCTCCAGAACCTCTGAGGAACATGAAAACACCAGTGCCGAGCCGCATCGGAGCAACACTCCAATGGCAGCAAATGCATCGTGAAAGCAGCAGAGCAGCCACAAACGCAGAGCCAGACCTGTTCTACGGCTTCTACACCAGCACCGGCCAAGCACATCTACGGCACGGCGGGCCCTCCTAGTGACCTTCCCAATGACCTGCCCTTCCGTGGGCATGAGCCAGGTGTGCTGGAAAAGCAGTCTGACGCCACACCGACTCAGCCATGTGGTATCACCTGGGGCACAGCAAGTACTTCTCATCCATCACAGCAAAGACAGCCAGGTTCAGAATGCTCGCAGGACATGCATACCTCACTTTGTAGTGAGTCTTCACGTGGTCCTTCAGCTCTGCCGCCGTCTCGAACTCCTCCTTGCAGGACTTGCAGGTGTGGCTGCGGGTGTTCGCCAGCTCCCGCCGGTGCTCCTCCAGGTGGATGGCCAGCTGGCTCTGCAGCGTGAACTCATCCCCACACTCGGAGCAGATGAGGTTCTGGAAGAGGAAATGCAGCTGTGAGCAGGGCAGACACTGCCGAACCACCGGTCCTTAGAAGAGCTGGCACCTGAACTGTCAATAGCACACATTCTTCCCTCCTAAACACTGTTTTCACATCTCAAAAAATAACCACTGTCCAGATCTGAACGGATAAAAATCATGTCTTTACTGGAAGAGAAAGACTGGGAAGAATGGGAGAACAACACAATTTTTAAGACAGATCAACTCTACATCCACGTGGCTTCAACAACTGGCATTTGATCCATCTGTTCCCAAAACTCCAAAGGAACAGAATGACTTCAGCCCTGCAGCAGGGCCAGGTCTACTTCAGCAGACCACCTTAAGCCAGAACGGAAACGTGGAAGTGTCAAATAGAGACACTACATCCTCTGTTCAGTGTGGCCCACAGCACAGTCCATCTCGAACTGCCCTGCATGTGTGCCGGGCACTGGGAACAGACGGGCTGAAAACAGGATAGCGCAAACCCACCGCAAAAAAAAAAAAAAAAAAAAAAAAAAAACTGCTGGAGAGCTCAGCAGCCCTTAAGATCTGAACTGACCACCAGGCACAGTGGTGCGCACTGTAATCCAGCTGCTCGGGAGGCTGAGCCAGGAGATCACAACTGAGCGAGACGTTGCTCAAAACATATTTTAAAAGGGTTGGGCATGTAGCATAGAAGTAGACTGTTGCCGGGTTCAACCCCTCATACCAAAAAAGAAAAACACTGAATTAGCTGTATTTCACTATATTTTAGTAAATGCACTTCACCTGCTGGGGTTGGTGGGGCTGCTGCTGCTGCTGCTGCTGCCCCACTGCAGCTGGCTGGCACTGGCCCAGACAAGCTGCAGCTGGGTCCACCTTCCCTGCAAGGTGCTAGGACAGGCTGCAGTGGCCTGGGAGACCACACCAAACTCACAGTGCTGGGGTCGTCGCGGAAGACCACTGCAGTACAGAGCCCGTGCCCAGGAGCAGGCTCCAGTCACGCACCCACGTGCAGCTGCACGACCTGTTATCTGCTTAAGTGATGCATGCTGGTATTACAGTCCCTCTAACAAACTGCCCAAGCATGAAAAAAGAGAGTTTAATCTGTCAATGAACATGAGCAGTTACTTCCATATTATTTTTAAAAATTGCATTTCTCTGCATTCAAATTTCTTCTAGTAACTGTGCATATTGTAAATATATGCAGACCTTGTTACAATCAGGCCATTAACTGATCCTACCTAGAACTGTGCTTCAGGAAATGACAAGGATGGATGAAATACTTTGAGCAATCCAACAATGATTTAAACTTAAATGACTTTAAGTTAGCATTATTATATAACAATCGGAGAGAAAGTATTTAACTACTAGGTTGTTAGTGATGTGCTGATGATAAAGAACATTTACTCTAGGACCCTACAAAAAAGAAAACAATTATGGACCTTCCCTTAATGCATCGCTACAGAAAAGGCCTGCCCTCTTCACCCCTGCACGCTGGGCAGAAGGAAATGCTCCTAAGAAAGATCCCCCCATGTCTCCCTTTCAAAGTCAGAGCTGAACTTGACCTTCACATCTGCCCTCCAGGCCCTCTCGCACGCTCTGCTCACACCCATCCTCTTCACGAGCTGCTGTACCAAAGGACCAGGTGTGCACACCTCAGGGCTGTCCCCATGGGTCCTGTCAGATAGCCGTCAGCAGCACCTGACGACTCCACGACAGCAGAGAAGAGAGCGCTGGGGTGGGGGGGGGCAGGGAGGCTCGGGGGGCAGCAGGTCAAGTCATGTCTTTATATGTGTACAAACGCACAAGTCCATTCCGAACTGTGCAAGTGCTGGAGTGTGCATGGCTCGCTAGACTGAGCACCCTGGCCAGAGCCAAGGCAGGCCGTCCCTGTCCCTCTGCTCTCCACCCAGCATTCCAAAGGAGCCAGGACCCTCCTCGGGGCTCTGCACTCAGGCCACACCTGAGGCAGTCCCAGGCAGGAGAACCCAAACCCATGCACGGCACAGGGCCCGCGGCCCCGCTCCAGGACTCCCCTCACTGAAGACGACGCCAATCTCCCTAGAAACAGACTCCAGGTGACAGCCATGAAGCCAAGTGGCTAGCAGGGCCCAGGGCAGATGCACAGCATCCAAATCAACCTCAGTCTGCCCAAGATAGGCACCTGTATGGGCCCAGAGCATGTGGTCTGCACAGGCCGCTCTCCCTGCGGCCTGCACCATCACCCACCTGTGTCCCAGGGCCTACCTTTCCAGGCTCCCTCAAAAACCCTGGGCCATACTGCCCTTCCCTCCCCAGCCTTCCCAGCAGCCATACTTGCTCTCTTGAAGTATCCGCCTCTGGACTTCAGATGGTGCCCGCAGCCAGAGACCCTATACCAGCCCACAGAAAGCTGCCGTCGGGCATTCCTGGGCCCTCTCCATGCCACCAGTCACTGCAGCACTGCCCAGACAGCAAAGGTGCACATGCCCCTGAGCAGGTGTGTCCGAGTGTGATGTGTGCAGGAGCCTGTGGCTCCCCACACCCCCTGTAGCCCCCTTACAGGAAGTGATATAACTCAATCTTCACCTGAACCTCAACAACGAAGTGCCTTTCAAGGACGCATTCTTAAGTGATTGGAAGCTGAGCTCACTCTCTGGGCTGACCTCTCTGGTTTGAGAGTTACTTTGACAGAGTCCTGGCCACTCTGGATTTCAGACTGTTCACCTCCACAGAGCACTATGGAACACTCGTCTACAGTGTTCTAAGAGTGAAAACTCGGAAGTAGAGCACCTGCAGCTGAAAGGTGGACCATGTTCCTACGAACGTATGTTCCGTGTATTGGGATAAGCTGTTTTACATCATCTTCCTGAGGTAGACCGTGCACAAAACCTGCCCTTTCACGAGTAGCTTTCACTGTGCATTGGATCCCTTCTGTGGTCTGTGCTGACCCCGGGAAGCCCTCAGAGTGCCACTCCCAGAGCTTCCAGGTATGGGCCCCAGGGCCCTGGCAACAGCAAAAGGGACCCCAGAAAATGGAGTGGACAGGAAGGACTGCAAGCCCCACTTTGGAGGAAATCACAGCAAATTTTGAAAAGCATCTCTAAAGAACACAGAGCAGGAAAGTTCTGCCCTGTGGTCTGTGCAGCCACACTGGGCTCAGAAAAGTGCACTGCCCACCAAGCTCCACCCGCTGCCTGTGTGTGGCTGGGATGCAGCTCAGTGGGAAGGCACTTGCCTAGCACATACGAGGCCCTGGGTTCCATCTCCAGCACCACACACACAAAACGATGTTCTATGGCTCCACCCTACAGTAAAGACAGAATCAGAGAATAAGACACTTTATCAGTGAACTAAAGATTAACTGAAGCCATTTAAAAATAACTACAGAATTTGGAAATCTATATGAAAGGCTGTCAAAACTAATTCATGGATCCAAAATGGCGGGCAAGAGGGAGGCTCGCTCTGAGTCACTCCGGGGCTGGGACTCAGCAGTGAGGACACCGTTTCTCCATGAGTGAGTAGAGGCCCCACAGCTGCTCCCGCGCAGGAATCATGGCCGCGTGCCACGCGGGCTCCAGGCCTCAGCGTCAGCACAGGACTCCTGGGCACTATTATGTGAGAAGGGAAGCTGGAAGATATTGAGCTCCAAAAAAAAATGGTCCTTGTATCTTCCTTTGAGATTTTCTTTTTTTTTTCCCCTCTCTCTCTCCTCTCACCCTCACATCCCCACATTTGTGAGACCAAGTACTTCTCATGCACCAGGCTACTGAGGCACGGGACGTCTGAACAGTACATTACAGCTGTGGGATATATTCTTTTATCTCCTATTTTTGTATTTTTTACTTAATATTTATGTTTGTTTCGTTTTTGTACTCTACTGTCTTTCCACTTACTTGTCTCCCCCAAATCACTTTCTCTTTCTTCTCCTGCTACTAACCAATTTCTTTAGATTCCTCTTTCACACTTTCTAAGATCCAGTGACTCTACATCCTCACCTCCTACCCCTCAACATCTCATCCTACACCTCACCCTGGTTCTCTGTCTGCCATCAGAAACTGTGAATCTTTTTGCAGACCTACAGTTTATATTGTAGATAATAATCAAACTCACCATTTCTGTATATCGTGACAAAACCATAAACATCTTAATAGCAACTATTTGGTTTAAGGCTGTATATAGTGTGTACTGAGGTCTGGTAATATTGCTCTCCCCCTTAAAGGAGAGGTATGGAACCCTGAAGGGGCACTGTAAGCCTATAGGGTACAAATAGCCATGCCTTGGACTCGCAGGGCTAAAAGGCACTCACAAGCAGCATGAAAAAACAAGGGAAGAATCCATGGCCAGCACAACAGAAGAAATGACAGAGAAGGAGTGCAGGATGTACATAATTAGAATGTTCTGTAAAATAAAGGATGATATAGAGAGCAAATACAGGCAGCAAAAGGTCATTTCAATAAAAAACTACATAAGCAAATACAGTAAACAGAAGATTACTTCAATAAGGAAAGAGAGGTTCTGGGGGAAAAAAAACCAGAAATCCTTGAAATGAAAGAAACAATAAACCAAATTAAAAGCTCAATAGAAAGCACCAGCAACAGATTAGATCATTTGGAAGACAGGACCTCAGACAATGAAGACAAAATATATAATTGATATATAATTGTGAAAAGGATGTTGACCACATAGTGAAGGTGGTAAGAAACCATGAGCAGAACATTCAAGAATTATGGGATACAATAAAAAGACCAAGGAGCTGGGGTTGTGGCTCAGCAGTAGAGCACTCGCCTAGCACGTGCGCAACCGGGGTTTGATCCTCAGCACCACATAAGAATAACGGCATTGTGTACAACTAAATAAATATTTTTTAAAAAACATAAATAAAAAGAACAATTTAAGAATTATTGGGATAGGAGAAGGCATAGTTCCAAACCAAAAGAATGAACAACCTATTCAATGAAATAATAACAGAAAATTTTCCAAACATGAAGAATGAATTGGAAAATCAAATACAAGAGGCTTACAGTACATCAAATGTACAAAATCACAACAGATCCACACCAAGGCACATTATAATGAAAATGCCTAGCATACAGAATAAGGAGAGAATTTTAAAAGCTACAAGAGAAAGGAATCAGATTTCATACAGGAGAAACCAATTAGGATATCTGCAGATTTCTCAACCCAGACTCTCAAAGCTAGAAGAGCCTGGAACAACACATACCAAGCTCTGAAAGAAAAGGGATGCTGACTAAGAATCTTATACCCAGCAAAATTAAGCTTTAGATTTGACAATGAAATAAAAACCTTCCATGATAAACAAGTTAAAAGAATTTACAACTAGAAAGCCTGCACTGCAGAACATCCTCTGCAAAATATTCCATGAGGAGGAAATGAAAAACAATGATGAAAATCAGCAGAGGAGGTGTTACACTAAAGGAAAAACTAATCAAAGGAGAAACCAAGTCAAGTTAAATTCCAAAAATAAATAAATATAAACAGGAATACAATCACATCTCAACAATAACCCTGAACGTTAATGGCCTCCACTCACCAATGAAAAGACATCGACTGTCCGACTGGATTTTTAAAGAAGACCCAACAATATGCTGTCTCCAAGAGAACCATCTCATAGGGAAGACATCCAGGGCTGCGGTTGTGGCTCAGTGGTAGCACGCTTGCCTAGACTGTGCAAGGCCCTGGGTTTGATCCTCAGCACCACGTAAAAAATAAATAAAATAAAGATATTGTGTCCAACTACAAATAAAAAGTAAATATTAAAAAAAAAAAAAGACATCCACAGACTAAAGGTGAAAGGTTGGGACAAAACATACCACTCGCATGGACTGCAGAAACAAGCAGGGGTTTCCATCCTCGTATCAAATAAAGTTGACTTCAAGCCAAAGGTAATCAAAAGGGATAAAGAAGGACATTTCATACTGCTTAAGGGAAACATACACCAACAAGACATAACAATTATAAATATATATGCCCCCCAAAATGGAGCATCTATATTCATCAAACAAACTCCTTTCAAGTTCAAGAGTCAAATAGACCACAACACAATAATTTTGCGTGACTTTAACACGCCTCTTTCACCACTGGATAGATCTTCCAAACAAAAGCTGAACAAAGAAACTACAGAATGCAATAATACAATAAATAACTACTTAACAGACATATATAGAATATTTCCTCCTTTGAGGAGCGAATACACTTTCTTCTCAGCAGCATGTGGATCCTGTAGCACAGGGATCCTTCTCTAAAATAGACCATATATTATGCCACAAAGTAACTATTAGCAAATACAAAAAAGTAGAGATACTACCCTGCATTCTACCAGATCATACTGGAATGAAACTAGAAATCAATGATAAAATAAAAAATAGAAGTTACTCCAACACCTGGAGACTAAAATAATATGCTATTGAATGAACAATGGGTTGCAAAAAACATCAAGGAGGAGATTAAAAAATTCTAAGCGAGCCAGGCGTGGTGGCGCATGCCTGTAATCCCAGCACTTGGGAGGCTGAGGCAGGAGGATTGCGAGTTCAAAGCCAGCCTTGGCAATGGCGAGGCACTTAGCAACTCAGTGAGACCCTGTCTCTAATAAAAATACAAAAAAGAGCTGGGGATGTGGCCCAGTGGTTGAGTGCCCCTGAGTTCAATCCCCAGAACCCAAAAAAAAAAAAAAAATTCTAAGCAGTAAATGAGAACAACAATACAACACATCGAACTCTCTGAGACACTATGAAGGCAGTAGTAAGAGGAAAAGTTCATTGAATGGAGTTCATTCCTTAAAAGAAAAAAAAAAGTCAACAAATAAATGACCTAACATTACATCTCAAGCCCTAGAAAAAGAACAAATCAACACCAAAGCAGTAGACGACAGGAAGTAATTAAAATCAGAGCTGAAACCAATGAAATTGAAACAAAAAGAACAACTGAAAAAATTAACAAAACAAAAAGTTGGTTCTTGGAAAAAATAAATAAAATTGATAAACCCTTAGCCATGCTAATGAAGAGAAAAGGAGAGAAAACTCAAATTACTAACATCCATGATAAAAAAGGAAATATCACAACAGACGCTACAGAAATACAGAAGATAATTAGAAATTATTTTGAAAAATCTATATTACAATAAAATAAAAAAAATATTGAATGCATTGACAAATTTCTAGAGTCATATGATTTGCCCAAACTGAATCAGGATGATATATACAAGGTAAACAGATCAATTTCAAGTAATGAAATAGAAGACGCCATCAGAAGCCTACCAACCAAGAAAAGCCCAGGACCAGTTGGATACACAGCTGAGTTCTACAAGACCTTCAGAGAAGAACTAATACCAATACTCCTCAAATTATTTCATGTAACAGAAAAAGAAGGAACACTTCCAAACTCATTCTATGAGGCCAATATCACCCTGATTTCCAAACCAGACAAAGACACATCAAAGAAAGAAAACTTCAAACCAATATCTCTAATGAACATAGATGCAAAAATTCTCAATAAAATTCTGGCAAATCAAATACAAAAACATATCAAAAAGATAGTGCACCACGATCAAGTGGGGTTCATCCCAGGAATGCAAGGTTGGTTCAACATACGGAAATCAATAAATGTAACACATCACCTCAGCAGACTTAAAGATAAGAACCATAGGATCATCTCAATAGCTGCAGAAAAAGCATTCGACAAAATACAGCACAGCTTCATGTTCAAAACACTAGAAAAACTAGGGATAACAGGAACATACCTCAACATTGTAAAATCTATCTATGCTAAGCCCCAGGCCAACATCATTCTAAATGGGAGAGAAAAATTGAAAGTATTCCCTCTAAAAACTGGAACAAGACAGGGATGCCATCTTTCATCACTTCTATTTAACATCGTTCTTAAAACTCTAGCCAGAGCAGTTAAATGAAAGAAAATTAAAGGGATATAGATAGAAAAAGAACTCAAATTAGCACTATTTGTTGATGATATGATTCTATACCTAGAAGATCCCAAAAAATTCCACAAGAAAACTTCTTGAACTAATAAATGAATTCAGAAAAGTAGCAGGATATAAAATCAACATCCATAAATAAAAAGCATTTCTGTCATCAGTGACAAATCCTCTGAAAGGGAAACTAGGAAAACTACCCCATTTACAATAGCCTCAAAAAATAAAATAAGGGCTGGGGTTGTGGCTCAGCGGCAGAGCGCTCGCCTCGCACGTGCGCGGCTCGGGTTCAATCCTCAGCACCACGTAAACATAAAATGCATTGCATTGTGTACAACTAAAGTAAATAAATAAATATTTTAAAAAAATAAAAATAAAATAAAATAAAATAAAGCACTTGGGAATCAACTTAATGAAAGAGGTGGAAGACCTGTACAATGAAAATTACAGAATGCCGAAGAAAGAAATTAAAGACCTTAGAAGATGGAAAGATGTCCCCTGTTCTTGAATAGGCAGAATTAACATGGTCAAAATGACCATACTACCAAAAGTATTATACAGATATAATGCAATTCCAATCAAAATCCCAATGACATTCCTCATAGAAATAGAAAAAGCAATCATGAAATTCATCTGGAAAAAAATAAGAGACCCAGAATAGTTAAAGCAATCTTTTTTTTTTAAAGATTTTTTTAAATATTTATTTATTTGCTTTAGTTGTACACAATGTGTTTATTTTTATGTGGTGCTGAGAATCGAACCCAGGCTGCGCATGTGCTAGGTGAGCGCTCTACCGCTGAGCCACAATCCCAGCCCAGCTAAAGCAATCTTTAGGAAGAAGAGTGAAGCAGGTGGCATCACAATACCAGACCTTAAACTACACTACAGAGCAATAGTAACAAACAGCAAGGTATTGGCACCAAAATAGACATGTTGACCAATGGTACAGAATAGAGGACACAGAGATAAACATGCACAAATACAGTTATCTCACATTAGACAAAGGCGCCAAAAACCTTTATCGGAGAAAGGATAGCCTCTTCAACAAATGGTGCTAGGAAAACTAAAAATCCATATGCAACAAAATGAAATTAAGCCCCTGTCTCTCACCATGCACAAAATTCAACTCAAAGTGGATCAAGGACCTAGGAATTAAACCAGAGACCCTGTGTCTAATAGAAGAAAAAGTAGGCCCAATCTTCATTCTGTCAGATTAGGCACCACCTTCCATAATAAGACTCCTATAGTGCAAGCAATAAAATCAAGAATCAATAAATAAGATTGATTCAAACTAAAAAGCTTCTTCTCAGTAAAAGAAACAATCAGTAAAGTGAATAGAGAGCCTACAGAATAGGAGCAAATTTTTACCACATGCACATCAGATATAGCACTAATCTCTAGGATACACAAAGCACTCAAAAATCTTAACACCATAAAAACAAATAACCCAATCAATAAATGGGCCAAGGAACTGAACATTTCTCAGAAGATGATATACAATCAACCAACAAATATATGAAAAAAAATGTTCAACATCTCTAGCAATTACAGAAATGCAAATCAAAGTTTTCATCTCACTCCAGTCAGAATGGCAGCTATTAAGAATACAAACAACAATAAGTGTTGGCGAGGATGTGGGGGAAAAAGGTACACTCATACATTGCTGGTGGGACTACAAATTGGTGCAACCAATCTGGAAAGCAGTATGGAGATTCCTTGGAAAACTTGGAATGGAACCACCATTTGACCAGCTAATCCACTCCTCGGTTTATACCCAAAAGATTTAAAAACAGCATACTACAGTGATGCAGTCACATCAATGTTTATAGCAGCACAATTCTCAATAGCTAAACTGTGGAACCAACCTAGATGCCTTTCAGTAGATGAATGGATAAAGAAACTGTGGCATGTATACACAATGGAATATTACTCAGTCTTAAAGAAGAATAAAATCATGGCATTTGTACGTAAATGGATGGAGTTGGAGAATATTATGCTAAGTGAAGTAAACCAATCCCAAAAAACCAAATTCCAAATGTTTTCTTAGATGTGTGGATGCTGATTCATAATAGGCATGGGGCGGGACATGGGAGGAATGGGGGGACTTTAAATAGGGCAAGAGGAGGAGGAGTGAAAGGGAGGGGGCAGAGGGAGAAGAAAGACAGTGGAATTATCCCAAGTACATGTATAAAGACACAAATGGTGTGACTCTACTTTGTGTACAGCCAGAGACATGAAAAATCGTGCTGTATATGTGTACTATGAATTGAAATGTATTCTGCTGTCATGTATAACAAGTTAGAATAAGCAAATAAATTAAAAAAAAAAAAAAAAACTAGTTCATATGTAGCCAGACGCAGTGGTACATGCCTGTAATTCCAGCTACTAAGGAGGCTAAGGCAGAAGGATGGCAAGTTCAAGACCAGTCTCAGCAAATTAGTGAGGCCCAAAGCAATTTAGCAAGACCCTATCTCAAAATAAAACATTATCAAAGGGCTGGGGATGTGGTTCAGTGTTAAAGTGCCCCTGTGTTCAATTCCCAACACACACACACACACACACACACACACACACACACACCCCAGTCCACAGGGAAAACCCTGCCGATCAGCGGGAGCACTTGGCCTGAGCTCAGGACAGGAGCGCACCTCTTCCTTCTCATGCAGCATGAGGTGGGCCTTGAGGCTGGCCACGCGGGAGAACTTCTTGTTGCACACGGGGCAGGTGGGGTCTTCCCCATTGTGGGTGCACTTGTGGAGAGTCAGGTTGAACTCGACGTTGAATGTCTGCGGACACTGGTCACATCGATGTGGCTATTTGGAGAGAAAAGTAAAGAAGCCACTGAAACCCAACCTTTCCACAAGCACTTGTTCAATTCGTGTTTCTAAACAGCAGTGAGCTCCAGCCCAGACCCTTTCCAAACACTTCTCAGCTGCACGGGGACCTGTGTCAAGACGTCCAGAGGGACACTGCGAAGCCACTGGCAGGACTGCCGAGGATGGGGAGCAATGGCACGCACAGGCAGCTGGGGGGGGGAGTGCCGGGCAGGTGCGCCATCACGGTCTCAACTCATGCTGCAACAGAACCCCTTCAAACACAGTAGCCCGCACACACCTGTCGAGACTGTCAGCGCTGCTCCCGGGGCTAGACTTCCCCCAGGGGTCACGGTGCCTGACTCTGAGGTGCTAAGAGCCTACCTTCCCTCTGTGCCACACGGAGCTGCCTCCCACGGCAGGCCAGAAAAGCCAGAGGCAGCCCTCCCATAGCCCGGGATGGCCCAGGGTCCTGGTCCCCACAGTTCCCCCCACTGCCCTACCACAGAACAGTCAGCAACCAGTTTTTAGCTGTGGCCGCCACTGCCCTTTCCATCTGTCAGGCAGATCCTTCCTTGACTACACAGAATCCTTGGCACCCCCATAGGGGATGGTACAGGGGCTGGGTTGTAGCTCAGCGGCAGCGGGCATGCTTAGTATGCACAGGACCCGACTCAACCACATGCACCAAAAACCAACCAAACCAATCAACCAGGCGTGCTGCTCCTGCTAGAACTCAACCTAAGACATCTGGAGCACAACCCAGGCCTGACAGTGCAACTGCGATCCTAGCCACGCCCAGCCTGAGGCAGGAGGACCACGATTGCAAGGCCAGCCTGGGCAGCTCAGAAAGACCCTGCCTCAAATTTTTTAAAAAGCGCTGGGATATGGCTCAGTGCTCAACTCAATGCTCCAGGGCCTAGGTTCAATCCCCAATATTGCAAAAGTCAATGACTCAATCAATCAAACATCTAGAATGCCTTTTAAGACCACACAAGAGTAAAACTTTCCTGCTGCATAAAAACATTTAAAATACACCAAACCTGTACTTAGTCATGTAAGTATTGAAACTACCGAGAAAAGTCATATTTAAAAAATGTTTCTTTGTCCATTTATAAATAACTTCGATACATTCATTCACTGTGACAATCTCTTAAAAAGATGCCAAAACATGTAGGCAATATAAAATGCTCTATGACTTAGAAGCTGACTTGGAGAAGTCTTTCCCACCAGCCTCCGGCTGCAGCCCACGTACCTTGTCATTGCGCTCGTGATCCCTCATGTGGCGCTGGAACTGGGCCTCTCTTGGGAAGGACAGCAGACAGATCTCACATTTGTGGAAGGGTGGAGTTGGACAGTCATCATCAATGTTCTCCGCGTTCAGTGGTAAAATCCCATCTAAAAAATTGCGTACGTACAGACAATCAACACCAGGTATCATTCTTATTACATAAACAAAACTAAATTATTTGATTATTACTTAAAAACTAAACTATACCAGAGATTTACAAAAGATGTAAGACAAAATTAATAATGCACAATTTTTTTTTAAATGGACATGTCTTAAAGCTAGAAACGAGCGATGCTGAGATGGCAGACACGTGGGATGCGAGAACCGTGAGTGCTTGGTAAGACTTCCAGAAACCTGCGAGCAGTTTCCTGTGGCTTGACAACCACACGTGCTGGCGTATGAGGCTGCTATGCTCTGGGTGTGAGGTGTTTCCCAAGAGTTCACGTGTGAGACAGCGCACGGAGGTTGAGGGGAGATGATTAGGTTATAACCGCCTCAACCTGATCAGTGAATGAATCCCCTACTAGGGATTAACTGGGTGGTGGCTTGCAGGAGCCCTGTTTGGGGAGATGGCTAAGATTGCGGTTGACTACGGGCCATGGAGATGTTTGGGCATTGCCGCCTTCCATAGTCTCACGAGACTTGGCCCAGGATCTCGCGGGACTTGGCCCGAGATCTGGAGAGACTTGAGCCGAGATTACTGATCGGGTCTGCGCCATTTAGTGTGTTGGTTGTTTGGTGGTGTGTGTGGTGCGTGTTAAAGTCGTTGTTAGAGCCAGAGAGAAAAGTTATCAAAGTAAAAAGCCTATTTCCAGTTCGCCTCTAAACGTCTTTCCGCGGCTTCGTTGCTCCAAGCGGCCATCGCTTCAGGTGGCAACAGTGGCTGAAGGAGGTGGGCATTGGGGGGCGTGCCTTTGGGGTATATATTTTGTTTCTGGCAAGTGGAGTGTCTCTGTGTCTGTCGGTGTCTCTCCCTCCTTTCTGATCACCATGTGAGCTGCTTCCTCCACCACACTCTTCTGCTTGATGTTCAGCCTCACCTCAGGTCCCGAGGAATGGAGCCTGCTGTCTATAGACTGAGACATCTGAGACCATAAGCCCCCAAATAAACTTTTCCTCCTCTAAAACTGTTCTTGTCAGGTCTTTCAATCAAAGCATGAAAAAGCTGACAAAAGCCGGGCACAGTGGCACACACCTGTAATCCCAGCAGCTGGGGAGGCTGAGGCAGGAGGATCGCGAGTTCAAAGCCAGCCTCAGCAATGGCGAGGCACTTAGTAACTCAGTGAGACCCTGTCTCTAAATAAAATATAAAATAGGGTAGTGGATGGGGCTCCGTGTTCAAATGCCCAAGTTCAAAATCGCTTGTAAGAACAACTTTGAAGAAACAATTGCGCTTTTTAATCGCACCTAGGGATCCTTGAAGCAAGTCATCCTCTCAAATCACCGTGTGAGGCTATCACCCCAAAGTGTAAGTTCTGTTAATCAAGGAGATAGAAATTGCTCAGTTGCTTCTCCTTCCCAATTTACATAATTCATTTAAAAATGGGTATGCCTCAAGAAGGGAACAATAGAGGATTTTGTTCCACTGACTCAAGTCCCAATGGCTTGCTGGGTTCGAGACTGTTCAAGGAGGCCTATGTGTAAAATAAAACTCCAAGGAATAGAAATGGGGAGATTAATAGGGTACTGGAGCTGACTCTTCCATTATTAATTTATACGCCAATGGCCCAAGCACTGGCCTCTGCAAAAAGCTTCAACCAGTTTAAGAGGCTTGGGATATAATAACCTCCCAGATAAAAGTGCAGTAATTTTAAAATGGGAGGATGATGAAGGCCATAAAGGAACATTTCAGCCTTATGTTTTTACCTAATCTACCGTTACTTTATGGGGAAGAGATATTTTGCAACAAATGGGATCAACCAATTAATTCACATTGACTTCTTCAATCAAATCAGTATCCCAAACTCCAATTAGAAGAATAAGGCTCTAAATTGCTAATTCTGTGGTACGGAGCTCTGGAAAATTTTAGGGACCAGCCCGTAAACATTTTTTTCCAGATAGCCACATCCAATTTGATTGGCAGTTGCCTCCCTGTTTACCTTAAATTTTTTAACTTTAGACTCTGAATGGTTATTCTGCTGAGACAGACATTGGAATCCAACACCAACAACATAAACCTTTGGTTTACTGGAAGGATGTTCTTTTCAGGTACATGGAAGGGTCCAGATCCAGTATTAATTTGGGGAAGAGGATCTGTTTTAGTGCTATTATAACCTGATATTTTGGTGTTTTGACTTAAGATTTGTTTATTTGTTATTAACTTCATTTGTTTAATAGCTCATTAATTTCAATTATCTCAACAGGTAAAAGATTGCTCTGTATACAGGAGACCATCAAGGGTTCCAGCTAACAAATTATTTTCTCTAAAGTGCCTTTACCTTTTCTTTTAAATCTATCTTTAATGCAGTAATTACCCCTCAGTCTTTCTTTGTTTTGTTCTAAATATGATATTTTTCCAACTTTATGTTTGTAGAATGCTCAACCAGCGATGTGTGTGAACAAAAATCAACTTTTAATTTTTCTAATCTAATTATCCTATTTTGTGTAGTTTGACAACTCGCCTCTTGACTCAGTGCTGCAATAGCACTGCCTTTCCTTTAATAATTGATGCTTGAGTTTCTAGGTAGCGCGGCCCTGAAGATTTGCGGTGGCATTGTCTCTAAAACATAAAAAAGACGTATGCATGCTTCAGCTGCAGGGATCGCGGCCGCCGCAAGCATCCCTGCTGCTCAAACATCAAACAACCTCACCAACAGTGTGGACAATCTCTGCTCTAATGCATGGGGCCTCCTACATCAACATGTTATCAACAAATGGACATTTTTGATCTTTCATTGTTTGGGACTTTACGGGACAATGCCTTGCGGGTTAATTGTCTAGAGAATTCAGTGTGTTAACTTGTTGGAACTTAGGGCAGCTGATTTGTTTAAAACAATTTGATATTGCTATGCAATTTGGGCTCATCACCAAAAGGCTTGTCGCCTCTTAAAGCCGCAACATCTCCTCACAATTGGACGGACTGTTAGTCATCATATATAGTCGATCCTAAAGGGCTCCATTTCAACCCCTGGTACCTTAAAAAAAGAAAGAAAGAGAGAAAAGAAAGAAAGAAACAAAAAGAAAAGGCTGACAAAGGCCATAATGAAGTTTCTTAAACTTTGAAGAAGACAATTTCCTTTTAATCCCCTAGGGACCATGAAGCAGTCACCTCAAAATCACCTTGAGAGGGCATCAATAATCCACATTGCTTCTTCAATCACTCAGTAACCCAAACTCCAATAGAAGCATAAGGCCTCTAAATTGCTAATTCTCCAATTTGACCTATCTTTAAAAACTGCTACAAACCAAGATTAAGTCAAAAAGAAAAGGCTCTGTCTTCTCAGGGGGCCGGCGTCCAGGGAGATAAGGGAAGCAGCACCTTGGCCAACCCTGCTCTCACCAAGGCTCCTGTGAAGCCACTCGGGTAAAGCTATAAACTTTAAGGCAGCCTCCAGCAAGCATGAACACAGCAAAGAATATCCAAGAGTGATCACAAGATTTGTCAAGAATGTCACCAACCACTACCATTCTTTAAAATAAGTAAATATACTCCAAGTCTTAAAATTAGGATATAAATACGTAAAGCACCTGAACTGAATAGGGACTAGAAATACATCCCATGCAACTCTATCAAATCTGATGCCAAAACTTGAGATCTGAGAAACCTCAGGCTCACGAAGGCTCTGCTCCTGCAGTATGGGACAGCACAAGCATGCCACCTTTCCCACAGCCTGTATGCTCCATGGACCTGCAGGCCCCTGCTGGCCAAGCCTCCTGCCCGGGGCAGACACAGCCTTTCAGCAAGGACAGGAGGTATATGCAGCACAGGTGGGCAGGGGCAGGTAGTGGGACAACAGCAGCAGCTCACTCTTCTGCGGATCCTCAAGTAAAGGGCACAGTCAAGCTTTTTTTTTTTTTTTTTTTTTTTTGGTGGTACTGGGGATTGAACCCAGGGGCACTCGACCACTGGGTCACACCCCCAGACCTTTTTTGTATTTTATTTAGAGACAGGGTCTCACTGAGTTGCTAAGTGCGCCTCGCCATTGCTGAGGCTGGCTTTGAACTCATGATCCTCCTGCCTCAGCCTCCCAAGTGCTGGGATTACAGGCGTGCGCCACCGCACCCGGCACAGTCAAGCCTTAAGAAATATTAATGATTCCAGTGCAACCACTATGGAAAGCAGTATGGAGAATCCTCAGAAAACTTGGAATGGAACCACCATTTAGCCCAGCTATCCCACTCCTCAGTTTATACCCAAAGGACTTAAAAATCAGCATATCATATTGACACAGCCACATCAATGTTTATAGCAGCTCAACTCACAATAGCTAAACTATGAAACCACCTAGGTATCCTTCAGCAGATGAATGGATAAAGAAAATGTGGTATATATATATATATACAATGGAATATTACTCAGCCTTAGAGAAGGAGAAATGATGGCATTTGCCAGTGAATGGATGGAGCTGGAGAATATCATGCTAAGTGAAATAAGCCAATCCCCAAAAACCAAAGGCCAAATGTTTTCTCTGATATAAAGACACTAATTTACAATGGGGGTGGTGGTGGCTAGGGAAGAATAGAGTTCCTTTAGATTAGATAAGAGGGAAGTGAAGGGCGGGGAGGAGGTACAGGGGTAGGAAGGAATTGTAGAATGAATCAGACATTATTACTCTACATACATGTATGACTACATGACCAGTGAGATTCTACATCATGCACAACCGGAAGAATGAGAAATTATACTCCATTTATGTATGATTTGTCAAAGTGCATTCTACTATCATGTATAATTAATTAGAACAAATTTTTAAAAAAGAAATATTAATGATTCAAAAGATCACAACTTCATACATTAAAAAAAAGGGGGAGGGGTCCACTGCCGGGTACGGTGTCACATGCCCAGTAATCCCAGCTACTAGGAAGACTGAAAAAGGACAAAGGCAAGTTCTTCACAAGTTCAAGGCCAGCCTCAGCAACTTAAGAGTCTCAACATAAAATTTAGAAAGGGCTGGGGATGTGGCTCAGTGGTAGAACACTTGCCTAGCATGTGCAAAGTCCTAGTTTCAATTCCCATTAAGTGTCACCAAATATTATATATATATATATATATATATATATATATATATATATACACATATATATATTTAAAGTCTACTGAGGAAGGAGTACACATAAACTTGATTCTATTTATTCTTAACTATATTCAGATAGAACAAACTTTGAAAATGTCTGTACTAAACTGTTTATAAATCCACAGGCCCAAATAAAATGATTATTGGGACTGCATCAATTGATGTTATTCCCTTCAGAAAAGTCTGTAGTGATGGTAAGAAATAATACTAATAAGGTATAAGTAAAATGTGTTTAAATTTGTTTTAAAAATTCAGTAGCATTTTAACCTAAATTCTAGATATAGCAATAAAAGGGCCCCTTGACTAAATTTCTAAAATGCAAAATTAAAAAGCTATTTCCAGATATAGAATAAAATAATTTTCAAAGCTTCTGTGATGAAACTTCTCAATCTATCCCCAAAGACGATCAGGGACTTAATTCCAACTGACAGATAAAACCCTAAGAGACATGGAACAATCCATTAAATTTGAAAATGTTTCACTTAAAAACTAAGAGGTTTCCAGAAAAAAAAGTATCTTAAGAAGTAAGACTTCCCTTTTTTTAACAAAGCTAAAGACATAATCAATGATGTTTCCAGCAAGTCTCTTCTTTCAAACGGTAATGATACAACATTAATTTGGTTCAAAGACAAAGTTAAAATAATGATTAAAATGAAAAGTACAACTGGAAAGGGAAAAGCACACATGCTTTAGTTCACGCCTTGAACATGACTTGAAATCCAGAGCGCCTCTGGACCCGCGTGCCTAGGACACACCTCAGTTGGCGTGGCCAGTCCCTCTGCTGGTGGCCTCCCCAGGGCTGGGGCCTGCCGTCTGCGTGGCCCTGACTCCCTTCTGCCCAGTCCACCCTGCCTGGGCAGTGTTCTAGGCCTCACAACACCTTTCCTCCTTCCTGTCTTCAAGGTCATTCCAATTTCTGTCCCCAGAGTATCTGTGGTCCACAAAGAGATCTATTAAGTGAACGTCTCTTTCAGTGTGGGGTCTTAACCCAGAGGAGGCCCTGGCGGGCTGCAGGAGACCCCAGTGTCCTGCTGAAAGGCATGCACACACCTTGTGCCTAGGGCCCTGTTCCAGGTTCTCTGCAGCCACCGAGGCTGTAAGGTCCTCCAGGGGCCAGCGATCTCAGACAGACAGGAGGGAACACCAGTCTCCTGGTGGTCCACCCTCCTGAAGACCACCGCATCTTCTAACACTGCCTTTCCTGAACACACGTTGACTGCAACCATGACCGTGATCCGCAGTGTTCCCACGCACTCGGTGTGCGTCACTTGTAGGTGACTACCCTCCTCCAACCTCCCCCACCCCGTCCCTGTCCCTGGTTGTCACTCCTCTACTCCCAGGTCTACTGGGTGCTGGTCCCTCTGCGCCTGCTTACTTCACTCAAGCAGGGTCCCCCAGTGCCACGCGTCCTGCTGCAAAGGCCAGGGCTGCTTTTCACCTGAGCTGCACCCCCATGCACATGAACCCCATCTCCCTCACCAGCCCAGTTTCCAGGCTGCATTCCTAAACAGCAGCTACCCCAGGAGACTCGAGGCAGATGCCACCAGAATGTGCACCTCAGCCACGCCCCTTACACACACAACCACTTAGCCACTGTCAGACCCATGAGTCCCTCCAGAGCAGCACTCTCAGCCTGAGCTTCTGCCCCCTGGGAGACAGAGGGGACCACTGAAGGTCTCGCTGGTGGAGACTGGTAAGTCAACTGCTGAGCAGTGTCCCCACACACTCAGGCAAACAAAAACCTGACCATCAGTGGCTTTCATTATTCGCTACCACAGACTCTAAATTCACCATCAAGACTAAATAAAAACTCTACAATCATCAGAAATATTTAAGTAACTTTGTTTGCCTTTTAAAAAAGTAATTTAAAGTCTACTTTTAAAGTCAATTTAACTCTATGAAAATAAGGACGGTACACAGTGTATCTTGGAGTCAGGAAGAACAGTGAGATAATGCTCCCTGAAGCAGCAGGCCCCAGCCTACTGGTCAACTCTCCAAGGGTCCGTCTCCAAGACGCTCCCTTGCTGCTCGACACCCACCCTCAATCACGCGATGCCCGCCCACCTCCTGCAGCTTCCTACCGTCCTGGGTCTGGCAAGCTACCTCAAACTGCTCCTTCTCCCATACCAGGCCACCAGGCTAAATCCCTGCCTCTTGTTCCCAGCCTGCAGGCACCACACTGGCCTCTGTGTGATATGATGCCAAGTTCCAGCCAAACCTGCTGCATTCAGAGTGCAGAAAAACTCTGTGCAGTTAAGATCTCGGTTATCCACAGATCCTTACATGTTCTTAGTATTAAAATGAAAAATAACAGCTCCAAATTCTAAAGCAACCAATGTAATCCCCAGATTCACACGTTTACTTTGTTTTGAACACGTTTTCTAAAGCATGCTCCCATCCCGTCTCTGCCAACGTAGCGCTACGCACCACGCTAGCTCCTGCCCTGTCCCACAGTCTGTACTTCCTTGGGACACCAGCCCTGACCCTGCGGTGTGCTGCCACCTGCTCACCCAGGTGCATACCAAGCCCAAGAAAGCCCCAGGGGTCTCAGGTCGCCATTGCCACTGGGGATCGCTGTCACTTAAGTGATCTCCACCATTCCTTTTCTTCTTAATTCCTTTCTACTTTCTTTTTCTTTTTTTTTTTTTTTTTTCCATTTCTACTTCTTTTATTTTTTCCATTTTGCTGAGAGATTTGCAGCCTAAGCACCACCTGAACTTTGCTACCTGTTCTGTCTTTGAACATCTCTGCTCCTAAGTAGGTACTCATGTGGAAATGAAATGCAACACACAGAATAATAATCCCCCCAAATAGTGTGAGTCTATGGTCCTTGCTCTTGTATAGCTCAGAAACTAAGTCCCCAGAGAGACTAAGCCACTTAGTCAAAATCTCGCAGCCAAGCAGTGGCAGAAGTAGGACTGATTTCCAGTTAACATTCCAGGCTCCCTCCTGATCAGGTGCAGTCCCTCTCCTCTTGCGCTGACAGCCCTGTTTCCACCACGCCAGGTGTAAAGACAGATTTCACCAACAATGCATTACCTCAAGGAGCACACCCAGACCACACAGGCCTTTCAGCCTAAAAGACTCACAGAGAACAGCACCAGTGGGCCCTCGTCAGGAGCCCCAGTGTGTCCACAAACACCTGTCTTCCAAAGCACCAGTGTTCACTGTGATGATGAGCCAGAGCTATGAGATAAGTGTGCTGGAAAACTCACCAACCAGTCCTCCCAGTGATCTGAACCACAGGCCACAACCCAGCAGGCACTGGACACCCAGCCTGTCAATGTTCCTACCTGTGTGAATTCTCTCTTCCTGCCTCATGCTGCTCTCTGACCTCTCACTAAGAGGTACAATGACCTCCTTTGACATACCTGCTTTCCTACCAGTAAATTTTGATCTCTCAGGAAATCTTTAAATGCAGGTAGAGGTACAGGTACTAAAAAACATTACCCAAGTTTAACAAAACCCCAGCATGTTAAATCACAACCAATCAAAACCTGTCAATGTCTACAGCCTTACCTTCCAGGTAGAACAAGGAATTCTAGATCCCACCTGAGAGCAGCAGGCCTTTGGACAATGGCCCAGGGCCATGCTGCTTTCTCAATGATCCCACAGGGTTGTGGGGCTCCAAGGTGGATTGGGAGGTGCAGGGTTTATATCAAGGGAACAAGAAACCCACTCAAGAGCTTTAAACAGGGTGGGGCTGTCGAGTTACACCTGTAGAGATTATCGGGGCTGCTATGTGATGGATTCAAGAAGGAGACAAGCAGCAGAGGTTAGTTCAGAAGCTCCACCTTGGAGAGGGAAGGATGGAGCAGACTGGAAACAAAGTTCTGAGGAAGAGGCTACCAAGCTAAGGTGGGAAGTATTGTGGGAAACAAGAGAAACAATTACTCTTTTTTTTTTTTTTTTTTTTTTTGTTTTTTTTTTTTTTTTTGTGTTTTTTTTTTTTTTTTTTTTTTTTTTTTTTTTTTTTTTTTTTTTTTTTTTTTTTTTTTGTTTTTTTTTTTTTTTTTTTTTTTTTTTTTTTTTTTTTTTTTTTTTTTAGCTTTGGAGTGAGATGGGGCCTGCAGGGTCTTGTCAGTGGGAAGTTCACACTGTCTCTCCACCAACCCCTTCCGGTAGCAGAGACACTGAACCTTACATTATTGCCTGCTTTGGGGGACGAAGGCTTTGAACCTGGGGCACTTTTACCACTGAGCCATACCCACAGCGCCTTTTTGTTTTTTATGTTAGTCGTTTTGGGGGTCTAAGTTGCTGAAACTGGCCTTGAACTTTGCAATCCTCCTGCCTCAGCCTCCCTGAGTCTCTGGGGTTACGGGCGTGCACCATCATGCCCAGCTTGCACTTCATTCTTGGCATAAGTCATGTTAACAAAAAAAAAAAAAAAATAATGATGATGATGATGATGATGATGAACAAAATAACATAAAGGCAAAGCAACAAGAGGCAATGGGAAACCACCAACCATTGATACAAATTCTGACCACTTACCCAGCTACAGATGCACATACCTGTGTTACAATCTGCCAACATCTCTCCCCACAATCCATAAAGGCGACAATGTGTATGAACCTCAATGAAGTTCATGGATATCAGGTCCACCACATCTCCCTAATTTACATGGCTGTTAACTACATCAAGTGCAGCAGCAATAATAACTTCTGGTTTGCCATGTCTTGTTTCTAAGCTCCCACACTGATCCAAACAATCACCTTTCTCCATAAAGTCTTCATAGGACACACTTACCCTTTTTTTTTTTTTTTTTTTTTTTTTTTTTGAGACAGGCTCTCATTAAGTTGCTGAGGCTGACTTTGAACTTGAGATCCTCCTGTCTCAGCCTCCCAAGTCACTGGGGTTCAAGCATGTGACGCCACGCCCAGCTTACACTATTCCTTTGCATCTTCAGATCTGACCTTACTCTGGCTGCATGCACCCTTGCTCCTAATTCAAGTTCTGTCATGAGCTTGTGTACTAACGCAAGAAAAATCTGACCCTGAGTCACCAGCCTAAGCAACTGGCTACATAAAAGCTCATGGAAGTCCAGGTGCAATCCACAGCTCCTATTCCAGGCATGCAACTGCCCTCCGGCCGGTGCAACATCTTTTCGAAACACTAAGAGCCTCCCTGGCTGCAAAAACTGTTCCAGGACACTTCAGTACCACGGTGGTTGGGACTAAGAACTGGCAGGTATTTCCCAAGGCTAGAAATAAATCACAATCACGGCACTCAAGCAGAGCTCCTTGCCTCCAGACCCATTCGTCTTCCACCTCAAAAAAAAAAAAAAAAAAAAAAAACATGCCACAAGTGGAGTCCCTGTCCAGTAAAATCCAGTGGCTCTCATCAAGCTGCCATGAGGCAGCAATTAAAGCCCATGACAGAGGAGAGATGAGGGCACGTTTGCATCAGTTTTCACGATCCAAGTTACATGAATTTAGCAAAGTATCACCAAGCATAACCTGAGGAACAGGGTCTCTCAGGAGACCCACTGTGCGCACAGGTTCCAGGCAAACGAGACAGTCCTGGCACCTACTATGTGCCTGCAAGAATTCTGGGAGCTCGGGCCCTGGGCTCGCCCCCAGCGCCTACTGCGTGCACTCCCAGAGCTCAGGCTCCGGGGTTAGCCGGCCCCTACTGTGTGCAGGCTCGGCGCTCCGGGTCAGCCCGGCGCCGGCTGCGCGCACGCCCTGCGCTCCCCGAGCTCGGCCGGGGCATAGTCCCGGCGCCCGCGGCGTGCACGCCCTGCGCTGCGGCGCCCTGCGCTCGGCTGGGCCCGCGGGTCGCTCCGCGCGCGGCCCCGGCCCCTCCCCGCGGCCGCCGCCCGCCTCCCGCGGCCCGGGCCGAGGGCGGCCGCTTCCCACGCGGCGGCGGGGCGGGGCGGGGCGGCGGGCGGGGGCCGGGGTCGGGCGCGGGCCCGGCGGGCGGGGGGCGGGCGCGCGGAGCGACTCGCGGGCCGCCGCCCCCGCCGCCGCGGCGCCCGGAAAGTAGGCCCAGCGCGGAGGCGCCGGCCGCGGCGCCCGTATCCGTCCGCCCGCGCTGCGCCGCCGGCCATCGCGCCGCCGCCGCCGCTCCCGGCGCGCCCCGCGCCCATCCGGGCACTCGGGCCGCGGGCCTTACCGGAGTCGCCGCGCGCCGCGCCGTCCCGGGGCTTCGGGGGGCGGCCCCGCGGCATCGTCGCGGCGGCCACCCCTCTCTGGCGTCTCGCTCGGCGGCGGCGCGCACGCGCGGCACCGGCGGGGCGGCGGCCGGACCGGACCGGCCCGCCGGGCTCACGGGGCGACGGCGCCCGGACGCGCGGGCGGCAGCGCTCGCACCGCGCCGGCCTCGGCGGGTTCCATGGCCCGCGGGCCGCGGCGGGGGCGTTGGGCGCGGGCGCGGTGGGGGCGGGGGCGGCGCGGCGCGCATGCGCGGCCCGGCGGGCGGCGGCGTCACCTGCCCGTCCGCGGGCGGCCGGTGTCCGCGCGCGGCCTGTGGGTCCGCGGGCCGGGCCCTCGGGGTGGCCCTCGGCGGGCACGGGGACCAGGAGGGCCTGTCCCCTCCGCGGGCACGGAGACCTGGGAGGCCGGCTCTTCCGCTGGCGTGGGGACCAGGGAGGCCTGTCTCCTCCGCGGGTACCGGGACCTTGGGGACCGGACCCTCCGCGGCCACGAGGACCACGGAGGCCTGTTCCTCCAGAAACACCGGGGCCACGGGGAGGCCTATCCGCCCTTGATGTTGGATCCATGGGGTGAACCGTCCTGTCGGTGGGCATTGGGGACCCCAGCTCAGCCCATTCACAAAACATCAGGGCCCAAGGCCTGGCTTGCCTTTGGCCATCCGGGTCCGAAGTGTGGGCTACCTGTGGCATCATCCCAGCCCTTGGGCAGCCTGTCCCCAGGGTATTGGAGCCCTATGGAGTCAACACAGGTTGAATTGAGGGCTGGTTTATGTGCCAGGCCTTTATCCTGTATTCTCGTGGGTTTATGGACGTTGGTTTGATTCCAGGAACACCTCTGCTGAGCACCCATCTTCCTGCAGCATTTCTGGATGCCTCAGACAGCGGCACTGCCAAACCATTCCTGCAAGGGCAAAAGGCCTGGGAACTTAAATGCATGCGGATGGTGGACCTTGGACCTCAGAGGACATAGCCAGAAGTCAGTGATGTTTCATTGATACATCAAATGTTAATATGTTAAAACTTTGGAGTTTCAGGTGTGTTCATCGTGCAATTTTGGTGTTGCCCAGTCATTCCACCCAGTGACAGCAGGGCAGTAAAGTATTAGGCCAGGTTATGAGTAAATGATAAGCCAGGGGCAGTGGCAATTGCCTGTAATCTCAGCGGCTTGGGAAGCTGAGGCAGGAGGATAGCCAGTTCAAAGACAGATTTGGCAAAATCCAGGTGCTAAGCAACTCAGTGAGACCCTGTCTCTAAACTTAAAAAATACTAATTGGGGCTGGGGGTGTGGCTTAGTGGTCGAATGCCTCTGACTTCAATATCTGGTACCCCCCCTTCCCCCAAAAAAGTAAATGATAAATGACCAGACAGAGAATAACCATTTGCTCAAGGAAGTCAGAAGTAGTCTAACATGATCTCACTAGCTCAGCAAAGTTAGTTAAAAGCAATGGAGAGTGACTACTCTCCACATACCAGGTGCTAAGGGGAGTCAGAAGTAAGAACAATCCACTGCCCAGAAACTTGGAACCAGAAGGGCAGAAAAGACACAAAACCAGTAAAAAGTTGTAATGAGGTTTTTAAAAATCCAGTAGAGAGTTTTGAGAAAGCAAGACTAATTACCACTAGAAAAACAGGAAGGATGCTGTTTTAACTGAATCTTAGAAATAGGTTGCATTTCACAGAGTTGGTTGGGAAAGATCTTCCCAGGTGAAGACCAGTCAAGAAGGGAAACTGTCAGCTGCTTTATGTGTGTCCATATATGTTTCCATATAGTCATACAACTCCTGAGAAACCTCAATAGACAGATGAGCTTCTCATACTTAAAAAAACAGCAAGAAAACAGGTTATTTCAAAGATCTGCCTGCCAGTGAATGGCAAATGATTGTTTTATCAACATCTGTTTTTGAGCAGTGCTGTGTGCTTTTATGTAAAACATCTCTAATCCTTACAGCAGTTCTTTGAGATGCTCTTTTACAGAGGAAGAAATTGAGGTTGAATGGGGTTAAGTAATTTGCTAAAGACAAATCCAGGATTCAAAAATCTGCTTGCCTCTTCATTCCTTGCTATTTCTAATTGCATCAAAGCAGGAATCTTAGCCAGGTGCGGTGTCGCACACCTGTAATCCCAGCCATTCGGGAGGCTGAGATAGGAGGATCAAGAGTTCAAAGCCAGCCTCAGCAACAGCAAGGCACTAAGCAACTCAGTGAGACCCTGCCTCTTCATAAAATACAAAATAGGGCTGAGGATGTGGCTCAGTGGTCAAGTGCCCCTGAGTTCAATCCCGGGTGCCCCCCCCCCCAAAATAAAAGCAGGAATCTTAAATTTGGACAACATCTGAGTGTTATTTCCATATGCATGTTAAGGCTCAAGTAGCATGTAAAGCTGAGAAAATAGGTTAGAGGCAAATCATAAAAACTTGGACATATAAATTAATTTGCATTATATGTGTTTGAATTTAAATCATATTTTGTTCTGCAGATTTGAAGCAATTTACAAAAGTATATGCCTATCAGGGTGAATAAATAGCTCAGGAAATTATATTAAAAGGAAAAACAAAAACCAAAGACAGAGGAAGTAGCAAAATGTGTCCAGCAAATCTTTCAGTTATGAAAGGTGAATTTAAAATTGGATTTCAGACTCCTTAGCCCAAGAAGAGAAGAGAGCATAATTAGTTGCAAGATTTCATTACCCAGAAAATCAGACAAATCTGTGGTTTGGATAATGTATGTTCTTCCTATTGAGTGCTAAAAGCAGTGTATTCAAATTTCTGTAAAGTTACCATTTTGTGTAGTCACTGAAGTTACTTTGGTGAAATTGCTTTGGAAGCATGTGCATTGTCCTCAGCCATGCCCCTTTTGCAGGTTTGTAGGATTGTTTCTTCATGGCAACCCTTGGTGTCAAAGTCTGGTGTCAGAGCAGAGTGAAGGAAGAGCAAAGGCTCGGCATGACAGAACAGGCAGCTCTCCAGTGAGACTCAGGTGCATTCTCACTTGAAGGTGGTGTTGCCGGGCACTGTGGCCACACCTGTAATCCCAGCAAAGTGTGAGGCTGAGGCAGGAGGATTGCAAGTTCAAGGCCAGCCTCAGCAACTTAGCAAGGTCCCAAACAACTTAGCAAAGCCCTATCTCAAAACATAAAAAGGGTGGAGATGTGGCTCAACGGGATAGCACCCCTGGGTTCAATTCCACAGTACAAAAAAATAAGACAATATTGCAAGAATCTCACAGATGGCTTATTTGACTGGACCAGTGTCCAGAGAAAACTGACCCCTGAGCTGCGCCCGCCATCCGTTTCCTCCTCACCGACTGCTGCCAGTGGCAGTTGAGTGCTTCCTTGGAGCCTTTCCCTTCTTCACTTGTAGGCCCATCACTAACTTTGTTTGCCACCGTCATTTCCTGTCCTACCACTAGAGGACACTTAAGAGTCACAGAGGAAAAAAGAAGATGGTGTGGGCAGGAGAGCTCTTTGCTCTGCTCTGTAAGCCTCAGTAGCACGAGAAGGTCATTCACAGTGGCCTGGGAATCAAAGCGACCAGGGAATGCGCAGCCCAGATGTGGGTCTGTCGTCACTGGAGCCCTGAACCAGGTGGGTCCCGGTCCTGTCTATGTACTTTGCAGTTATGTGAGCCAATGAGAGCACTCAAGGAAACCCAGTTTAAGTTAAGGTCTCCGCCTTTGGCACGCAGTCCTGACTCAAGTTACTTTGGTGAAATTGCTGTGGAAGAATGTGCCTCAGCCTCAGCCATACCCCTTTCATAGGTTTGTGGGATTGTTTCTTCACGGCAACCCTTGGTAGGAGAATGCTAGGAGGGTTCTCTGTGTTGTGTCCCAAGGCCTCTTTGCTAAGTATCTGATGTTGATGTATTTCTATCGGCATTCTCAGTATTCCCAATTGCACGTAGCATCTTTACCTCAAACAGAACCAGAATAAAGCAGGTATATTTAGCCCACTGCACCCTTACTCTTCAAATCCTCCCATGGAAAGGGACATGAATACCACCAATATTTACCACTGTCATCCCCCTCCCAAGATCCAGGCGAGATCTCTTGCCCAGCTGGTTTACTGCAGTATAGCTAGCATTTAATAAACTGCATATAGTTCAAGTGTATGGTTTGACAAGTCCTAACCTGCACAGGGTGAAACCATCACCATGTGAAGAGAATGCATTTGTCACCCTGAAAGGCCCTCCTGCCTCTGCCACCCTTCCTCCTACCCTCCCCAGGCAGCTGCTCATGATTCTGTCTCTAGATGAGTTAAAACTCCCTAGTTCCGTATATGTGAAACTGCATGCATGTTCTGTTTTAGGCGAGAGGGGCAGGCGCCCCTCCATTGAGCATGGGGATGTTGAAAACCATCTGTGCATTGATGCGTAGCTTATTCCTTGTCACCATTGCACAGTGTCTGGGAGTCGTTCCTGCTTACCTTCTTCACTGCAGCCTCACTCAATCCGCCCGGATCCTGTCTGTGCAATAGCTGAGCCAAGTCGGTCACTTCCCACCTGTCTTCTCTCTACCTGGGTCAGAGTGGCAGCCAGGCACCTGCTTAGCGTCCAGTCAGCCTTGTCTCCAGCCACGCAGGGCTTTGGCCTGTGTCCACAAGCCACATGTACTGCCCCCTGCAGGAGGTCTGCAGATGTGTTCTGTTAATACAGTGAATCGCCAAACAAGCTCTGTGCAATGAACCAGTTCAGTCACAATGTAGTGTCCTTACACATTACTATATTTTCTTTGCTAGAATTTTGTTGAAAGGTTTTATAGATGTAGTCACAATTGAAACTGGCTTTCACTTTCCTTTTTCTTGGTGTCTTTGTTCTGCTGTCTGGATGAGGCTGGCATCATAAAACAAACTGGAAAGTGTCCCATTACCTTTTACTCTCTAGAAAGAGTTCTCAAAGATTAGAAGAGCACTTCTTTACTTTTTCTTATTTTTAGAGTCACTTCTTATTTTTTTAATGTTTATTTATTTGCTTTAGTTGTACACAATGTGTTTTTATTTTTACATGGTGCTGAGGATCGAACCCGGGCCGCCCACGTGCTAGGCAGGCGCTCTACCTCTGAGCCACAACCCCATTGAAGTCACTTCTGAAGTCATGTGATGCAGGAGTTTTTCCACAGGCACATTTTAATTACAGATTCAATTTCACAATATTTAATGGACTGTTTTTTTTTTTTTTTTAAACATGTTAGTGTCAGCGCTTTTACTGACATGCCATTCCATCTTAAGTGTTTAGGTGCATTAGTGTGCGTCCCCTTCCATCCTGACCTTGCATTTGCCTTTGTGAGAGCTGATTTCGGGTGTCAGCTTGACCTGATTAGAAACCTGGGAAGACATGCTTTGGGGTGTGTTATGAGGGTGTTGCAGAGGAGCTCAGCATTCGAGTCTGCGTGGACTTGTGGGGAGACCCACCCTCAGTCACGTGGGCACCATCCAGTCAGCAGCCAGGGCCTAGGAGAGAAAGAAACAGAAAGCAAGTTGGTACTTCGCCCAGAGAGCTGGGCATGCAGGTGTCCTGCCCCAGACATCAGAGACCCAGGCTTTCTGGTCCTTGGACTCCAGGCCTGGCACCAGCAGCCCCTCCCCGGTTCTCAGGACCATCGATCAGTCTCCTGGGCTGGAGGCCTTCAGACTTAGGCGGAGCCAGGCAATCAGTTAGCATCCCAGGGTCTGCGCTGTAATGGCATGAGCCAGTCCCATATAATCCCCTCTCTGTGTGTACGTGCCTATACGTAGAGGTGGCCTGTTGGTTTCATCACCGAGGAGAACCCAGATTAACACAACCTTCTTGTCCCTTCTTGAAAGGTCTTGTTGGAGGAAGCTCAATTTTATCAATCTTTTGGAATAACCCATTTTAGTCTTTGTTGAAAATATACTGTCCACTTTTTTATTTCATTAATTTTTGCTGTTTCTTCCTCCCTCCCTCCCTTCTTTTCCTCTCTTCTCTTTCTCATTCCATTCCTTCCTCTCTACTTTGTTTAGATTTGGTACCTGGAATGGAAGCTTGGCTTCATTTTCTGGCCTTCCTTCTTTTCTGAACTATGCATTTAAACCTATAGTACTCTAAGCACAGCTTTGTCCACAGCCCACAAGGGTTTGTGTTTAGTCTTTTTATTACCATCTCTCTATATATTTTCCTGCTACTATAACAGAATACCTGAGACCAGGTGACTTACAATGAACGGGAACTTATGTAACTCACGATCCTGGAGTCGGGCAAGCTGACAGCCCAGTGCTGGCGTCCGTGGAGCCTTTGTGCTGCATCATCCAGGGCCAGACTCTTCTCCAGTGCGTGACCTTTGGGGGCACATTCATACCACAGAAACGGCCATCTCCAGAGTGTCACCGTGTTTGCCGTGCTGTCCTCTGACTCGGGGGCTCTTCAGAAGGGCACTCCTTGGGCTCCAGGCGTGGGGACTGCACGACTGTCCTGTGGTATCGACTTGCTCCTTCTGGGACAAGGTCACTCTGTGCCCTTGCTGACGTCACATGGCTTGCTTTGCCAGTCCCTGAGGAAAGCATCCACCTTCTCGTGTGTGTCCATTTCTGTGTGTGCTGTCACTTTTTGCTGTGTATGCTGAGGGCCTTTGTTATTGGGTGACCGCAGATTAAGATCCCTGCGTTGTCCTGGTGCTCGGGTTTGCATATGGTTCTTGTGTGCCCCCAAAGTGTCGTGTGCTGAACTTCGTCCCCACTGGCAGTGGGGGGGTTGACGAGGTCATGGGGTGCTGCCCTCAGAGGGGACTGATACGGTTTTCATGAGACCCCAATTATGAAGCAAGGCCATCCCACACACTTGTCCCCTTTGGGATGGGGCCACTTCCCTCTCCATCTTTCTGCTGTGTTTCAGTACAGCCAAGAAGGCCTTCAGCATTCAGCAGAGATCAAGCAGTGGGGTTGCCCAATCTTAGACTTTGAACCTCCAAAAGTATGGAATAAATAAGCTTTGTTTCTTTTTTTTTTTTTTTTTTTTTTTTTTTTTTTTTTTTTTTTGTATTTTATTAGAGACAGGGTCTCACTGAGTTGCTAAGTGCCTCGTCATTGCTGAGGCTGACTTTGAACTCATGATCCTCCTGCCTCAGCCTCCCAAGTGCTTTATTTCTTTATAGAGTACCCAGCCTCAGCTGTTTTGTTACAGAAACAGGAAATGGACAAACACACTTGACCTTTTGAACTTTTGCAATTACAAAGTGTCCCTCTTTATTTCTAGGAGTGCTTTATGTATACAAAATAACAGTTTTCCTTATTTAATGTGAGTTTATTTTGGAAGTGCATAATTTTTTTTAGTCTAGTTTGATATCTTTTTATTCAACGAGGGCAGTAGCTCCCCAAATTGGCTGCATGTTAGAATAATCTGGAGAACTTTAAAAAATCTCAGTGCCCCTCTAATACTTCATACCAATAGCGCATCAGGTCCTCAGCTCCAGTGCATGGCGGTGCCATGTCGGCCCGTTCTTGGCAGAGTCTGAGCCAGCTCTGTCCTGCAGAAGGCCTGATGTCAGATGAAGTCAGCCGCTCGGAGAAGGACAGATACGGCAGACTCCACTTATCTGGAGCCTCTAAGTAACCAGACTCCCAGAGTGAGTAGGAGGGGGCTGGGGCTGGGGGAGTGCAGAGGGCATGGGGTGGAGACCTGTCCTTCATCAAGACAGGCGCTCTGAGGCGGGCGTGGAGGTGGCTCGCCCAGTGTGAGTGCTTCAAAATGTCAGAATGGTGGGGTTTTGTTAGGTTTGTTTTACCATGATTTTAAGAATGATTAAAAGATAATAAAAATGAAACATAATGTTGAGGTCATCTTCCTAGAGGGAAAACGTCAATTTTATCTCCCGTTAGATAAATGGATGAAGTTGGAGAATATAACGCCAAGTGAAGTTAGACAATCCCAAAAATCCAAATGCTGAATGTTTTCTCTGATATAAGGAGGTTGATTCACAGTGGGATTGGAACGGAGAGCACAGGAGGATTAAAGGAACGCTAGAAAGGCCAATGGGAAGGGAATGGAAGGGAGGGGCAAGGGGGTAAAATACAAAAAAAAAAAAAAAAGATAGAATGAGATGGATATCATTACCCTAAGGGCATGTATGAAGACAAGAATGGTGTGGATATACTTTACATACAACCAGAGATATGTAAAAATGTGCTCTACATGTGTACTATGAATTGTAATGCATTCTGCTGTCATATATAACAACTTAGAATAAAAGAAAAAAAAAATTAGCTCCTGTTAACAAAATTTATTTTTGGTTCAATGGATGAGAATCTGGCACTGCCCTCAGTTTTCTACCTCTCAGGCCAGAGCGGGAGCCCTGTGCCTGCCTAAGTTCCTGAAAGTACCTGTCGTTAGGTTGTTCACTGTTTCAACCAAGCCTGTTTCCATACCAGCCTGAAGCTCTGCTACAGCATTCATGACAACTTCTCTCCCTCCAGAGGTGAGAGAAATTCATTTTAACGATTTTCCGTAGAAAAAAAACGTATGGGAAAATGCTGAGATCCAGCACTAAGCATCTGTATCCCGCAGATAACTGAGGTTTGCACTGTAGCCTGCCAGGATCTGTCGGAAAGTCAAATTGAATTGGGGGTGGGTGGTTTTGGGGACTGAACACGGGGCACTCTATGCCAAGCTATATCCTGATTCCTTGTTTATTTTTTGAGACAGGGTCTCAGTAAGTTGCCGAGTTGGCCTTGAACTTGCCATCCTCCTGCCTCCATCTCGCGAGTTGCTGAGACCACAGGCCTACACAGTGTGCCTGGTGTTGAATTGAATGCATGAAGTATAGGTCTCCTAAGGAGCCCAGGCTGCAGGCAGTGAAAGCCTTCAGCCACACTGGCCTGGCCCTCCTGCTGAGACGGCCCTTTTCATTCCTGTCCACCCTGAGCAGGTGCCCAGGCTTTAGCGCTGCTCTTTACTTACCGCCCCCTCGCCCTGGCCACCAGCCGCACCTCCTCCCTCTTCCACAGCTCCTCTGAGGTGATGGGATTTCCCTTTCATTTTTCCTTTTGGTTTTTCATCAGACAAAACCCAGCCCTGACTATGATGTTTGATGCAGGGGGCAGAGGCCCTTGAAGTAGCCTCTCCTGCTGTCATTTTACGCAGGGATGTCTGAGCAGGGCTGAGGAGGGAAGGTGCGCTTGGCACCACACTGCAGCGGGGACTCGGGTAGGTGTCAGTAATAGGGAGACTCTGAGAGATGGACTAGTGAAGATCTACCCAAAGGGAGGTGACACGTGAAAGACGTGGAGACCGACTGAGTGTGGGCAGGGAACAGTGAGGCCTGGCAGAGGTGGTTGGTCCTCTAAGGAAGCTAACCACGGTGCCTTTCTGAGGCAGCAACTAACCCGAGGTGCGTACGGTGCAGCCTGTTGTGTTAGTCAACGATACCAGGACCTGTCTGAAAATCAAGTCGAGATTCTAAAGTATGTGTTTACATAAGGAGCCAAAAGAAAAGGAAGGCAGGGTTAGAACCTGAGGCCCAACCCCGGGGAAACGGCCCGCTGAGACGACGGGGAGCCACACTCAGCTTTTCTCAAATGCAGTCAGTGGCTCTTCACTCAGAAGGACTTTCCTCTCAGGGGACACATATCTGCAGACACTTGAGGTTGTCACAGTCGGGAGGGAGGTGCTACTGGCCAGTGGACGGAGACCAGAGATGCTGCTAAACATCCCACAGTGCACAGGTAGCCAGCCCCCACAAATGAGCCAGTCCAAATGTTGAGCGAAGTGACGGAACAGCTCTGGAGTGAGCGGTTAAGACGACAAGATGGGTCAGGCAAAAGGAAATCCTGAAATTGTTTGGGGAAAGAAATCCATTAGTATGTTGAAGGCTTGAAAAGCCTGGTAGCAAATAACCCTATTTAAACATGATTGGCCTAGCTTTCCAAACCCTTTCCATGGGCCTGCAAGCGGGTGCCACCAGGTTTGCTAGAGAACCTGACTTGGGCGGAAGGGTATGCGTCCACACACCTGGAAACTGCTGTTTCCCACTCTCTTCCTGGTGTTCCTACAGCAGGTCCACATCTGGATGAGATCCTTGTTTTCCCTGTCAGCAGGGCAGTGAGGTAGCACTGGCCGGCCAGCTAGACAGAGGTCGACAGGTGCTGGTGTGGGCTCCCCAGCAGGCCAGGAGGGAGACGCCAGCGGGCACGTGGGGGCCAGGGGCACGCTCCTGAAGACGCCTGTCCGTGCCACGTGCCGCTGTGCCCGTGGCTGTGCTGAGCAGTCGGCTGCTGGGAAGGACCTCCAACTCGCTGAGGTCAACCAGCACTCGGCAGCCAGGGGTCTGCTCTCTCGGCACGTGCCTGGCCTACCTTACCACAGCGTTCATCATGCCAGTAACGTGCTTTGTTTATGAACAAGAGCAAAGCTGGCTAGACAGCCTGGGCCTGCCATGCTTGCAGAAGAGAGCGGGCTGTTACTCTCCGGTGCCTTTCTCTCTGAGAAGAGCACCCAGTGGTAAGAAGACCACCCTCCCATCCCACCCAGTTCTCCCACTCTCTGCTCTGCTTGCTTGCTTTCTTTTTTGATATTTATTTATTTGCTTTTAGTTGTACACAATGCATTTATTTTTACATGGTGCTGAGGACTGAACCCGGGCCGCGCACGTGCTAGGCGAGCGCTCTACTGCTGAGCCACAGCCCCAGCCCTCTGCTCTGCTTTCAAAGCAACATACTAAACTTCTGGGGTGCTGCGTCCTGCAGTTCCAAAAATGAGAGGTCCGGGCAGCGATGTCATGTGGCCTAATGAGCCCTCGAGCAGTATAGCCAGTGAAAACTATCCAGCCTTTAATCATGAGCACAGACAGAGCTTTGCATCAGAGTTGAGAGCAGCTAGTCCTAAGGGTTCTAGTGAAAGATTCTTCCAAAGGTGTCTTAGGTCTTGCCCAAACTTTAAAATCAAATCAATAGTCTATAAACCCTGGAGTGTACAGATGGGTGGACCTCAAGTTTGCGTTGGGGTCCTGCAGGAGCATTCAGAGCTCTAATGAGCCTTGGATCTCAGTTGGGGTAGGAAATGGACTGAGGCTTCTTGCATTTTTCAGCTACCTCTGCCCTTCCCCTGTCTCCTTGCTCCCTGGAGGCTTTTGGAAAGATAATTTCTTCGGACGTGAACTGAATTCCCTAATGCATGTCCCCTGGGGACGCAGGTCCTCCTCTGCAGCTCTCAGGGGCTACGTCCTCATTGCTGCTATGGTCTTATTGTGATATATATGACGATACATTTGGGGTGACTAGAAAGGAATTCAATTCAAATAGTAATCTTTAAAAAGTGGAAACACATTTTTCAGCTGATCTTGACTCTTGAGCATGGATGAGCACCAGGGCCCATGAATGGCCGTAGATAGCAGTGCTCAGGAGGCCTCTTAGGCCAGCCGTGTGTGCAAGTGGTGGTAGACAATACTACACGGGGGCTCATGCCCGTGTCTAGGTTCATTTCAACAGCAGTCGATGTGCACAAAAGTGCAAATGCACAGGGTCTCTTTTCCTTCTCTCCTTTTACTGAACATAAAGTAGAAAAGAATGAAATATCCGTATTTAATTGATAAGCAGTGAGCTGTTTTACTTCAGTACCTTCAAACATCCACCAAGTGTCAAACCAAGAGATGCAGGGTCCCAGGGAAGCCCTGGGGCATGGGCTGCAGGAGCCATATTCAGTGACAGCTCATCACAGCGTCTGCCTGTGAAACGGCTCACTGCTGCATGACTCACCCAGAAGCTCCTTGTGTCCTGCAGGTGGCCTCTTGGCTGGGTCTTCACCCTGTCCCTACCCCTCCTCCGTGCCCAGCAGGCCACTCCCCTTGAGGATCTGCTTTTCCACCTTTTCCCCATTTCCGTGGTGGCACGTCACATGCCACGCCCGTCCTTTGACAGATGCGTTCTATGTTGCATGACTTCCAAGCCCCTTACTGCACCTCAGCTGCTGCTAACAATGTGTGCTCCGTTTTCATTTAAACATTCATGCTGGGGCTGGGCTTGTGGCTCAGCGGTGGAGCGCTCGCCTTGCACGTGTGCGGCCTGGGTTTGATCCTCAGCACCACATAAAAACAAAGGCATTGTGTGCAACTAAAACAAATAGATATTTTAAAAAATAAAAATAAAAAAATAAACATTCATGTTGAAAGTGAAACTTAGGACTGAGGGGTGGTGATGATCTGTGCAACTGGCAAGAGCATAGGCTTGCTTGCATAGCTGCGCATAACTTGCATTTATAAGAATCCAGTTCATCCTCACGTCCTCCCTCACGCACAACTCACTCAAACCAACAGCTGAGGGGTGGCGGACACTTCAGAAAGCCCCACTGTGTTCTGGTATGTGACGATTTTGGCCAATCTGCATCTGTGATTTACATCATTTTTAGAATACAAGATTCAAGAGCCAGATTAGACATTTGGTAATAGTCACTTGGTACAGTAAAGGTAAATAACAAAATAAGCATCTAAAATCTTTGTTTACTCAATTTGTATTAAATATATACATATATATATACATATATATATTTCAAATCTCAAAGAAAAGGTTAAATTATTTAAAATACATTTAAGAGCTTTAAAAAATATTTTAGAATCAGCACTCTGGGTTTGTATCCAACAATTTAAATGACAATTAATTTGCATTTTATCCCAGTAAAAAGAAAGTGACTTTCTACAGGGTTATTATGTGTAAAAGTGATAATTATACCCACCATTTTCTAAATTAAGCTTGCAGAAGGGGCTCATTTGGGGTTGGGGGTGTGGCTGGATGGTAGAGGCTCCCGCGCGGTGAGGCCCTGGAATCGATGTCCAACACTGCAAATCATGTGGGGGGCTCATTTTTGCTGTGAATATAATTTTCATTGATGTTTTTGCTAAAGAAAAATATTTATTTCACTAAAATAGACTCCTAGACATTACTTATTTTACATTGGCAATTATGTTGCAATCCTTATGAGTATCGCCATTAATTACTGTCTTGATACCTTAGAAGTATTTGGTGATTTCTTAAAATTTCTCAAGCTCTTGAACCTGAAAGGAGGAAAGGTTTTATTTATATGGAACCGGAGTCTAGGTGTCAAGACTTCTGAGATTAAGTGCCGATGGTTTAATCTCCGTGATTCATAGGCATCCCCCAATGAAACCCTACACCGAGAGTCAGAGATTCCCTGTCACTCTTACGGTGGCTTGGTCTCAGCGGATCCCACAGCTGCGGTGTCCCTGCTCCAGCAGGGCTCCCAGATACCCCGGAGGGAGAGGACCCTGCCGCGCCCACCGTCCCCCTGAGGCAGAGCCCGCCCCGCCCTAACCCCACCTCAGGGAGAGGACCCCTCGCCCAAGCCCACCCACCCCAGCCCAGGGACAGCCCGCGCCCACCACAGTGGGAGAAGCCCAGCACCCCCAGAGGGAGGGTGTGGCCCACCTGTGCCCCCAGAGAGGCTCTGAAGCCCTGGAGAGGAGGCCCCCCGCCTGTGCCCCCTCCCGTGGGAGAGCCCCCACCCCAACCTCGTGTCCCTCTTTGGCAGGAAAGCCCCCCACAACGCTTGACCCCAGTCAGAGGCTCCACCCTGGGCCAAGAGCCACCCCTCCAGAGACGGTGGGGGGCAGGCTGCGGGAAGGGGTGCCTGATGGGGGTCGCACCCGCCACCCGGTGCCCTGAGGGTCTCCCCTGTGTCCTCTTGCACTGGGTAGGCCTGGCCCCGCGGCTGCACTTGTCCACGTGGGACCCACCTGCGCCGGCGAGCAGAGCGTCCACCCTCTCTACACTAGAGCGCCTTCCAACCTTTCTCTGGTGCTGGTTGAAGACGGCTCCAGAAACGTCTCTTAAACAGGGAGCCAGGTAGCCCCTGTCTCCAAAAGCCCCCAGGTCTGTCTTCCGCTTTCCTCCTCTGCCTGTCCTTCCGGACCCACAGAGGGAGTACCCCATCTTTAATGCATGACTGCTGTTACCATCCTGCCCAACGCCTGGTGAGCAGACCCTTCCATAAATGTGTTGCTGACAGCTGGGTCCTTGTCCCCAATGCCAATCCAATAGCAAGGTCACGGTTTTGAGAAAAGGCAAAAGAGGTTTATTGCTTTGCTAGCAAAGGAGAAACACAGGGGACTCCTGTCCCAGAGGCTGTGATTCTGTCCATCAGTAGGAACAGAGGACTTTTAAAGAGGACTTTTAAAGACTCGAAGGCTACATTCCACATGCTCTGTTGGAGTTTGCAGGAGCCCTGTTTGGGGAGATGACTTAAATTGCGGTTGACTATGAGCCGTAGAGATTTGGGCATTGTCGCCTTCTGTAGTTTCACAGGACTTGTCCCAGGATCTCGAGTGACTTGGCCAAAATTGCTGATCAGGTCAGCGCCATTTTTGGTGGTGTGTGTGTGTGGAGTGTGTTAGTCGTTGTTAGAACCAGAGAGAAAAGTTATCAGAATAAAAAGCTGTTTGTTTCCAGTTTGCCTCTGAACTTCTTCCCGCGGCTCCGTTGCTCCAAGCGCTTCAGGCGGCAACAGGAGTTAGTTGTTAGTTTGGGAGGTTGTCATTTCTGGAGCCCTCCCCAAGGTTTGGATAACTTTGTTCCCATGGTGGGTGTGGACTCAGGGACAGATAACTCTGCCTAGGATGGGGAAGAAAGGTAATCCTGTTTTCCCTGAGATTAGGGAGGAGGAGGGAAGAGGAAGAGAAAGAAACGTGTCCATTCTAAACTTAGGTCGCAGTGCAGAGCAGCAAAGGCGACCATGTTCAAAGCATAAAATGGACCACTGTTACAAATTCTCTCCAGGTGGATCCTTCCGGAACCCTGCACGACAGCCAGGCCCCATGTCACCCTGCCTGGAACATTGCCCGAGCGCTCTTCTGACCAGACACCAGCTAACTCCTCCTGGCCCAGTCTCCCGGAAGCTGGGCTCCTCGAGCCTTCCTCCCGACCTACTCCTGCACCACAGGTGATTTTCCAGACCATCTTAGTGGATGGCGTGGAAGGTTCACCTGAGGCTGCCTTGCCTGTCTGTCTTTTTTATTTTTGTATCGGGGATTGAACGCAAGGGCACTTAACCACTGAGCCACATCCCCAGCCCTTTTTATTTTTTGAGACAGGGTCTCAATAAGTTGCTGAGGTTGGCTTTGAACTCACAATCTTGCCTCAGCCTCTTGAGTTTCTGGAATTACAGGTGTGCACCACCATGCGCAGCTTTGTCTTTCGTTTCTTAATTGCTATTTTTTGTTTAAAAATTGAATTGCTATTGAATACAAGACAGCTCAAAACATGCCCTTCCTGGCACCACCACCAGGAGAGATGCTACTGTATTAAGCCAAGCCTTGTATGCCACACAACTGCTCCTCCCCAGACCATCCTGTGATGTCCCTAGGAGTCCAGCCCACATGCTGCTCCTCTGCAGGTGCCTGCTCTCCTGGCCTTTCCTCTATGGGCTTACAGTTGATTCAGATAGTCTTAAATCGATGAATCATTGCTCAGCTGCTCCTGACTTTGAACTTTCATTAAAGTTCACATGATTTCTTTTGTGTTGTGCTTCTTTGCTCAGTGTTGTGTGTGTGAGATTCATTGATGCTGCAGCATGTGGCCAGGGTCCGTTTATTTTCATTGTTCTAGAATATTTCATTGTTGACTATGTCACAATTTATTTATTTATTTTTATGCATATATGGGTTATGTCCATCAAGTTTTTTTCATTATGAACATAATGCAGACTTATTATACTTGTCTTCTGATTCCAAGAACACAGTGTGAACATATTACAGCGATTATCTTATTTCATGATTTCTGTTCGTCCCACGTTGGAAATTTAGTCTTCCTTACATTCTTGTCTTCTTTTGGTTGAACTTTGTTTTGTCATTTTGCTCTATCCCCTTCACTAGTTTGAAGGGCGCCTTAGAAGCTTCACGGAGAAGACTCTTCATGCCCTGGAGAGTCTGGTGTTAATTAACATCTTCACCCTTTCTGGTTTGTGCTGCGGCCCTGCTGTCCTGTCTTAATCCCACGGCTTTTAACTGTGGGAGGCAGTATTTTACATAGCCTCACTGATTTAGGCTGGGCTCTGGGTTTGCTGGGGCTTCTCCACTCCCATTGATCTGACTTTGCCTGGAATCATTTCCTTAGGAGTTACTCTTGGTGACGCTATCTGGTGGCAAAACTGTAATTTTTTTGTTTACCTGAAAATGTCTTCACTTGGCTTAAAATATTTCTTCTGGTGCTAGTATTCAAGGTGTACGGTCATTCTCTTTCAACCTTCTGATGACATGCCACTTTCCTCTTGGCTCCTGCTGCAGTTGGTTGTCAGCAATCAGGTCTGTTCCCGTGGCGACCTCCTCCTGCCCACGGGGACCAGCAGATTGGCTGGTGTGCCCGAGTGGGGCGTCTCTCCTTCCTGCTCGCAGGGATTCCTCGCGGTTCTCAGGATTTGTTCTCAGGATCACTCTTGGAAACAGTTCCTGCAAATCTGCCCCTGGCACCTTCCCCTTTCTTTCTCCTGATCGTCCCCTACAGGATAGGCCTTCCACCTTAGCTCCCTAGTCCCAACTCTTCTTCACTCCTCTCTCTCTACCTCTGGGTAAGTTTTTATAGTCATGTTCATTAATTTTGCCTTCTGTAGTTATCTAGTTAAATAGATCCATTGAATTTGATAATTCAAATTATTTTTCTTTTTTAATCTAATTCTTTTCAAATATATTTGATCAATTTTTTCAATTTCTATTTATAAAACTATTAAGCATACAAAATGTTAGAAAAGCAATATAATGAACCTCTAGATCCAACAGTTCTTGATATTTTTGCCGTACTTGCTTTATCTACTCATTGTTCTATAGATTATTTTGTTGAACTATTTAAAATAAATCACAGACATCATATCATCTTGCCCCTTTTAGTATGAATTTCCTAATACTATATTTTTTTTTCACTTTTACAACACTATATCTTTAAAACATACCAATAAACTCCTAATATTATTACTACCTAGCCCACATATGGTTTTTTGCAATTGTCTCGACCATGTCTCATTTTTCTAGTTAGAATCCATGAAGCGTTTCTTCTTTAAATTGTTTTCACATCTTATTTTATTTTTAGCAGCTTGCACAAGCTGTACTCGACCTGCGTTCAGCTGCACATAGGAGGGCAGTTCAAGCGTTGGCACGTGCACGTAAGTGAGACCGTCGCCCGTCGAGGTCTGAACGCCGCCTGCCTCCCACAGACACGCTCTCCCCCTCCTGCCCGCCCTCCCTGCACCTGCTCTGCGGTCACCGACCACTCATCTTCTTTTAGTCAGCATAGAGCAGATTTCCTCTAGCGTTTTATACAAGTGGGACGATACCCTATATATCCTCTTTGTCTGATCCCTTTCACCGTGGAAAATCATTTTCAGACCCATCCATGTTGTTGTGTGAATTGATATCTCATTCCTTGTTGCTGCAGAAGAGGTGTGTGCGCCCCACGATTTGTGTACCCACCCACATGCTGATGGACACGGGCTGTATTCAGGCTTTGACAGTTGAAGATAGGCCCCAGACGAGGGTGAGCCCAGGAGCCACCCGGAGTGTCAACTTCAGGATGTCCTCACCCCCAGACATTCCTAAGTGCAATGACCCACTGGCCCTAGCCTGGCACCGGCCCTGATTACAGATAAAGCAGCTATGGACATCTGTGCCCAGTGCTTGTGGGCATGCGTGCTTTGCTTCTCTTAGGTAAATTCCTAGGAGAGTGGCTAGTCATGTGGTAGCCCTTTTATTTGTATTTTATTTAGAGACAGGGTCTTACTGAGTTGTTTAGAGCCTTGCCATTGCTGAGCCTGGCTTTGGATTTGTGATCCTCCTGCCTGAGGATGTGGCCCAGTGGTCGAGTGCCCCTGAGTTCAATACCCAGTACCAAAAAAAAAAAAAAAAAAAATCGCATATCATTAACAACATAAAAGGGACAACACAGATCTTAAATTCATTTGGGGGCATCAGGCAGCTTCATTGTGAACTTTCAAATAATGTACAATTTCAAATAATATTCATCTCTTTTTAATAAAGTGTTTTGCCATGTTAACATTCGAGTCTCACGTCACTGTCACTTGAGACAGACGAGGGGGCTGTCCAGTTTTATCCACAAGGATGCTGAGACCCACAGTGTGAGGAGACATCCTGGCTGGGGTTCAGGGAGACCAGCTGCAGTGCAGGTCTCCCCAGGCCCTGGGTCTGCTGCCCACTGCTGGTCCTCGTGGTCCCGGCATTGGCCTTATGACCACAGCCTGAAGGGTGTCCTTCCTGTGTTTCCTTTGTGCACCTGACAGGGACTGGGGCAGAGCACCGCGTCTCCAGCATGGCCACGCTAGACGCAGTGGAGACAGGCTGCTTTGCCCAGGCTCCTCCCTCCCGCCTCGGCAGGTCTGCACTCTTCCCCTCATTTCATTGCCTTGGGCCTCCAGGTGGTGGGACGCTGAGTCAGGTCATGTTGTGGTTTGGGGGCGAGGTGTCCCCAAAAAGCTCATGTGTGAGACAATGCAAGAAAGCTCAGAGGTGAAATGCTGGGGTGTTGAGAGCCTTACCCTATCAGCGCGTTGACCCCTGGTAGGGGTTACTGGGTGGTGACTGCAGGCAGGTAGGGTGTGCTGGAGACGGCTGCTGGGGTGTGCCCTGGGGGTGTGCCTGCTCAGTCTCTCTCTGCCTCCTGGTGCCATGGTGTTCTGCCTCACGTCAGGCCCAAGCCATGGACCTTGCTGTCTGTGGACTGAACCTCCGAAACCATGAGTCAAGTGAACTTTCCACCCCCAAGTTGTTCTTTTCAGGTCTTTGTTCACAGGGAGGAGAAAGCTGACTGAAAACTGGTCATTAGCAGAACTGCCCACCACGTGCATCCCAGGACCCCAGAGACACGTCCACAGCCAGGAAGAAACCACCAACAATTCCCTCCTACCGAGGGAAGGGTAACTCCACAGTGCAGACGCCGAGGAACCCCAGACACCGGGTGATCAAGCCGCAACCCCGCAAATTTGACGTGATGTCAAGAACAGTGCTCTGTGTGGTGCGTCTTCTTTCGAAACCCTGGAGTGAAAGTCTAATCCAAACAAATCACCAGACGAACCCCAACTGAGGGACTGTGTACAAAATGCCTGCCCAGCCGGCCTTCAAGCCAGGGAGTAGCCGGGAGCCGAGAAGACCACACCAGGGAAGCGCCCCGGGGGAGTTCCTGCGGTGGGCAGACGGGGCCTCAGCCAGAGGCCAGGCTCCGGCTCAGCTGATGCCTTGGAGTCGGCCCGTGTGTCGTCACAGACGTGCCATCTAACGCGAGGTACTGATGAGGGGAATGGGCACGGGCTCTGCAGCCGTGCGTGGTGCCACCTGCACGGGGTGTCTACTCAAGCTGCTCTGAAACAAAGGGGCCACCAAGATGAGACACACCCTTCTGGCACTGCTGTCTACAGGTCCCAGACTCTGCAGCGGCCTCCACATTTAATGGAGTAAGATGTAGATTCATGTTGTTTAATAACACTCAATAAACCTTCTGAGTTTCTGTTTCCATAAAACATTTGAGTGTTTTGCAGTATGAGCCTGAGTGACAGCTATGGTTTTGTAAGTGTGACTGATGTGTGTGCTCCCACGTAGTGTGCAAGAGCGCATGGTGCCCCTGAGCGTGCCTTGGAAGGCCCCCCCGGCAGCTTTCCAGGCCTGCTCACCTCCAGCGCCAAAAGATCGAGTCTGTTCCTAAGAAGCTGTTTTTATTCGGTGTGGGCACTAACGTCTGATAATTTTTCTGAGTAAATGAATCAGACCCGTCTCCACATCTGGAGTCAGGAAACTGTCATCTGTGCAAATTCTCCCTGAGGGTGAGAGGCTTCCCGTGGCCTGAGTCCCTCCTCGGCCCATTGCCTGCCCTGCCCAGGTGGGGTGACGAGGACGCACTGTGAGCCGCTCTCCCCCCCCACACACCCCTCACCTGCACTCAGGCCCCACAGAATCATAGGAAACGTCCACAGCCAGCACCCGGGGAGGCGCGGTCGTCCTCGACCTCAAGGGAGCGGCTGACTTTCTCCTGTCCACTTCTAGTAGACGCCGGCAGTCAGCGCCGCTCACAGGAGAGCAAGACGGCAAGCCACGCGGTTCCAGGAAACCTCCTCGAGACTTTCTGGGTCTCCAGTCGTAAAGCGAGAAAGTGGACCGCGTGTGCTCTGTGAGGTGACACCTGGTAAACCCTCCACCGTGCCACCATGAGTGTGGAGCAAGGCTTCCCCAGGAAACCACTGGAGAGTGGGTGTTAGGGTTCAGGTATGAGGTGTTCCCCAGAAACGCGTTATGAGAGCCTAACCCTAACGGGTGTGTGACCCTCTGATAAGAATGACCTGGTGGTAGCTGTAGGCAGGCAGGTGTGGCGGGAGGAGGCGGGTCCTGGGGACGAGACTTTGAGGTTTGTTATATTTCTGTCCTTGTCAAGCACAGCTCTCCCTCGGCTCCCTGGGCCACGTGCTGAGCCTCCTTCCTCCACCACAGTCTTCCACATGATGTTCTGCCTCAGCCCAGGTGCAGAGCAATGGAGTCGGCCATCTATGGACTAAGACCTCTGAAGCCATGAGCCCCCAATAAACTTTTTCTCCTCTAATTGTTCTTGTAAGGTCTCTTGGCCCTAGCAGTGAAAAAGCCAATGAAGACAGAAATTGGTACTGAAAATTTCATTGCTGTGACTAATCTGACCATGTGGTTTAGAAGCTTTTGGAGCTTTTTGGAATTTATGGCAGGACTTTGGAAATTTTAGCAGTGCAAATTGGAAAAGTTTTAGAATGTTGTAAGTGGACGTTAATGGAATGGGTGGTTCTGGTGGGAGTTCAGAAGACCAAATGCCGACAGGACTGTGCACAGTAAAGATTGGGATCATGCCAGGCACAGTGGCACACGCCTGTAATCCCAGCACTTTGGGAGGCTGAGGCAGGAGGATCATGAGTTCAAAGCCAGCCTCAGCAACGGCGAGGCACTTAACAACTCAGTGAGACCCTGTTTCTAAATAAAATACAAAAAATGGGCTGGGGATGTGGCCCAGTGGTCGAGTTGAGTTCGATCCCCGGTACCACACCAAAACAAAACAAAACAAAAAAAACATTGGGATCATGTGGTTTTGTTACTTAGAGCTTGGTCCTTGTCCCCAATGCCAATCCAATAACAAGGACATGGTTTTGAGAAAAAGAAAAAAGAGGTTTATTGCTTTGTTAGCAAAGGAGAAACACAGGAGACTCCTGTCAAAGGCTGTGATTCTGCCCATCAGCAAGAACAGGGGTCTTTTTTAAAGAAGTGACTCAAAGGCTAGATTCCACATGCTCCCTGCTGGAGTTAAGATTCACTTGTTAGTTTGGGAGATAGTCACTTCTGAGAGCTTCTGGAGCCGTCCCCAAGGTCTGGATAACTTTGTTCCCATGGTGGGTGTGTCCCAGGGACAGATAACTCTGCCTAGGATGGGGAAGATTAGGTGATCCTGTTTCCCCTGAGATTAGGGAGGGGGAGAGATTAGGGAGGAGCAGGGAGAGAGGTAGAGAAAGAAACACGTCTGTTCTAAACCTAAGTCTCCGTGGCAGAGCACCAAGGGCTGTATCCAAAGCATGAAGTGGACCACGGGTACAGTTTCAGGGGAGGACAACTCTACTGGACATTGGACTAGAGTTTGTCCAGGATTTGTTCTGAGAAGTTTGTCTGTGTTTTGCCCTTGTGCTGAGGCTTCCTGTGAGGCTGAATTGAAAGGTGATGGATGTCTTAATCTGGCAGAAGAAATTTCTAGGAAGCAAAGCATTCAGGTGGTGGCAGGGATATTGCTGGCAGCTTTTAGCCAAGTTTATTGTGATAATCAGGAGCAGAAAGCAAAGCAGAAAGATGTGAAAAACTTGCAGTGTGGGCAGAAAACTGTGAGTAAAACTCGGGCTAAGGAAGATGTGGTTGTTAAAGATAATATAGCCACTAAAGAGATGCTGCTAAATACTTTACCCAAGCCGGGTGCAGTGGCACACACCTGTAATCCCAGCACTTGGGAGGCTGAGGCAGGAGGATCGCGAGTTCAAAGCCAGCCTCAGCAATGGCGAGGCACTTAGCAACTCAGTAAGACCCTGTCTCTAATAAAATACAAAAAATGGGCTGGGGATGTGGCCCAGTGGTCGAGTGCCCCTGAGTTCAATCCCTGGTACCAAAAAAAAAAAAAAAAAAAAAAAAGAACATTAAATACTTTACCCAGAGACAATAGGAAATATGGCTTGAGGGCATCTCAGGAATTGGCAAGACCACATCTCAGGCTCAAGGGTGTAACCATAAAGTTTCTTTTGAGAAGAGACCAGTGGGCACCCCGGCACGGAGGGGCCTGGGAAGTGGTTTCACCAGGCTCAGCTGTCCAGCACTCAGAGGCTGCTGTCGCCATGGTCCCCTGAGGCTTGGCTACTGCTCAAGATGGTGGCACACTTCAGTGTCACCCATGCGGGGCTGATTCTGCAGGATTGCAGGATGCTGGAGCTAGTGGGTCATGGAGGCTTCCACCGAGATTTCGAAGGAAGGCCTAAGAAGCCAGGCAGAGTGCCCCAGGGTCAAGTCCCTGCATGCAGCCCCTGAGAGGGCAAAGCATGAAATCTGAGGAGGAATGCAGGAGCCCTGTTTGGGGAGATGGCTTAAATTGCGGTTGACTATGGGCCATAAGGATTTGGGCATTGTCGCCTTCCGTAGTCTCACGGGACTTGGCCCGGGATCTCGAGTGACTTGGCCGAGATTGCTGATCGGGTCAGCGCCATTTTGGTGGTGTGTGTGGCGCGTGTTAGTCGTTGTTAGAACCAGAGAGAAAAGTTATCAGAATAAAAGGCTGTTTGTCTCCAGTTTGCCTCTGAACTTCTTCCCGCGGCTCCGTTGCTCCAAGCGGCCATCGCTTCAGGCGGCAACAGGTGGTGGCTGCAGGGGAGATCCTGAGATTAAGAAATGCAGTGCCCTGGAATGACCACGGAAAGCAGCAGGAATCGCAGAAACAGCCAACAGAGAGCCAGCCCGCGTGGGCTGCAGCCGTCAAGGCCACGTCAAGGCCACGGGGCGGGGATACATTAGCCCTTTGGAGTCTCTCACGTCAGGATGTCCTGTGTGCCCCGGATGCTGTGTGTGGAGCTACAGGACTTGTCTTCCCAACTGGAGTTCAGTTTAGTCTTGGTCTCATTCCTCCTTTCCATGCCCCAATTTCTCCCTTATGGAATGGGAATGTTCTCTCTGTGCCTTTATGTGTTGGACTTATGTAATTTGCTTGTGATTTTTGCAGGCTCTCGCTGAGAGTTTACCTTGAGTCTCGGTGGAGGTTTGGACTCGGACTTCTGGGCAATCTTGGAACTGTTGAGACTGTGGGGACTCTTGAAAACGGACTGAGTGTATTTTGCACTGTGAGATGAGAATGAGTTTTCAGGGGCCAGAGGCAGAATGTATGGTTTCGATATTAGGCGTCCTCCCAGAGCTTGCGTGTGAGACGATGCAAGAAAGCTCAGAGGTGCAATGACTGGGTTACGAGAGCCTCAGCCAGGAGTGACTGGGTGGTGACTGGGGGCAGGTGGGATGTGGCTGGAGGAGGGGGTCCCGGGGGGTGCTTTGGGGGTTTATATTCTGTCCTCTCTGCTTCCTGGTGCCAGGTCCCCATGGGCTTTCCTCTGCCACACTCTTCTGCCATGATGTTCTGCCTCACCTCAGGCCCCGGGGAATGGAGCCGGCCATCTGTGAGCTAAGACCTCTGAAACCATGACCCCAAATAACCTTTTCCTCCTCTAATTGGTCTTGTAAGGTCTTTTGATTGCAGTAGCAAAAAACTGACGGAAACAGTAGGTAACAGTCAGTGGCCCTGGACCCTCCAGGCCTCGGGGCGTGCGTGCTTATCCATTTGGTCATAGACAGGGGAGTCACACTCAGCTGTGATGAAAGTGAAGACCTACCAACGAGTCACAAGCAAACTCAGATTGCAGCTCCGTTTATGCAGGTCTCTGATCACTTAGCAGCCCTCTGCGGGTGGGGACAGTGAATCCAGACTGAAAGAGGACAGCCTCCTCCTCCATTCCTCTTCAACACAACCCTGGACACAACCAGCTCAGTGCCTGTGACGTCAGCCTGGAGCCAGGCGGCCCACAGGAGGGGGCGTGCCACAACAGTCTCTATTTTCCTGTCCCCTCGCAGCCTCCCAGCTGACCACAGCCCTCTTCCCACCCACACTAAATTCGGAGTCTTGCTCCCTGCTTCATTTCTTGCCTCTGGGATCAGGACTTGGTGGAGACCTCAGTGTAGTGGGCAGCTTCTTCTGGATATCCTTGATTCTCCTGAGCACACCCACGCAATGCCCCTCTCTGGGGCCACCTTGAAGCACACTGTGTGGGTACGCCATCCTGTGGGCCCTCGGGACTCACTGAGTGCTCGCTCACTCCCAGGTCCTCCCCACTTCCCAGGGAGCTGTGCCACGCCTTAATCGGGCCCCTCAGCCAGCAACCCTCTGAAACGCTCTCAACTTCCTCCTCTCAAGCCCCTCTTGCTGGGCGCCCTGCCCACTCCCGGGAGGCCGTCCGGAGCTTTCTGCCTTCTCCCTTCTCTGTTGGAAGACCCCAGGGCGTGAGTGGCTCACCCAGTGCGCTCCCGGGCTGAGCTCTGACAGGTGCTTGCACCCAGGCCCCCACAGACCTGGGGGGACACCTGAGCAGCACAACTCGGTCATCCTGTCCACACCTGCGCTGGCTTGCTTCTCCCTGACCAAAGACCTGGCTTCGTACGCTACACTGTGCTTGCTGCTCTGCGCTGGCCACACAGTCCTCGTTGTGCTCTTGCAGCTGGCCACCAGATCCAGCTGCTCTTACCTCCAGCTTCCTCTCTGGTCCAGCTGCCAGCGACCGCCTCGAGCCGTGTCCTCCACACTCGCGGCGTTTTTTGCCTCACCACCGTTTCTGTCTGCACTCTCCTCCTCCTGTCTCCTCCTGCAGTCAGAGTTATAGATCTCCAATTTAAGCCTAACTGGTTCATTCCAAGTAGAAATATTTTTATAGATTGCTAATTCCTATACCTGGGTTGAAACTAGATCGTGCAATGATTGACAAGCAGAGCATGGAAGAAGTCCTGCCACTGACCCCGCCCCTCACTGCCCAGCCTCTGCACCGTTACCGAGGGCCCTGTGTGTCATAGCTACTACTGTGCACAACCGCAGGGTCACCGCCCAGGTCCAGGGCCCAGTGGGCAGAAGCCTGTGGGCTGTGAGAAGGCCTGTGTGTCACCCTGCTGGCCATCTCCCGCTCCAGAAGGCGCCCACGGACACAGAGTGTGGAGATGGCCACTGCCGGGGTCCTTTCCCAGCCTCCGTCCCAGGATGCCGAGCCTCAGGTGGCAGGGTCCCTTCCCAGCCTCTGTCCCGGGATGCGGAGCCTCAGGTGGCAGGGTCCCTTCCCAGCCTCTGTCCCGGGATGCCGAGCCTCAGGTGGCAGGGTCCTTTCCCAGCCTCCGTCCCGGGATGCCGAGCCTCAGGTGGCAGGGTCCTTTCCCAGGTGGCGCGGTCGAGCCTCTTCACAGAAGTGCCCTCAGGGGCAGGCTCAAGCTTCCTGGTCTCTTTCGATGCTGTGCAGCTGCGCGTATTTTACTGTCTTCAGTGCTCCGTGGAGTTCCTCCGTGAGTCACTGCGATGTCCTTGTCTACTTTCCTGAAATCTAGGCTTCTTTTCCTTTTGCCATTACAGTGAATGTCACTTCCGGCACCTCCCGCTTGCCTCCCCGAGGTGCTGCGGGTGACAGTGCAGCTGCTGGCCTGCCGTCACCACCAGGCGTCCCAGTGCTTGCTGACTGTGGGCTCCGGCTTTCCTGAGCTCTAGCAAGGTGACGCTCCTGTGTCTTCCCTGGCCATGCTCCTGCCTGCTCTTACTCCACCTGTCGAATTGCTTCTGTGCGTCCTTCCTGGCTGCTGTGATCCTTCCTCTGTTCTGGGCCCGTTTCTTCAGGACACACGCGTGCTGTGCCCCCTCGTTCGGTGGCCTGTTGCAGTTTACCTCGGCACGTCACACATCTGAGCGTCAGTTGTCACGTGACCTCAGGCCTCAGCTGGGTCTCGCTGCTCTGTGACCGCAGCTCCCATGAGAGTGGCTGGTCCTCCGCATCTGCCCGACTGGGTGGCCCCTGTCTGGCAAAGCCGCTGCCCGTGACTCTGATACGCTCCTCATCTCTTGGTGATCTGAGCGTCCGTCCCCCCACAGCATTCTGGGTTTTTTAATCCCTCCCTTCAGATGGGGGGGCTCGTAGGAGGCCTTGGCAACCCTGTGGCAGGTGGGATGGGTATCGATGGGCCCCCAGCCGGTCGAGAGCCCAGGGCAGAACAGCACCCTGCCCCTCAGTGAGACTGGATCCCCCCACCCAGGGGGTGTGGGAGGACGTGAGGGGAAGACACCAAGGGGACTGCAGGGAGACCCCAGGTGAGATGAGGCACAGGGGGCGCAGCAGCCAGAGTGGGTGGCCAGGCGCGGCCAGCCAGCGGCCGGCTCCAGCCTGGTGTCCCCCAGAGCGTCCTCTGCCTTGCACCCAGGCCAGGACCAAGCAGCCAGAGCCTGACCTAGCTAATGCTGAGGGACCGCCCTCGCCCCTTCTGGGGAGGGAAAAAGGCTGGAAGGGAGAGAGGGAGGCTGGGAGGACGCCCCCTGGTGGCGACTGGCCGCAGCCTGTCCCAAGCTCCAGGAGCTGGCAGCTGCGATTCACGAGGCAGGCCTGACCCCCAGTGGAGGCTTGGCTCAGCGGGACGCTGAGAGTGACAACAGGTGGCCTCCTGTTCCACTCGCAGAGGTTTTAAAAAAATGGCAATACACTTTATTTTTAATAGGTTTTCATTTACAGAACAATGGAGCAGCTAGTAAGAATTCCCCTCCAACGGGCCAGCAAATCAGGTGGCTCCAGGAGCTGTCCTGAGACAGGTAGCAGAGCTCCTGTGTCCTGGGCTGGCCGGCAGATCTTCCCAGGCCCAGGACTTTCTGGAGTGAGGACCAATGTTCTCCTGCTCCGACACCACGATTTTTGAGACTTAGCTTTGAGACACAGGAAATTGTTGGACAGAAAACTCTGCAAAAGAAGCAAGATGCATCTGACATGCATCCGGAAGAGGAAGGAAATTAAAGCTTTCACTTTATCTCCACTGAGATCTGAAACAAACACCCAAGTTGAGGGCAGAAACCAGAAGCCCGTTTCAGGTCACCCGGACATGAGGAGGACGTGAGTGGACGGGCAGGGCTGAACACTCGTAGCCATAGAAACGAGTGTGAATGAACAAGATGGAAAACCGCCCATGAAAACTGCCACGCCTAAGATGCAACTGTCCTCATCATTGCAGAGTGATTGACAGCAGACCCAATGTCCACCTGAGCACTTGAGTCGTGCTGGCTGTCCCCAAAGCTCTGGGAGCTGGGGATGCCAAGGGTCACCGTGCCTTGGTCCTTGCCCCCTCACAAGGCTGCTGTGACAATGAGCACCACACAGCCCAGAGAGGCTTCAGTGGAGGGCAGCTGTGCAGTGCCCCACTCCAGGTCCCCACCTCCAGGCCGGCCTTCTCCTTGCCCTTCCTCCACGGCCATGCCCCGCCCTTGCCACCTGGCACTGTCAAGCTCCCTGGAGGTAAAGGCGCATGCCACCTATGAGAAGGGTGCGTGCTGTGTGGCCCTCGAGCCTCAGGAGAGTCTGGCCTCCTCCTTGTGCGGCTCAGCGTCACCTCCCGGGGCGCCCCTGCCTCTGCCAAGGAGCCTTGGAGGAGGGGAGGTTCTCAGCCTGGTGCCCCAAGAGCGGGCCTGGGCAAGCTGGGATTCCGGCCTCCAGCTGGGAGCAACAGGGAAGAGCAGGCGCACGGGAGCTGGGAGGAAGTCAATGCAGAGGGTCCCGCCAGGGCCACCAGGGCCACCAGGCCTCACAGAGTGTGCCCCTGGCCACCTCCCTGAGTCCCCACCCCTGCTCTTCTCAGCGCATGAGGAGGGCAGAGAGGGCCCCAGCAGCCCCGGGCAGCACTGAGGGCCGCCGAGCCTGCCTGGGGCAGCACCTGTCAAATCCTGGGCAGGGCTTGTTGCTGACAGGAGGGGAGACGGGGAGGCTGAGCCCGAGGGCGTCTAGGCTGCTGCGAGCCTGCACAGGCCCGGGGGTGGGACTACACTGTTTACAGGGACTCTAGGTGTAGGTGGGACAAACCAGCGTCCCCCTGCGGCCCTGCTCCCAGGGTCTTACCCACCAGTCGTCCCTTCCCATGCTACCACTGGTGCGGATGCCCCGCCCACCCTAGCTCTTCTGCCGGCCTGGCTGCTCACCCGGTGCAGGACGGACGCCTTCTCCCCAGCTGTGTCAGGCCTTGGTGCTGCAGTCACACGTGCACTGTCACCGCATTGCCACCATCAGGCAGGAACTCCCCTCAGGCACACTCCTTGCCCTCGTGTGTCCCACCAATAAGAAGTCCACGTGGCAATCAGACCGGAGTTCTTGTTTTTGTGTTTCCAGGACGTTAAACTTTCCTTTGCCTGCTAGTCCGCTGAGCAGCCCCACAGCTCCTGGCCCAGGCGCCTAGACCTGCCCTGGAAGACAGCCAGCAGACGCTGGGGTGTCTTCCTGCCACACTGGTAGAGGAAGGCAGCTCAGGGCATATCAACCGGAATCACAGAAAGAGACTACCCTGCTCACCAGGACAAAAATATAAACCCCCAAAGCCCCAGTGACCCATCTCCTCCAGCCACAGTTAATCCAGCCACCACCCAGTTAATCTATTCAAGCGGATCAATGCACTAAAGACTCTCGTAACCCAAACTCTTCACCTCCAAACTTTCTTGCATTGTCTGTCACATAGCTTTTGGGGGATGCCTCCTGTTGGAACCACAACACACAACACGTCCTCCTCCAGGCGTGCCACTGGCCCCTGGACCAGCCTGGAGGCCCAGGTGTCCTTGAGTCACCAAGGTTTGGGAGAAGAAGAGTTCCATACCCTCCCCTCCCCCCCCCCAGGGGCCCTGGCTAAGCCTGGCCTCCCTCCCAGCTAGAACTCAGGACTTGACCAGGACCCCTGGACGCTTTAGGGAAATTTGCCTGTTACATCAAATTTCTACAAACACAGAGCTAGTTCAGGATGGATGCTGGGGGCTGGATGAGGAGGAAAAAGTGCCCTAGGAAGGCGGGGATGTAGCTCAGTGCAGAGCACGCCCCCACTCTGGGTCCAGTCCTTCCCTTAGCACCACCAAAAACAAAGAAAAACCACACACACAACAACAAAAACACAAACCAAGCCGGGTGTGGTGGCACATGCCTGTAATCCCAGTGGCTCAGGAGGCAGAGGCAGGAGGATCACGAGTTCAAAGCCAGCCTCAGCAAAAGTGAGCCTGCTGAGCAACTCAGTGAGACCCTGACTCTAAATAAAATACAAAACAGGGCTGGGGACGTGGCTTGGTGGCTGAGTGCCCCTGAGCTCAATCCCTGATACCAAAATAAATAAATAAATAGCAACCAAAGTCCCTTGGGGGATTTGAACCTGACCTCCTGAAGCCAGTGCCCAGCGTGTCCTGCCCTTCCTTGCTCAGGGCTGGTCTCTACGTCACATCAGTGGGTGAGACAGGGAAGCAGAGAGGCAGAGAGAAGTCACGTTTGTTTCTGTGCACCAGAAGGAAATGTTCCTACAAACAAGATGAAGTTTAAATCTGTTTAATGTTGCACTGTGAAAATAGACCAAAAAAACCCCCCAAACCCAGCTTTTTGGTTTGTCCCTGAGCTGGTGGGTGTATGTGACTCTACAGCATCTAAGTGAACTCTGGGGGCCGGGGGACCTCAGCTGTCCTTCTGAGGGGCTGAGTCTGAGGGGCAACGTGGGGCCACGTCACGGTTGATCGGAGTGCGGCGCCACAGACCCCGAAGCCCAGGGCAGAGAACGGCAGCAGTGGTGTGGACGAGGCCTTGCAGTTCCGAGGGTGGCCGCTGCACCCCAGCTCTCCCTCGCTGCCTCTCTGAGCAGCACTGCGGCGGGGCGGGGGAAGGCTGTGCTCATTTATCTGCTTTCTTGTTGCTTAGTAATATCAGTAGCAATGGTTCTTTCACAGGTATATAAACTAATACGGAGGCGAATCAATTAGCTTTCTAGTTCCAAATGCCATCCAGAAAACAGCCTTCCATTTCCTTCGTGATGGTGGCAGAGAGGTGTGCAGGCACGAGCCGGCAGGGGCACCGCGACCTGGGCACGGGATCATGGGCAGCTCCTGGTCCACTTCCTCAGACCTCTGCTGCTCTCCAGTCTTCACATACAGGGAGAATCTCGATTTTATAACCAGAGGATCACAACGAACAACTCGGGCACGAGCTCTTTCCCTCAGCGAACCCTCCCATTTGTCAATGACAGATGACATCCACGACACCGGAGAGCAGCCCTCCATGCCTGAAGGACCTGCATGCCTCTGCTGTGCCCGCGAGGCTGTGCTTGGGCGCAGGGAGCAGCCGCGTGCCAGGCAGAGCTTCCTCCTCGCACCAGGAGCGAGCTGGAGGGTGCATGTGCAGTCCCCTCCAAGGACACGCCGTCCACTGTCCAGTGACAGGCAAGGGCCGCTCCCGGCTCATTCCAGAAGGTCCCCCTTCTCTGGCCACTGGGAGCCACGGACGACTCCATGTTCTCAAACACGTTTGCCGAGACTGACTCCCGCGGGCGGGTGAGACCCTTTCTCATTCCCCAAAACCCTACTGGTGCCTTCCAAAGGCCTGCGCTCTGGTGCTGGACAGAGGGTGAGCCATCGCTGCTTTGTAAATTGGCAGGGTGGCCACAGAGACATTGCCACTGTTTGCTGTGACACCACCAACTGCCAAAACAAGCACGGATGACATCTGCTAATGACACTGAGCTTGGGTTCGTAGAAATAAGCTTCATTATCTTAGAGGAAGAAAGTCCAATGACCACAGTCCTTCAGGCCTCAGACCTCATCCCTGAGTGGGCCCAGTACAAGCAGCTGTAGCCTGTGCCATCGGCCACCGCGCAGGACGAAATGCCAGCCTGTGGGGCTGCGCAGCCGACCGTATTCCCTGCCAGCTCTGGAGGCGGGAAGTCGGGGCCAGGAGGCCAGCGAGGCGGTGCTGCTCAGGCCCCCCTCTTGACACAGCTGGCACCGTCCTGCTGTGTGCTAGAGCCTGGGCATGAAGCAGGGACTCTCTGCTGTCCTTCAAAAGGAGCACTGACCGCCATGACAGCCCTGCCCAAGGCTCCGTTTGCCCTGGTGCCTCCCTGAGGCACCTCCTCCGGATACACTGTGGGCACCGGGCCTCATACGTGGATGTGGGGGAACGCGGGAGTTCAGGCGACGGCACAGAGGCTTCTGAAGCAAACAAACGCCCCACCCATGGAGGCCGCCCACGTGATGGCTCAGGGCTCCTCCCTCGTCTTCACAGCCAGTGGTGTTGCAGGAGCCCTGTTTGGGGATTGGCTTGAATTGCAGTTGACTATGAGCCGTGGAGATTTGGGCATTGTCACCTCCCGTAGTCTCACGGGACTTGTTGCGGGATCTCGAGTGACTTGGCCGAAATTGCTGATCGGGTCAGCGCCATTTTTTGGTGGTGTGTGTGGCGTGTGTTTGTCATTGTTAGAACCAGAGAGAAAAGTTATCAGAATAAAAAGCTGTTTGTCTCCAGTTCGCCTCTGAACTTCTTCCCGCGGCTCCGTTGCTCCAAGCGCTTCAGGCGGCAACAGGTGGCGGCCCGTACGGGGAACTTCGGAGCGGACAGGTAAGAACTGAAAGGTCTCTAAAGATGGGTTCGAATATAACTGAATCCCAAGTGATAGAGGTTATGCAAAGACTCCTTGATATACCTGACTCTGTTCTCAGTGAGGAGTATATAGAAAAAAGTGAAAGTGATCAAAAAAGCGTAGCTTCCACTGAGCTAACTAAGACCAGTAAAGAGAGTATTAGAAGAGTCACAAAAATCCAAGCTATTAAAGCTATTCGGGAGTTATTGGTGATAGCTGAAGGATACTTGCTCTTAATGGAACCTGGGCCTCAGGATATTGCTGTCAGTGAAATTAGCAGTGGTGAGGAATCTAGTAAAAGTGATCCTGAGAAAATGAGGAAAAAGAAACTAAAAAGACCGAGAGAAAAAAGGACCATCAGGTAGAGGAACCACTTGTGTCCTCTACTCCCCCATGGGTGGAATCCATTACAGAAAATATGAAGGGTATTACTAGGCATTTGCATACCCTAGAAACAGAAATAAAAAGTCTTTCTGATCGCTTATGCGCTCTCGAGGACAACTCACAGATACATTGGGGAACCGCCAGCATTTGAAAAGAAAAATGGACAGAGTGTCCATCAGTCAGTAGATTTCAAAACAATAAAAAATCTCAAAGAGGCAGTAATGACTTATGGGCCCCAAGCTCCTTTCACGTTGAGTATGCTGGAGTCCCTTAACACCTTTAGCTTAACCCCCTCAGACTGGAAAAGTCTATGTAAAGCAACATTAAGTGGGGGGCAAGTCTTGGTTTGGCGATCGCAATTCCAAGAACTTTGTATAGAAACGGCTAAAAGAAACGCGGCTGCAGGGTTTGAAAACTATAATATAGACATGCTCACAGGAGAAGGGCAATTCGCAGACTTACAGGCTCAAACAGATTATGACCCAGATGTATATGATCAGATAAACACAGCTGCCTTAGAGGCATGGAAAACTGTACAAGGACCTGGGGATCTACAAGGTAGCTTGTCAAAAGTGATTCAAGGACCTAATGAGCTGTATGCTGACTTTGCTGATCGACTTTTGAGAACTGCAGGTAGTGTGTTTGCAGATGTTGACCAAGCTATGCCATTAGTTGTTCAATTAGCTTATGAAAATGCAAATAAATGGTGCCAAGCAGCCATCAGGCCATGGAGAACTAAAAAGGATCTTTCCGTATATATACAACTATGTAAAGATATAAATGACGCCTTTGTCACAGGAAATGTGATTGCAGCCTCAATGAGAGGTTCTTCCTCTCGAAATTTCACAAAGGCTAAACGTAGATATTATAATCAATCAGGATATTCCAGGCAAAATTATCATAATCAATCAGGCAATTCTAGGCAAAATCCAAAAGAGAAATAAGACCAAGCTCATACCGTGCCCCAGGCCGCTGCCCCAGGTGTAAAAAGGGAAATCATTGGGCCAATAAATGCCATTCAAAATTTGACATCCATGGAAATCCTTTGTTCAGGAATTCAAAAAAACGGGGCACGGGGCCCAATACCCCGGGGCCCACAAATGTACGGGGCATTGCAGAAGGAGTATCCTCAAGCATCCACTCAGATGCTTCCCCGACACAATCCCTACTACCCATCCACTCCCTCGCCAGAGGAACAAGAGGAAATGCAGGATTAGACCTCTGTTCCACCGCCCAAATAGTGTTAACACCTGAAATGGGGGTTCAACTGATTCCCACAGGAGTCAGGGGACCTCTTCCCTCAGGGACTGTAGGACTTATTCTCGGGCATAGTCCTAAAAGCTTATTAGGTCTGCAAGTGACCCCAGGTGTAATAAACTCAGACTACAAAGGGGAAATAAAAATAATGCTTAGCTCACCCCAAAGTATAACTTCTGTTAATCAAGGAGATAGAATTGCTCAGTTGCTTCTCCTTCCCAATTTGCATAATTCATTTAAAATGGGTATGCCTCAAGAAGGGAACAATAGAGGATTTTGTTCCACTGACTCAAGACCCATGGCTTGCTGGGTTTGAGATTGTTCAAGGAGGCCTATGTGTAAAATAAAAATCCAAGGAATAGAAATGGAGGGATTAATAGATACTGGAGCTGACTCTTCCATTATTAATTTACGCCAATGGCCCAAGCACTGGCCTCTGCAAAAAGCTTCAACCAGTTTAAGAGGCTTGGGATATAATAACCTCCCAGATAAAAGTGCGGTAATTTTAAAACGGGAGGATGATGAAGGCCATAAAGGAACATTTCAGCCTTATGTTTTACCTAATCTACCGGTTACTTTATGGGGAAGAGATATTTTGCAACAAATGGGAGTACACCTTGCAACCAAGCCTGCAGATGTTAAATGTGAAAACCTACAGGGTAATCTTAACCATAAAAGAACTCATTATCAAAAAGTACAGAGTAATCTTAACCCTAAAAGTAATCATTATCATAAAGGAAAAAGATATTTTTTTTCGGGGCCACTGAGAAAATAATTTTGAAAATACCATGGCTTTCAGATAAGCCAGTGTGGGTCCCTCAGTGGCCCCTATCTAAAGAGAAATTACAAGCGGCCCACCTACTAGTTCAGGAACAATTAGAAGCAGGTCATATAGAACCTTCCACCTCTCCCTGGAATTCCCCCATATTTGTGATCAAGAAAAAGTCAGGAAAATGGCGATTGTTACATGATCTTAGAGAAATTAATAAAACCATGCAAGTTATGGGCCCTACTCAACCTGGACTTCCTAGTCCCGTAGCTATTCCAAAAAATTTCCATTTTATTACTCTTGATATAAAGGATTGCTTCTTTTCTATTCCCCTACATCCTCTGGATGCCCCCAGGTTTGCTTTTTCTGTTCCTTCTATGAACAATAATGGCCCTGATCAGAGATATCAATGGAAGGTTTTACCACAGGGAATGGCTAATAGCCCCACCATATGCCAAATATATGTGGAGAAGGCTATCCAACCCATTAAAAATAAATATCCAAACCTCATGTGTCTACATTACATGGATGATATTTTATTGGCCCACCCTAATCAAAAAATCTTATTTAATATATTCAGTGACGTGGTAGAAAATTTAAAAAAATATGGATTACATATAGCAGAAGAAAAAGTTCAAACCAGATCTCCCATATTATATTTAGGATTTAAAATCATGGATACTTTTGTTAGACCCCCAAAAATTCTAATAAATAAAGAACATTTGACCACCCTCAATGATTTCCAAAAACTACTGGGAGACATTAATTGGCTTCGCCCTACACTAAATCTCACTACTGGCCAACTAAAACCTTTATTTGACATCCTTCATGGAGACCCTGATCCATCTTCACCGCAAACATTGACTCCTGATGCTAGGAAAGCTTTAAAGTTAGTAGAAAAAGCCATCGAAGGAGCTCATTGTGATAGATTTGATTTAATTCAACTGCTGATGTTGATTATTATTTCTTCACAATATACACCCACAGGAGTATTTTGGCAACAAGGGCCTTTATTATGGATACATTTGCCCGTCTCTCCTAAAAGTATAATTGAATCTTATACCTCCATGGTGGCTAAACTTATTCTTCAAGGACTTAAGACTTCTATTAAAATATTTGGCATTCACTCTGCTACTATTATTACTCCCTATTCATCGTCACAGATTGAATACTTATGCTTCAATGATAATGATTGGGCTATAGCTAAATGCTCTACTTCTGCAAATTTTGATAATCATCTTCCTAAGTCCCCTATATTATCTTTTTGTATTAATCATCCTATTATATTTCCACAGGTAATAAAAAATCAACCTATTCCTAAGGCATTTAATGTATTTACAGATGGGTCCTCAAATGGTACTGCTACAGTAGTCACTAAAAAAGAAAATATGACTTACATAACTGCACACAAATCAGCTCAACTAGTGGAATTGGAAGCTGTGGTAAGAGCTCTGGAAAATTTTAGGGACCAGCCCGTAAACATTTTTTCAGATAGCCACTATATTGTACAAGCCGTCCCAAAATTAGAGTTAGCAGGACCAATAGCACCTCATACTCCAGCCTTTAAATTGTTTTATCAAATACAAAAACTTTTGTGGGCAAGAAAAGAACCTCTATTCGTAGGCCATATTAGGGCACATACTAATTTGCCTGGTCCCCTCCATGAAGGTAATCAAAAGGCTGATGAACTTACAAAAAACAATATTTATACTTTCAGTGCTACAACAAGCTACTTTATTCCACTCCCAGTTTCATGTCAACAGCACCACCTTGCAACGTAGGTTTAAAATCACAAAGGAGCAAGCCAGAACAATTGTAAAAGATTGTAAATCTTGTATGACACATTTGCCCAATCCTCATTTTGGCGTTAACCCTAGAGGATTAATGCCCAATCATTTGTGGCAGATGGATGTTACTCATGAGCCAAGTTTTGGAAAATTGCGATTTATTCATGTGACCATAAATACATGCTCAGGCATGACTTTTGCTTCCTTACATTCTGTAGAAAAAGTTAAAGATGTTCCATCTCATTGTTTGCAAGCTTTTGCTGCATTGGGCATCCCCAAAATGCTTAAAACAGATAATGGCCCCGCATATACGTCCTCATCTTTCAAACAGTTTTGCGCAAAATTCAATATATCCCATAAAACAGGCATCCCATACAATCCTCAGGGTCAGGGAATTATTGAAAGAGCAAACTGAACACTGAAAATTATGTTATTAAAACAAAAAGAAGGAAATTGGAAAAGTCCTAAGGACAGATTGGCAGTTGCCCTGTTTACCTTAAATTTTTTAACTTTAGACTCTAATGGTTATTCTGCTGGAGACAGACATTGGAATCCACACCAACAACATAAACCTTTGGTTTACTGGAAGGATGTTCTTTCAGGTACATGGAAGGGTCCAGATCCAGTATTAATTTGGGGAAGAGGATCTGTTTGTGTTTTTCCAAAACACGAATCCTCTCCAATATGGATACCATCTAGATTAATAAAACAGGTACCACATCAAAATGATCAAGATGAAGTTATTGAAGAATCAAGATTAATAAAAAAGGTACAAAATCAAGAGGACCAAGATGAAGGTATAGAATGATTCCCTCAAAAGAGTCCTTCAAAATATTTCACAACTTAAGTGTCATTCCTCCCGGCCGGGACGAGGAGATCTCTCTTTAGTGTGCACACAATTGTATTTTTTTTTCTTTTTATACATGTCTTTATGTCTGTACATTTGTCTACATTTCATGTTAATGTGACGTCACAAATATATGTTTGTATGTTTGTTCGTCTGTCCAGTGTGACGTCACAAAGAACAAAGCGCTTATGAAAAAGAAAAAAATATATATATATATATGGATCCAAATAACTTTAATTCATTTTAGGTTAAGAGTATTCAATTTAGGTAAATAATTTTTATAAATGAAGGTACTTTCAATTTTGTTTTATAGGTGTCCCTGGGACTTCTCTTTAGCAAACAATATGACTAGTGCTATATAACCTGATATTTTGGTGTTTTGACTTAAGATTGTTTATTTGTTATTAACTTCATTTGTTTAATAGCTCATTAATTTCAATTATCTCAACAGGTAAAAGATTGCTCTGTATACAGAGACTCAAGGGTTCCAGCTAACAAATTATTTCTCTAAAGTGCCTTTACCTTTTCTTTAATCTATCTTTAATGCAGTAATTACCCTCAGTCTTTCTTTGTTTTGTTCTAAATATGATATTTTTCCAACTTATGTTTGTAGAAGCTCAACCAGCGATGTGTGTGAACAAAAATCAACTTTAATTTTCTAATCTAATTATTCTATTTTGTAGTTTGACAACTCGCCTCTTGACTCAGTGCTGCAATAGCACTGCCTTTCCTTTAATAATTGATGCTTGAGTTTCTAGGTAGCGGGCCCTGAAGATTTGCCGGTGGCATTGTCTAAACATAAAAAAGACGTCTGCTGCTACAGCTGCAGGGATCGCGGCCGCCGCAAGCATCCCTACTGCTCAAGCATCAAACAACCTCAGCAACAGTGTGGCCTCTGCTCTACATGCATGGGGCCTCCTATATCAACATGTTACAACAAATGGACATTTTGATCTTTCATTGTTTGGGACTTTACAGGACAATGCCTTGCGGGTATTTGTCTAGAGAATTCAGTGTGTTACTTGATGGAACTTAGGGCAGCTGATTTGTTTAAACAATTTGATATGCTATGCAATTTGGCTCATCACCAAAAGGCTTGTCGCCTTAAAGCCGCAACATCTCCTCACAATTGGACGGCTGTTAGTCATCATATATAGTCGATCCTAAAGGGCTCCATTGGATGGCTGGTTAGACAATGACGGGTAAGATCCCCAGAGGGGGACAACCTAAGACAGGCACAGTCGCACGGGACAGTCTCATGTGGCCGACATATCAACCTAAGACAGGAGTCAAGGGCACAGCCTTGATTATCCGATGACGGGTAAGAATGTTGGTTGCACATAGACGTCCTGGAGCATTACCTCTTTTAAAACAAAAAGGGGGAAATGCAGGAGCCCTGTTTGGGGATTGGCTTGAATTGCGGTTGACTATGAGCTGTGGAGATTTGGGCATTGTCGCCTCCCATAGTCTCACGGGACTTGTTGCGGGATCTCGAGTGACTTGGCCGAAATTGCTGATCGGGTCAGCGCCATTTTTTGGTGGTGTGTGTGGCGTGTGTTTGTCGTTGTTAGAACCAGAGAGAAAAGTTATCAGAATAAAAAGCTGTTTGTCTCCAGTTCGCCTCTGAACTTCTTCCCGCGGCTCCGTTGCTCCAAGCGCTTCAGGCGGCAACATGGTGTGGCTTCTCTGACACGTCTTCTCTAGTCACCTCTCCCTCCGTCACCTCTGGGAAGGACTCCGACTTTTTAGGGCTCATGATTCAATGGGACCTCGCTGCACTGTCCAGGGCGCTCTCCCCACCTCAAATCGGACCTAACCACCTTGGCTAAGTAGCTTTTGCCAAGGGTGCCATCCCTTAACGTCCAGGGAGAGTGTAAACACACCATGTCCCTGAATGTCCCTGCCTGTTCCCCAAAGCCTAGGCCAAAGGCAAGGGAAAAGTGAGAGCCAGCCTGGGGTGACAAGTCCCCACCTGCTGTCAGAAGGACAATGGCTTCCTCCCGGTACGCTGGGAGCTGGGCGAGGGGCCTGCCGGGGAAGGCCGCTTCCGGCCTGCACACTGCCTGCCGCTCACGCAAGGGTCCCAGCAAACAAAAGACGTCGCTGCTTCTGCAGCCGAGCTCCGAAAACGTCCCCCGTGGCAGCTGGTGTGGTTCAGACCTTGGAAATGAAATGGTCACGGAGGCGGCCACCCCTGGACACAGGGAGGGGGCACAGTCCTGGAGACCACTGGAGGCACGCGTGGAGCAGGTGCCCTGCCCAGCCCCGCCTCCGGACCTCCTGTCAGCACCTCTGAATAAGCCTCCACCCTATGATATGTCTCTGGGTGTCCTGGTGTCTCAGCAAGGTGACGCACGGCCCTCGCACACAGTGACGCTGACATGCACCGAGGAAGTGGAGTGCTCCCAGGCTCCGGGTCTGGGCACGGCCTCCTGGGGTGTTATTCAGCCTGTCACAAATGCTAACGAAGGAAGATGCACCTTGTTCTTGTCTTTTTGTCATACTGGGATGCAGGAGCCCTGTTTGGGGAGATGGATGAGATTGCGGTTGGCTGCGGGCCATGGAGAAGTTTGGGCATTGCCGCCTTCCGTGGTCTCACGGGAGTTGGCCCGAGATCTCACAAGACTTGAGCCGAGATTGGAGCAGGTCGGGGCCATTTGGTTGTTGGTTTTTTAGTAGTGTGTGTGGTGCGTGTTAGAGTTGTTGTCAGAGCCGGAGAGAGAAGTTAACAAAATAAAAAGCCTGTTTGTTTCCAGTCTGCCTCTGATCTTGTTCCTGCGGCATCGTTGCTCCAAGTGGCCATTGCTTCAGGCGGCTACAGGTGGCGGCCAGTACGGGGAATTCGGAGCGGCCAGGTAAGAACTGAAAGGTCTCTAAAGATGGGTTCGAATATAAATAAATCCCAAGGGATAGAGGCTATGGAAAGACTCCTTGATATACTTGACTCCGTTGTCAGTGAGGAGGATTTAGAAAAAAGTGAAAGTGATCAAAAAAGCATAGCTTCCACTGGGTCAACTAAGACCAGTAAAGAGAGTATTAGAAGAGTCCCAAAAATGACAAAAATCCAAGCTATTAGAGCTATTCGGGAGTTATTTGAGATAGCTGAAGAATACTTGCTCTTCATGGAAACTAGGACTCAAGATATTGCTGTCAGTGAAATTAGCAGTATTGAGGAATCTAGTAAAAGTGATCCTGAGAAAATGAGGAAAAAGAAACTGAAAAAAGGACCAAGAAAGAGGACTGTCAAGTAGAGGAACCACTTGTGTCCTCTACTCCCCCATGGGTGGAATCCATTACAGAAAATATGAAGGGTATTACTAGGCATTTGCATACCCTAGAAACAGAAATAAAAAGTCTTTCTGATCACTTATGCACTCTCGAGGGTAACTCACAGATACATTGGGAACCGCCAGCATTTGAAAAAAAAATGGACAGAGGGTCCATCAGTCAGTAGATTTCAAAACAATAAAAAATCTCAAAGAGGCAGTAATGACTTATGGGCCCCAAGCTCCTTTCACGTTGAGTATGCTGGAGTCCCTTAACACCTTTAGCTTAACCCCCTCAGACTGGAAAAGTCTATGTAAAGCAGCATTAAGCAGGGGGCAAGTCTTGGTTTGGCGATCGCAATTCCAAGAACTTTGTATAGAAATGGCTAAAAGAAATGCGGCTGCAGGGTTTGGAGACTATAATATAGACATGCTCACAGGAGAAGGGCAATTCGCAGACTTACGGGCTCAAAAAAAATTATGACCCAGGTGTATATGCTCAGATAAACGCAGCTGCCTTAGAGGCATGGAAAACTGTACAAGGACCTGGAGATCTATGAGGTAGCTTGTCAAAAGTGATTCAAGGACCTAATGAGCCATATACTGACTTTGCTGATCGACTTTTGAGAACTGCAGGTAGAGTGTTTGCAGATGTTGATCAAGCTATGCCATTAGTTGTTCAATTAGCATCCAAAAATGCTAATAAATACTGCCAGGAAGCCATCAGTCCATGGAGAAATAAAAAGGATCTTTCCGTATATATACAACTATGTAAAGATGTAAATGATGCCTTTGACACAGGAAATGTGATCGCAGCAGCCATGAGAGGCGCTTCCCCTCAAAATTTCACAAGGGCCCAACTTAGACATCATAATCAATCAGGATATTCCAGGCAAAATTATCATAATCAATCAGGCTATTCTAGGCAAAATCCCAAAAGAGAAATAAGACCAAGCTCATACTGTGCCCCAGGCCGCTGCCCCAGGTGTAAAAAGGAAATCATTGGGCCAATAAATGCCATTCAAAATTTGGCATCCATGGAACTCCTTTGTTCAGGAATTCAGAAAACGGGGCACGGGGCCCAATGCCCTGGGGCCCACAAATGTACGGGGCATTGGAGGAAGGAGTATCTTAAAGCATCCACTCAGATGCTTCCCCGACACAATCCCTACTACCCATCCACTCCCTCGCTAGAGGAACAAGGAGGAAATGCAGGATTAGACCTCTGTTCACCGCCCAAATAGTGTTAACACCTGAAATGGGGGTTCAACTGATTCCCACAGGAGTCGGGACCTCTTCCCTCAGGGACTGTAGGACTTATTCTCGGGCGAAGTCCTAAAAGCTTATTAGGTTTGCAAGTGACCCCAGGTGTAATAAACTCAGACTACAACGGGGAAATAAAAATAATGCTTAGCTCACCCCAAAGTATAAGTTCTGTTAATCAAGGAGATAGAATTGCTCAGTTGCTTCTCCTTCCCAATTTACATAATTCATTTAAAATGATTGTGCCTTAAAAAGGGAACAATAGAGGATTTTGTTCCACTGATTCGGAACCTATGGCTTCCTGGGTTTGGGATTGTGCAAGGAGGCCTATGTGTAAAATAAAAATCCAAGGAATAGAGATAGAAGGACTGATAGATACTGGAGCTGACTCTTCCATCATTAATCTATAGCAATGGCCCAAGCACTGACCTCTGCAAAAAGCTTCAACCAGTTTAAGAGGCTTGGGATATAATAACCTCCCAGAGAAAAGTGCGGTAATTTTAAAATGGGAGGATGATGAAGGGCATAAAGGAGCATTTCAGCCTTATGTTTTACCTAACCTACCAGTTACTTTATGGGGAAGAGATATTTTGCAACAAATGGAAGTACACCTTGAAACCAAGCCTGCAGGTGTTAAATATGAAAATCTACAGGGTAATCTTAACCCTAAAAGAAATCATTATCATAAAGGAAAAAGATATTTTTTTCAGGGCCACTGAGAAAATAATTTTGAAAATACCATGGCTTTCTGATAAGCCAGTGTGGGTCCCTCAGTGGCCCCTATCTAAAGAAAAATTATAAGCGGTCCACCTACTAGTTCAGGAACAACTAGAAGCAGGACATATAGAACCTTCCACCTCTCCCTGGAATTCCCCCATATTTGTGATCAAGAAAAAATCAGGAAAATTGCGATTGTTACATGATCTTAGAGAAATTAATAAAACCATGCAAATCATGGTCCCTACTCAACCTGGACTTCCTAATCCTGTAGCTATTCCAAAAAATTTCCATCTTATTACTCTTGATATAAAGGATTGTTTCTTTTCCATTCACCTACATCCTCTGGATGCCCCCGGGTTTGCTTTTTCAGTTCCTTCTATCAATAATAATGGCCCTGATAAAAGATATCAATGGAAAGTGCTACTGCAGGGAATGGCTAATAGCCCCACCATATGCCAAATATATGTGGACAAAGCAATCCAACCCATTAAAAATAAATATCCAAACCTCATGTGTTTACATTACATGGATGATGTTTTACTGGCCCACCCTAATCAAAAAATCTTATTTAATATATTCAGTGACGTTGCAGGAAAATTTTTAAAAATATGGATTATATATAGCAGAAGAAAAAGTTCAAACCAGATCTCCCATATTATATTTAGGATTTAAAATCATGGATACCTTTGTTAGACCACAAAAAAAATTTTAATAATAAGGAACTTTTGACCACCCTCAATAATTTCCAAAAACTACTGGGAGACATTAATTGGATTTGCCCTACACTAAACCTCACTACTGGCCAACTAAAACCTTTATTTGACATCCTTCGCGGGGACCCTGATCCATCTTCACCGCAAACACTGACTCCAGATGCTAGGAAAGCTTTAAAGTTAGTAGGAAAATGCCATTGAAGGAGCTCATTGTGACAGATTTGATTTAACTCATCCACTGATGTTGATTATTATTTCTTCACAATATACACCCTACAGGAGTATTTTGGCAACAAGGGCCTTTATTATGGATACATTTGCTCGTCTCTCCTAAAAGTATAATTGAGTCTTATACCTCCATGGTGGCTAAACTTATTCTTCAAGGACTTAAGACTTCTACTAAAATATTTGGCATTCACCCTGCTACTATTATTACTCCCTATTCATTCATCACAGATTGAATATTTATGCTTCAATGATAATGATTGGGCTATAGCTAAATGCTCTACTTCTGCAAATTTTGATAATCATCTTCCTAAGTCCCCTATATTATCTTTTTGTATTAATCATCCTATTATATTTCCACAGGTAATAAAAAATCAACCTATTCCTAAGGCATTAAATGTATTCACAGATGGGTCCTCAAATGGTACTGCTACAGTAGTCACTAAAAAAGAAAATATGATTTACATAACTACACAGAAATCAGCTCAATTAGTGGAACTGGAAGCTGTGGTAAGAGCTCAGGAAAATTTTAGAGAACAGCCCATGAACATTTTTTCAGATAGCCACTATATTGTACATGCTGTCCCAAAATTAGAGCTAGCAGGACCAATAGCACCTCATACTCCAGCCTTTAAATTGTTTTATCAAATATGCTGGGGGCCAGCCCCAGTCAGGGGGTACAACGCCAGTGCTCAGCGAAGTACGGAGGCAGAGAAGCAGGGATGGGGAAAAAATAACACACCGACACGCGAGTCAGGCTGTGGAATCTTGTCTCTTTACTTTTTCTTTGTCATAGGTTTTAAGAACAATTTTTTGGCAACACAGAATATTTACACTTTCTTTGGTGATTTCATTACAGACATGACTTAATTTTTAGATTACATTTTAGACATATTAAATTTCTTATTATATACATATTTCAAGGTTTTGAGGTCACTTTCACCTTTTCAAGGCCCTGTACGTGACTGAAACTGTTTTCTCTGCATACTATTTAGGCTGTCTGATAAAAGTCAACCTTCTTTGTTTGGGATTCCACAGCACTATTGTTTTTTCTTTTATAGCAGTTGTTTATAAAATCTAGAAGCAGGGCAAGGCTGCATGTTAGCTCATGGGAGACTTTTTACTCTAAGGGATTTATATCTACTTTAAAAGTAAGAGAAACTTATTTTTAATCACAAAAAGACTCTTAAAGCTTATTAACTAGAAATTAAGTACTTATAGAAAAAGGTTTGTGTTACTCTTTTCAAGAAAAGATAAATGTACAGAGTTAGTCTGGATCTAAATAAATGAAATAGCAATACCTGGTGGCCATATATGTGAATAAAGAACTAAACAGCAAGTAGAAGTCAAAGTTAACTCTTTCAACACCACGATATCTTTCATGAAAAAGGAGAGGGCTTTATAGAAAATGCCACAACACAAATACAAAAACTTTTGTGGGCAAGAAAAGAACCTCTATTCGTAGGGCATATTAAAGCACATACCAACTTGCCTGGTCCCCTCCATGAAGGTAATCAAAAGGCTGATGCTCTTACCCAAACAATCTTTATACTTTCAGCGCTCCAGCAAGCTACTTTATTTCACTCCCAGTTTCACATCAATAGCACCACCTTGCAGCGTAGGTTTAAAATCACAAAGGAACAAGCCAGAATAATTGTAAAAGATTGTAAATCTTGTATGACACATTTGCCTAATCCTCATTATGGTGTTAACCCTAGAGGATTAATGCCCAATCATTTGTGGCAGATGGATGTTACTCATGAGCCAAGTTTTGGAAAATTGCGATTTATTCATGTGACCATAGATACATGCTCAGGCATGATTTTTGCTTCCTTACATTCTGTAGAAAAAGTTAAAGATGTTCCATCTCATTGTTTGCAAGCTTTTGCTGCATTGGGCATCCCCAAAATGCTTAAAACAGATAATGGCCCGCATATACGTCCTCATCTTTCAAATAGTTTTGCGCAAAATTCAATATATCCCATAAAACAGGCATCCCATACAATCCTCAGGGTCAGGGCATTATTGAAAGAGCAAACTGCACACTGAAAAATTATGTTATTAAACAAAAAGAAGGAAATTGGAAAAGTCCTAGGGACAGATTGGCAGTTGCCCTGTTTACCTTAAATTTTTTAACTTTAGACTCTAATGGTTATTCTGCTAGAGACAGACATTAGAACACACACCAACAACATAAACCTTTGGTTTACTGGAAGGATGTTCTTTCAGGTACATGGAAGGGTCCAGATCCAGTATTAATTTCGGGGAGAGGATCTGTTTGTGTTTTCCAAAGCACGAATCCTCTCCAATATGGATACCATCTAGATTAAAAAAGCAGGTACCACATCAAAAGGATCAAGATGAAGTTGTTGAAGAATCAAGATTAATAAAAAAAAGTACAAAATCAAGAGAACCAAGATGAAGATATAGAATGATTCCCTCAAAAAAGTCCTTCAAAAATATTTCACAACTTAAGTGTCATTCCTCCCGGCTGGGACGAGGAGATCTCTCTTTAGTGTGCACACACAATTGTATTTTTTTTTCTTTTTATACATATCTTTGTGTCTGTGCATTTGTCTACATTTCATGTTAATGTGACGTCACAAATATATGTTTATATGTTTGTTCGTCTGTCCAGTGAGACGTCACAAATAACAAAGTGCTTATGAAAAAATATATATATTTATCCCAAATAACTTTAATTCATTTTAGTTTAAGAGTATTCAATTTACATAAATAATTTTATAAGTGAAGGTACTTTCAATTTTGATTTATAGGTGTCCCTGAGACTTCTCCCTCCCAAACAATATGACTAGTGCTGTATATCCTGATACTTTGTTGTTTTGACATAGGATTGTTTATTTGTTATTAACTTCATTTGTTTAATAGCTCATTAATTTCAATTATTTCAACAGGTAAAAGATTGATGTGTATGCAGAGACTCGAGGGTTCCAGCTAACAAATTATTTCTCCAAAGTGCCTTTACCTTTTCTTTAATCTATCTTTAATATAGTAAATACCCTCAGTCTTTCTTTGTTTTGTTCTAAATATGATATTTTGCCAGCTTATGTTTGTGGAAGCTCAAGCACCAATGTGTGTGAACAAAAATCAACTTTAATTTTTTAACCTAATAATTCTATTTTTTAGTTTGACAACTCGCCTCTTGACTCAGTGCTGCAACACCACTGCCTTTCCTTTAATAATTGATGCTTGAGTTTCTAGGTAGCGGTCCCTGAAGATTTGCCGGTGGCATTGTCTAGACATAAAAAAATGGCTGCTGCTACAGCTGCAGGGATCGTGGTTGCTGCAAGCATCCCTGCTACTCAAGCATCAAACAATCTCACCAACAGTGTGGCCTCTGCTCTACATGCATGGGGCCTCCTAGATCAACGTGTTATAATAGTGGACATTTTGATCTTTCATTGTTTGGGACTTTATGGGACAATGCCTTGCGGGTATTTGTCTAGAAAACTCAGTGTGTTACTTGATGGAACTTAGGGCAGCTGATTTGTTTAAACAATTTGATATGCTATACAATTTGGCTCGTCACCAAAAGGCTTGTCGCCTTAAAGCCGCAGCATCTCCCCACAATTGGACGGCTGTTAGTCATCATACACAGTCGATCCTGAAGGGCTCCATTGGATGGCTGGTTAGCCAATGACAGGTAAGATCCCCAGAGGGGGACAACCTAAGACAGGCACAGTCACACGGGACAGTCTCATGTGGCTGACATATCAACCTAAGACAGGAGTCAAGGGCACAGCCTTGATTATCTGATGACGGGTAAGAATGTTGGTTGCACATAGACGTCCTAGAGCATCCCCTCTTTTAAAACAAAAGGGGGGTAATGCAGGAGCCCTGATTTGAGAGATGGCTAAGATTGTGGTTGGCTGCGGGCCATGGAGAAGTTTGGGCATTGCCGCCTTCAGTGGTCTCACAGGACTTGGCCCGAGATCTCACAAGACTTGAGCCGAGATTGGAGCAGGTCGGGGCCATTTGGTTGTTGGTTTTTTAGTGGTGTGTGTGGTGTGTGTTAGAGTTGTTGTCAGAGCTGGAGAGAGAAGTTAACAAAATAAAAAGCCTGTTTGTTTCCAGTCTGCCTCTGAATTTGTTCCCGCGGCGTCGTTGCTCCAAGTGGCAATCGCTTCAGGCGGCTACACTGGGAACCCAGGGTGCTTTACCACTGAACTATATTCCCAGCCCTTTTAATTTTTGAGACAGAGTCTACCTGTGTTGCCACTGTGCCTGTCTTGTCTCATTCTGACTTCACTACCCCATCTCTACTTTTTATTTTTATATATTCTTATTTTTCATTCTTGTTATTATTTCAATAATAACAGCAATTTAAAAACTCATACAGCCATTGTCTTAGGCTATTTCTACTGCTACAACACAATATTTGACACTGGTAATCTATGAAGAACAAACATTTCTTTCTCGGTTCGGAGCCTGGAAGTCTGAGATCAGGAGTTGGCAGATCTGGTGTCTGGTGAGGACTCTTTTCAAGATGGTGCCACTTGCTGTGTCCTCACATGGCAGAAGAGATGGAGGAGCTAAAGTGCATAGCACACGCCCTTCAACCTCTCTTACAAGGTCACTGTGCTGTTCAAGAGGGTTCTGTCTTTATCTCTTAGTCACTTCCTAAAGGCCCCACCTCTCAGTGCCGTCACGCTGGCAGTGAAGGTCCACACATGAACTTGTGGGGCGCACATCCAGACCACAGCAGCCAAGCTGGGGAGGTTCATGTCAACGCTCGAGAGCGACCCCAATTCTGGCTGAGTGCGGTTGTGCACCGTCGCAGTTCACGTACGCGATGAGGGCTGACCTGCGCCAGGGTCCACGGGGCCCGCGAGGCAGCCACAGACGTGCAACTAGCACTTCAACAGCGCATGATGATCCTCCTTGTCTAGGTATGCCACCTCTAGCCAGAAAACCCACAGCGGGCTCCTGGAGGAGGACCCTGGCTGGGCAAGGCCACGCCCGGGGCAGGAGCATCACAGGGGAACAAAACTCCTGGGCAGAACTGGGGGAGACAGGAGGCACCTTGCAGTGTGGGGACAGCTGGGGATTCTGCTTACCAAGGCGCCCCATGGACGGCGGGGTGTGTCTTGAGAGTGTGCAGGGTCAGTCCAGTTGTGCTGGACCAACACCACTGTCACAGCTGAGGCGAGTGTCTGTGTCCCCCTAAGTCACATGTTGACCCCTGACCTGCTGTGGTGGGCAGAGCTCGTGCCTTGGAGAGGGATAGGTCAGGAGGGTGGAGCTCTCCTGCTGGGATCTTGCCTTGTCTTGCCCTCTTTCCCCACGGAGCACTCAAAGGAGGTGACAGCCTCAACCTGGAAGAGGGTTCCCACCAGCGTTGCCCATGCCGGCACCCCGATCCCAGATTCCCAGGCTCCAGACGGTGAGAAGTCGGCTTGTTGTTTATAGGCCTCCTGGGCTGTGGTCCTCTGTAGCAGCAGCCCATGGACTGCGACCGTGCCCTGCGCTCGGCCACACCCGACCCAGGCACTGGGGTTCAGCAGTGACGAAGACAGAGTAAGCGTCTGGCCTGTGGTGCTCGCCCTGCCAGGAGCAAAGGAGTAGCTCAGCGCGGGGACGTGACTTTGCAGGACAACGGGGGCGGGCGGGCGGGCCGTGGCGCTGCCCTCCTGGTGGGCACTGCCCTCCTGGTGGGAGAGCCTCTTCTCCAGCTCCGTTTCCACCCACAGTCCTCAGTCTCAGCAAGGTCTGAACTTCCGAGGGAAAGGAAGGGCTGCTACTTGCTGACCCCAACCCCAGCGAAGACAACCAGGAAGGCCACTTGGACTCGGGCAGCGGAGTCCCCGCAGAGAAGGGACGTGAGCCCTGCAGTTGTGTGGGGCTTGAGTGGCTTTCTGTGTCCTGCTAGGGACATGGGCTCTGCCTGCCAGTTACAGAGCCTGGGTTCCCCGTGAGTCTGGGCTGGTGACATGAGCACGTAGCCACAGAGACTAGCAGTGGCCAAGGAGGCGTGGGAGGCCATCTGTAGGGGGAGGGGTCTGGAAACCCCAAGCCCGCCCGAGAGACAGAATGGTCTGCAGGCAGACCCAGAGCTTGGCTGGGACTGGCACGAAGGGCAGGAGTCCAGGGGCCGGCCACGAGGAAGGCTGTGCCGGCACCTGCGGACCTTGCCCCGCTCCCCCCACAAGCGTGGGAGTGGCCCTGCCTGTCCCCTGCTGGGGCAGGGGGGCCTTGTCGTATCTGGCTGACTGTCCTCCTTCCCTCCCAGGGGTCTGTCCTCACCAGGCCCTCAACCCTGCACCCCGAGTCGGTTTAGGTTTCTGCTCGGGATCTGCACGATGACCATCTTACCGCAGGAGTAAGTGGGCCCCGCCTCTGGGCTCCCATGCAGCTCTGCGCTGGGAGGGGACCGTCCACCAGGAACCGGCACACAGACGCTCGGTGCTCCAGATGTGGGAGGACCAGGCTCTCCCGTGAGCATCCTGCTTTCCAGTCCTCTGGGCTCGCAGCACCTGAGCTGTGAGGACAACGCCACCTCCACGTAACTCGCCCCTGGGACGGCACCCGCAGAGAAGACCTCAGTGTCCCTGGGATCCATGACCGACTAGACCACCAGGGTCCCTCTGTCGTTCCATCAGTGGGCTCCAGTATGGGAGACGGCGGGCAGAGGGGCCTTCAGTAGCTTCTTATGTGCTTGCAAGTCTCGTTTCCTGTTTGGAACTATAAACGTGTGCCCGCTCTGTCCCCGAGACCTTGAACGCTCTGAGCTGTTCATGTCGGGGGCCAGGAGGGGAGCCAGGATCCTGGGCCTGAAGAGCTGAGGGGTCAGGCACTGATGTGCCCTGCACTGTGGGGGAGAGGGGGCTACCCAGCACCCCCTTCCCAGACAGGGTGCCCCCTCTCCTTCTAAGTTAGGGGTTCCGGGTATGGTACAGGGTGCCCAGGTGCCTGGAGACTTTTGAATGTCAGATCAACAACGATTTTTTTTTACATTGGGGATTGAACCCAGGGGCACTTAGCCACTGAGCCACAGCCCTTTTTATTTTTTAGTTTGAAAAGGGGTTTCACTAAGTTGCTTAGGGCCTTGCTAAGTTGCTGAGGCTGGCTTTGAACTTATAATTCTCCTGCCTCAGCCTCCCGAGCTACTGGGGTTACAGGTATGCACCACCACGCCCAGCAACAACAATAACTTTAAAGGGTAGGTCTTTAAAGGTAGGTAGTTGAGACATACATTTGCTAAAAAATGTTTATCTGAAATTGAAATTTAATTGTCTACCCTGTATCTTTATTTGCCAAATTTGGTAACCCTACTTTTAAGTTTAAAATGTATTAATATAATTGAAGATTCGTGCATAGTTTAAATAACAGAGCATTCTCAGCGCGCTGTGCCCTTGAGCCCAGTGCTGACATCTCGCAAAGCCTGCACACCACACGGTGGCAGTCGGACATCGACATCCACGCAGTGCGCCTGTCTCGCTCAGGTTTCCCGGTCTCTGTCACCTATACTGTCCTGTGTCCACCAGCCGCTGTCAAGACACCGGACAGAACAGGCCCGTCCAGGCCAGCTGGGTGAGAGGGAGGCAGCGGGCAGGACCAGGACACTGAGGCGCCGTCCTCATTCAGTCCCGGCTTTCACGGGGCAGTGGCGGGGGTGGGGGGGGAGATGCACTCATAGGAGCTTATTTCATTTTCACAAATAAACATTTCTTCAAAGGCTCACACAGGGGCTCACCGTGATGATTCTTCCTAGAGCAAGGATAGTGATTAACTTGACTTGCTACACAGGACTCCAGTGAGGAAGAATAAGGCTAACATGATCTAGTCTGGAGCCACGGGGAGGGTGACAGCCGTGTTGCTGTGTCCCTCTTACCTACTATTTAGGCTAGTCCCTTTCCACCTGGTGGAGAATGTGTGGATGGGGTGCACGCTGTGTGGCACAGAGCCACAGTCTCTCCTGCAGATGACTCGCTCCAGAGAGCAATGTCCCCTTCTCCCACCAACACACCAAAGGCTGCACATTTCCAAAATCTGCTAAACCAAGCATTATCATTTGGGGGCGGGAGTCCTTGCATCTTATACAGTCGAGAATGGCATAGTTTATCATATTTTTATTTTGCATTTCTTTAGATTGGATGTTTCCCACAAGTTTGCTGGCCTTTTTAGTTTTTTCTTTGGGGAACACTGGTTCCGGTCCTTAGCCATATTTCTATTGGGACAAGGTGATGGGGTTACCTTTAACCAACTGAGAACATTTTGTGCATAAATTGTTAGGAACATTACTAATGTAATGTTCTTCATTGTACTTCATTGTCTCTGAATATAAACTTGGAAGGAAATTGTCAACCCATGAGCTTGGTCTTGCTCATCTTTCATTTGCCATTGCTCTTGAAATTCACTGGGGAATTCGTGTGTTTCCCAGAATCCTCCTGGTGCTGCAGGGCAGACATGGCGCCCAAGGAGCTGCAGGCAGGGATGTGTCTCTGGACAAGGGTTCCCTTCTCACCACCACCCTGCCCCAACCCTGTCTTCCCCGTTGCACAAAGAGCATTGAGACTCTCGCAAGGATCAACAAGACGCTCCTTGTACTTGAGGAATTATTTGACATTTCACTTGCCCTGGCATGTGAAAGGTTCTATTGTCTACAGATTGAATTTCATCGTGAACTCTCATAAGGTCCTGCTAAAAAGCCTGCTTTTCATTTTCATCTATTATAACAAGCAATGTCCTCTTGCCCGCAAATGGTGCACCTGGCTTCTGCCCTTGCTGATGATCGGCAGGAGGCCGAGCGCAGAGTGGACGGGCGGATGGAGCGCAGCGTAGAAGAGGAAAGAGAGGCCCTGCGTCCTTGGAGGGCTGCAGGACGCCCCTCTCAAAAGTCGACATGCAGTTTCATATTCTCCCACGTTGTCTTTAACGTCCTCTGAAAAGACTCCTGTTTAAAGCATTGGCTACTTTTTCCAGTGAAACCATTGTCTTAAGAAACAGGAGAGGGGGGGCTGGGGTTGTGGCTCAGCGGCAGTGCGCTCGCCTTGCACATGTGCGGCCCGGGTTCGAGACTTAGCACCATGTAAAAACATAAATGCATTGCATTGTGTACAACTAAAGTAAATAAATACATATTTAAAAAAAAAAAAAAGAAAACAGGAGAGGCTCTAACGAGTTCACGAGTTCAGGCCAAGAAGTGGGCCTGTTCCTGAAGGGCACCTGCGTGAAGCCTGCAAATGACGTGCCTCCTTGGCTTGGTGGCACCTATGCTCCCAACCTTACTGGGCAAAAGAGTAAAGCGTGCTTGTCTCCAGTCATGCCAATCCCGCCTTCTCTAGAGGAGACCCCGGGGGAGCTGGGCACTGACACGGCACTGAGAGGGGGCGCGGGGCGTGGCAGGGGCTCAATGCACTGGGTGCAGGACGCAGCAGGGGGCCATGTCCACACGAGGAGAGGAGGCCAGGGGGGCAGCAGTTCCCAGACCCAGCAGTGTCCCCCGCTGACATTGGCATAAGGCACAGTAGTCAGGCCTGGCCACAGTGGGCATTTACTCTCCTGGGCACAAAACTAGAAGAACTCAGCTGGGGATGCCACCCAAGATCCAAGACAGCACGATTCTCCTTTAGTAGGGCTGGCACCTTGCCGGCCTTTCAGAGATAGCAACGCCCCCCCCCAGGAAGTCTTTGCCCCCCCAAAAGCCAGATGTTCCCGGTGCTCACTGACTCCGGCACCTTCCTGGCTCCAGATGCGGCCCGCCCCTGAATGCTCCCCACACAGGCTAGGCGAGATGAGCTGCCGCCCCTGCATGCTCCCTCACAGCTAGGCGAGGTGAGCTGCCCGCCCTGCATGCTCCCTCACAGCTAGGCGAGGTGAGCTGCCCGTCCCTGCGTGCTCCCTCACAGCTAGGTGAGGTGAGCGGCCCGCCCCTGCATGCTCCCTCACAGCTAGGCGAGGTGAGCTGCCCGCCCCTGCGTGCTCCCTCACAGCTGGCGAGGTGAGCTGCCCGTCCCTGCGTGCTCCCTCACAGCTAGGCGAGGTGAGCCGCCCACCCCTGCGTGCTCCCTCACAGCTAGGCGAGGTGAGCCGCCCGCCCCTGCGTGCTCCCTCACAGCTAGGCGAGGTGAGCGCCCGCCCCTGCGAGCTCCCTCACAGCTAGGCGAGGTGAGCTGCCCGCCCCTGCGTGCTCCCTCACAGCTAGGCGAGGTGAGCGGCCGCACCTGCATGCATGCTCCCTCACAGCTAGGCGAGGTGAGCTGCCCGTCCCTGCATGCTCCCACACAGCCTAGGCGAGGTGAGCGGAGGCGAGGTGAGCGGCCCGCCCCCGTGCCGCTGAGCGCCCGCCCTGCGTGCTCCCTCACAGCTAGGCGAGGTGAGCAGCCTGCCCTGCGTGCTCCCTCACACAGCTGAGGCGTGCTCCCTCACAGCTAGGCGAGGTGAGCTGCACCCCTGCGTGCTCCCTGCATGCTCCCACACAGCCTAGGCGAGGTGAGCGGCCCGTCCCTGCATGCTCCCTCACAGCCTAGGCGAGGTGAGCTGCCCGTCCCTGCATGCTCCCACACAGCTAGGCGAGGTGAGCTGCCCACCCCTGCATGCTCCCTCACAGCCTAGGCGAGGTGAGCGGCCCGTCCCTGCATGCTCCCCACACAGGCCGCGCCCTAGACGAGGTGAGCGGCCCGCCCCTGCGTGCTCCCACACAGCTAGGCGAGGTGAGGTGCCCACCCTGCATGCTCCCACACAGCTAGGCGAGGTGAGCTGCCTGTCCCTGCATGCTCCCTCACAGCTAGGCGAGGTGAGCTGCCCGCCCCTGCGTGCTCCCACACAGCCTAGGCGAGGTGAGCGGCCCGCCCCTGCGTGCTCCCACACAGCTAGGCGAGGTGAGGTGCCCACCCCTGCATGCTCCCACACAGCTAGGCGAGGTGAGCTGCCCGTCCCTGCATGCTCCCACACAGCTAGGCGAGGTGAGCTGCCCGCCCCTGCGTGCTCCCTCACAGCCTAGGTGAGGTGAGCTGCCCGCCCCTGCATGCTCCCTCACAGCTAGGCGAGGTGAGCCCCGCCCCTGCGTGCTCCCTCACAGCTAGGCGAGGTGAGCTGCCCGCCCTGCGTGCTCCCTCACAGCTAGGCGAGGTGAGCGGCCCGTCCCTGCGTGCTCCCTCACAGCTAGGCGAGGTGAGCTGCCAGCCCCGCCCCTGCGTGCTCCCTCACAGCTAGGCGAGGTTGAGCCGCCCGCCCCTGCGTGCTCCCTCACAGCTAGGCGAGGTGAGCCGCCCGTCCCTGCGTGCTCCCTCACAGCTAGGCGAGGTGAGCGGCCGCCGCCCCTGCATGCTCCCTCACAGCTAGGCGAGGTGAGCGCCCGTCCCTGCGTGCTCCCTCACAGCTAGGCGAGGTGAGCTGCCCGCCCCTGCGTGCTCCCACACAGCTAGGCGAGGTGAGCGCCCGTCCCTGCGTGCTCCCTCACAGCTAGGCGAGGTGAGCTGCCCGCCCCTGCGTGCTCCCACACAGCTAGGCGAGGTGAGCCGCCCGCCCCTGCGTGCTCCCTCACAGCTAGGCGAGGTGAGCGGCCCGCCCCTGCGTGCTCCCTCACAGCTAGGCGAGGTGAGCTGCCCGCCCCTGCGTGCTCCCTCACAGCTAGGCGAGGTGAGCGGCCCGCCCCTGCATGCTCCCTCACAGCCTAGGCGAGGTGAGCGGTCCCCGCTCCCCTGCATGCTCCCTCACAGCTAGGCGAGGTGAGCTGCCGTCCCTGCATGCTCCCTCACAGCTAGGCGAGGTGAGCGGCCCGCCCCTGCGTGCTCCCTCACAGCTAGGCGAGGTGAGCTGCTGCCCCGCATGCCCCTGCATGCTCCCTCACAGCCTAGGCGAGGTGAGCGGCCCGTCCCTGCATGCTCCCTCACAGCCTAGACGAGGTGAGCGGCCCGCCCCTGCGTGCTCCCACACAGCTAGGCGAGGTGAGCTGCCCACCCCTGCATGCTCCCACACAGCCTAGGCGAGGTGAGCGGCCCGTCCCTGCATGCTCCCACACAGCCTAGACAAGGTGAGCGGCCCGCCCCTGCGTGCTCCCACACAGCTAGGCGAGGTGAGCTGCCCGCCCTGCATGCTCCCACACAGCTAGGCGAGGTGAGCTGCCCGTCCCTGCATGCTCCCACACAGCTAGGCGAGGTGAGCTGCCCGCCCCTGCATGCTCCCTCACAGCCTAGGCGAGGTGAGCTGCCCGCCCCTGCATGCTCCCACACAGCCTAGGCGAGGTGAGCGGCCCGCCCCTGCATGTGCTCCCACACAGCCTAGGCGAGGTGAGCTGCCCGCCCCTGCATGCTCCCACACAGCTAGGCGAGGTGAGCTGCCCGCCCTGCGTGTCAGCTAGGCGAGGTGAGCGGCCCGCCCCTGTTCCCTCACAGCCTAGGCGAGGTGAGCTGCCCGCCCCTGCATGCTCCCCACACAGCCTAGGCGAGGTGAGCGGGCCCGTCCCTGCATGCTCCCTCCCACACAGCTAGGCGAGGTGAGCTGGCCCGCCCGCCCCTGCGTGCTCCCACACAGCTAGGCGAGGTGGTGAGCTGCTCCCCCGCCCTGCATGCTCCCTCACAGCTAGGCGAGGTGAGCTGCCCGCCCCTGCATGCTCCCCACACAGCTAGGCGAGGTGAGCTGCCCGCCCCTGCATGCTCCCACACAGCCTAGGCGAGGTGAGCTGCCCGCCCCTGCATGCTCCCTCACCCTAGGCACAGCCGAGTCCTGCGAGGTAGGCGAGGTGAGCGGCCCGCCCCTGCATGCTCCCTCACAGCCGAGGTGAGCGCCCCGTCCCTGCGTGCTCCCTCACAGCCTAGGCGAGGTGAGCTGCCCGCCCGTCCCTGCGTGCTCCCTCACACAGCTAGGCGAGGTGAGCTGCCCCGCCCCTGCATGCTCCCTCACAGCTAGGCGAGGTGAGCTGCCCGCCCCTGCATGCTCCCACACAGCCTAGGCGAGGTGAGCTGCCCGCCCCTGCATGCTCCCACACAGCTAGGCGAGGTGAGCTGCCCGCCCCTGCGTGCTCCCACACAGCTAGGCGAGGTGAGCGCCCGCCCCTGCGTGCTCCCCACACAGCTAGGCGAGGTGAGCTGCCCGCCCCTGCGTGCTCCCTCACAGCTAGGCGAGGTGAGCTGCCCGCCCCTGCGTGCTCCCACACAGCTAGGCGAGGTGAGCTGCCCGCCCCTGCGTGCTCCCTGAGCTGCCCGCCCCTGCGTGCTCCCTCACAGCTAGGCGAGGTGAGCTGCCCGCCCCTGCGTGCTCCCTCACACAGCTAGGCGAGGTGAGCTGCCCGTCCCCCTGCGTGCTCCCTCACAGCTAGGCGAGGTGAGCTGCCCGCCCCTGCATGCTCCCTCACAGCTAGGCGAGGTGAGCTGCCCGCCCCTGCATGCTCCCTCACAGCTAGGCGAGGTGAGCTGCCCGCCCTGCATGCTCCCTCACAGCTAGGCGAGGTGAGCTGCCCGCCCCTGCGTGCTCCCTCACAGCTAGGCGAGGTGAGCTGCCCGCCCTGCTGCGTGCTCCCACACAGCTAGGCGAGGTGAGCTGCCCGCCCCTGCGTGCTCCCACACAGCTAGGCGAGGTGAGCTGCCCGTCCCTGCATGCTCCCACACAGCTAGGCGAGGTGAGCTGCCCGTCCCTGCGTGCTCCCTCACACTAGGCGAGGTGAGCTGCCCGCCCCTGCGTGCTCCCTCACAGCTAGGCGAGGTGAGCTGCCCCGCCCCAGCGTGCTCCCAGCTAGCGAGGTGAGCTGCCCTCCCTCACAGCTAGGCTAGGCGAGGTGAGCTCCCCCTGCGTGCTCCCTCACAGCTAGGCGAGGTGAGCTGCCCGCCCTGCGTGCTCCCTCACGAGCGTGAGCTGCCGCCCTGCGTGCTCCCTGCGTGCTCCCTCACAGCTAGGCGAGGTGAGCTGCCCGTCCCTGCGTGCTCCCTCACAGCTAGGCGAGGTGAGCTGCCCGCCCCTGCGTGCTCCCTCACAGCTAGGCGAGGTGAGCTGCCCGTCCCTGCATGCTCCCTCACAGCTAGGCGAGGTGAGCTGCCCGTCCCTGCATGCTCCCTCACAGCTAGGCGAGGTGAGCTGCCCGCCCCTGCGTGCTCCCCTGAGCTGCCCGCATGCTCCCACACAGCTAGGCGAGGTGAGCGGCGCCCCGTCCCTGCGTGCTCCCTCACAGCTAGGCGAGGTGAGCTGCCCGCCCCTGCGTGCTCCCTCACAGCTAGGCGAGGTGAGCGGGCCCGCCCCTGCGTGCTCCCTCACAGCTAGGCGAGGTGAGCTGCCCGCCCCTGCGTGCTCCCTCACAGCTAGGCGAGGTGAGCGGCCCGCCCCTGCCTAGGCGAGGTGAGCTGCCCGCCCCTGCGTGCTCCCTCACAGCTAGGCGAGGTGAGCGAGGTGAGCTGCCCGCCCCTGCGTGCTCCCTCACAGCTAGGCGAGGTGTGCTGCCCGCCCCTGCGTGCTCCCTCACACAGCTAGGCGAGGTGAGCTGCCCGCCCCTGCATGCTCCCTCACAGCTAGGCGAGGTGAGCTGCCCGCCCCTGCGTGCTCCCACACAGCTAGGCGAGGTGAGCTGCCCGCCCCCCTGCGTGCTCCCTCACAGCTAGGCGAGGTGAGCTGCCCGCCCCTGCGTGCTCCCTCACAGCTAGCTAGGCGAGGTGAGCTGCCCGCCCCTGCATGCTCCCTCACAGCTAGGCGAGGTGAGCTGCCCGCCCCTGCATGCTCCCTCACAGCTAGGCGAGGTGAGCTGCCGCCCCTAGCATGCTCCCACACCGCCTAGGTGAGGTGAGCTGCCCGTCCCTGCATGCTCCCTCACAGCTAGGCGAGGTGAGCTGCCCGATGCTGCCGCCCGCCCCTGCATGCTCCCTCACAGCCTAGGCGAGGTGCTGCCGCCCCTGCGTGCTCTCCACACAGCTAGGCGAGGTGAGATGCCCACCCCTGCATGCTCCTTCACAGCTAGGCGAGGTGAGCTGCCCCGCCCCTGCGTGCTCCCTCACAGCTAGGCGAGGTGAGCTGCCGCCCCTGCGTGCTCCCTCACAGCTAGGCGAGGTGAGCTGCCCGCCCCTGCGTGCTCCCTCACAGCTAGGCGAGGTGAGCTGCCCGCCCCTGCATGCTCCCTCACAGCTAGGCGAGGTGAGCTGCCCGCCCCTGCGTGCTCCCTCACCCTGCTGCCGCCCCTGCATGCTCCCTCACACAGCTAGGCGAGGTGAGCTGCCCGCCCCTGCATGCTCCCTCACAGCTAGGCGAGGTGAGCTGCCCGCCCCTGCGTGCTCCCTCACAGCTAGGCGAGGTGAGCTGCCCGCCCCTGCGTGCTCCCTCACAGCTAGGCGAGGTGAGCTGCCCGCCCTGCGTGCTCCCTCACAGCTAGGCGAGGTGAGCCTGCCCCCGCTCCCTCACAGCGAGGTGAGCTGCCCGCCCCTGCGTGCTCCCTCACAGCTAGCGAGGTGAGCTGCCCGTCCCTGCGTGCTCCCTCACAGCTAGGCGAGGTGAGCTGCCCGCTCCCTGCATGCTCCCTCACAGCTAGGCGAGGTGAGGCCCGCCCCTGCGTGCTCCCTCACAGCTAGGCGAGGCCCCCGCCCCTGCATGCTCCCTCACACTAGCTAGCGGCCCGCAGCTAGGCGAGGTGAGCTGCCCGCCCTGCGTGCTCCCTCACAGCTAGGCGAGTGTGATGCTCCCTCACAGCTAGGCCGCCCGCCCCTGCATGCTCCCTCACAGCTAGGCGAGGTGAGCTGCCCGCCCCTGCGTGCTCCCTCACAGCTAGGCGAGGTGAGCTGCCGCCCCCCTGCGTGCTCCCTCACAGCTAGGCGAGGTGAGGTGCCCCTGCATGCAGCTAGGCGAGGTGCCCCTGAGCTGCCGCCCCCTGCGTGCTCCCTCACAGCTAGGCGAGGTGAGCTGCCCGCCCCTGCATGCTCCCTCACACAGCTAGGCGAGGTGCCTAGGCGAGCGGCCCGCCCTGCGTGCTCCCTCACAGCTAGGCGAGGTGAGCGCCCCCGCACCCTGCGTGCTCCCTCACAGCTAGGCGAGGTGAGCTGCCCGCCCCTGCGTGCTCCCTCACAGCTAGGCGAGGTGAGCTGCCCGCCCCTGCGTGCTCCCTCACAGCTAGGCGAGGTGAGCTGCCCGCCCCTGCGTGCTCCCTCCCTAGGCGAGGTGCTCCCTCACCGAGGTGAGCTGCCCAGCGTGCTCCCTAGCTAGGCGAGGTGAGCCCGCCCCTGCGTGCTCCCTCCAGCTGCGAGGTGCTGCCGCGCCCCGTGCTCCCACACAGCTAGGCGAGGTGAGCTGCCTCCTCGCCCCTGCCCGTCCCTGCTCCCTCACAGCTAGGCGAGGTGAGCTGCCCGTCCCTGCTGCCCCCCTGCGAGGTGCTCCCTCACAGCTGAGCGGCCCCCGCCCCTGTGTGAGTGAGGTGAGCGGCCCGCCCCTGCGTGCTCCCTCACAGCTAGGCGAGGTGAGCGGCCCGCCCCTGCGTGCTCCCTCACAGCTAGGCGAGGTGTGAGCTGCCCGCCCCTGCGTGCTCCCTCACAGCTAGGCGAGGTGAGCTGCCCGCCCCTGCGTGCTCCCTCACAGCTAGGCGAGGTGAGCTGCCCGCCCCTGCATGCTCCCTCACAGCTAGGCGAGGTGAGCTGCCCGCCCCTGCGTGCTCCCTCACAGCTAGGCGAGGTGAGCTGCCGCCCCTGCGTGCTCCCTCACAGCTAGGCGAGGTGAGCTGCCCGTCCCTGCATGCTCCCTCACAGCTAGGCGAGGTGAGCTGCCGCCCCTGCATGCTCCCTCACACTAGCGAGGTGAGCTGCCCGCTCCCTCACCCTGCCTCCATGCTGCTCCCCACAGCTAGCCTCACAGCTAGGCGAGGTGAGCTGCCCGCCCCTGCGTGCTCCCTCACAGCTAGGCGAGGTGAGCTGCCGCCCCTGCGTGCTCCCTCACAGCTAGGCGAGGTGAGCTGGCCCCCCCTGCGTGCTCCCTCACAGCTAGGCGAGGTGAGCTAGCGCCCGTCCCTGCGTGCTCCCTCACAGCTAGGCGAGGTGAGCTGCCCCGCCCCTGCGTGCTCCCTCACAGCTAGGCGAGGTGAGCTGCCCCGCCCCTGCGTGCTCCCTCACAGCTAGGCGAGGTGAGCTGCCCCGCCCGTGCTCCCCCCTGGAGGTGCTCCCTCACAGCTAGGCGAGGTGAGCGGCCCGCCCCTGCATGCTCCCTCACAGCTAGGCGAGGTGAGCGGCCCGCCCCTGCGTGCTCCCTCACAGCTAGGCGAGGTGAGCTGCCCGCCCCTGCGTGCTCCCTCACAGCTAGGCGAGGTGAGCGAGCCGCCGCGCCCTGCGTGCTCCCTCACAGCTAGGCGAGGTGAGCTGCCCGCCCCTGCGTGCTCCCTCACAGCTAGGCGAGGTGAGCTGCCCGCCCCTGCGTGCTCCCTCACAGCTAGGCGAGGTGAGCGGCCCGCCCCTGCGTGCTCCCTCACAGCTAGGCGAGGTGAGCGGCCCGCCCCTGCATGCTCCCTCACAGCTAGGCGAGGTGAGCTGCCGCCCCTGCGTGCTCCCTCACAGGCGCCTGAGGCCCGCCCCTGAGGTGAGCTGCCCGCCCCTGCGTGCTCCCTCACAGCTAGGCGAGGTGAGCTAGGCGAGGTGAGCTGCCCGCCCCTGCGTGCTCCCTCACAGCTAGGCGAGGTGAGCTGCTGCCGCCCCTGCGTGCTCCCTCACAGCTAGGCGAGGTGAGCTGCCCGCCCTGCGTGCTCCCTCACAGCTAGGCGAGGTGAGCGGCCCGCCCCTGCGTGCTCCCTCACAGCTAGGCGAGGTGAGCTGCCGCCCCTGCATGCTCCCTCACAGCTAGGCGAGGTGAGCTGCCCGCCCCTGCGTGCTCCCTCACAGCTAGGCGAGGTGAGCTGCCCGCCCCTGCGTGCTCCCTCACAGCTAGGCGAGGTGAGCTGCCCGTCCCTGCGTGCTCCCTCACAGCTAGGCGAGGTGAGCGGCCCGTCCCTGCGTGCTCCCTCACAGCTAGGCGAGGTGAGCTGCCCGTCCCTGCGTGCTCCCTCACAGCTAGGCGAGGTGAGCTGCCGCCCCTGCATGCTCCCTCACAGCTAGGCGAGGTGAGCGGCCCGTCCCTGCGTGCTCCCTCACAGCTAGGCGAGGTGAGCTGCCCGTCCCTGCGTGCTCCCTCACAGCTAGGCGAGGTGAGCGGCCCGTCCCTGCGTGCTCCCTCACAGCTAGGCGAGGTGAGCTGCCCGCCCCTGCGTGCTCCCTCACAGCTAGGCGAGGTGAGCTGCCCGCCCCTGCGTGCTCCCTCACAGCTAGGCGAGGTGAGCTGCCCGCCCCTGCGTGCTCCCTCACAGCTAGGCGAGGTGAGCTGGCCCGCCCCTGCATGCTCCCACACAGCTAGGCGAGGTGAGCGGCCCGCCCCTGCATGCTCCCTCACAGCTAGGCGAGGTGAGCGGCCCGCCCCTGCGTGCTCCCTCACAGCTAGGCGAGGTGAGCTGCCCGCCCCTGCGTGCTCCCCTGCGAGGTGAGCTGCCCGCGTGCCCTGCATGCTCCCTCACAGCAGGTAGGCGAGGTGAGCTGCCCGCCCCTGCGTGCTCCCTCACAGCTAGGCGAGGTGAGCTGGCCCGCCCCTGCGTGCTCCCTCACAGCTAGGCGAGGTGAGCTGCCCGCCCCTGCATGCTCCCTCACAGCTAGGCGAGGTGAGCTGCCCGCCCCTGCGTGCTCCCTCACAGCTAGGCGAGGTGAGCTGCCCGCCCCTGCGTGCTCCCTCACAGCTAGGCGAGGTGAGCTGCCGCCCCTGCATGCTCCCTCACAGCTAGGCGAGGTGAGCTGCCGCCCCTGCGTGCTCCCTCACAGCTAGGCGAGGTGAGCTGCCGCCCCTGCGTGCTCCCTCACAGCTAGGCGAGGTGAGCGGCCCGCCCCTGCGTGCTCCCTCACAGCTAGGCGAGGTGAGCTGCCCGCCCCTGCATGCTCCCTCACAGCTAGGCGAGGTGAGCTGCCGAGCGTGCTCCCTCACAGCTAGGCGAGGTGAGCTGCCCGTCCCTGCATGCTCCCTCACAGCTAGGCGAGGTGAGCTGCTCCAGCTGCGAGGTGAGCTGCCCGCCCCTGCGTGCTCCCTCACAGCTAGGCGAGGTGCCCGCCCCTGCGTGCTCCCACACAGCTAGGCGAGGTGAGCTGCCCGCCCCTGCATGCTCCCTCACAGCTAGGCGAGGTGAGCTGCCGCCCCTGCGTGCTCCCTCACAGCTAGGCGAGGTGAGCTGCCCGTCCCTGCATGCTCCCTCACAGCCTAGGCGAGGTGAGCTGCCGCCCCTGCGTGCTCCCCTCACAGCTACAGCCTAGGCGAGGTGAGCTGCTCGCCCCTGCATGCTCCCTCACAGCCTAGGCGAGGTGAGCTGCCCCCGCTCCCTCCCTGCGTGCTCCCTCACAGCTAGGCGAGGTGAGCTGCTGCTCACCCCCTGCTGCGCCGCCCCTGCGCTCCTGCTGCTCTGACCACTGCGGCTCCTGCTGCTCCCCCAGGCAGGGCTGGTGCTTGCCTTGCTTCCTCCTGCCTTGCTGAGATCTCTGGGCATGGGGGCAGCTGCTCTGGGATTCAGTGCAAACACCTGTTTGCTTGGGGTTGGGAGTCTCTGCCCTCGCTGTTCACACGAGTGGCACCGGGATGGTACTGGGTCAGCAGACCCAGGGTCTGGCGCGCCCCCAGCCAGAGTGCCAGTCTTGGCTCTGCCATGCAGCGTCTGACTCCTGGGGGCTGTCTCTGGACCCTGTGCCTACACACAGGCCTCCTACCTGGTGGCAATCCTGGACTGCCTGTCCCCATGACAGCCGAGGGTCACCGAGTGGGAGAGGAACACCACAGTGGAGTGAGTGACATGGAACAGCAAGAGGATGATGAGCAGGGCGAGAGCCACCCCCAGGTAGCCTCAGTGTCACCCTGCCAATGGCCTCTACCTTTGCATGGCTCGTCTTCCCATGAGGTGACAAACTAGGGAGCAAGCACACTTTCCACTTGGCGTGGCTTTTAGGGGCACCCAAGGCAGATGAGCCCACACGATGCGGAGCAAGGAGAGAAATGAAAACGTGCAGCGCTAATCCCTTGTGCACGCTTAGCAACACGAGCGTCAGTGTCACCTTCCTCGCTCTTGGCTAATGCGGAAGGTGAGGGTCAGAGTCATGAGGGGCAGGCGCCTGCATGCCGGGAGCGTGGAACCCACGGCTGTCAGTTCCCGTGAGCGGGGACCATTCCAGCCCTGTCCCTTGGCACACCTGCCCATTCCCATTTCTGGGAGGGTCATGGCGGTAGGTACGAAGCTCCGAGAGGGGCCCAGGGTTGCAGGTGCTGGGGATGAGGCGGCAGCAGACAGAGAGCCTCTCTCAAGGAACTTCCCTGCACTGGGGACAGTCCCATGTGTCCTCTGTCCCCACACGCTCAGAGCTTTCCTTGTTATCCACATGCTCCACCAGAGTGGCTGCTTGTTACAACTGACCCACCCACACCCACACGTGGTTACACCCGAAGGCCACAGTGTGCCACGGGTTCACCTGGTGCCCTGTGGCCTGCGAGTTTGGACAGATGGGTAAGGAGATGTGCCTGCCAGTGCAGTGTCCGGCGGGTTACACGTCCCTTGCCCCAAAACCACCCCCGCAGTGCTCAGCCCGTTCTCCCCCACGGCCCCCTCCTCCCCTGGCAGCCACTGACCTTGCGGTCTCCCTGTCTTCACCTAGGGAGTCCCGGCCCCGCACCTGCACACCTAGGGAGACACAGCCCTGCTCCTGCGCACCTAGAGAGTCCCGGCCCTGCACCTGCACACCTAGGGAGTCCCGGTCCCCGCACCTGCACACCTAGGGAGTCCCAGCCCCGCACCTACGCACCTAGAGAGTCACGGCCCTGCTCCTGCGCACCTGGGGAGTCCCGGCCCTCCACCTGCACACCTAGAGAGTCCCGGTCCCGCACCTGCACACCTAGGGAGTCCCGGTCCCGCACCTGCACACCTAGAGAGTCACGGCCCCCCGCACCTGCACACCTAGGGAGTCACAGCCCTGCACCTGCACACCTAAAGAGTCACGGCCCTGCACCTGCACACCTGGGGAGTCCTGGCCCTCCACCTGCACACCTAGGGAGTCCCGGCCCTGCACCTGCACACCTAAAGAGTCACGGCCCTGCACCTGCACACCTAGAGAGTCACGGCCCTGCACCTGCACACCTAGAGAGTCACGGCCATGCACCTGCACACCTAGAGAGTCACGGCCCTGTACCTGCACACCTAGAGAGTCCCTGGCCCTGCACCTGCACAGCTGGGGAGTCCCGGCCCTGCACCTGCACACCTAGGGAGTCCCGGCCCTGCACCTGCACATCTAGAGAGTCACGGCCCTGGCCCTGCACACCTAGGGAGTCCTGGCCCTGTACCTGCACACCTAGGGAGTCCCGGCCCCTGCACCTGCACACCTAGAGAGTCACGGCCCTGTACCTGCACACCTAGGGAGTCACGGCCCTGCACCTGCACACGTAGAGAGTCCCGGCCCCGCACCCTGCACACCTGGGGAGTCCCGGCCCTGCACCTGCACACCTGCACACCTGGGGAGTCCCGGCCCTGCACATGCACACCTGGGGAGTCCTGGCCCTCCACCTGCATACCTAGGGAGTCCCGGCCCTGCACCTGCACACCTAGAGAGTCCCGGCCCTGCACCTGTGCGCCTGGGGAGTCCCGGCCCTGCACCTGCACGCCTAGGGAGTCCCGGCCCTCCACCTGCACACCTAGGGAGTCCCGGCCCTGCACCTGCACACCTAGGGAGTCCCGGCCCTGCACCTGCTCACCTAGGGAGTCCCTGCCCTGCACCTGCACACCTAGAGAGTCACGGCCCTACACCTGCACACCTGGGGAGTCCCGGCCCTGCACCTGCACTCCTAGGGAGTCCCGGCCCTGCACCTGCTCACCTAGGGAGTCCCGGCCCTGCACCTGCACACCTGGGGGTCACGGCCCTGCACCTGCTCCACAGTCCCGGCCCTGCACCTGCACACCTGGGGAGTCACAGCCCTGCACCTGCGTACCTGGGAGTCCCGGCCCTGGAGGGCAAGCCCCTGCCCTGTACATCTAGGTTCCCAGGGCACTGGGGTTGTGCCCAGTGTACTTGCACAACTGCACTGGGAGTGGCTACCTGGGCCTCTGGCCCCAGCTTGGTGACACGGCGTTTCCAGTCAAGGTGGCCTGGCCGCTCTCAAGGCTGTTGCACTTCACCCCATGAGCTTCCTTGGAGGTGGAACCCGCTGCTCACAGTCCTCCTGCTAGCTGATCTTGGGTCCCCCAAACATTCTCTGTCCTAACTTTAAGTTGGAAAATGGAATGAAAGCACTTTATCATCTCCAAGCTGTCCTGATTCTCCGGTCACCATCAACCTGAAGGGAAACGCCTCTTTTGCTCCAAGGACCAGAGCTTCCATTGGAATCTCCTCCCTGGCATTGGCTCAGCCCCTCACATCCATTAACCTCGCAGGCTCACCATGAGGGCTACAGACCAAGCTGGCATCTGAGGTTCTGTAGCCTCCGTGTCCTGACACGGGACATCATCAGTCAAGAAGGGACAACTGCTCTGCCGGCCAGTGGGCAGGACCGGAGCTGGGCAGGGAGATGGAGCGTGACCAAGCCATGCAGAGCTGAGCTGGAAACTGGACTGTGGACCCCCTGGCGTGCGAGTCCATCTGAGCTCTGGAGGTTGTTTTGTGGGTGGTGACTCGTGGCCCCACTGCAGACGATTCCCAGGCAGGTTGTCGTGTGCAAGGGTGAGCGGGGGCAGATCTCCTGTGTCCAGCCAGGACTCGTTCAGCCACAGGGCTCAGCACACAGCACCCTGCGTCTGTGCAGGAACCAGTCTCTGCATGAAGTCTCACATGGCACCCTTTCCCAGTTACAAGGTGAATGTCCTGTGGAGAATTTTTAGCACTAATGCAAAAAGGACCTGCTGTCTTGAAGTGAAGGAGGCCTAGTGTTGTGCTGTCCGTAGCCCTTCAGATGAAGAAGCCACAGATGGGAATAACAGGCGGGGCTGGCTAATCGTGGTCCTGGGACAGACACAGGGTGCCTGTGCCAAGCACCAGCATGATGCCTGCGCCAGAACAGAAATGTGACAAACACAAAAGACGTTTTAATTCTTATCTCTAAAATCTCTTTAAATGGGTAGGAGGGCATCTTCAAGATTTGATTCCCAAAAGAACCGCGTGGGTGTGATTCTGAGCAGGATGAACAACTAATTCTGAATCCCCCAAAGCTGGTTGTGGCCAGTTTGAAGGCCTTCCGTGGGGACGAGAAGATGACCGGGGGTCTCCTCCTGTCCCCCTGACTTCTGGGAATCCCCCAGCATCTGTCTCTGATGGTGATGGGGAGACGGAGGAGCCTGGCAGACAGATGGGTGCAGGGCTCCTGGGGAACAGGAGGTGAAGCTTCTCTCCTTTCGCCTCAGGTGACGCCCACTGCCACCACACCTGCCCTGGCCCCTGGGAGTGTCACACCCAGCTCTGGAGTGACAGCACATCAAGAGTGATTGGAGGGCTGCGTGCAGCACGTGTCTCCAGCAAGAACGTGAACTGGAACCTGCAGTTTCCCTGGAGTGGGCGGAACAGCCCACGCCTCCCATTTGGAAAGTTGCTGCAGTGAAGACACAAGTTGGAAACGTGAGCGCACAGCGACACCTGCATGCACCGTGTAGCTTGTGCCACTCGTCTCAAAGTTCACCCTGACTCAGCCTCCCCTGGCACGGCGGGCGTCTGCCAGCACTTCAGCCCTTCTCCAGGAGGCTCCACCACTGGCTGGGGTTGTGCTGCTTCCTCTTCCCTCCAACACCGTGGAAATCATCCCCACGTACCTCACTTCCCACGGCGTGGCGTCCCACTCAGGCCGACGCTGCAGATGCCTCTCCCTCCCAGGAAGGTGGCTCTGTGGGCATGCCACCAGGGTGCCTGAGGTGGTGCGATGGACTGGCTGCCATCTACCCACTCTTGCACGCTTCTTGATGAAACACTTGGCACACCTCCCGCTGCCGGGCACCTGACCTTAGGTAAGATGTCCAGTAAAAAATGTGGACTCACAACCTGATACAATCTAATTATTTATGAAAATAACAAAGCAGCATATTTGAAATTATGACTATCCCAGGAAATATGGGACATATGATCACAGAGCCTGTAAGAAAGTGTCCCATCCTAAGCAGAAACAAAGGAGGCATTGTGGACATCTTCCTTCTGCCTGGCCAGGTTCTGTGGTAGCCAAGGACGGCCCAGGTCTGCAAGTGTTGAAGATGTAGCAGCTAGAATAATAAGAATCATAACAACTACTGAGCCGGGCGTGGTGGCGCATGCCTGTAATCCCAGCACTTTGGGAGGCTGAGGCAGGAGGATCCCGAGTTCAAAGCCAGCCTCAGCAATGGTGAGGCACTTAGCAACTCAGTGAGACCCTGTCTCTAATAAAATACAAAAAAGGGCTGGGATGTGGCCCAGTGGTCAAGTGCCCCTGAGTTCAATCCCTGGTACCAAAAAAAAAAAAAAAAAAAAAAAAAAAAAGAATTCAAACTGAAAAAAAAAAAAAAGCCTTAACACGAAAAAAACAAATAATCCAATCAATAAATGGGCCAAGGAACTAAACAGACACTTCTCAGAAGATGATATACAATCAACAAATATATGAAAAAATGTTCAAGATCTCTAGCGATTAGAGACATGCAAATCAAAACAACTCTAAGATTTCATCTTACTCCAGTCAGAATGGCAGCTATCAAAAAAAAAATAAATAAATAAAAAACAGACAACAATAAATGCTGGAGAGGACGTGGGGGAAAAAGGCACATTCTTACATTGCTGAGAGTCTCTTTGTTATGGAGACAGAAGAATTCCAGGCAGAGTCGATCAGCACGTTTCCCTGGCACAGAAGCCGCATCTCCTCCACGGTGGATGACCCCGAGTGACCAGGAGTGGCTTCCTGGCTGGACCAGCATGGTTTGTTTAGAATCTCATTTGAAAATGAGACACTGTCACACAGCTTCCACAGTCTCTATCTTGGCGCTTTCAGAGTGATAGTAAGCCTAACTGGAAAACAGTTTTTTATAGCAAAGTTGTGAGGGGTATTCCTCGAGGCTCCTGAGGGCCCCCATCTCCAACATCAGTCACTAAGCGATGGCTGTGGTGGTGCGCTGAGCGGCTCTCACCCGCCAGTTCTCGAGCTTGGCCGAGTCTTTCCTATAAACTATTTTACAAGCATCATCTCATATAATTCTTACAAAACCTCTATGAAACAGAAATTCCTGTTGCATACTGCAACACATTGGGACCCTTTAGGCCCCCCACAAATTGCAAGGCTGTAAATGATTTTTTTTTTCTTTTTTGGTACTCGGGATTGAACCCAAGGGTGCTTCAGCACTGAGCTACATCCCTGGTTATTTTTATTTTTGATCTGGAGACAGGTTCTCACTATGATGCAGAGGGTGGCCTCATACTTGCTTCCCTCCTGCCTCGGTCTGCTGAGTTGCTGGGATTACAGGTGTGTGCTTGGGGGGTTACCTGGTTAAAGTTGTAAACCTTGCATCAAAGCGCTTGCCGCAGGCTGACCGTATCCACTGACTGTGATCACTGCTTATTGCTGTCCAAGTTTGCAGGACCCCTAACTCAGTTACCTGGTTAAGTTGTAAACCTTGCACTATGGGGGCTACTAAAAAAAATTGATAAGATAAAAGCTGGGCATGGTGGTGCACACCTGTAATCCCAACTATTCTTAGAGTCAGAAGGATTGCAAGTTTGAGGTCTTCCTGGGCAACTTAGTGAGACCCTGTCTCAAAAAATACAAAATAAAAAGACCTGGGGATGTTGCTCGGTTGTAGAGAGATTCTGGGTTAAATCCCCAGTACTGCAAAAAAAAAAAGAAAAAAAAAAAAAAAAAAAGAAAAGAAAAGAAAAAGTATATAACAGAACCTGTAATTTTGGTGTCTAACCCCTTCAAATTAAAATTATGAGTTAACTGAATGACAAAAAAAAGAATCATAACAACTATTTGCATTCGTTTTATGACTACTTGCAAATCGTGCCAACTATGATATTATAATCACTTGATTGCTAATATTAAGAAAATATTGGGGTACAGAAACATAAAAGACATTGCCATTGCATTTAAAGGAAAGCAGTCTGTCACCCAAGCAGATTATTTTAAATTTCCAGAATCTAAGGACTGACCTGTCACTTCAACTGAAAACGTCACAGGCCGTGATTGCCACCAGCAGTTTGCACCCAGTGCCTTGGAGAAGGTCCTCTGCTGAGGACACCATGTAGGAGCAAGAAGGGAAGGAGCACAAGTGAGGCAGTGAGGGCCGGGGGAGCTTGCCATCCTGCTGTGCCACTCTGCCAGCATCCCCTGGGCCAGTGCTTTGCAATCTTCTGTCCCTGAGTGACCTGAGCATCAATCACGGTGGACAGGGTGCATTCAGAGAGAAGGCTCTTGACCGTGAGGAATGAAATGTCTCTTACCTTCTCAAAGAACTCTTAAATACCCAGCACAGCCGGGCGTGGTGGTGCACGCCTGTAATCGCAGCACTTGGGAGGCTGAGGCAGGAGGATCGCGAGTTCAAAGCCAGCCTCAGCAATGGCGAGGCATTAGCAACTCAGTGAGACCCTGTCTCTAATAAAATACAAAAAAGGGCTGGGGATGTGGCCCAGTGGTCGAGTGCCCCTGAGTTCAATCCCTGGTACCAAAAAAAAACAAAAAAAAAAAAAAAAAAAAACCTGGCGCAAGGGGTGCCTGGGTCTTGGTTGGCTGCTGGAAAGCCGGTGGCTCGGGGGCAGCCCCAGTGCGGAGGCTCCACCAGGGGCACGTCTGGCTCAGGCGCGTGTGCTCCTAGAGCCCTGGTCCTGTTTGGAGTCTCTGAAGGCCGCAGCTCTGCCCGCCACGTCCCCTCCCTCAGCCGGTCTCTGGATCCTCAGCCTCCCCGTGCTCCCAGGAAGCAGAGGCTCCGAGTCTCCCACGGTGCTGAGGCTCGCCCAGGAACGCTGCCTTCTCCAGGTGAGGTCCACACGGGGGGTTTGTCTAAGGTTCGGGTCCCCAGGCCCAGCTCAGACCCACCAAGTTAAGACAGGACCTCTCACAAGAGGTGAGGGTCCTCGTGGCCTGTTGGAGTGTGCCAAGCACTGGGCTAGGTCCCTGTCTGCTCTGGGCCACCTAAGGGACACAGAGGAGCAGGTTGGATGCCATGTGAAGGTAGAGGCTGAGATGGGGTGATGCAGCCTCAAGCCGGTGCAGGGCAGGACTGCCAGGAGCTGTCGGCGCTGCAGGAGGGAGGGAGGAGCCTGCCCGGGAGCCTCCCCCCGGGATCTGGGGTCTGGCCTGCTGAACCCTGAGAACAGCCCCGTGGCTCTGCGGGACTGGTGCTTCTGTGGCTGTCCCAGCAGCCCCAGGAAGCCTCGGCACGTGTGTGGTCTTGGCCTTGGCCAGACTGGTCACAGTGCCCCAGGCACCTCCTCACCCTCATGGCTCTGCTAGCACAACCCTAAACTTTAAGTGTGTTTTGTTATGCAGCAATAAATAACTAAGATAGTCCTTCAATTATTCAAATAAAAAACAAATATTTATTTTTCTTAGGAAAAAGTAACACATTATCATAATCTTTTTTTTTTTTTTTTTTTTTTGTACTGGGGATTGAAACTCAGGGGCACTCAACCACTGGGCCACATCCCCAGCCCTTTTTTGTATTTTATTAGAGACAGGGTCTCACTGAGTTGCTAAGTGTCTTGCCATTGCTGAGGCTGGCTTTGAACTCCCAATCCTCCTGCCTCAGCCTCCCAAGTGCTGGGATCACAGGCGTGGCCACTGCGCCCAGCATCATCATCATCAATTTTGTGTGCATTGGTCATACGTGTACACAACAGGTGGGCTCGTTTGAATGAGTCCTCCATTCCCCCAGTTTCCTTCCTGTCCTCCCTCCTGCTAGTCCCCTTCCCTTCCTCTACCGGCCTACCTCCACTCATCTATTTATGTATTTCTAATTTTGCTTTATAGATACACCTTGGCACTGGGTGTACTCACCCTTGCACATAGTGTGTGATTCTGTGAAATCCATTCTGCATTTCTTCCCCTTTCCCGTCTCTCCTTCCTCAGCCTTGGTCTCCCATTCCACTGACCTCCCCTAAATCTTCATGGTCTCTGATCTCCCCCGCTCCTTGCTCTCACTTCTGCATATGAGAGAAAGCATTCAATCCTTGGTTTTCTGAATCTGGCTTGTTTCACTTACACGATGTTCTCCAGTTCCATCCATTTACCAGCAAATGCCATAATTTTACTCATTTCTTTATGACTGAATAAAACTTCATTGTGTATGTGCCACATTTTCTTAATTGATAGGCATGTGGCTGGTTCAAAAACTCGGCTATTTTGAGTTGTGCTGCCATAAACATTGAAGTGGCTATATTACTATAGTATGCTGGCTTTATTTATTCCGGATAAGTACCGAGGGGTGGTATTTATCTGGGTCATATGGTGGCTTCAGTCCTAGGTTTTTTAGGAATCTTCATACTACTTTCCAAAGTGGTTGTACAAATTGGCAGACTACCATCAAAGTATGAGCGTACCTTTCCCCCATGTCCTTGCCTGCATTTATTAATATCTGTGTTCTTTATGATCACTACTCATACTGGAGTGAGGTGAAGTCTCAGTGACGTTTTGATCTGCACTTCCCTGATTGCTAGGGGGTGTTGAACATTGTTTCATGTATTTGTTGGCCATTTTGTGCTGCTTCTTCTTTTTTTTTTAATATGTATTTTTATTTAACTTACAGATTTTTTCAAATTTTTATTTGTTTTAATTAGTTATACATGACAGTAGAATGCATTTATGCACTTTGATATATCATACATAGATGGGATATAATTTCTCATTTTTATTTATTTATTTATTTATTTATTTTTGGTACCGGGGATTGAACTCAGGGGCACTTGACCACTGGGCCACATCCCCAGCCCTTTTTTTTTTTTTTTTTTTTTGTATTTTATTAGAAGCAGGGTCTCACTGAGTTACTAAGTGCCTCGCCATTGCTGAGGCTGGCTTTGAACTCACGATCCTCCTGCCTCAGCCTCCCAAAGTGCTGGGATTACAGGCGTGCGCCACTGCGCCCGGCTTAATTTCTCATTTTTCTAAGTGTACATGTTGTAGAATCACATTGGTCATGTAGTCACATATATACATACAGTAATAATGTCTGTTTCATTCCACTATCTTTCCCATCCCCACATCCCCTCCCTCCCCTCCCATCACGTCCCTCTACCTAATCTAAGGTAACGCTATTTTTCCCTAGTGCTCCCAGCCTTATTGTGAATTAGCATCTGCATATTAGAGAAAACATTCGGCATTTGGTTCTGTGGGATTGGCTTGTGTCGCTTAGAATGATATTCTCCAACTCCAACCATTTACTGGAAAATGCCCTAATTTCACTCTTCTTTAAAGCTGAGTGATATTCCATTGGGTATAACTTACTTATTTTTATGTGGTGCTGAAGACCAACCTGATGCCTCACAGGTGCTAGGCAAGTGCTCTACCACTGAGCCCCAGCCCCTGTCCATGGGCTTCTTCTTTTTAAAAAATATATGTTTACTTCTTTTACCTTTTTTTTTTTTGGTGTTAATATTTTTTAGCTCCTTATGTATTTTGTATAGTAACCCTTGTCAGATAAGTAGCTGGCAAAGATTTTCTCCCATTCTGTAGGCTCTGTCTTCACAGTCTTTTTCCTTTGCTGTGCAGAAGCTTTTTAATTTGGTGTCATCCACTTACTGATTCTCGGTTTTATTTCTTAAGCTTCAGGGGTCTTCTTAAGGAAGTCAGCTCCTATGCCAATATGTTGCAGTATTGATCCTAGTTGTCTTCTAGTACCTGCCAACTTTCAGGTATAATTCCGAGGTTTTGGGTCCACTTTGAGTTGATTTTTGAGTAGGGTGATAGATAAAGGCCTAGTTTCATTCTTCTCCATATAGATGTCTAGTTTTTCCAGCACCATTTGTTAAAAAGGCTGTCTTTTCTCCAATGCATGTTTTTGGCCCCTTTGTCAAGGACCAGATGACATGTCTATGTGGGTCTGCTCTCTTCCACTGGTCCTCACGTCTCTAGACACCAGCCTTGCGCTGTTCTGGGACTGCAGCTCTGTAGCGTAGTTTGAGAGTGGTGTTGTGGTGCCTCCTGCAACCCTCTTCTTGCTCAGAATTGTTTTGCCTCTTCTGGGTCTCTTTTTCTTCAAATAAATTTCAGGACTTTTCTTTTTTTCTAGTTTGGTGAAGAATGTTATTGGTATTTTGATGGGGAGTGCATTGAATTTGCTTTTGATAGTATGGCCATTTGATTAACTCTACCTATACAAGAACATGTAAGGTCTTTTTTTTTTTTTTTTTCAATTTGATTGTCTTTTCATCTTCTAAATTTTTCCATTTCTTTTTTCAGTTTTAGTTTTTATTGTAGAGGTGTTTCACCTCTTGGTTAGATTTATTCCCAAATTTTTAAAAGGTTATCGTGGATGAGATAAATTTCCCAATATTTTTATCAGTAGAATCACCATTGTGGTATAGGAAAGCTATTGATTTATATTCATAAATTGATCATGTATTCTGCTACTTTGCTGAGTTTATTTATCAGCTCAAGAAGTCTTACAATGAAGTTGTTTTTTTTTTTTTTTGAGTTTTCTAGATATTGGATCATGTCATCAGCAAACAGATAATTTTACTTCTTTTCCTATTTGTGACTCTTTAATTTCTTTCTCTTGCCTGAGTGCTCTGGCTAGAATTTCAAGAACGATATTGAATAGGAGTGGTGAGAGTGGACATCTTGTTGTGTTCCTGATTTTAAAGGAAGCACTTTCAGTTTTTCCTTATTCAGTATAATGTCAGCTTTGGGTTTTTCCTATGTAGACTTTATAATGTTGAGGTAAGTTCCTTCCATCCCTAGTCTCTTCAGTATTTTTAACATGAATGGGTGCTGGATTTTATCAAAGACCTTTTCTGCCTCTATTGAGATGATCATATGATTCTTACCTTACTTCCATGTACATGGTGAATTAAATTTATTGATTTGCATATGCTGAATCAATCTTACATCCCTGGAATTAAACATACTTGATCATAGTGTATTGTCTTAATTGATGAGATTTTTAATGTGGTTTGCTAATATTTTATTAGGAATTTTTGCATCTATGTTCATCAGAGATGTTGGTCTGTAGTTTTCTTTCCTTGTGTCTGTCCAGTTTTGGCATCAGGGTGATACTGGCTTCATAGAATGAATTTGACAGTGTTCCTTTGAAGTCTTTCTATTTCATGGGATAATTTGAGGAAGATTTCTGTTAGTTCTTCAAAGGTCTGGTGGAACTCAGATAAGAATCCACGTGGGGGCTGGGGCTGTAGCTCAGTGGCAGAGCGCTTGCCTAGAATGTGTGAGGCATTGGGTTCGACCCTCCCCATGTAAATCAATAAATATAAATAAATAAATAAAATAAAGGCTCATTCAAAACTAAGAAAAAATATTTTTTAAGAGCAAGTGGATTAAAGTTATATTTAAAAAAGAATTCATGTGGTCTCAAGCTTTTCTTTGTTGGAAATTTTTAAATAGCTGCTTCAATCTCATTTCTTGATATTGCTATATTTAGGTTTGCCTTATCTTCCTGGTGTAATTTGGGAAGGTAATGTGTGTTTAGAAATTTGTCAATGTCTTATAGATTTTTCCAGTTCATTGTAGTATACAATTTTCAAAATAGTTTCTAATAATTCTCTGCATTTCAGAAGTGTCTGTGGTGATATTTCCTTTTCACCTCTAATTTTGTTAATTTGGTTAGTCTTTCTCTTTCTTTATGTTATTTTGACTGAGGGTTTGTCAATTTTTTTTATTTGTTCAAAGAACCAGCTCTTTGTTGCACTGATCATGTGTGTTGTTTTTTAGTCTACATTTCATTGGTTGTGATTTTAATTATTTCCTGACTTCTACTGATTTTGGCATTAGTTTGTTCTTCTTTTTAGAAGGTCTTGATGTATAGATTTATTTATTTGATGTATAGATTATTTATTTGGGATCTCTCTATCTTTCTAATGTAGGCACTCAATGCTATAAACATTCTCTTAGAATTGCCTTTATGCTCTCCCAGAGATTTTGATATATTGTATCTCTGTTTTCATTTGTTTCTGATAATTTCTTGATTTCTTCATTCATTTCTTTTAGGATCCATTCTTGATTTAAGAGTATTGTTCAATCTCCCTGTTTTTATGTGGTTTCTTGTGGCACCATCCATACGACAGATGAGCAAGGCGTCCTCTTCTCGTATGATAAGGGGGTGGAAGCAACGGCAAACCCCTCTTACTGGATAGATGTTCACTGAAATGCGGCATTTAAGAAATTAACCCTATCTATGCATGTTCCCGCTGTCTCCTGTCTAAATATATCTTTACTGTTCTGCTCATATGTATGGCTGCCAGATGTTGCTATTTCAATTAATTAGAATAAGACTAATTCTGGAAATATATAATTTTATTGGAATCTAAGCTGGAAACATAATAACATTTCCTAAATTTGTACTTATATAGCTAACTTTAAGTAAAGAACAGCTTAATAAATGCTCACCATTTAACCTCCTTTGTTATAATTACTTGCAGCAAGAAAAAACTTTAAGAGCCCTTTTGTGTCTGAAAAAGTCTTCTTTACTTTCAGGGAAATTTGGAATAGATGCAAAAAAAAAAAACCCTAGGGTAAACGTCCTTCAGAGCTAACATTTGACTATGTTTTCCTTTCTCTGACCTTGGGTGCAAAAAGGGACTATTGTAAAGAGACAATGATGCTTTAAAACCAGGCAGAAAAAAACTAACTTCTATCAGCTAGCTTAGCAGGTGTGTGGAGGAATGGTTTCAAGAGATTCATAAGTTTGAGTCGAACCCAGGCTGGGTCAGATAAGCATGAAAAGATTGTAAAGAGTTTCAAAACAACATGTATATATAGTCCTTGTCTAGACAGGACCTTGAAATGTTAGAAAAAAATAGTAAAATCTAGATATTTACTTCACAGAGACTGATATTTCCCTAGCTCTTGTAACTGTTTTTGTAACCACAAAAAACTGCATACTGCCAAAAAAATATGCTTTTATTGCTTGCAAAATAAAAATAAATGCAGAAGATTTCAGCACCCTGACGTGTGTTGACTTCTTCCATCGTACTGCTGATTCTCCCACCAGCACCGTTGGGGATTCACCCTTTCCCCACTGCGGAAGCCGGCCTTCAGCAGTTTCTATATTTTTTCTTGCTGTTCTAGTTTTACTCCATATGATCTGATAGGATGCGTGGGAGTATATTCATTTTTTTTTTTTTCTCAGTATTTGTTAAAATTGACATCATGACATAGAATATAGTCTGTGTGAATTCAGTTGCTTTTGGGTGAAATACTCTGTAAATGTCTGTTAGATCCACTAGATTATAATATTATTTAGATTGGAAATATCTTTATTGATTTAATATTTTGAGCCATGTCTATTGGTGGTAGAGGTATATTGCAATACCTCAGTGTTCTTTTACTGGAGTCTTTCTGAGATTTAATTTCAAGAAGTATTTTGTAATGTAATTAGATGCACTGATATTTGGAATATAAACATTTACTATTGTTATATCTTCTTGTTGGAGTGTTCTCTTTGTCATTATGTAGTGGCCTTCTTTGCCTCGTCTGATTAATTTTTGCTTTACATTTGCTTTGTCAGATATGAACATAGCTATTCCTGCTTGTTTTTGGATTTCATTTGCATGGAATATTTTTTCCATCTCTTTACTTTTAATCTATGAGTGTCTTTGCCTATGAGATGAGACTCTTGCAAGCAGCATATAATTAAATCTTTTAAAAAATATATTTATTTATTTGCTTTAGTTGTACACAATGTGTTTATTTTTACATGGTGCTGAGGATCAAACCCGGGCCGCGCATGTGCTAGGCAAGCGCCCTACTGCTGAGCCACAATCCCAGCTCCATATAATTGAATCTTAAATCCACCTGCCAATATGTCTTTTATTTGGGAAGTTGCGACCATTTACACCATTATTATGGACAGATATTTGTTATTTTCTGCAATTTTGGTTTGTTTGCTATATTGAATTCTATCTTGTTTTTCATTTAGTTGGTTGTTCTAGTGACCTTCATCTGTTTGAGAGCTTTGTGGCTTGTTTTTGGGTTCCCCTGTGTGCATTATATCTTTAAGTATTCTCTGTAGTGCTGGGCTTAGTATAATCATGGATTCTTTTAAGTAATCCTTATTGTGGAAAGGTTTTAATTCTCCCTCAATTCTGAATGATAGCTTTGCTGAATAGATACAGTAATCTTGGTTGTAAATTGTTTTCTTTTAGAGCTTGGAATATCTCATTCTAGCCCCTTCTTGATTTTAGGGTCTGAGTTGAGAAGTCAGAAGTGAGTCCATTGGTTTGTCTCTAAATGTGACCTGACATTTTTCTCTTGCAGCTTTTAATATTTTTTTATCTTAATTTCCATGTTAGCATTGATTATTGTGTGTCTTGAAGAGGTTCTGTTTTGACTTTGTCTATTTGTGGTCCTATGTGCTTCCTGTTTGTGAATGTCCATCCCATTTCTAAAGTGAGGAATGATGTATTCTCAGCTGTCTGGCCAGTGCTTCCTCCCTTCTCTCCCAGTCCTCAGGGATGGATTTCATTTTGTCTTTGCCCCTCATGGCCTGAGCGTCATGGGTGAGTGGCACTGTGGTCCACCACTTCACTGTTCAGAGTCTTGGTGTTTTTGTTTGTTTTTACAAATGTTAAATTTTTGTTTGCTTATAACAACCTGTTATCATAGCAAATCCATTGTCAACTCTTACCTCCTGCCCTTTCAGAGTCCTTCTCTCTCTGGCACACATTGGACAGAGAAACCTGCTGTCTAGGCCCTCTTGAATGGTGCACATGAAGACTGCTGGGGACTCTTTTGCCCTCTACCCAACCTTCAGGACCCTGTTCACCTGGCTCTGCATCTAGCCTGGCAAGACTGGACCCTTTCCACCTGTTGCTCTCCCAGACAACAGGACAGAATATTTTTAAAAAATATTTATTTATTTGCTTTAGTTGTACACAATGCAACACATTTTATGTTTATGTGGTGCTGAGGATCAAACCCGGGCCGCGCACGTGCTAGGCCAGCGCTCTACCGCTGAGCCACAACCCCAGCCCAGGACAGAATCTTAACAAAAGAAGTCCTCAAGGTGTTGATTTCAGACCAGTGACATCCTGAGCATGGGCACCAGCTGGGGGCCTGTTAAATATACAAACTCCCTGCACTTCCCACCTGCTCAGAGTCTCAGGTGGTCCAGGGTCTCTGTAAGGGCCCACCTGGTGACTAGATGTTTGCTTGGGCTTCAGGATACCACCTCTTTGGGGATCAGGCTGGGCAGCCTGATTCTTCCACTCTGTGATCTTGGGCAAGTAATAGAACTACTCTGTGTTTCAGTTTCTCCATCTACAAAATGGGGGTGATAATACTTATGGCTAGTTCATGAGGCAATGAGGCTTTGGTGTGATAGCCGTGTAAAGACCTAGAACACTTAGGATACAAGTACCCAGTGTCATTTTTACTATTGATTTACAATTTTATCATTAATGTACAGATAAAAGTAATGTTACAAATTTACTAATTTGGGAAACTAAAGGATATTGATTTGAAGAGAAGAAATCCCAAAATATGGGCTTTCACAATCTCAAAGGAAAGTACCTATGAATACAGGGCACACATGTGTATTTACGTCCCTGTTTTCAACCTTTTCCATATAATACCGAGAAGTGGAATTGCTAAACCACATTATACCTGTATGTTCAGTGTTCTGGGGCTCCTTGTACTGTCTTCCATGAGGGCTGCACCACTTTCACCAGCAGTATATGAGAGTTCCAAAATCTCTACATTCTCACCAACACTTGTTATCTCTCATTTTAAAGATTTAAATCCCTCCTAGGGGTACTCCACTGTGCTTCTGATTTCCGTGTCCCTAATGACGAGTGAGCCTGGGCACCTTTTCATGTGTTTGTTGGCCATCTGTACATTTTCTCTGGAGGAATGTCTCTTCCTTGTCCTTTGCCCACTTTGAAGTCAAGTTGTTGGTTTTTCTGTTGTTGCTTGGTTCTGGGAGTTCTATATATAGTCTGCATATCAATCCCTTATCAGACATTTTGGCCAGATCCAAGTCACTAAGATTTATCCCATGTATTCTTCTAAGGGATTTTTGCTTTAACTCTTGAGCTCAGGCAGGTCATTAGTTCATGCTGAGTTAATATGTGGCGTGGTGTAAGGGCACACATTCTTTCCTTACATGTGGATAGCCACCATCTATTGACGAAACAATCTTTTCTTGGTCATAGATGTCAGCCTCAGTCATCATCAGAGGGATGATAAGTACTGAATGATAATATTTATTTGGGGATAGCAGAGCACTGCAATGGGGTACTCGTACCATGATAAACAATGGATTGTAGTCAAAGAGGGTGAAGCCAGGGGGGAGTTTCTTTCTTTCTAAAATAGTTTTTAAATATTTTTGTGGCATTGAGGATTGAACCCAGAGGTTGCTCTACCATGGAGTTACATCCCCAGGTCTCCCCCCATGTTTTCTGTTGGTGCATTATAGTTGTACATGATCATGGAATTTGTTGTTACATATTAGCACATGCACACAAAGTAACAATGTGATGTAGCCAATGTGGGTCCCCGCACTTGCCTCCTACCTCCCTCTCACTCCCTAGTCTTCCCTCTTCCCCACCTTTCTTTTCCATTTCCTCTATAACTTCTCCAGATGAGAGAAAACATATGACCCTTGACCTTCTGAGTTTGACTTATTTGCTTAACATGTGGTCTCTAGTTCCATCCATTTTCCTGCAAATGACATGATTTCATTCCTCTCTATGGGAGAGTAAACCTCCATTATGTATAGACACATTTTCTTTGTCCATTGTTGGACACCCAGGCTGGTCCTATAGTTTGGTTGTTGAGAATTGTGCCTTAGACCTTTTTATTTTATTTTTTTATTTTTAAATTCTGAGACGGGGTATTATCAAGTTCCCAAGTCCTTTTCCCTGCCCCAGCCTCCCCAGTCACTGGGATCACAGGTGTGTGCCCTTGCGCTTGGCAAGGGCAAGTTTTTGAAAGCACAAAGAGAACGATTTCTGCCATCCTCGTGGAGACAGAGCTCACTGGTGGAGCAGGACCTGGCCTGTCCTGAGGGTGGAGGTGCCACCCCGAGGGACCCTTCTGTGGAGAGCATCCTGCCTGCGCAGCCGCAGCCCTGGAGAAGTTACTCTCACAGAATCTGTGCACACGAGCAGGTGTCGTGCAGTGGAGCATCTCCGTGGGACTCAGGAAGTCCCTGAATGGCGCTCGCCCCGCAGGCAGACGCGAGCCCCTGCTCACCTCCTGGCTCCGGGTGCGGCTGGTCTGACAGGAACATTTCTGTCTTGGTGCCAGCTCTCCCGTTACATCATTCTCTGTGCCTTGACACTCTGCTCTGAGCACTGCAGCTTGGTAGAGTGTTTTTAAACTGAGAAGAGCAAGCGAGTCCTCCAACTTCCTCTTCTCCTTCAGGATTGATTGGGCTTCTCTGTGCTTTTGGTTTTCAATCCTGTTTTTTGAGACAGAGTCTCCCTATGGTGCCCAGGCGGGTCTTGAGTTCCAGGTCCTCCTACCCCAGCCTCCCAGCTAGCTGGAACTACAGGTGCACCATCTTGTCCTGCTTTGTTTGGGCTGTTTGAATTTGGGACATCCCTTTGTCATCCTAACAGAACTGAATCTTTCAATCCACACATATGGGGTGACTTTCCATTTTGCTGGGTCTTAATTTCTTTTAGCAATGTTTTGTTAATTTTGTTTATTTGTTTGTTTGTTTGTACTGAAGATTAAACCCAGAGGTGCTTAGCCACTGAGCTACATCCCAGCACTTTTTTTTTTTTTTTTTTTTTTTTTTTTTTTTTTTTTTTTTTTTTTTGGTACCAGGGATTGGACTCAGGGGCATTCTACCACTGGACCACATCCCCAGCCCTTTTTCATATTTTATTAGAGACAGGGTCTCACTGAGTTGCTAAGTGCCTCACCATTGCTGAGGCTGGCTTTGAACTAGCGATCCTCCTGCTTCAGCCTCCCAAGTGCTGGGATTACAGGTATGTGCCACCGCTCCCAGCCCCAGCACTTTAATTTTGAGACAGGATCTCACTAAGTTGCTCAGAGCCTGCCTAAATTACTGAGGCTGGCTTTGAACTTGCAATCCTCCTGCCTTAGCCTCCTGAGCCACTGGGATTACAGACATGTGCCACCATGCCCAGCTCAATTTGTGATTTTTAGGGAACAACTCTGTCACCATCTTGATTAAATTTATTCCTGGCATTTTGCTTTTTTTTGGCTAATACTACAAATGGTATTATCATAATTTCCTTTCTGAATTTTTTATTAGTAGTGTATGGAAGTATGATTTTTTTTTAGTTATAGGTGGATGCAATATCCTCATTTTATTTTTATGTGCTGCTGAGGATGGAACCCAGTGCCTCAAGCACGCTAGGTGAGCGCTCCACCTCTGAGCCACAACCCCAGCTCCAGCATGAATGTGTTTTGTCTATTGATCTTGTATCCTGAAACTTTGCTGTATTTGTTTAGTAGCACTGGTAGAATTTTTGTGTATGAATTCTAAGATTTTATAGGATCACATAATCTTCAACAGAGATGAATCTACTTCCTCCTTTCCAGTTTGTGTGCTTTCACGTCCTCACCCTGCCTGATTGTTGGGCTGGAACTTCCCACACAGTGTCAGGCAGCAGAGGCGAGAGCAGCATCCTCCTGTTATTCCCTGTCTTAGGGCCAAAGTTTTCCATCTTTTAGCTATTTCTTAAGAACCTGATTCTTTTCTAACTGGACACCCTTCACAAGATGTTTAAAACTCATTCCATCCAGATTTCATCATCTTTGAAAAACTTTTTAATTTAGCAACGAAAAAAGTCTGGATTTTAAAATAGTTTTGTCTCTTATCCCAACTTACAGTATTCCTGATGCTGGGAATGCCACCGCCTCCAGGCGCTGGGCCGAGCCCGCTGGAGGCCAGCCTGCGTGTGGCTGTGGGTCAGACCTCCTGCACGTGCCCCGACAGAGGCCAGGAGCAACTTCAGCCTGGGCATACTCTAAACACCCCAGTGCCGGTCAGTGTCACGACTAGGCGCCCCAGGATCCTGAGCGGGACGTGGTGTTTTCCATCCACATTCTTGTTTCTCTGATCTTTCAAACATATAAAATTGTAGTAAACGTTTAGACTGCTATGTTTTAGTGATCCATGCCTTCCAAGTTTTCTTTGGCGCAAACAGGCAAAGCTGCAGTGTTTAGAGCACGCCGGGATCTTTTACTGCCTGGCTCTCATCACACGCGTCTGCCTGAAGATGCGCTGGCGAAGGGCATTCCTGGGGAGCAAGTCACGGGCTCCGGCCACCCGGGCCTGGTGCGTCTGTCAAGGAGGCCTTCGTAACTGTACTTTTAGGCAGGCAATGCTGAGGTGCAGCGGGACTTTCAAGGGGACTCCACACAGTCCCAAACTGCTTGAAGGGCCTCCCCCTAGAGTCCACTAGAGTGAAAGACTCCGTCCACTCTGAGCCAGGCCCAACACATGAGGCAAAAGGTGGCCCTCAGCCCTCCAGAGACCAGCGAGCCCCAGGCTGCCTGCAGCCCTTCAACCCCGTGCCGTGGGCACCCACAGGAAGCCCAGCAGACACTGCCCTGGGACAGGAGCTTGTCCACCCACAACCCCGAGAGGCAGATGCTGGTGATCTTTTTACCCAGAGGAAACAGGCTCAGAGGGGTAACAGCTTTCCCGAGGTCACAGATCCCTACCTGGCAGAACAGGGTCCAGCTTTGGGGTCTCAGGGCGAGGTCTATACCAGTTCCGAGCACCAGGGATCGGCAACCGCGGCCTGAGGGCCCAGCGCAGCCCACCCCTCTCCGTGAGGTGGACACAGCCACCCGCTCTGTCCTGCATGGTGTGTCCACGTCTGTGCGTGCAGGCTGAGCAGATGGATCAGGCTGTGTGGTCCACAAGCCCACGAGACTGACTGCTGCCCTTACACAGAGCCTTGCCGACGCCCGCCCTGGACAGGGAGGCCCTCCCTCTCTCCCGAGCTTTGCCTCCACCTCCCTGTCTCCAGGGAAATCGTCACCTGCATGATCCCAGGGCCAACAGGTTTCAGCTCACGTGGGGCACCATCACCATCACCAACGTGGTCACCATCACTAACACAGCTACCATCACCAACATGGTCACCATCACCAACACACCTACTAACCATTACCAATGTGGTCACCATCACCAACATGGTCACCATCACTAACACAGCTACCATCACCAATGTGGTCACCATCACCAACACAGCCACCATCACCAACACAGCTACCATCACCAATGTGGTCACCATCACCAACACAGCCACCATCACTAACACAGCTACCATCACCAATGTGGTCACCATCACCAACATGGTCACCATGACTAACACAGCTACCATCACCAACGTGGTCACCATCACCAACATGGTGGTCACCATCACAACACAAGCCACAGCCACCATCACCATGTGGTCCAACCAACATGGTCACCATCACCAACACAGCACCATCACCAATGTGGTCACCATCACCAACATGGTCACCATCACTAACACAGCTACCATCACCAACATGGTCACCATCACCACCAACACAGCCACCATCACCAACATGGCCACCATCACCAACATGGTCACCATCACCAACACAGCCACATCACCAACACATCACCAACATGGCCACCATCACCAACACACCACACGGCCATCATCACCACATGCCATCATCACCAACATGGTCATCACCATCACCATCACCAACATGGTCACCATCACTAACACAGCTACCATCACCAATGTGGTCACCATCACCAACATGGTCACCATCACTAACACAGCTACCATCACCAGCTAATCACCAACGTGGTCACCATCACCAACATGGTCACCATCCTAACACAGCTACCATCACCAACATAGCCACCATCACCAACACAGCCATCCACCATCACCACCATCACCAACATGGTCACCCACCATCACCAATAGTCACCATCACCAACACAGTCACCATCATCTAACACAGCTACCATTACCAATGTGGTCACCATCACCAACATGGTCACCATCACTAACACAGCTACCATTACCAATGTGGTCACCATCACCAACACAGCCACCATCACCAACACAGCCACCATCACCAACACGGCCACCCATCACCAACATGGTCACCATCACCACCAACACAGCCACCATCACCAACATGGCCACCATCACCAACATGGTCACCAACACGGCCATCATCACCAACATAGCCACCATCACCAACACAGCCATCATCACCAACATGGCCACCATCACCAATGTGGTCACCATCACCCACACGGCCACCATCACCAATGTGGCCACCATCACCAATGTGGCCACCATCACCAACATGTGAGATACCTCTGTGACCTTGGTCCTCTGTCCAGGGCTCTTGGTGCCTGCACGGCAACACCCGGCCCTTGACTTTGAGTCCAGCCTGGCTGGCCCTGGCCTGCACCCACACCTGGTCCAGCAAACCCAGCTTTCTGCACGTCCTCGACAGCTCCTGAGCAGTGTCAGTCCGAGGCTCCAGGCTGTGCCCTGCTGGGAAAACATGGTGGCCTGCTCAGCCCCAGAAGGGGAGAGGGGCGGCCTGCTTCAGGAGCCTCTCCTCCTTGAAGATCTTAGCCACCTGCACCTCAGACAGAGCATTGATCCCCAGAATATATACAGAACTCAAAAAATTTACTCCAAAAACCTAAATAACCCAATCAATAAACAGGCAAAGGAACTGGACAGACGCTTCACAGAAGAAATATGATCCACCAATAAAAACATGAAAATGTTCAACATCTCTAGCAGTTAGAGAAATGCAAGTTAAAACCACACTCAGAATTCATCTCACTCCAGTTAGAATGGCAATTATCAAGAATACAAGCAACAATAAATGTTGGAGAGAATTAGTGAAAAAATGGTTCACTCATACATTGTTAGTGGGACTGCAAATTGGTGCAACCACTCTGGAAAGCAGTATGGGATTCCTCAGAAAACTTGAAATGGAACCACCATTTGACCCAGCTATCCCACTCCTCAGTATATATCCAAAGGACTTAAAATCAGCATACTACAGTGACGCAGCCATATCAATGTTTATAGCAGCTCCAGTCACAATAGCCAAGCTGTGGAACAAACCTAGTTGCTCTTCAACAGATGAATGGATAAAGAAAATGTGGTACATATACACAATGGAATATTACTCAGCCATAAGGAAGAATGAAATGATGGCATTTGCCGGTAAATGGATGGAACTGGAGACTATGATGCTAAGTGAAATAAGCCAGTCCCCAAAAAACCAAAGGCCAAATGTTCTCCGTGACATGTGGATGCTGACTCACAATAGGTGGGGTGGGGGGACAGGGGAGAGTGGAGGTTCACTAGATGGGGATGGAAGGAATGGGGGTGGCGATGGAGGGGGTATTGGAATGGGAAAGACAATAGAATGACTCAGACATGACTTTCCTATGTTCATATATGAATACCTGGCCATACATCGTGTGCAACCACAGAATGGCAGAATCCATTCTACTGTCATGTATAACTGAAGAGAACAAATTAAAAAATTTTTTTTTTAAAAAAAGCATGTACTGGAAAAAAAAAAAAAAGAGCTTCTCCTCCCCCTGAAGACTCCACCAGAGGAGAGGGAAAGTCCTGGGGCGTGCAGCCTGCTCCCTGGACAGCCCCGAGGACTTGGCCCTCCACACGGTGCCACTGGAGTGTGTCCCTGGCCAACTTCACGCAGCAGGGGCCCAGTTCCTCCGTGCCCTGCCCGGGTGGACCTCAGGTGCTCCTCAGCACGCACCCCTCACGCCTTCATCCTAGGACCTGCCGCAACAGAGGCCCAGACAGAGGACGTGGCATGCACGTGTCGTGTCTTAGGAAGGACTTGGGAGAGGCCTCAGAACCCCAGCACGGGACACCCCCCAGGCAGCACCCGGCAGGGCTCCTACTGCGCGCTGGCGCGGGGTCCTCCTCGTCTCCAGGAAGCACGGGAAGACCCGAGCTGGGTTGTCAGAGACCAGACCCCGAGCACCTGGTCAGGCCTCCGTCGACAGCCCCTGACACCGGACGCTGCGGTCCCGAGGTCAGCGTGTGGGCAGCTCTCGGCCGCCGGGTGAGGCCTTCCATCTGAGACCCAGCCAGGACGACGTGGGGCCTGGCTCCCGTGCGCAGAGCCGGGGGGCAGGGTGGGCCGCGCTCTGCACCCCAGCACACGCTGCCCAGCGCATGTGGCCAGCACACACGTCCCCTGCCCCGCTGTGGCTCGTGGTCAGCCGAGGCTGAGGCCGTGCACACTGGCAGCCCGACAGTCCTCACGACCCACTCCCCATGGTGGCACCGTCCAGCCAAGAGCCCTGCTCGTTCCCAGGGTGGCAGTGTGCCTGGCACGGCAGGGCCCAGGGGGACCCTGCCTGGGCTGCGGGGCCCTGCTCCCTGGACACATCTGGAAGATGGTGGCCAGCCGCGCCGGGTGACGTGTCCCGCCTGCGACTCCTCTGTTCATCGCCATGTGCCTCGGTTGACATGATGGCCTCTGGGGCTCAGGCAGCCTCACCTCCGGCCTTGGTGCACCAGGGGCCCACCTGGGCCTCGCCTGACCCGCAGCAAGACTTCCACGGGCGCGTCAGTGAGGGGCCACTGTGACCCAGGCTGAAGGACAGAACTGGCCTGCGGGGCACGGGGCACTTTGGCAGGTGCTGGGAGAGCAGCAGGGCAGAGATGGGGCACCGGGTGGTAGAAGAGGAGGCCGCAAAGGGCTGAGGCCGCAGCCTCCTGGGCACGGCCCAGGATCCGCCATCCCTGCACCCGGCCTCCCTCTCCTGCCTCCCCGCGGCCTCCACGCGGCACTGACTCAGGCACACAAAGAGAAGGAAGGACGAGGATGGAGGGCACGGTGGCCTCACAGCCTTCCTCCATGTGCACCTGAAACGAAGAGGGCTTCCCGTCCCCTGAGAGGTCGTCCCACAGCCGTCCCCTGAGAGGTCGTCCCACAGCCGTCCCCTGAGAGGTCGTCCCCACAGCCGTCCCCTGAGAGGTCGTCCCCCACAGCCGTCCCCTGAGAGGTCGTCCCCACAGCCGTCCCCTGAGAGGTCGTCCCCACAGCCGTCCCCTGAGAGGTCGTCCCCACACAGCCGTCCCCTGAGAGGTCGTCCCCACAGCCGTCCCCTGAAGAGGTCGTCCCCCACAGCCGTCCCCTGAGAGGTCGTCCCCCACAGCCGTCCCCTGAGAGGTCGCCCCACAGCCGTCCCCTGGGAGGTCGCCCCACAGCCGTCCCCTGGGAGGTCGGCCCCACAGCCGTCCCCTGGGAGGTCGTCCCCACAGCCGTCCCCTGGGAGGTCGTCCCACAGCCGTCCCCTGAGAGGTCGTCCCCACAGCCGTCCCCTGAGAGGTCGTCCCCACAGCCGTCCCCTGAGAGGTCGCCACACAGCCGTCCCCTGAGAGGTCGTCCCCACACAGCCGTCCCCTGAGAGGTCGCCCCACAGCCGTCCCCTGAGAGGTCGTCCCCACACAGCCGTCCCCTGAGAGGTCGTCCCCACAGCCGTCCCCTGGGAGGTCGCCCCACAGCCGTCCCCTGAGAGGTCGCCCCACAGCCGTCCCCTGAGAGGTCGGCCCCACAGCCGTCCCCTGAGAGGTCGGCCCCACAGCCGTCCCCTGAGTGGTCGCCCACACAGCCGTCCCCTGAGAGGTCGCCCCACAGCCGTCCCCTGAGAGGTCGCCCACACAGCCGTCCCCTGAGAGGTCATCCCCACAGCCGTCCCCTGAGAGGTCGTCCCCACAGCCGTCCCCTGAGAGGTCGCCCCACAGCCGTCCCCTGAGAGGTCGCCCACACAGCCGTCCCCTGAGAGGTCGCCCACACAGCCGTCCCCTGAGAGGTCGCCCCCACAGCCGTCCCCTGAGAGGTCGTCCCCACAGCCGTCCCCTGAGAGGTCGTCCCCACAGCCGTCCCCTGAGAGGTCGCCCCACAGCCGTCCCCTGAGAGGTCGCCCCACAGCCGTCCCCTTAGACGTCCCCCACAGCCGTCCCCTTAGAGGTCGCCCCACAGGCCGTCCCCTGAGAGGTCGTCCCCACACAGGCGTCCCCTGAGAGGGTCCCCACAGCCATCCCCTGAGAGGTCGCCCCACAGCCGTCCCCTGAGAGGTCGCCCCACAGCCGTCCCCTGAGAGGTCGCCCCACAGCCGTCCCCTGAGAGGTCGCCCACACAGCCGTCCCCTGAGAGGTCGCCCCACAGCCGTCCCCTGAGAGGTCGCCCCACAGCCGTCCCCTGAGAGGTCGTCCCCACAGCCGTCCCCTGAGAGGTCACCCCACAGCCGTCCCCTGAGAGGTCACCCCACAGCCGTCCCCTGAGAGGTCGTCCCACAGCCGTCCCCTGACACCCCACAGCCGTCCCCTTAGAGGTCGCCCCACAGCCGTCCCCTGAGAGGTCGTCCCCACACAGGCGTCCCCTGAGAGGTCGTCCCCACACAGCCTGCTTCCCCACAGCTGCCGCAGATCACGGGCTCAGGTGGCACCTGAGTGGTTGTCCTTGCTGTCCAGGAGAAGCGGTGAGTCTTGCCTTCACCTTGTCCTTCTGTCCATCCTGGGCCCTGTGGGAACCTCGGGTCTGTCCGCTTCACAGCATCGATGGCCACTGACGGAGGGACTCTGTGGGTGGAGGAGCGGCTGCACCCGCCACTGGCTGCTTCCTGCCTCGCCTTTTTTTTTTTTGGTCCTGGGGACTGAACTCAGGGGCACTCGACCACTGGGCCACATCCCCAGCCCTTTGTTGTATTTTATTAGGGAAAGGGTCTCACTGAGTTGCCAAGTGCCTCGCCATGGCTGAGGCTGGCTTCAAACTGGCAATCCTCCTGCCTCAGCCTCCCAAGTGCTGGATTACAGGTGTGCGCCACCGCGTCCGGCTCCTTCCTCACTTTTGTCCTAAGCACCTCGCAAAGCCAGGCCCAGGGCCTCAGCAGCGCGAGGTATGAAGTAGACACAGGAGAGTCCCTGCAGGACGTCGTGGGCTGCTCAGTCCCTTCATCTCCATCACCCCGAAGAACAGCCCAGAGCTGCCGTGGGCATCGCCAGGAGCAGGCCCAGCAGTGGGCGCAAAGAAGACAGGGGCCAAGAGGAGAAGGCCTGCCACACCTGGGCTGCAGGGTGGGGCCCTGACTGTGGCCCGCAGTGTCCTAGGAGGTGCTGGGACGGTGCGTCTACACAGGGGGACTGTGCGTCTACACAGGGGACGGTGCCACCCTGTGCCCCTGTGCCCCGCGGTGTCCTAGGAGGTGCTGGGACGGTGCGTCTACACAGGGGGACAGTGCGTCTACACAGGAGGACGGTGCCACCCTGTGCCCCTGTGCCCTGCGGTGTCCTAGGAGGTGCTGGGACGGTGCATCTACACAGGGGGACAGTGCGTCTACACAGGGGTGCCACGTGTGGGACTGTGCGTCTACACACACCCTGTGCCCCTGTGCCCCGGGGTCCTAGGACGGTGCGTGCGTCTACACAGGGGGACAGTGCGTCTACACACTGTGGGGGACGGTGCGTCTACACAGGGGGAGGACGGTGCCACCCTGTGCCCCTGTGCCCCGCGGTGTCCTAGGAGGTGCTGGGACTGTGCGTCTACACAGGAGGACGGTGCCACCCTGTGCCCCTGTGCCCCGCGGTGTCCTAGGAGGTGCTGGGACGGTGCGTCTACACAGGGGGACGGTGCGTCTACACAGGGGGACGGTGCCACCCTGTGCCCCTGTGCCCCGCGGTGTCCTAGGAGGTGCTGGGACTGTGTGCGTCTACACAGGGGGACGGTGCCACCCTGTGCCCCTGTGCCCCGCGGTGTCCTAGGAGGTGCTGGGACTGTGCGTTGAGAATTGAGCTTGGTTCTCCTCAGGGCAGCAGGTGATTTGTGGGTCCCATGGTACTAAGTGCTAGCACAGGGTTTTTAATCACATCTCTCAGACCCCAAGTGCCAATCCTAAACCCACTGGTGGCAAAGCTACATCAAAAGGAGTGGGGTCAAGACGGGGAACCTTAGTCTTTTTATGGCTGGAAGGAGGAGTCGGGGAGACTCGTTCGTGGTCCAAGCCCAGGTCTCCGCACGTCCCTGAGCCCGTTAGATCCGCGCAGAGGAAGGTTTGGGGTGCTCCTGTGTCACAGGCTGCCTCATGCCCGTCCTGGGGCTCATCCGTGCCCACGCGGATCCTCGCCTGGTGGCCTGTTGGTCTGCCACCTTCCAGGCGTGGTCTTCTGCGACAGGGGGTGGTCCTGGAAGAAACTCTGGACCATTGAGGGCGAGGAGTCCGAGGGAACCGGTGAGCAAGGCCAGCCTGGTTCTGTCGCGGGTCCAGCCGCCCTGCCCCTCCACAGCCACGGGACCCCCGGAGGCCCCCCCTGCGCCCTCCTGACCAGGATCCGAACTCGGGGACTGCACCCTCGTCTCTGAGATGACCACCGCGGGCCCTCTGGGGGCCACGCCCTCGCTGCTCTGAGTGCTGCACATCTGGACCACCAGGGAACGCCTGGGTCCCCTGAAACCGCCGGGTCGGGTGTTGGTGGGTGTCACTGCTCACCTGTCTTTGGCAGGACAGGGCCCCAGGATGTGGGGCCTGGGCAGTCCCCAGGCAGGAGCCCTGCACCACAGGGGCTCTGGGAGGAGGGTCGCAGGCCGACATTGCTGACCGTGAGCCGTGACGACGGGCAGAGAACGGGCTGCAGGCTCCAACGCCACACCCGCACGCGCCTCCGCGCTGGGGGCAGCCACTGGTCACCTTGCAGACGTGGGGGTCTCCCTCCGTGGCCCCCATGGGTTCCCTCCAGGGTGAACTCACCTGCTGCCCTGCTGCCCGGACTCCTCCCTGGGCGACCCCACACCGAACAAGCAACGGTCGGGTGTGTGCCGGGCGGGCTGGGGGGGCGTGGGTCAGCACCGTGCAGGACTTACCTAGAAAGCCAGCCAGCCGGCGGCACCCCTGCCTTGAGGACTGCTGCTGGGGCGGGACTGCTGTAGTCTTCCTGGTGCTGCTCAAAGCCAGGCTCCCGCTGAGTGTCCAGGGCAAGGGTCAGAGTTCAGAGGTGGAAGCAGACCCTGTTGCTGTCCTACTCACGTTTTGGCTTAGGCACGATCAAACGGCCCATGGAGACCCTTGGTGTCTGCAGAGAGCTTGCCAGACGGCCCCAGGTGGACTGTGGCTTTGGCCCAGGTTGTGGATCGTCCATCTTGAGTGGGTCTAATATCCTGGGAATTCAAAACATCTCAAAGCAACCAGGCAGTCCTGTGCGGACCCTGGAAATCGCCCACCACCCACCCTACCTTGGTGCTCCGTGGCTTCGATCCCTGCAGGGATCCCAGAAACCCTGGAGTTGTGATTTTGGGTGTGGCCACCAGGTGGCAGTGGTGCCTAGGCCACAGGCTCCAGGCTCCAGGCCAGGCCAGGCCGGGGCTGCACTTGGTAAATCTGCCCTGGGGAGGGCTGGGCCAGGGGTCTGTGCTTGCATGGGCGGACTTCACCCTGAATTGATCAGCAAGCTGACACTTGGAGAGCTAAGCCGTTTAGTCACTCAGCTCATCAGCAGTGGCAGGATGCAGACCTGGCACGTGCGTGTAGAAAGCCTTGGGCTGCACTCCAAGGATGCCGAAGGACCTGCTAGTCGGGGGCGTGGCCATCCCTTTCCACTGCTGCACCCAATAGGAGTTCTCATCCTGGTCTTTTTGTTCTTTTTTTTTTTTTTTTTTTTTTTTTTTTTTGGTACCAGGGATTGAACTCAGGGGCACTTGACCACTGGGCCACATCCCCAGCCCTTTTTTTGTATTTTATTTAGAGATAGGGTCTCACTGAGTTGCTAAGTGCCTCGCCATTGCTGAGGCTGGCTTTGAACTTGCGATCCTCCTGCCTCAGCCTCCCAAGTGCTGGGATTACAGGCGTGCGCCACCGCACCCGGCTGATCCTGGTCTTTAAATGTCAGAATCACTGGCCTCTGCCCCAGGCTTTATGTAGTAAATCTCTAACATTTCTAACTTGCTTTCCTCTGCCTCCCAGCCCTGTACCCTGGGGCCTCCATTAGCTGTCTATGGCAATGTATTATAAAGATCTTTCCCTCCCATCCTCTGTTCAACAGCATGCCCATCGGTGATCTACAGTGATCTCAGAGGTAGGAAAGTCGCTGCTACTCCCTTGGAGCTATTTTTAGATTAAGCCAAGTCAAAGGTAGAGTTCTGTCATTTGAACGAGTTTTCAACATGCATTAACATTTTCTAAAGTTCATTTTAAACAGAAATTCGATTGGAAGTTTCCTCGGCTGCTCTTCCTGTTTAGCTGGCATGGGAAAACATTTCTACCACGTTTGCTCTCAGCTTTAGGCTCAGAACAGCCTGGCTGTTCAACTCTATTACCTTTCACCAGCTTGCTACTCACTCTGAGGCCGTTATACAATAAAACAAGGGCCACATTAACACAAGCATCGTGACACCACCAGATGATCAGATAACCTAGGCTGCAGCTGACTGACGGGCGGGTAGCGTATACAGTGTGGATACACTGTACGAAAGGTGACTTGGGACACAGTGGGGGGCCTGAGGCTTCCTCACGCTCATTCCTCACCAGAACGGCAAACAATTTAACACGTTTAAGTTGTTGATTTCTGGAATTTTCCATGTAATATTTTCAGACTGCGGCCGACTGCATGTACCTGAAGCCATAGAAAGAAAAGCTCCCATCAGTGGGACTGCTGTACCTCGACGTCAGCCCAAGGGCAGAGCCTCCACCTTCCTGCCACCCTCACTCCATGCCCGGGGAAAGGCGTGGAGGGAGGATACCGCCATGTGAGGCCCCTGCCGCCCACCTGCTCACCTGCACCAGGCACCTGCAGTGTCTGGGGGGACTCTTGGTCAGGGCTGCACCCGCCCTAGGCCAGCTGGGTCTCTCTGGGCTGTGGCTGTCGTGCCTGCAGACGCCCAGGCTAACCTCCGGGTCCCCCGTCTGACCTCCGTGTGGTAGCCCAGACAGAGGAGAGGTGCCGGTCCTAGGCTGCACAGCGGGGCTCTCACACCCCCACTTCCTGCAGCCCTGCTCTGGGAGAAGATGGAGGGGCGCTGCCTGCAGGGCGGAGGGACCAAGAGGTTGGGCTCCCACGAGACTGACTTTTAGGAAAGTCTGGGCTCTTCCAGAGGCACCAGAGGCCATGGAGGGGCAGTGGGGCCTGGCGTCTGTGCACCCTCTGTCTTCTCTGATTGCCCTTGGGAAAGACTGTGGTCCCAGGGAGGACAGAGCCAGAGAGGGGTGGCACACCCACCTGCAGGTGGGGCCCGTGTCCATGTCCCGGCCATGCCTGCTGGCCCATGGGTGTATCCCTGGAGGAGCTGTCAGTGTCCTTGTGCAAGGCTCTCCTGAGGCCTCGCAAGGGTGCCCACCACACATGGGAAGATGGTGGCCTGCAGCCAGCGCCAAGGCGGGGCGGAGGGAAGCAGCGGGTTTGTGTCTGTGGTCAGACGGACTCTCGGCACTCCCACTCTCTGGGCAGTCAAGTCTGCACTTGAACCGTTTGCTGAGCCTTGCCTGCATCAAATCCACCCCACTGTCTGCCTTCTGCTGCTCGCAGCGCCATAAATGTCCTCTGTTGGCCACGGCCTATGTTCTTTTGCCATCTTACATCAAAAACAATTCCTTAAAAGGGAGATGGCTGGGATTTCTGCAAGACCAGCTTCATCTCGAATTTCTCTCCCGTAAGGAGCAGGGAAAACAGGCCCCCCTCGCGGGCAGGAGCTGACAGTGTGACTTATTTTAGTAAGTCCAGACTGTTCCTTACCGAGATGTTATACATCTTCCCCTGGCGCCGGAACACTGCTACAGAGCAGCTGGGGCGGGAAGTGAGCGGAGGGACAGCCACTGACAGTGGCCTCCAGATGCCTGCACCTCCCGGCCTGCTCTCCTGCACCTCTCAGCCTGCTCTCCTGCACCTCCCAGCCTGCTCTCCTGCACCTCCCAATGACCTCCTGAACCTCCCAGATGACCTCCTGCACCTCCCAGCCTGCACTCCTGCACCTCCCAGATGACCTCCTGAACCTCCCAGATGACCTCCTGCACCTCCCAGCCTGCACTCCTGCACCTCCCAGATGACCTCCTGCACCTCCCAGCCTGCGCTCCTGCACCTCCCAAATGACCTCCTGCACCTCCCAGGTGACCTCCTGCACCTCCCAGGTGACCTCCTGCACCTCCCAGCCTGCTCTCCTGCACCTCCCAGCCTGCTCTCCTGCACCTCCCAGATGACCTCCTGCACCTCCCAGCCTGCGCTCCTGCACCTCCCAAATGACCTCCTGCACCTCCCAGGTGACCTCCTGCACCTCCAAGATGACCTCCTGCATCTCCCAGATGACCTCCTGCACCTCCCAGCCTGCACTCCTGCACCTCCCAAATGACCTCCTGCACCTCCCAGGTGACCTCCTGCACCTTGCAGATGACCTCCTGCACCTACCAGCCTGCGCTCATGCACCTCCTAGATGACCTCCTGCACCTCCCAGATGACCTCCTGCACCTCCAAGATGACCTCCTGCATCTCCCAGATGACCTCCTGCACCTCCCAGATGACCTCCTGCATCTCCCAGATGACCTCCTGCACCTCCCAGATGACCTCCTGCACCTCCCAGATGACCTCCTACACCTCCCAGATGACCTCCTGCACCTCCCGGCCTGCTCTTCTGCACCTCCCAGATGACCTCCTGCACCTCCCAGATGACCTCCTGCATCTCCCAGATGACCTCCTGCACCTCCCAGCCTGTGCTCATGCACCTCCTAGATGACCTCATGCACCTCCTAGATGACCTCCTGCACCTCCCAGATGACCTCCTGCATCTCCCAGATGACCTCCTACACCTCCCAGGTGACCTCCTGCACCTCCCTCCCAGATGACCTCCTGCACCTCCCAGATGACCTCCTGCACCTCCCAGGTGACCTCCTGCACCTCCCAGGTGACCTCCTGCACCTCCCAGATGACCTCCTGCACCTCCCAGGTGACCTCCTGCACCTCCCAGGTGACCTCCTGCAGCCAGCCTAAAGCCCCCCATGCTACAGGAAGACCCACAGCCCTCCTGAGAGCCAAGGCCTCAAGCCCAGGAGGACGCTCATTTCAGCTCACTGAGCAAATTATTGCAGAAGCGGCGTCTCCCCAGGGTACCGAGTTTAGAAGGGCCCGGAGCCTGCCACCCTGTCACCCAGCCAGGGGGGAAGATGGGTCCCCTGGGGAGTGATGGGTCCCGTGGGGTTCCCCACCCACGGCCCTGGAGGGGCCTGTCCCTGTGTCTCCAGGGTCACAAACATCTGTAAAAATTGAGAAGTAGCGTTTTTGGCTTTGAGGGATTTTTTGCATACATATACATTTTAACGTGTTATTCCCCTCAGAAATCATAAAAGCCCCACTCCACAAACCTGGCCCCTCGGCATCTCTGCTTTCAATGCTGCCTCTGCACAGTGATCGCAGCCCGCAGGGGCGGCTGGGGCGCAGGAAGAGACACTGAACCCGCGTCACTGTCACGCTTCGCTCGTGGTGCAGGAGTGACCCGAGTGCCCGGCGGGGGAGCAGGCCCTGCAGACAGCAGGTGCCCAGCGCAGGGGCGGGGTGCCCTCGATCCCCACAGTGGGTGGACTTGAATCTGCTTGTGAGAAGAATATACAGTCTCCTTGCTGGCACACAAAACAAGTTGGAATGAGAGCACAAACATTTTTAAACTAAAGTAGTTTTAAAAGATTGCTTATTTTTCATCACACACTTTAAAATGTGTGTGTTTGTAGTAAACAAAGCATATCAGTGCAGCAGTGGTGCGTGTACAAACAGAAAATCAATGATTTGGGTGTGTGGGTTTTTTTTTTTTTTTTTTTTTTAATCCCACAGGGGGGCACCACTGGAAGCCTGGAAACCACAGCTCTAGAGCATTGCATCTCAGTGCCACTGCCAGGTAGCAGAGAGGGGCCTGGCCAGACAGAACAGCCGCCTGGCCCCACTTGCCTGCTCAGTTGCCAAACGATCGTGATCTCCAGGTAAGGCAGCCCTGACCTGAACCCACTTGGACCACAGGCTCTTTTTGACCAGCAGACTGCCCTGGGCCAGGGGCCACGGGCCACGTGCCATGCACCACTCACACCTTAGTGAGAACTCTTCCCCAGCTACTGCACGGAGGTGAAAGATTGCAAGAAGGAAAGACGAGGGACCTGAAGAAGTCACTGAGTCTGAACCCCGTGGAATATGGTCTGAAAGTGCAGGTTAGCGTCCCTGGCTGGGGTGCAGCAGGGGTGCAGCTGGGGTGCGTGGCTGAGAAAGGGGGGGAGGGTGGATTCTCGAGAACGAGGCTCTCTTCCTCCGTGTCCTCCCTGTGCCCCAGACGTGGGGGAGCCTTGCGGTGCACTTTCTGTCTTGTCACCTCTGGGCACACATGGAGAGCTCTGGAAGTGCCGCACTGTGGCTGCACCTTCCAGGCCCGCGGCTGCTTCTGGAACAGCACTGCGAGCCTCTGTGCACTGGCCTGGAGCGGGGGAGGCAGTCCCACCCTCCCTTGTGGGGTTTCTGGAGCTCTGAGGAACAGGACTTTAATCAGGAAACTCCAGAGGAGGAGGACGAGTGGCCTGGAGAAGGCGGAGCTCCATTTCAGACAGGGGGGCACATCAGGAGGCCACCTGGGCTTGAGCGAGGAGTGGGGTGAGACTGGGACTCCCGCGCCCTGCTCAGCCTCACCTGCCGGGTCTCAGGTGAGGTCTTCGGCTCCCTGCGGTCTCCGCAGGGAACCCTGTCCCTGGAGTGTGCCCATGTTGCCCACCTGTGCCGACCGCGCTCTCCACCTCGCAGCCCCATTCGCCCAGCGAGCTCCCTGGGCGGTCCTGGCGCGGGGGTGCACGCCTGAGTGGCTGTTGCAGAACCTCATCAGCATGAGACCAGCCTCCTGCTGTCCTCGGGGGCTGTCAATAACTTCACTTCCTGTTTTCAAGTTGCAAATGTCTTTGGAACAAGAGACAGGTTTGCTGGCCCCCTGGGCCAGGCCTCCTTGATGACCTTCTGCACCTGCGCAGAGGGGAGCCATTGGTCACCTTGCAGAAAGAGGCTTGCTCCAGGGACCTCGCGGGGGGGATGCACCGTGCACCTTGCTCTCCCTCCTGCAGGGGACCACATGTCCCCTGGAGTGGCTGGGGCGCCCTCCAGAGCCCACCAGCTTCCAGCCACAGACCTGCCCACCCTGGAGCCCGCCCAGCCTGGTGTCCCAGCACTGAGCCATCTAAGCAGAGGGACTTCGTGGGGTGTGAGGTTTTATCTTTTGTTATAAAAGGAAAAGTAACTGCAAAGAAAAGGGACACTTCTCACCCAGAAAGACACGAGAACACAAAATCCCTGGTGTTTTGACCTCAGTCCTGTCCCCACCTCCCCAGAGAGCAGAGGAACAAGCAATTCTCCTAGAAACAGAAAGATCTAGAAGCCCTACAAACGTGGCTAGAACCCAGACTTCTACTTTGCCTTTTTAAGAGAGTTTGATGCAGCTAGAGGCCAACATTAGCCACACACCCTCCAGAAGGGAATGCCAAGCCCCTGGGGGTGACCGCCAGCCCTTCTCAGCCCCGAGTGTCAAGGCTGGCTGCCTCTACTCCACAGCCTCCTCCCTAGAGGAGACCCCGACTTCTTATCTCAACCCTCAGAGGTGGCTCTGGTGACTAGGATGGCTTTAACTCTTACTTCCACATGCCCACATACATAACTCACCTGCATGCAGTCACCACCTGCTTTGTGTGATGGGCGGAGACCCCGCACCTGAGCCTCCTCTCCCAAAGGCAGGTGCACGTGGGCCTCGACCTTGGCAGGGGCGCCAGCCCCACCAGGGAGCACACAGCAGGTGGTGGTCAGGACGCTGCCTCCCAGCCCACCCCCACCCTGTTGGGCAGCAGACCCCTTCCCTGGCTGGTGCTGGTTCCCCAGCACCCGGGAAAGCCCCAGCCACAGGGGCACAGGGTGGGTGTGAAGGGATGAGGCCCGCCCTCCGTCCTGGCCAGAGAAAGCAGGAAGCATGGGCGGGGCTCAGGAAGGGCAGAACCTGAGGCTGCCCTCAGAGCCAGCGCCAGGGCTCCTGTGGGCGCGGGGGAGCCAGCCCGTGGCGCAGGCCTGCTCCGCCTGTCCCCAGGCGCGGAGGCTGTCCTGGGCGTCAGGCGACCTGGCCGCTGAGCGTCCTTCAGTGGACACCGCGGTCGCCCACCCTCCCGGGCTCCGCTCGCGTGCGTGGCCCTGGCCGCCCGGGCTCCTGTTTCCCTTTTGGTTTTAATTCTCCAGCTCCTGATTCAGCTCCGAGTGTGCCCCAGCGCAGTGCTGGGCTGCCGCGGGTTGAACCGACATTCTATCTTTAGTTCTTCTGCAAACTCCAGCTGCCCCTGTCCCGGCCCAGCGTCGCTGGTGCCACCGCTGGGACAGTGCGGCCCCCTCGGCTGCTCACTGCAGAGGTCCCTGCCTGCTGTCCGGTGGCCCAGACAGCAGGGTGAATCTGGGGGATCCAGGGAGAGCCCCAGCCCCTGCCCACCCTCCCCTTCCACTCACCACCTGAAGAACTAGTTATCATGTTAGTGGCTTTTTTCTAGTGATTTTCCTGGCTATTCTTGAATACTATTTCTTTAAAAAAAAAAAAAAAAAAAAAAGACACTCCAAAATCTTTTTGGTCAGAATAATCCCTTTTAAAGATTTTTTTTGATAGATTTAAAAAAAATAGATTTGATAGAAACAACTTATTTTCATGTGAATTCTTTATTTAATGAAGTATCTCCCCATTTACTAAGATCTGTCCTGTCCCCCAGTGAATTCCTGGAGCCCCTGCAGTCCTGGCCCTCTGCTGTGTTCTTGCTTAGCACATCCCTAAATATTTACGTGTGGGCTGGGGCTGCTGCTCAGTGGTAGAGCACTTGCCAAGCCTGTGTGAGGCACTGGTTGATCCTCAGCACCACATAAAAAATAAATTAAGAAAATAAAGTCATTATGTCCACCCACAACTAAAAATGATTTTTTAAAAATTTATGTGTGTGATTCAAATAGCAAAGGTGATTTTTCTTAGCATGTTTTTAATCATTAAAAATAGTTTCGCTGGGCATGGTGGTGCACGCCTGTAATCCCAGCACTTTGGGAGGCTGAGGCAGGAGGATCGCAAATTCAAAGCCAGCCTCAGCAATGGTGAGGCACTTAGCAACTCAGTGAGACCCTGTCTCTAAATAAAATACAAAAAAAAAAGGGGGGGGGGCTGGGGATGTGACCCAGTGGTCGAGTGCCCCCTGAGTTCAATTCCTGGTACCACACACACAAAAAAAATAGTTTCTTGCTGGGAGTGAAGGCATGCACCTGCTCAGGAAGCCGAGGGAGCAGGATGGCTGAGTCCAGGGGTTTGGGACCAGCTGGGCGAAGAGGAAGACCCTGTCCAAAACCAGAAAAGGAAGGGGAAGGGGAAGGGGTGGGGAAGGAGGGAAGGAGGAGGAGGAGGAGGAGGGGGAGAGGAAGGAGGAGGAGGAGGGGAGGGGAAGGAGAAGAGGAAGGAGGAGGAGGAGGAGGAGGAGGAGGAGGAGGAGGACGCCTCTCAGCTGCTGTCCCCAGCACCTCCCCTTGGCAGGGGCAACATGGGCATGATGCTTGGCCCCAGGGCTGGCTGTATGTCCAGCCCACCTGGGGTTCTGCAGCGTCCTCACAGCTGGAGAGCTGGTCACGTGGAAATCCTACAGGCACGCACTCCTGCCCATCCTGGGCCGGACCCGGTGCTGCGGCACGTGGGGTGCCATCTTAGGAGAGGACTGAATGGGGGCACTGGGTTTGCCTACGGTCCTGTCCTCAGGCCTGTGCGCCATGCGTCCTGCTCTCACTGCCCAACCCAGCCACAGTGTGGCACCAGGGGTGCAGCCCACAGGCACAGGCCTGGACCGCGGCCTCCTGACCTCAGACCTCCAATCCCCCCCAGGGCCTTCCCTACCCAGGAGGCTCTGCTCTTTCTCTCTGGTCCCTAGTTGTCGGTGTTGGGCTTTGCTGGGGTTTGACTGCCCCACCAAAATACATGTTGAAATTTCAGTCCATTGTGCAGAACGAAGAGGGCCATGTTTGCAGGCAGGACCTTTTAAATAAGGCCGTAAAGGCAGGCCCTCATCCCTGGGCCGTGGCTTCAGAGGAGCAGAAGGGACCAGAGCTGAGCTGAGGTGTTCTGTTGCATCTCTGTGATGCCCTGAGCCACCTTGGGACTCACAGGGCGTCCCTGCAGCAAAAAGGTTCTTCCTGGATGCAGAACCTCCCAGCCACGAGCAGATAAACCTCTCTGCTTCATAAGTGAGGCTGTGGCATTCAGTTACAGCAACACAACACTGACTAAGACTGGTACTCTCTACAGTAATGTCACACCAGGAGTTACGCAGTTGTTTGTATGGATTGTTGTGCTTAATGTTCTGCAAGGGAGGTGGTCTTGCCTCTCTCGCACCTGGCCCGGCACACGGCACAGGGTAAGAACTTGCTAGATGTCTGGCAAGGGTGAAAGAGTGACACTTGGAAGCTGCCTAAGTGCTCACCTATTAGAACATGCCAGGATGCCTTACAATCACCAAAATTAGGATTTCTGAGCATTTTTAAGGACAAGGGAAATTGTTGCTTTGGCAGCATTAGACTCAGGCGAATCAAAAGTAATATACAGGTATAGGGAGAGCACTGGAAAGTCCCCAGCAGTCCTCCTAGCCGGAGAACAGAACCTGTGTGAAGTTGCTTTCAAAATGGACAGGCACCAGCTTCTTTCCTGGAAAAAGAGGCTTTGTTTTAAGTTAACTTTGCATATTTAAGGCTGAGTTTCTTCTGAAAAAGTACCTGTGAGGAATAGGGAAAATGGAAGCAAAGACAGGTTGGAAACAGAGATTTCATCTAAATAATGATCTAAGTGCTCTGGTGAGGAGGACAGAGAGGTTGTACTGCGTCACGCCGATGGCCGTTCCCACCTGTGAGCAGCAAGGGCGGCCACGGCCACAGGACGGCCACGTGAAGCCATCTGTAAGACAAAACCACCATGCTATCAGTTACACAGAAACTTAAGATATACAAAGACCTATCTGTCGTGTGGCACGCATGGCTGTGTCGTAAAGGGATGGGCCGTGGGAGCCTGAGCTCACCTTGGTCGGCTGGGTGGGAGGGGCCGCGGGCGAGGTGGAGGGAGCCGGCTCTGACTGTTTTAAGCTGGGTGCTAGGTGTGTGTGCCACGTCACGATTCTCAATATGTTCGCAGGTGTCTGTAAGGCTTTATAATAAAATCCCGAAACTCATAACCAACTCAGTACTAACGCTACACTGGAGGGGATTCTGCGCTGCTTCCCGCAGGTCCTCTGCACACAGGAGCGACCTGTCCCCCGTCCATCCCTTCTGTTCTCAGGCTCCGCCCCTTGGCTCTCTTTAGGCGTGGCTGACTCCCTAGTAAAGATTTTCTAGTAAGAGATCTGGAAGTAGCTCTAGAAGCAACAAGTTGCGGTGTGTGGCCATTTAGCGCTTGCTGTGCCTGAGATGTCACCAGAGCTGCCTTGCTTCCAGCCCCGAGGCACCAGGGGCCTGGGTGCACGTAGGCAGGTGTCTAACCCACAGACGGCCCGGGAGCAGCCTTCCTCGGTCTCCTGGGTCATCAGCGATTTCATCGTCAAGGCAGCCATCTAGAGGAGAGAGGAACTGCGGGCTGTGGGCTCCAGTCGGGCGCACGGTGGCCACTGGTCCCATGCAGGGGGAGGGGCTGTCCCTGCAGAGTGGGGCCACACTGCACACAGAGCCACTCCAAAGGGAACAAAGCCAGTGCCTCCCTATGCGCCACGGCAGGAGGTGGGGAGGGAGCGCCACCCGGGCGGTGGACAGCCTCGGATGCCCGCGCGGGGACCAGCTCCAGCTGTGGGCCAGGGTCCTCCGTGTGGACTCCTCCTCCTGACGGGCCAGCTGTGCCTCAGCCTCCTCCGCAGTGAGGGCAAAACCCACGCCAGGAACCGCCGTGTGGTGAGAGGGTTATTGACCGGCCCCTAACGGCGCGTGGGGACCAAAGGGGCAAGTGGAGGGGAAGGGAAGGGGAGAAAGGGAGGAGGGGAAGGGAAGGGGGGACCGGTGGGGAGGAGACGGGCGTGGACGGGTGAAGAAGGAAAATGGGCGAGCACCTGCCTGGTGGGGTTTAAGCAGCGACTTGGGTGGGTGCCGGGCATCAGAAGTGAGACTTGCATGCTCGGGATTGGCTGGGAAAGGGAGAGACGCCGGTGAACTCCCGGGAGATGCGAGGATTCTCGGGATTAAGGGTAGGAACTCAGGTTCTCGGGGATGGGCACTTCCGGAAGTGGAAGCTCAGGCTTCCAGGATGACCTCCTGCACCTGGGCGTGGCTGATGGGGCACCTGCGGTGTGGCCCGCCCGCCCCAACACTAACACCCAGCCTCCAGGAGGGTACGAGCCCCGCCAAGGGGTGGTCCAGGATCCCAGGGCCTCGAGACTGCCGCGGTCCTGACACAGCTGCTGTGGTGGCTCGCGGTGCTGGCCAGAGGCCACAGAGGCTGGCCTCGGGCCACAGCTGCGCCCCACGCCTGTGCTCCCTCCGTCTGAGCGGCCTAATGGCAGCTGGTCACCTGGGACCTTGAGGGCTTGAAGCAGAGGGGAGAAGCCAGGCACAGAAGTCCCAGCACGCTGGGACACAGTTCAAACTGCCACACTCCGAGGCAGAGTGGGGCCAGGGCACAGAGCCCAGTCCTAGTCCTGGGCATCCACACACACTCCAGCCCAGGCCTCAGGCTGCATCTGGATACCTGAGAATGTGCTGGAAGGCAGGGTTGTTGCAGAGTCCTTAGGTCGATGGCAGGACAGCGAGAGGCAGGCTGCGCAGGTGACACGTTCCTCGCAGGGATGGTGGCGGCGTCGCTGGTGCCCACTTAGTCCAGACTCGCCAAGCCACGAACGCCAACTACGCACAGCCGTCAGTCAGGCCCCAAGGAGGCATTGATAGGAATAAGTAATGGCAGCGTTACTTAGATTTTAAATCATGGAGACGGCTGTTGAGAGCATGTTCCAGTGTTCAGGTCCTGGGGCTTCTCCTGTGACACAGGAGGCAGAGTGTGGCCCCAGGGGAGGGCCGGACACAGTGTGGCCCCAGGGGAGGGCAGGACACAGGCACAGTGTGGGCCCCAGGGGAGGGCAGGACACAGGACACAGTGTGGCCCCAGGGGAGGGCAGGACACAGTGTGGCCCCAGGGGAGGGCAGGACACAGTGTGGCCCCAGGGGAGGGCAGGACACAGGCAGAGTGTGGCCCCAGGGGAGGGCAGGACACAGGACACAGTGTGGCCCCAGGGGAGGGCAGGACACAGGCAGAGTGTGGCCCCAGGGGAGGGCAGGACACAGGACACAGTGTGGCCCCAGGGGAGGGCAGGGACACAGGCACAGTGTGGCCCCAGGGGAGGGCAGGCAGGACACAGGCACAGTGTGGCCCCAGGGGAGGGCAGGACACAGGCACAGTGTGGCCCCAGGGGAGGGCAGGACACAGGCAGGACAGGGGCAGGGCAGGACACAGGCACAGTGTGGCCCCAGGGGAGGGCAGGACACAGGCACAGTGTGGCCCCAGGGGAGGGCAGGACACAGGCACAGTGTGGCCCCAGGGGAGGGCAGGACACAGGCACAGTGTGGCTCCAGGGGAGGGCAGGACACAGTGTGGCCCCAGGGGGAGGGCAGGACACAGGCACAGTGTGGCTCCAGGGGAGGGCAGGACACAGGCACAGTGTGGCCCCAGGGGAGGGCAGGACACAGTGTGGCCACAGGGGAGGGCAGGACACAGTGTGGCCCCAGGGGAGGGCAGGACTTCACAGCAGCAGGTCCTGAGCTCACAGGATGTCACCCAGTCCTCCCCCTTGTGGCTGTGGCTGAGAGAGACGGGCCAGTGACCCCAGCCAGAAGCCTCGCGCAGGACTGGCTGCAGCTCCCGGGTGTTGGGGAGACCTTGCTGCTTCCTCCTGGTGAGAGCGGGATCTACTGGCAGGGGGCGTCCCCATGGTGGGGAAGGGAGGGCCCAGGGGCCCTGGGGACACTGGGCATGGAGATGCCAAAACAAGCCAACAGGTCTCAGCCAGCAGGGGCCTGGGGTTTCTAGACGCTTCTTGGGCCCTGCTGCTCCCTATGGCTGAGCCAGGAAGGCAGGGCAGCTCTGGCTCCCTGTGCATCGCCCTGTGGGACACCCGCCTGCTCCTGAGACGGGGAGGGAACCCTGTGAGACTCACGCCCGCTGTTTTATGACCGCCACCATGACTGAGCCACACCTGGAGCTGGGCTCCGTCCGGGAGGACAGATTGAGTGTCCTTGTTTATAAACCAGGCTCCGGAGCTGGGGTTGTGGCTCAGCGGCAGAGGCTCGCCTAGCACGTGCAAGGCTGGGTTCGATCCTCAGCACCACGTACAAATAAACACATTGTGTACAACTAAAGCAGATAAATAAATATTAAAAAAAAAAAAAAACAGGCTCTGAGGTCACCAGCAGCACATAACTATCTCGTCATTTACATGTAAAGCAAGAACCAATATTACTTTAAGAATTAGAAGTAAATTACTGATATCAGAACACAGATTCTATATGTAAAATACACATTAGATTTATACTCACAAGCTGATATGGCACGAATTCTAACAGTTTTGGTGTTATTATTTTTTAAAAAGCTCATTTGCAGGTGGCCAACGCTAATTATTGTGAGAGAGAACTTTGTCTTGCTTTAGCCAAGAACCAACTCAAATTAAAGTGGAATTTTAAAGAGCGCGAGGCGAATAAATCAGTGTCAGTTTGTCTTATTCCATAACAGTCGCCATGGAAACAGATCCCTGACCTGCTTCCTCCTCACCTGCCGTGAGCAGCAGGCCCCTCCCCGGTGTCCTGGTCCCTCCTCAGGGAGTCCCAGGCAAGAGGGCCGCCAGGCCTCGGCAGCCTTGTTTGCTCTTGGCCTGGAAGGCTCCGGAAGGCTCCGGAAGGCTAGCTCCGGCTCGCTGGGCCTCCTCGCCTGGCTCAAGGTGTGCTGGTGGGTGCTGCGGTGCGGAGCGAGTGCTCCCTCAGGCAGGCCGCAGCGGCCTCCCCGACCTTCCAGGGCCCCAGTGCTCACCAAGGTCCTTTTTGTGCCAAGCTGCAGAATCAGGAAAGAGCTGCCTTCCTTGTCCTCAGCCCGTGTCCCCAGTCCACGCCAGCCTGGATGAACCCAGAGGCTTCTAGTCACGGAGGTCGGTCGCCGCACCCACCCCAGGAACATCCTGCAGGGCGTGGGCGCCAGGGCACCTGTGTCCCCCTGCCCTCCTCCGCAGGGCCTGCTGAGGTGGAGACCCGGAAGGGAGCCACGCATTGAGCTGTACTTACTGCTGCCATTTTCCTGACCTGCACAGCCCCTCCCGGCCTGCTGGTTGTGCGAGGTGGAGAATTACAGACGCGCCAAGAGAAAAAAGCAACAAACCCCCGAGTAGTGTCCTATATAGCTGCAGCGCTCACAAGCAGAGCAATGAAGGGGAGATGAATCAGCAACTCCATAGAATGTGTCACAAATACTGGGAATAAAGTGGCCGCAGAGATTGATCTTTCTTATCTGAAAACTCTACTTTTAAAAATAAGGAGAGACCTGACCCAACACAGTGGTGCCCCAAGTGTGCCTCGGGCATCTTGGGAGAGGTTTGTGTGGTCCCTGTACAAACGTTACTTTCTTCATGCTCTTACTCAGCCGTGATTTCCCAAACAGCCTGGTCCACACACTACAAAAGCGATTTTTTGCCAATCAAAATAAATATCCAGGGCACACAGAGGCACGGCTGGCTGGCGGGCAGAATGCTCCGCCTCTTCCTGTGCGCAACCTGGGCACCCAACCTGGGCGCTCTTCCTGCAGAAAGAGGCCGTCCGTCCCCTTCTGGCCCTTGGGATCTGGGGCCTCCTTTCTCTCCGCTGTGGACCACGCTGAAGTGACAGGGGCAGGCTGTGCACCTCTGTGGGGAGGTCGCTCTGCTTGCTCTGTCTTGGTGTCCTTGAGGAGGAGAGAGGGGGAGACCCCCAGCGGCCACGCAGAGGTGCGTGGACCTGGCTCAGGCCAGAGGCTCCCCTGGCAGAGGCCAGCGGAACTGCTGACGTGGACTCGTGGGGCCAACCGGGGCAGGCATTCCACTCCTGGGTGCCCGGTGGCTGTCAGCACTAGTTCACTGTCTGTCCCCTACTGACTCCCCACCCCAGCAGGAGGCTCCTTGTTCTGGGACATGTCCCCTTGAGGCTCAGGAGTGCTGGTCCCAGCTCTGACTCTGACGTGTTCAGCTGTGTGACCTTGAGCAAGTCCTCCTCCCTCTCTGAGCACCCGTTGCTCTGTCTGCATGCTGCACATGAGGGGTTTGCGTGTCCTCCCGAGTATCCCTGTGAACGTGCAGAGCAGCTTGGGTCCCCGCGCTGGGCACCGCCTGCACAGGTGTCTCTGCAAATCCACCGGCAGGACAAACATGCCGCTCACCAGCACCCCTGCCCTCCTGCTCCGTAAGTGCACACGTGGATGGGCACACACATGCAGCAACCCCTGTGTGGCAGACACCAGCAAGGAGCCAGAGTAGCCGCAAGAAAGGTCGCACCAGGAGAGCTGGACCCCCATGAAACACGGCACAGCTGTCAAAGGAATTCTCGGGAAGTTCTTTTATGATGGATTTTCTGAATGTGAGAAGCGGGTTGCAGGACATAATACTGTTTTGCAAAGAAAGCAAAACAACAAGCAACCCTTACTGTGTGTCCGGAGCTTTCTGGGATTGTCCGAGGAGAAGGGCTCAGAAGAAGGGCAGTGTTCAGGTACGGGGATTCGGTGACGTCATCACGGCACGGCCAGGCAGTAAAGTGGTCTTCAGTACAAAAAAAAAAAAAAGTCTTTGTAGAGGATAATGATGGATATTTAAACTGTCACATGTGATGCATCACACTGACAATGTTAATGAGCGTGGGAAGGTATTAAAGGGCAAGGAGACGCACAATCCGGTGCAGGGATCAGGGCAGACATGCCCCAAATATTCACGGCAATAATGATTGGTTGTGAGCTAATGAGTGGCTTACCCTTATTTTTATGTATCTGAGTTTTCATTTTTTTTTTTTCTTGGTACCGGGGGTTGAACTCAGGGGCACTCGACCACTGGGCCACATCACCAGCTCTTTTTTGTATTTTATTAGAGACAGGGTCTCACTGAGTTGCAAAGTGTCTCACCATCACTGAGGCTGGCTTTGAACTCGTGATCCTCCTGCATCAGCCTCCCAAGTGCTGGGATCACAGGTGTGCACCACCACGCCCGGCCCTTATTTTCATGGATCTGAATTTTCTAATTTTGTCAAATTACCACGTACAAAAGGGGAGCTAGGTGGGGAGGCCCAGGAAGGTTCAGTGATTCTCCAGGAAGGTGAGGGAGAAAGGACCAAAGGGGTGGGGTCCCTCCTGAGCTGTGTCACCTCTGAATGGTGGAGCAGTGGCAGCGATTAGAAAGTGTCCTCAGGCACACAGCCCGTGGGGCTGGAGCCACCACCTGCGTCCTGTGCGCACCTGGGGCCAGGAGGGGGAACGGGGAATGGACATTCCCAGTGCTGGACACCGAGCAGAAGGGGCCGTGGTGGGCCGTGGGGCCGCAGCCTCTCCGGCTGTCCTGGAAGACGGGCTGCTGACTCACATGGCGTGTGCGTGTGGGCTGCTTCCTTCAACACAAAAACCTTGTTTGGAGAAAAACATTACATCTTTTTTTTCTTTCAATTTTATAAATCAAAACAAGAAATTATTTCTTGCTTCTCTGGGAGTATTTGCGCTTGGATAGATGTTTTTCATTAAAATAGCCGTGAACAAACGGTTTCCCAGTCAGGTTTTACCAACCCCAACACAAAAAGGGTTTATAATTAAGATTAAGGACTTAGTGTGGAGCAAAATGGAAATGAACTCAGACCAGGTTGCACAGTGGACAGAGGACAGGGAGCAGCGTCCACCCTGAGCCCCTCTGCCCCCGCCTCTGTGCAGAACAGGTGACGTACTCTGGAGCTGGGAGTGGCCACAGGAGCCGCGCTGGGCCTGGGCCCGGGCAGCTCAGCGCCTCAGCATGGACGAGCTACAGCAGGGAGGAAGGTCCCAGAACTGCCCAGGGCTGGGAAGACACCCCCGCCCCGCGGAGCCCGCCACGCCTGTTCTCCAGTCCTGGTGGCGTCCGTGCGGGCTCGCGGGTGGAAGCACCCGTGGTCTGCAGCCTGCTTGGTGCAGCGCTAAGCCACTGTTTCTTCTGACCTTGGGAAAAGGAGGAGCACTGCTTTGTCAGCGCAGACTCAGCCCAAGTCTTGGCTCCCTGCGGAACACCCGACACCCAGGTGGCCGGGGCAGGAGCACAGCGGTGGTGGGTTGGCCCCCGCCCGCCTCCTTTCCTGAGGAACGCCCCGTGCCCTGCACACCCTTGCTCAAGTTCTCTGATCCCCATGCGACCAGGGCAGGTGCACAGTGACCTGCAAGCTTGCTTCTGGTGGCCTTAAGCCTGCCTGGTCCACTGTGGGCTCTCCTCTGGGCTCTGCCACGCCAGGCACGTGGTTCATGAGGGGAGACGTGGGCACCGTCATTCACACCACAGGCATGAATCCTGTCACAGGAAGAGACCCCCCAAACTGCTCTTCACACCACACTCAAGCCCTGTCACTGTCGTGAGGTTGGCTTGTGCCAGGACTGACCCTTTCCCGGAGACCCACCGCCAGGCGGTAGAGCCGCTCCCAGAGGCGGGAAGCGCTGCCTTGTCCATCGTCAGCAGCCGCAGGTCTCCCTCGAGTGTCCCCTACCTTCTGTGAGGCATCTGGGTCTTGGACTTCCTCGGGTGGACGTTCCCAGAAGGGCACCCTCGCCGGCAAGCGGGAGTCCGAGGACTGGCCGGCCCCGGAGGCTGCCCGCAGCTGCTGCCACCGAGGGGTCTGTGTGGAGGACGGAGGACGGGCTCTGTGCTGCCCCGGGCGCCGACCTCAGCAGTGCCGGTGAGGAAGTCATTCTGAGAGCCGGTGACACGGCTCACGGGCAGCACGGGCAGCACTGGAGGCAGAGCCGTGGTGGCACGGAGGGAACAGAGCTGCCCCAGCAGGCTATCTGATGTGCTGGGTACACAGTTCAAGGTCAGGTCGGAAGGAAATGCTCAAGGTCGTGTTCTGAGGGCGAACAGCTGAAGGGTCTTGCTGACCACGTGTTGGAGCCTGAGGAGCAGAACCGGTCCCCTGGGCTGGGAGGCGCTGCAGCGACCCGGCTCTCTCCACGCCTTAGGAGTTGCCTCGCGGTGCCAGGGGCCTGCTTCAGGACGGACTCTGGGGGCTGTCCAGTGCTGTGTGATGTGTAGCACCGAAACAGACCCCGCCCCTCCTGGGGGCTAGCCATGGTGGGGTGGCAGACCTGACTGGACGGGGAGCCGATGGCCCTCGGACTCCGCCTCTGACTGGTGCTCTGGCCCCCGCCTTCCCTCCCTGCAGGTGCCGCTTGCTCCACATCCACAGGGCGGGTGCCGGCCTCTGCTAGATGCCCTCTGTGACCATGTGCTGATCTAGGAAGTGACCGAGGGATTCCCAGACGGCAGGCTCCTTGTCAGGAAGTCGTGGCGAGGAGGGTTCTCAGGGAGCGGTTCGGGGACTGCAGCTCATCCTGTTGGCACAGAACAGCAGCTTCACCTCCTCGGCTGAGCCTCTGACATGGGCAGACATGCCAATGAGGGGCACCCAAAGTGTCCGGGTGAGCGGTCAAGCAGGAGGAGTCCCAGAGAGCGGCTGAGGAGTGGTCTCTGGGGACCAGGCCTCCTCAGGAGGGTGGCAGGAGGCAGGTCGGCCCGCTCAGGGGGAGCTAATCTCTGGACTCCGCACACTGAGCAGACAGGGTCGGCGTGGCGAGGGTAAGGAAGTCCTGGCCACACGTGTGCAGCACACTCACCAAGACACGCCCCGGGGAAGGTCTCGGGGGCCACCTCTCCTCCTCCCCCTCAGTGCTGCCTGGCTCCACCACAGGGCTGGGGTGGGACAGAGAGAAGGCTGGGGCAAGGTGGGGACCCCAGGACCCCTGATGTCTGAGGACAGCGGCCCCTCCACTCGCCCTCCACCCAATTCCTCACAGTCGCCTGGCCTTTTGGCAGTTTCATTCTCCCAGAAGTTGACCCCTTCTGCCCCTGACCCCTGCCTGCAGCTTCCCTGAGGACGGGGCAGAACGAGGGGGATCCCAACAAAAGTCGGGCTTTCCCAGTGACCAGCGGTCGATGCCTCCCTGCCCAACCCTGACATGGCCGTGGGGGTGTGGGTGGTCTTGCGGGCTGGGTCAGGGGAGAAGGCTGCTGGCATTTCCTGCCTGCACCTGCACCTTGGTGCAGCCAGGTCTACGTAGACTGGGAAGAAGGGGTCTGGGTTCCAGGTGGGAGGTGGAGGAAGGAGCTGGGCGGGCAGACCTGGTCTGCACCCCACGCCCCGTGAGGGCCTCCAGCTTTCCCAGCAGCATGAGTGCCAGCCTGGGAGCTCCACAGGGCACCACGGACCTGGGCATGCCCCTGGACCAGGACCTCCGCAGGCGGCCTCCCACTGCCTGACGTGCTGGCTCCTCCAGGCTGAGCACACCACCACTTGCACCTGAGGAACAGGGTGGAGGTCAGGCCACGGCGGCTGGGTGCGCCCTGCCTTCCCTCCTCGAGCCCTTCCACTGCCTCCCTGCCCACCTGAGCCAGGGCGATAGCCAGCTGCACCCCTCTTCCTGGGCCCTCCCTGCGCCCTCATGGAAACTGTGTCTGGCACCCCCCTTCCACTGACAAGTCTGGGCCCCGTGGCCCTGGACCTGGGTCACTCAGTTGCTGGCACGCTGCACCCTGGTGGTCCCACGCCACTGCCCAGGGCACCTGCTGCACGTGTGGACAGTGCCTTCAGAGCTTCTCCCTCGCCTTCCCTGGCAATGTCTCGAGGCACTGCTGTCCAGGACCGACGGACGGGGCCTTCGTAGACAGCCCAGGATGCTCCACAGGGCCTTTGGACCAAGCGCCCTGCTAGATGAAGCTGATTAAAAGTGGCAGGTTCCACCTGGCAGGCGCCCAGCCCCAAGTGCTGCGGACACACAGTCAGGTCCATCTCCGCTTTCCACAGAAAGGCCCGAGAGTGGGTGCTCCCGGGAGTCGTCCTCTGCCTCCCTGAGACTCCTGCGGGGTCCCCGGGCCCTGCCCCGGCCTTTCTAGGGTCTCCTAAATACCCAGCTGTGGTGCTCTGCCTTCTGTAACCTGAGGGGTCTGCAAAGGGCTGCAAACTTCACGTCAAGGAAAGGTGACTCACACCTGTCTACAGGGTCCCTCGAATGGGCTGTGGCCCTCCTGCCCGAGAGCCCCTGGGATGTCAGGAGGAACAGGTGGAGTCATGGACGCGTATGTGACTCTCCAGTGCTGAACTGTGTGCGTTGAGGCCTGAAAGAAACACCCCATTCCAAGGGACTCGACCGGAAACAAGTTGTAAAGGTCTCTTTTCCTGGCCTCTCTGCACTTACGCTGTGTAGAACAAGGAAACCCGAGGGCCACACCCAGGTACAGGCTCGGAGGCAACTGTGACTCCGTCTGTACCTGGTGAAATTTGCGCCTGTAAACACAATAACTTACCCAACAACGATCTGTTGACGTCAGTCCCTTCAACTCCTGTCCTGGCAGAAGGAAGGACAGAGGCTGCACTGTTGCTCTGCTAGCAGGGCTCAGCATCAGATCTGGGTCAGACTGACCCAAGACTGACAGGAGGCCCTGGAATCACCTGCAAGTTCAAGAAAATGAAACACAACCAGGGGCTGCTAAGGCCGGCTGGGCTCCCGGACCTGCAGTCCCACTGGCGCCCGGGAGAGGGCGTCTGCTCTTTGGAAAACAGACTCCAAGCTTTCGGCCTCCCCCTCCCCAGGTGCAGGGCTGGCCAGCCAGGGCCCGTCCTCCGAGAGTGGAAGGTCTGCAGTGCCCTGACCAACCCTGTCCTCCTGGAAGCAGAATGGTGCGCGCGCTGGACAGTGGACGTTCCTCTGCTGAGAGGGACCTGCCGGGTCTGGAGCAGAGTGGTCCTGAAGGCGGGCGGCAGCATGAAGCCTGACCAGAGGCTCCACACCTCTGTGACACCCTGGGAGAGTCATCACATTGGGGGGATAAGTCGTTTGGGGGATCACTTGAACTCTGGAAGCCACATTCAACTCTTCTTTGATATCTCCAAAGCAAAACCCAGCCAGCGACCCGAAGGACCAGCTCCGAGACCACAGGCAAGAAGAGCGTGGCCGGTGCCTGAGCTGCCCGAGAGTCGCAGCCAGGGAGGGCCCAGCAAGGGCCAGGCGCCCGCCAAGGTCATACCGTGCTGGGGACACTCTGGACCAAGACCACACGGGAGGAGCTCTGCACTTCACAGGGGAGGAGATCAGTCCCCAGCAAGCCCCCCAGGAGCTGGTGGTGACCCTGCCTTGCTCTTTGGCACAATACTCCAGTGGTGCTCCAGCACCTCCCCTGGTCTGTGCAGGGGCTTATGGGAGAGCAGGGTGTCATGGCGTCCCTCCTGGGAGGGGAGGCAAGGGCTCTAGGGCAGGGGCAGGAACCCCCCTCTGCTAATTCACTTCCTCAACACAGACCTTTTGGAACATCAGCAAAGTCACTGGAGTTGGGCATGTCACCCTCCCCAGTTTTACTTCAAATAGAGACAAGTGATGTTGAATTACCAAGATGACGGCTGGAGGGTGTTTCAGTTAGCTTTTTTGCGGCTGTGACTAAATGACCCTACTAGAGTTTACTTGAGGGCACACAGTTCCAGAGGCCTCAGTCCATACAGGGCGAGCCCCACTGCTCAGGGCTCCAGGCGATAGAGGAAGGACGTGGTGGGACGAGCGTGGCACTCCTCAGAGCTCCAGGCGATAGGGGAAGACGTGGGGGGCGAGCGTGGCGCTCCTCAGGGCTCCAGGTGATAGAGGAAGACGTGGGGGACGAGCGTGGCGCTCCTCAGAGCTCCAGGTGATAGAGGAAGACGTGGGGGACTAGCGTGGCATACCTCAGAGCTCCAGGGGGCGATAGGGGAAGACGTGGTCCAGGTGATAGAGGAAGGCGAGACAGTGTGGCGCTCCTCAGGGCTCCAGGTGATAGAGGAAGGACGTGGGGGACGAGCGTGGCGCTCCTCAGGGCTCCAGGTGATAGAGGAAGGACGTGGGGGACGAGCGTGGCATACCTCAGGGCTCCAGGTGATAGAGGAAGACGTGGGGGACGAGCGTGGCGCTCCTCAGGGCTCCAGGTGATAGAGGAAGACGTGGGGGACGAGCGTGGCGCTCCTCAGGGCTCCAGGTGATAGAGGAAGGACGTGGCGGGCGAGCATGGCGCTCCTCAGGGCTCCAGGCGATAGAGGAAAAACGTGGGGGACGAGCGTGGCGCTCCTCAGGGTTCCAGGAGGATAGAGGAAGGACGTGGGGGACGAGGAAGGACGTGGGAGCTGGTGCCTCAGGGCTCCAGGTGATAGAGGAAGGACGTGGCGGGTGAGCATGGACGAGCGTGCTCAGGGCTCAGATAGGCGTCCAGGCGATAGAGGAAGACGTGGGGGACGAGTGTGGCGCTCCTCAGGGCTCCAGGCGATAGAGGAAGGACGTCAGGGCTCCAGGCGATAGAGGAAGACGTGGGGGACGAGCATGGCGCTCCTCGTGGCGTTCCCTCAGAGCTCCAGGGACGTGGCGGGCTCCAGGTGATAGAGGAAGCGTGGCGACGTAGAGGAAGGACGTAGGGAGACGAGCGTGGGGGACGAGAAGACGTGGGGGGCTCCTCAGGGCTCCAGGTGATAGAGGAAGACGTGGGGGACGAGCGTGGCGCTCCTCAGGGCTCCAGGTGATAGAGGAAGACGTGGGGGACGAGCGTGGCGCTCCTCAGGGCTCCAGGTGATAGAGGAAGACGTGGGGGACGAGCGTGGCGCTCCTCAGGGCTCCAGGTGATAGAGGAAGAGGGTGGGACGGCGCTCCTCAGGGCTCCAGGTGATAGAGGAAGACGTGGGGGACGAGCGTGGCGTGGCGCTCCTCAGGGCTCCAGGTGATAGAGGAACGTGGGGGGAGCGTGGCGCTCCTGGGGGACGAGCGTGGCGCTCCTCAGGGCTCCAGGTGATAGAGGAAGACGTGGGGGACGAGCGTGGTGCTCCTCAGGGCTCCAGGTGATAGGAAGTGGGGGACGAAGGGCTCCACGATAGAGGAAGGACGTGGGAGACGAGCGTGGCGCTCCTCAGGGCTCCAGGTGATAGAGGAAGACGTGGGGGACGAGCGTGGTGCTCCTCAGGGCTCCAGGTGATAGACGAAGACGTGGGGGACGAGCGTGGTGCTCCTCAGGGCTCCAGGTGATAGAGGAAGACGTGGGGGACGAGCGTGGCATACCTCAGAGCTCCAGGTGATAGAGGAAGACGTGGGGGACGAGCATGGCGCTCCTCAGGGCTCCAGGTGATAGAGGAAGACGTGGGGGACGAGCGTGGCATACCTCAGAGCTCCAGGTGATAGAGGAAGGACGTGGGGGACAAGCGTGGTGCTCCTCAGGGCTCCAGGCGATAGAGGAAGGACGTGGGGGACGAGCGTGGCAGAGGGAAACGGCTCACACCACGTGATCAGCAAGCAGAGAGAGGCCACTCCCCAGATAGGGACATACCCCCCGAACCCCGCCGCAGTTCCCGTCTGCGGCAGCCACACCTACGCTTCAGTCACCGCTCAGCTGACCCCCATCAGGGGACTGACTCACTGATTGGGTTAAGACCCTCACAACCCAATCATTTCTCCTCTGAACTCTCTTGCCCTGCCCCACACGTGAGCTTCTGGGGGACTCCTCACACCCAGTCCACATAGAGCGCAGGGTTCTCAGGGCCTTGGGCCAGGTGTCACTGGGTCGTGGCGGGTGGCGCCATCTGCAGTCGTCCAGCAGAAGCCTGGGCTGCTCCCTCTTGGGATCGCTGGTGCACAGGCGAGGAGGGGCTCTGGGAGTCCAGCGAAGGGGTCAGTGAGTATGGGCCAGCGGGGTGCTCAGTTACTCCAGTGGTCAGGAGGTGCCGGCGACAAGCCGTGGACTCAGGCAGGCCGCGCCTCCAGTTGAGGGACTTCCTTGATCCACCCAAGTGGGACACGTTTTCAGAGCACGCCTCAGGAGGCTCACAGAAGCTCTCCCTCACCTCCACGGCCTCCGGCAGAGCCTTCCCCTGCCCAAAGCTGTGCAGGGAATCCCGGTGTGGGTCCTGGGGACCAAGGCTCCCTTCAGGTCCTAAGCTGACGGCGTTCCTCTGCCTCCTCCCCCCGTGCAGCTGTGCTCAAGGTGGCCAGGCAGACACAGCGGAGCCGGCTGCACGCTCAGGAGGTTCAGGAGTGGACGTTCAGAGCACTCCGCACTCTCTCCTGGGAGTTGGGCAGAGTCATGCTCAGCCTTGTGCCGTGGTATGAACGTGTCCCCAGCGTTCTGGGTTGGAAAGTGACCCTAAATCCACGCTAATGGCATTTGGAGGTGGATCATGAGAGGTCATTGGGATGAGGTGAGGCCTTGGGGGAGCCCTGGCGCCACTGGTCTACTAGGGAGCAAGGAGACCTGAGCTCACACGCTGTCCTCATAGGTGGGCCTCCGCCATGCTGGGGTGCAGCACGAGGCCTTCACCAGGTGCCCAGCAGAGGCAGCATCCTACCTTGGACTTCGCAGCCTGCAGAACTGTGAGCCCCACCAACCCCTATTCTGTATAAAGCACCCAGTCTATGGTATTCAGTTACAGCAACAGAAAATGGACGGAGGCTCATTGGATGACTCTGCGCTCCTGAGAGGAAAACATTCTCAGCACCATGGAACTCAAAAGAATGGGGGACTTGGCTCCCTTTAACCATCACCCCTCAGAGTTTAGCAGGCACGAATGCTCAGTGCCTCCACAGGCAAGGTGCTGGGGGAGTGTGGAAATGCAGCGGGGTCCCAGCCAGGAGGAGGCTCTGCTCACACTGCTGTGTCCCCTGCCCAGGCCCCGCACCTCCGTAGACAGGCACTGCCCTGCTCTGCGCAGACTCACCAGCAGCCTCTTGGGCTTCCTCTCGGGCTCTTCCTCTCCCAGCTTCTCAGAGAGAGGATGGCCTTGAAGTGAAATGGCTGAGCAGGCCAAAGGAGGATCTAGAGCTTCTGGCGCGGAGACAACAGTTACGGGGCTCTGCTCCCAGGTCCCCCGGCCTCTGTGAGCCAGCTCTGAGCCAGGCAGCCCTGACCCAGGACACGCAGGTCCCCCGGCCTCTGTGAGCCAGCCCTGAGCCAGGCAGCCCTGACCCAGGACACGCAGGTCCCCGTGCCTCTGTGAGCCAGCCCTGAGCCAGGCAGCCCTGGCCCAGGACACGCAGGTCCCCCTGCCTCTGTGAGCCAGCCCTGAGCCAGGCAGCCCTGGCCCAGGACACGCAGGTCCCCCTGCCTCTGTGAGCCAGCCCTGAGCCAGGCAGCCCTGACCCAGGACAAGCAGGTCCCCGTGCCTCTGTGAGCCAGCGCTGAGCCAGGACACGCAGGTCCCCATGCCTCTGTGAGCCAGTGCTGAACCAGGACACGCAGGTCCCCCTGCCTCTGTGAGCCAGCCCTGACCCAGGACACGCAGGTCCCCCTGCCTCTGTGAGCCAGCCCTGAGCCAGGCAGCCCTGACCCAGGACAAGCAGGTCCCCGTGCCTCTGTGAGCCAGCGCTGAGCCAGGACACACGCAGGTCCCCATGCCTCTGTGAGCCAGTGCTGAACCAGGACATGCAGGTCCCCCTGCCTCTGTGAGCCAGCCCTGACCCAGGACACGCAGGTCCCCCTGCCTCTGTGAGCCAGCCCTGAGCCAGGCAGCCCTGACCCAGGACAAGCAGGTCCCCGTGCCTCTGTGAGCCAGCGCTGAGCCAGGCAGCCCTGACCCAGACTTAAGCAGGGAGGAAGCAGGTCGTCCATGGACAGCACGATCGAACACCTCCAGATTGTGGAAAACACTGGCCAGTTATATTTCTGGTCAGGACCAGCACCAAAATGCAGCAGTCCCAGGGCTGAGCCTGCTGGGGACGGGCTGTCAGGGCATATCCTGGACAGGGGCTGGGGGCCAGCCCGGGACCCATGTGCAGCCAAGGCCAGACAACCACGGGAAGGGAAAACGTGCTTGATACTCGCGTGTTGGCCTTTATTTAAGGATTTGGTGGATTGTGTTTGAAACCCAGAGACGGTCATCTGCTTCCTGGGAAGTAGATGGAAAAAGAAAAGAACTAGAAAACACTTACACACAATCCCATCACCCAGACCTACCCGCTAGTAACATTTGGTCACATTTGTTTGCATTTTTATTACTATTTTTTAAAGTATAATTGAAATCATAAGGTATATATAATTTTGGAAACTGAAAAATTCAACATAGCATATAATTTCCCTCATGCATTAAATTTTGTAAACACAAAGTGTAAACACAATCTTAATGGCTGCATAAAAGTGAGATATATGGCTAGACCACAATTTAAATTTTTTCCCTCTTAAATTATGATTTTAATAATATTAATAGACTAGTTCTTGCTGAGCGTGGGCTATTTCTGGACACCGTGCTGGGCATCACACAGGGATAATCTGGGTTTAATTATCTGACCAATCCCATTTTGCCCATAGCAGTGATAAGGCCCCAGGGCTCAGTGAGGCTGGTTGCCCGACGGTGGTGCCCGGCCGGGGCCACTTCCTGGCCTGCCTGCTCCTTGCCAGTGATGGAGGGCTGTCAGCTCCTCCATCTGCTCTCCTCCATGGGCCTGGCCGCCAGTGGGGCATTGGGAGCTCCGGGTCGGGAGGACAGGGCCCTGGGTCTCCCGTCCAGGGTCTCGCCATCCAGCAGGATGCTCAGTAGAACTGGCCTCCTGTTTCATTTGGGGGAATCTCTGGGCTTTTCTCCGCAGGTCTCCTCCTCTGGGCACTGGGACACCAGGGCCTCTGACTGTGGTGAAGCACAGAGAGAACTGCCCCAGCGCCCCCTTCCTCCTCCGCGTCCCTGGTGCAGGGCCGTCACCCTTCACAGCCACTAGCCTGGGGCTGGCCTGAGATGACAGCCCAGGAAGAGGCAGTGACAGCTCTTTACTGGAGTAACTTCCAGGGCCACTCCCTTCTCAGGGACAGAGCTGGGGACGGAGGACCAGTTGTTTAAAGGCCTCTGAGCCCTCAAAGTCCCTGCACAAGCCTCTTGCCTCCTGCTGATCGCAGAGCTCGGGGACCTCACTCCACCTGCTCTTAAAGATGCGCACAGCACCTGGACAGGGGACAGTGGATGAGGAGTGGGGGACGGTGGTGCAGAGGGCACCCAGTCCCTGACAAGAGCCCCCGAGCGCCTCGGGGAGAAGACAGCACGAGCCGTGCACTCTGCTGGGCAGCCAGCGCCGCGCCTGCCCTGGGGGCCCCCGAGGAAACCCCGTGCGCAGCTTGGAACTCCTGGCCGCGTGGAATGAGCCTCGCTCTGTCTGCAGCCGTCCTGACCCACAGGCCCTTTGGCCTGCAGAGATGTTCTCGGAGCCCGCCTTGTCCTGCACGGGAGCTCAGCAGTGAGGGCGGAGAAGGGAGAACAGGCTTCCAGCCCCGCGTCTGGGGCCCACCCCGGGTGGGGCAGCTTCGGACAAGGCTGCTTCCCCACTTAGGATTCCTAGGGCTGCAGGACAAATCACACAAACCAGTGGCCGAGAACAACGACATTCATTCCTGCATAGTCTGGAGGCCAGGAGGCCGGGCCCGGCAGGGCCAGCTCCCACAGAGCCTCTGTCGCCCTGCCCTGCCCTCCAGCTCTGGAGGTGGCCCATGTGCCCTGCTCCAGTCTCCCCACCTCCACAAGCCTCCTGGGTGTCCAGACGCCCCTCTTGTCACAGGACACCAGTCACTGGGGTGGTACAGCCTCATCTTAACTCCGTACATCTGCAAGCACTCTTTCCCAGCGAGGCCACATGCTGAGGTCCAGGTGACGCCCATCTTTACCGGTCCCCTTCTTCCCTCCTGCCACGCGGCTTCCCTTTGCCCAGCTACCCACCTACAACTTTCTCCTCGCTTCTGAGATTTGTTGTGGCTCAGCCCAACAGAGCGCAGGCCCTGTGGGAAGAAATGTTTGCTGTCTTGGATGGGGACGAGGGAGCTGAGCAGGACCCAGAAAAGCCACCTTCCGTTGTGCAGGCCCCAGGGCCAGTGCACTTCCTGGAGCAGGGACACCCCAGTCCGCTCCCGGAGCAGGCTCCATTTGGGTTACCCTGGCAACCCAGAGAGCCTCGGGGCATGTCTCCAAAGGCTTAGAGAACTTGCCCCATTGTCTCCCAAATAGGGCAAAAGGAACTTCCCTGCTTTGGGAAAAGGGGATTTCAAAGGGCCTGGGTTGTATGGTCAAACCATCTGTCATCTGCCCCTCCACCTAATGGCACAGCACCACTTGGACAATTGGCCATTTCTACCTCCACGCTGAGGACTGAAAGCAGAATTGGTAACAGACGAATGTCCCGGGACATGGATGCATGACCCTGCAGGTCCAGTCCCTGGGCATCCCGGAATAGACCCCAGAACAAGAGCCAAACCCCCCTACTTTGGGCCATCCTGGAGAAGTTGTCAGCAGTGCCTGGGCCATGATGTGTGGAAATGACATGGCATCCGGTGACCCAGGCAGGCAACCCTACAGACTGTCAGAGACAACGGGCCTCTACAGGCACACCTTCACTTATCGTTTTCATGAAAACAATAGAAAAAAAATTCAGTCATCTGGAAACTTTATTCTTAGAATATTCTTGACAACATCAGATACAATAAAAGCTGTCTCGTGGCACCTCGACAGATGTGTGCGTTTATCCGAGGCCGAGAGGGACCCCTTGGTGCTGTATCAAACAGAGAACGTATTTAACTGAGCCCTTATCCAGTCAATATTTAATGTCCGTTTCTCCCTGTTTTAGAAAGAAGCAAGAATTATGTAAAGAATTGAGCACTGCTGGCTGGTGACAGGCAAGTCCCCCTGTGCGGCTGGAGGCGTCTCCCACTGAGCACACGCGGTCTGTCCTTCACTCGCAGGGAGGAGCACGTCACCATGGACAGCAGGCAGAACGCAGCAAGGTCCACACGCTGGAGCTGATGAATGGAGAGCGGACGGCGCGTGTGGCACTGCTCCAGAGGAGCGGCGGGGCCCTGCCACACGCCACCACTCGATGGAGCCTGTGTCCAGCCACCCTGGAGGGACCATGCGTGCACGGCTCCTGTCACCTGAAGGACACAGCACAGGCAGATCCAACCGCGGTCTTCGTGCCTGTTTGCAGCTGTAACAGCTGGAGGCTGGGAAGTCCAGAGTCAAGGTGCCACCCGTGAGGGCCTTCCCCTGTGCCCCGGCCTGACAGGAAGGGACAAAGGAAGGCAGACCCTCGGGTTGGGTGGAGGCCCCAGCCCTGACACTCCCCCACTCAGTGCAACAGGCTGGGCTGGAGTCTCAGAGGGACAGATATTCAAACCACTAGCAAGACAGAAAACAGGTCCCCAGCCTCGGGGCAGGGCAGGGCCTCCTGGCTGTCCTGCAGGCAGGGATTCTCTAGGAGGCCCAGGACGCTCCGAAGGCGCTGACCACGATGGTCAAGCTGTGCTGTCCTGGGTGGGCTTGCAGGGTCCAGGAGACCTCGCCAACGACCTCGCCGGCCTCAGGGCCCCCCGGGTTTTCCCTTGGAGGCTTTTTTCTCATGTTTTCCTGATGAAAATCAAAATAGTTCATCTGACCTGTGATAATTTAGGTCCTTTTTTCTTTTTCCCGAGCTCAGACAGCAATGTGTGCTACCTTTAAAGTAAAAAAGCATTTCCAGTTTCAGGAACAATCTTGCTTCAAGTCTTCCCTCTCAGGACACCTTAACGGACAGCATCCTTCAGTTCTTCCTCACTCTTCTCCTGGCCTCTCTGCCGACCACAACCACAGAAATGACACTACTGCCCTGGCCACGTGTTCTTTTTTTTGGTACTGGGGGTTGAACTCAGGGGCACTCGACCACTGGGCCACATCCCCAGCCCTTTTTTGTATTTTATTTAGAGACAGGGTCTCACTGAGTTGCTAAGTGCCTCGCCATTGCTGAGGCTGGCTTTGAACTCGTGATCCTCCTGCCTCAGCCTCCCAAGTGCTGGGATTACAGGTGTGTGCCACCGCGCCCGGCTGCTACGTGTTCTTAATAAAGTCTCCTGCACGAGGAGACTCTGCTCTGTGAGCAGCTCTGTGGAGTACACTGCTGGCATCTGGACTAGATGCTGGGGTCGTTAATGGTGACAATGAACCATCTATGTGTCAAGCAGCGAGGTCCTCGCCTTCAAAAACACCAGTGGAAGGTTTGCTTTGAATTTGGGCAATTTGGACACTAATCATAAAAATGAGGGGAGAAAATGTTCATGTCACGTTTGAACGTAACATAAGTGACTTTGAAGTCACTTCACATACCAGGTCAATTGCATCTTTGAACTATTTATGGGAAAACCCCACACTTAGATGTATCCAGCGCAGAGATGAGCGGCCCGGAGACAAGGCAGAGGGTGCCCAGTTCCAACCCCGCAACTCCAGGGCGTGGGAGCTGAAGGCTCATCCTGCAATCCACCCAAGCCCGGGGGTCCCCACCAGCTCACCCAGAAGAAAACGAGCCCACTCCCCAGGGCCGCCTGGAGAACTAGTGAGCCCATGAGCGTGCTGGGACACCACGGAGGCCTCGGCCGTCACCTGTTGCCGCCGTGGCCTGCTCGGCCAGCAGCTTCGCCAAGCCCTGGCACTGAGGCCCGGCAAGGCCGGCGCCAGCTCCTGTCCACCTGCCAGGCAGTCTGGTTGGGGAGAGTCTGTCTCCCCTGGCGCCTGGAGCGAGTCAGGCCAGCGCCAGGAGGCAGGCCCGAGAGGTATTCCCAGGGCACCGGGCAGCAGTCAGTCCAGGCAGCGGCCCCTGGTGGCCAACGTGAGGAACGTCCCTGCCCAGTCTGCTCAGCATCCCCCTGTGGGGCGGGCAAGCCCTGGCATGGAGTCTTGAGAGCAGCTGGGGGTTGCCTGGAAATTAACTGAGCCCCCCGGGAGTCCTTTGGGAGGCGGGTGGGTTAGGTCTTCATCACTGTGCAAAATCCCTGAAAAAATCAGCTTGTCCTGGCCGAGGGTTTCAGAGGTCTTGGCCCGTGGTCGGCTGGCTCTGTGGCCTTGTGCCTGAGCGAGGCAGAGCTTCACGGGGGGCGTGTGGTAGAGAAAGCAGCTCAGCGGCTGTGGGGAAACAGAGCAGGCAGGAGGACGGGAGTGGGGACAGACGCCCTCAGGGCCGCCCCAGTGAGCAGACATACCTCCTCCAATGAGGCCCGGCCTCCTCCTTCCCACCCCTCCCCACAGTGCCTCCTGCCAGGGCTCAAGCCTTAGGGGGACATTCCAGGTCCCAGCTATAACGTGGGGCTGGTGCCTCGTGAAGGGGACGAGAAGGCGCTGCCTGTCACCATCCCGGACGGTCCCCAGGAAAACAGTTACCAACCCATCACCCAATTACATCTCAATAGATCGATACATCTTTTCCTGGTGTTTTTAGGCCCTCACTGTGCCCTTTGACCCTTGGCAAATTCATTCTGCTTTGTCCTGGCTGCATATTAAACGGGCTAGACCCCAGGGCCTTTCTTCTCTTGGTGGCATGGCAGTGGCCACCACCAAGTCGAGTCAAGGGGTGACTTGTGGGTGACCAGCTCAGACTTCAGAGCTGAGTTCTATTCTGGGAAGATCGGCGGATCTTTTGGGGACCTCCCATTTGCTCCTAATGAGTGGCGGTCAGTCCATCATCTCTGTAGATGTGGACAGCAAGAGGCACATCGGGGTGATCGGTGTCCCCAGAAGGCGTGTCCAAGTCCCAACCCCCGGGCATGTGAATGTGACCTTATCTGGAAAACTGGGTCTCTGCAGATGTCAAGTTAAGGCGAGGCCACACTGAAGTGGGGTGGCCCTAACTCGGTGACAGTGACAAGAGGAAGATTTGGACGCAGGTGTGCAGGGAAACACCTCATGACCACAGGTAGAGACGGGAGAGCAGCGACCACAGGAAGGCCCAGGACGGAGGGAAGGGCCCAGGGCGCGGGAGGCGGAGGACCCCAACCACAGAGGGGTGTCCCCTGCCAAGCCTCCTGGCTGGGAGGAGGACAGGTCTGCCTCCAAAGCGAGGCCCAGGGGACTCCCGCAGGTGCTGGACCACGTCTCTGCAGCTCACCATGGCGGGAGTGTGAAGCAGGGAGCATCTCAGGGCTCTGTGGGACCACGAATGCCTCGTGAATGCCGTCGAGACGTTCAGTCTGGTCATGAATGGCGCTTCAGGAGGCTGTCGGCTTCCCCTCAGAAGGCGCAGCCATGTTCCGGCAGGTTCCCGTGGGAAGACGCAGCGGTGCCCGGCGCTGGTGTGGGCCGAGGAGCTGGGCGGCCGCCGCCCTCCAGGTAAGGATGCCGTCTGCGTATCCCTGGGTGAACGGAGGACAGGTCTAGAGTTAAACTGAATCCAAGACAGTGACTTGCTTGCCAGCGTGAAACAGGCCATCTTGGACAACGTGAAGCCGCCAGGGAACAGCCCCAGTGACGGTCTCTGAGAACCTGCCCCACACGCCCGGTGGCCTGGAGGGGCCTGAGATCTGCATGTCGCCCTCCTCCAATCAGGTCTCCTTCCCGCTGAGACTCGCCCGCTGTCACCTGCTGCCAGTTCAGGTGGTGGGGCAGGAGAGGCGGGCAGGGAGGGAGCCAGAGAGCCCAGGCTGCGCCACGCCTCACCTGCAGGAGCCTTGGGAGCCTGCGCCACCCGCCAGGCTTCAGCGCTCACGCGGGCGCACGCAGAGTGGACGGGCGCCTGCACAGAGTGGACGTGGCGCTCGCGTCCGTCAGAGAGTGGACGTGGCACTCGTCTCCGTCACAGAGTGGACATGGCGCTCGTCTCCGTCAGAGAGTGGACGTGGCGCTCGCATCTCCGTCAGAGAGTGGACGTGGCGCTCGCGTCCGTCACAGAGTGGACGTGGCGCTCGTCTCCGTCACAGAGTGGACGTGGCGCCCGCGTCCGTCACAGAGTGGACGTGGCACGCGTCTCCGTCAGAGAGTGGACGTGGCGCTCATGTCCGTCAGAGAGTGGACGTGGCGCTCGTCTCCGTCAGAGAGTGGACGTGGCGCTCGTCTCCGTCAGAGAGTGGACGTGGCGCTCGCGTCCGTCAGAGAGTGGACGTGGCGCTCGCGTCCGTCAGAGAGTGGACGTGGCGCTCGTCTCCGTCAGAGAGTGGACGTGGCGCGTGGCGCTCTGGCGTCCGTCACAGAGTGGACGTGGCGCGCGTCTCCGTCAGAGAGTGGACGTGGCGCTCGCGTCCGTCACAGAGTGGACGTGGCGCTCGTCTCCGTCACAGAGTGGACGTGGCGCCCGCGTCCGTCACAGAGTGGACGTGGCGCTCGCGTCTCCGTCAGAGAGTGGACGTGGCGCTCATGTCCGTCAGAGAGTGGACGTGGCGCTCGTCTCCGTCAGTCAGAGAGTGGGACGTGGCGCGCGTCTCCGTCAGAGAGTGGACGTGGCGCTCGCGTCCGTCACAGAGTGGACGTGGCACGCGTCTCCGTCAGAGAGTGGACATGGCGCTCGCGTCCGTCACAGAGTGGACGTGGCACGCGTCTCCGTCAGAGAGTGGACGTGGCGCTCGTCTTCGTCAGAGAGTGGACGTGCGCGCGCGTCTCCGTCACAGAGTGGATGTGTGGCGTGGCGCTCGTCTCCGTCAGAGAGTGGACGTGGCGCTCGTCTCCGTCAGAGAGAGTGGACGTGGCGCTCGTCTCCGTCACAGAGTGGACGTGGCGCTCGTCTCCGTCAGAGAGTGGACGTGGCGCTCGTCTCCGTCACAGAGTTGACGTGGCGCGCGTCTCCGTCAGAGAGTGGACGTGGCGCTCGTCTCCGTCAGAGAGTGGACGTGGCGCGTCTCCGGAGTGGACGTGGCGCGCGTCTCCGTCACAGAGTGGACGTGGCGCTCGTCTCCGTCAGAGAGTGGACGTGGCGCGCGCGTCTCCGTCACAGAGTGGACGTGGCGCGCGTCTCCGTCACAGAGTGGACGTGGCGCGCGTCTCCGTCAGAGAGTGGACGTGGCGCGCGTCTCCGTCACAGAGTGGACGTGGCGCTCGTGTCCTTCACAGAGTGGACGTGGCACTCGTGTCCATCACAGAGTGGACGTGGTGCTGCCACAGGCAGGAGCTGCTTCGGCTCCGCAGGACTAGCAGCCTGTGCTCAGCTACAGGTAAGTCCTCCACTGATCCCTCTTCACAGGTGGGAGGAGAGGCATGAGGGGGTCGGCTCCCAAAGACCCCTGGCTGGGGAGAAGGCGCCATGCCAGGCCACCTGGCTTCCCGCGGTGGCATGCGTGTGAGGAACAGTGGGACGTCCACCTCACCACCCCAGGCGAGTGCTCAGCGCTCACGGGTGTCCACACCCAGAGCTCCCGGGCACGGCCCTGAGCCCGCCTGCACCCGAGGACACACATTCTCCATGAGCCCAAGCCAGGGCCACACGGGGTCCCCACCTTGAGGCACCAGTGCCTGCAGCCACCCGCTGCCTTCCTCGCCGCAGTGGGGTGGGCTGGTGGAGCCCCTTCCTCAGTGTCCCCGCCCTCCCGGGGCTCAGCCCCCGGTCTCCAGGGCTCAGTGGGGGGGCCGCCCTCCTGGTGGCTGCAAAGGAAGCTGGCCCAGGCCTGAGAGAGCCCTCCTCGGGAGGATTGCCCGTGCACCCACAGGCAGGAGGAAGAGTCGCTGGTGGCTGGGTAGCAATGAAGGAGCCCATTCTTGAGAGGGAGTAGGGTTAGACCCCAGCTCCCCAGCCATCCCGAGCCATGCAGACCTCCTTTCAGTGATGGCTGATTTCAAGATTCCTGGGAGAATTTTTAAAAATCTCACTGTCATTTTGTCATGGTACATAAAGAAGAAGCAATTCCTAGTTTAAAAAAGTGTTAGGATCAATGCATCATTAAAGATTGTAGTATAACATTTATTTTGAAATAAATGTTGATGATTTTTATAAATTATACATAAAGGGACATTTCGATGGTTTCTACTGAAATGGTGGCATCTCCATTTAATTAATTTTAGAATGATAATGCAATAAAAGCATGATTTTTTGGCACCTACATTTTGAGGTGAGACACTGTGTTCTGTTTGGTTTTAGTGGATCACATGTCCTAAAATAAGGACGGGCATTGAACTCCACATCAGAACATTGAGAGCAGATGAGAAGCACACCTTCATTCTGCAGCAACCCGTGGATTTGTTTTTGTAGTATTCATATGCTCACGTGGCCACCAAGTGCCAAGTCTGTGTCCCACACGAGGAGGTCATGGGCCTTCAGAGAGACACGTGAAAACGGTCCTGACTTAGACAGAAACTCAGAACATCCTTTCCCGCTTTGGTTGTTTTGACACGATGCTGCTACCACTTGGCAACGTGACCCCACACTTCCTTACTGTTCCCTCCAACCTCTGCCCCCAGGGACCCGCTGTCCCTCACCAACTCCAGGGTACATTTGCAGAACGCAGTGTAAATGCAGTCACCATTTTTCGCTTGAGAGGGGATCTTTCCAGTCAGTCCTGTGCCCACCCTGCGCCCTTGCCCCGCCGCAGTCCTGCGCCCACCCTGCGCCCTTGCCCCGCCGCAGTCCTGCGCCCACCCTCGCCCTTGCCCCGCCGCAGTCCTGCGCCCGCACTGTTGCCCTTGCCCCACTGCAGTCCTGCGCCCACCCTCGCCATCCTGCCTTTCCGCCCTCTGGTCAGAGCATTCGAATGTGGTGTAGTGAGGACTTGTGGGGCTCCACTCTGTTTTGTCTTTTGTTCATCTCCTGTTTCTTTTCTTTCTTTTCTCGCCTGCCTCCCGGCCTTCCTGGGGGCCACTGACTGGGGCTTGCCTCTGTTCTGTAACCCAACTCCTTGTTTAGATTGCTTGCGGTTGCTCCGGGCATCACGTTACGCGCTCAGCTTGCCATAGTCTTCCGTGTCACAGCCCCTGGTCCGGGGGAGATGTAGGACTGGAGGTCTCCCAAGCCCCTGGGCTCCTGCCTCCCTCCAGAGCCACACCGTTCCTGTCAAACTGTGGCTCTGGTTAGGCTGCCCACCTGGCCTTTGCCCAGGGGCAGGGCGAGGCTGAGAGCCTTTCCACTGTGCGCTGGAGGGGCTGCAGTCTCAAGTCTGAATCTTGCTTGGCTCCCTCTGTCCTGGGCTTGGCGGGAGAGACCGTCCCGGGCTCCTGGCTTCTGCGGAGCTCTGTGCAGGGCGGTGAGGGAGAACCCAGGGCCTGCCCGGTGCCAGCCTGCGGCCTCTCTCGCTCTCAGGCTCCGTGTCGGCCTCAGGCGTAAGGCACCTTTGCTCCCTTAGTGAGAGTGCGTTCCTGCCACCCTCTCCCGGCCCAGGGATCCCCTGTGCTGATTCACATGCCATCTCTTTTCACTCTGTAAAGATTGCTTTCCGTTTCTGCCATTTTTCAGAATTTGGCAATCCTTTCGCTATCTCCTGCCTCGGCCTATGTGGGGTGGAGTGTCGGGTCTGTGTCCCCAGCTCCCTGCCGTGCCCAGAGACCCACCCAGTGACCCTCTTCACATCCCCACCGCTGGTCTGCAGAGGGCGATCGGTGCCCGCCCTGCAGGGCCACCTGGCACACACGCAGTGCACTGAGCCCGGAGTCCCATGCTCTGGGCCGGCGTTTGGTGCCAGCACTGCCCAGGTTGGTGCCAAGGCTCTCAGTTTAGCCTCAGGTCTGGGGAAAGAGAGGAGTGCGAGACTCGTGTTCCAAGGACCACCACTTGTGATCTGGCATCTTTAGTAAAGTGTCCCCTCCTGCACCCGCCGTCCCCACTCAGTCGCCGTACAGCGTGGAGGGTAGCAGTGGGGACCAGCGGGGAGTCCCCAGCAGCCACAGCAGGCCCTGCCTTTGTCTAATGGCCGAGCTGGGGTTGTGCGTCCAGTTCTCTGTAAAGAGTGGCAAATGCAAAGAGCAGAGTCTGCAGAGGCACCCGCTCAGCATCCGCCCGCCGCGCCCTCCTCCTTGAGCTTACCTACAGGGTCTTTTCCTTGAGATGTGACAGGAACAGCAAAAGCACTGGCTGTGGTCTCAAAGCCACGAGTGCCATTTAGCGTCTGCCCAGCGGGCTTGGTAGGGCTGCCGCCCGGGCCACACGCAGGCAAGCACAGCGCTGGCAGGAGTCCCCGGGCCGCAGGGAAAGGCCTGGCTCTGGCCACCCTCCACTTCTTGCGCCCCTCTGGGACGTGTCCTGTCTCAAGGCCCCCTCTGCGTTCCCTGCAGACCAGTGGCCCACGCCAGACCCGTGGTCCTTGACCTGGAGAGAGGAGAGCTGGAGACACTTGGTCCCTGCCACGTTCAGACCTCAACAGCTGGGCCCGGCAGAGTCCCAGGGGCACGGCACCCCACCCTGGGCCAGACTGTCCTGCCAAAGTGGAGCCGCGCGGGTGGGGGTCCCTCTGCAGGGAAGCCACCAGGCTAGGGGCCTGCTCGTCCTCTGCGCTTGTGTCTCGCTTCTGTTGAGAGGCTTTGATGGTCTCTCGCACCTGCCGCTCTTCTCTACCAGAAGTACGCGTGGCGGTACCGGCCGGACCCAGCGCAGCACGTCACACTCGATCACACTGAGCTGGACGTCTCGTCCGTGTGGCTGGAGAGACAGTCAGAGCAGGGTCGTTCTGCGGGTCACGGGGTGAAGAGCCAAGTGCTCGGGACACTTGGGCGATGGAGGCCGCACGGCCACGTCCTGCTGCCGCCGCTTTTGACAGGGCCCTGGAGGCTGCGTGGGAGACTCTTCTCCAGCGCCACGGCGCCACTTGCCGTCCCTCCCTGGACCGCTGTGGCCAGTCACATTCGTAGACCTCTCTGGATCAGGGAGAGGAGTTTCCCTCTGGGACTGGTGACCCTGGTGTCAGGTGACGGCCCAAGGGTGCTTGCTTTGCCCTGTGGATTCCAAACCCCACTTTCTTTGTCTCCCCATCTTACACGCCTGGAGGGACTTGCTGGCTCTGTTGCTTGCCGAGGCTCCACAGCTGCCTGAGGGCTGCTTCTCAGTGCCCTGCGATGGGTCCGTCCACGCAGCCAGCACCCTGGTGACCATGGAGCCTGACCACCGGCTCACCTCCCAGCCCCTTGCACCTGAGCTCTCGGGACTGGGGGACCTTGTGTGGCACTATCCTCTGGCCCTCTGGGATCATTGTGAGCTCCTCCCTAGGGCCTTCTGCCCTCCTTGCTGATGGCCAGCTGACCACGTGTGACTGGGTCTAGTGTCCTCTCAAGTGCAGTTGAACAGTCCAGGATTGGGTCCCTGTCCACCTGCTGTAACGGTGTCCATAGTATCCCTTTGAGAATCCATCAGCATCCTCCTCTGTCCGCCAGATGTCTGACCTTGAAGGCACACGTCCCGTCCCATCATGACATCGACTACTGTGGCCTGGGGCACGTGGCTGGCCCCGGGGCCACACACTGCCTATGCACAGAGGCTGTGCTGCCCCTCCCTGTGTGGGGGCCAGCACGTGCAGGGCCAGAGTGTCCAGTGCCCAGAGGTCTGTTCTGTGGTCCTGCTTTCCCGTGCAGGGCAGGGAGTTTCCCCTTCCTTCCCCTCCACGTGATGCCTGGGCACGGGCGCCTGTCCCTCTTGGGCCTGCGAGGCGGGGTGCTGGCGCTTGCTGCCCGCCCTGTGCTGCTGGCTGCCACCCGGAGAGGTCTGACCCCCTGTGACAGTTTGAACACGGGGGGTACTGACACTCACTGGGGGTGGAGTCCCGTCCAGCGAGCCTGAGCGTCTGCCCAGGTCTGATGCTGCCTTCACAGGCACAGTGTGACTTCCTAGGTGTCGGGGGCAGGCAGGGGATGTCCCTGCTTGTCCCTGCTGGTTTCCCTGAAGTGGGAGCCAACTCCGGCTCCGGTGCCCACTGGGCCCCAGCTGCCCTCTGCCTGAGGCCGCACACCCTCCCCTCCTGCTGCGGGGTCTGCTCTCCACCCCCTCGACGTCTTCCCGTGGAGTGTGTGGTGTGGGGACAAGGACCAGCCTCATCTGAGAGGCAGTGGAGGCAGCCCCGAGCCCTGGAGCGGTCCACTGTGCCTCAAGGTCTCCCGCTCTCACACTCCCCTGGGTGGGCTGGGTCGGATTCCGCCCGGGAGCGAGGGCCGCTCGGACCCCTGCATTCCCCACGTGCGAGCCATCTCCTGGATGTGGTGGCGAGAGGTCTGGGCCGTGCTCCCTGGCCGCATGGGGGTGGAGTCATCCGGGCCTCCCGGGCCGCTGGCCTGTGTGGGCTGGCCCCCGGTGTGTGGCCTTCCTCGGTTTCGGATGGCCTGTCCTCCAGGAGGTGGGCACCCCTCAGCCTCATCTTGAGAAGGGTGCAGAGGCCATGCTCTTTGCATCTGGTTGATTCCACTGGTGCATTATGATCATGCACAACAGTGGGTCCACGGGTCACATGGGCACGCGCACGGGGCCAGCCGGCTCGGTGCTGCCCTCCCCTCCCCCAGCTCCGGCTCTGCCCACCCCCCTGCTGCGTTGCCCTCATTTTAAGCAGTGCGTCACCCCCACATGCGCAGGCAGGATCCGTGGTGGTGCGTCCGCGCGTCCACCAGGCACAGCTCGACAGAGCTCCTCCCGTGCCCCCTCCGCCTCCCTCTGGATTGGGGTGTGGTCCTTGGGCCCTGCACCCCTGAGAGCGCCTGAGTCTTCCTTTGTACCTGTGGTTTAGTGGGGCATAAAATGACATGTTGAATACAATTTTCCACTCGTGATTTCTCCAGTTTTTATTCTTGACTTTTTCTTTTTCTGAGGGAGTTTTTCAGAGGGCCTGACAGTGACACCGTCAGACCTGATTGAGCCACGGGTCCTGCTGCCCTCTCCGGCTGATCCTTTGGGCATCAATGACCGACCCCTGTTAAATTGGAAGTGACGCTGCTTGCTGACTCCTGGACCGCCAGCTTCCTTGTGTCTTTTTTGGTTTGTTCTATGGTGGGCTCTGACATTTCTACATCCAGAGCTCTGAGCACACACACAAGCCAGAGTAGCACCACGGTCTGTGAGCACCCTCCACCAGTGTCCCGCGACCTGCCTGGACGCTCCTGCTCCACCCTAGACTCCGCAGGCAGAGGCGCGACGTCTTCTGACTTCCCGCTGTGGAGAAGCCCGTGGCCCCTCAGTGCCCGCTGCGTGTGGGCCTTGCTTGTTGCCCGTTCCCGAGCCTCGAGTCGGATTACTGCCCGGATGCTGGAGTTGGAAGCTCAGGAGCCACTGCCTGTGGTCTTTGCTCTTCCTCCTGGTGCCCAGCAGGTCCATCCCGCTGGCCTCCGGTCTCTCTTGGTCCTGAGGACTTCCCTGAGCTGTCCCTCTATGTAAGCTACCTGGTACCGAAAACCGGGCGGAAAAACTCTCGGAGGCAGAGTAAAGCTTTTACTACTTTTACTTCTACTTTCTTAGAGCTTAGAGAGGGAAAGAAAGATTTTTAGAGAGAAAGATTAAAGCGAGCTTTTCTTCTTGTCTTCTTAGCTTAGAGTCTTAGAGAGAAAGAAAGATAGAGCTTAGCTTAGAGAAAGATTAGAGCTTCTTTCTTCTCTCTTCTTTCTTCCTTCTTCTTTCTTCTGTCTTCTGTCTTCCTTGGGAGCCTCGGCCTAACTCTGACCAGTCATTACTTCTTCTATCTGGTTTCTCTTCTGTAACCGCTCTGCCTATGTTCTGGCCGCTCTGATTCTTTTCTCCGACCCGAACTCTTCTTCTGACCGACCGAGCGACTGCCCGACTGACTGAATGAATTCGTTCTCCGTTCTCCTAACTCGGACCGCTTTCACCCGGTTATATACCTTCAGCTTTGCGGGTGCCTACAGGTGCGTCACATACATATCAGGTGGAACTTATGGCTTCCAGCTAGCTGCAACAGCCCTTCCTAATTAGGGCTCCTTCACCTCTACCCTTTTATAGCAACGTGACTTGAGCTCCTCCTCTACAACCCAGGAGCTGTGATCTGCTCTCTGGGATCCTCCTGAGTTCTTATTTTATGAACGCAAAATTTGTTAGCTCTTTTTTGAACACAGAAGATTTTTAAAGTGTTTTTATGCTCCTCTTATTTTCTCTAAGTTAGATTTTATCTTTATTTTTGTTTTTTCACCAACCTGGTGGGGATGCGTGATGGTCCTCCCCGTGGGTAGCTGAGGCACTAAACCCAGGCTGGCTGCGGGCCAGAGGGGGGGGTGGGGGCTACAGACTCGGGGGGAGCTGCAGGCCTGGGAGAGCTGCGGGCTTGTGGGGAGCTGCGGGCTGTGCACACTGCCCTGGTCCCTGCGGGGCACGGTCGCCTCTCCTGGTTTCTGACTGTCCTTGAGTGACAGGAGCGGGGAGACCTTTCAGCACCCTGCCTGGAGCCCACTCTCCATGCCAACTTTGGTGTGGCATATGGTCCCCATGGCCAGAGCACATCCTGTCACTTTCTCCTCTGAATAAACCTTCAGTCCCTGTAAGATGAAAAAGCAAGCACTGGTGTCCCTTGACCCTGTGCCGGGGTGCAGGGAGGGGTCCTTCTCACGGGTCTCCTCCTGTCCGTACCCGCTGCAGACCGTCTTCTTAACCCTTTCGTCCTCACCTTCATTCACTCTCGGGTTGCTCCCGGCGGCTGTCTCTCTCCTGCCCCGACTGTGAATCCAGCCTCCACCATTCTCTTCCAGAGCCCTGGTGAGCAAGAAGGCAGAGCCCTTCCTACACACATCAAACCTGCACAGGCCTCTCAAGTTCTGGTTTCACTTTTTTCTCCCCTTTAAACTTTGCATCTGGATATGTTGTCACTCCTTGCTTTAAACCTTGTACCTTCAAGTGGTTTGTTTTGGAACCCCCCACTCCTTCCTCCCTATAAGGACCAGACAGCGATGGTCCCTGTCCTGCTGGGCCCCTCCAACATCACACAAGAGGAAGCTCTCCCCAGAAGCCCAGAGAGCCATTGGTGGTCTGTAGTCGTGGAACTGTCTTCCCACAGGTGGTGAGAGTCAAATGGCCATCCTGACCAGAGGAAGCAGACAGCAGTGGACACTGACCAAAGAAGGCCTCCTTGGCCTCCTCACGTGGACATCTGTAAATGGACTCCGCCAGCTGTGGGCTGGGCCTCCCGCTCTGGACTCCAGGTGTCCTGAGCGATTTTATCAGTGGATGGTGGTGATTCTCCACGCTGGTGAGCATGTCCTACCATGATGATGTGATGGGAAGCTGTGCAGGATTTTCTGCCCCAAGAAGGAAGAACTGAATTTCCCATTCATGTGAAGAAACTTTGTGGCCATTGAAATATTCAGGTGTAGTCGCCTGAAGCGATGGCTGCTTGGAGCAAAGAAGCCGTGGGAAGAAGTTTAGAGACGAACTGGAAACAAACAGCCCTTTATTCTGATAACTTTTCTCTCTGGCTCTAACTACACCCCGACACGCCGTCCACGGCTTCTCTAACCTCCAAAAATGGCGCAGACCTCATCAGCAATCTCGCTCACAGTCCCTCAAGATCTCCGGCCAAGTCTCGCAAGATCCGGGCCAAGTCCCGTGAGACTACGGAAGGCGCCAATGCCCAAACATGTCCAAAGCCCGTAGTCAACCACAATCTTAGCCATCTCCCCAAACAGGGCTCCTGCATTCAGGTTTGATTTTTTTCAGAAAGCTACTTGGAGGGAGGGAGGAGACAGGGGTGGAGAAGGACGACTTTGTTACTAGAAGTGGAGTTTATGTGCAAAGTTTGGATTCTTTTTTCCCCTGGGAATGGGAGGAAGGCTGATAGAACGACCCTCTGCCTAGTAAGCCCTTCTAGACAGGCTGCCTCCCGCCCCCTCAAGGGACAGTGCTATAGCAGCCACACAGAGTATGTGTCCCTCCTTGGCTGGCTCCTGGTCCACAGCAACTGTTTCACTCTCCTGTTTTCTGTGACAGAGCAGCCTCAGCCGCACGTGCCAATGAAGACAGCGGTCAAGGAAACAAGCTAGCCCAGACGCTGTGTGGTCAGAGCATGTCCCAGCCTCACGTGGTGGCAGGACGTGGCCACCACCTGTAGGCGAAAAGGCCTCGAGATGCGGCCGGGTCTGGAAGGGAAAGCAGGGATTTTGACCTTCTGGGATCAGAAATTAAATGTCGCTTCTGCAGCTTGAATTTGGAGCCTGTTTGAAATCTATCTGAAAGAACGAGGGCATCTGTTTTCATAGGAATCTGCTGACCCATTCTCCTGTTTTACTTCCTCAGCGCTGTCTTTAGTCCCCCCAGCATTGCTAGAATGCCATTTGCATGATTAAAGACTCAAGAACGGAATGTTTTCAGACAGGCAGGCGGGAGAAGAGGAGAGGAGACACGGGAAGAGCAGGATGGCCCGGGCCTGTCCCTTGTCAGGGTGCTGGGAATGGCCTTTGTCCTTCTACAGAGGAGAGACTCCACAAAAGAAGACAGTTTCCACCTCCTCGTGTTTATTGCGTGCTCACGCTACAGGAAGCAGTCTCAGCTGAGGTCACTCACAAGGGAAGATTCAAAAAAGCAACCCCCAAATAATTCAATAACCAAGAAGCCCCTCACCCCCGTGGAGAATGAAAGTGGCAGGACACGCTCATTCCTGAATATCTCACCTTTATGCCCAAGGCATGATTGGTGGGCTCTGAGAAACAGATCGCAAGCAGCAGCAGATGAGCGCGAGGGACAGCTGGCCTTCCCAGTGCATTTAGAAGGGTCTCCTGCAGCAGGGGGGGAGAGCACAGGTAGTGCAGTGCCAGGTGTGGTGACATCTGGGGGGTTTTCCCTGCACATCTGGGTAGAGATCTCTATGGAAGAAAAGGGAGGCCTTTTTAGAATCTGAAAGCTGTTTTGTTTTTCAGTATTTTTCAGTTGTAGATAAATACACAGTCTCTTTGTTTATTTTTATGTGGTGCTAAGGATCAAACCCAGTGCCTCACACATGCGAGGCAGGAGCTTTACCACTGAGCTACAGCCGCAGCCCTTTATTTATAGATATTCGTGTTTATACACAGATACAGGTAAACAGATCTTCACGTCTGCTGATGGGGGCATAGACTGCCCACTTAGCCACATCGTACTCTGCCCGCGGCCTGCTTCATGCTTGGGCTCTCCACCCGCAGTGCACCCAAGCCTGAAGCCGGGTCCCCCTTGGGCACGGGCTGCACAGTGTGAGTGGTAGAGCCCGATCTCGGGGCACACCCTGGCCCCCCAACCCCAGCGCCTCCGTCTTCTCCATCTCACTGTTTGCTGGGAAAGGGAACTAAGCCCAGGCCCTGCCTCGTGGGTTGCTCCGAGGATCAGGTAAGCCCAACATTGTGTTTGTTGTTACGTAAGGGGGACCAGAACTTACACAGGCAATGGTGACTGCAGCCTTCCTGTCCGGAGTGGCCACTTCCTCTGCTTCCAAAGGTGGACTTCCATTCCTGGACCTGGGCAGGGCGGGTGCATGCTGGTGTCTCGGCTTTGCTGTCTGAAGTGGCTAACGTGCTGGTTCTCAAGTGAGCTGAGCTGGGACTCTGGGCAGGGGCCTTGCAAAGGCACGATTATGAACAGGGGATCGGGTCTTCAAAGCCCTCAGTGCCATCGGTAGCTGAATGCTATTTCTGTTGGGGCTGAAATTCTTTTCCTTTTACAGAAGTTTGAGGCACCAGATGAGAGACGTTAGAGAGTTATAAAGTAGATTTAGTGGTGAGCACATTCCAGTGTTCTCCATTAATTAGGTAGTTGCCAACAGCCAACAGCCGCGTCTCCTTGCAGACAGGAGCTTGCAGGAGGGCAGGGAGAGCAGTCCTCCCGCACGGAGGACCAGGGGCTCCATTCATGGGAGGGGCGGGGGGGGGAGCACGTCCTGCCCAATCTCAGGTCTCTTTTAGCCAACATCTCCCCATGATGTGCTCGCTCCTGCACGACCAGTAAAGTGAAAGAACGCATGGCTTAGCTCGTGGGCGACCGAGAGGACCAAGAAGAAAAGGGAGCCTTCTGGGGGTCACGTGCAGGCCACAGTCATCACCCCCACGGGTACTCTCCCTAAGCCAGGCACGTGGCTTCATGAAATCTCGCCTTACTTGTACCCTCGGTGGCCACTGCCCTCCCTGTCACAGACAGCGAACACACCGCACGGAGAGTGAGTAACTGGCCAACGTGTAGCCGAGGGGGTCACCCTGAGTCCACATGAGGACATCCCAGGCTCAAGGTGAAGGCCTTGTGGGGAGAGGGCTTCGGGAGGGCTCCACCCATGGATGAGGTTAGCACTCCTAGGAGAGATGCCGGGAGAGCCTCCTCGCCTCTGCTGTGACGAGGCAGGAGAAGGCGCATCCGTGGGCCTCCACCGTGGGCCTCCACCAGCCAGACTGCCTTGGCCTCCGCTTCTGCTCCAGAGCTGTGAGAAATGAAGCTCTCTTGTTTCATGGGTGACCAAGTCTGTGGTGTTTGTGGCAGCAGCCCACGTGGACTGAGACACGTGGCCGGTGGGTCCCAGGAGGCTGAGCCCCCTGACCACCACCCCCGCTTCCTTGCCACGGGCACCTGCCTCCACTGCGTCTGCCAGGCTGCCCTCCTCCCTCCCACTGCGACTGTCCGCGAGCTCCAAGGGCCTCCAGGAGCCCTGCGAGGAGGGACCTGGGCGGACCCAGTTCAGCACAGTTAAACCCCAGACAGAACACACCTTTGTTGAGCAGAATGGGGAGGGAGGCTGTGGCGGCGGGGAGAGAGCCTGTGAGGACACGGCGTCCACGCGGCTCTGCGCCTCTGGCCGGGCTTCCTCTGCAGCGTGCCAGGCGGGCCAGCGGGCGCTCCACCACGTGCCCCCTCGCTCGCCAGCAGGTGTGCCCTGGCGCCCGTCAGCTCACCACCTCCCTCCAGGGCCAGGGCACGGCACACCCTGGAGCAGAGGGTCACGATGTGCTTGAGAAACGAGGTCATCTGTGCCACTCAGCGGCTGCTGGCCCAGCTTCCTCCAGCGTCAGCGCCTGCTCTCCGCATTGGAGAGGGCAACGAGCGCACCCCAGTGCCCCCTCAGGGACTCTGCGCCCGCCAGGCCGAGCTAGCCAGCGTGGCCGTGTGCTCCGCGGACCTCCCGGGAGCGGTGGCGTCTCCCTCCGGGTGCACTGGCATCCACGCGAGGTCTCCTCTGTAGTGCCTTTGACACAGAGGCCTCCTCCGCGCTCACCCACGGCTGCAGTGGCTCGGATTCTCTCCACCGTGGCCGGTGAAGGCCTGGCCCCAGACCCTCCCTGGCCAAGTGGAGGCTGGGCGCCAGCCAGGCTGCTCGGAGTCTCGCTGGAGTGCATGTGGGGAGCAAGTGCCCACCCCGCTCTGGTTTGAAGCTGTAAGGTGTTCCGAAGGCAGACCCCGCCTGTGCCCTGCTCCCCTGCCGGTACATTTCCTCCTTGTGCCTGAACAACTGGAACCCGGGTTTCTTCACTAGTGACTTCAAATGTCTGCGATACCCACCAAGAGACAGAGCGGCGTCAGCGACCCCAGGACTGCGCCTTCTCTGGCAGCGGCGGGAGCACCGGAACCCGCCCAGTGCCCTCTCCTGCTGGGAGCCCCCCCGAGGGCGACAGAGCCACGCCCACCAGACGGGCATCAGTACTAGTTCTCAGGCTACCCGCTGCCCATCGTGCTGGTGAAGTACCCTGCTCGGTGGTGGCCTGCTGCCCACCTCTGCCCCATCTTCCTTGTGAGCGAGATTCGGGTTTAATTCAGGGCGGGGCGTCCAGCAGGTGAGGGCAGGCGCGGCCAGCCAGTCCCTGTGATCCCACCCCTGGCTTCTGGTAGTTTTAGACGTGGGCATGCGTGGAACGCTGGCCTTCACTTCTGAAATCAGGCCGCCATTACTTCAAGAGGTCACCAGCAGGCTTTGTATGATTCAAGAGTGGTCAGAAAGGTCAGGAGGCCAGCATGAACCTCTAGCTGCAGGAGCAGGGTGGCAGGAACTCACACAGCAGGTTCCAAGGTGAGGGGGGAAAGGCTGTTTCCCGTGTGTCATGGGATGTGCAAGCACACTCAGCGTGGTGGAGTGTTCCCTGGAGAGCAGGCCTTGGTCCGAGCCCCTCATGAGTGGTCATCTCATCAGCCCAGTGGCGTGTGCATTGGGATCATCTCTTTTCTGATAAGAAAACGCAGACACGTGTAGCAAGCTTCATGTGGTTCCCAAAGTCACACATGCGTCATGAGCCAACACCATCAGAACCCCACGGGGCTCCGGGACCACGGCGGGCAGCCCTGTGACACACAACCTCTCGGCAAGTGCAGCAAACGCAGCCTGTGGCCCAGGCTCCATGCTCTTCTGCCCCTCACCAAGCCTCGAGGGTTCTCCACACACACACCTAGTGTGCCAACGCACTTCACCTGGGTTTGTATCACGGGATTTGATGGCGTGTGTGTGTGTGTGTGTGTGTGTGTGTGTGTGTGGTGCTAGGACTGAACCCAGGGCCTCACACATGCTAGGTAAGCACTCTACTACTGAACTACACCCCCAGCCCTTCATGGCTTTTTTTTTTTTTTTTTTTTTTTTTGATACCAAGGATTGAACTCAGGGGCACTCGACCACTGGGCCACAACCCCAGCCCTTTTTTTTTTGTATTTTATTTAGAGACAGGGTCTCACTGAGTTGCTTAGCATTTCGCCACCCTCCTGCCTCAGCCTCCTGAGCTGCTGGGATTACAGGCATGCACCACTGCGCCCAGCTCTTTGGCCTTTTTTTTTTTTTTTTTTGGTACTGGGGATTGAACTCAGGGGCACTCGACCACTGGGCCACATCCTCAGCCCTTTTTTGTATTTTATTAGAGACAGGGTCTCACTGAGTTGCTAAGTGCCTCGCCACTGCTGAGGCTGGCTTTGAACTGTGATCCTCCTGCCTCAGTCTCCCAAGTGCTGCGATTACAGGCGTGCGCCACCACGCCCAGCTCCTTGATGGCTTTTTGAAACAATTGTGCTGAGTGGCAGATGGCTTACTGTGCGATAAACACGTCCTGAACTACAACCTTCACCCGCCTCCCTTAATCCTCCCAAAGAAGCTGTGAGGGCCACTTCTCTCCTGGGTAAAGGACCTGAAGTTAGTAAGAAAAGTCTTGCCTCCAGATGACCCTTCCACAATGGTAAAGAAACTAGAACCCCATCACTCTGCGCCCGCGGCCTGGTCCTAACACCTGGACCTTCATCGGCCAGCTCTCACCGCCTCTCAAGGCGTGGCCGGGACAGCAGGCTCTGGCTGGCTCGAAGCTGGAGGGCTTGGACCCATGGAGGAGTCTAATGACTGCACCCCCTCCCACTCCCCCCCCCTTGGTGTCTTCCCAGAAGGAACGTGCCACGCGGGGACTCCACAGAAAGAGCCCGTTGTCCATAGCTGCCCCCAGGGCCGTCCCCAGCGCTGGAGAAGACGGCGGCACTGGCAGGACGGCAAGCCCTGGCCCGTGCACCTGGACGGGGAGGAGCTTGCTTCCCCACCGCTGTTTGGCTCTGGGATGTCCCGCAGGCCTCAGGTGCTCAGAGTGGGCCTTGGGGGAGGACTGGCCACGCGGACTCCGACCTTGCCGTGCACTACCCACTGAGAGCTGACTGGACTTCGAGAGGACAGCACCTCTGTGGGGAGCAGGCCCCAGGGCGTGCCCTGGGAGGTGGCCTTCTCCAGCCTCTTCCTCGCTCTCGGTCTCTCTGCCTCTCAGCTGCCGTGAGCTGAGCCGCTTTCTTCCACCCGCCACGATGGTGCTGCGTGAGCCAGTGGACCGTGGCCTGGACCTCTGAGACCACGGGCCAGAGCGTTTCCTCCTCTGGTTTGTTCTTGTGGGGCGTTTTGGTCACAGGGATGGAGAGGTGACTAACGCATCTGCTCACACTGGAGTGTCCTTAGGATCGTCATTGTCTTCAGTCAATAGCCTGGTGGCCTTCCACGCCTGTGCGTGCCAAAGGAAAGTGGGGTGGGGCCACATCTGCCACGTGACCATTTCCAGAGACCACTGTGCACTCGCTGGCACAGAACCTGGTGAGGGGACATGGTCCTTCTGCTGTCGTGCCCCCAACTGGCTTGCAGGACGGCGGGCTGTGTCGCTATCGCCTTCTTGCAGCCGGCGTTCCACACCGCCCTGAGCCACGAGTCCACAGAGGAGAGGCCGCCGGTGCAACAGGCAGTTCCTTCAGAGAAAAGCGTTACTGGGCAGTTTGCACAAACTCTCTTGGGTTGGGGGTGCCAGAACCGCAGCCTCTCGGGCCAGGGGATCTGCTGCCACGCTGAGGTCTCTGCAAAGGCAGGAGGGAAGCAGAGAGGAGCAGAAGGTGACAACACACCCGTGCTGCCTCCCGGAGCCCGCCTGGCCCTCCCCGCCCTCCTCAAGAGTGCCGGCCCTTCCACCCTGGGGTCCTCCTGGAGCAGCGTGGGCTGCCACCCCGCAGGGCGCGGCTGGGGAAGCGGCTGTAGCACACGGAGATTGTTCATCTGTTGCTATGGTATTTCTGTGGCCTGTTTGGGTCCACAACCGTCTCAACCATTCGCATCACCCATTTATAGAGCCCCTGTCCATCACGGAGTGCTTCAAAACCGCCACAGGATGCTCCTCGTGACAGAGGGGTGTTGGTAATGGCATTGCCATTTCACAAACGAGCACACTGAAACAGGGTGTTGTTTTGGAAACTAGAAAGGGGAAGGTGACAGGAAAGACACTTGATCACTGATATCACCATTCTGGAGGAGGAAACTGCCTTAGGTTAAATCAAATTTGACATAAATTGATGTCCTGACATCAGAGGATGCCACGGTGGCTTTGACATCTGTTGGTGTCACAGTTGGAGAACACCCCTTGGGGAGCAGGTGAGCATCAGAGCCAGGTCGGGCTGGGAGAGCAGGCTGGCAGTCACGCCCCATCTCAAGTCTCTGGTTACCAGAGAAACCCTGTAGAGAATCAGCCGATTCACAATTCAGCCTTTCATGTATTCTACGTTAAGAGAATATCTTCGGGTTATGAAAAATAATGGACAATGATTACTTCATGTGTATGAATAACATTAAAATGTGTGCAAGAAAAGACAAAAATGACATCCTCCCGTGGGTGAATCAATGGTCACGTGCTCATGCAGTGGCGTGTTACGTGACGGTGGAAGGGAATGACGTGGAATGACGCAGAGCCACGCGTGGCAACCCCAGGTGGCCCCCAAGCAGAGCCAAGAAGAGCAAGGGCCTCCCTCACGATGCTGCTCACAGAAACTCCATGCATAGGCAGGACGCTGCAGCGCTCGAGTGCGCGTCCACAGTCACGCAGGGGAACGTGAAGGACATTTAGCCAAAAGCGACTGCAGGATGGCGATTTCGCAGTGTCTCTTCAGGAAAGCCCCGGAAGGCTCTGGCGCGTGCTGCGGGCTGGCCCAGGCCTTGCCATCGCCCTTGCATTGCCTGCATGCTCGGGTTTTCTTCTACGCTGCGGCTGGGTAGCGCTCACTGGCTGCTCTTAGTGGCTCTCCTGCCCGCAGAGTGCTGTCCAGAGCACCGGCTCCTGCCCAGCAGGCCTTTGATGGGACGGCCACACCTCCTTGGTAGACAGCAGGCTGGCTGGGGGGGACATGCCGCTACAGCCTGCATTACAGCAGGAGAACCATCCAGACCCAGCAACCGCGGCCCAGTAGGGAGGCTCAGTCAGACCAGTGGCTGGTGCTCAAGTACGTGTCTATCCAGATTCTAAAAAAATGTGAACCAAGGTGGAGATGATGACTTAAAATTTTTTTTTAGCAGAATGTGTTGGAAAAAATCATACAAAATAAAACGGATAGCTTATTTTTCTTTTTCGGTCACACAACTTCCCAGGACTACAAGAGCATATCAGAAGGAGAGTGCCCTGCGATCTCCCTCCCAGCCCCCACAGGACAGAAAGGGACTAGGGCAGGGAGAGGCGAAGAGTTGAGGCTGACTCTGAGCCCCCTGGCCCTCAGGACAGTGCAGCCTGGGCTCAGCACCTCTGCCGGCCTGCACGTCGCACCCTGATTCCAGGACGTGGGGGCCAGGTCTGGCTATTGGTTCCAATGTAACAAGCCCTGATCTGAGGGACAAGAAATCCACATTTTGGCCCTGAATCTACAACCTGCAGTCTAAGCCACTTTCTGCATAAGAACGTCATTTTGGGGACAAGGTGTCAGATGCCTTGGGGAGCAGGTAAGGTTCCCAAGCTTGAGCCACCAGCGAGCGTGCAGGTTTGTCACCGCGGCCTGACCTGGTCTGGCACACGTCTTCGCAGAGAAGGTCTGGGTGCTCCTCCAGAGGGACTCCTCAGCCCCAGCTCCTTCCCTTCCCCCGTTAGTCCTGACCCTTCCATTCACACCTGGGCTCTCGACTGTCCTGGGGGCCTGGCCTTGAACAGACCCCTCTGTACGTGGAGGAACCGGACGGCAGGTGCTAGAGGCCCACCCAGTCCTGGAAGGAGGTGTTTTCATCCTGAGGGGTTTACATGGAACATTCTAGAACGTCTGTGTTGTCCTCCCAGGTTTAGGGAAAACATTGCAGCATAATAGGAAGATCCAAAGGACTCCACCAGGAGCTTTGAGATTCATCCCAGGGGGAGCTGAGTGACCCCAGGTGGGAGATGGCCCAGGCCCAAGCTCTAGCATCTCCTAAAGGTCTGGCTCTGAGCCAGGGCTGAGGCCTCCGGAGCTGCTTCCCTCTCCTCCTCTGCGGCTGGAGGGCGAAGCCCCCACCCCACGGGCCTGCTGAGTTTGCTTCCCCAGGCGTGTGCCACGTTCCTGGTGTGCGGAGCTGCTGGCTGGAAGCGGCGGCCATCCCTCGCACACGCTCCTGCTGCTGCGGAAGCCGCCGGAGTGCCTGGCTGTCTGCAGTCACAGGGAGTCATGGAAAGGGACGAGGGTCACCGAAAGACTGAGGGCTGAGAGGGCTGCCAAGGACTGCAGAAGCTCTGCAAGGCCAAGGGGCAGGAAGCCGTGGCCTCACTCTGCGTGAGAAGCCGGGCCAGGCGGCCAGCACTGGACAGCAGTGCTGCCCCTGTGAAGGGAGTCAAAGGATCCTTCTGCACCCATGAGTCCAGGGTGCTGGTGGGAGCTTCCCATAGGTTAAGTACCCACCAAGGCCCAGCTGCAGACCACCGAGGGCGGGTGGGGCTGGGGGCTCACATTTCAGCTTCAGCAAGAAAGACTGAGCCCTGCCCCTGGCAGAGATTCTGCCAAAACACTGGCTGACCAAATCCCCCGAAGTCTCTTCCTCCCTTCAGTTACCATGCACACTCTTTCCTGGCAGCCTTTTCTACCAAAGCCAACAAGCAGGTTCTGTTTCCTACAATGCCACTTCCTGATTCCAGCAAGAACTGTACTCGCTTTCACCGGCCACAATACCCGAGCCTCAGCGGGCACCTGCGGCGCCTCCTCCGTCCTGGGCATCCACTTCTCCACGCTCCGTCACTATTCTTAAGCTACAAACTGAGTGACAGTGACTACAAATCGACTGTCTATACCAGGAGGAGTAGAAGGGAATCAGCTCACAGGTAGGTGCACCACAGGGCAAGGAGGGCAGCAGTGGTGGGGGACACAGGCTGGGTTTCTGCAGACAGGTGCACGGCCGGGGCAGACACCACGGTGACCCCCATCGTGTCTATTTTGCTTTCGGCCACCACTTCTGATGGTCTGAAGTCCTTTTCTACTGGGCTCCGCAAATACTAATTCCGGAGGAATCTGAAGCTTGCTGGCCCTGTTTGTAGACAACTGCATTCTTCACAACCTCTGTGTGTGTGTGTGTGTGTGTGTGTGTGTGTGTGTGTATTAAGGAATTGGCTCATACAGTTTCTGGAAGCTGGTAAGAGCAGAATCTGCAGGGTGCACTGGCAAGCTGGAGACCCAGGAAGAGCCAACATTGTAGCTCAAGTTTGCAGACAGCCTGCTGCAGAATCCCGTCTGTACACGTGGGGCGGGGAAGAGATATATATGTGTGCGTGTGTACATATGTATGTGTATATATACACATATGAAACTATGTACATTTATATATATATAATAGCTATATATTAGGTAAATAGTTATTATATATAAAAATCTACCTATGCATATGGACATATATGTATATATAGCCTCCTTCTCATTTATATATATGGCTCTAGTCATTAGATAAACTATTGGCCAGTAGGTGAATCAGTATAGATCATTTCCCAGGATAAATTTCTGCAGCCAAATGAACAGGCACAATTCACAATAGCTAGGTTGTGGAACCAACCTAGATGTCCCTCAGTAGATGAGTAGATAAAGAAAATGTGGTATATATACACAATGGAATTTTACTCAGCAATAAAAGAGAACAAAATAATGGCATTTTCAGGTAAATGGATGAAGTTGGAGAATATAATGCTTAAGTGAAATCAGTCAATCTCAAAAATCCAAATACCAAATGTTTCCTCTGATATAAGGAAACCGGTTCACAGTATTGAGGGGTCAGGGTACATAGGAGGATTAGAGGAACACTATAATGGTCAAAGGGAAGGGAGGGGAAGGGAGGGAACAAGGGGAGAAGGGGGGGGAGAGAAAGTGGTTGAATAAGATGGATATCATTATTCTAAATGCATGATTGAAGACTTGAATGCTGCGAATATACTTTGTATACAAACTGTTTTGTGTAAAAAGATGCTCTATATGTATAGTTTGAACTGTAATACATACTACTATAAATAAAAATTTTTAAAAAAGGCTGCATGGAAGTCTTTGAGCATGATTGTTGTCTATTTCTCCCTTCGGCCACGCCTGTTATTGCTCCGTGTTTCAGTGTACATATGTTCACGATTGTCATGCCTTCTTCACAGACGAGCTGCTTCATCAACCAATCTTCTGTGTCTCCCGTAAGGCTCCTGTCTTAGAGTCAGCCCCAAGTCTTAGCATGGCCTCCGACTCTCTGCTTCCTTGCAAGGGTATTGTCTTTTATCCTTTTACTTTCAATCTATTTGTGTTTTTAAATTGAAAGAGAGTCTTTTGTAGACATGTAAACTTGGACCATGTGGTTTTATTTTTTAAATTTCATTCTGTAAATTTCTGCCTTTTCATTGTAGAGTTGTATTAATTTACATCTAATAAAATCTGTTTCAAAAGGACTTATGTCATTTTGTTATTTGATTTTCTATACATTTTATAACATTTTTGTTCCTTAGTTTCTCCTTATTGCCTTATTTTTCAGATAGCTTCTAGTGTAATATTTTAATTTCCTCATTTGTTTCTTTTACTGTATATATACATACTACATATATATATATACATATATACACATATATATAAAATGCTGAACATTTCTTTTACTGTATGTACAAGTATGTACATATATAAAACACAGGCCATTTTCTTATTGATTGCCCTAGGGATTAAAATTAGCATCCCACACTCATACATTGCTGGTGGGACTGCAAAATGGTGCAACCATTATGGAAAGCAGTATGGAGATTTCTTGGAAAACTGGGAATGGAACCACCCTATGACCCAGCCATCCCACTCCTGGGTCTATTCCCAAAGGACTTAAAAACAGCATATTACAGTGACACAGCTATCTCAATGTTTGTAGCTGTGCAATTCACAATAGCTAGGTTGTGGAACCAACCTAGATGTCCCTCAGTAAATGAGTGGATTAAGAAAATGTGGTATATATACGCACAATGGAATTTTACTCAGCAATAAAAGAAAATAAAATAATGGCATTTGCAGGTGTATGGATGAAGTTGGAAAACATAATGCTAAGTGAAATTAGTCAGTCTCAAAAATCCAAGTGCCAAATGTTTTCTGTGATATAAGGAGGCTAGTTCACAGTATTATTGGATGGGGGTACATAGGAGGATTAGAGGAACACTAGAATGGTCAAAGGGAAGAGAGGGGAAGGGAGGGAACAAGGGGGAGGGAGGGGGAGAAAAGAAAACAAAAAGGTGGTTGAATGAGACGGATATAATTTTCCTAAATGCATGATTGAAGACTTGAATTGTACGAATATACTTTGTATACAAACAGTTGTATGTAAAAAGATGCTATATATGAGAACTATGAACAGTAATTATTATAAATTAAAAAATAAAAAAAAGTAAATTAGCATCCTAATTTACAAAAGTCTAGTTTGGATGCATACCAACTTAATTTCAATTGAATACAAGCACTGTGTTTCTTCATAGCTCTGCCTCCCTATACTGTTTTTGGCACAAATTATATCTTTATATTTTATGGGCCTATCAATGTAGATCTATCAATATTGTTGTACACAGCTGCCTCTAACTCAGATAGGAAGAGCCACAGTAACACACAAGTCACTTGCGTGCTGGTCTTTGCCAATGTCCTTTTATCCTTCCTGTGGATCCCCTTATGATCTAGTATCCCTACATTCTGCATGAAGTATCAATTTCTTTGAGGAGTGGGGCTGAGTGACTGCTTCCTGATGAAAACTGAGCACAGCATGGTTTGTGGTGTGGTACGGGTGGGAAACTGTGTCCCCAGTGCCCCAGTGTTGGGAGGTGGGGCCTCATGAGAGGTGACCGGGTCACTTTTCTCTGAAAGGATTAATGTTGCTATTGTGATAATGGACTCGTTTTCACCAGGGTGGATTCATTAGAGAATCAAGTTTGGCCCTCTCTTGCCTCTGTCTCATGCATTCACTAGCCTTTGTACCATCCATAGGTGATGCAGAGCACAAACCCCTTAGACTTCTAAGCTTATAGAACCATGAGCCAAATAAACATCTGCTTTTTATGAATTACCAGTCTCAGGTATCCTCTTACAGTAGCAGAAAACAGACTCAGACAGGCTGTTAGTCTTTGGAGATCCCTTGCACAGGATGAGATGCTTCTCTTTGCTGCCTTCAAGATCTTTCTTTGTCCTTTGAAAGTTTCATTATGTGTGTCTTGGTGAGGATGTATGAGTTTATCCTACTTGGAGTTTATTGAATTTCTTGCATGTGTAGATTCATGTCTTTCAACAGATTTGGGAAGATTTTGTCACTGCTTATTTTAATGTTCTTTCTGCGTCTTTTTACCCCACTTCTCCTTTCTGAACTCCCATGATGCAAACACTGGTATTTGTGCTCAATGGTGTTATCCAGGCCACTGAAGCTCTGTAACTCTTTCTTCATTCTTTGTTACTTCTTTTACCTGGACCACATAATCTCAATCAACCTTCAAGTTTACTTCTTTTTTGGTTGAGCATTTTTTGTGAATTTTTCATTTCTATTACTCTACTTTTCAACCCCTGAATTTCTATGCGATTCTTTTTATAACTTATATCTCATTTTAATTATTCTCTATTTATGAAGACATCATTATCATTACTTAGTTCCTTAAACATGATTTTCCTTAGTTATTGGAACATATTAAAAATAGTTGATTTAAAGTCTTTGAATAAGTCCAATGCCTGAGCCTCCTCAGGAACTGTTTTATTTGCTTTGTTTCCTGTGGGTAGGCCATACTTTCTTATTTCTTTTCATGTCTCATTGTTATAAAAAAAATGAGTTTGAAAAAAATTTATATAAGTAGTAACTATGGAAATAAAAGGATCCCACCTCCTGAGAGTTGCAGAGGTTTGCTGAGTGACTTTTCCTACGCCTGCTCAGAAGTCTTTTCAGAAGTCTCTGCTCAGTTGCTGTCGAGTTCAGCTCACAACTGGACAGAGACGTCCTTAACCCCCTGGAACCAATAAGGAGCTCTGCAGCTGCAGCTCGTGCTCGGCCAGGCGGTGGAGGCTCTTCCTCTCCTTCACTTCCCGCCTGTGCACAGCCTCCAGGAGAGCCAGAGGCCAGAGCGCAGAGTCTTCCCCAGCCCCTCCTGGTGTCTGCCCGCCCCGAGTGTGATCCAGCAGCGTCCATGCCTGTGGCCTTCTGACCTCCAGGTGTGTCAGAGCTGGCCAAGCCCCTGGACACCCCCACCAGCTTTTCCCTCTGAGCTTTCTGATTAGGATGCTGTTCCCCCAACTCTCGTCTCTTGCCAGAGGCAGCACAATCGCCGGTGACAGTTCTCAACAATTGCCACCAGAGGAAAGGACTTTTGCACTGGGCAAGTTCTCATCAGGTCAAATGAAAACACCCTCTAGGGAAGCTCTCCCAGGGGACGGCTGGCCAAGCCCAAGGGCAGTGGTTGTGTGGGAATGAGATTAGAAGAGGCTCCCACCCGTTCCCGCCTGCTGCAGTGACTCCCAGGCTGCAGGTTTTCAAGACTGCTGTGGATCCAGGGCACCTGCAGGCAGGAAGGGGACAGGGACAAGTCATGTGCCCCCAGGAGTTTGTTCTACCAGGATTCAGCTGCTCCGTGAGTGAGTGACCCTGGGCTGCTTCCTTAGTTGATCTCCTATGTCTTGGAAAGTCGACTCCAACACTTTTGCCAGTTTTCCTGTTGTTGTTTGGATGGGTCCTGCTTGGGTCTCGTTTAGTGCACAGGCTTGCTGTGTTGTGCCAAGGGCTGCCAGAGCTCCGCCCTGGAGGCCAGCTGGGCGTCACCGTCCTCTGCTCCTGTAGATGGGCACTGGTGAATTCCCCACGGTTGTCTCCATATTTGTACCAATCCCCAACAAAAACCAGCTCTGGCAATATTGAACAAGGCAACGGGCAACTTAAAAGGCTATTGAGAGTTCCCGGGGCCGAGGGGAAGGACGTGTGAGATGGAGAGGAGCCAAGGCTCTCTGGGAACCAGGAAAAGGGGAGAGTGCTGTCCTGTGTGGACCGGCCACTACCGACAGCAGCGTCTGTGGGTGAAGCCCAGGTGTTCCCCGCTGTCCCTTCCCAGTCTCCAGTTTCAAAGTCCTGGTGGGAGCATCCCGCCCAGCTGACTGAGCCCAGGGGCCATGCCCAAGCTCCTGGCGTCTGGGAGTAGGGCGAGGAGGTCGTCTGTCCCTTCTGACATAGGCTGTTGGGAACGGGCTAGGCAGGTTTTCACTACATCTTAGCATACTACGACTATGCAAAAGTGGGCTGGTTCCTTGTCTATTCCTTTCCCTCGACTTTAAAGTCATTAAAAGCAAGGCAGAGGGCTGGGGCTGTAGCTCAGTGGTAGAGCACTTGCCTCGCAAATGTGAGGCGCTGGGTTCGATCCTCCGCACCACATTAAAATAAATAAAGATACTGTGTGTGCATCTACAACTAAATAAATATTTTTTTAAAAAGCAAGGAAGGTGTGCCGTCCAACACTGGTATCTGCAGTTCCTGGTGAGAGGCGTTTGCCTCAGGGAGGGAGCTGTGTCTCCCTTCTGCATTCCCAGCACTCCGACGTCTGCTTAAACATGTAGAGAGAGAAAAAAGAAGTAGTAACACAACAACCTGCACCAATAAGCACACGGAATCTTCAGGAGGAAGTCCCTTACTGAAGAAAAGTCAGCATCAGGGTTGGGGCTTTGACTCAGGTCCCCAGCCTTCGGCCCGGCACCCCTGGGCACTCGCTACCAGGAGGGTGTGGAGCAGGGACTGGCCATCTGACTCTGCACGCTTTCCCCAAGGCTGCAAAATGACCAGAGTGGTGGCTTGAAGCAGCAGGAATTTGTCCCGTACTGTTCTGGAAGCCAGGAGTCTGGGGTCCAGCAGCAACTGGACAGTTTCCTGCGGTGGGTTTGAGAGACCTTCTGGTGGCTCCAGCACTCCTCAGCCTCCTAAAGAGCCTCATCCCTCTCTTGGCCTCCACTGAGGCTCTCCCTGTGAGTCTCTGTGTTCTTCTCTCTCCCTATAAGGACACCAGGCATTAGCTGCAGGGCCACCCTAATGCAGTATGACTAATGATACAATATTAACTATTTACATCATCAAAGTCCCTATTTCCAAATAAGATCACATTATGAGGTTCTAGGTGGGTGTGAATTTAGAATTATAGAGCCAAACAGGCTTGAACTGGGTCCTGCCCCTTCCTACCTGTGTGACCTCATGATTCTCACTCCCCCGCAGCAGCAATGACCAATGGAGTGACAGTACCTCCCAGTGGGCCCCAGACAGCGCTGTTGCCCTGACACGACTGAACAGTGTTCTCTCTCACACTCAAAGGTGCTCCGTTTGGACAGTGCGTCACATCGTCGCCCTGTGATATCTGTGCTTTGCTGACACCCAGGAGGCCCCACAAGTGGCAGTGGCATCGGTGCTGGCTGCATGTTCAGGGGAGGGGCTCTGTGACATAGGGAGGAGGCCCAAGCCTACAGACAGGGCCGTAGCACTAGCCCCAAAGAGCCCCCAGGGGTGGGAGGTGGAGGGGAGGGCGCAGGCGCTGACAGGTGCACCACGAACACTGACAAGTGACAAAGCAGACTCGGTGCTAGTGGCAGGCGAGGGCTGGGTGTCCTGCACAGTTGCTCCCCTGCTGGGCACAGCCTTGCAGATAGCATGACTTCCAGTGTGTTGGGCCATGTTCCCAGCTCAAGGCTCCTTGTATTTAGGCGTGAGCATTTCTACCTTTTTGTTTCCTAACTTGTAAAACGGCCCAATTACCATGATTCTTAAAGCCTGTTCCTTAAAACTTGGGCCTTGAAATCCGCCGTTTGCCCACTATGCTGTTCCCAGGACCCTAATCCAGATCTGCTGATGTGAACGTCCGGGATGGCCCAGGAGTGGAATCTGAGCTCTCTCCCTTGCAATGCTGAGGCTCGCAAACAGACAAGTCCCGCCGGATTCAGTGCTCTTGTGGAGGACTTTCTGCTACCAGGAAAACTGTGGGATTCAGCCTGGACAGGAAGCAATTAGGAGGAACTTCTGGGGCCCATCACTTTTTTCCTGTTTTTCACCAGGCATGATTTAAAACAATCCCCAAAGATTCTTGAACACCTTCTTCTTGTCTCCTTAAATATTTAGCTTTGTGAGGCTTTAACATTTTAAAATCAACAAATGGGGTGGTATTAGTCTTCTACAAGCTCTGCCACCACGCTATCCAACAAGGCAGGCACTCCACATGGAGCGACTTCAGTTTAGACTAATTAAGATTAAGTGGAAGCTTAGCTCCTCAGCTGCTCTGTCGCCTGGCTGGCTCCTGGGCTGACGCTTTCCCTCCTGCAGAGGGTGCTACTGGACACACCCCCAACAGGTGCACATTAGGACCACCCAGGGGCTTTCAGAACCCCGAGGCCTGGGCCGCCCCGGGGACCAGCCTGAGCACAGCCTCTGGGAGGGGTGGCGTCTGGAAGGACCAACTTGCTCCAGAGACCCTGAGAGAGACGGCTAAGCAGAGATGGCGGCCCTGCCTCCAGGATCTGGGTGAGCCTGGGGGTGCTTCCAACAGCCGCCAGGAGATGCTGCGCCACCAGCTCAGGGGCACACGCTCCAGGCCTGCCTCAGGAGGGGACAGCACAGAGGCCACCTCTGCTGTGTGCCTCCTCCCCTCCACCGCCCAGCAGGGAGCCACCTTGGAGGGCCCTAGGAAAACGACCACAGGTAGAGACCACCGTTTGTTTTTGTTCCCCATATTTTTCATTGGTGCATTAGAATTAGTCATAATGGTGGGATCCGTTGTTACATATTTGCACATGCACACAACGAAATGCCATAGTGGGCCAATAGCTTTCTTCAGTATCCCCCCCCTTGCCCTGGTCCCTCTCCTCTATTGTACTGATTTCCCTCAGGTTTTCATGTGATGCCCCTCCACCTTTCCTTTCCTTCACCTCTCTAGTTCCTACACATGAGAGAAAACATATGACCCTTGACCTTCTGTATTTGGCTTATTTCACTTAATATACTGGTCTCAAGTTCCATTCATTTTCCTGAAAATGACATAATTTCATTTTTCTTTATGACTGAATAAAATCCATTGTGGAAGTACACCACATTTCCCTTATCCAGTGACCTGCTGATGGACACCTAGGCTGGTTCCATAGTTTGGTTACTGTGAATTGTGCGGCTATAAACATGGGTGTGCACGTACTGCTCTAGTGTGCTGACTGTAATTCTTTAGGATGAATACCAAGGCATGGGCTAGCTGGGTCGTGTGCTGGATTCACACCGAGTCCTTCGAGGAGCCTCCACACTGATTTCCATAGTGGTTGTACTAATCTACAATCCCACCAACAATGTGAGAGTGTTCCTTTCTCTACCCATCCTCTCCATCATTTATTATTGTTTGTATTCTTGATAAATACCATTCTGACTAGACTGAGATAAAATCTTGGTGTGGTTTTGATTTTCATTTCTCCAATTGCTAAAGATGCGGGACATTTTTTCTTACATTTGTTGACCATTTGTATTTCTTCTTCTGAGAAGCGTCCTCTCACCCACATCCCACGAAGGCAGTTGAGTCAGAGTTCCTCTGCGTGGAGTGAACTGGCTGCAAAATAAAGCTAAATAAGAAGAGGAGGCGAAGAAATCACACTAAACAGAAAGTAATTTTCAACAGCGAAGGCGAGACGGCTCCATGACTTTAGGGCTCCAGCTTCCACCCCGGGGAGAGAGAGAGCTGTGTTTGGTTTATTTATACAAGGGAACTTCAAAGGTTTTCTACTGACTGTTCTTCCCAAATAAGGCAGGAGGTGGTCTGTCCAAACCCAATGGCTTACATCCAATTCCAGAGCCACGAGAGCTGTCCCACAGGTGGAGCAAGGGCAGAGATCTCACGCGCCTTGGGCAGTCTACACACGGGAATGCCGGGATCATTCCCAAGGGGAGACCTAAGTCCCCCGTGGCTCAGCGTAAAGAGTTAAAGACCACTCAAGTGGCTTCACGGGTGGCGCACCACAGTGTCCGTATAGTGCATTTTCTCATTTGTTAATTGGGTTATTTGTGGATTTTCTTAATGTTCTTTAATATCCTGGATATTAATCTTCAGACAGAAGAGTAGCTAGCAAAGATTTTTCTCCCATTCTATAGGTTCTCTCTTCACCTTCTTATTTCCTTTGCCGTGCAGAAGCTTGTTAATGTGATGCTGTCCCATTTATTAACTCTTGGTATTACTTCCTGAGCTTTAGGGGTTCAATTAAAAAGTCGTTGCCTGTACTTGTGTGCTGGAGGGCTTACCCTACATTTTCTTCTAGGAGTTGCATAGTTTCTGGTCTAATTTCTAGGCCTTTGATCCATTTTGAGTTGACTTTTGTGCAGGGTGAGAGATAAGGATCTAGTCTCATTCTTCTGCACGTGGATAACCCGTTCTCTCCCAGCACCATTTGTTGAAGAGGCTGTCTTTTCTCCAGGGTATATTTCGGGCACCTTTGTCAAGGACTGCATGACTGTAGACGTGTGGGTTTGTCTCTGTGTCTTCCATTCGGTACCATCGGTCTGTGTGTGAGTACCATGAAGATTGTGTTGCTATAGCTCTGCAGTATAATTTGAAGTCGGGAACCGTGAGGCCTCCAGAATTATTGCTGCTGCTCTTTCTTTTTCTCCTTCTCCTTTTTCTCCTTCTCCTTCTCCGCTGCTATTCTGGGTCTTTTAGTCTTTCAAATGAATTTTAGGATAGTTTTTTTTCTATTTCTGTGAAGGACGTTGTTGGTATTTTGATGGGGTTGCCCTATATCTGTATCTTGCTTTTAGTGGTATGGCCATTTTAACAATATTAACTCTGCCTCTCCATGAACGTGGGGAGGTCTTTCCATTTTCTGAAGTCCTCTTCAATTTCTCTCTTCAACATTGTACAATTTTCACTGTGTAGAGGTCTTTCACTGTTGTTGCCTGAAGCGATGGCCGCTTGGAGCAACGAAGCCGTGGGAAGAAGTTTAAAGGCGAACTGGAAACAAACAGCTTTTTGTTTTGATAACTTTTCTCTCTGGCTCTAACAACGACTTTAACACGCACCACACACACCACCAAAAAATGGCGCAGACCCGATCAGCAATCTCACTCAAGTCCCGCGAGATCTCGGGCCAAGTCCCGTGAGACTATGGAAGGCGGCAACAGCCAAACATCTCCTTGGCCTGTAGTCAACCGCAATCTTAGCCATCTCCCCAAACAGGGCTCCTACATTTCACCTCCTGTTAAATTTATCCTTAGGTTTTGGTTGTTTTGTTTTGTGAGGCTATTGAGAGTAGCATTGTTTTTCTACTTGCTTTCTCAGCAGATTCATTATGGGTGTAGAGGAAAGCTATTGATTGCTGTATGTTGGCTTTGTAATCTGCGACTTCACTGCATTTGTTTATTAGCGGTGCAGTCTTCTTGGGGAGCTTTTGGACCTTCCAAACAGACTCATATCATCTACAAACAGTGATGATTTGACTTCCTCCTTTCCTATTTTTATTTCTTTTATTTCCTTCTCTTGACCAATTGCTCTGGCTAGACTTTCTAGTACTCTACTGGAGGGGAGTGGTGAGAAAGGATGTCCTTCTCTTGCTCCGGGTTTTAAAGCACGTGCTTTCTGTGTTTCCCTGGTCAGTAGGAGGTTTGCTTTGGGTTTTTCTGTATACAGCCTTTATAATGCAGAGTTAAGCTACTTATTTATTTTATTTTGTTTTATTTTATTTTTGGTACCGGGGATTGAACTCAGGGACACTCGACCACTGAGCCACATCCCCAGCCATTTTTTTTTTTTTTTGTATTTTATTAGAGACAGGGTCTCACTGAGTTGCTAAGTGCCTTGCCATTGCTGAGGCTGGCTTTGAACTCGCAATCCTCCTGCCTCAGCCTCCCAAGTGCTGGGATTACAGGCATGTGCCACCGCGCCCAGCAAGTTAAGCTACTTCTATGCCTACTTTCTTCCATGTTTTTATCATAAATGGGTGCTGAATTTTGTCAAAGGCTTTCTCTGCATCTAGTTACATGACTATGTGATTTTTGTCCTTAATTCTATTTGTGTGGAAAATTACCTTCATTGATTTGTGTATGTTAAATCACCCTTGTAACCCTAGGATAAAACCAAACTGGTGATGATGTGCAATCTTCTTAGTATGCTGTTGAATATGACTTACTAATATTTTATTAAGGATTTTTGCATCTATGTTCGTCAGGGATATTGGTCTGAAGTTTTCTTTCCTTGATGTGTCCTTATCTAGTTTGGCTATGCCAGTGATACTGGCTTTATAGAATGAATTAAGAAATGTATATCTCTTTGTGTTTCATGGAATAATTTGAGGAATATTGGCATTAGTTTTTTTGTTTGTTTCATTTGTGGGGTTTTTTGTTGTTTTGTTTTTGGTACAAGGGATTGAACTCAGGAGCACTTTACCTCTGAGCCACATCCCCAGCCCCCTTTTAAAAATATATATATATTTTATTTAGAGACAGGATCTCACTGAGTTGCTTAGGGTCTCACTAACTTGCTGAGGCTGACCTTGAACCTGTGATCCTCCTGCCTCAGCCTCCTGAGCTGCTGGGATTACAGGCGCAGTGCACTGCACCTGGCCTGCATTACTTCTTTGAAGGTCTGGTAGAGTTCAGCTGAGAATCCATGTGGTCCTGGTCTTTGTCGGAATATTTTTTTATTACTGCTTCTATCTCCTTGCTAGTTATTGGTCTGTTTATTTTTTCCATGTTTCTTGATTAAATTTTGGCAGATCATATGTGTCTAGAAATGCATCCATTTCTTTTAGGTTTCCAATTTATCAGCTTGTAAATCCCTACTGATCCTCCGGATTTCTGTGATATCTAGGGTGATTTCTCCTTGTCCATCTGTAATTTTATTAATTTGAATCTTTTCTCTCTTCCTTTTGCTTAATTTGGCTAAGATTTATTTATTCTGTTTATCTTTTCAAAGAACCAACTCTTTGTTCTGTTGTTCCTTTGTATTTCTTAAATTCTCACTTGATTTTGCCTCTGATCTTAATTATTTCCTTCTTTCTACTGGTTTTGGAATTGGTTCGTTCTTTTTCAAGGGCCTTGAGATGCATCACGTGTTTGTTTATTTGGAATTTTTCTGATTTTCTTACGCAGGCACTCATAGCTATAAATTTTCCTCTTAGAACTGCCTTCATAGTGTTTCTGAGGTTCTGGTATGTTCTATCATTATCCTCTTTTGAGTCTAAGAAATTTCATATTTGGGCTGGGGCTATGGCTCAGCTAGTGTGCACATCGCGCATGTCTGAGGCCCTGGGTTCCATAGCCAGCACCACATGAATAAAATAAAGGTACTGTGTCCACCTACAACTGAAAAATATTTTTTTAAAAGAAATTTTAGATTTCTCCCCTGATTTCTTCTATCTCCCCACTCATCATTCAAAAGTATATTGTTCAGGAAAGACAGTAGAATTAATCAGACATAACTTTCCTAGCCTTGTTGTACTTGAATACACAACCAGGGTAACTCCGCAGCATGTACTTTCGTAAAAGTGAGATCCTAAATAGAGTAAGTTATACCGTATGTATATATAATTTGCCAAAATACATCTACTATCATGTATAATTAAAAAGAACAAATTTTTTAAATTTACAAAAAAATAACAAAGGTATCATCTGTTTGTATTTTATCTCCTTCAGGTAATTTTCAAGCTGGACTTTTCTACTATATGAAGTGTCCTCAGATCTGAACATTACAATGTTATTTGATACGATACAGTGTAACTGGATAGTCTCAGCTTACTTCTGGGTATAGAAAATCATGACCTCTTACCATTGAAGTACTTGTAGCCATACCAAAAATTATCTCTGGGCTAATGTTGATCTGTTGGTTCTCTAAAACACAGTTTTAAAGGGAATTCTTAAGTCAAATAAAATAAAATTATGACATTTTTTAAAAAGCGTATTGTTCAATCTCCATGTATTTATGTGGTTTGTATAGTTTGGGGTCTTTTGTTGTTGATGATTTCTAATTACATTCCATTATGATCAGATGAGATACAGGAATTATTTATTTTGGGGTTTTTGTTTTGGTATTTTCTAAGAGTTACTTTTGGGCCTAAATTATGATCTACTATGGGGAAGGTTCCATGAAGAACTGAAAAGAAAGTGAATTCGGCTGTTGTGAATGAAATATTCTACAGGTATCTGTTAAGTTCATTTATTTGATGTATAGTATTTTTGAGGCCTGAAGAGTCTTTGCTGGGTTTACCTCTGGATGACCTACCTATGGTGAGAGGCGTGTGACGTCCCCAGCATCCCAGCACCTGACTGAGGGGGGCACGGCTCTTTTCACCCCCCAACGCCCCTCCACCATGTTTGCCTTTCCATGAGCCCCCAGCCCCGTCCTGCCTCTCCTCCCCCACTTGGTCCTGTAGCTCCTGGGCACTGCAGACCTGCCCTCTGTGAGTGCCCCCTGCAGGGCCACGGTCCTCTCAGTTTTCTTATCTTCCTCTTCATCCCTCAAAATCAAACTCATGGGTTGTCTGTAACTATGGGGCCTGAACCTTGTGCAGCCTGAAGCTTGGGGGAGCCAGAATCTTTTGAATAAATTTTAGGATCACACATTTAGACCTGTGAGTGATGCTGGCCCCAAAGGAACGTAGCCCTAACAGGCTGCGACAGACTGTCTGACCCGAGCCCACGGAGCTGCTGCCTCGATTCTAGCACCACTAAATATTAACTCTCAGGACACTGGATTTTCTCTCTTCTTCTTTCCATCTTATTTAGTTTGGGGCTTCCCTCCTCTCAAAGGGCATAAAAACATTTGTAAACACTGTCTCAACCTATTCCTCCCTTGGCCAGTGCTTTCCTTTTTTTTTTTTTTTTTTTTTTTTAAATAAAGCTGCTCTAACCTTCAGTCAATTTGGTGACAAAAAAAATTACTATTTCTTTTTTTTTTTTTTTTTGTGGTAACGGGGATTGAACTCAGGGGCACTCAACCACTGGGTCACATCCCCAGCCCTTTTTTGTATTTTATTTAGAGACAGGGTCCCAGTGAGTTGCTAAGTGCCTCGCCATTGCTGAGGCTGGCTTTGAACTTGCGATCCTCCTGCCTCAGCCTCCCAAAGTGCTGGGATTACAGGGCGTGCGCCACCGCGCCCGGCTAATTACCATTTCTTAATATCACTTTTATTGGTATATTAGAATACAAGCTGAAGAAACCAAATTCTACTACAAGCCAGAAGAGAAGTCGCATCATCTTGTTTGGAATAATGTGTTAAAATAGAGAATAATGCTTTTTGTCAGCTCCTAAAAACACTGACTAGCAAAAGGTGAACTCCGTGACTTTCATGAAACCTGTTTAAAAACAGAAACCAATATGCATGAAAGTGAAGCCAGATTTAAAGATAGGTAGTTAGTGTAGCTAGGTAAATCAGAAGTCCAGCAGCACAATCTCTCAGGTGGTCCGTGGACTTCTCTGGAACCCTGGCCCGGACTGGGCTCACTTCCAAGAATGATGCGAGGTGTGCACTGTCTGGCCTGCGGCTCCCAGGGTGGAGGTCTGCCATCAGAGAGCTGGTCAGCTGGGGCCCTAGAAACTGGTGGGCCCAAGTGCCCAGGCCACACTCCACTTCATCCTTCCCTTCCAAGCACTCCTTTGCCACAGATTTCACCCCTGATTTAATTTCTGAGAGAGGATGCCCAACTCCCCTCCCCCACAAGGGGGCCGTAATCTGTTCCTAAGATGAAAACAGAAGTGCCCAAGCCCAGGGGATCTTGTGACTCCCTACTTTTAATCACCCCTTCCCCCAAGATTCAGCTTTTCAATTAGGAAGTCAAAGAGGAAGGAAGACAAATGTGTAAGATTCAATCACAAGTATGTCTCTGCATTGTTACAGACAGACCTTTGTTCAGTGGCTTTCCAAACTCTGAATGCAAATTCTTCTCTTGCAATTGCTGTTGTATTTGTTCTCCTGGAGAAAAGAGCAAGCCCTAGACACCCTGAGCAAGAGGCTTTCACCTGACCTCCTGTTCTTCTTCCTCATAGAGGCCATTGTTTGTTTGAACAAAGAGAAACAGGAGCTGTTTTTAGCCGTTTGCATTATAGGAATGAGGGCACAGATGGGAGGGGCTCGCTAATGAGCCAGGGCCTGATGCACAGGGCCCTGCCACCCTGGGAACAAAGCAGGACATGTCTTCCACCTTGTTCCAGGCAACAGACACTGCATTTATCATCTGTGGGACACCAGCAATGCAGGCTTCAGGTAGCTCTTGGCTGCTGTGAGAATTTTTAAAGACGCAGCTGGAGTCTGGTTTTAGAAAACACAAACTACAACCTAGAACTCTGGGATGGGCAGCCAGGGCGCTGCCATTGTCTAAGTTAAATTTCAAGGTCCTTGGGTACGCTGGCTTGCCACTGAGGCAGCTCATGCCCAATTCACCCTGAGATTGGGGCCTCTTAAAATGTGGCAGCCTCTTGCACAAAACAGGTTTCAATAAATATTTAGAGAGCAAGTGAAGTGATGGATTGTGCTTGAATCAAGCAGGATTCGTTTTTCCTGAGCACAGCCCACTTTCACGTCAGCAATTCCGAGCCTTGCTCAAAAGTGTCCTTCTGAAACCTCCGAGCAGAAGTCTCTGAGGCTTCCAAATCCCCAGGAGGCCCTCCAGCCTAAGTAAGCAGCAAAACTAAGCTGTACACTCCGGGTCAGGATATATCTATTACAGAAGAGAAAGCAGGGGTGAGTTGGAAAGGAGGCAGCCATGTGACGGGCTTCTCCAGCCACCCACGACTGGACATCAGACCAGGTCCTCTGCTGCTTTCAAAACCACAGCACAAGTCACATGGGTCAAAAGAGAAAAAGAAAAAAAAAAAAATCTTTGGGGAACAAATGCTGAAATAATAGAGTAGTTGTAGCATATGCAGGTTCAGTATGAGGGAGGGTCCAGGCTTCTAACATTGTTTGTAACTTAACAGATCACCAAAGCCTAAAATGCAGGCAGAATTTGTCAGTGAGGATTTGCTGTTTCTCCCTGAACCAGCGAGGGTAAGTCTATTCATGTGGAATTTGATGTTTACACTCTAAGTCCTAATGGAGAGGAACACAATTCCAAGCTGAAAAAAATAAATGAGAATGCATGCTGCCACTAACAGTGCTACCTTGCTGTATTTTTCTTTTGAATAGAACTGCTACATTTCAAAGGGCTATTTTCTTCCATATGGAAATATTTATTTGCCAGCTTCTGAGGAGCTGCCAGAATGCACTAAAGCATCTCCTGTTTGAGTTTCAGGAGCAAATTGCTTCTGCAACACTCGTCTTCAGCAGTGGGTTCTGTTTTGTCTCTGCCTGTGCATCATGGCTTCATTAATCTTCTTCTCTTCTTTAATAGGAGAATCTTCCATTATTGCCTCTAGGAAGCCGGTGCATTGCAGTGGTCTCTTAGGCAGAATCATCCTCGCTTCGTGTGAATATTTACTATTTAATTATGGAGTGCCTACAACGTGCCCCGCATGCTGTAGGAGAATGACGCCCTACACTGAGCTGCAGCAGGCAGGAGGTCGCCCCCAGGCAGGAGCCCAGAGTCCACTCGCCTGCGGAAATCGTGGGCCCGAAGCCCCTGTCTTCAGGGGCCACCTTGAGCTGGGAGGGAGGCTGATTTTCCATGATACAGGCAGACTTCAGAGACTGAAAACTCCCCTCTGTCTTCATATTTCGAAGCAAAAGTTCCCAGGATTTTAGGTTTCTGAAGCTCTGGGCAAAGGCATTTGCACAAAAGGCAGGTGGGGTGGGTGTTCTCAAAGATCCTATTGTGCTTCAGTTCACAGATGTGCTTAGGATGCATCCGGACTCTGTGCTGCGGTCAGTCCCTCTGGCGTGCTGACTTTTCGGGTCTTCCGCAGGGTTCGGGTCAGAGCCTGTGCCGCCCGCACAGGAGTCGGCCCTGCCAAGGAGGGCAGGGGGGCGGTCTGGCTCATCCCCTCGGTCTTCCCCTGCGCGCCTGCCTCAGCTGGGGGAAGACCTGCCCCGCCGGCTCCGGCGCTGGCATCTCGGCGCCCCTCGGCCGAGCCAGGCTGGACGACCTCTGTCGGCGCGGCTGCGGCCCCGCAGGGCTTCGGCCAGACCCGGCAGGGAGCCCGCGCGGGGCCCAGCCGCCGGCAGGGGGCGCACCCCGGCGCGCCGCAGACAAAGGCCCGCAGCCCGCGGCGGGGAGCGAGGCCGCCTGCGCTGCGAGCGGAACCCGGGCCAGGCCGCAGGGCCGGGCGGGCGGCGCCCTCCGCGCCCAGGACGCGCGCGGACGCCCGGGCAGAGGGGCCGGCGCGGCGCGCACGGCGTCTTCTCGAAGATGGGCTCCGCGCCCGGCCCTGCCCGGGACAGCGCCGTCCAGGCCCCCGGCCCCGGTGGCTCCCGGGTGGCCCCGCCTGGCCCCGCCTGGCACGCGGGCCGCGCAGCAGGCCGGCCGTCGGAAGCCCGCCGTTCCTGCTGCGTTCTGGGCCGAGCGGGCCGCAGCCCGAGCCGGGCCGTCCTTTTCATCCCACTTCCTCTCCCTCCCGCCCCCGCCCCGGACGCACAAGCGGTGACCTCATTCCAGCTGCAGCGGAGCGCCCGGGCTGAAGCCCGCGGGGCCGCGGGGCGCGGGTGGGCCGCGGCACGCACGCCCGCCGCAGGCTGCGCTTGCGTTTCGGAACGCAGAGTATTTCTCCGGCACGGCCACTCCGTCTCGCTGCAGTCCAGGGCTCTGAGGACCCTAAAGCAGGCGTCGCTTTAATGCCAGGGCGTCCCTTCTGTTTGCCTGGGGCAGCAGAGCCCGAGCGGGGGCCGCGGCGCGAGGCCCGCGCTCGCTCCAGCCTGGTGCCCACGCCCTGAGGCTGCCGCCAAGGGCCGTGCAGCGGCCACGCTGGGGGCGCGCACGGAGCCAGCCGGGGTCACTGCGGGCGGTGGGCGACACCAACGCCGTGGGTCGGGAAGCCCGAGTGAACCCGCCTATGACCCGCCCTCCCGCAGGGTCTGGGGTACAGGCTTCTCCCGGCCAGCCCAGAGACCCTGGGGCCGCGGCTCCCTTCGGAGGCTTCCCCTGGGCCACGAGACTGCCGCACGGAACGCAGCAGCCTGAGTCCGTGGTCCCTTTGTCCTGTTGTCCCGAACATTTGGACGCTTAGTCAGAATTCTGCTTCCCCTGGCCATGTAGTCAGGTTTTCCCAAACAGCTAAAGAATTACGTGGGGTGGGGTGAGGATCAAGGCATTGGAGAAACCCAGAAGGGGAGGGAGAACTTAGGAGTAAACTTCTCTGTTGTTTTCCTCCCTTGCCCTGGTGAACCCAGGACTTCCTCCCCTCCCCAGGGTTGGGAAAGGTCGAATACTGTGGTTAGGACGTACTGTGTCAGATACGTTTTCTTCTTCTAAGATAAAAGCCTTATTTCACAGGGAAGCACAAAGCCCTGCCTGTTGTGGACAAGCCAGTGACTCGCCTGGGCGCCAGGCCTTTCCAGAGGGAGCCAAGATGTGTCAGCTCAGCGAGGAAAAGCACAGGAGGTCCCAGCCTGCCCCTCGTGGGGGGTGCCCCCCAACAGTGCCTCCTGGGTTCTCAAGGTGTGGTCCCTGGGAGTGCTGCTCTGTCCCCTCAGGCCACTTGCCTGCCCCTCCCTGCCGTGCTGCCATGCCCAAGCCGGCCTCAGGTTACCTCCTGGCTCCTACATTCCACCTGCCTTTCCTCAGGGTCTTCTGCCCCTGAAGCCTCATCCCCTGGACCTCCCTCCAGTCACACTGCAGTCACCAGCTGTGAGAAACCCACGTGGGTCCGTCCAGGGACACCCACTTGCTTGAGCGGCTGCGGTGTGCCAGACCCATCCTGAGCCCTGGGGAAATGGCCAGCAGGGGCGGAAGGCCTGCCCACAGGCTGCGGCCCACCCTGTCCAGGAACCCCCAGTGAGGGCAAGCCAGGTGACCCCAGGCACTACGAGTGATGGATGCTTTCCCAGGAAGGTGCGTGGTCGCGAGGCAGACCTGAGCCCGTCCCTCCCTCCTGCACGCCGCACTTGCCTTCCTTTCTCCTGCCCAGTCTTGATGCCAGGGGAGGGGCGCGGGGTCGGGGGCCCTGGGGCCCTGGGCAGAAGCGACTCTCTAACCTGCAGAACTGTCTTGGTGATCGCCCAGTCTCTGTTACCCTGTTACAGCAACTGAAGACGGACTGGGGCACCAAGTGAGGGTCATTGCTTCTGCCTCGGCACTGAGTGCCCCCCTGGTGGAGCCCTTGACAGAGGCTCTTCTGCCTTCCGCCTGTCTCTGCTACTTCCTGTCCTTACCTCTTTGAAATAATGCAGTTGCCTCCTAAACGGCCCCTTCTTGGACCAGCTTCTCCCCCCATTCTAGGCTTCAACCCTCCTCTGGAAGTCTCGTCCCCATGCCCACCACATGCCCGTTCACAAGGGCCACCTGTGCATCTTGTGGTCCAGGCAGTGCGCCGACCCTGGGATTCTCTTCACAGACCACAGTCATCCCTTTGACTACCTATCATGACAGCGACCAGCCTCCACCACGGATCACCCTGGACCTCAGGGCACCCCTGAACGTCCCGACCCTGCTGACACCACACAGGTCCCTCCTGAGCCCCACTGCAGCAGGTGGGACCTTCCCCAGACTCAACGGAACAAAGGAAGCCGAGGTCCCAGCACAAAGCGTCTCCCTCTTCGAGGACCGCCTAGAACAGGAGGGCGCAGCCGCACCTTCTGCTTCACTCCTTCAGGGTCCTGCCGCCATCAGTGACAACCCAGTCTGCGTGAAGGAGGAACATCAGGAGCCCCAAGAACAAGCACCAGCCAAGCTCCTCCAGCAGGACTGGGCTCCCAGTCGCTCTCTGCTTCTCCCTGGGGACACCTCCACACTCCCCTGCCCGCGCCCTCCATGTTAGCTGCTCAGCCCTTCAACTGGCCAGCATCCCAGGCTTCCCACAGACATGTGACACAGTCCCTTCACCTGGCCCAGCCCCAGTACATGCTGGATCAAGGGCTCTGTCCCTGAGGCTGAGAGTGTCCCCCACTCCATTCTCCGTCATGGCACAGACTGAGCCTCTAGTTTAAGAACTACTTGGGGGCACAAGTGTCTCCCTGGAATAACCAAGTCCTGATCGAGTGCCACACCTAGCATATAAACGTGCTTGGATTTTGACTCCTGAGGCTTTCCAGAGGCTTCCAGAGGTTGGCCTGCTGTGTTACCAAACACACCCAGATGAGAGGAGGACACCTGAGGTTGTATGCCATTTATATGCCAAGAAACTCATCATTGGTGTGCTAGACTCCAAGTTTGAGCACACTTAGATGGTCTGACCCATCCCAGTGGCCATTTGTAGAACCTTAGCAGAAAATGCACCAGAGGAAGCAGGAAAGAGGACCCGGACACAGGGAGTACTTGAGACAGAGCTCAGGGCTCCCTCTGCTTAGATGTTTCCAACCAAAAGCCTTAGCAGGCTGCCACTCCTGGGTCAGGTCCATGGACAGAGGTCATTGCAGGCAGCCCACTTTCAGAAGGCAGCACCTCCTCCTTTTTGTTTGCATGCAATCAGAACATATGGTTATATGTTTCAGTAATGCAAAATTTAAGTTTGAATTGTTAGGGTTGATTTACTTTTTAATTTTTCCACAGGGTAAATCTGAAAACTTGGGTTCCCTACCAAGGCAGAAAGTGGCCCCTAGACCAATCAGATCGGGCCCTGGATGTTCAGGCCCTCCTCTCTGAGATTGCTTGTTGCCACCTCTGAGAATTTAGATGGCACCTTTTCTTATAATCCAGAAATATGCAGGCTCTCGTCTTCCATGTGCATGAATATGTAGGTGGTCCAGCGATGATGACTTTTTCAGAATTGCTGTACTTTTCTAAATAATAATAATAATAATAATAATAATAATAATAAAATGAAGATGGGCTGGGGTTGTGGCTCAGCGGCAGAGCGCTCGCCTCGCACGTGTGTGGCCCGGGTTCAATCCTCAGCACCATGTAAACATAAATGCATTGCATTGTGTACAACTAAAGTAAATAAATAAATATTTTAAAAAAAGATTTATTGCTTAAAAAAAAATGAAGAAAGCAGTGCTCAGGTGACCAGGAGAATGGAAGCCGCAGAATCACTTCTTAAGGGAGAGGACAGGACCTCAGGGCGTGGGAGTCGGCTCTGTAGCCAGTGGGGAGCCAGAGGAGCTGCTGGGAGGCGCACAGAGCCTGCCTGTGCTGAAGGCCAGGCGTCCACCCTGCAGTGCCCAGGCGCCGGCGAGACAGCACCACCCTCTAAGAGCCTGCCAGAGACGAGACGCAGACTCAGCGTTTAGGGTTACCTGAAACGCAGTGACGCTCAGTGACCCAACACAGAGGGCATCCTGGGCTCCTTCCTCCCAGGCTGACCCTCTGCTTGGGTCCCTCAGGGGACAGGGGACACATCTTCCTGTGCTCCCTCTCCCTCAGACACTGCCCTCTGGCATCAGGCCCTGCGTGGCCATGGTGCTGACCATTTGCAGCGGCCTCCAGGTGCCTCAGCAAAGCCCCGCTGAGCCCCTGCGGGGTGCCAGGCACAGGTGTCCATTTCACAAACGAGAACGGAGGCTCAGGAGGCTCAGGAGGCGCTCACCCCCTCAGCTGAGCAGTGGCTGTGGCGAGTGGGAGCCAGACCTCTGCAGACGCAGCGCTGGCTGCCTGTGCCCCTGCACCCCTCTGCCCCACGGCTGCCGTGTGCTCCACTGCGGTGAGCAGAAGCTGGGGCCAGGCGCTGTCCTCGTAACTGCTGCTGAGGGGACAGCCCCGTCCAGGGCCCAGCCCTCACTGGCTCCGTGTCCCTCTGCCTCAGGGACTCTCCTTCAGAACCTGGCAGGTGTGTATGGGCCGTGGTGGAAGGATCTAGGCTCTGCCGGAAACTGCCCCGTGAGCCCCAGTTCCAACAGCAGACACAGCCGAGTTGCTTCCGTGAAGGCACCCGAGCGTCTGCTGTTGGTTGCCGTGGCTGTGTCTGCTGACCTCTGTGCCCTGCCCGGTCACCTTTTCCAGATGGCAAGTTTGGCAGGAGAGAGGTGGGGAGAGGGTGCGTTGGAGTGGGAGGGCGAGACAGGCCGCACCCCACTCTCCTGCCCTGGTGGCCCCAGTTTCCTTTCTGTACTGTGTGACCCTCCCCTGCACGTGTCCCCACCCCACCCCACCTCACCTTTTCTTCAAGAAAGAAAAAGAAATGAAAATCGTGTTGTTAGTTAACATGTAGCCAGAAGGACACACTGTCCAGCCAGATCACAGGCTAGCTCGCCCTCTTCCTCCCTGCAGTGACCTTGTGTCCCATGGGGACCTCAGGGACGCGGGTGCATCCCAGGCTCCTTCAGACCTTGTTCCTGAGTACCCAGGAAGAACCGAGGGATGGGAATTCCCTTCCACGTGACCCAGCACCCCATTCACGTGAGGCCAGAGGCCCGTTCGCTGCATGTGTGTGCGAGCAGGAAAGGACCTTTGTGCCGAGACTGCCTCCTTCGGGGCACTGCCCTCCTGGTCTCCAGCTCAGAGCTGCTGGGCAGTGCAGGGGAGGCCAGGGCTGGAGGCAGGCGCCACTGAACAGCGGGGACCCAGCTGTCTCTCTGTGTCTGGCTCCCCTCGGCCTTTGGATGCCCATGTCACCTACACAACTGTGACTGTGTGGTCAGGCCCAACGCAGCGGCCACACAATCCCCTCATCCTGGACGGAGGAACGTGTTCCCCTGGGAATCCCCACCCTGGCCCGGGAACCAGCCCGGCAGAGCCTGGCTGGGAAGCAAGGCTGCAGCAGGCGGGCCCTGCCTCAGCCTCAGGCGCACGGGCATCTACCCCGGTCCTTTGGGATAACCAGTTCCCAGGCTGCAGAATACCAGGGAGGAGGGCTGCGCGGGAATCCCACCCCGCCCTCTCCTTGCGTAATGGGCTCTTCCCTCTGACTCACGGCACTTCCCCCAAGTGCGTAACTGAAACCAAACACCCCCTATGCACCCTGGGAACGTGCAACTCCTAAAGCGAGAGCCGAGTGTTTACTCGGTAAAAATACATATTCATTGAAGATACTGCTTGAAGCCAGAAACACATGTGCATTGACAGTTTAGGAGAGATTTGAGCACGCTTTCTCCTAGTTATTCTCAGAAGCGTCTCCGTGCTGCCACGGATACAGCCACACCCAGGCGCAGGGTCCTCAGTGGGTCTGGTCTGCGGGCGGGAACATCTGGGCCAGCAGAATGCGGAGGAATTTGGGAGCCTCAGTCGCAAATTCCCCCAGATCTCTGTTTCCAGTAGGTGACAGGGAAGGCTGGGCTCTTGCAGGTGTGGATTCAGCGGAGGCCAGTCGGCACCACCCAGGCTGAGGAACTGGCTCAAGCTGGCCACCAGCCCGCCCTCTCACGGTCGCGGCCAGAGCCAGGGCATGCAGCCTGGCTGAGGAGGGAACAGCTCCTCATGTGCGGGTCACAATAAAAAGTCCCGGGAAAAGGAAAATGCAATTTTGGTTTTTAAGACCTGAAATAGCGCACTGTTGTGTCTGTAATGATGTCCTGAGTCTTTCAGCTCTGTCTTTGATGTAGTGAATTCTCTGCAAAACCCAGGAATCGCGGGCAAGCAAGGCTTGCTGGAGATAGTACCAGGGGAGCCGAGAGGGCCTCGGGGGAGGCGACCAAGGGAGAACGGCTTTGCGGGGAAATTCAGAAGGGACGGGCCTGCTGGTCACCTGGATCTGAACTGGAGCCCTCATCCTGGGCTGCGCTGTGAGCTCTGGGCTTAACCACTGGGTTCAAACGCCAAAACGTCAAAGCTCATGACAACCGGGTCACCTTGGCCACCCGTTATGGTTGCTTCTCATGCCTTCACCTGCTAACCAAGTCTAGCAGGACAATGAGGCTTAGATTCGCTCTTTGAAGTAATGAAATCGTTGGGGAATAGATAGTGGCGGGGGACACAGCGTCGCGATTGTGCCTGATGCTTAACAATGGAAATGGCTCATTTATGTTGTGTATGATTTACAATCGAAATTTCTTTTAATGTAGCCACCCAGGGGCCTAAGAAAGGAAAGGAAATCAAAATTGTGTTGTTAGTTAACAATATATTTTGCCAAGTGGATGCCTCAGAAATCACTTTTTTCATGTAGAATAGTCTAAGAATTTACTTTAAAAAACTTGACTTAAACAAAAACAGGATCCAAGTTGCCTGTTGAGGGCTGTGGGTGGCACCAGCCTGCTAGGACGCAGCCTGTCTGATGTGATCGGGGCTGTGAGGGTTGTCACCAGGTGGTCCCCCCCAGCACAGAGGCCTCAGCTGTTTGGTTCTAGTCTGCGGGGGCCACCTGTTCCCCTGACCTGGGCAGCGCGGGCAGCTCTCTGAAGGATGCCATCAAGTCACCGCGGCCGGCTTTGCGGGGCCAGCTCTGTCTGCCCCAAGTCGACGTTGTGAGAGGGATTTTGCAGGGCAGGGCTGGAGGGCTGGGAGCAGAGGGGTGGGCGCTGGGACTGCAGAGCCCTGGCCGCCAGCCAAGGGCTGCGGAAGTGTCTCCGAGACCAGCACCCTCCGCTCGGGGCCTGGGGTCAGGGAGAAGGTCACAGATCCATCTTCACTCTTCCAAAAAGGGAAAAATAAAGAGTTTGTCAGATGTGGTTAGACCTCTCCACACACACAATCTGAATATTTTAATATCCTGCCTAGAAACCAGGTGTCCTCTCTAGCTACCCGCAGTGGTGACCAGCCCAGGAGCGCTGTCCAGGCCCTGCAGAGGCTGCCGTCTTCACCCCGCGTGGACATCGCTGGGAAGACCAGCATGTGGCCAGCCCGGCCGTCGTTGTCATGGGGGGCTTTCAGGATGGACCAGGATGTGGCTGGAGCCGCCCACGCAGGCCTCCATGTGCTCTGCGTCGCCCCTTGTCCCGGGCCCTCCTGGGGGCAGCTGCTGAAGGTCGAAAGGGAAGTCAGCTCTCTCTGCTGTGACCGCACCCACGAGGCCAGGGCCTAGCAGAGGCACTCACGGCAAGGCCTTCCTGGGTGTTCCGAATGTCGTGGATTTTAAGGGGCGTACTGAAATCATTATTTGTAGTTTTCAAACCAGGCCATTTTCTGGTACTGCCAAGAGCTTTCGAGAATTTAGTCACTGCTAGCACCAGGGTGATGGTGGAGACCAGGCAAGGCCCACTTGCCGAGGAGTGGCCCTGAGAGTCATCTCCTTGTTGCTGCTGAGCCCCAGGGTACCTGGGGAAGCTGAAGTTTTGAGAAAGGAGAAACCTCCAAAATCGCAATTGAAATCTGCTTTTGAGGTCAACTTCACATAAATTCCTGACTTAGAGGAGAAATGGAGATTTTAGACCTCTTTAGAAATGACGTGCATCTTAAGTCTTCAGATGAACTGATAGCAATTCAATGTATGAGAAGTTACTTTGAGGATCGAAGTCATTGTGGAAATGACACAAGATCAGACGTGAGGGAGTCTCACGTGGCACAGCTTCTCACAGGGCTAATGGGTCCAGGCTTAAAATTCATGTTTAAAAAAAATTGAAGATGATTTCTGTTGTTGCCGGAAAGGGATTGCAGCCTGGAACGGTAGCGCCGCGGAAAGGAGTCCGGAGACAGGATGGAGACGAAAAGATTCTTTAATCTTTCTGTCTCTGTCTCTTGTAATTTCTAACACCACATACACACTCTCACAAGAAACCAAGGCACCTACTCTTACAAGAAACTACAATATATCTATACAATAGCGATAACCCTGTCCTTTCTCTCTCTGGTCTCTTCCCATGCGCCCGAGCAGGAATGGCGCTAGCTCGATCTGCTGAGTCACCGCTCAAATCTCTCGAGATCCTGGCCCAAGTCCCGCGAGATCCCAGGCCAAGTCCCGTGAGACTACGGAAGGCGGAAATGCCCCAAAATGTCTATGGCCCATAGTCAACCGCAAACTTAGCTATCTCCCCAAACAGGGCTCCTGCATTTCCCCCTTTTGTTTTAAAAGAGGGGATGCTCTAGGACGTCTATGTGCAACCAACATTCTTACCCGTCATCAGATAATCAAGGCTGTGCCCTTGACTCCTGTCTTAGGTTGATATGTCAGCCACATGAGACTATCCCGTGCGACTGTGCCTGTCTTAGGTTGTCCCCCTCTGGGGATCTTACCCGTCATTGGCTAACCAGCCATCCAATGGAGCCCTTTAGGATCGACTGTGTAAGATGACTAACAGCCGTCCAATTGTGGGGAGATGCTGCGGCTTTAAGGCAACAAGCCTTTTGGTGACGAGCCAAATTGCATAGCATATCAAATTCTTTAAACAAATCAGCTGCCCTAAGTTCTATCAAGTAACACACTGAGTTGTCTAAACAAATACCCCCAAGGTACTGTCCCATGAAGTCCCAAACAATGAAAGATCAAAATGTCCACTTGTTATAACACGTAGATCTAGGAGGCCCCATGCATGCAGAGCAGAGGCCACACTGCTGGTGAGGTTGTTTGACATTTGAGCAGCAGGGATGCTTGCAGCGACCGCGATCCCTGCAGCTGTAGCAGCAGCCGTCTTTTTTATGTCTAGACAATGCCACCGGCAAATCTTCAGGGCCCGCTCCCTAGAGACTCAAGCATCAATTATTAAAGGAAAGGCAGTGCTATTCCAGCACTGAGTCAAGAGGCGAGTTGTCAAACTAAAAAATAGAATTATTAGATTAGAAAATTAAAGTTGATTTCTGCTCACACACATTGCAGCCTGAGCTCCCACAAACATAAGCTGGCAAAACATCATATTTAGAACAAAACAAAGAAAGACTGAGGGTATTTACTGTATTAAAGATAGATTAAAGAAAAACTAAAAGCACTTTGGAGAAATAATTTGTTAGCTGGAAATCTCGAGTTTCTGCATACACAGCAGTCCTTTACCTGTTGAAATGATTGAAATTAATCATTTATTAAACAAATGAAGTTAATAACAAATAAGCAACCTTATGTCAAAACACCAAAATATCAGGTTATACAGCCCTAGTCATATTTTTCGCTAAAGAGAAATCCCTGGGACACCTATAAAACAAAATTGAAGGTACCTTCACTTATTAAATTATTTACCCAATTTGAATACTCTTAAACTTAAATGAATTAGAGTTATTTGGATCCATATATATATATATTCACAAGCGCTTTGTTATTTTTGATGTCACACTGGACAGACAGACGCACATACAAACATATATTTGTGACATCACATTAACATGAAATTTAGACAAATACACAGACATAAACACATATATAAAAAGAAAAAAAAATACAATTGTGTGCACACTAAAGAGAGATCTCTTCGTCCCAGCCGGGAGGAATGACACTTAAGTTGTGACATATTTTGAAGGACTCTTTTAAGGGAATCATTCCATATCTTCATCATGGTCCTCTTGATTTTGTACCTTTTTTATTAATCTTGATTCCTCAACAACTTCATCTTGATCCTTTTGATTTGGTACCTGCTTTATTAATCTAGATGGTATCCATATTGGAGAGGATTCATGCTTTGGAAAAACACAAACAGATCCTCTCGCCCAAATTAATACTGGATCTGGACCCTTCCATGTACCTGAAAGAACATCCTTCCAGTAAACCAAAGGTTTATGTTGTTGATGTGGGTTCCAATGTCTGTCTCCAGCAGAATAACCATCAGAGTCTAAAGTTTAAAAATTTAAGGTAAACAGAGCAACTGCCAATCTTTCCTTAGGATTTTTCCAGTTTCCTTCTTTCTGTTTTAACAACATAACTTTTAGTGTGCGGTTTGCTCTTTCAATAATGCCCTGACCCTGAGGATTGTATGGGATGCCTGTTTTATGGGATATGTTGAATTTTGCGCAAAACTCTTTGAAACATGAGGACGTATATGCGGGGCCATTATCTGTTTTAAGCATTTTGGGGGTGCCCAATGCAGCAAAAGCTTGTAAACAATGAGATGTGACATCTTTAACTTTTTCTCCGGAATGTAAGGAAGCAAAAATCATGCCTGAGCATGTATCTATGGTTACATGAATAAATCGCAATTTTCCAAAACTTGGCTCATGAGTAACATCCATCTGCCACAAATGATTGGGCATTAATCCTCTAGGGTTAACACCAAAATGAGGATTGGGCAAATGTGTCATACAAGATTTACAATCTTTTACAATTGTTCTGGCTTGCTCCTTTGTGATTTTAAACCTACGTTGCAAGGTGGTGCTGTTGACGTGAAACTGGGAATGAAATAAAGTAGCTTGTTGTAGCGCTGAAAGTATAAATATTGTTTTTGTAAGTTCATCAGCCTTTTGATTACTTTCATGGAGGGGGCCAGGCAAATTAGTATGTGCTCTAATATGGCCTATGAATAGAGGTTCTTTTCTTGCCCACAAAAGTTTTTGTATTTGATAAAACAATTTAAATCTGGAGTATGAGGTGCTATTGGTCCTGCTAACTCTAATTTTGGGACGGCTTGTACAATATAGTGGCTATCTGAAAAAATGTTTATGGGCTGGTCTCTAAAATTTTCCAGAGCTCTTACCACAGCTTCCAATTCCACTAGTTGAGCTGATTTGTGTGCAGTTATGTAAGTCATATTTTCTTTTGTAGTGACTACTGCAGCAGTACCATTTGAGGACCCATCTGTAAATACATTAAATGCCTTAGGAATAGGTTGATTTTTTATTACCTGTGGAAATATAATAGGATGATTAATACAAAAAGATAATATAGGAGACTTAGGAAGGTGATTATCAAAATTTGCAGAGGTAGAGCATCTATCTATAGCCCAGTCATTATCGTTGAAGCATAAGTATTCAATCTGTGATGATGAATAGGGAGTAATAATAGTAGCAGGGTGAATGCCAAATATTTTAGTAGAAGTTTTAAGTCCTTGAAGAATAAGTTTAGCCACCATGGAGGTATAAGACTCAATTATGCTTTTAGGAGAGACAGGCAAATGTATCCATAATAAAGGCCCTTGTTGCCAAAATACTCCTGTGGGTGTATATTGTGAAGAAATAATAATCAATATCAGCGGTTGAGTTAAATCAAATCTGTCACAATGAGCTCCTTCGATGGTTTTTTCTACTACCTTTAAAGCTTTCCTAGCATCAGGAGTCAATGTTCGCGGTGAGGATGGATCAGGGTCCCCTCGAAGGATGTCAAATAAAGGTTTTAATTGGCCAGTAGTGAGGTTTAGTGTAGGGCGAAGCCAATTAATGTCTCCCAGTAGTTTTTGGAAATCATTGAGGGTGGTTAAATGTTCTTTATTTATTAAAATTTTGGGGGGTCTAACAAAAGTATCCATGATTTTTAAATCCTAAATATAATATGGGAGATCTGGTTTGAACTTTTTTTTCTGCTATATATAATCTGTATTTTTTTAAATTTTCTACCACGTCACTGAATATATTAAATAAGATTTTTTGATTAGTGTGGGCCAGTAAAATATCATCCATGTAATGTAGACACATGAGGTTTGGATATTTATTTTTAATGGGTTGGATGGCCTTCTCCACATATATTTGGCATATGGTGGGGCTATTAGCCATTCCCTGTGGCAAAACCTTCCATTGATATCTCTGATCAGGGCTATTATTGTTAATAGAAGGAACTGAAAAAGCAAACCTGGGGGCATCCAGAGGATGTAGGGGAATAGAAAAGAAGCAATCCTTTATATCAAGACTAATAACATGGAAATTTTTTGGAATAGCTATAGGATTCGGAAGTCCAGGTTGAGTAGGACCCATGACTTGCATGGTTTTATTAATTTGTCTAAGATCATGTAATAATCGCCATTTTCCTGATTTTTTCTTGATCACAAATATGGGGGAATTCCAGGGAGAGGTGGAAGGTTCTATATGTCCTGCTTCTAATTGTTCCTGAACTAGTAGGTGGGCCGCTTGTAATTTCTCTTTAGATAGGGGCCACTGAGGGACCCACACTGGCTTATCAGAAAGCCATGGTATTTTCAAAATTATTTTCTCAGTGGCCCCGAAGAAAAATGTCCTCTTCCTATATGATAATGATTTCTTTTAGGGTTAAGCTTACCCTGTACTTTTTGATGATTTCTTATAGGGTTAAGATTACTCTGTAGATTTTTACATTTAACACCTGCAGGTTTGGTTGCAAGGTGTACTCCCATTTGTTGTAAAATATCTCTTCCCCATAAAGTAACCGGTAGATGAGGTAAAACATAAGGCTGAAACGTGCCTTTATGTCCTTCATCATCCTCCCATTTTAATATTACCGCACTTTTTTCTGGGAGGTTATTATATCCCAAGCCTCTTAAACTGGTTGAAGCTTTTTGCAGAGGCCAGTGTTTGGGCCATTGACGTAAATTAATGATGGAAGAATCAGCTCCAGTATCTATAAGACCCTCCATTTCTATTCCTTGGATTCTTATTTTACACATAGGCCTCCTTGTACAGTCCCGAACCCAGCAAACCATGGGTTTCGAATCAGTGGAACAAAATCCTCTATTGTTCCTATTTAGAGGCATATTCATTTTAAATGACTTATGTAAATTTGGAAGGAGGAGCAACTGAGCAATTCTATCTCCCTGATTAATAGAACTTATACTTTGGGGTGAGCTAAGCATTATTTTTATTTCCCCTTTATAGTCTGAGTTTATTACGCCTGGGGTCACTTGCAAACCTAATAAGCTCTCAGGACTTCGCCCGATAATAAGTCCTACAGTCCCTGAGGGAAGAGTTCCCCTGACTCCTGTGGGAATCAGTTGAACCCCCATTTCAGGTGTTAACACTATTCGGGCGGTGGAACAGAGGTCTAATACTGCATTTCCTCCTGTTCCTCTGGCGAGGGAGTGGATGGGTAATAGGGATTGTGTCGGGGAAGCATCTGAGTGGATGCTTGAGGATACTCCTCCTCCAATGCCTCGTACATTTGTGGGCCCTGGGGCATTGGGCCCCGTGCCCCGTTTTTTGAATTCCTGAACAAAGGATTTCCATGGATGTCAAATTTTGAATAGCATTTATTGGCCCAATGATTTCCTTTCTTACACCTGGGGCAGCAACCTGGAGCACGGTATGAATTTGGTCTTATTTCTCTTTTAGGATTTTGCCTAGAATAGCCTGATTGGTTATGATAATTTTGCCTAGAATATCCTGATTGATTATAATGTCTATGTTGAGCTCTTGTAAAATTTTGAGGGGCAGCATCTCTCACAGCTGCTGCAATCATATTCCCTGTGACAAAGGCATCATTTATATCTTTACATAATTGTATATATATGGAAAGATCCTTTTTATTTTTCCATGGCCTGATGGCTTCCTGGCAATACTTATTAGCATTTTCGTATGCTAATTGGACAACTAATGGCATAACTTGATCAATGTCTCCAAAAACTCTACCTGCAGTTCTCAAAAGTCGATCAGCAAATTCAGCATATGGTTCATTAGGTCCTTGAATTACTTTGGACAAGCTACCTTGTAGATCCCCAGGTCCTTGTACAGTTTTCCATGCCTTTAAGGCAGCTGCGTTTATCTGAGCATATACTCCTGGGGTATAATATTTTTGATCCTGTACGTCTGCAAATTGCCCTTCTCCTGTGAGCATTTCTATATTATGGTCTCCAAACCCCGCATCTGCATTTCTTTTAGCTGTTTCTATACAAAGTTCTTGAAATTGCGATCGCCAAACCAAGCATTGTCCCCCACTTAATGTTGCTTTACATAGACGTTTCCAGTCTGTGGGGGTTAAGCTAAAGGTGTTAAGGGACTCCAGTATACTCAATGTGAAAGGAGCTTGGGGTCCATAAGTCATTACTGCCTCTTTGAGATTTTTTATTGTTTTGAAATCTACTGACTGGTGGCCCTTCTGTCCATTTTCATATTCAAATACTGGCAGTTCCCAATGTATCTGTGAGTTACCCTCGAGAGCACATAAGCACTCAGAAAGACTTTTTATTTCTGTTTCTAGGGTATGCAAACGCCTAGTGATACCCTTCATATTTTCTGTAATAGATTCCACCCATGGGGGAGTAGAGGACACAAGTTCCTCCACTTGATGATCCCTTATCTTGGTCTTCCTTAATTTCCTTTTGTTCATTTTCTCAAAATCACCTTTAGTTAATTCCTCCTCACTACTACTACTCTCATTGGTCCTAACTGACTCAGTAACATCCTGAGTCCCAGGTTCAATTGAGACCATGTATCCTTGAAGTATCTCTAATAAATCTTGAATAGCTTTATCAGCTCGGATTTTTGTCATTTTTGGGACGCTTCTAATACTCTCCTTACTGGTCTTAGTTGACTCAGCGGAATCTACGCTTTCATGATCGCCTTCACTGTTTTCTAAATCCTCCTCACTAACGACAGACTCATCTATATCAAAGAATTCATCAAGAGCCTCGTACACTTGGGTCTTAGTTATTTTCGAACCCATTTTAACCGCTCTGACTAGAGACTCCTGCGAGGTTTCTCAGTTCTTACCTGCCGTGCTGAATTCCCCATACGGGCCACCAACTGTTGTCGCCAGAAAGGGATTGCAGCCTGGAACGGCAGCGCCGCGGAAAGGAGTCCGGAGACAGGATGGAGACGAAAAGATTCTTTAATCTTTCTGTCTCTGTCTCTTGTAATTTCCAGCACCACATACACACTCTCACAAGAAACCAAGGCACCTACTCTTACAAGAAACTACAATATATCTATACAATAGTGATAACCCTGTCCTTTCTCTCTCTGGTCTCGTCCCATGCGCCCGAGCAGGAATGGCGCTAGCTCGATCTGCTGAGTCACCGCTCAAATCTCTCGAGATCCTGGCCCAAGTCCCACGAGATCCCAGGCCAAGTCCCGTGAGACTACGGAAGGCGGAAATGCCCAAAAATGTCTATGGCCCATAGTCAACCGCAAACTTAGCTATCTCCCCAAACTGGGCTCCTGCAGATTTCCTTAGTTAAAATATATATCCTCATATTGTCTACAAGCAAATATGTGACTACATGACCAATATGATTCTGCAACATGTACACTCAGCAAAATGAGAAATTATATCCCATCTATGTATGCTATATCACAATGCATAAATGCATTCTACTGTCATGTATAACTAATTAAAACAAATTAAATTTTTTTTAAAAAGCACATGCCTGACTTTAACATTAAAATTTGTACCCTGTGTAACCTGTTTTGCACAAACGTCTTGCTAAACTGATTTTATCACAAGATGAGAAAACAAGGAGGTTTTGGGAATAGGATAATGTGGAGAGACAAGGCAAGCACTGGACTCCAGGGCTGTCGGCATGACGTCCTGCCTCAGTCTGTAAAAGGAGGGGCTGTCCTTTGGATTCCTAAATACTGACCGCTGGATTGCAGTTGGTGGTTTTCACTTGAGTCTGTAAGTCATGGACTTGCAGATGTGTGGTTGCGTCTGGGAAATCCACAGGCACAAACCCATTGCTCACAGCTCTGGAGGCTGAGAAGTCCAAGGTCAGGGAGCTGGAGGACTTGGCGTCTGGTGAGGGCCTGTTCCGTGTACACTGCCTCTTCTGTGCTCTCATGGCAAAGGGACAAACGCTCCCTCGGGCCCCTTTTGCAAGGACATTAATTCTATTTGTGGGGGCAGGTCCTCATGAGCTAAAGGTGGACCCCAGGCTCCTGCTTGTAGCGCTATTGCCTTGGAGGTTGGGTCTCGATATACAGTGGGGGACACGGACATTGAGAACGTGATGCATGGATGCTCTTTCATAAGATCTGGTTGAATTACATTGAATTAACTACGATTCAATGTAATCCCACAGTTTTAATCATTGACATGGGTGAAAGTAATAGTCAAGAATTCAAATAAAGTTGACAACGGTTTTGGTTTTTCCTTTTTAATCACTATTATTTGTTTATATCAGACCATAGCAGTTTCAGTAACAAGACAAATGTACAAAACAAACTGGGTCAATAATGAACACCCCATAAGTCTTTGAGTCACTTTGAGACAAAGATTGTGTCTGTTATTTCCAGATCAACTTCACATAAATTCCTGACTAAGAGGAGAAATGGAGACTTTAGACCTCTTTAGAAATGCTGTGTATCTTAAGTCTTCAGATGAACTGATACCATAAGAACCCTTCGCAAATGGCTAGGATACAATGGATGGATGGATAGAAGGATGAACAGAAAGACTGATGGGAGAAAAAGGGATGGATGGAAGGATGGGTGGATGGATGGAAGGATGGAAGGATAGGTGGATGGGTGGATAGGTGGGTGGATGAGTGGATGAATGGATGGATGAAAGGATGGAAGGATGAAAGGATGGGTGGATGGATGGAAGGATGGGAGGATGGGAGGATGGGTGGATGGATGAGTGGATGGATAGAAGGACGGGTGGATAGATGGTTGGAAGGATGGATGGAAGGATGGGGGATGGGATGGATGAGTGGGGATGGATAGTGGATGGATAGAAGGACGGGTGGATGGGTAGATGGATGGGAGGATGGATGAGTGGATGGATAGAAGGATGGGTGGATAGATGGATGGAAGGATGGGAGGATGGATGGATGGATGGAAGGATGGGACGATGGGTGGATGGATGAGTAGATGGATGGATGGATGGATGGATGGATGGATGGATGGATGGAGGAGCCCTGTTTGGGGAGATGGCTAAGATTGCAGTTGACTATGGGCCATGGAGATGTTTGGCTGTTGCCGCCTTCCGTAGTCTCACGGGAGTTGGCTCGAGATCTCGCGGGATTTGAGCGAGATTGCTGATCGGGTCTGCGCCATTTTGGTGGTGTGTGTAGTGCGTGTTAGTCGTTGTTAGAGCCAGAGAGAAAAGTTATCAAAATAAGAAAACTGTTTGTTTCCAGTTCGCCTCTGAACTTCTTCCCGCGGCTTCGTTGCTCCAAGCGGCCATCGCTTCAGGCGGCAACAGATGGATGGAAGGATGGAAGGACGGGTGGATGGATGGAAGGACGGGTGGAAGGACGGGTGGATAGATGGATGGCTGGCTGGATGGAGGGTGCACAGATGCAGTGAGAGGGAAGGCTGAAGTGATAGGCTGGAAGAGGGTGAGACCCATAGGACTCGATGGACTGAGGATATCTTGAACATGGAAAGGAAGTCTACATTGACTAGTCATGAGAGCAACATGTGCATACCCAGTGCTGTTTCATAAAGCATGACCTACACACTGCAAATGCAGATAAAGGCACTGGTCTGAAGCGCAGCTGCTAGTGTCTCTGGCACAGACCTCGTGTTGGCGTTGTTGGGCTGGGCTCCAGGGAGGTGCACTGTCACCAGCTCTATGCCTGGCAAAGTGCAAGATTGCTCATTGCTACAAAATCAAAGAAATAAGCATGTTTTATACTTTATTGTGTCTTTCCATTTCCACAGGTGTGGGGTGACTAAGAGCAACAGCAACAACCACAAAAAAGGACTGACGTCTCAGTGGACTCCGCGGAAGCACACAGCGAAGACAAACAAGACACGCTGTCACCCAAAACAGGAGGAGCAAGCCACTGAGCCACAGCATCGGACTGAACTTGTGGTCTAGAACACTTCTGGGCAACAGTCTGAGAATTCTATTTGCAATGCCTGACATCGCTATGTGGGGGAGTCGTGGATGATTTTATAAAATGATGCTTTCTTTGACAGAAAATGTGTCCTGAACATTTAAATACAATACAAATGGAAATTACACAGAAACTTCAGTCTGTTCCCATCGCGGTGGCTGGGAATGAGGGGACAGTTAATTCTCTGTAGCAGGGCATGCGTGTCATAAGATCAGAAATGCATTTTGGTGCAAACGCCTCGGGGCTTAGCACAGTGTGCACACTTAAGTAAAACGGCACAGGTCTGTGTTCAATGTGAATCGCCCAAATTGCAATGGGGCTGTGGATCCTGGGCATTGTAGAAATAAGGCCCTGAAGCTGATGACTTTAATTGAATGCCAGCGTGTGTGACTCCATCTACAGCTTAGATATTTATCCTGGAAGCAACCACAGATGCGCAGTATGTTCTCAGCACCAACTCTGGGCCACTCTCCATGAGACCAGCGCACAGTGACAGAGGCATTCTTTAGACCCCGCCATCTGCACAGTCTCCGCTTCCTCTCCCCTCGGGCCTGAGCCGCAGTCTGGTGGCCCTGCTGAAACTCCACGTCAGGGAGTGCTGCAGGGGTCCGGTGTTGGTTCACTGTGTGAGGCTGACGCACAACACGAGGCACATGGCCGCTCTGCTCAGAGCCCACGAAGAGACAGACTTCACACTGAGGCATGTAAAAGACGATAGGCCAGGGGCTGGCTGGGGTGTGGCTGGGCAGGGCATGCGGGCAGTCTGTGCGAGGCCCTGGCGTCCATTCCCAGCACCACGTGCACAAAACTGACCAGAGACCTGGAAATGTCCTGCGCACAGAGCGCTGGACGAAGTGCCGTCTCCCGCAGACTCACAGCGCATCCTGTGTCCAAGAGTCCAGGTACCTCCCCGAGCCTGCTCCTGCCCGCAGAATGGCAGGCCGCCTGTTTCTGAGGCTGGTGAGCATTCACCCACCGGGCCAGCTGCTGTGACTGGGCTCCTTGTCCATTCTGGTTGGTTGGGAGCCACTGTGATTGTTAAGATCTTCAATATCATTCTCACACAATTCTTTAAACCAAATGAAATCATTATAAATGCCAGTATTGAACCAAGCATTGTTCAATAAATCGGAGAGCTTATAAGTTGATTCCTTAAATGGATCATCACATCTGATTAACCTGACTTGGGAAGAAATGGGGCCCCGGACTCCGTCTGGGTTTTGCTGCCCACCTACTTGGACATCCTGGGCATTTTACAGGCGAGTTTGTAAGTTATTTCTCCTCTTTGGATATCTAGGTCAGCCTTCTCCACGTCTAGAGTTCCTCTTTAACATTCTCTAAATGGGTTAGCGTGAGAAGCATTTGCAAGCTAGCCCTCATTCTTCTGCTGTGAAAAAAAGTTTGTTGCATTTAAAATGGTGGAAGAGTTTCGAGAGATCGCTCACAGACCAACGCGGCTCTGAACGCAGCGGTCCCCCGGCGAGGCTCCTGGCCAGGCCCACCACAATCTGAGCCTGTGTTTAAGAAGAGGCCTTGCAGAAGGATGCCTGGCCCTGTGTCCTCCGCACAGGGCACTTTTACTGGCAAACTGGACTCTTTCCAAAAAGTGGAGAGCCAGGTGGCTGCAGGTCTGAAGTGGCAGCCACAGCGGTCTGCAGGGGTGGGAAGGGGAGTCACAGCAGCCATCCTGTGGCAGGTGCCAGCACGACCCGCGGGGGTCACGGGGTCCCTGTGAGGCTCAGGCTGGGGTGGAGAGCATGTCAGTGTCGGGGAAGCTCAAACTTTCAAAAACAAAAAAGAGGAAGACTTTTAAACTGGAACATGTCTTTTATGGCCAGGAGAGTTTCTCGACTTAATCAAGCCCAGGCAGGGACTTCAGGGTGCCGTACAGCAGCCCGGCTTTGATCTGAGTTTGGGTTATGAGGCCTCCGATCTCCAGACCCAGCCCTCGGCACCAGCAGGGAGAAAGATACTGATCTTTACAACCTGGTGTCTTACCCGCACGGCCAGCTACGACGGCCATCTGGAGACACTGCTAGGCACTGCTCACGGTGCCATGGGGGAGGACGCTGTCCACCCGTCAGGCAGCACCGCCTCCGGCTGTCATCATGGCTCTGCTGTCCTGGGGCCACAGACAGGAGGAGGGGAGTGGGGAGCCAGAGGAGAGAGGAGAAGGAAGGCCGGCCAGAGGGCTGGCGGGCGGCGGCGGGGGCCACGGGAGGACAGGGAGTGCGGCCGTCTCGCGGGAGGGCCGTGGCTGGCTGAGAGCACGCTGCCTGTCCTGCCCTTGCTTCTCGTGAGCTGCACCTCCGCACCAGCGTGGGCCCCGAGAGCCCAGAGGGGGGTGCACTCTGGCTGCCGTCGGCTCATCCTCATCCTTAGGCCTAGGTCAGAGGTTAGCCAGCAGCCTCAGACACGCACTCCCACAGACAGTGGGCAAGCGGGCAGCGGCCCCCGGTGAGGCTCCTGGCCAGGCTCAGCACGCCCACCTAGCAGCTGCCTTCCTGGGCTCCGTCCACAGAGAGCGGCGCTCGCAGGTGCAGCAGGGCTGCTGTGAACAGGGACCCCAGCCCTGCGTACCCACAGCAGCCAACAAAGTGGCCGCCCCGGAGGCTTCAGGGAACAGCAATCGCACCGTTTTTACATACTTTTATCATTGGAAAGGGAACATCTACTTGTAATTCAAACAAGGCAAAAGTCTAAGAAATGAGAGCAAAAATGTCCCCATCTCTCATAGACTCAGCGTGGCAGGGGTCAGGGTGTCCCCCAGCTTCCTGCCCACTTGAAATAGATGAATGTAGAACGCACGTGCCTACGCGTGTCTGGAGGGTGACAGTGTGGCTGCGTACAACACTGCCCACGTGGGTGCGACGGAGACGTGGTCTTCGAACAGGAAAGGCTTGCACGTGCTGTGTTCCGTGGCCCCAAACTGCTGCAGACTTGTGGCATCAGCCCGGAGAGTTCTGCCTCGTTTTCACTAGCAGCGTAAAATTCCAGGGGATGACAACAGTAGACTCATTTATCCACCTCCAAGATGAACACTGAATTTCTCGAAATTCTCAGTTAAAAAAGTCTGCAGTGTACACACACGATGTACTGAAACGAAAGTCTGCAGGTGGCCGTGACACGTCCCCACGAGTGGCGCTCCCCGGGGTGTGCCTGCTAGTGGCGCTCCCCGGGGTGTGCCTGCTAGCTCTGGACAGCGCCCTCACCTTCCTCACGAGACACGGCGCCACAGCACGGGACGTGCCCATCGAGTCGCCCCCGAACCGTGAGCCTGATGTTCCCCTGCTCCTCTGGCCGGGGGTGACTGGTGTCCCACCCCTCTGCTCCGCGTCCCTCTGGTCACTGTCAAACCTCGGCACTGTCCCTGCCTTCCTCAGCCATTTCCGTGCTGATTCCTGGCGCTGGCTGTCCGTGGGCTCCGCCTGCTTCTCCCCCGGGTTTTCCGTGTCCACGCTTCGCCTTTCCGCGAGAGCTCTGTGGAACGAGGCACGCAGTTCTTTCCACTTGGCATCTTTATCTTTAGTCAAGTTGGTTATTTTTTCCCCTGATATTTTCTGTCCTTGGCCTCATGCTGAAACAGTAGCCAGCGCCTCCCCACCCCAGGTCCGGGGCTTGCCCAGAGCTCTCACTTCCTCACTCGGCGGGCCACTAAGGACCTGCGCCGGGGGCGGCCGCGGCCTGCTCTTCCCGGGATTGTGCAATGCTTCTCTGCTCTTTATTGTCCTTGTGCTGCCACTGCAGCTGAAATGCAGCTTTGGCCACGCTTGCCGGATCCCCAGAGGGTGAGGGTCTCTCTCCACACCCTCCACTCAGCTCCCCAAGTCGCTCACCGGGTGTCCAGGAGAGAGCAGCGCTGCCGTGGCAAGCCCCCGCAGGCCACCCAGGCCCTCGCTCTGCTCTCCCAAACCCTCCTGGGCTGCGGCAGGGCATCTCTCTTTCAGTTAACGGCACCTTTTTCTGCACAGAAGTGAGATCTGGGTTAAGGTTTCAGTTTGAGGTCAATTTGGGGAGAGCAAAATCCTCTGGAACGTGGACCTCCTGTAAGAGCAGGGCGGCTCCAAGGGCCCCAGGTTCTTTCTATGCGTCAGGGTCATGATTTCGCTTGGTGCATGGACATTTCTAATTGTGTTAAAGGTCGGGTGAGGGGATTGCTATTGCTACTGCAAATGATTGCAGATAAAAATATTACAGGATCATATAAACACAGGCAGGTAAAGAGAGGGCCCTTTGCTTCTTTCACAGCTTTTCTGAACACTCAATATGATGACGATGATGATTGTTGGTTAAGATTTTGGACTTCTCTAATTTGGCTTAATAGCATCTATTCACAAAAATAATATTGGCTTTTAATTTCCCATTTTTAATTTCACACTATTTTTTTTCTTATAATAGTTGAACCTCCAAGGTAGAAAAAGACAACTCCAATAAGCCCTGTTGCCATTTCTAGCCTAAGTCTTCAATTTCTAAAATCTTCCCTCTAATTTTTTATTAATGAGGCCCTGCATCAGGAATGGCTGTCAAACTTCTCATTGTGATTCTGCTGTCTAAGTGATCACATTTTTTTCATTTAATCTACATATTCAAAGGATGACTCTGCTATTCTAGGAAAAAACCTACTTGCTTGTGGTATATTTTTAAAATGTACTTCAGAGTTTATTTCCAATGAAAAGGTTGCCACTAATTTTCACAAGTGATGTTGGTCCCAAGTGTTCTCTGTCCTTCCATCTGTTCTACTCTTTATGAAATGTCCTTATACAGTTTCAAGTATGAGAGTCAGTGTGTCTAAAAGTATTTAAATTACCCACAAATTACCTGGTTCAAGCCAGTTCAGTGGTGTACACCTGTAACCCCAGAGATTTGAGAGGCTGAAGCAGGAAGATTCCAAGTTTAAGGCCAGCTTGGGTAACTTATCAAGAACCTGTCTCAAAATAACAAATAAAAAGGGCAGGGTATAGCTCAGTGGTACAGCTCCCTGGAATCAATCCCCAGTACCCCCACCCACCCAAATGACCTGTTTCTTGGTTTTATAGAATTTTCCTTTAAAACTACTGTTCAGATACTTGATGCTTTCAAAGTTTGCTTAAGACTGTTGATAATTTGTCCTGTTTAACCTTTAAAAATTGGGAACATACACAATGTGAAGATATTCATTGACATGTTATTTTTTTTTATTCATGAAAAATTGAGGCAAGATCATTATCTATCAACAGGGGACCAGCAAAATAAATGAAAGTCATGCAATTGAAGAGTATACAGCCATCAAAAATAATAAATGAGGGCTGGGGCTGGGGCTCAGTGGCAGAGCACTTGCCTAGCATGTGTGAGGCACTGGGTTAGATCCTTAGCTTACAAAAATAAGCAAATAAAATAAAAGCATGCCATCCATCTACGACTAAAAATTTTTTAAATAATAATAATAAATGAAAAGTATGCAGTAAGACAAAGAATTTAAGAGAGGAAAGTGACTGTGTATTATCATTCTATTCTGCAAAACACCTATCTATGAGAAAGAAGGACATTTGTGAGATGGTTCTATGGGGTTACGGGTTGTTTTCTTTCTTTCCAAGCCTCCTATAAGGTGTATGGGGGATCTCAGCAAAGGCTGGGGAGTTGCTGCCTGATGGTCAATCCAGTTCCTCCCCCCACAGACATCGTGGGGGGCAGATCCTGCCACCTCTCTTTGCCTCGGTTTTCCATTTACCAGCTGTGATGACCAAATACCCTGACATGTGTGTACAAACACGCAGGATTTTCTGCACATGCCTAGAGCTGTGTTAAGTGTTTGCATGTTCTATTGGAAATGTTAAAAGATAGGAAAATGCTAATGGTTTCCTTCATCAGATGCAACCCACAAAAATGCTCACTTTGGTAATTGCATCTTGCAGTCCCTAAACTAAAAGAAGGCGAAAACTGCTAAAAGATAAGGTTGAATTGGGAAATTTGAGTTGACAAGGCTTCTCCTGAGAAGCAGGGCACACACGGTCATCCCTGTCTCCAGCCCAGAGAACTCTGCGTGAGAGCCCAGACCCCTGGGAGAGGTGCGGAGGGGAAGATGGCCGGGAGACCGGACGGGGCAGTGGAAGAGAAAATGCAGAGAGCACCGTTTCCTCTAGAAGACCAGCCCAGGCAGGGGCCGCGGCTGGCTCATCCGTCTGTCCTTCCAGCATTTTGTTCCCTGTGTTTCCTTCATGAACTCCATGGAGAAGAAGAGTCCACTCCCGGGTCCCAGGGCAAGCGCTGCCAATGAAGGCAGAGAGTTTTCTCCCACCTCCAGCCATTCAGCCGGGGATGGAGCTCCCGAGCATTCTAATGTGGCAGCATATGGCATGTTCTGGAGTCTACAGTCAGACCTGGGCTCAGGCGCAGGCCTGCTCTGTGGCCGCTGCTTCCGTCTGGACCCTCTGGTTTCAAAGCTCAGGGTTGCTCTATTAATAGCGCCTCTATTAACCCACAGCGGTTCCGATGCGATTATTTCTGCTTCCTTCAAGACCAGTGAGAACGCTTTGCTGCCGTTGGATGCAAGGGATCCTGCCACGGGATCTGAAGGCCCTGCTGGTTTGTTCTAATCCTTGGTGGGATTTTGACCCCCGGGGCTAGGACGGCAGACTGGAAGCCCCCAGGGCTGCCTCCGTGAGGAGCGGGGGTTGCTCTGCCTCCCAGCGCGCTTCCTGTTCACCTCTGAGGGCTCGGGCCACTGTCACACCTCCTGCCCAGCTCCTGCAGGCTTCCCAGAGCCGATCCTCAAACACCAGAGAGTAAAGAAGCCGTTTCCACTGTTAGGCCCAGAAATGCACACACGGAACAGCAGGGGAAGCATCATCATCAGATATGACATAAGCACCCCAAAAGAATATCCCTAGCAAGATTTAAAGTCGGGTCTCTGGTTCTTCCTCTCACTCCAAAACACTTCTAACCACACGGTACGTGAACCAAACTTAAATGACGACTAAATTGAAGTCCTCTGACCTACCAGGCAAAGGCTTCACGTGGAGGCGGAAGAGGTTCACCTCAGGGTCACAGGGGAGGAGGGTCCCCAGGGGCCAGGGAGAGGGCGTGAGGGTGGAGGCGCCCTCTGTGCGCCTCTGCCTCAGCAACCCGGGAGGCTCTCTTCCTCCAGTGAGACGTCCTGGGGCTCGTCTCTCCGCCTGGGTGTCCTGGAGGAGAGGCTCCTCAGTGAGAAGCCCTGTCCTGCCAGGACGGTGTCCCTGCAGTGGGGACAGGAGTCCCAGAGACCACCGTGCTGGGGTCCTGGCACTCTCGGCAGGCAAACTGGAGATGGGGACAGCATCTGGAGAGAGGTGGCCGAGGAGGAGCCGGGAGCTCACTCCAACCAGGGCCAGGAAGCCCCCGACAGCGGCTGAGCGGGGAGAGGAGAGCAGGCGTGAGGCCCGAAGCCCACCCTCCGCAGCAGCACGCAGAGCCGAGTGCGAGGACCAGGGCAGCACCATGGCCCTGCGAGTGGCCAGGGGGCTGAGAGGTGGGACCTCGCAGGCCTGGAGGGAAGAAGTCGGTGCCATGCGCACACAGCCAGGCGGTGTGCAGGAGCAGGGCGTCCAGGCCAGGGCCGGGACCTAGGCACAGCCAGGACGGTGTGCAGGAGCAGGGCGTCCAGGCCAGGGCCGGGACCTAGGCACAGCCAGGCGGTGTGCAGGAGCAGGGCGTCCAGGCCAGGGCGGGGACCTAGGCACAGCCAGGCGGTGTGCAGGAGCAGGGCGTCCAGGCCAGGGCCGGGACCTAGGCACAGCCAGGACGGTGTGCAGGAGCAGGGCGTCCAGGCCAGGGCCGGGACCTAGGCCACACAGCCAGGACGGTGTGCAGGAGCAGGGCGTCCAGGCCAGGGCCGGGACCTAGGCCACACAGCCAGGACAGTGTGCAGGAGCAGGGCGTCCAGGCCAGGGCCGGGACCTAGGCCACACAGCCAGGACGGTGTGCAGGAGCAGGGTGTCCAGGCCAGGGCCAGGACCTAGGCACAGCCAGGCGGTGTGCAGGAGCAGGGCGTCCAGGCCAGGGCCAGGACCTAGGCACAGCCAGGACAGTGTGCAGGAGCAGGGCGTCCAGGCCAGGGCCGGGACCTAGGCAGGCGGGGGCTGGTGGTCACGGTCGGGATCGAGGGTCCTCAGAAATCCCGAGGGTCTCCAGCTCACTCCCGAGCGCGGACCAGGCGGACAGCCTGCCGTGTGTCTTCTCCACACTGAGCTGGATCTCGCTGACCGTGGAAGTGCCTGCTCAGCGGTGCTGGGGACGCGAGGAGGGCATGTGGCATCGCTCTCCCCCTTCGGAGCTGTCCCAGGCTCCACAGGACTCTCTGACTCCCGCACAGTCCTCCCCACCCAGCCCCCAGCACGCTTCCTCCTGGACGGCCTGTTCTGGACGCATCCCGTAAACGGGACCCTGCAGAGCCTTCCACAGCGGCCCATTAGCACATGGCAGGGGTCACCCACATGTGGCAGGGTGACTTCTGTGGCCTCCCCTTCTATGACCAGGTAGTACCCCCCCCCCCCCAGGAGGACTGCATTTGCTCGTGCATTTGCCCAGGGCCGGGCCTCGGGCGGCTCCACCAACTGAGCCCTGCCTGGCGCTGGGCTGGGCCTGGGCCTCGTGCCGTGTGGCCGCCTGGCATTTCTTCCTGAAGCCCTCCAGGCACCCGTCGCCCTCGCGAGGAGGCTGAGTGACGCCCCGCCACGCGGCTGGCCAGTGATGGAGTGGGACTTTCACTGAGGAGCCAGTGCCTGCAGCCACCACCCTACCACCTGCAGGGCCGGCCCGTCCCCCACAGTCCCCGCTCCTGATGTGGCGTGCTGAATCTGCAGAGATCATCCGGTGTGCTGGGAGGGACGCCACCTGTGCCCTGAACCTCCCCCTGCAAGTGTCGCCCCTGCACGTGCTCTGACCCCAGGAAGGAGCCTACCAGCTGGACGGGGGCCTGCGAGGGACCTCCCTCCCCGCGTGGGACTCCCGCCTGCACCCAGAGGGTGACCTGGGCAGGCACCACCCACTCTGCTGACAGCAGGGAATTGTCGCCCCTCACTTAAGCCTCTCAGATGGCCCTGCTGGACAGCAGGAAGAGTCAGCAGGAGACCCTGGCTTCAGTCTGATTGAAATTAGATTTAGAGACAAGTTTAAAAGAACCAGGACGCACTTGCTGGAGCAGTGGGAATCTGGGGTGGCAGATGGGCACCACCAAGCGCAGGCCCCTCTTCTGGGGCCACCTTGCTGCGCCCGGGCCTGCCGTCCCCAGCACCCCTGGCAATCTCCACTGCTGCCCACCCTCAGGAGCGCAGCCCCACCCAGCCTGATGAGCAGGACGGCTCCTTCTGCAGATGGAGCTCCCAGAGAGCTCGCAGGACCCCGCTTTTCTGAGCAGAGGTGGGGCCATCTCCTGAGAGCCTGGCGGACCACCAGGCGCGCGGCTATCACGAGACTGGTGGTGGTGAGCCTCCCCCGAGGCTCGGCACTCTGCTGATACCTGTGGAAGGACCTGAGTGTGCTGGAAGAACAGACCAAAGAGAGGCAGGCGGGCCACACCTTGGCAGAACAGCTCCGGGCACTGACCCCAGGGCGCGTTTCCCTGCTGCGACAGGAAAATCAGCGCAGGGACTGAAGGAAGTTCTGTCTTACCAGAGCTTGGGCCACTGCTCAGAGCAGTGGTGGTGGGCACTGGGTCTTCCCGTTCCCTCTCTGCCCTCCGCCAGCCCTCGCCAGGCTGCACCCTTACGTGAGCATTTCTGACCGACTTATTACCTGCCTTTAAAAGTGGACCGGGGGCGGCAATGAAATCGTCTCAAATTTAGCTCACACCGAGCTCTTTATTTTCTGAATTCCTTAAAGCACACATAATCTGTGCCACACGATTTAGCACATGATTACTGCTCTCTTGCTTTGTTCTCTAATTGCTCTGCGTGTGTGGCTTTCCTCCCCATCGCCCAACTAAACTATGATGCGTTCTGCTGTCTGAGAGAGAGGCCGGCATCTCTCCTCCCCGGCCTGCCTACCTGCACGCACACCTGGTGGCCTCAGGTGGGATGCGTCTTCCCACTGGGAAGCAGCAGGAGACCCGCGTGGTTTCGGGACTTCCCGAACAAGGTGCGCTCAGGGTAGGGGTCGAGGTGTGTGTCCTGCTGTCCCGGAGGCTGGAGAGCGGGCACACGGGGCAAGGCTCGTGCTGGACCTGGTCAGTGAGCTCAGAGGACGGCGCCTCTCTCCCCACTGAGGGCGGAGGCACAGGCTGTGGCTCCACAGTGTCCGCTGGTCAGGCAGTCACTGCAAAGCAGCTGGAGGGGCTGCCCGGCACAGCGCCGGGGAGGAGCGCAGAAACGGCCGCAGAGCCTGCGCCGGCTGTCCCCATCACCAGGGCTGGCCTCTGTGTTGGCGTTTCCCGCGTCCTGGGGAGGTGGAGGCCTGGCTTCCCTCGCACCTGCAGCAGGATGCGAGGCCCTGGCCAGAAAGAGCGTTCTTCCTGGCTTAGTGCTACCCTCCCAGGGCCACTGGTCATTCCCTTTGTCACCCCTGCTGTGTCCACAGGCTGTGTTCCCAAGCCCCAGAACTCCCTTCCAGTTGAGCCTCAGCCGTCGACAGCCTCCCCGGGGCGCTGTTTCAGGGCCTCCGCATGTCGGTGGGCAGGGTTGCTGAGTGCGCAGGCCTCGGCGGGAGGAGCAGGCTCTGCAGCGATCCCTGGTGCACAGAGGGCTGCTGTCCACCCCCCGAGACCCTGTCTGAATGGCGAGGCTCTGCTCACACGGGTTCCACTGGGCGGCAGAAACCCCTCAAAACATCAGGACACAGTCCTGAAACTCCAAGTCTCACACAACCGGTTTAAAGGGTTGGCTGGCTTTTAGAATTTCTAGTGTATGTTTGGGCACCATTTTACAGATGTAATGCTTTGGTTAGACTTGGAAGGCTCTTTGATTTGGGGTCGTAGAGTTTGCTTTAATAATTCCCTAAAAGCAGACTTTTGGGGACAATGAACAAGCCCTGGTTTTCTGTTGTTTTTGCAGTGCTGGGACAGAACAGGGCCTCTGTGCGCTGGGCCCGAGCCTCCCCGGCCCTAGCCCTGATTTTTCTGAGAGCCCTTTCTCCTGCGGGAAGGTGTCAGTATGGGAACGTGCTTTTGTGCTGTTTGTTGCCAATAAGTTTCTACCTGCACAAAATGCTTGTACTGAACACAAAGTAAGATCAACAAAAGCATCTACTCCACCTCTAATGTGACAGTGACAGTCTCTTCCTCACTGTGTACTGCAGAACACTGCCCCGTGTGCACCCCAGCAAGGCCCTGGGACCAGGTTGACCTGTAGTGGGCACGCATGGCTGCCCCGGGAACCTCGCATCTGGAAAAGAAGAGCTGCTGTCTCGTAAGGAGCTGCCCCTGCAGACTCACCTAGAGCCTGGCTCTGTGCCCAAGCGCCTGCCAAGCTGCTTTAAGGTCTGTGCTGGTTGACTTGAGGTGTCAGTGTGGCTAGGCCATTGTGCCAAGTTGTTAGGTCGCACCAGCCCTGACGTTGCTGTGAAGGTACTTTTTAGATGTGACCAGCATTCCAAGCAGTGGGGGACGCAGACTGCCCTCCATACTGTGGGTGGGCCTGGTCCAGTCAACTGAAGGACACAGGGCAAGTTTCGAAGACCCTCAGAGGAAAGGTAGGTTGTCCAGCTCAACACAGAGCCCCTGCCTGAGCTCGCAGCCCACTGCGCCTTGGGATTCAGACTGCAACCCAGCTCCTCCCTGGGTCCCCAGCCAGCGCGAGGGCCTGCCCTGCAGACTGCAGACCTGCCCCGCGGGTGGGCCAATTCCCTCAGTCTCTCCGTCTCCCCTTCCTGTCTCTTTCCCTCTCTTCCCTCTCTTTTCTCTCTCCATCCCTCCCCCCTTCTCCTCTGTCTCTCCCTCTGTCTCTGAATCTCTGGAGCAGGGACACATGGACTACATGCACATGCCTCTTGGCTCTGCACCTCCGCAGACCCCTCACCTAACCACCAAGCCGGCAGAAGTTCTTAAATGGCAGCATTTAAGGTCAAACAAACAAGCAATTCTTTTGCTTCCTGGGTAGTTTCAGCTTGGTTAAAAGAGTGTGAAATATATCTTGATAGTTAAAAAAGGCAACACATACTACCTGATGATCATGAGTGTCCATGTATAATTTTAAGAAAAACAGTTTGTAAAGTATTTAGGGAAACTAGAGATAACTAAATGTCATTTTAAACAACAGCAAAAAGTTTCCCTTCGGTGGGTATGGAGACGGGCAGTGTACGTGGCTGTGTGATTCACAGCTAACTTGCGCCAACAGAACATCCTGGGAAAACAGATCTTGGGGCTGGGGCTGGGGCTCAGTGGCAGAGTTCCTGCCTCCCATGTGGCGGCACTGGGTTCGATCCTCGGCATCACATAAAAGTAAATAAATAAAGGCATGCTGTCCATCTACAACTACAAAAATTAAAAAAAACAGTCTAGTTCAGTGAAGAAGTAAAACACTGTATCTGCTTGCTACAAGAGAAAACTCAAAATTTCACTGAAAGAAATTCTTCTGTGAACAAGTAGCAGTTTTGATCAGCATCGTCTCACCGTGTGACTCTTTGCTGCAGTCTGACAAGGGGGGGGCTGGCTCGGGGCCGAGGCAGGAGCAGCGGCACCCACCCCCTCCCTCCTCCGCCTCCGAGGGAGGCACCACGGGGTGGAAGCCACGCCGTCGGCAGTCAGGGTGGCACGGCTCCCAGGAGAGCGGCCACGAGAGAAGCAAGAAGAGCACTGGCCTGAGCCTGGCTGCAGGTGCCAGCCGGGGCAATGCCAGCCTTGCCAGGAGGGGCAATGCCGGGGCTCCCGTTGCCAAAGAAAGGTGATTCCCCAACTTCACAAAAGGAGTCTGCGCCTTCTCACAATCACCATTAAACCCACTTCTGAACCTCTCAGCTTGGACTTTAGAATTCTATATTTTGCATCAGCTGATAGGAGAAAAGTGAAGCAAGGCCTTACACTGACTTTCACTCAATTTTGGTCTTAGACCCTTATATGCAATGCCTGTCTACAGACCTGTACGCCTGGTTGTGAAGCTGCAACCACACACACACACACACACACACACCATCACTTTGCTCCCGCGGTGCCTCCCAGAGTGGGAAGGGCTGAGAGAGGGAGCGTGGCAAGAGCCGGGCGGGGCACAGCCCTCCTCACTGGGGGCTCCTGCTCAGGCCCGGCTCCCCCCACGGTGTTGCACAGCGTGCAGACGAGGGCCGAACGGGAGTCCACGGGAGTCTCCACTCCTCTGGCTGGAAGGTGGCCTTTGCCCTCGGATGGATGCAGGGAAGACTGGGAAAGGTCCCCGGATTTCCACAGGTGGAGGGGCATCAGCCTCGTAGCAGATAAACTGCTGCTCCAGAGACGAGCGGGGAGGCCTTTCCGTGCATGGCAGGGCTCACCTCCCGGCGCCACCCAGGGTTTTGTTTTGCTCTTGCCCATCACGCCCCCACGAAAGGCCCCAAGTTCTTCATGGGGCATGGGCGTGGCGCCTCTGCCGCCCTCAGTGTCCTGTTGCCCCGAGAACGTCCCCTTTCTCTTGAATCATGCCGACCAGCTGCCCTGGCCGTGATCTCCTCCCTAGGGACGATGCTGAGCGGAGCGTCCCGCCTCTGTGGGGGCTGCGTGTGGCTCAGGCCCTGGGAGTTATCGGTGCCAGAAAGCAGGCCTGATTAGAGCTGACTGGTTGGCAAGATTTGTTACCAGGAAGATCTGAAAAGTTCACCAGCTTAACGGAAAACTCTCAGATTCAAAGGGGCATGGTGAAGCACAATAGATGGCTAAGAATGGGAGGAGGAAGGCTAATTATAGCTTCCCGAGGAGACAAGGCACAGCCGTGGGAACAAGACACCCTGGTTTGTCATCCCGAGTGTCGCGGAGAGCCCTCGTGATTCTGAGCAGGGTGCTCCAGGGCTTGTGATCTTGGTGTCGCAAAGGACTGAACTGTTGTCAGGTGACAGGCAGATTTTGTGAAGAAATCTGATCGCCTTGGAAGGTGCAGAGATTCTGTGAAAGCATGCAGAGCCACAGTCGCGCATCACATTGGCCAGACTACAGACGGCCCCTGGTGAAACTGCGCTCGGAGCAGGTGGACAGGAAGATGCTGGAAGGTGCGTCCAGGTGCACCCTCACCTTCTGGGCTCCTCCTGTTTCACCTGCACAAACACCTGACCACGTGCACCTGGCCGCCTGGGCTCCAGCGTGGCAGCACAGCATCCGGGCCCCGCTCTGAAGTCCCCTCGGGGGCTCCAGGGCGGATCTGCTTCTTCCCCCTCCCGTGACCGAGGGTGCCCTCGCTGGAGACAAAAGCAGTGTGAGGTGCACGCCGAGGCCACCTCTCAGGGCTCCTGTTGCAAGATGTCTTGCCTTTGCAAGGTGTGGGACACCTGGCGTGGCTGGCTCTGGGGCAGAAGCTCAGGAGGAGCGCTGTGGCTGCGGAGGGCGTCGCGCGGCGCCCTCGCGGTGGACAGCAATCCCGGCACCTCCGCTGCACCACAGCTGCCCTCACTGTGCTGGCCCGTCCTGAGGGCCTCGTCACTTGTGCAGGCCCTGCCACCGCACCACCACCACAGTCACAGGCGACTTTACAGTGAGTTCCAAAGGGACAAGCCATGCCCAACCCCAGCAGGCAGCAGCCCGGGCCTCAGAGCTGCCGAGCTGGGAGACGTGGTGTGAAAGGGGGGCCCTGGGAGGCCTCCTTTACCCTGGGGATAAAGCAGTGTCACCCCGATGGCAGAAAAGCATCGGTACCCCACTTTCAGGACACTGCAGATGTCACAGAAGGGGCTGTGACTGCCCACAGTGCAGAGCCTAGAGCTGGCAGGCACCTGGGAGTTGCCGGCTTCCTGGAAATGGGTCAGGACTCCGACACCCCAGCAGCCCCGGGCCACCCCACTGGGTGGCCAGTAGGAGCCACTCTCCACACTCCACCAATACGAAGGTGGGACTCTGGTGACCTCACACCAACCCACTCTACACTGACAGAGCCACGCTGCACGCTCTGCCCGACACGCACAGATGCTCTGGCCTCCACCGTAGGCCCCACCACTGTGGAGGAGGAGAGCCATTCCCGCCGAGCAGAGGGAAGCCGAGGCTTTGAGAAAATAAGGAATTTACTTTTCACCACCCGTAAGACACACAATGACCCCGACCCAAATCACTCACCTCGCAGATACGGAGAACTTGTAAGGCACCCAGCCGTGACCACGCCAAAGTACTTGTCTCCAGAGCATGCCTCCCCAGAGCACTCCTCCCCAGAGCACTCCTCCTCCTGAGTATTCCTCCCCAGAGCACTCCTCCTCCTGAGTATTCCTCCCCAGAGCACTCCTCCCCAGAGCACTCCTCCTCCTGAGTATTCCTCCCCAGAGCACTCCTCCCCAGAGCACTCCTCACTCCTCCTCCTGAGTATTCCTCCCCAGAGCACTCCTCCCCAGAGCACTCCTCCCCATTCCTCCCCAGAGCACTCCTCCCCAGAGCGCTCCTCCCCAGAGCACTCCTCCCCAGAGCGCTCCTCCCCTCCTGAGTATTCCTCCCCAGAGCACTCCTCCCCAGAGCGCTCCTCCCCAGAGCACTCCTCCCCAGAGCGCTCCTCCCCAGAGCACTCCTCCTCCTGAGTATTCCTCCCCAGAGCACTCCTCCCCCAGAGCACTCCTCCCCAGAGCACTCCTCCTCCAGAGCACTCCTCCCCCAGAGCACTCCTCCCCAGAGCACTCCTCCCCCAGAGCACTCCTCCTCCTGAGTATTCCTCCCCAGAGCACTCCTCCCCAGAGCACTCCTCCTGAGTATTCTCCCCAGAGCACTCCTCCCAGAGCACTCCTCCCCAGAGCGCTCCCCAGAGCACTCCTCCTCCTGAGTATTCCTCCCCAGAGCACTCCTCCCCAGAGCACTCCTCCCCAGAGCACTCCTCCCCAGAGCGCTCCTCCCCAGAGCACTCCTCCTCCTGAGCACTCCTCCCCCAGAGCACTCCTCCCCAGAGCACTCCTCCCCCAGAGCACTCCTCCTCCTGAGCACTCCCCAGGGAGCACTCCTCCCCAGAGCACTCCTCCTCCTGAGTATTCCTCCCCAGAGCACTCCTCCCCAGAGCACTCCTCCCCAGAGCACTCCTCCCCAGAGCACTCCTCCCCCAGAGCACTCCTCCTCCAGAGAGAGCACTTCCCTCCTGAGCACTCCTTCTCCTGAGCACTCCTCCCCAGAGCACTCCTCCCGCAGAGCACTCCTCCCCAGAGCACTCCTCCCCCAGAGCACTCCTCCTCCAGAGAGAGCACTTCCCTCCTGAGCACTCCTTCTCCTGAGCACTCCTCCCCAGAGCACTCCTCCCCAGAGCACTCCTCCTCCAGAGAGAGCACTCCCTCCTGAGCACTCCTTCTCCTGAGCACTCCTCCCTAGAGCACTCCTCCCCAGAGCACTCCTCCCCAGAGCGCTCCTCCCCAGAGCACTCCTCCCCAGAGCGCTCCTCCCCAGAGCACTCCTCCCCAGAGCACTCCTCCTCCAGAGAGAGCACTTCCCTCCTGAGCACTCCTTCTCCTGAGCACTCCTCCCCAGAGCACTCCTCCCCAGAGCACTCCTCCCCAGAGCACTCCTCCTCCAGAGAGAGCACTTCCCTCCTGAGCACTCCTTCTCCTGAGCACTCCTCCCCAGAGCACTCCTCCCCAGAGCACTCCTCCCCAGAGCGCTCCTCCCCAGAGCACTCCTCCCCAGAGCACTCCTCCTCCAGAGAGAGCACTTCCCTCCTGAGCACTCCTTCTCCTGAGCACTCCTCCCCCAGAGCACTCCTCCCTAGAGCACTCCTCCCCAGAGCACTCCTCCCCAGAGCACTCCTCCTCCAGAGAGAGCACTCCTCCCCCAGAGCACTCTTCCCCAGAGCACTCCTCCCCAGAGCACTCCTCCCCAGAGCACTCCTCCTCCAGAGAGAGCACTTCCCTCCTGAGCACTCCTTCTCCTGAGCACTCCTCCCCCAGAGCACTCCTCCCTAGAGCACTCCTCCCCAGAGCACTCCTCCCCAGAGCACTCCTCCTCCAGAGAGAGCACTCCTCCCCCAGAGCACTCTTCCCCAGAGCACTCCTCCCCAGAGCACTCCTCCCCAGAGCACTCCTCCTCCAGCCTCACTCTTTGGAAGAGAAGAAAATTGAAGGCCAGAAAAGAAGCTTCCCAGTCAGCCAAGCTTGTGTTTCAGTCAGGTTTCTGCTGCTGTGAGCACAGGATCTGACCAGAACAACTCTAGAGGAGGAGAAGTGTATTTGGGGCTCACAGTTTCCAAGGTCTTAGTCCACAGAAGGCTGGCTCCAGCCCTCTGGGCTCGAGGTGAGGCTTAACGTCACGGCAGGAGAGGGTGGCGGAGGGGCGCATCAGGGGACCAGGAAACAGAGACCCGCTCTCCAGATGCAGACATGCACCGTAGCCGCGCCCCGATTCCCACTCCTCCAGCCACACCCACCTCTTCAGTTATTCCATCAGGGATTGATTCACTGATGGGTTGAGACTCTCACAGCCCGATCATCTCTCCTCTGGGCCTTGTGTGCTGTCTCACACGAGAGCCTTCCGGGTCACCTCACACCCAACCACACCAGCTTGGCACTGCCAGAGACAAGGCTGGGCTCCAGGGAACCAGTGCCGCTCCTTCACCACTGCTTCCTTAGTGAGCCGGAACACAGTGCACAGTATAGAAAGTGTGTGCTCAGGCGTCCTGAACGGCTCCTTTCATCTTAACAAAGAATCTAAACCAGCCGGGCGCGGTGGTGCACGCCTGTAACCCCAGCACTTTGGGAGGCTGAGGCAGGAGGATCGCAAGTTCAAAGCCAGCCTCAGCAATGGCGAGGCACTTAGCAACTCAGTGAGACCCTGTCTCTAAATAAAATACAAAAAAGGGCTGGGGATGTGGCCCAGTGGTCGAGTGCCCCTGAGTTCAATCTCCGGTACCACAAAAAAAAAAAAAAGAATCTAAGCCACCCTGGATGCTACTCCCACAGAAGTGCCTAGCTGTGTCCACCCAAGCAGACTGTGAGTGCCAACATCTGGTCATCGGTGGGAAAGTGCAGGTGGGCAGCCTCATCCCCAGCACTGCGTCCTGCAACACAGGGGGGACACGCACGCGCATGAGGGGGTCCTGTCCACGGACCGGGCTGGTTGGGAAGACCAATGCCGTGTGGGAAAGGGCTTGTGATGGTCACTTACGATCACTCCACAGGAAGCCCCTGGGTACAGGGGCCTGTTGGTTCCAGGCCCTCGTGCCTGGATGACACCTGCCTGTTCTCCACCCCAGAGGGCACGAGGCGGTCTGTCTGGAAGCCGGCCGACACACTGTGTGCCACTGGGAACCCACAGGTGCAGCCTCGCTGCCTTTTGTGCTGCTGTAGCAGGACACCACGGTCTGGGTGGTCCACAGAGACGAGAGATGCATTTCATGCAGCTGTGGAGTTGGGGAAACCACTACCACGGTGCTGGCCCCTGTTGGGGGCACGCACTCCATCCTGCTGGCGGGGAGGTGGAGGGTCAAGAGGGAGCACAGGCCAGCAAGAAGGGCCACAGTCACCTTCACCACCAGCCGCTCTCTCCTCCTCAATCCCTGAGTGCTCTCCCGGGGGGACCTAGCCCCCTCTTTTGAGGCCCCACCTCCCATTACTGCTAAACTGGGAATAAAGTTCCCATCATTTCTTCTTAACTTAGAGGAACGCTTTCAAACCGCAGCAGGTGCCAAATATACAAATCCGATCCCAGGGAAGCAGGAGCACAGTCTGCAGAATGCCCACAGTCATGAGGGCTGGCCCAGGAGGCCCTGCAGGAGGGGCGTCTTCAGTGCCACGTCCGTGATCTTCCGTGTCCGCAGAATAAGCCAGGAGCCAGACCTGGCATCAGGGTGCTCTGGCTGATGCTCGGCCGGCTGAGGCTTCCTGCTGTTTGCCCTGTCTTTGCAGGCATGTGAAGTGAGGGGCGTAGGTCACTCAGGAGTGGGGACACAGGCGAGGGCAGGCACGGCGGGCTTGACTGAGGACCTGCGGCCGCCCCAGGTGAGCGGCGCCAGAGGTTTGGGCAAGGGAGACAGGATGTGGGGCAGAGACCCACAGCTCCACGCCCGCCCATGACAGTGGCCCCCCACAGCCGCCAGGGCAGGCAGCCACGTTGTTTCTGCAACACTAGAAGAGAGCCCACGTGTGATCACCGGGCCTGTAGGGCGGCTGTGTCACTGGGCTGCGTGCATTGCATCCTGGCACCTGGGGACACAGCGTCCCCTGTAATCTGCAGCTTTCTGGAAGTCCACGTTCTCTTCCGAAGGTGGAGACCCAGGTCGCAGCAGCTATTACTGAGGACAGGTAACCAGCCCAGGGACGCAGCACACAGGGGCAGCAGCCTCGGGAGGGACGCGGCCGCCACTCTGCCGCCGAGGCACACCTGCTGAGGCAGGGCAAGGAGTGCGCGTGTCCCACGGAGCTCTGACAGCGTGGGCCTTTCAGGGGAGGCTGAAGACTGAACCTCCGCGTGGACCAAGGCGAGGCCTGTGAACTGATGGACAGGAGCGTCCAGGGCAGAGGTCGGTGGCTTTGCTCGGCACCCATTCAGGGTTTGCCGGGGCCCTGCACAGGGGCTCACGACCCGGTGACAGGCAGGCAGGCTAGAGCCCCTGTGCAGGACCCGCGCACTGCTCCATGGCCGAGACGGGGCAGCACCCGGTGGCCAGGGGGACACTGCCCTGCAGACTCTGGCAGGAGCCCGGGCTTGGCAGAGCGCGGAGGCCCAGGCCCCGTGCTGCTGTGCGGGTGGGCGGGCAGCCCCTCGCCGCTCGCCCGTGCCGGAGCCCGCGTCCCTTTCTGCAGGCTCCAGAGGAGCTCTCAGCACCGCCCCGCGCCGGCCCTCCCTGCAGAAGAAGGAAGACCCTCGCAGCTCCGGACCCAGGAAGCACTGCGCCAGGCCGCCCAGACCTTCTGAGCAACTCACACCAACTGCTGCCCCGGGGGCGGCCTGGCTGGAGAGACCCGAGTTCCCTGACCTGCTGGGTCACTCTCTGTCCTGGAAGCAGCACGGCCAGCCAGGGCAGTCCTCGGTCGCGGCTGCAGGTTGGGGGGAGCTGCGGCATGCCCCTCGCCTCCTCCAGACCCTTGTAGGCCCCAAACAGCCCTCAGTTAAACTCAGGCAGGCGTTGCAACCCCAGGCGAGGGTGCTCTGGGAGAAGGCTCGGGAGGGCTTGGCTACTCATGGAAGGTGGCATTTTCCCGCCATTTTCTATGGGAGGAAGCCACCAGTGCACATCAACAGAAGCAGATTCTTGTTCTTAAGGTGCTGAGGGAGGAAAATCTAAAACCCTGGGCGTGGTGGCAGCACATGCCTGCAATCCCAGAAACTCAGGAGGCAGAGGAAGGAGTACCACTTGGACCCAGGAGTTCAAGGCCGGCTTGGGACACAGCGAGACCTTGTTTTGGTAAAACAAAAGACAGATTAAGAATTGTGGTTAATTAGGACGCAGACTTAAGTCATTTCAATACCATAGCTCAGTCCGTCCACTCAGTTACGGGACAGAAGAAAGACAGAAAACAGGTGAGTTGGCCTCATTTTTGCCGAAATACCCTTCCACCTCCTAGCACCTGTCCTGCAGTCCACGTTTGCTTCTGTGCCTGCGAAGGTTCTTGCTTGTACACCATGCAGGGCAGCGGGCGGAACCACAGTCACAGAGTAGAGGGAAGCAGTAGGGACAAGGAGGGCGCCAGCCACCACACACGGGCAGGGAAAGCCGAGAGAGGTGAGCGGGGCACAGTGGCCCATGCTGGGATCCTGGTGACTCAGGAGGCTGAGGCAGGAGGATAGCAAGTTTGAGGCCAGCCTGGGCCACTTAGTGAGACCCTGTCTCAAAAACTAAAATGAGAGGGGCTGGGGCTGTGGCTCAGCGGTAGCGCACTTGCCTGGCATGTGTGAGGCACTGGGTTTGATTCTCAGCGCCCCACATAAATAAATTAAAAAAAAATTAAAGGTCTGTCAACAACTAAAAAATATATTTAAAAAAAAAGCTAAAATGAGGGTGTACTACAGTGGCAGAGCACCACTGGGTTTAATCCCTCGTAGCCACAGCCCCGCCCCCCCTAAAAAAAAATAAGAAAAGAAAACCCTGTTTCCAGAGCAGACACCGTCCACCAGACCTGCAGGACTCCAAGGAGCTCTCTCACAGTCAGCTCCGCGCTGCAGCTCAGTCTGGAAACAGCACTGTGGCCTTGGAGCTGGTCCTCGTCCCCCTTGAGGAGAGTGCCTGGACGACAGGCAGGAGCCATGGCTTCCGTTTATTCACTGTCTTTAAGCCAAAGAAACAGAATGACGACCATCACCAGCCTTTACGAGGGGCGCATGTTAAAGCAAGTCCAGTGGCCAACGGTTCCAGGCCACAGAGATGGTGTATCAGTGTCACCAGCACAAAACCCAGCGAGCGTGGGCTGCACGGTGGCCCAGGAGAAGGCTCCTCTGCAGAGCTCGGCGCTGTCCGACTGCACAGCAAGCAAGCCACGCTCGGGAGCACAGCGATGGCTGCAGCCTCTCAACAAACACGAGGGCTCTACTTTAAAAGCAAGATTCAAGCCGGGCGCGGTGGCGCACGCCTGTCGTCCCAGCACTTGGGAGGCTGAGGCAGGAGAATCACGAGTTCAAAGCCAGCCTCAGCAATGGCGAGGCACTTAGCAACTCAGTGAGACCCTGTCTCTAATAAAATACAAAAAAAAAAAAAAAAAAAAAGGGCTGGGGATGTGACCCAGTGGTCGAGTGCCCCTGAGTTCAATCCCCAGTACCAAAAAAAAAGACTGGCCTTGACCTTGCAATCCTCCTGCCTCAGCCTCCTGCGTCCCTGGCATTACAGGCATGCACCAGTGCGTCCAGCTTCCTTAATAAGTTTTTTTTGGGAGTTGATATTCTTGCTTTATCCATTATTTGCAAGGTCATTTTGTAAGGTTGTTTTTGTCAGTTGCATTTTTTTATTTGTTTTAATTAGTTATACATGACAGTAAAATGCATTTATGTTGGGGCTGGGGTTGTGGCTCAGCGGCAGAGCGCTCACCTCGCACGTGCACGGCCCGGGTTCGATCCTCAGCACCACGTAAACATAAAGGAATTGCACTGTATAAAAGTAAATAAGTAGATATTTTTTAAAAAATGCATTTATGCACTATGATGTATTATACGTAGATGGGATATAATTTCTCATTTTTCAAAGTGTACATGTTGCAGAATCACATTGGTCATGCAGTCACACGTAGACATACAGTACTAATGTCTGTTTCATTCCACTGTCTTTCCCATCCCCACATCCCCTCTCTCCCCTCCCTTCACTTCCCTCTACCTAATCTATCGCTATTTTGCCCTAGTGCCCACCCAGCCCCCGCCTTATTGTGAATTAGCATCCACATATTAGAGAAAACATTCGACTTTTGGTTTTGTAGGATTGGATTATTTTGCCTAGCATGATATTCTCCAACTCCAACCATTTACTGGCAAATGCTCTAACTCCACCCTTCTTTAAAGCTGAGTAATATTCCATTGAGTATTGTGAATTGAGCTGCTATAAACATTGATGTGGCTGTGTCACTATAGTATGCTGATTTTAAGTCCTTTGGGTATAAACCAAGGAGTAGGATAGCTGGATCAAATGGTGGTTTCATTCCCAGTTTTCTGAGAAATCTCCATACTGCTTTAGTGGTTGCACCAATTTGCAGTGCCACCCGCAAGGTATGAGCGGACCTTTTCCCCCACATCTTTGCCAACATTTATTGTTGCCTGTATTCTTTTTTTTTTTTTTTTTTTGGTACCAGGGATTGAACTCAGGGGCACTCGACCACTGGGCCACATCCCCAGCCCTTTTTTGTATTTTATTTAGAGACAGGGTCTCACTGAGTTGCTAAGTGCCTCTCCATTGCCGAGGCTGGCTTTGAACTCGCGATCCTCCTGCCTCAGCCTCCCAAGTGCTGGGATTACAGGCGCGCGCCACCGCGCCCGGCTGTTGCCTGTATTCTTAATGATTGCCATTCTGACAAGAGTGAGATGAAATCTTAGGGTAGTTTTGATTTGCGTTTCTCTAATTGCTAGAGATGTTGAACCCTTTTTCATGTATTTGCTGATCAGTTGTATTTCTTCTTCTGTGAAGTGTCTGTTCAGTTCCTTAGCCCGTTTTTTGATTGGGTTATTTGTATTTTTGGTGTTAAGTTTTATGAGTTCTTTATATATCCTAGAGATTAACGCTTTGTCAGAGGTGCATTTGGTAAAGATTTTTCTCCCAATCTGTAGGTATTCTCCTCACATCATTAATTGTTTATTTTGCTGAAAAGAAGTTTTTTTAATTTTAATCCATCCCATTTATTGATTCCTGATTTCACTTCTTGCACTTTAGGAGTCTTGTTAAGGAAGTCAGATCCCAGGCCGATGTGGTGCAGAATTGGGCCTACTTTCTCTTCTATTAGGTGCATGGTCTCTGTTCTAGTGCCTATGTCTTTGATCCACTTTGAGTTGATTTTTGTGCAGGGTGATAGATAGAGGTTTAATTTCATTTTGCTACATATGGATTTCCAGTTTTGCCAGCACCATTTGTTGAAGAGGCTATCTTTTCCCCAGTGAATGTTTTTGGCACCCTTGCCTAGTATGAGATAACCATATTTGTGTGGGTTTGTCTCTGTGTCCTCTATTCTATATCATTGGTCTACAAGTCTATTTTGGTGCCAATACCATGCCGTTTTTGTTACTGTTGCTCTGTAGTATAGTTTAAGGTCAGGTATTGTGATGCCTCCTGCTTCACTTCTCTTGCTAAGGATTGTTTTAGCTATTCTGGGTCTCTTATTTTTCCAAATAAATTTCATGATTGCTTTTTCTATTTCTATGAAGAATGTCATTGGGATTTTAATAGGAATTGCATTAAATCTTTTTGGTAGTATGACCATTTTGACAATATTAATTCTGCCTATCCAGGAGCATGGGAGATCTTTCCATCTTCTGAAGTTTTCTTCAATTCTTTCTTTAGTGTTCTGTAGTTTTCATTGTAGAGGTCTTTCACCTCTTTTGTTAGATTGATTCCCAGGTATTTTATTTTTTTGAGGCTATTGTGAATGGAGTAGTTTTCCTAATTTCTCTTTCAGTGGGTTTATCGATGATGTATAGGAATGCGTTTGACTTCAGACCAATATCCTTGATGAACATAGATGAAAAAAAAAATCTCAATAAAATTCTGGCAAATCTCAAACAAAAAAATATTAAAAAGATAGCGCACCATGATCAAGTGGGATTCATCCCAGGGACACAGGGTTGGTTCAACATATGGAAATCAACAAACCTAATTCATCATATTAATAGACTTAAAAACAAGAATCATATGATCATCTCAATAGATGCAGAAAAAGCATTTGACAAAATACAGCACCCCTTCATGTTCAAAACACTAGAAAAACTAGGAATAGTAGAAACATACCTCAACATTGTAAAAGCTATATAGGCTAAACCCAAGGCCAGCATCATTCTAAATGGAGAAAAATTGAAAGCAGTCCCTCTAAAAAGTGGAACAAGACAAGGATGTCCTCTTTCACCGCTTCTATTCAACATTGTCCTTGAAACTCTAGCCAGAGCAATTAGACGAAAGAAAGAAATGAAAGGGATACAAATTGGTAAAGAAGAACTCAAACTATCACTGTTTGCTGATGACATGATTTTATATCTAGAAGATCCAAGAAATTCCACCAGAAAACTTAATAAATTTTTTAAGCTAAAAAAAAAAAAAAAAAACCTTTAAAGTGCTATGTAGACTTCTTCTATTTTGCTGTCCACTACTTCGCCACAAAATCTAAAATGCTACATTGTTTCTGATGACCGTGAGGACGGTGCCAGATCTCTCCACAATGTGGCTGCGGCCAAGCCTCAGGAAAGACTGCCACCTGAGGACCCCTGGGCTTCCCAGCTGACAAGGGCTCTGTGCTCAGAGCACGCCTGGGGCGCGGTGTGCTGGGACGCGCCCCCTCCTTGCCACTGAAGGACAGCCGGGCAAGGCCAACTCCGCCAAGAAGGAGGAGCGCTCTCCGCCTGCCCCACAGACCGGCTGTTGAGGTGTCAGGTTCAAGGGCAGTGCTTGGAGCCCAGGTAGCACACTGCGCCCACAGCACACTGAGCACCTCGTCCCCAGGCCTGCGTGGCAGCCCTCGAGAGTGGCAGCCCTCGAGAGTGGCAGCCCGGGGAGCCACCAGGGGCACGTACAAGCCCTCACGCCCCTCCAAAGCTCCAGCCTCCAGAGAAAGCCCAAGCCCCCTGGTCCTCCCCAGGACGCAGTCGCCGCTGGGCATCCTGGGAGGTCGTGAGCCCCCTGGTCCTCCCCAGGACGCAGTCGCCGCTGGGCATCCTGGGAGGTCGTGAGCCCCCTGGTCCTCCCCAGGACGCAGTTGCCGCTGTGCATCCTGGGAGGTCGTGTCTCTGCCTCACATCTGCCTGGACAGGTGGCACCTCACGCTGCTCCAGCCCCCCAGGGAGGCAGCAGCGGGCGCCTCCCCTCTGCTCTCGCCCAGAGGGCCGGTGCCGGAGAGCCTCAGAACACACCTGGCGGTTACCCTGGGCTGAACTGGGTCCACCAAAGGCCTGAAGCCCTGGCCCCTTGTGAACGTGGCCCTGTGTGAAAGCAGGGTCTTTGCCAACAGCTACTTAAGACGAGGGCACTGGGGGGGCCCTGATGCGACACGACTGGCGTCCTTGTAAAAAGGACGGGTATGACACAGACTCAGGGAGAGCACTGTGTGAAGGTGACGGTGGGCCGGGTGGCACTTCACAGGCAAGGGACTGTCAGCAGCGCCCAGGAGCTGGGGAGACGCCGGGCACAGACCCTCCGGCCCCAGCCTGGAAAGAGCCTTCCCTGCTGACCCCTGCCCACTCGTCTCCAGGCCCCGGTGGGGACAGTCCTGCGTAGACTCTGCTCAGGGGGGCTTTCTCACGGCAGCCCCAGGAATCAGGGAGAAGCACGAGCTTCTCTGTGCAGTGTCCTGGGCTGGCCGCCTGTCCCCGACACAAGTGACGTCCCTCTCCACCTCCAGTCGGTGGTCCCAGGACCACATCCAAAGGCAGGGCACAGGAGGAGAGCCTGGCCATCTCCACCTGGAGTCACCAAGGCCAGGCAGGGAGGGGTCCGAGAATGTGCTGCAGGTCAGAGAGGGGCTCTTCCTGACCCTGGGGCCGGCCGGTGAGACAAGCCCAAAGGGAAGGCTTGGAGAACCCCAGGAGATCCCTTGGGGACAAGGACACAGTGTCTCACTGGTGGCAAGCTCTGTGGAGACAAGCCAACCCCAGGCTCCAGGCAGGGGCATGACCCTGGCCTCTCAGGTCTGCCCTTGGTGAAGGCTTCCCTGTGCATACCTGCGGGAGTGGGTCTACGCGAGCCACTCTGAAGCCAGTGCAGGGCCGTTGACTCACGTCCTGACCTACATCCACACTTCTCAGGCCAGTGGCCAGCTGAGCTACCTTGGGGTCCCCAGAGGAGAAAATCTGCCTTCTTCTGCCATGGCCTTTGGAAACTATCCATACCCACCCGCCTCCCTGTCCTCCCAGAAGGGCAGGGCCAAGAACGGACCTGAATTCCCTGTCCCTCCCCCTCAGCCCATCTGGATAGCCTCTTCTAGTTCCTTCTCTCCCCAAATGCTTCACCTAAACAAATATCATGGGGACATTTAAAAGGTCTCTACTATTCCCAGCCAGAACTGGGCCCTGAATTCCCAGGGCCTGCAGTGACACACAAGTCCTCCCTCTTGGCCTGGAGTGAGCCCTTGTAGAAGACCCACTGTGAACCCTGAGCTTGACATCATGGCGCAGCGGACATCCGGAAGAGCGGAAGGCCACCAGATAGCACTGCAAGGCAGAGGACGCGAAGCTCATTAACTTTGTCCTGAGTTCGAGATATTGTTGATTAATGGACCCATGTAACAGCATGTGGAGAAAACCTTGACTGCCCAGAAAAGTAGGAAGAAGAGCACACTTACTTTAGGGTTTTTTCCCCCAAGTTGCACTTTTTCCAATTTTAGAACATCATTACTTTTGCAAAAAAGGGTTTTGTTTTTAAGCATTCTCACACATGGTTGCCTTTTTGTGGGTACTAATGTCACATTGCACCAAAGAAAAACATGATATAAATTGATGCATTAATGAGCAAAATAATACAGGGTGCCGAAGGATCCTTGTCATGTCCCTCTTCCTCAAGTGCAATCACAAGACAGGTGAGCTTTCACAGTCTCCTGACAGCTCTACCCGTCTAAGTGCAGCATACACATGTGAAATAGCTATCATCAAAACTGCACTAGCAGCTAAGGAGCAAAAGGAAGTCTTAACCAAAGCTGTGACATCCCCCAAGGATATATTTCACCAGCCTGATCCTGCCCAGGAAAGTGGGCTGTCAGATGCAAATGACCCAGGCAAGCCGCCTTCGGATTGGCCAGACCTCCTCTCCACCCACAGTCTGCAACCCGAGTCCCCATCCATAAATATCCTGCAGCCAAACTCAAGAATAAAAACATCCAAGAAATGTGGCCTGCACAAAGGCACTTCCCCCAAGAAAGGCCATCTCTGTGTGCAACAAGGGGGAAGACACAGGGACATTGCAACAGGCACAAACCGACCATAAACCGGCTTCTAAGAATTAAAGATGAGAGAGTAAATGCATCTTTAGCCCAAAAATTCTAAGCCTGCATATGAGGCAAACAAAGTGAATCAGCAAATTGTTTTCAAAGGATCTGAGACAGTGAAGCGCACCGACGATTCCAGCTCACGTAGCTCTGGCTTCCTCATGTGTGAGGAAGCTTTAGGAAATTCAGATGGCCATATTCTAGCTCCCAGAAGGCCCACCCTGACGCGGAGCAGAACTCCAGGAGGCAAGGGGAGAGGCGCCAGCAAGGAGGAGCTGGCCAGCTCTGGGGCCACACACAGGTCACTGAATCACTGCCATGCCGGCCTCCTCACGTGTGCAAACATGTCCACTGCTTGGATGGAGGCAGAGGTGGAGACCTGGAGAGGCTGAGCGATGGAGGCAGAGGTGGAGACCTGGAGAGGCTGAGCGATGGAGGCAGAGGTGGAGACCTGGAGAGGCTGAGCGATGGAGCGAGGTGGAGACCTGGAGAGGCTGAGCGATGGAGGCAGAGGTGGAGACCTGGAGAGGCTGAGCGATGGAGGCAGAGGTGGAGACCTGGAGAGGCTGAGCGATGGAGGCAGAGGTGGAGACCTGGAGAGGCTGAGCGATGGAGGCAGAGGTGGAGACCTGGAGAGGCTGAGCGATGGAGGCAGAGGTGGAGACCTGGAGAGGCTGAGCGATGGAGGCAGAGGTGGAGACCTGGAGAGGCTGAGCGATGGAGGCAGAGGTGGAGAGCTGGAGAGGCTGAGCGATGGGCCCGGATAACAGCGGGAAGAGGCTGGGCCGGGGTTCTCACGTCCTCACCATCAACTGCTTCCACCAGGCCGCCTTCTCTCAAGGGTCAAGTAACTACATATTGGCGACAGGTTGCTTTTTCATTATTCATGAAACAGCCTGACATTACCGTCTGTGCCTCACCAATAACGGAGGACAGCGGGCACAAATGTGACTCATTTTCTGTGCCCCCACCCCACATATCCAGGCGAGGGCCTGTGTGAGCGAGAGGGGCCTGGCACCCACCCTCCCTGAGAGTGGCACTGTGCTCACTCCGGCTCCCACGCGGGGCAGCTGATGAGGCTGCCACACGCCCTGGCGCGGATCACCGTGAGAGCCCTGCAGGTTGTGTGTGGCAGGTGTGAGTCCTTTCCTCATCTTGCAAACGTGGGAACTTAGGTCTGGCTGACTCAAATCATCCCCCTAAGATTGGACAGCTGGATCTGAACCTAGATCACCTTCTTTACTTGAAATTCTGTGACTTTCAAAGGAAATTTAAAAATTCCTGGAGGCCAGCCACACCCAGTCCTTTCAGTTTTGTGGGTTTAACAGTCTGTTCACAGACTCACAGCGTCTAAGAATTTTGGGAGGACACCTGGGGAGAGCCTCACCTGAACAGCGTCTAAGAGTTCTGGGAGGACACCTGGGGAGAGCCTCACCTGAGCTCCGACTGACTGCTTTTTGAGCATGGCCGTCCATGGCCGTCCAGAGCTCCGCTGCCCCGACCCCAAGTGTGGGGACAGGCTGCTGAGGTCGGGAGGGATGGGCCACATGGACCTGCCCACTGGTCCCACCACCAGGGCTAAGGGGTGCCCGTGTGGCCTCCTGCGGCTCTCCTGCACGCTGGAGGCCCGTGTGGGACCTTCCTCTTCCACCAGGACCGGTCATCCTTCAGGGAGCGGTCCCCAGGAGAAGCGTGTGACAAGCTCTCGTTCAGTCCCCCAGAGCCTTCCCACGTGCCTGGGAGGGGAGCGTCCCTGAGTTCCACAGGTGTTCTCTTCCAAGGTCAGGATGCTGAGAAAGCTCTGAGAAGCGGGCGCTGCAGATGGTGGTGACCCTCTAAAACAGCTCTTCTTTGTTCACAGCGTTGCTTGTTCAGGGGGAAACACTGGTGCTGTCTTGGAGCCCCCTTCCCACCTTGCAAAATCACAAGAATGATGAATTCTTTGACCAAAGAAATAAAACAAGCATGTGGAGCGGCAGCGAGCACACCAGGCGGCAGGGCTGCCGAGAGTGTCCCATGACAAGAGCTGGGCCTTGTCCACAGACCAGCGCAGCCACGGCCGCGGAACTGAGTGGAAACAACGGGGTGCGGCTCTGTGGCCACAGGCTGCTGTCCACTCCCACACGACGCCAGTCCTGACCCAGTGCCTGAAGGCCAGGAGCTACGTGCAGACAGGAGCCCTCTCCAGGTCACCCCAAATGCTGCCAGGACCCCCCGAGCTTGTAGGGAGCAGTGACACGGCCAAGCTAAAAACTGGGAGGCACACACACACACACACACACACACACACACACACACACACGCAGGGAGCCAATTGTACATCGCCAGGACCTTGATCAGAGTAGAAATAAATCAGGGTCTCTATTAGTCTTCAACTAATTTAAATGAGATGATTGTTAGACACTAAGAAGATTTTTAGAATTTTTAGTTGTAGATGGACACAATATCTTTTATTTTATTTATTCATATGTGGTGCTGAGGATTGAACCCAGTGCCTCAATACGTGCTAGCCAAGTGCTCTACCACTGAGCCACACCCCAGCCCCTAAGAGGAAGAGGAATTTTTTAAAACCACCTTTCTTTTCAACTTTGTGACTCTGCAATTCTTTTTTTTTTTTTTTTAATTATTCTAATTTGTTATACATATTTGCAGAGTACATTTCATTTCATATTACATATAAAGAGCACATTTTTTCAAGTTGCTGGTTTAGTATAAAGTATTTTTACAACAATTGTGTCTTCATACATGTATTTAGGGTAATCATGGATAACTCAGTCTGCCATTATTCCTATCCCCTTGCCCCCTCCTCTCCCTACCCCCTCTTAGTTCTATTTAAAGCTCTTTCATTCCTCTCATTCCCTCTCTCTTGCCTTTATAAGTTAGTATCTTCATATCAAAGAGATCATTCGACCTTTGGTTTGGGGGATTGGCTAACTTCACTTAGCATTATTTTCTCCAGCTCCATCCATTTACCTGCAAATGCCATGATTTTATTCTCGTTTGGTGCTGAGTAGTGTTCCATTGTGTATATATACCAAAGTTTCCCTTTCCATTCATCTGCTGATGGGCATCGGGGTGGGTTTCACAATCTAGCTATTGTGAATTGTGCTGCTATAAACATTGATGTGGCTGCGTCCCTGTAGTAAGCTGTTTTTAAGTCCTTTGGGAATAGGCCAAGGAGTGGGATAGCTGGGTCAAATGGTGATTCCATTCCCAGTTTTCCTAGGAATCTCCATACACTTTCCAGATTGGCTTCACCAATTTGCAGTTCCACCAGCAGTGTAACAGTGTTTTGACACAGGCACTCTGAGGACCAGCTCATGGGAAGGTCACGCAAGACAGCCATTGCTGTTCCTCTGGATGCTCCCCACACGCATGCACACGCACACACCTACGGCTCCTGCAGGCCACGCTGCTGAGGGGGAACCACGGCTGTGAGAAGATCAAACAAACTAACAACCATAAGCAGAGCTGTCCCTGTGCCACCAGGGGTCTGGAGACTGCCAGCTATTATTAGTTTTATTGTTATGTTATCATTTTTGTGACTCTCTGTAGACTGGCTCTTTTCATTGGTTAATTGTGCCATGACTAAATAATGGAGAATATGTACAGGTTTCTTCTGAGTCTCTCTGACGTGGGTCACCCTCACTCATTCCCAGAGTGCTTCTCAGACCTCGGGGTGGCACTCTCCATGCAGCTCATTGCCCAGGTGCCGATGCACGGGGGATGATTTGCAAAGTCCTCCTGCGTGCTGACGGCCCCGGGACGCTGCACACCAACGCTGCAGTGGGTGCTGGAACCCAGCTCGTAGTGGACCCTCCTGTCCCCAGGAGCCTCCCTGGAGGTGCATGTGGGCTGTGAATCTGTCATCAGTACCCCGAAGTCTTCTAGAAAGGACCTGTGAAGGTGGCCCTGGAGCCACAGCAGGGAGGAGCGTGTGCAGGGGGCGGGTAGCTCACCAAGCCCCTGCCCTGGCCAGGTGAGAAGGGGCAGTGAATGGGTTGGCACGGCCAGGGGTGCCCAGGAAAGTAGGCTGAAGAGTAGCCCCCAGGGAGACACCCTCACTTTTACCACACTGGGCAGCTGTGGACACCAGGCTCCTGCACAGAGGTGGTCACTCACCCCCATCCATGTGTCACTGCTGACGGGGAAGCTTACATTTTGCCAATTTGACTAACACAAGGACCAGGGGACCAGACTCAGTCGGTGGCCTCCGTCTCTGTTGAAAGGACGGTCAGTGATGGGTGCAACTGGCCCACCACGGTGAGGCACCTGCTTCCCACCTGAGGCTGCCACACTGGGGAAGGAGCCAGGGCCAGACCTGAGGGAGTCCCTGGTGAAAACACGGGCGGACGGGGTGGTTTTGTAAAGAAGGTCAGATGCAATGTTGGCTACGTCCTGTCGTCAAGAAATGAGTGAAACAGAGCAGTCCCTTAGAAATTCAGATTTCTGTGGAAGAATTTCTGTGGGGAAAGTTCTATAGGAGGGTGGAAGGCAAACAGTCGTGCCTGTTGGGATGTGGGTTTTCTATTTGGGGTAATGGAAGTATTCTAAAATTGTATTGTATTGTATTTGCAAAACTTTGTGGATATGCTAATTACATTTGAAATGTGCACTTTAAATGGATAAACTGTATATTAGACCAATTATATCTCAAAAAGGTTTTCAAAAAAGGAATAAGAGGCATTTTACCTGGCCACCTACCCAGACTAGATTATATGGAGGAGTTGAGATCACACAACTGTTCACCTCACCTGCTTTGGCCATACAGTCTTCCTACGTCCCACACTCTCCTCCTACCTGAGGTGCCTGTTCTTCCCATTCAACTACGTAACTCTGCCTTTTGGTGAGAGGGGGCTGTCGGGGATCAAAGCCAGGGCCAAACACGTGCTAGACAAGAGTCCTACCATGGAGGCCCGTCTCCAGCCCTTCCAACCATGTAATTCTGGAGCAAACGTTCAAGATAGGACCGTCGAGCCCGTCTGAGAAGAGAGCGCCTGGGCCAGGGCAGCCCGCCATGGGCCTCCGAGATTTTTGTATTGAATCCCGAAGGGAAGATGGTTTCCTGCACGAACGGCAAACTGGGAGCATGTCGGCTTGGAGCTGCCAGCTGCCTCGCTGCTCAGAGTTGGCTCCAGGCTCCCCAGGGCACGCACCAGAGTCTCCCCTCTGCTCTTTCTTACTTAAGCTGCTTTGAAGTTTCTGTCTCTTGCAATCAACAAGTTCCAGGAGATGCATTAAAGTGACAGAACTTGGCCCAGGCTCCTGCGACACTGGATTTCATGGTGTCTCATTCGTCTTAATTTCTGACCCCCAAATTATCAATATATCAAAATTTTTATTTAAATTATAAACCGCATTCTTCATTTATAGTTCAAATTGTAAGTTTTCAAAAGATATGAACAATTGCCGGGCGCAGTGGCGCACGCCTGTAATCCCAGCACTTTGGGAGGCTGAGGCAGGAGGATCGCGAGTTCAAAGCCAGCCTCAGCAATGGTGAGGCACTTAGCAAGTCAGTAAGACCCTGTCTCTAAATAAAATACAAAAAAGGGCTGGGGATGTGACCCAGTGGTCAAGTGCCCCTGAGTTCAATCCCTAGTACCAAAAAAAAAAAAAAAAATGATATGAACAATAAAAACGTGACATAAATAGGATAAATAGTGAGACAGAAACAGCTGAAGAATAAAGGATTTGAAATATCAGATGAGGGGCTTTTCCAGAAGGCAATAGAAAAGGAGAGAGAGAAAATATGGCAGAAAAACTACAGGGAAGGGGCTAGAGGTGCCAGGATGGGGTACCAGGGATCCGAGATTAGATGATAAAATCAGAGAGGAGAAAATATGTAAAAAAAAAAAAAAAAAAGTAATGGAGATATCTCCAAAAGAAAAGCTCATACAATCAAGGGGGGTAAGAAAAATCCACATCTAGACTACTGCAGTGCAAGTTAGGACCCTCGAATACGAAGAGAAGTGGGGGGTGAATGGCGGTCCTCGCAGGGAGGAGTGGGATGGACAGCTGTTGGATCTCCCAGCAACAGTGGGCTCAAGAGGACAAGGAAGCAATATCTTAAATAATTGAAGGAAAATACTTTTTAACCTAGAATGTAACTCTTAGACAACGTCCTTCACATTTGAAGACATCTGCTCGGGCGCGGTGAAGCCAACCTGTGGTCCCAGCTACTGGGGACGGGGGCAGTATGATCCTTGAGCCCAGGAGCTCAGCAATACCACAAGACTGTACCTCAAAGCAAACCAGCGGAGCCCCAGAGCATAACAAAACAATCTCCCACAAGATCTTCATATGGGCTTGCCATATAAAGACCTACTTTCTGTAAGAGAGCATTTAAGGGGAAAGCATTAAAATAAAAGAAACAGATTCCTAGAAATCTCCACGAGAGAGTAAATTAAGAAGAATTAAGTGTTTTGGTAACATTTAGTGTTTGAAAGAACTCAGAATTGAATTCTACCCAATATCAGCACCAAAGAGGGCAGGGGGAGGTTAAATGGAGGTGGCGGACTGGTAAAGTATTTTTCCTGTTAGGAGAAAAGTAGGGATAAGAGTAAATCATCCATACGATGGATGACTTATGAGAATGTGTCCTAAGATAAAGGGAACAACTGTAAGAGCAAAAATGCACAACTTTTATACCAGCAGAAAAACCTGATCCACACAACAGAAAGCAAGAACAAAAGCAGAAAGGAAACAGTAAGGAGTTCGGCACACTGAAAAAACGAGATTTCAGAAGGACGTTTGTGATAGGAGTAACTTCAAGTACACACAGATTAAATCTACCAACTAAATGCAGGTACTCTCAACGTGGGCTTAGGAACAGAATGCTTAAAAATGCATTAAGAACAAAAAGACAAGGGGACATTAGAAATAAAAGGTTTACAAATTCATACTCAGCCAGCATGCACCTAAAGAGAGCCGGCACCGCGACCGCGACGTCTGGCAGGAGAGAACGCAAGGCTGAGTGCACAGGACCAGATGGCACCAGGCTCTGGGCAGGACAGCGGAGAAGGTGGGCACCCTCCTGTACCAGGTCACAGGCCCGCACACGGCCAGCCACCGAGGCAGCGCGTGCAGCCAGGAGGTTGGTCATTGTCCTTGGGAACATGAGGACCTCCTCTTCAAAGAAAGACCCAGCCAGGAGACCAAACCAAGCACGGGGTCAGAGACAAAGAAGACGATTGATAAGCTTGAGCCATTAGATGGAGAAAGAAGCCCACGGCCAACCAACCATGCTCATGTGAAGCATCTGCAAAAATGGGCCAAGCATTAGGCCAAAAAGGGTCAGAATCGCTCAGACTAGGTTCTCCAACAACACTAAAACAAAAATAGAAATCACCAACAGTGATAGTTTTTTAAAAAGTCCCTTTGCTTGAAACCTAAAAAGCACACGACTGGAGAGCTCTTAGATTTAGAAGAAAGTTAATGTTTAAAACTCGGTGATCATGAAATCTCTACACAAGGAAGAATGTAGGCTACAATAAGAGCAATCCTTAGGAGGGAAATGCACAGAAGTTCTAGTCTTGAACGCTTTTATGAGGAAAATCACATTTCAGCCAATCATTCAACTTAAGAAATTAGAAGGACCACACAGCAAAACCAAAGAGAAAAGAAAACAGTGAGGACAGAGGCATGATTCAAGGAAGCAGAGTGAACGCAGGAGAGGAAACAAAACCCAAAGGGGCTTGTGGGACGCAATCAGTCGGAGACGTCTCTGGCAGGAGGAGGAAGGACGAGAGGACAGGGCCTGAAGGAAGCTGGGCCTGCAGGCACAGCGTCGCCGGGAGAGCTTCGAGCAGCTTCTGCTGGTAAATTTGAAAAGTTATGTAAGAGGGGTTATATTAAAGGAAAATGCCAAATTCCACACAGAGAGAAACAGGGAAAGTAGATATAGACCAACTGGTGTTAAAGAACCTGAGTGGGCTGGGGATATAGCTCAGTTGGTAGAGTGCTTGCCTTGCATGCACAAGGCCCTGGGTTCAATCCCCAGCACCACCACCAAAAAAAGGACCTCTTCCTACCATCCCAGGCCTGGGTGGCCCCAGGAAGGAGCACTGCCCCACTTCCTTTGTCACTCTGCACAGCTTTTGGAGGGGCAGCCTACATCTCATGAGGGTCACCCAGTCAATGGGTACACTGCAGTGACTTCAGTGCCTTTGAGTTGCACAATAATTACCACAGACTAGTTTTAGAATATTTCATCACTCCAAGAGAAACCAGAGCCCCTTCCAATTTCCCTCTCAACCTCACCCCACCACCTCCAGCCCCAGGCAACCATGAGCCTACTTTTGTCTCTGTAGATTTGCCTATCCTGGACATTTTGTAATCTGTCATCTTTTATAACCGGCTTCTTCCACTTGGCCCAAAGCTGTCCAGGTGTGTCCATGGGTAGCCCATGCCAGAATCCACTCCATTTCTTGCCAACTAATGTTCCATAAATAAACAACTGTAGACATGTTCCCCTTGAGTTTGGAGTAAATAAAGGATTCCACTATCAAGTCTACATTCTAAAATAGTAGTAACATCCCTGGCCAGTACTGTAAGGGAAGGAAGAACAGGAGGTAGAAGTGGAAGGGAAGAGGCTGGGATAGAGCTCAGGTCCTCGCACGCACAAGGCGCTGGTTCAGGCCCCAGCACCACACACACACACACACACACACACACACACACACACACACACACACACACACACACACACACACACACAGTGGAAGGAAAGAGATAAAACCTTGTTATTTGCGTGTGATATGACTAACTAAATGTCAAATGTATACTAGAACAAGTTAAAAGCTTTATGTTACTATAATTCTCCAAAAATAAAAAAGCATTTGTCTAAACCTATAATATCCAACTAGAAATTAAAAATTTCAAAATAAAATTTATAAAACAAAAACTTTTTTTTTTTTTTTTTTTTTTTTTTTTTTTTTTGTGGTACCGGGGATTGAAAACGAAAATCCCCAGCCCTTTTTTGTATTTTATTTAGAGACAAAAAGTGCCTCGCCAAAAATCGCGGTCTCAGCCTCCCAAAAAACAAAAACTTTAAAAAAAAAAATGGGCAGCAAATCCTTGCTTCCAGATCTTGGGTATTTTTTCCTTTTTTTTTTTCCATACTGAGGATTGAACTCAAGGTGTCTCGCAACTAAGCCCATTTTATTTTATTTTATTTTGAGAAAGGTTCTCACTATGTTGCTAAGGCTAGCCTCAGACTTGTGATCCTCCTGCCTCTGCCTCCCTAGTAGCTGGGGTTACAGGCATGCACCATTGTGCCTGGCTCCAGATCTTGGTTTTATTTATTTTATTTACGTTACCAATGTTATTCCAATAGGAGTAACGAGATTTTGGAGAAAAGGCTGGTTCCAAGCTCAGGGAGGGGAAGTCAAAGAAGGGCTGAAATCTGATACGATGCCAGAGAGCAAGGAAGTGCTCAGAGGTTCACAAGGGCATCTCCAAAGCACATGGTTAGCCATTACTATGGCTGAATCCAGGAAGATTTGGAAGACAGCATACACAGTGGCAGTAATGGATCATGTCCTATACGATCACATTAATATCCATGAAGTCATACTGACATGAAATGTGATTGAATTAAAAAAAATCAGTGGAGGACCATGCATGGCTTTGCCTTAGAGAATTCCAATTAATACATACAGAAGGAATGGCAGATGCACAAAGTCTCCATTTTGCAAACACTGCTGTAATAATTGTTGCAGGCAAGGAACCGTCAATGGATCCTAAAATTAGTGGGCAGAAGAGCGAAGAGAAATAGGGTATTTATATAGACTCAAAGTATCTCTGTACAATTTGCTTGTTAATTAAGAAAAGAAAAACAATAACTGTTCAGTGGAGAAAACTCCCCAGCCAAGTACTCAGAGTTAATGAGACATCAAAATAACATACCCTGCCGGGGACTGGTGGTGCACACCTGTGATCCCAGCAGTTCAGGAGACCGAGGCAGGAGGATACCAAGTTTGAAGCCAGCCTTGGCAATGAATTGAGAAGCTGTCTTAAAAACAAAAACAAAAAACAGTGCTGGGAATGCAGCTCAAGAATTAAAATGCTCCTGTTTTCATCCCTGGTACCCCTTCGTCCCCAAAAATGTATCCTTATGTGACACCCTGAGCAGGACACAATCACAGATGCTCAGACTCTTCAGATTTGTCAAATAAAAATACAACATCCCAGTCAAATGCGAATTTCAGGTAAATGACAGATGGGCTTTAGTTTAAATATCCCATGCAATATTTAGGCATTAACTATTCTAGCTATCTGTCAACAACGATTCCACCATATTCTTGCCAAAAATGTACAACCCAAACTCAATCACGGGGAAACCTCAGGCAAACCTCAGAAAACTCGTTCTACAAACGCAGCCAGTGACTCCAGCCAGTGACTCCGCGGTCAGCAGTTCACTTTTTGAAATACCCATTAGGTACCTGGGGTCGCAGTAGATCCAGGACGTGACACCTGGGTATCCTGCGTGGTCCCTGGGCTGGCCTTTGGCCTGGGAAGGGACGTGAGGGGGACGTCCGTGTGTCAGCAGTGTCACAGTGTCCTCACGCACTGCCACACCCCGGCTGCATGGAGTTGGCAACCTCTGGGGAGCTGCCTGGGGAGGGAGTGTGGGGACAGTTCTGTTCCATTTCTACAACTTTTTCATGAAGTTGGGAATTATTCCAGAATGAGAAGTTAGAAAGTAACCTGATCAAGCATAAAGACATGAGTTATTTGAATATATTTCATCTTGTGTTGGATATCTTAATATTTTTTAAATGCTTTCAATTATCTTCTAGTGAATCTACAAATTCAGTGCAGTATCTATCAACATTCAAGCTGGATTCTTTTAAGGGACTTAATGAAAGAATAAGCTAGTGAGTCAAACCAAAAGAAGTATACAGAGATTTCCTCTGTCAGATTTTAAGGCAAAATCTCAGGTCCATATTGTTAGTGATGCGAGAACAAAGAAGTCACATGGGAAGGGAAGGCCACCTCTGGTGTGTGCCACGTGGTCCTACGGGCGGCTTGGGGTATGCACGTGGCAGAGCCACACTGAACAGTGGCCTAGTGGGACCGAGGGGTAGGAAGCACACGCACAGCCCAGAACCCCCCAATTTGCTTTGAAAACGCTCACCATCTCAGGAAGGGAGCCTCCCCCAGGTGCTTCCTGAGCAGCAGGATGCTCATCTGCCACGTTGGTAGCAGAGCCCTGGAAGCCATCCTGGTGGCCCCTGGAAGAAGGGAGAGGTCATTCTGGAAAGGGTGCATACCCTGGGGCACCCCGGCCCTAGAGACCACAGGTGCTCTGTAGGCATTATCAGAATGGGCCTCAGAGCAGAGCCCCCAGTGAGCAAAGCAAGAAGCAGAACAAAGTGCCCGATCGCAGGCACTTATATTTGTTGAAACCCGACGGCACAAAACGACAGGCTCTCAAGGAATCGAGGAAGCCTAAAGGCACGCACTGACACCGTGAGTTCGAGGCCTGGCTGCCCAATGTAGATTTTTATTTCCTACAGAACTAGAAAGAAAGAGAAGGTGCTTTGTAATGTCTAAGAGACTTCTAGCCCGAGGTCCTACCAGTCTCTTACCAAGTCTCATAGGATTTGTGTTCTTGGTTACCAAGGACCGCTCACCCCTGAGGCTTGGTGGTGGGGCGCGAGCCTAGCAGCTGGCACTTGCCAGCTCACACTGCGCCTTTCTCCCGCGTACCTAGCTTTACATCAATTCACCATTCGTGCAACACTCTGCCTGATTACAGCATATTAGTGGAATTTTTGTTCGCCTGCTATTGAAGTCTCAAGTGTATAATTAATAGGGGCTGCTAGGTTTAAATTCATTTCTATCAGTTTCGACTCAAGGATGAGATGCAGTAGACAATCACTGCCGATTTCCCAGGCACAGGATGGGAACTTGCTCTTTGAAAGATGTCGTTCTGAAGAGAGGCTGGAGCAGTGGAGATCAAACAGCTTAAGAGATTTCGAGATAGCTGCAAGGATGCACTTCCTAGCATGGAGGACGTGAAATCTGAGTGAATTACCCAAGGAGACTGCAGGCTCTGTCCCTCAAAGAGCCTTAAAGACAGGGAAGGGAAAAAAAAGCAACCAACCTCTGCCCATGCAGACATGGCTTCTGCTGCTCTTTTCCATCTCAGGGGCAATCGGACTGTGAACACGGATGCATGGCATGGGTAAAAGCAGCCCAAAGACCTTAGAATTATTTTCAATGACTTAAATTCCTTTCCTGTCCCATGGTTTTTATGCTAACATCACGTAGAATTTTGCTGAGGTGTGTTTTCCTAAGGTTTAGAGTTCTGGCCAATGTTTACAAGTCAAGATTAATTGCACAATTACATGAAGCACACTTGAGATTTCAGTGCAGAGAGACAGAATAAAATTCTATACCACCCAATCTCCTGATTTCTGCAGCAGCCTTATAGTTATTTTCAGTAACAATTTTTCTCCCTAACCACCTTCCTCCCTGGGTCCATTGTTAGATTAAAAAAAAAAAAAAAAAAAAAATGACAGCATGGAAAACGCTGTAAAGCAAGACTCACCCCAAAAAAGGAAAAAATATTTAAAAATCAAATTGACAGTTGAAACCTTGAAAAAACAAACAGCACAGAGCGATTTGACATCCTGAATGACGCTCCTGCCACTCCACCGCCGTGGCCTCCTCCTGAACCTTCCCATTGCCTTCTTGCTCACAGATCCAGTCAATCCTGACAATCACAGCAAACGCACAAGGTGTGCCCGCATCCATGGCTCCTCCTCCCTCCATGGTTTGTCTTCTGCAAAGAGTGAAGATGCCGGGGAGATGGGCGTGGGTCCACAGGGGGCATTCTGAGCACTTCCCCTGCGGCGGGGAAACAGGCCTCTGCACCCTGTTCTTGACATGTTCTAGAACAAAACACAACATGCCTCTTTGCCAGCAGCAGAAAACAGGAAGCCAGCAGAAGTCGCTTGTGAGCGTCGCCCCTTTTCCCCAGCAGGATTTTAGGCTGGCATGACCTCTGTCTCTGCCTCCTTTCCATCCGGGACCAGGACAGTGGGAGGCTTGGGCTGGCCCCAGCTCTAGGGACACATTGTGGTCTGAGGCCTCAGGCTGGTCACGCACTGGGCGCTGCCCAGGGCCTCTCCAGTCCGTGGCTCTCCATGATAAAACATGGCAGGGGCCAATTCCAGTCCCTGCATGGAGGTGGGCACAGAATAAAAAGCAGAACATACCTGAGTCCCTCACCAGGCCTCGAAAATGGCTACATGATTTCAACTTAACCTCGTTGGTTTTATCATTTGCTGCAAGAGATGCAATTCGTTACATATAACCAAGTTAGCGAGGCCTCTGGATGTGAGGCTGCAAAGTGGGAATGGGCCTGGGAGAACCGTGCTGCCCACCGCACTACAGAAGAGGCCCTGGTCACCGCGGTGCATGGTGGTCAGCCGTGCAGGCTGGGGGCTGGCTCCTGCCGGCTGTGCCATGGATCTGCCCGGGCGTGCAGACGGGCCCTCGTGGTCTGAGGTTTGCTGGCACGCCCCCCTGGCATGCAGATGAATTCACAATGACGTCCCCGCCCCCCCACACACATAAACACACACATGCGCACACAGAGACTCGAAATCTATCCAGGGCAGCATTTGAATAACAATCAATGTCCCAGAAAGAAAGTCCAAGAGTGAGGAAGCTGTTGACAGCACCACGCCAGGGCTGTTGGGGGAGCCGGGTGGGTTTGCAGAACAGCACGCTCACCTTTTACTGCTCTTTGACATTCTCGAATGTTCTGTAGACCAGCCACTGTTGGGTAGCTTATTTGTCATTTCTTTTAAGAGAATGAGTGGAAAAGGAAATGCCCAGATGCCAGTAGACATCCCTGCCCCAGAGCGGAGCCTCAAGCCTGGGCTCACTGAGGAGGGCTGGGGAGGCTTGCTGGAGACCCCTCCAGGTTCCCGGGCTCTTCCCCCACAGGGCTTCCTCCAGCCCCAACGTCCTTCCTGCCTCCCCTGCAGGAGCCCAGGGGGAAGAGAGCTGATAAACCAGTTCACACCCACCTGCTAATGGGTGGCAGTGACTTCAGAGGTCGGCCTGCTGCACGCTGCAGGGTGCTGTGGTTCAAAGGCAGCCAGCTAGCAGGACCCTTTCATCAGCTAAATGAATGTTTAATAATGTCATTCCTCAAATTGGTGGCAGGGGACTGCGCTCAGTTCCTGTTACATAGGTCCACCCTGCCTCGTCACAAAACAGAGCCCGGGTCAAAGCGCACACACATTTTCACTCTGCACACGTTTCCTGACCTGCGTAGCCAGTGCAGGGGACAACTGCCCCTCGTTTCTGCCCCAGCCAAAAGAAGAAACCCAAACTCAAAAATCACACCAAATACTGCATCAATGAAAATCAGAGCAGTAGGTGCCTGAGGGGGCGAGGACAAAGGGGGAGCTTTCCCTCTCGGTGTCTCTGATTCCCATAGACCCAACCAGGCAGCTGCTCCCTCAGGCTCTGCCATTCAGTCTGTGACTTGGGGTGGGTCATCCTGTGCTATCTGACTTGGCTTAGAGAGTTCTCCAGCTCTGGGTGATGCTGTGTCACTGTCATTGAAAGCAGCAAATGATTATGTTAGAACTCAACTTAATGAGACAGTGGCTTGGGTGTGGTGGCCTGTGCCTGCAACCCCAGCAACCCAGGAGGCAGAGGCAGGAGGATTGCAATTTTGAGACCAGCCTCAGGAAGTTAGCAAGACCCTCAGCAACCTAGAGAAATTCTGTCACAAAATAAAAAGGACTGGAGTTATAGCTCAGTGATGAAGCACCCCAGGGTTCAATCCTCAGTATCCCAAAACACACACACACACACACACACACACACACACACACACATGCAGGAATGGGGTCCACGTGCTCAGATTTCAATCCAACAAATGAAGTTTCCTAAATGGGGGCGTTGAGCATCCACAAGCCCTCCTATGAGTCCTCAAGGTGCATTGTCACCTGCCACCAGGCTGAGAGGCCTCAGGGACATCTCATGGACAGGAAGTGGGACCATGCGAAGCGCTGGGACCTTCCTGCTCACTTATCTGGTAGTGGGTCCGGTGGGTCCATGTTGCTTCGGTAGCTGGGAAGGCAGGTCCCAGGGAAGGGCACTGAGAGGTGTTTGGGGAACCCTTGGTCCACGCCATCTGTGAAGTGTGTGAGCGAGCGTGGCGCAGAGTGCTGAAGGCACGCAGGAGCGCCTGAGGTCTGCACAGGAATATTCCCATGTAGGCCTTATTTACGCTACGGCAGAGCTGCGATTCCTTATCATCTTTTTATATGTAAATGCGACAGAGCACTAGGGCTCTCTACAATCAGGCTGCTCAGTATGCGCATTGTACCAGGCAGGGAAGAAGAATCAGGAACCCGCTCCAGCCCCACGTGTGATTAACCTCTTTGAGGCTCAATTTCCATATCTTAAAAATAATGTTGGATTAATGATCTCTTAGGTGCCTTTCTGCTCTAAAATGCAGTGACATGGAGCATAATTTGGCTATTTAAAATTAGCGCAGGCATCAATAATCATTGCAGCTTGGCTTTCGTGGCACAATGTTGATCACGGACGTATCATTTAATCACGGACGTATCATTTATTCCATGCCAATTTCTTCAAAAAGTGAAACCTCCAACAAAAACGTTGAGAAGAATATTCAGCTAAGTCACATGGAATTGCTTATTTTGACCATTTTTAACCTATAAAATGGTCATTTCAGGTTATTCAACTAGTATCTTCTCTTTTAAAAGGAGCTCCTTTAAGGTAAGATTTGCAGATCCACAATGATGTTGTTAAATTATATAAAAATCTACCAAAAACACAGAGAAACAGAATGTGACCTTTAACATATCCACTGCCGTTTTTCACGATTTCTATACCATGAAAATGAACAGAAAGCTTCACCGGCCCACGTTCTCTTCCTATGAAAAAGCCCGTCGCCGTTTGCAGAGTGCTGAGCAGCTTCCATAGTTCTCCTGTGCAGATGTGGGTGACACTCCACATTCCAAAGAGGACACCACCGAGGCCGGGCAGTGACTCATTGCCCGGGACGAGGGGTGGGGCTGGGATTCAAACCCAGACAACAGGGCTGCAGATGCCTTGCCCTCTCCGCCCCCACCAGATGTCCAACAAGTGAATACCAACCATTAAGAAAGGGCCACCTGCGTGGTGTGATGGCCACTGGGCAGGCTGGGACGAGGGGGCTGCGACACAGTGCCCTGAATGCCCATTCAGGGGAGCTGCCACAGTGGACGGCTTGTCTCCTCTGGGTCCTCTCAGCTCCAGCCCATGGAGCGGGGCCTGCTGCTCCCTGGGGTTTGGGGCACCCCTGCACAGGCGACGTGCCCCGAGCCCCCAAACCCTGCCTCCCAAGGCTGGCTCCGCAACACAGGGGCAAGCCTCTTGTGGCACGGCCGAGTGCCCGGGGATGGCTCAGGGGCATGGAGCTGACGCCCAGGAGGAGAAGCTGCCCTAACTGGGCACAAGGCCAACTTACCTCAGGGCTGGCAAGTCTGTCCACTGCACGGGCCAGTGGCAGCCAAGGGCTCGGCACTGTCAGCCTTACGGTCACACCTCGAGTCCATCCCTCCAACCCGAGCTGGTGTGCTGGCCCAGCACACCCCAGGTGGCCCTGAGTGAGGGTGCTGTCCTTCAGCAGTGCGGACTCTGAGGTGGGCACTAGAGACCCGGCGGGGGAGGAAGACTCCGGGTCCCACGTGTCTAAGGAGCGACCCACCCTGAAGAGGGACCACAGCAGCTCGGACCCAGGACGCCAGTGTCCAAAACAGCACTCCTCACAAGTCGCCCCCGCCGAGGAGTGGACGGGCCAGGTGGCATGTCCACACACTGACCCCTGGGCACACGCTACACTGGGGCGAACCCGAGAACATTCTTTCTATAGGTCAGGTCTTAAGTGTCCCCCAGAGGCCCGTGTGTCAAGGACTTGGTCCCTGCATGGAGGCCTTGGGAGGTGGTAGACACCTGGAGGTGGGGGCTGGGGGCAGGCCTTCCCATCACTGGACTCCTCTCAGTCGGGGTTGTAGGACCCCCACCTTTTCTTCTTTCTCTTTCTCTCACGTCCCAACCATGAGGCGAGCAGGGGCTGCTCTACCACACGCTGCTGCCGTGGTGTGCTGCCACAGGCCCAACCACCCGCCCCCAATCAGCGTCTGGGACTTCCCAACCTGTGAGCCAAGAGAGCACGTTTCTCACCCCAAGTTGATTATCTCAGGCATTTGTTCTACAGTGACAGAAATGTGGCATAAAGACCGGTCACAAAAGACAAATACTGAATGATTTGAACTTGTATCAATCAGAGTAACTCAGGCAAACAGACCAACACACACAAAGAGAGAGAGAGAGAGAGAGAGGCAGAGAGAGAGAGAGAGAGAGAGAGAGAGAGAGAGAGAGAAAGGGAGATTAAGCAGACAAGAGGTGCCCAGGAGCAGGCAGAGGGAGAAATGAGGTGGGATGGTTTTATATTTTTCCCTAATTTAAAGCAAGCAAGTGAACAAATAAAACAAAAGATTTAAAGTCACCCAAACATGTTGGAGCTGACTTCCTTCTTTTGGGCCAGAAGGAGAGATTTTCTCAGAAACGCTTGCTAATAGCCGTGGCAGTGGCTTTTCCCATGAGATTTCCCTTTTCTGCAAGTGCCCAAGGACAGCCAGACTTTCCTCCTTCTTCCCTCTCCTAAGTGCACTTCCTCTGCAGAGACCCCCGGGCAGCCAGGGCACAGCCAAGAAAGCCCACCCGGCGTCCAGCCCCTGCCTTCCCTGCCTAGGCTCGGGTCCAAGAGAAGCAGCCCAGATTTGGCTGGCAGGGTGGGGAATGCAGGGCAGGAAGGGCGGCCGGCTGAGCCCTCAGAGAGGCACGGGAGGCTCCTGTGAGATCTCCTCTCTCTCTCTCTCTCTCTCTCTCTCTCTCTCTCTGTCTCTCTCTGTCTCTCTCTCAGTTGTGTACACATCTTTATTTTATTTACTTATATGTGGTGCTGAGAATCGTACCCAGTGCCTCACACATACCAGGCAAGGGTGCTACGCTGAGCCAAGGCCCCAGCCTGAGATCTCCTCCCTTGAAGCAGCTAATTCACGTTTGTTTTTAGGAACGATGGAACACACATGTCCCCAGGTGGGACAGGCGGCCTACCCTGCTGCCACCCCTGTTGACTTAGATAAAGAAGGCACAGTTCTGACCACAGAGACAAACAAGGCCAGGCCCTGCGTCCATGACATGTTAAGATTGGGGGATAAATTCTCAATAATGGCCTAATTAGGAGTCTAGAAATAAGAAGTGCAAGGTGTCCCCCCACTTCCCGTGAGTCCCCGGCACCACCCGTACTCTTCAGGACCCCAGAGGCCACCGTGCCTCTCTGGGGTGGCCCTCAGCCATCCACCCCAACAGCATCCCCTTTCTTGGGAAGGCCCCGGAGCAGCCCAGGAGGTCTCTGCCGGGGGCTCTGAGTGTGGATGACCGAGAGGGGCAGGCGTTCCATGGCAGCCCCCCGCCACGTGCTTGTGGGGGGCGGACGTGGGTCAAGCACTGCACAGCCAGGAGGGCGCTGTGGGCAGCGGTGCTGGCCGTGAGGAATGGTGGAGGACTGTGGGAAGGAGAGAGAGCAGACCAGGGAAGCAGTCTGTGCCTGTGAGAAGCAGCACGGAGGGAAGTCCTGTCCCCTCTGCACGCGCATTCTGACCAGCCTTAGCGGCGACGGGTCAGCTCTCCTCAGAGGGTGACGGAGCCTCCTCCAGAGTGGCAGGTCTCCTTCCAGTGGTCCCGGGACCAGGAGGCCCCGCAGACGTCTCAGGAGAGCACGTTCCGGTCGCCCCAGAGCTGCCCCCTCAGAAGCCCAGCATGCTGTGGGGTACAGGTGCTCAGGGGACTCAAGTGTGTTGCAGTGTGCACGTCCTGCACCCCAGGATCCATGTACAAACACTCGCACACTTCAAAGTGCCGGGAGGACGCCAAGACGAGGGTCCGCAACCTGTTGCTGCTCTCCTAACTCCTCACCTTGGCTGGAGCTTCAAGGGAGGAGAGAGTTGATTGGCATGCCAAAGGCCCACCGGATGTGAGGAGAAAGGCACTGGGTGGGGTCTGGAGTCAATGTGAACTGTTCTGACGCGAGGACTTCTTTTGCAATACCTCTTAGTACACAAGAACATACATGCCACCAACTGAAGGAAAAGGATGTCCCCACACAGAAGACAGAAGCCGCTGAGTTTGAGAAGCCTCCCTCGGCCTCCTGCCACAAGTGGCCGGACCCACTCAAGGGGTCTGAGATTTGCACATGAAGTCTGGGATGCCATTGGGAATGGACCCGTGGATCAACATGGCACCTGCGTAGACTGAGTCTTGAGGAACCCAGGTTGCAACACCTGCTCTGCCCTCCGTCGCACCTCTTCCTGACTCCCCCAGTGTGCTGAGAACACGCTCCAACCTCGAAGAAACAGAGGCTCTGGTGCAAATGAAATTGTCTAGACAGATGGCAGCCGCCTGGGAGGAGTTTCAGCTGCTTACCTCTGTGCTGCTCACTGAATGACCAAATGCCACCCACATCCAGGAGCTGCGCGGGAACTACGGGGTCTGTGTGAGCAGGGACACCACCTTCCAGGGGATTTTGAAGCCAAATGCTTTCCTGGGGCTGGGCATACCGCTCAGTGGTAGAGCACTTGCCTAGCATGCACAACGCTTTGGGTTCTATCCCCAGCACCGCAAAAACAAAAGAAGTGTTTCCTCATTCTGAACAGAATCTGCCCTTGGTCTGCTCGTGTGTAGAGTACAGCAACACCAAAATGGCCAAAAGTCAAACTGCCAAGAGCTAGGGAGAAGCTCAGCAGTAAAGCCCATGCTTAGCTTGTGCAGGACCTAGGTTCAATCCCCAGCACCAAAAGAAAAACCCAAAACAGATGACAAATTAGATGATATATTGATTGTATCACAGCAAGGACCATTAATAAGTGAACCAGCCATCAAAACTGATGCTGGTGACCAAAGTGCGGCACAGAGATTGCTCCACAAACACCCACCCACTTGTGGAGCGCCACATGAGATCTTGATCTTGTCTTTCTTCTGAATTTGCAAAGGTCAAAAAAGCTCACGTAGACATTTGTGTTCCGCTGGAAGGTATTACGAACCTTTAACATTGGAAGTGAATTCAGGCTAGGAGTGTTTTGCAATCCGCTAAGATAAGAGCCCCGGTCTTCGACCCAGGGCACAGTGGCCAGGCCCCACAGCGTGTGCCACTGGAGGCCCCTACAGCCTGGAATGTCCTCCCTCAGGACAGGAAGACAGCTGTGCGAGGAACTCCAGAAAGGCAGGCCGACGGGCACGAGAGAAGGGCTGAGAGGGGGTCCCCGGCATGGCAGCAGCCCTCCGCCTCAGTGGGAGTGACTGCCGAGCACTCTCGCCACGCGGAGGTTCCACGGGGATCTGCCTACCCCTTCTGCTGATGAAGACCTGGGTGGTCTTCACCATCAGCCAAGTGCAGGCTTCTTCAGGGCGTACCAGCGACTTCACACCGGTCCTTTCAGTAACGGGGTTCTTAAGCCCTGTCCACAGGCCGACTGACGGAAGGGGGCATGAAATGACCTCCCCGTGTTCTGGATCAAGTCACTGCCCTCTTTCCTTATCTTTCCCAGTGTTTTCTCACACACCTTTAAGCCAATTTTGTTCATTGAGAGCATTTAGTACAGAGCACTTATTTTGTGTCAAACCCCGTCCCAAATGCTTGAAAAAGATTAACTCAAGAAATCTCCATACTGCTTTCCATAACGGTTATACCATTTTGCAGTCCCACCAGCAATGTATGAGTGTGCCTTTTTCCCCACATCCTGTCCAACATTTATTGTTGTTTGTGTTCTTGATAGCTGCCATTCTGACTGGAGTGAAATGAAATCTTAGAGTAGTTTTGATTTGCATTTCTCTAATTGCCAGCGATATTGAGCATTTTTTCATGTGTTTGTTGATTAATCGTGTATCTTCTTCTGAGAAGTGTCTTTTCAATTCCTTAGCCACCCTATGACCCAGCCATTCCACTCCTGGGTCTATTCCCAAAGGACTTAAAAAACGGCATATTACAGTGACACAGCTACCTCAATGTTTATAGCAGCACAATTCACAATAGCTAGGTTGTAGATGTCCCTCGGTAGATGAATGGATAAAGAAAATGTGGTATGTATACACAATGGAATTTTACTCAGCAATAAAAGAGAATAAAATAATGACATTCGCAGGTAAATGGATGAAGTTGGAGAATATAATGCTAAGTGAAATCAGTCAATCTCAAAAATCCAAATACCGAATGTTTCCTCTGATATAAGGAAGCCGGTTCACAGTATTGAGGGGTCAGGGTACATAGGAGGATTAGAGGAACACTATAATGGTAAAAGGGAAGGGAGGGAAAGGGAGGGAGCAAGGGGGGAAGGGGAAAAAAGTGGTTGAATAAGATGGATATCATTATTCTAAATGCATGATTGAAGACTTGAATGCTGCGAATATACTTTGTATACAAACTGTTTTATGTAAAAAGATGCTCTATATGTATAGTTTGAACTGTAATACATACTACTATAAATAAAAATTAAAAAAAAAATATATTAACTCAAACCTCATAACACCCAAGGAAGCCATTGGGGCTGCGTGACCACTGGACAGGCCCTTTGCTGGGTGCTCTTTTTATTTTTAGTTTTTGGAGACAGGGCCTCACTATGTTGCCTGGCTGGCCTCCAACTTGAAATCCTCCTGCCTCAGTCTCTCAAGTGGCTGGGATCACAGGCATGCGCTGTTTCCATAGCTTTTATTGGCGGGAGGGTACCAGTGATTGAACTCAGGGGTCCTCGACCACTGAGCCCCAGCCCCAGCCCTTTGGTATTTTATTTAGAGACAGGGTCTCACTGAGCTGCTTAGCGCCTTGCTGTTGCTGAGGCTGGCTTTGAACTTGCGATCCTCCTGCCTCAGCCTTCCGAGCCGCTAGGACCCCAGGCGTGCGCCACTGCGCCCGGCTTCCCTGGCTTTTTGAAGCTGAGATCTGAGGACGTCCCTGAAGCTGAGCAGCATATCTATCACCAGGAGACCAGAGCCCGCAACAGCCACTGCCCTGGGCAGCTGGGGAACTCGGAAGAGTGTCCAGGCCTATTCTGACCAGGGGACCTCAGCCACTCCTGGCGGGGTGAGGCAGAGCCTGACCTGGGCGGCAGGCAGGCAGCTGTGCTGGACACGGGTCGCCTCAGGAGCACGGGCCCCAGGACCTCTCCAGCAGCCACCCCAGGGTCCACTCACCGGAGCTCCTTCCCTGCCCTGAGCACGGCCCGCCACGTCAGGCAACTGCAGAGAAGGGACCGGTGCCGACTCCTGAGCCTGAGCAGCCGCGCTCACCCGCTCCTGCCCGCGCCTTCCGCTGTTCCGGAGCGGCTCTGAGGGCACTGGCCGGAACGCGGCCCTGCTCCCGGGAGGACGGGGCCCTCCCGCCCCTTCCTGCCTCAGCGGCCTCCAGGCCGCTTCACTTGTTGGGAGGTCTTGGAGGAGGCTCGTGCCTGAGAGGGACAGGAGAGCTTCCTGGGTCTCTAGTGGATGGCACAGGGGAGGAGGCTGGTCTCACGGGCAGAGTGCCCTTCGCCCCTAACTCCAGGAAGAAAAGGAAGGGAGGAGAGCCAGTTTCCTCCCGGTGACATCCATCCCAGTCACCAGTGTGGCCTGTCACTGCAGAGACACTGGGAGGAGGAAGCCAGACCACTTCTGCCCAGATGGAGGGGCCCTGCCAGGGACTAGGCCCACTGGGCCCCACTGGCCTGGCGGCTGAGATCACAGTGCACCCTGGGCACCTCTGCAGCACTCGCCCGCTCGCCCCCTGCCTTGGCATGAGAATAGCAGGTCCTCTGACTCAGGGCAGGCCGGTGGGAGCTGGGCAAGGGCCAGGACGCCCTGCCTGTGGCACATCTACCTGGAAACTGTCCACCTGAGCTCCCCTGCTCCAGCCCCAACACTGGGAACCGGGCCTTCTGCAGGTCAGGCCAGGTGTCCTGAGCCCTGGCAGCTGCCCTGCAGGTGACACCCATCTCTGTGTCAGCCTCACCCACCCTGGGCCGCAGATGGGGCAGCTCTGGTGACGCTTGGCCACCTGGGAGTGGGACAGCAGTGGCAGCCGCAGTGGCCTCCCCAGGACCCAGCAGTAGGCCTGGGTTCCCACCACCCCGGCTGGTGCCACCTGGAGAGTCCCCGAACGGCCGTCTCCAACGGAACCCGAAGCTCTCTGTGTCTGCAAGCACTTACTTGTGCACCTGAAAGGCACGCACTTCTAAGGGGACTTCCGAGTTCCTGCTTTCCTGGCTTGTCCTGCAGTTTGACTTTCTAGTGGTGGGGTTCCCAAGACTGGCCTTGCCAAGACAGCCCTGTCTCTAAGGTTGTACGACCAGAAGTTGCCACATACACGTGACTTTTATCACAGAACAACGAGGAAGGTAACAAAATAGTGAGGAAGTCAAAATGCAGAAGGCTCTGTATCCACCACAAGCACTGTCCGTAGGGTTTTTCCGCCTTTCAGTCCCGGGGATGAACCGGGGCCTGGTGCATGCTAGGCAAGCGCTCGGCCCTGGGCTGCACCTCAGCCCTCTATGAGACGCATGGGAAGGAAGTAAGAAAAATTAAATATTGATGTGTTGTGTGATCAGATTTTGGACAAACTTTACTTGTTGAATTTATAATGACGTTTATGGAGCAAAACAAACAGGGATAAATATGTATTGTTTCATGAAATTACACGTAGGTACTTAAATACATTGCATACCTATGTATGTATATGAAACATTACACATTCGTATATACCAAACTGCTAAACCAGAAATCATACAGTTTATCCTGTTCTTATCTTTTTTCCCCCAGTACTACTGATCGAACCCAGAGCCTTGCATGTGATAAGCAGGTAGTTTACCATTGCTCTAAACCCAGGCTTTTACATTTGGGCACAGAGTCCTGCTAAGTTGCCCAGGTTGGTTCCACACTTGCAATCCTCCTGCCTCAGCCTCCAAAGTCGCCTGCAGGCGTGAGCCACCATGCCCCGCCGCATCCGGTTCAGCCACGAGCCGCGTGAGCCAGAGGCGGCTGTTGGAGACTGTCCAGCAAGGGAGCCTTGCCCTTGTGCTCCTGAATGTGCCCCTTCGTGGGGCGGAGGCAGGGCAGGGGGGTGCCAGCGGAGGTAGGCACGGAGGGCCTGGAGCTCTGGGCGGGTGGAGTTTGCCATGAGGTAGGGACTTCCTGATATGGGGACACCGACCTCAGGGGGACGGGATTCCCCGTGGAGTGGCACTTCAGTGTTGAACCTGGCGGCTGCTGCCAGACCCTCTCCTGGCGCCTACATCCCAAGCAGCGGGAAGCAGGCCGCGACACAGGATGGCCTCTCACTCGCCAAGTCCCCCGGCTCTGCTCTCCTAGGACCAGCTCGTGCCCACCGGGGACAGGGCCTGCTCTGCCTCCTGCTCTCAGCGTGGCCCTTGGCTGCTCACCATCTGAGTCCAGGCGTGCCCCAGCCCCTTCTCCCACCAGGCTGCCCCTGGCTGGAATGCCCACTGTCGGGACTCTTGAGGAAGGCCTCCCACGGACGCTGTGGTCATGGGGCCTCGCCTGCCCCAGTCTCCAGGGCCCGGACTTGTGTCCATTGTCCACTGCAGTCCTGGCTTCCTCAGGGACCAGCCAATGTCGGGATGGAGACCCGAAGTCTGATAGCAGCAGTGGGCCCAACAGCCACAGGTGGGAACAGGGCACGCGCCCGTCAGCGGGCAGCCAGACAGAGCTGGGACAGCACGCAGCCAGCTCGCGGCCATGGGCACAGACCTGGAGAGCACGTGCGGCACGAGAGGAGCGGCACAAAGAGGCAGGCGTCGCAGGACCCCCCTCTGTGAGGCCCAGAGCAGGCGCCCCCCAGGGGTGGCCGAGGGCTGGAGGAGGGGAAACCGAGGCGGCTGCTAAGGGTCCAGAGGGCTTTCCTTTCCACCATGAGTGTGTTTTGGAACTAGAAAGAGGTGGCAGCTGCACAGCGTGTGAAGGCTCTCACATGCCGCTGAGTCTGCACTTGCAAAAGGTTGATTTGGGGCTGGGGGTGTGGCTCTTGCTTAGCAAATGTGAGGCTCTTGGTTAAGTACTACAGAAACAAAAAAACGAAAAGGTTAATCTTGTCTGAATTAGAAAAAGAAAAAATAAAAACATTCTCTAACACAGGCTAAAAGTTAGGACAGGTTTAGGGGTTAGAGGGTAAGGATTTAGGATTCCAAAGACATTGATTAAGGAACATGGAACTCTAAAGTTACTGCCGATGTTACCGGGTCGACCTCTGTAGTTACCTCATGTCCAGACACAATGAACAGCTTTGTCCTGTGAAAATAAGCCTCCTGAGGCGGCACACGCTTTGGGACATAATGTTTTCCTCTTTACTGGTCGGGGACTATTGGTATCTTAGTCTCTAGAATACAGTCCATCTTTAGCTCTTATTTTTTTGGTGGGGGGCGGATACAGGGAATTAAAGTCAGGGGCACTCCATCACTGAGCCACACCCCAACCCTCTTTTGTACTTTATTTAAAGACAGGGTCTCAATGAGTTGCTTAGTGCCTCACTTTTGCTGAGACTGGCTTCGAACCCGCAATTCTCCTGCCTCAGCCTCCCGAGCCGCTGCGATCACCGGCGTGTGCCGCCGCCGCGCCTGGCTAGCTCCCATTCTGAATGAGTCCATGCAAAGACATCATAGTGGTCATCTTTGGGGAAGCAAAGTCCAGTGTAGGCCGTGTTTCCTATGTGTCGACTCCTCTGCAGTGGGCTCGGTGGGAAGAACTCTGAAGTCGCAGCGGGTTCAGCGGAGGTCTCTGGGTTATCTGAGAAGTGCAGCTCTCCATGGGCTTGGCCGGCCCCGCTGGCACGGGTCACTGAGGGGCTGAGTAGAGCTCGTTCCCACCAGATCAGCTTCACCACAGGCTTGTTGATTATTCCACTAGTGGAGCCCCCCAGACACAAAGCCCCTTTCTCCATGCACACCCTACACCACAATTTGTCCAGTTAATGCCGTTTAGTGCACAGTGTTACCCAGAGAGCTGGCAGTAGGAGACGATGTCCTCAAGAGCAAACACAACGAGGGATCTCTGAAGTGCACTTGGTGATCTCAGCACCCGCAGCCAGAAGGTCTTCTAAGGCATTTCCAAAGTGCAGTTAGAAATCTTAATGTTTTCAAGTGATTCGTATTTTCAATTTCTATAGAGGTTGTCACTGCCTTAATTTATCCAGATTTAAATTAAGACAGCTTTTTAAAATGCCTGTTGATTTTAGTGATCTACCCATTTTCAGATGTGTTATTTATATTTACTAACCACAGCCTGCACGCCTTTTAAGGTTTCAGTCTCTCTTCTTGGACACATTTGTTTATATCGAGCACAAGAAACGTCTCCCGTTCCAAGGGCTCCCTTTGACCTCCTTTGATCTCCGAGTCCCAACATCCCTTGACTTGACATATAAATCAGCCCGCCCTCCCACGAGCCGGGGCAGGGTGCTGTGTCATCTGCCCCCCTCGGATCTGCAGCCTGGTGTTTTCTCCATTACCATGGAGATGCAGCTCTGCACGCAGCGCCACAACCCGGCGGTGGAGAGGTCCGGCGGGGATAGAATTACGGGCTCAACAAATGCTGCTGGGTGCTAGGGAGGGAAGCCAAGTTCTCCTTCTCTCCCACAATCGGGCCACAGGTACAAGGGTAAACAGCCCAGGAAAGCAGACCGTGGCTCTATAAAGGCCCAGCAGGCCCAGCACCACCCCAAAACTGCTCCTGGTGTGACCGAGTCAGCACATGAACTGCCCACAGCGGAAGTGTGGGAGGCCAGTGCTCCTTCTATGAAAATATCACTGTCCTCATCCCCAGAACACGGTCTTGCTGTTGAACAGAGAAGGCAGCAGACTGAACACTAGCCAGGACTCCCCGGAAAGCCCCAGCTTCCCTCTGATTCCACTCCATGCTCATTGTGGGGTGAGTGATAATCGGTCCTCTCTAACGACACCACTCGCAGGGAAATTTCTCCAAGATTAGTTATCTTACTAGCACACAATTCTCCATTATGGTTTCTAAAATAACAAAGCTGTCCATCCAACCATCTGAGTATCAGAAGTATAGGCCTCTAAGTTTTGCTTTTCTCAGTATCTCTTCTATCTTTTCTTTTTAATTGTGTTTGTTTTTGGTTAAAGAACCACTGTTCAGTCTCCAGGGGGATAAAAATTTGGAAGACACAAATATTTGTTAAAGAAGTAAATGGAAATTTTCATTTCAAAAAGTCAGTGGGGATTTTTACATATGCAATCTGCAAAGATTTTCTAAATGCAAAAATTGCATGGTAGTAATGTATTGAGGTGTTAATGAACGTGCTCTGTCAGCTGGCCATGGCCTGGGGTGCAGACCACGGCTGATCAGGAAGTTGTGTTTGCCCTCCTCGCCTAAAGTTCACAGGCTGCAGGTGCGTCTGCCCATTATCCCCGCGTCCTGGTGACATGAGGGTGCACCAACCTCCCAGTCCTGGTTGATGAGAAGACGGAACCCCACAGCCATCTGGAGCACCCTCGCGTCAACAGCTTCCGGGGTCCTGCCTCAAGCTTTTCAATAATATTGAAAAATTCTATCAGTTTGTGGGTCTCGGAGTCACTTAATATTTTTATGTTTATTCAATAGAATTATAGATGGCAGAGTTTTTTTTTTTTTTTTTTTCCCACAAACAGCATTTCCTTTCATCTTTGAAGACTGTTTTCTACCCCCATTTTCCATTTAGGTTTAAAAGAGCCAAACTGTTTTTAACTTCCCTTAGAAGTTGCTTCCAGGTAGCAGAAATCACAGGTAAGAAAATGCTACAGTCAAACTGAGTTTCCTTTTCTAGTTTGTAGTATCCAGTTCTGTCTTGGGGTGCACCTCTCCTCCTCAAGAGGAAGACTTTGTGGGCTCGTCCTGATGTCTGAAAGAGGCAGCCTCACCACAATCTGGGGCTCCCCGCATCACCCCAGGCCTCGAGATGGTGCAGAGTTGGCCCTTCGGGAGGTACCTCTGTGAGAGACGAAGCCTTTGGGTGGGGGGACACTTGCTGACAGACACGGCACCAGTGCCTGCGGCCATCAACCCCCCGAGGAGAGGGTGCGTGCACAGGGTTGCTGAGACCACGGATGCCTGACAGGTACTCAGTATCGCCCATTTAGACACCCGCTTGCTGGCAGCCTGGCAGCCTCTCTACTTTGGCTTTCGCATTACAGAAACTACGAGAATGTCCATCAGGGAAACAGATGCGCCGTGACTTGGCCAGCTGTTGTCACTGTGGCCGTATGGAATGATTATTTGCATTACTTGGGTAATGCAATTTTTCTTTTTTTTCTTTTTCTTTTTTTTTTTTTTTTTTTTTTTTTTGGCACCGGGGAATTGAACTCAGGGGCACTCAACCACTGGTCCACATCCCCAGCCCTTTTTTGAATTTTTTATTAGAGACAGGGTCTCACTGAGTTGCTAAGTGCCTTGCCATTGCTGAGGTTGGCATTGAACTTGCAATCCTCCTGCCTCAGCCTCCCAAGTGCTGGGATTACAGGCGTGCACCATCGCACCCCGCTTGGATAATGCAATTTTAAAATGACCTGCATCGCGCTCACGAAGATGTCTGGTAGCTACTCTGCCTGCGGTGTGGCCTCGTGGACCTGGCCTTTCAGTGCTCATGGGCTCCTGGGCCGGACTCACTGTGCTTGTTTTATGAAACACACAGAGAAAAAGTTCCAGAGAAGCACCTGGACCCCCTCCACCGCTGCAGCAGATGAGGGGCACCTACCTGTGCCTGCAGGTGCCGTGGCAGGAGGCCTTGCAGGAGCCACAGGTGCCCCCCACCGTGTCTGCACTGCTGGACCCTCCGCTCCCTACTCCATCAGCAGACCCTCTTCAGCGCTGGCTGGGTGGTCATCCCAAGGAGCCCTGGTATTTATTCCCATATTCCCAAGGATGGTTCTGGTGGAAACCCAGGGTGAGGTTCGAAGGTCCCAGTGAGTGCCGCAGTGCCGATGGTTTTCTGTCCCTCTCATAATGCCATGTTCATTTAAACCCACATCTGCAGCTGCATCTGCCTCCTGGCTGGCTATCCGGATGCACTGGAAGGAGGGTGCACAGGGTGACTCACGTGTGGCTTCTGTTTCCCAAAGACGACTGGCGATACATGGCTGCTGGCTGTCGGAAGTCGGTGGGATCCTTCTAAGTCGCATTGTTATTGAAATACCTGGAGTCGCGTGGAAGAAATCTGCTGGGACCAAAGTCCCCAAGCAGCTCACCTGGGCTCTCCCTGCAGCCGCATAGCATGACAGAATGGAGAGCTGCACAGGTGTGTGTGCTCAGGATGGCATGCAGCGTGTCACGGTCACACCCCTGGCTGCCAGCAGGAGCTATGTGCTCAGGCCAAGGACAGGCCCTCCAGGCCTCTTCGCAGGTGCTGTCTTGGACACACGTGCCCAGGAAACACGTGCCACTGAAGCCAGAGAATGATTCCAACGACATAAAAATGTGAAATAAAGCTTGCAAATCAATCTTGCATGCTACAATAAATAAATCGACCAAAGACACTTAGAAACCCACCAAGGTGGCAGAAAGGTGTTTATATGAAAAGGGCGACTGATTTTTTTTCAAGGAAGAAAGGGACTTTACTTCACAGGAGAAGCGTCATCCCTGAGACACGGCCATGCACAGATCCTTCCACAGGGCAGACATCTGCTTTCGGGACAGAGACATAGACATATGCTCTTTTGAGTATCACAATTTAAAATGCTTTTTCCTGTTCCAAAGGCACCTGATGGCTTGGAACCGCATAAAGTGGTGTTATACGTAGCCTCTAGGCGGCGGCTGGGTGGAAGCTCTCAGATGGCGTCGAGGATCTGCTGACTCAGCACGTGCTCCAGCACCCGAGGAAGGCAGGGACAGTGCCCGGTTCCTAGGGAAGAGCCACCTTCCCAGGTTGCTTAGAACAGCACCATGCTTCCTTGCTGGGTCACGGAAGCCCGAGATCACCTGTCCCTCCAGTTCCAGGTAGACCGGCCAACCGCAAGCCCTGACCCCGGCAGAGCACCTTGGTCAGCTTTCCAGTCTGAGACTGAGGCCCAGGCCTCCAGCCTTCGGAGTCAGTCATTAACGGCTCTGGAATCACAGTGGTGTCTTGGTGGGACCCAGACATGCCATTCTCCTGAATGTTCTTCCTCATGATTTCTGTTTTGCCCGAAAAGTCTGGTTAGAAACCTCATGGCACTGTGAGCCCTGCCAGTTGAGGCGGAGACAACTGGCCCCTTGTCCACGGAGAATTTGGGCTAAGCTAGTTGGGTAGAAGGAAAGCTGAGTTTTCATACAGAATGCTTGATTTGCAGATCAAAGCCGGTCGCTCCTCCTGAATTTTCACTCTAGGAAGTCAGCAGCCACGCCTTCCCAGAGTGCCGTGCTTCTCAGGATAGGCCATGTGGTCAGACCCAAAGGCGGTGACTGAACACGGGAGTAACTGTCACACCAACCCCAGAGACCACCAAATGATACCTTAAGAGTCAATTTGCGAGGGCTGGGGCTGTGGCTCAGTGGTAGAGCACTTGCCTGGCACGAGTGAGGCACTGAGTTTGATTCTCAGCACCACATATAAATAAATAATTAAATAAGGGCTCATCGACAACTACACATAAAAACAGAAAGAGTCAGCTTGCTCCCAGGTCCCTCCAGGAGGAACCCTGAAGTGAGCCACTGGCTGACAGCCGTCCACGTCCCGTTAACACACGTGACAGGCGTGCCTCCCGCAAGCCTGTGTGCCCGGCTGGGCCTGCAGTTCCACCTTGTCTAAGGACGCGGGGGAAGGACCAGGCTTCACGTGGCCAAAGCACCACTGTCTGCTTTTCGTTATGTTTGAGAAAACCCAGAAAGAGAGACCAAGCTAAGCTTTCTAGAACACGGCAGGCCAAATCATGTTTTCTAGTGATTCCAACATAAACCAGTATGACCAGTAACGGTTTAAGTAACTGAGAAATCAGCAAATCAAATAAGCAAAAATGCTGACTTTGGCCCAGCTGTGGCTTCCAACGAGGAGGCCCACTAAGTAGGACGTGCCTGTTCATTAAGCTTTTAAAGCTGGGATCCGCTAATGCCACTTGAAAGGGTGGGCCAGAGCAGTCCAATAAGGGACAATGCTGCCCTTAAGCTCATTAAGTTTAGGATTTATACAAATAGCCATTTTAAATGGTTTGTTCAAAAATGTGCACACTGCCACCGAAATAATCATCTTCACAGGCCAAACAAAAACGGTGAAGGAAAAATAAAACCAAAAACAAACGTCCAGAAGAGCCGAGGTTGCTGTGGGTTCTGTTTTGAAATAGCACCGAGGGTCTTTGCCTAACCTCCACCTGACTTTCAAAGTGCAGGAGGTAAAGCAAAGTTCATCAACAAATTCGTTCCGTGCAGTGCACAGACTGGCACCGGGACAGGAAATGCAGCACATTCCCCGGAAGTCTGACTTACGTTCTGCTTTTTTCTTCACTTATTTTTTAGGTGTAGTTGGACACAATATCTTTATTTTATTTATTTCTTTTTATGTGGTGCTGAGGCTTGAACCCAGGGCTGTGTTCTACCGCTGAGCCACAACCCCAACCCCTGACTTATGTTCTTTTAAAGCTCATCAGGATTTCGAGATCCTTCTGCGAGAAGCAACAAAGACCTGTTGTTCCGTGCTGAAGCAGGGGCCACGCTGCCCATGCCCGAGCCCAGGACAGGCGACGGTGGCAGAGTCCAGCACAGCAAGGCCACGGGCGAGTCCAGTGGCTGAGTGTGGAGCCTCCTCTGTCCAGCAGCGAGGATGAGCCCAGCTTTCCCTGCAGAGGGGACTCAGTGCTCACGGCAGGAGCCTGCTCTGCAGCAGTGGAAGCCCCGAGGGCCCAGCCACGCCTCCAGGTCCTCCCCCAGGGTCCCTGAGTCACCCGAGGCCATGGAAAGGGCTGCTTTTCTCTTTAAAATTAAAACGCTGGCAGCACCCTCAAGAGCCAGCCCCTCTCTGCGCCTCCACCAGCTGGTCTCAAGAACACAGGGGTAAGGAGCTTCATCTTTGGGGGCCACTGACATGTTTTATATCCATATTCTTTAGACCTTTCCTTTAGAAACACGTACAGATTTTAAAGCCTTAAAACCGGGCTGGGCTTGTGGCTCAATGCTTGCCTAGCACGCGTGAGGCACTGGGTTCCATCCCAGCACCACCTGAAAAAACTAAATAAACAAAATTAAGGTATTGTGTCCATCTACAATTAAAAATTAAAAAACAATAACAAAAAACCCTTAAAACCAAAAAGAAAAGAAAAAAAAAGCACTTAGAGGGGGCGAGTCTGACCCCGCCCCTCCGCTGTGGTCCCGAGAAGGGCTGAAGCCCTGGAGTCTCCCACAAGGGCCCCAATGCCCAGGGCCCAGCACCAGGTTCCTCCACTGCGTGTGCAGAGGTTCTGGTCAGCCTGGCAGGCCCTGCAGGGCCAGCAGAAGCCCTCCAGGGGTCTCTCCTGCAGCCCAGCTCTTCCACCTGCCACCTCTCAGGATTCCGCGTGTGGTACACCGCGGCAGCACAGGCCAGGAGTTAGAGCTCCAGGTCCAAGTGTCCATTACTAACAGGGAGATGTTCGTGCAGGGCTATTGAAGCTTCTTCTGAAGAATGGAGGAAGGATGCTCTTCCTAGAAAGCACAGCATTGTTTAGCGTTGCCCCAAACTGAATCTACAGGGACCCAACCCAGGTACATCTGGGTACCTGAACCCCCGTGCTGCCCTGGGCCAGGGGTAACTCACTCCCGGCGTTTACTTACCCAACAAGACAGTTAAGTGGCACAGACAATGAGAAGCCAGCAAAACTGGTGCTCCTCACACCTCGTGCCAGTTGCTCTTCCTCTTCCTCCTCTTCCTCTCTCATGCCCCAAGTGCCAGGAATAACTAGCAAGCACAGAGACACCCTCAAGTCCTGCCAATGGCCTCTAGCTGCACACAGCAAGCCACACAGGGACCAACGTTGACCTTGGGTCCCTTCTTGTTGCAAGAGACCGTGCGTCTCCCAGGGTGAAGGCCACTTGCAGCCCATTGCTCAGGGTGTCCTGATGTCCAGTGTGACCTAGATTGGTTGTCAGTCATAACAGGCACACACCGGGGGGCACATGCGGATGGGTTTTGGTGTCCCTGAAAACACACCATCAGACCTTAGATCTGCTGTATGTTTATGCACATCTTATAACACTCAGGGGCACAGGAGGCCGCTTCAGGCCGACACACAGAGCGTGCTGGGACTTTCCTGGCCTGGGATCTGAGGTCCAAAGGAGACTGTTGGCACTCCACCACTTCCTTCCTGGTACCTCAAGGGCCACACCAGTGGCTCTGCCACCCCAACTCCCCTTTGGGTCTTAGTCCAGACACCTGTAAGCACCTGAGCTTTGCACAAGGCACCGCAGAATTGGGTGCCTTTCCATTTCCTTTTACTGGGAAAGGGGCACTCAGGCCCCTCCCCCGCCGGCCATGCAAACTGGGTCAGCATGTCCCACACTGTGAGCGTGGCCTCTAGCTGGCGAGGTCTCCGCTCGATCCGAAAACAGAAAGCACCTTTAAACAAAACTTAGTCTATATAAAAGAATCCTGACCCTCAAAACATCAAGGGGCTTCAAGTAGCCACACTCCCCGGGGAATGGCGATGGCTCCCACTTGTATTCATAGACCCAACGCTCTTATGTCCTCTGCAACACAACGGTTTGTTTTTATAAAAGTTTTTCCAAATATAAAATTAAATGTGCTTGTTATGGAAGGATTGAAAAGCATATAAGGCTGAAACCACAGCGTCCATCTCACAAGAGAGTCACAGTTTAGGCATTGTTCTATATTTCAAAATAAGCAGATACAGTGTGTCTTGTTCCCATGACCACACTCACCTACACGTGTGTGTGCACAGGTGTGTGTGCACAGGTCTGTGTTCAACCGGGACCACAGGACTCTAATGTGGCAGGATTTATTTAGTTCTGGCCTATTTTCAGATGAGCTGTCTAAAGCCCAGAGAAAAGTGACTTGTCAGAAATCACACAGCCAGTAAGCACAGTCAGGGCCAGAAGACACCGCTTCCTGTCATCTCTGTCCCAAGCAGTGCCCAGGGAGCTCCGCACTGTCTTTGAAGGCATGGAATCTCCTTTTGTATCTGACTAAGGAAGCCACTGTTGACAGACCTGCTGTTTTTAAGAAGAACTTGATTAAGACATGTCACACACCCAACGACTCTCGCCCATTTCTAGTGACTTGGCAGGTGCACAGTCTTGTGTGACCAGCAGCTGGACATGGTGCCTGTCACAGGTTTTCATCACCCGCAGCCCCTCTCCATCAGTACTCACCCGACCGGGGCCGAGGACGGGCCTCTGGCTCTCCGTGGTGAGGCCGAGGGGGCTCCCATCGGGCCTCCTTCCCTTCGAGCGCTGCGTCCGCGGCTCAGGGGCCTGTGCCAGCACTTCGTCCGTCTCAGGGATGGAGCTGGGGGTCCTTCTCACTGGACCGTGCGCAGAACTCCTTACCAGCCACCATTCTGCCCCGCAGCAAGAAGGCCCAGGCGCGGCCTGCGGGGCCTCGGGCACCCGGCTCATCCTGAGGGGCTCCTGGGGCTCCCGTGGCAGCCGCACGCGCGGCGCTCCAGGCGGCGTGCGTCCAGGCCCCGCCAGCACCTCTGTCTCTGGCGCTGTGCTCCACAGTGGCTCTGCGGGCCCCTCAGGGCCGCCCTGGCGCTGCCCTCCCGCTGACGCCGCGATGAGGCGCCGCCCAGCCCCGCACCGCTCCAGTCCTTGCCTTCGCCTGGTTCTTTCTCACGCTGGGGCTGGAACCTAGGGCCTCGCCCACGCTCGCCCTGTCGCTGAGCTGCGCCCCAGGTCCTCTTTGCCCATTTTAAAGTTGGCTTTCTTACCTCAAGTCGTCATGTTGCGAGCGCTTCTCACGTTCTGGCTGGGGTTCCTGCGGCCCGCCAGAGTCAGGGGGCTCCCGCGACAGTACTAACACAGGGCCTGGGTGTCTTTGCTCAGGTCCTTCTTTTCTATCTCCTCTCTTTCTGTTTTCGTTTTTGCAGTGCTGGGGATTGAACCCAGGACCTCGCACATGCTAAGCAAGGGCTCATCCATGGAGTTACACCCCAGCCTTCTTAAATTTCTGAGACAGGGCCGCTTGAATGGCCCAGTTGGACTTGAACTCTGCACTCCTCCTGCCTCAGCCTCACCCACAGCCAGGATCACCGAAACATGTCCCTGTGCCCAGCCGCTTTCTCTCTTTTCCCTTTTGTTTTGCTGGGCTGGGGAGGATCTCAGGGCCTGTGCGGGCTAGATGAGCCCTCCACCCCTGAGCTACATCCTCAGCCTCTGTCTTTTCTGTTTTAGAATACATTTTTTTAAAAATTTTTAAAATATATTAATTTATTTGCTTTAGTTGCACACAACGCAATGCATTTATGTTTACGTGGTGCTGAGGCTCGAACCCGGGGCTGCGCACGCGCTAGGCGAGCGCTCTACTGCTGGGCCACAACCCCAGCCCTAGAATACATTTTGCTTTCCATTTTTCTTTAGGTTGGGATTCAGAAGAATTCCAGGGCTTGCGGTTGGCGAGGAAGCTGCAGATTCCCCATGGTGCACGTTGGGGTTTTCGTCTGCCATGGAGCAGATGCAGGCAGGGTCCACGTGGAGAGGTTCCTGCACACAGGATGCAGCCTGGGGGACAGAAGAGCCAGCACCCTGCTCCCGCAGGGGCCTGGCCAACACGCGCGCAGTATGCACCCAGACCCTCCCTCTGTCCCTGCAGGGGTCGCACAGGAATAGGGCCAGTCCTGACGTTGTGCAGGTTGTGGACTGTCCCAGTCTCTGTGTGCTGCTATAACAAAATGCCACACAAGAAAGTCTCCACAAGAGCCTTTCTTTCTCAGTTCTGGAGGCTGGCTGGGAAGTCCAGGACGGAGGCGCTGGCTTTTGGAGTCTGTGAGGGATCTCTTGCTGCACCCTCACAGGCAGAAGGGACGGGAGGCTGAAGGACAGAGTGCTGGTCCCCTCACAGGGGAAGGGCGGGGCAGAGCCCCAGGTCCTGCAGCCCTGATCTCATCTGCCTTGTCACTTAGTTGTCTCCCAAGTCCTGCCTGCTGATACCACCCGCCATTACGTTCCAGCAGCTTGCTTTGTTTTGGAGGACACTCAGACCAGCGAGGTCGGGCTCTTTGGGGGAGCCTGGCGGCCTAGAGCTGCTGGCTCCTGGGGACAGTCTTTCTTCTCTACCCCCGGACATGTGGTCCCTGCCCTGATGCCTCGTGACTGCGTGCCCCTCCTGGGACAGCCAGCGGTGACAGGAGGACTGCCTTCTGCCCTCTCCGAGCGCCTGATGGCTCCTGGAGGCTCCTCTACCCTGGCCTCCTCCCTCTCCCGCAGTCTGGCTGCCCTCCACAGCAGCCTCTGTAGTGGGCGGCACCACTTCCCTCCCCAGTGGAGCCCTCTGGGCCCCAGCGCACTCCTGGCTGTGCCTCGCGCCTGCTCAGGCCTCCGACGGCATCTCCTTCTCTGCCCACCAGGGAAGCCGCTCAGGTTTGGTGCTGGGTTCAGTGACATCTTGGCCCTTGATGGTTTCTCTGCCTCCAGTCGCTCTCCTCTTGAAGAGGGAGTGAGCCTTCCCAACAGATCTGACCGTGCCCTTCTCTTAAGCCCCCCAGTGGCCACCAGCCACCCTCCTTGTGAAGGCCACCTCGTTTCCACAGTCACAGAGTGCGATGGGACCCGTGCACAGGTTTCTGGACAAGATGGAGAGCCCAGAGGTCCCACATCTCTGCAGAAGCCGGCGGGCTCCTGTGCCTTCACAAGGGGACTCAGGCCAGCCAGGGCTTAAAGTGAGTGTGAATGACACACCTCTGCTCGTGCTCAGAATGGTCACGTTGATGACTGATGGTCACCATTACCATGGCACTGCCAGGTGCCTGGCTAAGTCTAGGTTAATACTTCGGGCCACGCACCCTGCGGTTTTACGACACTGCACACTGCTCCTGGTGTCCCTTGGCCTCCTAACCACTGCTGGATATCACTCCGTACTTGAAGGCTGTTATCATCATGCACTTGACATTGGTGACAAGCTGAGCCTGCACAGTTCTCACAAATTTGCAGTTTGACATTGTTACATTTTGTGTAGCAAATATCTTGTTTCTGACTCGCCATTCTTATTAAAATTTTGTAGACTCCATTTTCTCAGGGAATTTAGAAAGTATGCAGAGCAGAATAATTGTTCAAGACATTGTCCTGATTTGATTCCAGACGCCTCAGTGTGAAGCTCACAGGGGCAGCAGGGACACTCCTCAATTTGCAGTGGGGCAGATGGATTTTAGGAACTGTTTGAGTTAGAACCTGGGGTGTCTCTGAACACAGAAGTAAGTGCCAGCTTCTACAACGTTCTCTTCCTCCTTCCCCCTTTCTCTCTTTCCCTGGAGGAAACACCCAGTGATTTACCTGCCTTCCTCGAGCACGGCCTCCTGAGCCCAGCCACGCTACCCCTTCAGCCCGGGGGCCTCGGACACATCCCAAACCCTCACTCCAGCACCGTCCCCTCACGCGAATGACCGGGGTTTGCCTTGCTCCCTGCTTAGCTCACCCGGAATGGAGTGGCACGAAAATGAAAGGGTGTTTGCATCATTAACTTCCCTGTAATTTAGGACAGCAAGAAATGGGGAAGCAATATTGCATGATAATAAATACTGGGGAGAGAAAGTCATTGGTAAATGGAAATAGTATTATTATAGGTTCTTATACAGCAGTTTAGTTTTTGAAATTCTTCTCTTCTAGGTAATCAAAACACAGTTTCAACAGAAATGTTAGTTAATGGAGTTCGTGTGAGCGTGCCGCCGTGTTTGAAAATAAGGTGCCATTTCCTGGCACTGAAAAGGTGAGTAGTTTATGTGCCTAGGTGATACTTTACCAGTGTGGCTCTGCAAATGTTGCATTTTGTCCACATGAAAGTTTTCTACAACTGAAATGTTGGTAATATCATGTTATAAAATAAAGTTTTCTGGACCTGGGGGTGTAGTTCAATGTAGGCCCCAGATTGAACCCCACTCCCCGCACCACAAAATAAAATAAAACAAGGCTTCTTAAAGAATGCAAGATCTGGAGTTGAAGTTCATTGCTGATTTTCTACAAGCCACCATCCTGGTGAAGTCTGAGTTTAACAGCTAGATAGAAAGCTCAGCTGCAATCAAGAACAAGAGGAGTTGGGAGCCACTGAAGAGTCAAGCACTGTCCCCCCCCCCCCCCCCCCCCCCCCGTGCGTGGAGGACTATTTGTCCTCTAGAGAAAGGGACATACAGAGGGTCACTCCAGTTCCAGGGTCCCCTCTCACTTCTGCCACACCTGACTTACCGAGGTGTTGTGACTCTGAGGCACGTGGGAAGGGAAGACAAGCCCTCCTCCTGGCGGCCCACAGACAGTAGCCTGCCCAGCACCACAGGGAGAGCGGGCAGGAGGCAGCCCCTCCTCTGGGGTCCCTGGCTTTTGTAAATTTGTGAGTCCATCCATGAGCTTTGTTTGAACAGCGTTTGGTATTTAATGGAGGATTGTATTATGTCGTGACTCACAGCGTAACACATCTTTTCTGTATTTATTTTAAATAAAGGCTTTCTAGAAGCAGAGGGCTTAAGCTGCAGGAAATAAAGAAGTTAAAGTGCTTGTCTGAATCCTGCCCTGGCAGCAGGTACTACGAAGCCTTGAAGTCCACACCCGAGGAGTTTCTGCAAATCTAGGGGCTAGGTGGGAAGCCTCCCTTGCCGCAGAGGCCCAGCTAGTCAGCTTCGGAATTTCACGGGAAAAAGCGGGGTGCTGCCTCCAGCTCCTGTCTGTCAGTGGGAACCAGAGCTTGGCCACAGGGGCCCCAAGTCTCCCCACGTGCCCGAGTGGGCCGGGCACCTCGGAGGGAGGGGCAGGCGCTGTGCATGGTGGGAACATCTCTGTGGTCTCCACAGAAAAAGTTTGTAAATATTTGTGCTGAAGGGATTCTGAGATTCTGCTAAGCATGACGATACCAGTAAATGACAGTCTTTGAAACAACATTTTTAAAATTCGTGGGAAAAAGAGGAGTGACTCCAGAGATGGCCTCACTTCACAGGGGTCACTGTGATGCTAGAGGCTCACGCCTCCGGACACTTCCCAACGCGTCTTAAAATGACAGGTTACTCATGATATTGAGGATGCCAGTGCCGGTTACAGTGGGGTGTAGGAGCCCTGTTTGGGGAGATGGCTATTGATTGTGGTTGACTTCGGGCCATAGAGTTTTGGACATTGTCGCCTTCTATAGTCTCATGAGACTTGGCCCAGGATCTCGAGAGACTTGGGCCAAGCGCGGAGCGGGTCGGGGCCTTTTGGCTGTTGGTTGTTTGCTGGTGTGTGGTACGTGTTAGAGTTGTTAGAGCCAGAGAGAGAAACTGACAGAATCAAGATCCTGTTTGTTTCCAGTCTGCCTCTGAACTTATTCCCGCGGCTTCGCTGCTCCAAGCGGCCATCGCTTCAGGCGGCGACAGTGGGGAGGGGGAGTCCGTGCTGTTAGAGAACCTACCTTTGTCCACCTGGCGTGCCCTGAGGACAGCTGCACTTATTTATTTTCTGTTGGTACGATATGAGTGTGCAAGACAGTGGGCCACTGTGCTACGTCCATCGTGCGCTCGTGAGGAACCTGGTGGGTTCCGCTGTCCAGTACCTCACCTTCCCTCCCGCCCCCTTCCCCAGTCTCCATCCTCTGCTCTACTGACCCCCCTTCCATTGTCATGAAGATCCCATCCCCCCTTTTTTCTCATTGGCTTCCACCTATGGGGAGAAAACATACCACCCTTGACTTCATGAAAACAATTTTGTGATTCTCACCTTTCTTGTTCGTAGTAACTGTGTGGTTCTCACTTTTTAGATAAAGAAATTAGCATAAATTGTTATTGAATTATAGGTTGATTGTTTTGCTTCCAAACTGTAATGAGGAACACTGCCAGATTTTTTTTTTCTTTTGTAACAGTGTTGCTGGGAATAGAGTCTATTTCATGCTCATTTTAGACACAGTACACGTCTTATAAAGAATAGTGCTTCCCCCTTTGCTCTGAACACCAGGAAGCTCAGAGACAACTTCTGCCACCTGTAGCAATCGTAGGACAAGGAGACAGGAATCATGTGCTCGTGCTGAGACGGGCTGAGCTCGCCTGGCCCTGGTTTCACTGGTTTTCTTCTCTCGTTTTCTTGACCCGATTCCTCTCACTGCTATTCATATATTTTGTATTTTGTTTTATTTTTAAAAGTCAACTCAAATCCTTTGAGAAACTAAATGAAAAAGACTTTCTTTCTTCCTTTTTTTAAGATTATTTATTTACTTATTCAAAATGCACAAGTATATCATCTTTTTACATACAACTGCTTGTATACAAAGTATATAAGTACCATTCAGATCTTTAATCATGCATTTAGGATAGTGATTTCCATCTCATTCAACCACCATTTCCCCCTTTCCCCCCCCTGCTCCCTCCCTTGCCCTCCCTTTCCTTTGACCATTCTAGTGTTCCTCTAATCCTATGTACCCCCATCCAATCACACTGTGAACTAACCTCCTTATATCAGAGAAAACATTTGGTGTTTGGATTTTTGAGATTGACTAATTTCACTTAGCATTATATTCTCCAACTTCATCCATTTACCTGCAAATGCCATTATTTTATTCTCTCTCATTGCTGGTTTCTTCCTTATTGCACTAGAGATTGAATCCACATGTGTTCCACCACTGAGCCACATCCCAGCCCTTTTTATCTTTACTCTGAGACAGGGTCTTGCTAAGATACTTAGGTCCTCACTAAGATGCTGAGGCTAGCCTTGAACTTGCAATCCTCCTGCCTCAGCCTCCCGAGAAGCTGGGATTATAGGTGTGGCCATCATGCCCAGCGAAAAAGACTTGCACAGAGGTTGTGTCTCTACTGGTTAGTAGGGACTCTTGCACAGATGCGTACTGCACAGCAGCACTTGGTGAACAGTGATAGATGTGATGTGTGATGAAGACGGAATCAGAAGTGCATGTGACCCACGTGGTGCCGATGGCAGTGAAGGCAACAGAGCTGGTTCCAGGCCTGTGGTGAGGAAATCATGTCTGTCGAATCCCCCTTTCAGTGCTGGCTGTGTCACAGCTGATTTAAAGGGCCTGCTGCAGCCCAGGCCCCACTTCCAGCCCCGGTCCTGCCACGGCCAGCTCCCTGCCCAGGGCAGGCAGTAAACTCAGAGCATCTCCAGGAATGAGTGTGGCTCTTTCTTGATGAACTACTGTGACGTACCAAGTGACATACAATACCAATTTTTGTGCAGATTCCACATCGAAGCATGTGATACATCCTTTTTAAAATGAGCGCTGGATCTGGGGCCTGACGTTCAATGTGGGGTGAATTAATGCACACTCGGGGGAAACCGGGATCTGAAGGCTGGTGAATGTTTGCCGTGATCCTCTTTACATGACGATTGCCTGTGTGACATGTTTAATTTTGGGTGTGCAACTGTTTTAACAATCGGGCAGCATTTCCTCACCCTAACACAGAAGCACAGCCATTGTGAGACCTGCAGCTAGCCACGGAACTGGAGCTCAAACCACTGCTCTCTCCACAAAGTTCCACGCCGGCACCTGACATCCTTGGCTTCCATTTGTCTCGGCACACACCGGAGCACCTGCTTCCCAAAGGACACCCGCACGTGGCCTCAAGACCTGGCCTGCGCCAGCCTCCAGCGAGAGATGTGCTCTTGGAGGAGGCTCTTCCTCCAGGCAGGACACGGGGTTGCTGCGTGTGCTCTGCACTGACCAGCACACTCCAGCCAGGACAGGTCCGCGCTTCTGTTTCTCTACGTTGACCTTCATTCTCTGATTTTTAAATATGCCTTGATGTTTTATTTTTCCTCCTTTTTTCTTTTCTTTCTTTCTTTCTTTTTTTTTTGTTTGTTTCTTTGGCTGCAGCCTGGTTGTAAGTCATCTGAAAACACTGCCTGGAGAGAATCCTCCCAAAGCCCGGCTCAGCCTCGCTCCACGAGGTCACCCAGTGCTGGTTTCCACCGGGGAAGAAGGCGGGGCCTATAAGATTTCTGCTGAAACCTGAAGTAAGGTGGGCATCCACTGAGCAGCTGGATAAGAAACCAACCAGTTCAGGGAGCAGCAGAAAAATTCTTGAGGATTATTTTTGGTAAGATTATAGCCACTCTGTTAATAAGGTCTTTGTTTGCTTGCTTGTTTTTCAGTGGTACTGGAAATTGAACCCAGGATGCTTTAGCACTGAGTGATATTGCTCAGTTTGTTAAAAAAACAAAGGTTTTTTTAATGTTGAGATAGGGTCTTTCTAAGTTGCTGAGACCACCATGAGCTTGTCATCTTCCTGCCTCGGTGCCCAGCTTATAAGGATTTTTTTCTTTTTCTTTGCCCCCATTTATGATCTGCCCCTTTTTCCCTGCAGTGCTCTGGAGTAAACGCAGGGCATCACGCATACAAGGCAAGTGATCTACTGCCGAGCTACCCCCTGGCACACCTCTGTCTTTTTAAAAGGAGGCAAAATTCTACCCAGCTGCTGAGTGAGGCGGCATACACCTGTGATCCCAGCTACTAGAGAGGCTGAGGTGGGAGGATTGAGAGAGTCCAGCCTGGGCAGCTTTGCCAGATGCTGTCTCAAGGAAGACAGTGCTGGGACGCTGTGTGTGTGTGTGTGTGTGTGTGTGTATCCAGTTACTTGCTACAACATGGGTGAACCTTGAGGATGTCATCCTGAGTGAAATCATGCTGGGCCAGTCACAAAAGGACAAGTACTGTGGGATCCCACTTACATGAGGTCCCTAGAATAGTGAAATTCACAGAGACAGAAAGTAGGCACTGGACGCCAGGGGCAGGGATGGAGAGCAGGAAGGTGGTGTTTAATGGCGCAGCTTGTTTGGAATAACGAGTCCTGCCCGTGGATAGTGGAGACAGTTGCACGACTTGGTGAAAGTACCTAATGATGCTGAATTGCATACTTTGAAAGGGCTAAAAGGGTACATTTTGTTATGTGTATTAAAAAATCCAGGGTCTGGGAATATAGATCAGTTGGTAGAGTGCTTGCCTGAATGCACAACACCCTGGGTTCAATCCCCAGCAACACACACACACACACATACACACACACACACACACACACACACACACACAAAGTCCTTCCCCAAATTGCACCTAGCCCTCTCCACCGACAGTGTTTGACTCCCTAATCATGACCACCCATCCTCACCCAATCACTCCTGTCCTTACAGTCTCTGACCCCACCCAGCTTCCAGAGAGCCCTTTCTGCCCTCCTTCTAGCTGGGCCAGCATGTGTCCCACGTGATCTCACGAGAAGGTCTTTCAGCATTTGTTCCCTGTTGGTTTTGTCACAGGTGTACACAGCCTACCCACAGTGGAAGAGAGGCTGCTGGTTCCCTCATCTTGTTCTCAGTTCTGTTAGAAAAGTTTAAATAAATGTGCACATACAATCAGTTATGCCGGGGGAGACATGGTAAGCCGGGAGGGCTGAGGGAGCCGATGGTCTTGCTGTTGTGAGAAAGTGTGGTGTTAACAGGTCACAACCTGTCGGTAAAGTAATTAATATAATGGAGACTGAGAAAAGGGAGTCAGGAAAACAGACCCCTCTCCTCCCGGACATGGGAAATCTTTCAAAAGAGGAATCCTTATTGAATTTGTCTCTCCTTAAGTGAATTCTGCTCTGGGGCCTAGATCCTTTTATTCTTTAAACTATTATGAACCACATCTGTGGAATTCTGTACCAGCTATTCTGAAGGCAGCTGTTGCTGAGAGTCTTTTACTTAAGTTGAAATTAAGAACAGATTTGAGGGTTGTCTACCTGCTGTGAAGTCCTGATGGAGTTACCAAAAACTGCAAATGGTGAGAAAATGTGACATCGTTGCTTGGATCAGTAAAAGAAAACCTGTGCTGCAGTTAGAATGGTGTGTTGTCATGCAGGTCCCCCCCCCCACCCCATATCGAAAACAAGGACAGATTGTTAAAAATGCTGATTCTGTGGAAATTCTTAAGATTTTCACCATGGGATAAAAGGAGCAAGGCATTTCTACCAAGCAAATGGATACATTTTGCACAGAATCTCCGGGTGGCTACCTCTGAAGGCAGCTTCAGATGCCCATTTGCAAAGAGATGAACAAATTTCCACAAGTGCTATAAAGAGCATAAGAGTCCCAGCCCCAAGTCAAACTGCAGCAGCTGGACCCTGACTTATCCTGTATGTACATGACTGCCCAAGAGAAGGCTCCTTGGCAAGCTTCTTGGTGCCAACACGGAGAAGCTGGCACAGTTCTACAAAAGGTGATGTGTGTGAGAAATGCATGTTACCAATTTCATTACCACACCATTCCATCACCTGCGGAATGAAATTTAAGAAATGGAACTGAGATAGCCTCCAAACCAAGATTCAAAATATTCCGCGAGTTAACTTCAGACTCCAGGAGGCTGAAATCACTTCACAGAGGACTCTCGAGGTGTGGTCACAACATGGTGGCCAGCCTCACCAGCCTCGGAGGGGACAGCGATGTATTCAGTTCCTGGGAGGGCACCCAAGCTCTTGTGCTAGCCCCCCTTCCCCGTGCATTCTCAATACAGTAGTCTGAGGTTTTTTTTTTTTTTTTTTTTGGGGGGGGAGGCAGGAGGTACTGGGTCTCCAACCCAGAAGTGTTTTACCAATGAGCTACATCCCCAGATCTTTTTTACTTTTTGTTTTGAGTCAGGGTCTCACTGAGTTGCTGAAGACCTCACTAAGTTGCCAGGCTGATGTCGAACTTGTGATCCTGTTGCTCAGCCTTCTGGGTTGCTGGGATTACAGGTGTGCACCACTGCACCTTGCTCTGAGGTTTGAAGCTGCATGAAAGGCAAATATTTTAAGAAAAAAGAGTTGATTTTTGAAATATCAGCAATTAAATGGCCAATCTCATTTATATGTGAAATGTTTCTTACTCCAAACAACGTAATCCTGTTTCTCACTCTCCCTTCATGGAACACTTGTTGACAACTTAAATCAAATTTATCCCTAATGCCCTCAGAGATGTGTGAATTTACATTAGTTCGGAGAGTGAAAGACAGAAGGGGATATGTCATTCTCCTTTCTGGGATGTAATTTAGAAGACCCTGATAAATTCACAGAGAACTAGGGCGAGGGCTCGCTGCTGAGGAGTGCACTGGCCTGCATGGGCAGCAGGCCTCCTGCTTTGGACTTCCTGCCCCACTGTGGCAGTTTCCATTCACGCTTTGACACAGGCAGGGCCTTTTTTTGGGGGGAGGGTTCTTTTTGTCTTTTGTTTGTTTTTTACTCTTAGCTATTCTTTACTAGAATCCCTCGAGAGCTGTTCTTATCGGAATGTCTCCAATCACTGAAGGTTACCTCATCAAATTGCTGGAAGGAGCAGAGTCCCAAATGCTGAACAAATAATTCATTAGGCAATGGCAGGGGACAGTGCGTGTTCTCTTCCCCCATCCATTTCATCATCCAGAATTACTGTCTGTTATTATGCTAGAAATATCCCCAAAACCGACCATGAATACTGCTGACTTCGCTCTGCCCAAGGACTGTCGTTTACCTAAAGATTTCAAACCAGGAGACCCACTCCTAGGGAACCCAGGGCCTTGTATTATGTGTAGAAAGGGTCCTGAATCTTTCATGGCTACTGCAGATGTTTGAAGCTCTTAAACAGTTGAAATTTTGGCAATGCTAAATATGGTCATAGGAGTAGCGCAGAACACATTGGCTATTCAATTTTCATACCTGTTTTTGGTGTCTAGAACAAGGTAGGAATGGTGTTCTATCAGTAAACAAAGGCCAGAACTTTGCTACAACTGCTGTAATTACACTTTGACTTAGCAACAGATCGGGGCTGGCCCCCCAGCTGCCCTTTCCTCTGTTTGCCTCACTGACATCAGAATTTGACTCTTGCCCACCCATCACATTACATTCTCAGACTTTGTATGTATCCTAGAGAAATGTGGAAGAAAGGAAAAAAAAAAAATGTTTAAAAGCACAATATTCTTGTGACAGACAAAGCCTTAGTGTAATCACATGTGGGTGGGTTGAGAAGAGCCCTACCCAGGCGGGAAGAAGCAAGTCATGGAGGTTTTACAATACTATGTGCAGTTTGGAAGTTTTGCTTAGCATTTGTTGATCTAACGTGTGGATTTTCAGCACATGGAAATTATTAGTGCAACATTGTAGTCTGAAATTTGACCCAAGAATGCAGATGAATGTAGTAGATTTACACCGTCTCATCCATTTCAAAATACTACCCCAAACTGTTAAAATTCGTGGCATGAGAATTTTAATCTGTTGTAGAGTACACACACACACACATGTAATGTCTAGACATGCTACTTATTTACGTTAATAGTTGAATTAGGGCAACACTTTGTGAGTTTTCACTGTGTATTGTGACCAATTGTGGGCACTTCAATACTTTCCTGTGAACCAGACTTAAATGTGATTGCTCAAGAATACACCCCACTTAGGCATGCAGGCTGAAGCCAGCAACAATTGTCCATGACCTTTAACATGCCTGCTCTCCAAATTAGTGCCGATCATTAGTCATGCCGCGCTTACATTTCGTGATCGCGCATCCTTCTCGTCATCGTCCTCCCTCTGCTCCTCGGATGAAGCACCCTCGCGCCTGGGAACCTCACCCAGGCAGAACGGCCCCGCGCCGACTTCCAGCCCCGCCAGGGCACAAGCACCGCCCTTTGCAGCTCGTCTGCGTTGAAGGAGTTTCTGTTGCAAATGCCACTGGCTGGGGAGGGCTCGGACTGCACCAGCAGAGCGGCGAGCGCCGGGCCCTGAGAAATGCCAGGGCGAAAGGTAACCGCCCGGACTGCGGCGCCGATTGTTAAGCAGAGCCACGTTGGCGTCTTGGCCCGAATCCACCTCCACTGCGGAGTTATCACGCGGAAAAGCAGAACAATATGGCCAGGAGCCTGGTGGGAGCAGATAGTATTGCCCCTCCGCAGGCCACGGCTCCCCTGGCCTACGTCACCGCGGATCGCGGGGCGCGCTGCCCGGCCCCTCCCCCTCCGCCTCCAGCTCCCCTCCCCCTCCAGCCCCTCCCTGCCAAGTACCATTAAAGCTCTTTGGAGTTAAATTAGGATTTCTATTCCCAGACTCAATTTATTGTAACTAACTGCGGCCCGCGTAGAGTAGTTGACGTGAAGAAATGAAGTTTTAAGAACAAAAGCGAAACGGGGTGAACTTCCAAGGATACAGTCAACAGCCACGGTGACAACCCGTTGGAGCTCCTCTCGGCCGAGCAGCTGTTCTCGCAGCAGAGCCTCGGCTCTCGGTTGGGACTGAGTATTGATACTCTGCACCCGAACTCCAGAAAGAAACACTCCCCAGGAAGTTCGGGAACGCACGCAAACCTGGGACCACGGGAAGGGTCTCCGGGTTTAGCTCTGGCGTGAGGCTCGGCGCCCAGGTGCGTGAGCCGGCTGGACCTGCATCCCGAGCACGTCTGCACGTATGGATGCGTGCGTGTGTGTGCGCGCGTAAACAGCCTCCAGGAGCCCGAGCTGCGGCAGCCTGAGACCTTGAGAAGAGGGGCGACCACTAGCCGCCGGGATCGTGATTCAGTGCGATTAGGGGAAGAATTATCTGGGTCTGAGTCATCGCGAGCCTCCAGACTTTCTCCGCAGTGTGGCAGAACTTTGTGCTGATGAGACAATAGTGGAGCGTGTGCGTTTCCTACAGGGCAGACCATTCCCGGGCTGGGGGAAGCCTGGGGCCTGCGCCGGGCGGGGGGCGTCAGGCCCCCTCCCTGCACCGCGCAGCCCCCGGTGCTGGGCGGGACCCGGGGCCCCAGCGGGGCGGGCGCGTCCGGGGCGCGCGCGGGCTGCGCGGGGAGGGGGCCGGGAGCGTGGCGGGCCCCGCGCGCCCTCGCGCGTCCCCCGCGCCGGGGCGCAGCTGGCGCGGTCGGTCTAGTGCTGCGCTCGGCTCCGCGCCGCGGGCGCTCAGCTTCACCTTCAGATGCGCGGGGCGTGCGCGTCCTCCTCCCTGGTACCGCCGCCTCCCCGCCAAGGTAGGGGCCGCGGGCGGGGGCGCTGCGGCGCCCGCGCGCGGGCGGGGTCGAGGAGGCCGGGGGCCTAGAGGTGCCTGGGACACTGGTGTGCGTCGTGGGGTGGGGGCACGCCGAGGAGGGGCTCCCCGGCGCGGGGGGGCGACTTGGCTTTCCCTGTTGGTAGTTGCTCCTCTCTGCAATTCCAGGAGAGGGAAGATGCAACTTCGGGCGGCGGGGCGAGCGCCCGAGAGGTGGTTTTTACCGCAGTGGAGGGGCGGGGTGGGGGCCAGGATGGGAGCGCGGAAGAGGCTCTGGCTTTGTACACTTCGTCAAAGGCGACGCGGGAGGAGGGGAGCTCCGATGCGCTCTTCATCCATTAGGAGACAAAGAGCAAATTGCCTTACTTTAAAGTAAAACGCTCTGGCTAATGAAGGTGGGTGATGGGCTGTGGGGCCCGAGGAGCCGCTTCAATTATTAAGGGTTTGGCGGATGGGATCGATGCCTGTGGGCACTGAGCGCTGCTGCCTAAGGGACATGTTTGCGGGGGGGGTGGTGGTGTGGTGGTGGTGGTTTGTTCCTACTGCCCTCTCCCCTGCTGCCTGCCCATCAGCCGGGAGCTTTTGAGTGATCCTAACATTAAAGAAGTGGGAGCTCTGGGAAGGGAAGTTCGGGCAGGGTGGGGGCGGGGGCGAGCTTCTCTCCGCGACTCCGAGTGGGGTGGGGAAGAGACCTGGGGGGCAGGGACTCCTCGGAGATGCGCCGAGTCTTGCTGGGGTCGGAGAAGGGTGGGGGTAGGGGAGTAGCGATGGCGACACACACACACACACACACACACACACACACACGGGTGTATAAGAGAAGGGTGCAGTAGGATGTGCGTTGGCAGGGGTGGGGGCGGGGGCTGGATATATACCTTCTCTGCCATTTTCAGGGAGAATAGTTACGATCGGTGTTTAGATTAAACCACCTCGTAAGTTTTAAAGAAACTTTGTATGAATAAGTTTAAAAGCCAGCCAAGTGGGGTATTTAAACCAGCGATTTATGGAGGAAGGTTGGTGTGTGGTGACAATCGGACGTTGTGACCTAGGGAGCCGGTGGATCACTGCAATTAGAGACGCAAGAGAACCAGCCTTTAACACGAAAAATGTGGGTCTGTAAGTCAGACCCATTTATTACTGGAGTTAATAAGCTTCCCGCAGCAGACCAGGATCAGCCCAGGAGCTCTGGGGCTGTGTTTGTATCTCACTCATTCCGCTGGCTTACTGATAAAGAGTCACTTGGTCTTTGGGTGTGCAAAGATCAACTCGCACAGCCCTCTTTTTAAATATATTCATTCTTTGCCTTATTTAATCCAGATGCACAAAAAGCCATTTGCTGCTTCATTGTTGGTTTACATTTTTTGAAAAGGCGACTGGTGTAACCTGTGGAATTTGAAATGCAAATAAAAGCCTGTGGGAGTTGAGGCAGAACAAATCAGCATTTATAAAGTGAAAAAGATTTAATGTCTTTGAAATCATTGCAGGGAAAAAAACTGGAAGAGGGAGTGTGATTTTTCATTGAGTGAATTGTGACGTCAGGTCTTTTTGGAAAAGATGTTATTTTTAAGGTCTGAAGCCCGGGTATGTAAAGTGCTTACAGGAAAAACAGATTACAAGATTAACATCTGTTAACATGGTCGTTTATCTCCAGCCAAAAATAGGTCAGTTCTTTCTTAAGGAAGCATGATTGTGGCGCATGCTTAAATAATAAAATAATGAGCTAAAAAAATTAGGGATGAGCGTGTATTGTAATCTGACCCGTGGAAAACATTTTTTAAATTTCGAAATCAATGAAAGTTCAAAGTCCTTTCTGAGTGTGAGAACAACTCTTCACCGGCGTCCACCCCTCCCGGATGACCCCCTCCTCCTTACATGGAGCTGCCTCACCCGACTGCTAATTTCCCTTTTCGACCATTGTGAAAGTATGAGATATATTTAAATAGATAGAGACCGATTGATGCCCCCCGCCTTGAATAAGGCAAACTCCCTGCGTAGATGGCTAACTTTCAGGGTCTGCCTGTTGTTTTAACATTAAAAGAAACGGTAGGGAGAAAAGAGAAAAGAAACTGCCTTGCAAAGTCTCCCTGCCCCCTGGGTGTGAGTGACGGCTCTGCCGGCCAATCCGCAGCGGTTTTCTCCATCCCGGAGGTAATTTGGGATGTGAGTGTGTGTGAGCGCGCGCACGCGCGCGTGTGCATGCGCCCATGTGTCTGCACACTTAAATCCGACCAGACCCGCGCATCCGCAGGCGCCTGCATTTGCACAGATGTGTGATTTCGACGTGGACGCGCGTTTATCCAAGTCTGTCCACCTAAATGCGTACACAGCAATCCTAAGTGGGACCCTGCCCCCTTCGAATGCCCTCCTGTGAAGAATGGGCATTAGAGGTACTTTCGGATTCAAGTCGAAACCTGCAGAAGGGGAAAAGAGGAAGATGTGATTATGCTTCTTAGCAATTGAGGAATCGAAATGTGCAGCTCCATCCGGCTGGCTCCTACCAGTCAGGCGCGCCCTGGCGCATTTGGGGTCTGCGTGGTGGAGCCCCCTCGCCGCGAGGAAAGCGTACAGTGACGGCGGATTGTTGAAATAGATGTTAACTCCGTTGAAAAGTGAACGTCAGTATGTATCTTCCAACTTAAGATTTTATTTATTTTTTCCACTGGAAGTTGATACTCAGCCCATGGCAAATTCTAGAATGTGCACTGCTTATGGTCAGTTAAAGTTCGGCTGCCCACCCCACTTATGAACGTTGCGCCCCGGCCGCATCTGCTCCGCACAATGGGCGTATTCATGGGTGGCGTCACGGGCCACCCCACTGCTTCCTACGGACTTAATCTGCAGCGATTTCCCAGGAGCTTCGGCAGTGCCGTGGGGTTGCAGTAGCCCGCGCCTCAGGAAGTGCATGGACGGGACCACTTAGCTTCTCTTGCTTAAATGTCGAAGACGCTGTGTCTTTGGGGCGCCCCGTGGGGTGCTGTTCTTCTGTTCACTCGGGTTGGTGTTAATGCAACGATGGGTTAAGGACCCGTGGGCCTTTCTCTTCGATTCCAAGAGGGGCCTGATGCACACCGGGTGTGTCCGTGCCAGGCCACACCGAGATCACCTCGAGGGTCCATCGGTGGCCCCGAGCGCGCTTCGTCGCCCTGGCTCCGGAAACGTCCAATTCCATCACGAGTTGGTGCCGGACCCACGCCCCCAACCCGAGTCCTCCGATCCTGACCCCCTCCCCCATCTCGGCGAGCTCTGCGGCGGGAGGAATGGGCTCCTCGTTGGATTAAATCATTCCTATTTCTGTGTCTAGGAGCCGCCGCGGCGCTGGGCCCCCGGCGCCGTTGGGGGGTGGGGGGCGGAGTGCGTGGCCCGAGGGGGGGCCAGCGGGGCGGGGGCGGGGCGCCTACCTGCCCGCCCCGGGGGCGGGGGCGGTGCCGCTTGTTGCTGGGCTTCCAGGGGGCGGGCTGTGGGCGGGGAAGGGGAGGCCCGGCCCGCCGCCCCCGCCCCCGGGCGCCCGCCCCTCGCCCCCGTCATGTGGAGCGGACGTCACACGCTGCACTGTAACCCAAGAAGTGAAAGAGCCGGGGACCCGCAGCCCAACTTCGCACCGTAACAAAGGCGGGGGTCCGTGCGGGCCAGGGGGCGCAGCGGGCGGGCCGGGGCGCAGGGTCGCGGGCCGCGCGGCTGGCTCCCGGCAGAGGCGGCCGAGACCAGGTAATTGGTTTCTATTTTAAACTTCACTTTGTTCTTGCGGAGGTGGGGCGGTGGGAAAGGCGTGGCCCCCCAGGAGGTTACATAAGTCTTCCCACCTGAGTTGGGTCTTGCGCGGAATGGGCTCAGGTTTGGGGCGGGAGTGGTCGGTGGGCAATTGGTCTTGGGCATCTCGACGAGGGGCTGCTGCGTGTTGGTTTGTGTCCTGCGTGTGTGACCCAGTCGATGTCTGGCGATAAGGAGGCCGAATAGACTCAGGACTGTTTCTAGAAGCCCAGATGTGCCCGGGGGCTCAGCCGGGCCTTCCAGGGGTGTCCACTGCATAACAAAGGATAGAGCGCTTGGAACCCTAGAGCACTCACTTCGCTGACTTAACCAGCGAGTCATAGAGGAACTTTAGACGAGGTCTTAATTAAACATAAAGCATTTCCCATGAACCTGCCATTAAGTCTCTAATCTTGATTAAAGGTGACTTAAAAATTGATTGATGTGCGTTGACTGGAGTAGAGACAAAGTGGAGAGCCCCCCCACAACAGGGTATTTTCCAGATTATGGTTTAAACGACCCTATTATGATTGAAGTGTTTTGGTTTAGGAATGTGTTACTTTAAGGAACTAGTCATGCTTGCTATTTGATAGGACCCTTCCTACTGCGGTGTTAAAAAAAGAGCTCGTATTCTCATTTGTTTCTGTTTTCTCTTGCAGTCTTTAATTGTGGCCACAAAATAGCTGCATTTTTATTTACACAGACTGGCCACGGTTAAATATATGACACACCACTATTGTGTATGACTTTGAGGACCCCCTCCCCCCCTTAGTAAAATGGAGAAGGCAGTTGAGCAGCTTGGCCTGGTGTCAGGGGTGTTCACAGTTGGGTCACAGGAGGAGGACATCTTTAGTTTCACCAGAGTGACCCTGTAGCCCTCTAGAATGGGTTCTAGGATAAGCAGCTTGGTAAACATTTTTGTAATTGAGTTAGAATTTTGAAGTGTTAGGATATAAATGTGCCTAATGTTTCTCTAGTTTATTAGTGGGATTTTGTTTTCTTACTTGGCTAATTTGAATGTACTGAAACATCCAGAGTACATTAACATTAAAAAAAAATAGCAGTCCCAATGATATGTAATAAAACTAACCAAGAGGAATGGACATTCCTATCTAAAGTGAAACAGAACACCAAACTAGGACATTTGGTAGCATCTCATTGTTTTCAACAGTGATTAGAGAGAAGGGAAATCTGCTTATTTGTATTTATAAAAGCTTTTATCAGAAATCTTTCCAAATAGGCTAATATACTGAAACATTCTAGGGTCAAGAACTTTAACTTTGGGATGTATACCTGATATTAATTACTGATGTCCCAAGAATGGTTTCCATCAGAGTGTTTTAACATTGTTATTCGTAGCCAGCTTTTAAAGCTAACTAATTTAGAGATCAACCCCCACCCCTATGCCAAAGTCCTACATTTCTGATTTTATAAGCTGCTCCAGAGACCCAAATCAAGTAAGTTGAGTTAGGGAGTTCTTCTAAAAGAGGTCACAGTGTTAAATGTACATTGTCTCTACTTCCATAAATGAAACTTTTAACTCTGTTTAACTGACTGAGTCCTAAGAGGAGATGATTCAAGTTTTTTAAAGTGAAGCATTTTGATGTGATTAAGTTTAGCAACATGTATGTGAAAAGAGGAGATTCTTGAAGGAATACTTTGAAGTGGGGAATATTCTAACAGATGGCTTCCAGTCTTCCCAATGGGGCAGAAAGGAAAGTGTGACCTGGTGGTGATTTAAGTAGAGTTTAGTCCTAGATCCTTCCTGAAAGCCAGGACTCAGTTTTTGGGGTTGTTGCGGGCTTTTATTTATTAATTTTTCCAGGATCCATGTTGGTCTTACTCATAATTTACCACAAAGAATCTTAGAAAAAGAATTTCGTGGGAGTGGCTGTAAGTCGGACTGGGTTGTGTTTAGAGTTTCAGCGGCATTTTACCTTAATGCCATGGAAATAGGAAGCTGAAATATAAGCTGATTACCCCCAGCTGGAGGGAGCTGGCCCGTGCTCTCCTCTTACCAGTGCTTGTTTGAGCCCTGGGGACATTGTGCCGTCCTTTCGACTGAGGAGAAAGGGACTGTGGACATGTGTTAGTTATCTGATTGCAAGTGGTGTTTTGCTTATAATATAGCACTGCTGCTGAGTGTACCACTTACCTATCAGCTTTCCCTTTGGTTTCTGGTAGGCCAAATTTATCCAGAGCCGTCCAACTTTGTGATTGATGCGAGGTAGTCATAATTAATAGAACTAAGGGAAGAAAGCAAGAAGAAACCTAAATTTGTTGGATTAGATGTCCACATTATAAATATTTGAGCTTGGGAGTAGCGTTCCTTCCCCAATGCAGGCTCGCCCTTGCTGTGAGTGTGTATACCTCTCGGTGCCGCCGGGAGAAGCTGTTCTAGCACAGTTAGTCCTTTCAGTGATGCGTGCTTTGCAGCCTAATCCCTCCCTCCGAGGCGCTGGCCACAGTGGAAGAGTTCAGTTAACTCTCCCCTTCCTGCCTGCACGGGGAGGTGCCAGGGGTCAGTGCACCCTGCGTGGGGCTGGGTGTGGGCTTCGTCCCATCGCCCCGCTGCCACCCACACCAGGGCCTGCGCTGGGCTGCTTGGGCCTGGGCACCTGGGCCTTCGCTTCCAGAACTGGTGAGGCTGATGTGTGGAAGACTTTAGTACTGCATTCAGCGCTCAGGGCCCAGGCGGCGGGGCAGCGGCCCTTCCACTCTTGTGGGGAGCTGCGCCTCCTTGCAGTCTGCCTTGTCCAGCGAGCTGCAGCCTCAGGATGTGGTTCTGCTGTGAAGTGTGAGTGGGTGGTGGTCGGGGGAAGATGGAGGTCCTAGGAGGGGCCAGTGTGGAGGCCAGCCAGGCTGCCAGTGGTGACTGACTGTTGTTTGGGCTCCCTGGGGGCCATCCCCCTCCTCTCCTCTCCACGTGGCCCCCACCCCACTGGCCCATGTGCAGGCAGCAGCCTGCCCAGGGCTTGAGTGTATCTGAGGGCAGTGGAGGAGGCAGCACGTCCACGTCCAGCCCTGGCCTCTGTTCTTTCTTGTTCTGGGAACAACTGAGTTTGAAGTGGGGGAGGTGGAACATTTCTTTAGAGGAGTGACCTCTGCCTGGAGCGGTCAGGTGGGGTTATCTTTGGAGGCCATACTATCTTTGAATTTTTAGGAATTTTGGAAAGTTGTTGTCAACCTATTTCAAGAAAGGAGTCACATCTAGTGTTTCTTCCCATTTGTGAAGACTCTCTTGATAAAATTAGTCTCATGGGAAGAAGAATAGAGAAGGACTTACTGTGAATTTGGAATGTCTCATCCAGGGCTTTAAAAGGCATCTTTGAGATTGCGTTTCTGGTTTGGGGAGGTGCAGTTTGGGTGCGTGACCCGTGAGGCCACAGGATCGGTGCCTTCACAGGCTGAGCTACCCGCGGAGGTGAGGGGTGTGTGTGCGTCCTATGAACTGATGGCAGCCGGCAGTTGCAACTGTCCATTTTCATTCTTTATGCCCTGCATCTGGCCACACGTGATGTGAGCAGCTGTGGCCTCCCCGTGCCAGAGCCGGAGCCTGTGTTTGTGTGCAGTGTGGAATGCTTTCCATGCACACATTCGAACTGCAAAGAAGTATAATTTTGTGGCTCTCGACGTGCCTTAAAAGTAGTTTTCCAAAAGAGATCTGGCATTTAATCTTCAGTCCAAATGGCACCAAAGATTACACAGCACGGCAATTAGAATTTCAACTATTTTTAGAAAGCAAACATGAAAATATATGTTAAGTAACGAGTAAGACACAGCCCAGGAGGATAAAGAAACATCGACTGAAAATTTTCTCTCTCTGGTGAGGGCTTTGTGTGTGTGTGTGACTCTTGTTTGTTTGTAGTCAGGAATTGGTTTTACTACTCAGAAAACGGACTTGCTGAGATAAACCTGTGCATGACTGTGAGACTGAGGCAGTTCCTCAGCTGAGGGGAGGGGGCACGGAGACGGAGTGGTTCCTTGTTTCCAGGCAGAGCTGAGCAGGTATCTCTTTCTTGAGAAACAGGTAGGCTGGGCTCTCTGCTCTCTACGCCCTGGGATGTCAGCGCAGCCTCTCGCACGAGCCGTCCTGCTGTTTTCTTGCTCAGATGTGTGTAGATGAACATGGTGGTAGCTTTCAGGACACAATGCGAGACTTAAAAACATAGAGGTTCCCTGTTAAAACCCTTAATTTTTTGTTCATGACTGATAAGTAATTTCTTTCAGTGCCCTTGACACTGGGACACTCCTCCAGTCTCCTGCTCGTACACGTGTCAGTAAGGGACATTTGTTTAGGAGTCTCTGTCCTTTGTTTCAGCAAAGGGCAGCATGTGTCTGTCTTTGCCATATGGTACCATTTAACCTGGATTGCACGAGCTGACGAGGCACCGTGCTTAGCCATTGATTTATTTCGGCATTCAAGAACGTTCTTTGAAATTTAGTACAGCCAGTGATGCATTGGGAGTCGTGCAGGGGGATTGCCGTGGCTTTAGCAGGTTCTCAGTCAGCTGGGGCTTCAGGGGAGCACGCAGGTCTCATGTTCTTCTTTTCCTGAAGTGGCTTTTGTGGGCAGTCGTTGGCTAGTAAGTGTTGAGTGACTGTGTTAATTCAGGAGAAAGAGAGCCAGTAGTGGTGGCTGAGACTTCTGGTGTCAAGAAGAGCTGCAGGTTGGGCTGAGCCGAGAGGATCACTGTGCAGTTCCTGGTTGTGCCAGGGATTTTAACTTGGAGCTGAGAAGTGGAGCCTTTTCCCTTACAGACTTGGCTTTTTCCCCTGGAAGGAGCATTCGCCAGCAGGCATGCCTGTGTTGTAGTCTCACGGAGCTCTGGTGTGGCTGGTCTGGAGTTGCCACTTGTGGACATGTTTTGTTTACACGTGTTGAGTTTGAAGTGTTTAATTCCATGCTTTTGATTCACACCGGTGGCTTCTTAAGTCATGCTACAGGCATTCATTAATAGGGAGCAGTGCAGAGGACCCTCAATCTCTAACATCTCCTTTGCTTGTGGAGTTGCTACCAATGGGGTCCTGCCTCTAGATGCCTCTCTCCTGTTGACTTGGTTTCATTTGTATTTTTTTTTTTTTTTTTTTTTTTTTTTGGTACTGGGGTTTGAACCTGGGGCGCTTAACCACTGAGCCACACCCCAGCCTTTTTGAATTTTTATTTTGAGACAAGGTCTTACTGAGTTGCTTACACCCTTACTAAGTTGCTGAGGCTGGCTTTGAACTTCCAATCCTCCTGCTCCAGCCTCCTGAGCCTCTGGGATTACCAGGTGTGCACCACTGTGCCCGGCTCAGTATGTCTTAATCACACTGTTTTCCTGTTTTGAGGAAGGAATTGAACAGATTTATGTTCACTTATGTTCAGAAAGGTCTTTGTGGACTAGGGGAGGGGGGTGGGAGTGGGGGCAGACTGGGTGTTGCTTGGAGACCCTGAGCTGTGTGAATGCACACTGCGGCAACCTGTGACTCACGTTGACATTATCAGTAATGCAGAGCACATTTTAATACCACTTTGAGAAAATGTCATCATTCATTGATGATCATATTCCCTCCAGATTTAGATGAATCATTTCCACGCTTTCCATGACTTTAGCATGACATTAGCATGATGATGATAGTCTGTCTCTTTGAGTAACCCTGGTGTGATTTAAGTTACCGTGATTGTGAAGAATATAGTGCAGCCCAGGTGCCAAGTGGCTTCCTTTTTCCACTTTTTCCATAAATAGCTTTTTTTTTTTTTTTTTTTTTTTTTTTTTTAATAAGAGGCAAGGAAAACAATCTTGTTCCTAAAACTTAAAAAATGCAACCATGAGTAAATAGATTCTGATGTAAAAGCACTTGCTGTCACAATGTAAATTTGGGGACAATTCTGTGTGGAGTCCTGGGATTAGTGGTGTAGTGGCAGGATTAAAATTAGCCTCTGTAAATTGCCCTGGCCACAGAAGAACAGAATCTCTTAATGGTTTTGCAGGAAGATTGGCTAATCAGTTATTTCTAGGTTGAGGAAAGTTTACCGGCAGTGTGGAATGTGAACTTTAGAAGGTAAGGTTAATTTTCCTAATGTCTGCACATTTTTAAACATCTGTCCCTGCAGTGAGAAGTTGCAATTCTGTGTGTGTGTGTGTGGGGGGGGGGGCGATAATCTGTAGCCAGGTTTCTCCTTTAGCTGCAAAGCTCGAGAAGCAGTGGTTGTGTGTTGGGGCAGCCGTGAAATCCTGCCGAACGTGGGAATGGTCGTACATGGGCATGGTTGTCCCTTTGGAAAGTTCACGATGTCTCCCGGGCTGCAGTGGCTCTGTTAGTTGCTTCCGTGGGGGGAGTCGTGGTTATTCTTGTCCTGAGGTTCTGGGGATGGGACCCAGCGCCTGGCACGTGCTAGACAAGAACTCTGCAGCGCTCCCTCCGCAGCCCAGGGAGTGCTGTCAGACTGCACCTTCCTGTCGGGGTGGGTGAATGGCTCGTTATCCAAGAGCGGGGCTCGTCTGTTGGGGGCCATGCCCAGCTGACTCGGGGTAATGACCGCGGCGGGGGGTGTGGACATTTGCTTTCGTGATGATATACACTTTCCTGTAAATTCCCGCCGTTTCTGTTGGGACTTACCTGAGAGGGCAGTACCGTAGGGAGCTCACGTCTGTGTTTTAACTGAAGGAAACTGGAAGGTGATTTTGGGTGAATTCTGACGTTCTGCAGGTGCTGGCATGCGGGCAGGTCAGTGACTCGGACCCAGCTGAGTGGCTTTCTCAGTTCACCTTGCTGAGTGCAGAGTGAGGTGCGGGGCAGGTCCACGGGCACGTGAGGGTGCTGAGTCAGCACACGGCGTCTACACAGGAGGAGACCAGTGTTGAGCGTGGCTTGTGGGGCGCCCAGGTCCCTTCTCCCGTGGTGCTTAGCTCTAGCTCCAGAGGGAAGAAAACTGTTGGCTCCCCGGGGACGAGAGTCTGGATACCTGGCTGGACCAGTCCTCGCCTCCTGAGGCGACTGCAGAGCTCAGGCCCGGAGGGGGCAGAATGCCCTGTCTCCCAAGCCAGGCTGCTTTGGGCACAGATCCCCAGCCTAGCAGCGGGGACCAGGGCACAGCTGTTCTGGGGAAGCCCAGTGGTAACCAACATCCTCTCGGCAAGAGAGCGAATATAGAAAACAAATGGCCAGCACGGGATGAAGAAAGCTCTTAAAGAGAAAAGCCACCAGAAACTGTAGGAAAGGAGTCAGATGGGGACTGTCCCTGTAGTGCCGGTGTCTGGACTCGTCTCTTCCAAAGCCATGGAGCGGGGCGCATGGGTGGAGAGCTTCTAGCATGGTGGTCCTCAGGGTAGAGGAGCAGAGGGCCAGATGATGGCAGAGAGGACAGGATTGGGAGGGAGCAGGCTGGCGGCAGAGGTGGAGGGCTGGCCAGTAGCAGGGGGCACTTGTCTCTAAGCAGAGGACATGGCAAGTAGAAGAGGAGGTGTGGATAGGACCAAGCGGCCAGGGAGGCAGGACCTTTCCTTCTTCCTCTCTGATGGCCATCCAGTCATGTGCCCAGCGTCACTGACCTGTCGCTCCAGCAGGTGTGTGTCTGCCTGTGCCTGGTGCATGTAAGTCTGGACCCTTGCAGATGATTAACTACCTTGTTGAGGGGTTTCTTCTCCTCAGCTGTTCAGTGAGGTCGGGAGCTGGGCCAGGACCAGTTAGTTTTCCTTTGCTGTGCAAGAGGCACAGAAAACTTGACCTCTTTTGCGTTTGTTTGCATTTGTTATTTTTTCTTTTTTTGCACCAGAGACTGAACTTGGGGGGCGGTGGTGGTGCTTAACCACTGAGCCACATTCCCAGCTCTTTTTGTATTTTATTTTGAGACAAGGTCTCACTGGGTTTCTTAGGGCCTTGCTAAGTTGCTGAGGCTGGCTTTGAACTCATGTTCCTCCTGCTCGACCTCCAGAGCCACTGGGATCACAGACATGCACCACCACACCTGGCTCTTTTGCATTTTCAATGTGAGTAATCACAGACAACATTCTAGGTTTTCTCTTAAGGTGGGAGCATCACTAAGTTGATCCACATTTAAAATTATTTTCCCTTTTCTGAAGAGGATCATAGTACTTTTCCATTATTTACTAGAGCCTATCTCTTAGAAGGTTCTCAGAATCTGTTATGACCAACATAACTGAGACTTATTTTAATCATGGCCACAGTTGTGAACATCATTCTGTTTGTGCTGCCGTGAGAGGGAAAGCCTGCTGAGCATCTGTAGTTGAATCTCATTATTTCATGTTGCTAGTGCAGCTTGCCTGTTTATACCTATCCCCTTCGATTAAAGATTGCAGTGCCCGCAAGGTCCCTTTTGCAGTGTGTAGTAAAACACCAGTATAGAACAGGAGGTGTGGGAATAGGTCGTGGCTGGGAAGAGTAAGCCCCCTTGTGCTGGCTGTAAGATTCCCTCCAGTGACAGCATGTGAGCCAAAATTTAGAACCTAAGCTTTCTGGCAACTACAACAAAAGCCCAGCATGACCATTTGTAACATTGCCTTGACCATCAGCGGATAAAAACCACACCAGTTATCTCTGGAGAGGGAAGTGTCTGGTAGTACATAGCACTAAAAGAAACTTTTTACATTGGTTTTAATACTGGCATTTTTACAGGCTGTGCATTCTGACATGCATCCCCAAGGCCCATGCTCTGCTGCCTGGCTTTCAGAGGAGGCTGCTCCTTTGGTACAGGGTGCTGAGGTCGTAAGAGCAGATGCAGCACATTCAGAGCTGCTTCCCATCACCATGACGATGTGATGCGAGTTAGTGAGCCTTACTGTTTCCAGTGATAGTAGAAGTTGAATTTTTATCACTATTTATTATAGACGAGTCAAGTTGGGTTAATGTTTGGGTAGCCAGTCTCCCAAATAAATGGTTCATTTTCTTTCCACAAACATTGATCAGGCGTCTGCTCTGGACAAGGCATTGTGGACAAGCTCTTACATATTATTTACTATTCCTAACTGTCTCAGTTGTACCTCTTTTCTGCGAGGATGCTGAGCCCTGCGTTGAAGCCCCACAGCTGGGTTCTCTGACTTTGGGACAGCTACCTTGGGTTTGTGCCCACCTGTGCTTGTTTACATGCACATGGAGTTGTTTCTCTCTTGTTTTGAGCCATGAAGTTGTGGAACACTAGCGGTCACGCTAGGGAGACAGTGTCGTGACCATCTCCCTGCGTCTGTGCACCCACCCTCCCAAGAGAGGCTGGGACCTGCTATACCAGGGCAGTGGCTGGTGCCTCTGGGGCCCCCAATCTGTATATGGCCCTCTGTGCTCTGAAAACAAGCAGGGCTTTGAGAAGTCCACCAGGAACAGTCTGAGGAGACTTGACGCAGGAAGCTTCCTGGAGTGGTGTGGGGAGCTGTCGCTGTTTCCATGGCCTGTGGGCCTTGGTCCCACCTGCCCCTGACCTAGTTCCTAGTACCAGTGGAGCCCACAGGGGTGGGTACAAGCCCTCCCTCCTTACCTGAAAAAAACCTGGGTCTGTATTTGCAAAACTGTAGGGCAAGGTGTGGCTACTTCTTTTTGCAAAGGTCCAGACCTAGGAGGTGTTTCAGGCTTTTGGCTCAGGTGACCTCTTGCAGTGGCTCACCTTGGCCTCCTCCATGAAGCTTCAGCAAATAGATGACCTTTATGGACACTTAGAATTTGAATTTCATGTAGTTTCCTGTGTCATAAAATATTAGTATGATGTTTTCCCCCCTCAACCAGCCAAGGATGTAAAAACCGATCTTAGCTTGTAGGCTGTGCGGAGCAGGCTGCAGGTAGGATGTGGCTGGGTCCACCTGTTGCCGAGCCATTTCTGCCTGAGAGAGAGAGAGAGAGAGAGAGAGAGAGAGAGAGAGAGAGAGGGAGAGAGAATGCGAGCACATCTGTAACTTTACATATGCTAGTGACCACATTACAGAGGTCAATAACACAGATTTTAACTTTAATTTTATCAGATTCTTTTTAACTCAATATATCTAAAATACTTCTGAAACATCTACGTGACGTAAGAATCATTACTGAGATAGTTTTTGTTCTTTCTTTACCCTGAGTCTTTGAAACTGGAGTGTTCTACACGTGCAGCGCCTGCGGGTGTGGACGAGCAGTGGCTGCCCTCTGGAATGACACTGCCCTGGGTGGCCGTGGCTCACCTGGTGCCCAACCAGGCCCAGGCCAGGCCCAGTTGAGTCAAAGCCCCCATGCTGCAGGTTTGTCTGTGTCTGTTTCTTGTTATTTGTTTTCAATCAAAGAGAAAAATATTACTTTTGAAATAGCCCAGGGTCCTAGGAGATGGCAGGGATGTCTGGAAGCTGGGCCTGACCAGGGCCTGTCCTCCTGCATGCTCTTGGAACAGAGGACCTCCTTCTAAGGTCTTCTTGCTCTGCGCCCAAGCCCACCTCTGGCACAGTGTCCGATAACGTGGATTTCTTGATTCTGGTATTGCAATTGTGCAAGACACACTCGGCGCCGTGGATGCTGCTTCTGGCCCCTGTCCAGCATGCACTCGTGTTGTGACTCTGTCCAGGTAGGAGCTGCATGCTTTCACTCCCTCCTTCATAACGGAACAGGAGCCCAGCCCGCTGCAGGGGCCGGGACGGATCCCGGGCCGCCAGCCCATGGCCGCTCTGGATGGGCAGCAGGCATCATTGCAACCAAGTGGTCACGGAGCAGCCTGCAGCCCAGGTGCGGGTGATGCCTGAGAGCCTCAGAGAGCAGGAGGAAAATCACAGCGCTTTGTCCATTCTTTTCCTGAATTTTTTTTTTTTTTTTTTTTTTTTTTTTAATTTGGTGCAGGGGACTGAACCCAGGGGTGCTTTACCACTGTGCTGCTCTCTAAAGGAAGAACCTGCCTTCTGAGGGAACCCTCTGCCCTTTTCATTTTTTATTTTGAGACAGGGTTTTGCTCTGTCTCTGAGGGTCTCGCTAAGTTGCTGAGGATGGCCTCCTGCCTCAGCCTCCTGTGTGGCTGGGATCACAGGTGGGGTGCTAGTGTGCCTGGCCCTGAAGAGTTTTTGCTGTCCTTTGCTGAGGGGGTGTGGCGTGCTCACCAGGATGCCCTGTTGTGTGCGGGGGCACCAGCTCACCATGCTACCTGCCTGCTAGACCCGGAGTTCTTCACCTGTATTCAAACACCCGGAAGTCACCATTATGTAAAATCGTCACCAGGGGCTTGGTTGACAGGTCGAGGGGTCCTAAGGATGGTTTCACAATTTGAAATGCATCGATTTTTCTTGTGATTTGCGAGCAGTAGTTCTGAACCACGGCTGTGTGTGTGTGCGCGCTCTGTTCTCATCTGATCACAGTTTTAGATTCAACATGAACTATGGGATTTGGTTATTCCTGTTTTTTTGTAGATGTAAAAACAATCTGTTGATGTAAGAGTGGAGAATCGTGGTCTAATTCATTTAGATATTTATTTGTAGGTATGTTGAGCCTTAAACCTGTTTCTTCATAATTTTTATGCTTCCGTTAGCCTTTCAGTATGAAAAGCGACTTAGCAACACGTGGGGGACTGTGTTGAGGTGAGCCTGGAGCAGGGACCCTGGCGGGGCTCATCAGACAAACCCTGTGGTCAGCACCTGGCTTGCTCTTCCCGAGGCTCAGAGCAGTTCTGGTGGTGTGGTCCCCTCTTCTCCACTGTGCATTGACCAGTTGGTCACTCTCATTTGTCCTCGTGGGTCTTGGGAGTGGGAAGTACAGTTGTCGGGTTAGAAATCAGCGCACTTGCAGTTCTCTGTCGAGTTTGTGACAACACTCAGGTGTGGGGATCTCACCTAGGACCCCACTGTGGAAGAGCAGCCTTTGTCGCTTCTCTTCAGACGGCTCTGAAGCAGAGCGTGTCCATCAGTCTTCTAAACATAGGGCATTAAGGAATGAAGAGGGGGTGACAGTGCTGTTCCAGAGGCAGTCGGGGGATGCGGGCAGCAAGTGACTCAGCACGTGCAGCTTTTGGAGGGGCGGCGCGGAGCAGTGGCTCTCCTTCCTTGTCTCAGCTTGCCTGAGTGTTACTTCATTCCTGTGCCACCAGGAAGCCTCGTGAGATGAGAGGGACGTTTCCCCTGGCCTGCGCTGAGCGAGCTGGGGCAGTGGTTTGGAAGCCACATGAAGGGCAGGGGGAGGGCCTGCGTGTAAGAGGAGGGGACCCCGTGGGAGAGCCCCAAGGTGCACAGCCTGCCCTGGTTGTGTTGGGACAGGGCTGGTCCAGCCGTGTCCCCTGTGTCTTAGGACCTGTCGGTTGACCGTGGCCTTTTCCCAGTGCAGCCTCGATTGCTCCTCATCCTAGGGCTGGCCCTGCTCCTGGAAGTGACTCCGGGGTCGCCCACTCTTCTGCTGTGGATCAGATGTTCTGGTGGGCAGGTTTGTTCTCCGCTTCTTGCTGGGTTAATCATGGACATGCTTCTCCCCGAGGTGAAGGGCTTGGGGAGCAGGCAGGGCAGGTGCTGTCCTTTGGAACCGCAGACTCAGGAAACTCAGCAGGCTTTTTAGCATAGCACTGACTAGCACTCAGGTAGAACAGCAAGTCCAAATCCGTATTGCGCAGCCAGGAGGGAAAGTGCTGTTTATCCTTCTCTGTTTCAGTGGCTCAGCAAAACAGTGCTGTGCGCAGATGCCCATTTAGGCCAAGGACGTATTTCTGCTTGAAGGAGAGATGTGGACCTTTACTCCGTGGCCATTGGTGAGGGGACAGATCGGCAAGTCCACGAGTTAGAGTGGGTTGGATTTCATCAGCCGGTCCTTGTCTTGAAGGTGATTTAAGCCTCCATAGCCAGTCACCCTGTTGGCTGCACATCTGGGGGTGCAGAGGCTAGACTGTTTCGACCAGTCATGTGAAATTTATGGCTACTCAATTGCCTTAGGATCTGCTGGTCAGATGGGGCTTCAGTATCACAATAAATTAAAGTGTTCTGATTAAACATCCCTTTCTTAGACAAACCACAACTGGTTTTAGAGGTTTAGTGGGAAACAGACCTCTAGGCTTACACAGTCAAACACCAGGGCAGGGTTTCTTTCATAGGCATTTGAAAGCCACTTTGTTTAACACACTTTAAGATGTCTGAAGCTGGAGCCTAGAAAACGGGCTGTGTCCTATTTTTAAGTGAGAGGAGTTACTGTGGCCGAGAGCGAGCCTGGTCTGTGTCCCTGCAGGTCTGTGATGTGGACTTTGTTTCTTCTCTAAAATGTCCTTAGCTGGCAGGGGGTGGATCTGAATGCCATTATCCCAGAGAATTAATACAAAGTGACACATTTTAATTATTGGCAGCTGTATCCAGGGTCTTACTGTCTGTTTTTCCTGCCTGAGGGGAGAGAGATGGAGGTACTTGTTTTCAAGACACACACGGAAATTTTCAAAGTGAGGTCTAATGTCACAAAACGGCAGGAAGATGCACTACTTTTTCTTGCCTATAGTAAAAAGGAGTAGTGGTTGTGGAGTTTGCTGCAGATAGCTCATAACTTGGTTTTCCAACCACAAATTTATTTTGGTAATTTAGTTATAGCCATATAGGGGAGCATTCTCCCTGCCCAAATTAAACTATTTCTTTATAAATAATTATACAAAATGTGGAGGTCATAGACTACAATGACTTCATCATCTTTACCATCCCCTTTACAATTGAAAGGGGAAGTTGCATTTTGAGGAAAAACAGTGTGTTGGATATTTTACAATATGGATGTAATTTTATTTTATGCAAGCTACTTCTTATTTATTGAGTGACTTTTATGTGCTAGTCACTGTAGTAGACATGTGCATCTTTAGCTTAATGAGTGTAGTAAGATTTTTTATGTATGCACTTTTATTGTAAAACTTAAAATGGCACCATGTTATATAATTTTTCTGTAACTTTAAAAAAATAACATCACAACCTATTTATTTATTTATTTATTTATTTATTTATTTTAGTTGTTAGTGGACCTTTATTTTATTTGTTTACATGTGGTGCTGAGAGTCGAACCCAGGGCCTCACACATTCTAGGCTAGCGCTCTACCAGAGAGCCACAACCCCAGCTCACAACCTACTGTTTTTAAGGCCTACTTTTTTTTTAAAAATATTTTTATTTATTTGTTTTAGTTGTACACAATGCGTTTTATTCAATGCATTTTATCTGTACGTGGTGCTGAGGATCGAACCCGGGTCGTCCACGCGCTAGGCGAGCGCTCCACCGCTGAGCCACAATCCCAGCCCAAAGGCCTACTTTTAAAGCTTTCTGTTGTAGGGCACGTTGTGTGTGCACACACACCAGTAGTCTCCAGGTGCCCTGTCCTGGGGCCAGAGCACCCACCATCCATCGTGTGCTGCACAGTTGGCCTCAGAGCCAGTAGGAGGTGCTGGCCCCTGGCGCCGTGTCACCCGAGCAACTGCTCTTCCACCATCCTGTCTGCTGGTGGTTGCTCCCAGTTTTCCCTAGTGTGCACAGTGGTGCATGATACAGAGTTGTGTGTGCTTGTGGGAATAGTTCTCTAGAGTAAGCTCCCTGAGGTGGAGTTGGCTGACACTGCCACACCCTCCCAGCCACCCTTACGTCAGGCCCCTTCCTGCAGGAGAAGTGGTGCGGGGACGTGGTCTCTCTCGGGGCTTGATGTCCCCAGTGTTTTAGGTCTGGCCAACCCGATGGGGGCAAGCCACCACATCTAAAAATGATAAGTGAGAGCCGGGCGCGGTGGCGCACGCCTGTCATCCCAGCACTTGGGAGGCTGAGGCAGGAGGATCGCGAGTTCCAAGCCAGCCTCAGCAATGGCGAGGCACTTAGCAGCTCAGTGAGACCCTGTCTCTAATAAAATACAAAAAAGGGCTGAGGATGTGGCCCAGTGGTCGGGTGCCCCTGAGTTCAATCCCTGGCACAAAAAAAAAAGATAAGTGAGAAGCATTTCCTAGTGTTGTTGGTCACTTCTTTCTCTTGTGAATCACCGTCCATTTACTTGGTCCACTTTTTCACTGAGATATTTATGATTTGTTGGTTCAAAGAATGTCTGTTTGTTGGGGATAATACCTACCTGTTTCTGTGTTACAAATACCTGTTTGTGTTGGTCTTTTTTGTACTTTTCTTGATGTTTTTTTGCCCCAGAAACATTCAGAGAGCCACATAGGTTTTTGAGTTGTTTTTTTTTTTTTTTTTTTTTTTTTGGTAAAGCATGAAAGATCTTGGGCGTGAACTGTACATTTTTTACATGACTCTCTGGCTGTTTACTTTTTCTCTCTATTCTTGAATACATTTCGGGTATTTATATTTAACTAGAAAAAAATTTTTTTGATCCCCATTAACAAATTCATTGCCCTCCAGTTTGAGGAACAGTCTTGTGTGTTCTCGTGGCCTGTGTCCTGGTCACTGGGGCAGTCACAGAGCCAGCAATGGGTTTTATGCATCAGTTTTTACTGTTTATTTATTTTTAAATTTTTCCAACTTATTTTACTTTTTTAAAACCAGATTTGAGCATTCTTGTTCTTGGTTGTTACTTTGTGGGTTAGGTTTCGTTCCATGGCTGACTTTTAGATACTGTAGCCAGCTATGCCCTTAGCTGTCTTCTGTCCCCTAGGTTTTGACAGGGGTGGCAGTTTCACTTTGATTTCCTCTGTGTTCCTGGAGTTGCTATGGAGAGTTTAGACTCTCCCGCGTGGCTGAACGGTTGGTAGGTTGTCCCTGTGCCCGGGCGGGTGTTGGTGCCTGGCTCTGCCTCCTGGGGCTCTGTCTGTGCGGCTTCTGCCTGCTTTCCCGGCCTGCCTGGGCAGCGTGGAGGCCTCTCCTTCGTGGCCAGTGGAGCAGTTTGGAGTTTGATGCTCCAGTGTGAGATCTTGCTGCATTCTCCAAATCTTCTATTTCTTCTTCTTTTTTGGTTACTTAATCTGCCAGGCTTTAGAGAGCTTTGTCAGTTTTCCCAGATCCGTTTTTCTCTGTTGATCTTTCTGTGCATTGAGTGCAGCTTTTGCTTTTTGCAGTTTATTCTGCATTGTTTGTGTTATTCCTTGCTGTTTGACCTAAAAGTTTATGACAAGGATGTCGTTGTGATTTCTTTACCCTTTGTAATTGTAAGATGACCTTTGTGTAATTCAGTGCTTTTTCTTTCTTTCTTTCTTTCTTCTTTTTAACCAGGAAATACACTTTTCAAAACTTCTTTTCGATGGGAGGTTGTGGCTCAGGGCCCCCAGTGTGCTGGGCCCCGCCTCGGCCCCGGAGCAACATTTCCCTGGTGTTTTCTTCCTCACTCTTGCTCTTGTTTGCATTTTTTCTGGTGTATTTTTGTCTACTTGCACAGCTTTTCTGAGAGTCTTGGTTTGAGGTTTGTCTTTTATAGGGAACAAATAGCTGGATTTAGTTTTTAACCCTGTCGTGGGCTCTTTCGAGTTGAGTCCATGTTTCTGAAGCAGACTTACTCTGTCATCTCGTAATTAATAAACAACTTTTGTTTTATGCTTCTTTGCTTTCCCCCTTTATTTTCTGTCTGTTGGCGAATGACTTTATCTTTCTTTTAATTCTTGAAGCCCCACGGAGTACGGAAAGCACCATCTCTTCTGTTCCTGCAGTGGTTATTATTTTTTTTTAATATTTATTTATTTACTTTAGTTGTACACAATGCAATGCATTTATGTTATACGTGGTGCTGAGGATCGAACCCGGGCCGCACACGTGCAAGGCAAGCGCTCTGCTGCTGAGCCACAACCCCAGCCCCCCTGCAGTGGTTATTATCGTGACTTTGTCTTCACCTGGTCTCTCTGGGTCTCTGGGTGCACACCTAGTGGCAGCGTCTCTTATTGCCCGTGGGAAGGAAGACGCTGGGGACTCTGGTGCCTCCAGCTTAGTCACCCTGCCCTCTTCCCCGTTGTTTGGCGCCTTTTGGCTATTTTATGTACTATTGTGGATTTATTATTTGTGCATTGTATAGATTTTACTTCAAGAAATGTATTCATTACTGTTATTTCCTGTGTAGTCACTTTGGTTTAGACTTGATTCTTTGCTTCCTGGAGTTACTGATTCTTGCTGGATATATATTTTTTTTCATTTTCATTTTTCTTTAATTGGGTTCATTTTTGTTTGACCAGATTACTTTCCAAGTGCATTTTAAGGGCATGTTGATAAGGACCTAGTTTTCTTGGAGGAGTAGAGAAGGGAGCTTGGGTAACAATCCAAGGAACAGAAACACAGGTCGGAGCCCAAGAGAGCAAAAGATATTTGGTATTGCCAGAGTCTAGAGGTGTGTGTGTGTGTTCACGTCTCCAGGCATGCATGTGTGCAAGTGTGTAACCCATGTATTTAAGTGTGTGCAAGTGTTAATGTACAGTGTGCAAGCACGTGCAGACACCTTTATGCAAGTACTCATAGTTGTGCACGCCTGCACACGCACGTAGCCATGTGTGAAGCACAGGTCAGCATGTGCACGTGTGTGGCAGTGCACGAGTGCTGGGTTGGCTGGGCACTGGCACAGTGGCGCAGAGCTGGTGTTGGAGAGGTCATGAGACCAAGTGCGCAGGATGGAATCAGCCTGAGGACTGCTGGGCGGGGGTGGAGGCGGGGTGTGCGCGGTCATAGAGGCTGGAGAGAGCCCAGGCAGGAGCCCGCCGTGGCCAGGCAGTCCTGGGAGAGGGTGGAGCTTGGGCTGGTGATGGAGACCCTGGAGAAAAGCAGTGTGATTTGCTCTGGCCTGTGTTGGAAGGAGGAATCCACGGGGTGTGGCCGTCTGTGGGTGCTGTGGGAAGGGCCTGAGAGATGCCAGTCATCTCCCCGGGAGGGACTTCAGGGGTGGCAGTGTCACAGGACACTCACTCCTAGAGGAAACGAGGTGAGGGGAGATGTTCTAGGCAGATATGCTGGTTGGGGGCCAGAAGACCCTGGACGGCGTTGGGGCTGTAGGAGCCTCACTGAGAGTCCCTGGGTGCTGGACCAGGGCCCTGTCCCTCTCAGGTACGCGTCTGGCATCCCCCATTGACATGGGGTGCAGGACCTCGTGAAACTGTGGCAGCAGAGACCCAGCCCTCCTGCCTGGGCTATCTTAACTGGCTGTGGGCCCACTGTGGTTGGGAAGGTTCTTGTTCTCCATTTCAAATCACTTGTCACAAATGAAGGGAGCCAGGGCCACTGAGGTTAAATGATGACTGCACGGCCGCACACCTGCTTGGAGAAGCAAGACAGGCCCAGAAGTCACTCCCTTTTGTGCAGAGGAGACTCAGTGGCTGTGGTGGTTGACTTCACCACCATATCCAGGAGGGCGTGGTGGAGAGCACCCTGAAATCGTGTGTCCTTTCTTCTGCATCTGAGGATGTAATGATAATCTGCACAGCTGCCAGCACCTTGCATACTTCTGAAAGGATTCCTTACAGTTTTTCATGTGAATAATATTTTTATCTGTGTTTCTTATTTCCTCTGGCCAATAGGTTATTGGGAAATTATCTTTGATGTGGGTAGAGTACCTGAAAGGTGTTTTCGTATTAATCAGCTAGCAAAAACACCATCAAAGAACAAAACTGCCTAAGAAGAAGAAAGGAATATAGAGGAAACTTAAAAATCAGCTTTATTTAAGTTTATAGAATGATTTTCAGGTGCAGGGTAAGCATTGCAGTATGCAGGGCTTTGTGGTAAGTCACGGGTAAGAAGTCCTTAATGTGAATTGAATCAGAACTCCAGTGCTTTTGGCTGAGGGTTGTTGTAAATCATTTGTAATGAAAAAGCAAATGGATTAAAATCCCCAGAATAAACACAAGAGCACAGAACAGGGTCTGTGTGGACTTTCCAGGCAGGAAGGAGCAGAACCCTCCCCAGCTGATTTCTGGAAGCCCATTGCATCAAGACACCCATGTCAGTCGAGGCTGCATCTGACACCGCCCGCACTGAGATTGCCCAGGCTGTCAGGGCCACGAGAGACTTTGAAAGCACGTCACACTGGAAGGATGTGCAGCCTGCAGGACCTTTCAGAAGTATGCAAGGTGCTGGCAGCTGTGCAGATTATCATTACATCCTCAGATGCAGAAGAAAGGACACACGATTTCAGCGTGCTCTCCACCACGCCTTCCTGGATATGGTGGTGAAGTCGACCACCACAGCCACTGAGTCTCTCTGCACAAAAGGGAGTGACTTCTGGGCCTGTCTTGCTTCTCCAAGCAGGCGTGCGGCCGTGCAGTGTGCGTGGATCGGGGCTGCTTCCTCACCACTCCTGACTTGAGCCAGAGCCAAATTAAAAGTTGGGATAAGCAACGCTGACACCAAAGGCATGCTCCTTCCAGTTTGCGGGCTCCAAGAGCTGAGCAGAACGGGGCGTGCCGCCGGTGGTCCTCAGCCGGTGGCTTGGGATTGGGGAGTGGGGAAGTGGGCTCTCCTCTAGAAGGGGTGCTTCCTTTTGCTTTTGAACATAGCGCGCGCGTGGTTTCTGGTGACAGCCTCTGACATCTTCAGGTCTGATTACTTGGGATAAAATTAACGTATTCAGGCTTAGCACACTGTGTGCAATTTTGATAATAGTTTATTTACTTGGTGTCTATATAGACGTTGTTCCACATTTTGTGCTGTGGTGTCTTGGGGAAGCACAATATTAAAGCATTCTAGATTATTTCAAGTATATAAGTTATATACTTTTATTTGGAATTCTTTACTGTGATAAAATGTACAATTTGCCCTTTTAGCCAGTTTTGAGTATACAATTCTGTGCTGGTGTTACTGTAATTAGTGACTGTTAGTTAAAGGAGACCCAAGGCAGTCAGGCCTGGTGTTCCAAGTTCAGTGGGTTAGCCTTTCAGGCTCCAGGGATTTCTAACAGGAGATGAAAATAGAAAAAGAGATCTCTTTAATCCTAATATCATATTTTCAAAATTTTTGCAGTTTTTGGTCAGAAGACTGAAGTTCCCAGGACTCTCCTCCCTCGCCCTGCCCAGTGACTTTGACTTCTTCTTGTGCTGAAGAAGGTGCTCTTGTCCCCGTTCAGTTGTGGGAACTGGCCGGCCTGGTTGCCTAGCAGAGGGAAAGCCCATAACTGAAGTCCTGGGCGTGTGCCCCTGCTGGCCCTGTGCACAGTGCATACATTCAGAGACCAGCACTCAACACTTATTTTTAAAAAAGCCTCTAAATATAAAGATATAATAAGTGTGGTTTTTTTAGTCATATAAAAAATAGGACAGCAAATTCTTAATAATAATAAGTTTGGGTGTAATTTGGAGCTGGTGACTTCACCAAGTGCCCAGTTTGCTAATTTTACATTTTGCTGGGGAAAGGCCGAGTATTATTTTGGGGAAAGGCCGTCGACCAGACCCAAGTTGACTGCATCGGTCTTTGTGTTGGGGCACACAGAGCTGAGCCTGTGGGGACACTGTGACTTCATCAAAAGAAACCAAGCCACCCGAGGAGGGACTTTGGTGCCTGGGAGTGTGGATGGAACTGCAGGAGCTCTGGCCTGTCCGCGAGCGCAGTGGTGGCGTTGAGCCGTTTGGGCCTCATCGTCAGAGGACACAGGAGTACGTGGAGGACGGTTGGTGACATCCTCATAGAGCAGGCTCTTCTTTTGGAGGACGGAGCCGTGATGGAATGGGCAGGGCCGAGGGTCAGCCTTCCAGTGGGTCCCTGGGAAGGGCGGGTCTCCTCCCCAGGGTCTCAGGTGGCGGCACTGAGGGAGGCAGCCAGGCTCCCTTTGCTGTCTCGGATTCTCGGGGAGCCCATGCATGTGTCTGTGTGTGCTTGGGAAGCTCAAGTTCCCGTCTCCCACCTTCCCGGTCCCTCGGAGGTGGGAGCACTCCGTGGGAGCCGTGCGCACAGCTCGGGCCAGCGGGGTGTGCTTGCCACTGCGCAGAAGCCACACGTCCCTCCTCCTCCACGCGGGAGTCTCCTCTGCTAATCGCGATTGTTGGGGAGGTTGTCTGGCGCGACAGAGGGCGTGGAGATCGGTGGGTAGGGCTCCGCGCTCCTCTCTGTTCTCTGTGTTCCTCCATACTTGGCTGCCGCTGCCCTGAGAGGGTTAACACGCGTGCCATCATCTCACACCAGAAAGTGCAGTTATCTGGTAAGAGAAAGTCAGGAATTGAGTGCACCTACAGTTTGAATGTGCTCGCAGATGCAGGAAATTGCTAAACTTCTGCTTAGAAAATGAGGTTGCCCGTGTAGATTACGACACACTGGAGGCTGGGGCTTTTGAGAGTGGGTGGGCCTGTCTTGTCCTGTCCTGTCCTGCTCAGGTCACACTGGGGAGGAGCAGAGTGTGTATGCACTGGGTTCCTGGCCAGTGCCACCTCTTGGCCCGTTGTTTCCTGACACTGAGCAGCTACCTGCAGCTTTTGATGAAGACTGGTGTGGTGGGAGGTGGTGATACCATTTCTACCCCTGAGGAGCCTGAACTCCAGTTAGGACCAGTACGACTGCTCTTGTCCAAGCCCTGGAACCTGTGGGGCAGGAGAGGCAGGTCTAGAATCCTGTAAGTCCCTCCTGCTCGGAGATTCTGTGGTGTCCCCTGTGCGGGGCCCAAAGTTCTACTGACCTATTTCTGCTTCCGGAGGCCAAACCCACAGTCCCCTGCCCCTGCCTCCTCCTGCCCCCTGGCCAGCCTCAGCCATGGTCCTCCTGCCCCCGTCTCCTCCTGCCCCTGGCCAGCCTCAGCTGTGGTCCTCCTGCCCCCGTCTCCTCCCGCCCCTGGCCAGCCTCAGCTGTGGTCCTCCTGCCCCCGTCTCCTCCCGCCCCTGGCCAGCCTCAGCTGTGGTCCTCCTGCCCCCGTCTCCTCCCGCCCCTGGCCAGCCTCAGCTGTGGTCCTCCTGCCCCCGTCTCCTCCCGCCCCTGGCCAGCCTCAGCTGTGGTCCTCCTGCCCCTGTCTCCTCCTGCCCCCTGGCCAGCCTCAGCTGTGGTCCTCCTGCCCCTGTCTCCTCCCGCCCCTGGCCAGCCTCAGCTGTGGTCCTCCTGCCCCGTCTCCTCCCGCCCCCCGGCCAGCCTCAGCCATGGTCCTCCTGCCCTCACTCCTCCACCCCCAGCCACCCTCAGCCGTGGTCCTCCTGCCCACCCTCGCCCCTGGCCCGTCAGCCATGGTGCCCTCACCTCCTGCCACCCCCCGTGGTCTGCCCCCCTCCTCCCGCCCCTGGCCAGCCTCAGCCATGGTCCTCCTGCCCCCGTCTCCTCCCGCCCCTGGCCAGCCTCAGCCATGGTCCTCCTGCCCCCGTCTCCTCCCGCCCCTGGCCACCCTCAGCCATGGTCCTCCTGCCCCCGTCTCCTCCCGCCCCCTGGCCACCCTCAGCCATGGTCCTCCTGCCCTCCGTCCTCCTCCCACCCCCGGCCACCCTCAGCCGTGGTCCTCCTGCCCCCGTCTCCTCCCGCCCCCGGCCACCCTCAGCCGTGGTCCTCCTGCCCCCGTCTCCTCCCGCCCCTGGCCGGCCTCAGCAGGTGCTGCTTGGGTGCTTGCTTCTTGGTACGGCCCGAGGAGCTGGGTCTCCTGCATCCCCCTCCCTGGTTGCTGCTCCCAGCTCAGGGGCCACACTGCACTCCTGTTTGTCACCCTGTCCTGGCCAGGGACTTGGTGGCTTCCTGTTCTTTTCGTGAAACGTGCAGTGATGGGGTGTGATGGCCTCCTCCTGGGTGCCCTTCAGTCCCTCCCTGCCTGCCTTCCTGCCCTGGTGCCCGTGCTTAGCCATGCCCCGTGCTTGGATGCCGCTGAGACCCCAGGTGTGGAACTCCTGCTGCACCGGCTCCTGCCGTCCGGCCCTGCTGGGCTGCCGGGAGCCCCCGCAGAGGCTGGCTTGGCCCCACGATGGCATGCTCCAGCGCGGGCTCTCTGCTGAGGCTCTGAGCCCAGGGCTGCCCTGGAGCTGTTTTCTTCTTTAGTGTCCCCCACTTCCACTTCCGGGTTGTCCTCGCGGACACTCACAGATGCTGGTCCCTTGCCACAGACCATGTCACCTTGCAAGGCTCAGTCACAGGTGGCGGGCATGGCGTGGCCACTCCTCTGGAGTGATGGTGGCAGGAGGGGTGGAGGTCACAGGACTCCTGGGGAGCAAGTGCCCTGGTCAGTGTGTCCTCGAGGTTTCTGTGTCCCTGAATTAGTGGACTGCATCCGGCTGGCGGGAGAGGGCAACACCGGGACGTGTGGAGGCCAGCGGGGTGGCAGCTTTGAGGGGCACCTCACTAGGATAAGGCACCAACGTTGTGAGTAAGACACCTAGCAGTGCTTGAGTCACCCTCTGCTCCTGGGGACCTGGCGATTGCTAGCTGGGTCCCAGGAGGACGCTGGACGCAGGGAGGAGGAGCCATTCAGCGCCGAGCGTGGTCGCTGCAGTTTTAAGCCAGTGCCTTTGCTTGCCTGGGTGCAAGGGGAGTGTGGTGGGCGGAGAGGGGCTGGGAGACCGAGCTTGACCAGCCGCATCTGGTGGCCCCCGCCATGGCTCGTCACGTGCACTCCCCTTGGGGTCCCTGCACATCGAGTCCTCCCTTTCTGCTACCCACCCCTGCCCCTCCCCCTCCCCCTGCAGCCTCTTTCCAAGTGCATCTTAAACACCCGCGTGGGGACCACCCTGCAAGCACCCACAGCCTGAGTGAAGAGTGAGAAAACCCCTTGTCCTCTCCAGCTTGGGTCAGAGGCCCTTCCTTGGCCACTTCTGAGCTGTGTGATGTTCACCAATGTGCCGGCCCTCTCTGTGCCTGTGTTCCTTATTTATGAGTAGGGAGGGTCATTGTGATTATTTTGCAGGGAGGCCTGTGGATCAAGTGGGTTTATGTGCATAGTGTGTTTAACTTGTGCATTTTATCTTTGTGGTGCTGGGTGGAGGGAGGGGTGCTAGGTAAGTGCCCCACCCCGAGCTGCGGCCCTCACCCACCCTGTGTGTCCAGAGCGGCCCGCGGCAGGGGTGAGCTCTTGAGGAATGCCCGCTGGCGGTGCCTGAGCTCTTTGGAGGTGGCTTCCTCTCTGGGGTGCGGGTGGCCGTGAGGAGGGTCTGAGGGAGACAGTGCCCTCCTGTCCCTCGCTGGAGTCAGGTGCACAGCCCGGCTCTCGTGTGCGAGCCTATTTCTTTATTCCTTTTTCTGAATTTTCATTTTATTCTCTTTTTTTTTTTTTTCAAATGGGGAGAGAGCTCTAATCTCTGATAAAGCCTTTGCCGTGACTGGTTTCGTGGTTCACCATCTGCAGTGCAGAGGGATTCTAAAATCTTGGAGTGATTCCAGATGTGCAGAGGCTGCAGGGTCCCCTTTCCCGCTCACCCAGCGTCCCCTCAGGCCGACCTCTGACATTCGGGGCATCACCTGCCGTGCTTGGCTGTCACCCTGAGCCAAATCCTCAGGTGTCACTCAGAGTTCATCTCCTCCACCCCCGGGCGGGCGGGCGGGCGGCACTGCTCTGAGCTTATCTGTGTCCTTTCTGGCCTGTGGCTGGTCCTCAGCCTGTCCCTGCTTTGTGACCTCGGCATTCCCAGGAGGAGCCCTGGCCTAGCTAGACATGTCACGCACTCAGAGGGGAGGCCCGGGGAGGGTGCGCCCCTCTCGCTCCCGGGGTTGGCTCTGTGAGGCCGCCCGCCTCGGGTCCCAGCTCCCCCGCCCCGTCCCTGGCCGCCTACCAGGTCCAGAGTGAAGGTCTAGAGCTTGTCCCCTCCGCGTCGCGTCGCGTCTTGGCTGGCTCTGGAGCTCTTCCCTCTGACGTGGCCGTCCCGTGGCCGTCCCGTGGCCGAGGGGAGGGCGCAGGGTTGTAACCAGCCCTTTCTCCTCGGCTCTCCCTTGGCTGAGGCCCGCGTCCTCGCCACCAAGGAGGGAAGCCTCCTGTGCCTGCTTCCCTGTGCTGCCCGGGACTGCGCCCGGAGCTGGGGTCTGGCAGGAAGCCAGCTCTGGACACGTGACTCTGGAGTGCTGGCCTCGGACCCTGGGCCTATGGACGAGGGGGAACGGGCCAGAACGAGTGGGTGCTCACAGACACCGAGCGGCCCCTGGCGCAGCGTCCAGCAGGCCCTGGTCAGGGTCACCCTTCCTGTGTGAGGAGCAGGTCCACTCCTGTGGCAGGGTGGTGGCCCTGGCTGCGCACTTCAGGTCTCTGCTGGGGCCGTGGCTCCCCGGGGCCTGGGTGAGGAGGGGCGTGTCCTCACGTGGCACCTTCCTGAGTGCTGTGACTGCAGTTCTCTGCCTGCCCAGGGGTGCTTGGCCGAGTCGCCCCTCTCACCTGGCCCTGCCCAGCCTCCCGAGGGTCTGATGCCACATGCCCAGGTCTCGCGAGACACATGGACTACAAGATCAGAAGAGAAGGAGACTTTTTTAAAAAGCTATCTTTTAGTCTTCACTGGACCTTTGTGTATCTATACGTGGTGCTGAGAATCGAGCCCAGCGCCTCACACGCCAGGCCAGTGCTCTGCCACTGAGCCCCAGCCCCGAAAAGGAAATGTCTTGACCTCATGTGAAACGACCAAGCATGGGTACCGGAGCGGCCCTCGGGTCCCGGAGGCCGTGTCCTGGCCCTGCAGGTCACCTGCACATCGCACGGCTCTCGAGGGCTCTGCACCCTGTCCTTTCACGCAGCCTGTGGTCTCCGGAGACTGCAGGCGCAGAAGCACCGAGTGGTCGCGTGAAGGAGGCGACTCTTGGTGGATCCCTACCTCTTTTCTTTTAAAAGAAGTCTGACTTAAAAACTTTAAAAAAAAAATGAGTTTGAACATCTCGTGGCATCGAGAAGATGGACCTCACGCACTGCCTGTTGCCGTGTGGTGGGGACTGCCCGCCTTACGGGTGCTGTGTGAGCGCAGCTCTGACTCCCTGGCAGAGCCTCTGGAGTGACGTTCAGGTCCGGAGAGGAGCCGCACACCTGTGACACCGAAGACGGGCCCAGAGCCAGTGAAGTGCAGGTGTTGACGGGCAGCCCTGCTCTCGGCCACAGCTGCCCCGGGGGCCATCGCCCTGCACTGGGAACTCAGATGCTGTAGGTGGAGGAGGGTGGCGGGTCAGGAAGAGGGCCTGTGGGCTGTGGTAGGTGTCCTTGGTGACATTTTGGTGGCCTGGATTGGCACCTGCCTGGCTGATCAGAGCTGACACATCAGGTGCCTCCTAGATGCTGCCACTGACCTTTGGCCAGGCCGTGGGCTGTGTCTGCTGGGTTGGTGGCTCATGCAGATGTGGGACCATCTGACTGTTGTGATTTGCCAGTGGCTGCGTGTGGGGCCTTCAGTTTGTCCCCAGGATGTCTGTTGTGGGTCAGGAAGGCCTTGGACATATGCATCATTACATTTTCCTTAAGGAAAAGCAACAGCAGGCTTTTCTTAAAATGCGATTGCTCTCACACCCCAACTTTGATCTTGTCAGCATCTTAGCGAGGACCAGTGGATCTTGGTCCTTCTCTGAGCGGTGATCTCCTCCGACGAGCAGTGCACGGGCCTGGGTCATGTGCACTGCTGGCCTGTTCTGTTTGGATTGGTGAGAGAACCTCTGTTGGATCCGTGGGGCTCAGCGTCTAGACCCGGAGTGGCAGCCAAGCTCTAAACGACAGTTTTCACTTTGACCTTGGCATAGGATTGCTTTCTTCACATAGCTGGAAAAATGTCAAAAAAGAGTTTGATGATTAGAAAAGTTATTAAATAAGAACAGGTCACCGGGAGGCCTCTGCTGCTGGATTCTGGGAGGGCTCGGCCACTGGCGTTCACGGGCCCCTGGAGCGAGGGGAGGGACTTCCTCGGAGATGGACTGGGAGTTTGGGGCTTGAGTGTGTCTGTGGGGCGCGCTGCTCGGGGGGTCTTTTGTACAGCAGGCAGGTGGACTCCTCTTCACCAAGTTTGCAGACCGTGCTGCTCTCCGGGAAGGGAGCTTTTGGGGTGTAGACGGCTGGTGCTCCCTGGAGGTACAGCTGTGGAGCTGGGGTGTGCCCGCAAACAAGGGAGGGTTGGGGTTTCACAGGCGGGTCACGAGTGCCGTGGCCCTAATGCCACTCTGCTGAGACGCGCCTCCACGGTGCCCGTGTTCCCACCTGAGGGGCGTCCTGGGCACGTGTGTAGGCTCCGGTGTCCGAGGAGGCGTGGGGGTGCGCGCTGTCTCCTGTTCAGCCCTCCCCGATGCCAGCGCTTGACTCCGCTGGGCCACGGATTTGTAGGAAGGAGTCTCTGGTCCTGGAGAGCTGAGTGGCAGGTCACCTCTCACCCCGTGGCCCTCTGTGGCCGAGGTGCACTCCAGAACAGTGCACAGCAGGAGGTGCGCTGGCCCCCCGTCACGGCCAGCTCCCCCGAGACTGCGGAGACACCTCTGTGACAGGTGCCGGGCTGGGAGGTCTTAAATCAGTGTTCACCCATGAGGTCTCCATGGGCAGCGGGGAGAAGGCAAGCCTGTGTGCTTCACCTCAGGACTTGGGGAAGGTGACCCGAGTGGGGCCCAGCGAGGCCTGGGAGTGGTGTCCTCCTTAGCCCAGTGAGGAGGCCCGAGTGAGGCAGGACCTGCCCCGGAAGGTGCCCTTAGGAGGAGCTTCACGCCTGCAGCTGGCCCAGCTCCTGGTGGGCACTCGGGAGACACCTGTTGAGTCTGGGGACTTGCCCCGGCCTCCCCCAGAGCAGGCCCCTGCAGCTGAGTGGCCGCACGGGCTCCTCACTGGGCGGCAGCGCCCACACTGCCCGAGCCCTTGAGCAACGTTCCCTCAGTTTGCCCTTGGCAGCTGCTCCCTGTCCTGCAGATGCGCGTCTGACAACTGCAGACGTTGTGGGTGGCCCCACCATTTCATTCAGAGGCCACTTTAGAGGGGTGCCAGGGCTCCTGGGGCTAGGTGACCGCCCAGTGGGGCCACAGGCACATGGGACGCTGGTCCCATGGCCTTCTTGGCCCTGCGTGGAGTGTGGCTGGCAGCAGCTGTGGCCTGGAGGAGGTCCCTGTTGTGTGAGAAGATGGAGCCTCTTGTTCTGGGGACGGTGTCCCCATGGATGGGTGACCTCTTGGTCACGTAGTGGCCAGACGGTCGTGAGCTCGCTGCCAGGGAGCCGCTGAGTCGTAGCCACAAGAACCTGGCTCGGTGTGTCCTAAAAGCCCCCGCCACTTCTGGAGAACAAGGGGACGCACAGTCGTCCCCCGCGCACCAAGGACATGTGACGGAGTGCGGACTTCGGGGGTTGGGACGTTTAGCCTGTGCTTCCGCTGTGGCTCTGTCTTGGTAACCTCTGTTGGTGGCTCTGACACAGTGGACATTGCTTCTGCTGCCCCCCAAACTCAGCCCCGAACGAAGCAGGGCCAGGCGTCTCCTTTCCCTCCCTGAGCTCCGGGAGCACCGCGAAGAGGAAAAGCAGTGCTCCAGCACCCAGGTCTGTGTCCCTGGTGGGTGGCTGAGGTGCCGCTGGTGACTCTACCCACGGCTTCTCAGTCCAGGCTCCTGCAGCCGGTACTGGCGGTGGTCCCCTCACACTCAGCGGAGGAGGCCCACAGGTGGGGCCCCGCCCTGGTGGTGGTCTGTGTAGATCGCACCTGTGTGCTGGCCGTCCAGCCCTGAGCCGACGTTCCCGCACCCAGCAGGTGGGCTTGGGGACAGGAGGATGGAAAGGGACGGGCTTGCAGCCGTGAGGAAGGGGCCCAGACGTTCCACTCTGTGTCCTCATCTGAACGAGGGTGTGCCCTTGAGGACGGAGGATGGCGATGACGCAGAACGCTGTCCGCGGGGGGGCTCAGCTCTGCCCGCGCCGCGTGGTCTGCTCCTGGCTGTGTCTGGCAGACACGTCCACGGCCAGTCAGACCCCTGTAGACGCTCAGGGTGGTGCTTTGGGGCATTGTTCCCATTTTGGGTCATTCTGACAGTGGTGGAGAGTCAAGATCGTGATTTGCGTGCAGTTACATTACTTGGGACCATGAGACCCGCCTTCCCTGTGCCAGGAAGCCACTTTTGTGACACACCCCCCTGCCACATGTCCTTGTGGTCACTGCCCAACTGTCCCTGTTTGCTGCCATGTCCCCGTGGGTAGTGGGCGTCCTCATCCCTGTCTTCATGGAACTGCAGCTGCCCCTCGGATCCCTGGGTTGTGACAGGAGAGCCACCGCTCTCCCAGAGGAGGGGGCCTGTGTGCGTGTTTCCCCTGCTGCTGGTGGCTGCTGCCTGCCAGGCCCTGCTGGGGGGCGACTGGCATGTGCCGGGCAGCGGTGCCCGTGGCTCTGTTTCAGCTCTCTTGCTGGACGCGTCCCAGGTGAGGGTGGGGGGCTGTGTGCTCACGGTCCCGGGGCCATGCACTGGGCCGCACTGACCAGGGCCGTCCCCTCTGTGGCAGCCCTCCCTCCCCTCGTCCTCCCGAGGTGTTTCCAGTCGGCGCCGACGTTCTCTAAGCTGGGGACGCGGCGGGAGTCGGGCTGTGAGTAGCACTCAGCTGCATGCTGATGTCCCGGGAGAGCTGCGGCCCCGCGGCCCCCGGCTGGTGTCCCAGACAGTTGTGAAGTGGGCACGCAGATGGCATGAGGTGTCCCTGGCTCCAGCTTGGACGGCAGGGCCCAGGAGGAAGCTGGGAAGTGGCCACCGCGGGGTGGAGTGTCCCGGCCAGACCCGAGGCTGGTCAGCCTGTGCCTGTGGCTGTCCCGGCGCTGTTCTCTGCCGAGGCCCCCGTCGGGGTGGCAGAGAGATCTGAGACCTGCGTGGGGACCTCACTTGCAGGAGAGCCAATGGGTGTGCGTGTCTGACACGCAGGCTCACGTGGGCTGCGAGGTCCCAGCTCTGTGTCATGGGCTTTCCAGGAAGGACGTTCGTGGGTGCGGGAGCCAGCCGGGTCTGTTTCCCGGCCGCGTGCACCTGCTGTCTGCGCCCCACGCCCAGGCTGCCTGCCCCTTCCTGGCACCCTGTCAGCCTAGCCAAGGGACAGCCTGAGGCACTGTGGCTGCCCATTCTGGGGCTGCCACCGTCACAGACAGAGGGGACAGCACCTGGTAGAGATGGACTTGCACTTCAGAGTGATTTTGGAAAACAATACAAAGTAAATAGAAAACAGGAAATTGTAGCATTGAGATATGTGTTTGCCCGAATAACTAGAAATAGGAGTTTTCTGTGCAGAGCTGAGAAGCCAAAGGTATTTGCGTTTAGTGTTGGGAGTCCTAACGCTGTGCTGACTCTGAGTGGTCTTCTTTGGGTGCTGGGGGTTTAACCCAGTGGTGCTCTACACTGAGCTACATCCCCAGCCCTTTTTATTTCATGTCATCTTAGGGTCTCACTAAGTTGGCCAGGCAGGTCTGGAACTTGCAACCCCCTGCCTCAGCCTCCCAAGGAGCTGAATTACAGGTGTGCACGCCATGCTCAGAGCATCAATGCCAGCCGTGCACGGCTCAGCTTAAGCCCGTCCTTGGTTCCCTCGGGTCCCAGGGAGGACATGTCACTCCTGTGCTCCTGACAAGCCTGGCTGGTGGGAGCCACCTAAGTCACGGCGGCCTTGAACGTCCTGCAGGCCCAGGTGCCTGGTGGCTCCTGGTGAGCTGGAAGCTGTGGGTGCCCAGATGCACCACGCCACTCGCACGAGGCTCTGCGCACTTTGGCTTGAGTTTGTGGATGGTCAGCTCCTCGTCCGTGACCCGTGGATAAAAACGGCTGAAAGTTCTGGGCCTTTGGTTGAGCCAGGTCTCCTGCGGGCTCGTTGCCTGTGATTCCTAGTCAGAGGTCCAGATTTGCTTCGTAACGAGGTCCCTGAGCCGGTGCAGGGACAGGGAGGCAGGACAGAGCTCTGCTTGAGCAGGCCAAGAAAGGGCGGGCGGTCAGGCGCAGGAGGGGGAGGCCAGCCTCTGCGCTCTCCTGTCAGCTGGGCTTCTGCGGAGAGGCAGGAGGGAGAGCCGGTCTCCATCTGAGAAAGGGAGGGTTTGGTGGCCACCCAGCCCTACTGCCCTCAGACGGGGGCCATTCCCATTCTTGGGTGGCCAGGAGGGGTGACAGTGGCCTCTCCCTGGGTCCCAGTGGTGTCTATTGAGGAGCCGTGTGTGGAGCCCCTCAGGTGCTACTTTTTTTTTTTTTTTTTTTGTACTGGGGATTGAACTCAGGGCCCTCGACCACTGGGCCACATCCCCAGCCCTTTTTTGTATTTTATTAGAGACAGGGTCTCACTGAGTTGATAAGTGCCTCACCATTGCTGAGGCTGGCTTTGAACTCATGATCCTCCTGCCTCAGCCTCGCAAGTGCTGGGATCACAGGCGTGCGCCACCACGCCCGGCCAGGTGCTATGTTGAGAAGGGCACCTGGAGCTGTCCTGTGGGTTCTTGTCCCCGTGGGTGGGAGGGCAAGCGCAGGCTGGGTTACTGCCCTCACCCGGGGTCTGGCAGGTCTGGCCTCCCTGGGTGGCCGTGCGCTGTCTCTGGGCCGCAGGCCTTGTAAACATGCGTCTCCAGGTGTGCTAACCCGTGAGCGCGCGATTGGCCTCCATTCATCAGCCAGCGTGTGCATGGTTGGTTTTCACAAGTGCAGGCATTGGTAACTTTCTGGAGCACGTAGAATATCATCTGGAACAAGTGTGGGCGTCAAGGCCCCTCGCTCCCCACTTTGAGCTGTGCTGCGGCGTGCCGGGACCAGCAGCCCCCACCTTGCTGGGCACGCTCTCTCCAGACTCCTCCTGTCCCCTACCAGCACCTTGCACGTTGGGCCAGAGGAGGGACAGGGAGTTGGGTGGGTGCCCGTGTGCTCGGGGACTGGAGCCAGGGGAGGGAGAGGGGCGTGGAGCGTGTGCAGGCACAGGTGCCGTCAGGTCGCAGACACGCCGGGCCGTTTGGGCCTTAAGTTAAAACATGGACCTTGCTGTGATGAAGGGACCATCCAAATGTAGTCACTCCCTGGTGCCGTGGTCCGCGGGCCCGGAGAGCGAGTGAGCGCGGTGTGGCCGTGGCTCCTGGACAGCACTCCGCCCTGGGTCCAGGCTGGGCGCTCTGGATTCAGCAGCACGCCTGGATGCCTTTTCCACGGGCTTCCACCCTGCGCAGCTGCGGAAGGTCCTCTGGCGTGTGAGACCCCTGCCTCATTCCAGGAGGCCACATACCATCACCTCCTGTGCAGCGGTGTTTCCATGGGAGTCACAGAGCCGGTTCATCTGCTTGTCCTTTCTTGCTCCGTGCGAGGAAAGCTCGGTGGTCTCTGTCCTCGAGACTCGGCACTTGCCTGCAGGGAATCCTTCCATGTTTCGCGCAGGTTTAGATAGGCCGTGCGGGGCAGGCCTGTGGCTTGCGACACCGTGTTCTTTCCAGGAGTGGCTCTCGGTGAGCGTTCACTGATGGGTGGCTGTCCTTCAGCTAAGCTGTTCAGCGACTTCTGAAGGTGCTAAGTGTTAGTGATGAACTAGGTCACGGCACACTTGTTGTTGGCAGAGTGGACCTGGAATCTCCGGTGGGTGTAAGTACACACTGTGTGTGTGCACGCGGCATCCGGGCACAGTTGTCCTTTGCAGCTTTGATCTTCTGGAGGATTGCCTGGTGCGTGTGGGACAGCAGACGTAGTCTCAGGGAGGCGCGTGTGCCTTCTCGCTCCCTGCCCAGGTGCGACGTTCAGGCGTGCTCACAGCAGCTATGCGAATGCTCACTTAGATCTCAGTAAGATCGACAATTGGAGTGTTGATTCCCCCTGTGAGCTCTTAGCGAAGGGACGTAGGGGCTGCTGTGTGCTGCCCAGGACTGCCTACGAAGGTAATGTTTAACAGACTGTTTTATGGCTTACTGCACATAATTATCTCTCTTTGTATTCCTGGGCACAGTTCTTTCTTTCATCACCTGGTGGGGATTTCTAAGCTCTTTCACAAATAGCAGAGGCACGAGATAATGTTGGGGGGTTGCTGTGGGGCCCGCTCCCTCATGCTCACGCTGGGTAGGTGCTGGTGGGGTCTCTCAGGCTCTCACTCCTGGTAGGCAGATGCTTGTTGGGATCTGCTCTCTTGTGCTCACGTTTGGGGCGGCGTTGGTGGGATCTCTCTCTCAGGCTCATGGTAGGTAGGTATTAGTTGGGGTCTGCTTTGTCAGGTGCATGCATGTTGGGGCGGCGTTGGTCACGTCTGTTACACTGGGAAGATAAGCTGTTTTGGGGTATGAATTTGATGATGGGACAGCGTTTGTGTTGAGGGGACAGATACTGTTTTCGACTGTTGGTTAATGTGGCATAAAACACACAACTTGTTCGTATAAGCAGATTTTTGGGGAAAAATTTTGCATTCAGCTAATAGAATTTTCAAAAAATGTCTGGTAATAACTAGGAAGTGTTCCATAGAAGGGAAACGTGAGCTCTGCATGATTTTGTTTTCTCTGTTGCTAATTTATAAAAGAATTTGGAAAAAAATATGTTAGACACCGAGTTGGTACCAGTTTCTGCACGTTCAGGGTCAGTGACAGTGTCGCGCCACTTTATTTTGGATCTCTCTGCAGTTTATGGAAGGCCTTCCGGTTTTCCATGTTTTAAAAATAGATATTTATGAGTCTTCGTCTTTCTCTGGTGTTGCCCCCAAGCTCTCAGTGTCTCAGACTCCTGTGCATTGCTGGCCTTCACACTGGTGGTGCAGGGTGCCAAGAGATCAGAGTGACAACACAGTGCTGGCTCGTTTCATGGAGGTGTGGGACCTGCAGGGCAGAGCGGGCCTTCGGTGGCCACAGGGCCCAGTTTGGGGCGATGTAGGACTGTGGTTCTGGAAACAGGCTCTTAAAGGAAACGCTGATAAGATGGGGAAGGGTCCCGCCAGGCTGCTCTGGGAAGCCTGGACTCACCTCCACAGCCTCACACCAGCTCTTTGTGGTGGGTGGGGGTGGAAACAACATGCTTGTTTATCTGCAGGAAATCACGGGGAGCTGATTTCCTAGTGACAGGTGGTTGAACTCACTTTTCTCTGAGGCATGGAGGTGCAGGAGTCACTGGCTTCGGGGAGCAGAAGGTAGGTCTGGGGGCCCAGGGCCCTCGAGGCTGTGCCCTGGTGGACCCTGCCACCCCTGCTGCTGCTCCAGGAGGGCCACTGAGCCTTTCAGTTTCCCAGGGTGTGTTACTAATAGCGGGGAAGGAAAACCCCACTGAAAGTTTTCAGTAGCTATACTGTATACTTTCAGCTGCTCTCCCCCCGCCCCCATAAGGTCAAGTTTGAGCACCAACCTTTATATTTTAGTAAAAGAACCTTGGGCAGCTTGCGTGTGAGTGCTGTTTCATGTTTTCTTGGGAACTACTTCGCTGTGTGATCTTCACTGTTAGCAAATGTTTTTGTCCTTCACATCTGGAAAATGGAGTCTCTATTTTTCCTGCACCAGGGTTTATTTATTTATTTACTTCTGACAGTTTGTGGTAAACAACTTCTTTAAAGTAACCTACTTGGGAGAGTGACATTTGGGCCACGTGTGCACTTTTGCTATAAATAGACTGGCTGCAAACTGGGGTCTGAGGTGCAGATCTGAATCGGGTCTGAGGATCCGAGTCTGTGTGACAAAGCCACGCATGGGCTCGTCTCTGCTTCTGGGGACACACCTGTTGGCCCTGGCTTGGGTTTGTTTGAGGGGTGCTGAATTTCCAAGGGAAGCCTTTGCAGGCACCTCCTTTCCGAAGGAAGCCCCGTGAGGCCGCCCTGGACGTGAGGCCTGGTGGAGTCCTGAGCAGCCTCTTGGTGCTCCTGGGCAGGCTGGTCTGCAGCCTGCTGCCTCCCGCCTGTCCGTGTCCTTCCCGGTGGGGCTTCTGTGAACGCGGGATGCTGCTCGCTGTTAGCTCATTCCTCCTTGTTGGAGTGGAAGTGTGGCTTGTTCATAATGGGATTATTGATTGGTCTGAGGACAGCGGCAGCCGCGGGCCTTGTCCTCAGCCCTGCCTGCCCTCCCAGCAGTGAATGCACAGTGATGGAGCTCGGGGGACCCTGGTCTGGGGACTGTGAGCCTCGCTTGTAGGGAGAGGAACTCTTCATTGTTGTTGGGGAACTTCCCCCATTTGTGCAGATAATAGGCTTTTTGTCTCTGTGGTAAGATAAGCTTGTCCAGGATGTTAATGATGTATTTTAATTCATGGCTCATAATGCTACAGTGTAGCTCGTGAGGCCGGTTCATTGTCTGCAGGAGACAAACGGGCACAGTGCGCAGCCCAGCCTGCTGCACCCACTGAGCCCACGCCCACCGCGGGGCAGAGCCCAGGCCTGGCAGGAGTGGCCTTCCCAGAGTCCCCCTGTGAAGTGCCTGAGAGCAGTTGCCCTTTTCCTTTCATGAAAAAGAAAAATGGTATCACGTGCCTTTCAGAGCCCCGCCACTCCTTGGCAGCCGGCCCTGTGAATGTGGCGCGCATCCTGCGTTGAGCTTTGCTCTTGATGACTTTTGGTGGGGCTTTTTCCTGCCCTCATGGAGCCATCAGATTCCCCGGCAGCCCACGCTCACAGTCCCGTGCCCAGAGACCAGTACGCATGGCCACGGCCCCCAGACGTGCTGACCCGGAAGTCCAACTTCTCTGCAAGGGGCCTGCAGGGGAGACGGCCAGGGGCCAGTAGAGCCAGGCGGTGGCAGGAAGTCAGAGCGCTGCCGTGTTGTGCCAGGGTGGTGGGCAGGAGGAACCTGCCTGGAGAGCTCGGGAGGGCTCAGTGCCCCCTCGGCTGGAGCAGGGCCTGTCTGTGTCCAGCTCCCAGCCGGCCCTTTGCTCTTGCTGCCTGCGGGAGTCTGACTTGGTGCTTCAGTGGTTAAGACTTGGGCTGTTTTGAAATTACTCTGCAAATTAGAGTGTTTGAATGTTAGCCTTTGGGCTCCTTTTTCAGGCTAAGGTTCTGATGGTGGTGTTAACTTCACTAGGTTCAGAAAGGGCGGTACCAGACCATTCAGCTTTTGTTCAGGGATGGTTTAATTCACAGAGCAGAAAATGGTAAGGCTCCCTGTCCTTTCACAGGCGTGCTTGTTATGTAAAAACATATTTACGTCTTTCCCTGACGATGCCATACTTCACTGGCCAGAAAGCTGTTGTTTAAGATATGGAAGGAAACCCTTCACAGCGCTACTTGGTTTTTACGTTGGGAAGAGGGAAGGGGCCGTTGTGGAGGCCCCTGGGCTGGTGCTCACCGGCCTTCTAAGACGACTGGCAGCTGGGCTCAGGGGTGGCTGGGTCTCTCCACCATCTCTGGGTGAGTCTTTCAGACATCAGAATGCCGTCTTTAGGGAAGAATCCGTTTGAACAAGTTCACATTGGTTGGATTTTTCTTTCTTTGACTTTTGAAAACTGGAATGAATGAAAGGCAGCTTCCCGGCCGGCCGCATTCCTTAGGACCCTGGAGCGTCCCTGGGCCTGGGTGGGGGCAGGTGTGGGAGGCCCGCAGCTCTGCTTCCACTTGTTTCTTATCGGAGGAGCAAGTGGGGTTCCTCTGCTTCTGTGTAAAACTTCCAGATCCTTGAAAGTGCAGAGTGACCAGGGACACCAGCGAGCATCACTGAGCGCGAGCACACTCACCCTGAGAGCCACGTGCTCAGCTCTGGTGTAGTTGCCTCCCGTCTATCCCTCGTGAATCGCCTCTGAACATCCTGCGACACATCTCCAAAACCAGCAGCTTTGGCTGTAGCCCCAGCTTACCAGAGGAGCAGTGAGTCCCAGATGCTGTCGGACACCAAGCTCAGCTTCCCGTGAGAGGCCTAGGGGCCAGGTGTGTTTGGCCGAGCCTGATGTGGGTGATTACGGTTGCATCAGGTCACCTGGCCCAGCAGAGGCACGTGCAGTACTAGTTAGAGGTTTCTAATTGGCTTCCCAAGCTGCTACTCTTGTCCCTTTGGGTTTATTCCGTCGAATGCTGTCACTGCCAGTGGCCGCTGTCTCTGAACAGTGCAGAAGCTGCGCTCGCCTCTTTGCGAAGGCGGACAGTGTCTAGAGGCACTCACGTGGGCTGAGGGATGCCGCCACACTTCACCTGCATTGATTCGGACCTACAGGAGGATCACAGTACAGGTGTCGTTCTCACTGCGTCTGGAGATGAGGAGTCAGAATGAGGAACAGAGAGGCCACTTGCTGGGGTCACACAGCTGATCTGAGTTGATGGCACAGCTGGATCTTGACCAGCTAGTCTTGACTGTCCCTCACAGCTGTTTTGGGTGCCAGTTGTCTATTTGTCTGTCCATCAGATGGTTAAAGTGGTGGCAAGGCCATATCTGTGATGATGGGCAGGATGGCCGTGGGCAGGTCAGGGCTCAGGGATGGAGACTGGGGTGGGTTCAGGTCTGTGGTAGGCTGAAGTGCAGTGACTGGGCTCATGTGAAGGGTGGACGAGACTGGGGGGTCTCCAGGAGGTGGCGAGGGGCCTGGCACGGGCGGGCAGGGAGGCCGCGGGGTGCAGACGGCCGTGTGCTCACAGTCGCCGGGGAGTGCCGCTGCCTGGAGTCGAGTGTCCAGCCCACACTGGTCTGATTCCCAGACTCATGCCCCGGGAGGACCTGGCATTCCTTGCAATCACAGCGTCCCTCCATCCCTGGCCTCCTGGGAGTGGCTCCAGGTCCCAGGGCACGTGGTGCGTTTATAGTGGCCTGCGCACAGGTGTAGCTCCCGCCTGCCCTGGCAGTGCCCCGGGTGGCCTGGAGGCTGCGCCTCTCCTCGGTCTTCCACTCCTGAGCTCTGACCTGTCGAGGGAAAGTGAGGTGCTCCTGGGGAGGGGGCCCTTGTTTGTGCCTGGTCTGTCTCAGAAGGTTCTGGAGCTGCTGAGGAGCGTCCCTCCACTGGGAGCCTGGGGACACAGAGGAGAGACACCCCTCGCAAATGTGCTGCAAATGCCCTGTGGCCGGTCACCGTGCTTGTCCTTCCAGCCTCTGTCTGGGGTGTTGGCTGTGGGGTGTGCCCTGGGGCTCATTGAGCTGTCACCACGGTTGCGCTGGGGTGACAGGTCTCTGCTGTGCCGGTGCCCAGGCTCTGCACACCTGCAGGGACCTGTTAGTTGGAACCTCGGCCCACAAGTTAAGTCCATCCTGAATTCGCCGAATTTCAGGATCTTGGGTTGCTTCATCCGCGTTGTCTGGCAGCTGGGCAGCGAGAGAGGAAAAGCACCACGCTGCGGTGGGCGGCCTGCGGCCTGCGGCCTGGCCTGCGGGGCGCAGGCTGCGCGGAGCGGGCGCTTCCTGGAGCACCGTGGCGTTTCACCTTCTCCCTTTCTGTTTTGTCCTCCCTCTCCCTCCTCCATTATCGCGTGTTTTTTTTTATGTAGCAAAGATGCATTTTCCTTAATAAACATTTTACTTTTTCTCATTTTTTATAAGTGTGGTTGAATCACCTGACTTCTTCAAAATGAAATACATTAGATTGAAAATTACGCAAGGCATTTTAAAATGCCTTCATGCCGTCCACTCCATTGCCAGAGAAACTCATGCCCACAGAGCAGGAAGTCCACTGGAAATCTCCAACCTCTGATCAGTGAGTCATTTTTGTGCCAAAACAATTAAATCACAGCCTCTTCAGCGAGTTCCCAGTGTCAGCCTTGGAAAGTTTGTGATGCATCTTACAGTGGCACTGAGAAGAGTCCTTTCCCGTGAGCCCTGTATTTGCGTGGCCTCGTGCTTGACATGGCCCTGCGCCTGGCATGGCTTGGTGCTTGACATGGTCTCGTGCTTGGTGTGTCCCCGTGCCTGACGTGTCCCCATGCCTGACATGGCCCATGCTTGATGTGGCCCTGTGCCTGGCGTGTCCCCGTGCCTGACAAGGCCCTGTGCCTTACGTGTCCCATGCTTGATGAGGCCCTGTGCCTGATGTGGCCCATGCCTGCATGGCCCCATGCCTGACCTGGCCCCATGCTTGAGATGGCCCTGTGCCTGGCGTAGCCCTGTGCTTGATGTGACCCTGTGCCTGACGCGTCCCCATGCCTGAGATGGCCCTGTGCCTGGTGTGTCCCCGTGCCTGACGTGGCCCCTGCCTGCGTGGCCCTGTGCTTGTGCACACGCGGGCAGCAGCCTGGTGTGGATGCCCACGCCTTGCCATCCTGCTCACGCCTGCGTGGATCGGGCTTGTGCTCCGTCGGTCTGGCCCTGGCAGCCAGTTGCTTGCTGGTTGTACAGGGTTTTACGTCTATGGCCGAGGGTTTTAGGAAACACTGGCCAGCCAGCTCCTGCTGGGCTCGATGGCTTGAGAGCAAGTGGCAGCGCACTTGGTGGGGGAGACCTGAGCCGTGCACACTTTGTCACAGTGGGCTGCTGTGTGTGAGCCCCTGGCCCCTTGGGAACAGGCAGAGCTGCTGGAGACCCTCCCAGCCATCCAGGCTGGGGCCTCTGAGGGCTAGCCCGTTGAGCAGGCAGGCATGCCCTTCCAGTGGGTGGCCGCCCGTGTCCTGTCCTGAAGGTGGGAGTTCTGAGGACTGCATTCCTGCTTTTTTTTTTTTTTTTTTTAATCTGGAAGCAATGCCCTGGTCTAGGTAGCAAGTTTTTGCCTGAAGCCAAAAGAAAAAAGAGTTTGGAGATCTTGATCTGGCGAGAGTCACCCGAGGAGGGTCGCTGCGGGAATTGGCCTCTGGCTTTTTCTTGTCACTGGTACTGGGCCTCTGAGTGGACAGCCCGATTCACATCAGACTTCCTTAGTATGAGGGGTTTGGGATTGAGCTGATGTTATGCTGTAGCACTTTTCCATTAATGCATTTATGTCTTTTCCCCCGTAGATAATTTTAAGTGCTTTGCAAACTCCTCTGCTGCGATCTCACGGGTTTGCAGCAGGGCTTAGTCTTGAAAGATGGGGATGGGCAGAGAAAAAATAGAAACCAGAAGAGGGCTGTGCATGCATTGGGGCAGCGCTGAGGCTCCCGTGGGCACTTCCTGGTGAGTCGCAGGGTCCTGCTGGCGTTTGGGCCAAGCTTTAGGCTAGTTTGGGGAGGTCTAATGGACATGGAAACTTCCTCAGGCTCTGGGCAGGGAGGGCAGGTGTCCAGCTCTAGCTGGGTCCATCCATGCTGTCCCAAGGAGAGGGATAGGGTAACTAGAGAATGAAGACGGCAGCACAGGACCTTCTCCTGAGAGCCCCGGGGAAGAACACCAGCACTGTGCTCATCCTGTGGCCCAGCTGAGGACCTGGCCTGGGCAGCTGAGCTCAGGCTGCGAGGGACAGGCCTGTGCACCGCCGGGGCGGGAGAGGGGCCTGCTGGGCCAGCAGGGGCCTGGTGAAGTCTGCGTCCTGCCCTGGACCCGAGCAGGCACTGCCCCAGGCACAGTGGGTTTTGCAAGAGAGGGTGCCGCAGGCTGCTGCTGCATGCCATGTCCTCAGGTGGTCTCCTGACTCCGCTCACGAGAGAGGCGGACTGGGCCGAGCATGTGCAGGACCCCCGCCCCATGCCCTGTGCCGGTGGGGCCCTGGGGCGGAGCATGGCCGAGTACACTGCGACACGGAGCTGGGACCCCAAGGCCACCCAGTAGCTGCCACTCTGCTCCCTGGGGAAGCAGAGCAAATAGCAGAGAGCACTCCTGGGCGAGGACTCCCGGGAGTCTGCACCTGAACGGGCCTTCCACCTGCGCGCGGGGGCGCTGCTCGGGACCCTGCCAGGCCAGGCCTCCTGCTCTGACCCTGGCTGCGCAGTTCAAGAGAGTCCGGGAACGCGCTAATTCATGTCCTCTGTGGACAGACATCAGTGGCACAGCAGAGTCTGCAGAATCACTCCAGAGTCACCCCAGGCTTCAGCTATTTCTTTCTCTCCATAAGTTCATTTCTATATAGTTCTTTAAATGTGTAAGATATTTCACACTAAATTTGGTCAGTAAGTTACATATGAATGATATGTTCAATTCATAATTGTGTTACGTCTAGTTCAGCATTTTGGGAGGGTAGTCGAATGAAGTGGGGCTTCATGAAGACCATTTGCCTTAATAAATCATCATGGAACATTATGAAGCCATGCAGAACTTAGGTCAAGATCGTTAAAGTTTGGCCAAGTGCTTTAACTTAGTCGCCTGCATTGCTGTTGAGACAGGCTCTTGGGTACCCATGCGTTTTCCTGGCGTTAGGATTTTTTCCTTTTGCTCTGCTGTTGGGGTCACTGACTCCTTGGCTTTGTGCCTGTTGGCTGGGGCTGCTGGTGCATCCCTGGTGTAGCGAGTCCGGTGCTGCCTCTTTTTGGATCTGCTACTCACGCCTCGTGTTTTTCTTTGGGTACCTTGGCACCTGGTTGGGTGGCTTTCTTGAGACACTGAGGTCTGTAATTCTCAGTAAGATTCCCACCTGTGCTTGTCTGTGGGCAGAGGCTGCCTGTGGTGTCTGCACCCTCAGGAGTGGACAGGCATGCTGCATTCAGAGTCCCTGCTCCCTCAAGGATGTTTCAGGACACTCCTGTCACAACCACTGGTGCTTAGCACATGCTCCCTGAGGCTGGTGTCAGTGCTGTCTGGGGCTGGTGTCAGTGCTGTCTGGGGCTGGTCATGAACGCTCCCTGGAGCTGGTTGTCAGTGCTCCCTGAGGCTGGTTGTCAGTGCTCCCTGAGGCTGGTTGTCAGTGCTCCCTGGGCTGGTGTTAGTGCTGTCTGGGGCTGGTGTCAGTGCTAGTGCTGTCTGGGGCTGGTCATGAACGCTCCCTGGAGCTGGTTGTCAGTGCTCCCTGAGGCTGGTTGTCAGTGCTCCCTGAGGCTGGTTGTCAGTGCTCCCTGGGGCTGGTGTTAGTGCTGTCTGGGGCTGGTGTCAGTGCTAGTGCTGTCTGGGGCTGGTCATGAACGCTCCCTGGAGCTGGTTGTCAGTGCTCCCAGGCTGGTTGTCAGTGCTCCCTGAGGCTGAGTGCTGTCTGGGGCTGGTGTCAGTCTGCTCATGAACGCTCCCCTGTTTGGGCTGGTCGTTAGTGCAGTGTCTGGGGCTGGTGTTAGTGCTCCCTGGGGCTGGTCGTCAGTGCTGTCTGGGGCTGGTCATGGGTGCTCCCTCAGGCTGGTTGTCAGTGCTCCCTGAGGCTGGTGTTAGTGCTGTCTGGGGTTGGTGTTAGTGCTGTCTGGGGCTGGTGTCAGTGCTGTCTGGGGCTGGTCATGGTGCTCCCTCAGGCTGGTTGTCAGTGCTCCCTCAGGCTGGTTGTCAGTGCTGTCTGGGGTTGGTGTTAGTGCTGTCTGGGGCTGGTCATGGGTGCTCCCTGAGGCTGGTTGTCAGTGCTCCCTGAGGCTGGTGTTAGTGCTCCCTGGGGCTGGTCGTTAGTGCTGTCTGGGGCTGGTCATGGTGCTCCCTGGAGCTGGTTGTCAGTGCTCCCTGAGGCTGGTTGTCAGTGCTCCCTGAGGCTGGTGTCAGTGCTGTCTGGGGCTGGTCATGAACGCTCCCTGGAGCTGGTTGTCAGTGCTCCCTGAGGCTGGTTGTCAGTGCTCCCTGAGGCTGGTGTTAGTGCTGTCTGGGGCTGGTGTCAGTGCTGTCTGGGGCTGGTCATGAACGCTCCCTGGAGCTGGTTGTCAGTGCTCCCTGAGGCTGGTTGTCAGTGCTCCCTGAGGCTGGTTGTCAGTGCTCCCTGGGGCTGGTCGTTAGTGCTCCCTGGGGCTGGTGTTAGTGCTGTCTGGGGCTGGTCGTCAGTGCTGTCTGGGGCTGGTCATGGTGCTCCCTCAGGCTGGTTGTCAGTGCTCCCTCAGGCTGGTTGTCAGTGCTGTCTGGGGTTGGTGTTAGTGCTGTCTGGGGCTGGTCATGGGTGCTCCCTCAGGCTGGTTGTCAGTGCTCCTGAGGCTGGTGTTAGTGCTGTCTGGGGCTGGTGTTAGTGCTGTCTGGGGTTGGTGTTAGTGCTGTCTGGGGCTGGTCGTCAGTGCTGTCTGGGGCTGGTCATGGGTGCTCCCTCAGGCTGGTTGTCAGTGCTCCCTGAGGCTGGTGGTGCTGTCTTGGTGTTAGTGCTGTCTGGGGTTGGTGTTAGTGCTGTCTGGGGCTGTGTCGTCAGTGCTGTCTGGGGCTGGTCATGGTGCTCCCTCAGGCTGGTTGTCAGTGCTCCCTCAGGCTGGTTGTCAGTATTCTTTTCTGCATCTGTTTCAGGGAAATGCTGGGGTTGATGACCAGGGTGAACTGGGACACACTGCCCAGGGTTCTGTGGGATGAGAACCCCATCTTGATGGAGTGTAGGTGTGGATACGCGACTCCCGTGTCCAGTCCTGCACTTCCTGTGGGTTCTGAGTGCACATGAGGTTGCACCCCTGTGTTGTCCATTCCACACTGGACACAGGCCTGTGGGCCCCCAGGATGGGCTGGCCTCGCCTGTGCACCTGGAGCTGGGGCTCAGGGCCCTGGCAGGCAGGTGGGCGTGGCGTGGCGTGGCCACCAGGTGGGTGGTGTGTGCGGTCATCAGGGTTCTGGTACCACCTCTGGGGGCAGCCCAGCTTCCCTGGGTGGGCACTGGGGGAATCTGGCCTCTGGGGAGCTGGGGAGGCCGGCATGAGGCTGGACAGCCTTGGGTCCAGAGGGGCTCTGCACTGGGGTCGTGACGCAGTCCTGCGGCTGGAGCCTGGGGCTCCCTTTGTGGGTGCGTGAGCAGGGGTCTAGGAGGGAGGGGTGCAGAAGGCCAGGCCAGAGAGTCGTGGTCCCCTCGGTGTGGGCGAGCTCTGGCCAGCGCCCATGCGAGTGGTGCAGCCTGTGTGACCGGGCAGGGTGGCCTCTGCTCTGGTCCCGGGCAGCGGCTGCACCTCGGGAGCCCAGGGCTGTTCCTGCGCCAGGTCACACTGCTCCCCCTCAGCCACCTGCGCTCCCAGCAGAGGACTGTGGCTGGACACCTGAGCCGCAAGTCGGTGGGGTGCCATCGGCGGCCGCTGCAGCTCACAGCAGGGCCAGCGTTCCTTCCCGCCCTCTCCCTGCCTCGGGCCTCTGCCCTCCTCGCGGGGAGCCTGTGTCTCTTGTGGTCTCCACGCTCTCTTCCCACGGGTCTTCCTTAGAGACTTGGAATCTTTGGGGGAGAATAAAATCATAGTTACTTACTTGAATTGTCTAATGTAGTTAATTACCAATAGTCGTTTGTCACTGGTTTTGTTTTGTCGGTACCGGGCCGGAGCCCGGGCCTCACCTGTGCTGGCAGGTGCTCCTCCGCTGAGCTGCAGCCCCAGGTCTCACTGATTGGTGACTGATTCCTAGGGAGGTCCGTCTCCTTGAACTCACAGGCCTGGTGCTTCCGTGGCGAGCCTGCCGGTGGCCCTGTGACGCTGCTGCTGCTCGCTCGCTGACGCAGGAGCCTTGCTCACGTGGTTTCTGTCTCTTCCAGGTGCTTGCTGCGTCTGCCTCCTTCCCCACCTGGGCCGTGCGCTGCCTCCTCGTGGGCCCCTCCCTCGTTGCTGGGCAGCAGCAGCCCCTCTGAGGATGGAGAGGTAGGACGTCCCCTCGGGCCCACGCCACAACAGCTGCTCTGCCACCACGCCCCACCCTCCCCATGGATCGAAGCAGAGAGGCCGAGATGGAGCTGAGGAGAGGGCCAAGCCCGCCTAGGGCCAGCCGGAGCCAGGAGGTGGACGGGGACAGGGCCGCCTGCCACAGCTGCTGCATCTGTGGCAAGAGCTTCCCCTTCCAGAGCTCGCTGTCCCAGCACATGCGCAAGCACACGGGGGAGAAGCCCTACAAGTGCCCCTACTGCGACCACAGGGCCTCCCAGAAGGGCAACCTCAAGATCCACATCCGCAGCCACCGCACGGGGACTCTGATCCAGGGACACGAGCCAGAGGCGGGCGAGACCCAGCTGGGCGAGCTGCGCGTGTCCGAGGGCCTGGACGGGTGCGCCAGCCCCACGAGAAGCACGTCCGCCTGCAACCGGATGCTGAACGGGGCCGCGCAGCTGGACGGCAGCAAGATCCTGCTGCGGAGCAGCCGGAAGGAGGCCGAGGGGCCGGCCGGCGCCCCGGAGGAGGCCGAGGCCGTGGCGCAGTGCTCCTTCTGCAAGAGCCAGTTCGAGCGCAAGAAGGAGCTGGAGCTGCACGTGCACCAGGCCCACAAGCCCTTCAAGTGCAGGCTGTGCAGCTACGTGACCTTGCGGGAGGAGTCGCTGCTGAGCCACATCGAGAGGGACCACATCACCGCGCAGGGGCCCAGCGGCAGCGAGGCCTGCGTGGAGAACGGCAAGCCCGAGCTGAGCCCCGGGGAGTTCCCCTGCGAGGTGTGCGGCCAGGCCTTCAGCCAGACCTGGTTCCTGAAGGCGCACATGAAGAAGCACAGGGGCTCCTTCGACCACGGCTGCCACATCTGCGGGCGGAGGTTCAAGGAGCCGTGGTTCCTCAAAAACCACATGAAGGCGCACGGCCCCAAGGCCGGGGGCAAGAACAGGCCCAAGAGCGAGTTGGACCCCATCGCCACCATCAACAACGTGGTCCAGGAGGAGGCCGTGGTCGCCGGCCTCGCCCTCTACGAGGTCTGCACCAAGTGTGGGAACCTGTTTACAAACCTGGACAGCTTGAACGCCCACAACGCCATCCACCGCCAGGTTGAAGCCAGCCGGACGCGGGCCCTGGCCGAGGAGGGGGCTGCCGAGGGCCCCCCGGACACCAAGCAGTTCTTCCTACAGTGCCTGAATCTGAGGCCAGCCGAGGCTGGTGACGTGTGCCCCAGCGGGCAGGCTGGACGGCGGGTGGCTGAGCTGGACCCTGTCAACAGCTACCAGGCGTGGCAGCTGGCCACCAGGGGCAAGGTGGCTGAGCCAGCCGAGTACCTCAAATACGGGGCCTGGGACGAGGCGCTGGCCGGGGACGTGGCCTTCGACAAGGACAGGCGAGAGTACATCCTGGTGAGCCAGGAGAAGCGCAAGCGTGAGCAGGATGCCGCGGCCCCCCAGGGCCCCCCCAGGAAGAGGGCCAGCATCCCTGGGGACCCCCTGCTTTCCAGCCACCTTGACCCCCGGCCAGCAGCACGCCCCAGCCGCCGGGCCACGGCCACTGCTGGCCAAGGCAAGTCCTCGGAGTGCTTCGAGTGTGGCAAGATCTTCCGAACATACCACCAGATGGTGCTGCACTCGCGTGTGCACCGCCGTGCACGCCGGGACAGGGAGGCTGACGGGGACAGGGTGGCGCGGGCCCGCTGCGGCTCCCTCAGCGAGGGCGACTCGGCCTCCCAGCCCAGCAGCCCCAGCTCCGCCTGCGCCACTGCCGACTCCCCGGGCTCCGGCCTGGCCGACGAGGCTGCCGAGGACAGCGGGGAGGACACTGCGCCCGAGTCTGCCCCAGGTGAGTGGCGCACCCGGACCAGCCCCGGGGCCCAGCCCAGCAGCCCTGCCCCACGGCCCTGAGCCCAGGTAGCCCGTGCTCGGGGGCCTGTGCCTGGGCACCTCATGCCCAGGTGTCCCTGCCCAGACAGCTCTTGCCCAGGTCCCTGTGTGGCCACATGCCCAGTGTCCTGCCCCATGAGTACCCGCAGCTGGGGCGGCAGGTGCGGACACAGCTACCTGTCAGCTCCGCCCACACGCGCTCCCCTCACGCTCGCCCTCACGTGCTTTCACAAAGTGACCCCGTGGCTGCGTGAGGGGACGGTCTGCCCCGGGCACGAGCGGTTGCTAAGCCAGGAACCTCATCGCGTGCTCCCAGGTGCCTGCGCTGCTCCCTGTCTCAGGTCCACGCAGCAGGGTTACAGGCCCGCACGCCGCCGCGCGCACACAAGTGCTGCACCTGCCACCACGCACACGTGCACACGACACTTGCATAAACACACACTCGAACACACACCTTGACACCACACACACACTCGAACACACACCTTGACTGTGCAGACACACACACACACACACACACCTTGACACACACACACACTTGAACACACACCTGTGTGCAGACACACACTTGAACACACACCTTGACCACACACACACTTGAACACACACCTTGACTATGCAGACACACACTTGAACACACACCTTGACTATGCAGACACACACTTGAACACACACCTTGACCACACACACACTTGAACACACACTTGACTGTGCAGACACACACCTTGACTGTGCAGACACACACTTGAACACACACTTGATGCAGACACACACTTGAACACACACCTTGACACACACACCTTGACCTTGACTGTGCAGACACACACTTGAAACACACACACCTTGACTGTGCACACACACACTTGAACACACACCTTGACTGTGCAGACACACACTTGAACACACACCTTGACTATGCAGACACACACTTGACACACACACACTTGAACACACACCTTGACCACACACACTTGAACACACACCTTGACTGTGCAGACACACACTTGAACACACACCTTGACACACACACACACACACTTGAACACACACCTTGACTGTGCAGACACACACTTGAACACACACCTTGACTATGCAGACACACACTTGAACACACACCTTGACCACACACACTTGAACACACACCTTGACTGTGCAGACACACACTTGAACACACACCTTGACCACACACACACACACACTTGAACACACACCTTGACTGTGCAGACTCACTTGAACACACACCTTGACTATGCAGACACACACTTGAACACACACCTTGACCACACACACACTTGAACACACACCTTGACTATGCAGATACACACTTGAACACACACCTTGACTATGCAGATACACACTTGAACACACACCTTGACCACACACACATTTGAACACACACCTTGACTGTGCAGACACACACTTGAACACACACCTTGACTATGCAGACACACACTTGAACACACACCTTGACTATGCAGATACACACTTGAACACACACCTTGACCACACACACACTTGAACACACACCTTGACTGTGCAGACACACACTTGAACACACACCTTGACTATGCAGACACACACTTGAACACACACCTTGACCACACACACACTTGAACACACACCTTGACTGTGCAGACACACACTTGAACACACACCTTGACCACACACACACACTTGAACACACACCTTGACTGTGCAGACTCACACTTGAACACACACCTTGACTATGCAGACACACACTTGAACACACACCTTGACCACACACACACACTTGAACACACACCTTGACTGTGCACACACTTGAACACACACCTTGACTGTGCAGACACACACTTGAACATACACCTTGACTGCAGGAGCCCTGTTTGGGGAGATAGCTAATATTGCGGTTGACTATTGGGCCATAGACATTTTTGGGCATTTCCGCTTTCCGTAGTCTGACGGGATCTCATGGGACTTGGTCGAGGCTCTCGAGAGATTTGAACGGTGACTCAGCAGATCGAGCGAGCGCCATTGCTGCTCGGGCGCATGGGAAGAGACCAGAGGGAGAAAAGACAGGGTTATCGCTATTGTGTAGATATATTGTAGTTTCTTGTAAGATTAAAGAATATTTTCGTCTCCATCCTGTCTCCGGACTCCTTCCCGCGGCGCTGCCGTTCCAGGCTGCAATCCTTTTCCGGCGACAACACTTGACCACACACACACTTGAACACACACCTTGACTGTGCACACAAACACACTTGAACACACACCTTGACCACACACACACTTGAACACACACCTTGACTGTGCACACACACACACTTGAACACACATCTTGACCACACACTCACACTTGAACACACACCTTGACTGTGCACACACACACACTTGAACACACACCTTGACCGCGTGTGCGCACACGCAGACACACACACACTTGAACACACACCTTGACCATGTGCACACACACACTTGAACACACGCCCTGACCACGAACACACACTTGAACACACAGGTGCGTGCTTTCCTCTACTCTCTCAACACCAGATGGCTGGGTCAAAGTTAGCTTGGGATCCGAGTGCAGCTGTGATCAGTCTCCTCAGATTCAGGTAACCTGTGGGTCTAGACAGTTAATTGGAACAGGTTACTTTCCAAATAGCACTCATGCAGAGATTCCAAGTTGCTTGGCCAACTTTGTTTTCATAATTGTCTACTCTTATGAACTTTAAACATTTTGCTGTTCCCTTGGCTCTTTTCTGCCTTGGGTAATTGTGAATGGCAGGTGACATCGCAGTGACAGAGCCTGGAACTCTTCCCGTGAAGCCAGGGCTGTTTTTCTCTTCTCCCTGCGAGCCTGCTTATTGGTGTTGCTTTTACCTGAGAGTTCAAGGGTGGTGGAAGTCGGGGCCCAAGGGCAGAACTGCGTGAATTCTGCAGTGAGGCCGAGGTGTCGTTTCTTTGCGATGAAGCAGGAAGCCGTGCCGCCTTTCCTTCCTGGGGGTCGGGCAGGCCAGCGGCTGCGGGTCTGTGTGCCGTGTCACGCGTGGTCTGCTGCACCCCAGGCATGGGGGCGGGAGCACCGCGGGCAGCCCGTGGTGGGCTCTGTTGCACACAGTGCGTGCAGAGGTGACCATCCTGCACCTCCACAGTGTCCTGCCCATTGCTGTGTGCGACCAGGCAGAGCAGCAGAATGTGCGCCCAGTGAGGGGCAGGGTGGCTGCGGCCTCGCTCCCACGCCTGGACCCGGCGCCCAGGAGCAGCCCTGGTCGGCTGTCCTGAGGCTCACTTCTTGGTTTCCTCCTCTCATTTCACAGCTCTGGACCTTACTGGCCAGGTTCTGATAACTGACTACTCTGGAGTGCTCACTGGCAAAACCTAGGCGAGTCCTGTGTCTGTTTGTTCCCACTTTGAAGAGAATGTTTTTTACGTGTGGTGGGGCCGTACCCCACTGTGTGACAGCAGGCAGGGGACGTGCGGGGGGCCACTGAGCCTGGGCACTTGAGAGTCTGGGAGCATCGGGTTATTCCCCATGACGTGGGGCTTATTCTGCTTTTTCTTCTTGGGTTCATTAAATTTTGGAAACTTGTTACTTCTTGTAGGCACTGTATGTATTTTTTCTCTCATTAGAGAAATTCACATGTCCCTAATGTGATTCTTTGACAAGACGTATATTATCATCTATTTGAATTTAATGCAAAGTTGGCCATAAAGGAAATAAATAGGATGTTGGACAGCAGCCTGAAGCATTTGTAGAGCTGGGCCTACGCGTTGCCCGTGATCCTGAGGGCCGTCTACTTCCTGCTGGTGCAGACTCTTCCCTCGTGGCTGGTGGGGTGGGTCTGAGGCAGCACTGGGTGACCAGGTGAGGGGTGTAGAGAGACCATGGTAATCCACTTAGCTGCTCTCAGCCCGGGCCTATGGAGTCCGGGCCAGGCCCTGGGAGCAGCTGATTTTGAACAGAGACCAGGTGTCTTGAGTGCTGTGTTCTGGCCTGCAGTGTGCCTTAAAACTTGCACAGAGCTTTGGAGATCGAGGCCGTTGTACATTCCCAGAGTGCTTTTGGCACGACGTGGAGCAGTCCTTAGAGCAGGTATGTAGGAACTGTTGGGCATCAGGTGGCCGCAGTTCACATGAGAGTCAACTGGCCCATGTGCAGCAGAGTTAAAGTTCAGAGCTCAGACCTGTGCACCCGTTCCCGTAAATTCCAAAAGTTGTAAATTTAACTGGAGGGAGAAAAAAAAATAGAATTGACTTGCAGACCTCGACATGGCTGCTATTTCTGGGCCCGGGCCTTTGGAAAGTTCTGGTGGGCACGCCTTGTCTACGGCAGGCGGTCTGGTCCACACAACGCCCTGCTGACTCCGTGTGCAGTTGAGTCCGCAGGTAACTGCAAGTGTGTCGCTGAGCTGGGTGTCCCACTGTGCTGAGCAGGCGGCAGATGGCGCATGGGAGACCATGGGAGTCCATGGTTTTGATTAGGGAGGAGGAGCGGTGGGAGGACCCAGTGAGTCCCAGAACACACATTCCCTAGGCAGGGCACGGTGGGGCTCGGAGGGCTTCCCCTAGCAGAGTGGGCGCTGCTCCCCACATACGCGCAGGGACACGGTGTGCGGCCCCGGGGAGCCTGCTCAGAGGGGCGGAGCCCAGCCGTGGCAGCACAGAGAGGCTGCCAGCATCAGGAGAAGCCGCTTCACCGGTGACCTGGGGCAGCTGGAGGGTGGCCTGGTGCCACAGTTCTGTGGCTCTGCGCTTGCCGTTCCTGCATTCTCCCTGCCTCAGGTCCAGAGGAACTCGCTGCCTGCTTTTGTCCATTTCTTGTTCGCCACCACCGGAGCCCTGGCGAGGCCCTCTGCGTCTCCTGGTGCTCACTAGAACTTCCTGGAACCCCAGGTTCTAGAGGAAGCCCCGGGCAGCCGCAGTGTCCAGTCACAGGGCAGAGGAGACGCCCGGCCTCCAGTGCAGCTGGGGTCCTCCCGTGAGCGCCCCCAGGCTGGGCGGCAGGGGAGCAGCGACTCGAGGGCACGGTGGGCACCTGCTCAGCACCAGCCTGCTGCGCTCGCTGAGGAGGGAGAGTCGGAGCCTCCTGCCCCCTCTGTGGCTTCCCGGTGCAGCTCATGCTCTCGCTCAGCGCGGTCCCTCCGCGGTCCCTCCACCGGGCCGGCAGCCTGAGGGGCCCTTTGGGTGTGTTTCATAGGCCCACAGACGTGCCACGCCCTGAGTGACAGTCACCCTCTGGGATGCTCTCCCCGCTGCAGAATAAGCAGAGGACAAAATGAGGGTGGGCCTGGAGACAGAAACGATGGATGGTGGAGATGGTCATGGAGCGAGGCAGCCGTGCCAGGTTGCAGGGAGCAGGTGAGACGTGCAGGTGGACGTGCACGTGCGAGGCTCCCCCTCCCCGTCCCCCAGCACGGTGGGCCGTGTGATGGAGAAGGCAGTGCGCGTCGGAACCCTCCACGGAGTTTGCGTGCAGTATGGATACTCAGCCATGCTCTTGAAAGGGCCGCTCAGATGTTCTTGGCAGGCAGGGGCAGGGCGCCCGGAGGTCAGTGGGCATCAGCAGTGCTGTGCACGCGGGAGCACGAAGCCGCTTGTTTTGGGTGCGCAGTGTCCGCGGTACTTCCAGAATCACGCTGAGAACAGCTTCTTGTACGTGTGTCTCATTGTATGCTGACTCGTTAAACACGGAGGTCTGTGCATGGCCTGCGTGCTGATGTCTGTTCGAACAGAAGACTGTTCCCTGGCCTTCCAGAATGAATTTATTATGCCGCGGAAGATGCTGCACCCTGGAGATCACACCCTGGTAGTTCCTTGCTCCAGTCAGAGGCACTCGGGTATAGACGCTCAGTACTGGAGAACACAGCCTGCATTTTGGTTTGCTGGGAAATTCAAACATCTGATTTATTTCTGATTCTCTTTTTTGACGCAAGATAGAATTGTGGGGTTTTAGAAGTGGGAGGGAACTAAGAGATGTCTCATCTGTTCTCTTGTTTTATCAATGGGAAGCTGAGGCACTGGGACGTTGTCATTGCCCCAGTGAGTGAGCCTCGCCGGAGGGCAGCGTGTCTGTGTGCGGCTACGCTGGGACTCGGGGCCTGGGTCTTCCCTCTCCGTTGCTGCTGAGGACCAGTGCGGACTCCTGAGCTCCTCGCCCTGTGTCGCCACGGACGCTGACGCCTCATGCCCTGGAGCACAGTCCTTCTTGTTGGCACAGTCTGCCCCCGAGCTGGAGCCTGCAGGGCCCAGGTCCTCGGAGAGTCCCTGTGTGGGTTCGTCACGGGGCGCAGAGGCACGTGGCCGTGGTGTTGTAGTTGGTGCCCTGCTGGGCCTCGTGTCCCCAGCCTGTACTTTGTGTGCTGCTTGGTCTCACCTGGGGTTAGATGTCACCTTTGCTGTGCTGTCTTGAAGGAGTGGCGCTTACGACCCTGCCCAGATCAGGCGTGAATTGTTCCTTGTTACTCCTGACTCAGTGGAGTGGCCCTCGTTGTGGGTGGATCTGTCGGCAGTAAGTAGAGACGGCGCAGTTCGGTTCCCTTCCTATGGGCTGAGCATTCCACAGAGCAAGGAGGTGGGTAGGAGAAGGCTGCAGAGCGGTGTGTGTCCTGGAGTCCTGTGGGCTGTCTCCCGCTGCTCAGCCTGCAGGAGGGACTGGACAGGCAGAGCAGCAAGGCTGTGCCCAAGACTCTGGTGTTCTGGAGGCTCCCGGTCGGCTCTGGGGTGTGTGGGGTCCGTGGGGTCCGTGCAGCCATGTGCACGCCCGGGGCCGGGGCTCGGTGCCTGTCCTGAGGCGGTTCCTGGGGCAGAGCTGTCTGGAGTCCTCTCAGTCACTGTGCTGACACAGCCCCTGCCTGTGTTCTGTAGTTGTCACTCTGTCTGGGGCGTGACACGTTGACTGTGCCCTTCGTCACACCTCGTCATGTGTTCATGGCACCGATGCCGTTCACTTGCCCTCTGCCGCCCCGGGGACCCTTCCCACGTGGGCAGTCCCCACCACGAGAGAGCCACTGCCTCAGCTCCAGCCTGCACTGTGGCTTCGGGGCAGAACGACCTCTCTGTGCCCGGTTTGCAGAGCGCTCTGCATTTGTGCAGTTCCCCATGTCTGTCTGACATTGGTCACCCCCAGTGTGGCCCTCATTGTCTAAGTGAGGTCTCCTTCGAGGCAGTGGCCGCGCCCTCTGTCTGGGTGTCCTGAGGAGCAGCGCACTGCTGAGCCTCCGCGACTCACGCTCCACTTTGCTGGATAAGGTCCTTCCTCAGAGTCCACCATGTGTGGGTGGAGCGGTCCCGCGGGGGTGATGTGGCTGAGTAGTTGAAGCCCTCAGTGGTCACTTGGATTGACTACCTAGACACTAGACATCACGCGGCTGGTGGCCCTGGGGACTGCTGACGGCAGTGGCCCTGGCTCAGCGTCAGCTGTGAAGGCTCTTGTTCCTGCAGAGTTTCGGGGGACAGGCTGCTGAGCGGCAGGGATGACCACTCTTCACGGTCGGCAGGCGCGTGGTTCTTTCTGAGAGACCAGGCTCATTTGGAGGTTGCCTTTCTCATTTCTGACTGCGTCCTCTGTTGGGGCTGTGACTCATGGTCACTGTGTCCTGGGGCCTTTTCTTTTGAGCCATGCATACTTTGGACCAGGAGCAGCAAGCGACCAAGCCTGTCTAACACGCAGTGGCTGATAGTGTGGATTCCATGCAGGGCCTCACGCCGGGTCACAGAGGCTTCTTGGAAAGAGTCCTCCAATCACTGGGTTCCCCACTCAGGACGGAGAGGCTCTGCCTGGTACCCGCCGAGGCCAGAGGCTGTGGGAAGACCCTGAGGGGCTCACCGTGTGGCCAGAGCGCAGGGCTGTGGGCTTCGGGCCCAGCTGAGCTTCAGCAGGCACCAGGGCGGTCGTGCGCTCATCCTTCAGCTGGGCAGGACAGCAGGTCTGAGCGTGGGCCAGCGGCCCTGGGTCCACCGTGAGGGCCGTGCCTGTGCAGCAGTGAGGGGTGCTGGAGGTGCTCCCCACTGCTTGGGGAGAGCTCTGGGCTCCGTATTTCGAGGACCTCCAGACGGAGCCCAGGGCCTGCTCTCCCCATGGGGACTCCTCGTGCGGGAGGCCGTGCTGCAGAGACCTTCCCTTGTGCTGTCCTCGTGAGGACGTTCCCTGGTCCTGCAGTCGTCCTAGCTGCTCAGAACAGCAGCCCTGTCCTGTTCCCCCAGGACCCGGGGGCCGGCCGCGGGAGGCACGCTCAGGCAGGCACTCTGCCCCTGGAGCTGGGGAGGAACCTGCAGAGGCCCCTCTCTCCTCCGTGGAGTGTGGGCATCCTTGCCCGGGGCTGGTCGGGCTGCTCCACCCTGGGTTGGTTTGCATCGCCCTGGCCTGTCTCCATGGCGGCTGCTCTGAGTTACTTAGGGAGTTTGACTTTTCTTTTAGATGCTTGGACATTTAGGTTTTATGGAGTGTTTTTGTTGTGCGTTCACCTCTGTTTAAGTTCTCGATGTTCCATTTGCAAGTTTAGGTTTGTTTGTTGGTTGGTTTAGTGTTTCTTAGATAATTTCCTGTGCACAGGACCTACTCTGAGACAAGTTTTCCTTGAGGGCTTTGTTTGTAGGCTCCTGAGAGGATCCAGTATTTGCGTACACAATTTGTATAAACCTTTGCATATTAAAATAATTGCAGTTTTAGATCTGTATTTTACTAGAATTAAAAAAGGCTAGGAATGTTTATCTCTGGATTAAAGGTTGGGAAGTAGTCCTTGCATTACTGAAATTTCAGATGCTCTGTGTGTGATTACGTAGTGAGACCATGTGAGGCCTGTCCCCCGCTGCATTCACAGAGGCAGCCATTGATTGGAAAGAGGTATTTTCACAGATTAGTAAGACATTTGGGCTGTTAGCTGCCAACTATGTTGCTGTAAAGATTGCCAAATCTGAGTGTTACTCATGTTCTTTCTTTTAACTGCAGAATAATTGCTTTCAGTGCAATAAACTGTATTCCAAATTCATTGTGACTGTGGTTTCACGTTGGTGTGATCATTGGTTATTGAGAAGTGTCATGTGAATGGTAATTCAGCAGCCACGTGATGACTTACGTACCTGCTGGGAGCAGATGAAATCTGATGTGAATGGCAGATGCCTTCAAAATCGTAAAATCAGGTTTTTGTATGTGGCAGGCCAGCAGTTGATTCCAGGATAAATGCTGTTGCAATATTTCTTTAGTGGACTGGAGAGTTAGAGAACATTTTTGATGTAGAAATGATGGTCAGGTTTCCAGTCTGGCTTTTAGTTGCTGTGTTTCCTTTGATTGAAAAGGAATCTATAGTGTTACTGGTTTTCATAAAAACTGATTACTGTGGGATTTATAAGAGTATGATTTATACAGATTATTTTGGTATTAGACTATGAAGTGGTAAGAGTGGAGTGGATTGAAATTTTTTATTTTTAAGAAATATTGCTGGATATTGCTTTTTCAAAAATGGTGAAAAATGTCAGAGAGGGCTATGAGGTGGAGTTGTGACACATCCCGCCGGCCTCCTGGATTGGGCAGTTCAACGCATCCCCTGAAGGTGACGCAGGAAGTCCCTGAGTTCAGGCATGAGGAGAGCTCTGGTGGCCGAGGGCTCTGGTGCTGTTTTGAAGCTCTGAGCAGAAGCTGGAGGCTCTGCAGTTGCCATGGCGATAGCCCGCCTCTGCTCTGTGCAAGTTTCTTGCTGCTGTTTTGAGACCCCGTCACAGAGGGCTGTGCAGGTCGGTGAGGGTGGGAGCGCCCTCGCAGGCTGTCCTGGGTCTGAGCAGCGGCCCGCACATCTCAGGTTCCTTGGTGCCTTTCAGAGGGCCACCATTCTTATTTTCCATTCTGGTGTAGCATTTCTTGGGTTTGAAGATCTTATTTGGACGTGATCATCTAGGGATACTGCCTTGGTGTTTGTGGGAGTTTCGGGACTGAGCTCGGCAGGTGTGTCTAGAAGTGGGGAGCAGGGGCTGGTCTCATCGCGGCCCACACTTGTACCCTCCCTTCGAGGACACAGCGGGGCCTGAACCTCATCCCCCCATGTCACCTCTACCTCCATGCTTCCTGCCACTGATCTTCCTGGTGGAATGGCTTGCTGACACAGCCTCCGAGGCAGGTCCTGCTGTTGGGGGACAGTGGGTCATTGTGTCCCCAGGCTGTGGCTCTAGGTGCAGTCACAGAGGGTGTCCGAGCTCTCTTGTCCCCTGGCATTGCCTTTGTCTGTAGGAGGGCCGGGTGGTCATCATGAGCCCGCCCTGCTCACCTGGCACTTGCCGTCGGGGACCTCAGCCGCCTCTGCCTGGCTCAGGTCTGAGTCTGTCACTTTCTGGCTCCTTCTGGTGTTCTGTGGCAGGGCAGCGTCTTCCAGGACAGGGTAGGAATTCTTGCCCAGGCCTCCTCCCCCTCCCCGGCCCTGGAGAGGCGCGGAGGCGGGTGGCCTGGAGTCCAGGTCTGCAGCTCTCCTGGGGCCACCAGTCTGGACGCAGCTGTGGGAGGGAAGAGGCTGTGCCTGGCGTTCCCAGGAGGGACCCAGGCCGGCACCGGGGCCAGGAGTTGGGTTTGCTCCTTGGCAGGTCCACGGGTGTGTAGGGCCCGGCTGTGGCTCAGTGGTCAAGGCTGCCTAGCATGGCCCACCTGGACTTTGCCCAGGTCACTATTGCGTAGTTTGCCCTTTTCTTGTTAACTTAAAGGAATTCTTGATATATTGTGGATTTGAATAGTTCATTATGTGTGTTTCAAATACTTTCTTCTAGTTTCCCATTTCTTTAAACTCATTTATGAATTATTTTATTACAGACATTCTAGAAAGTCGCAGTTGTCCACTTTTTCCTCGTGGTTCTTGGATGTCACACTTTAGAAAGGCACCCCCTCTCCGCGGCGCGGATCTCTTATTGACCAGGTCTGGTCTGTGTAGTTACAGCTGCGTCGATCACGTGGAACCTCGTCTGCATTCTGAGGTGTTTCTGCAGTTCCCCACGCTGATGTGTTGTTTTTCTTTTTCCCTCTTTCTGTGGCACTGGGGGTCCGCCCAGGGCCTCACAGTCTACCACTGGCGGCACCCCCGCTGTGTTCATTTTGTGGGACAGGGTGACGCCGAGTTCCAGGCTGCCTGCAGCTTGACGTGTCCTGCCTCGGCCTCTCTGGTCTCCGGGACCACAGCTGGGGCCGTTGCTCTGGAGAGGCCGGGCTCTGGCCTGGCTGTCAGCATCACCCTCTCCAGTGATGGGAGACGTCGCCACACGAGCTCTGCATGTCCACGCGGGAGGGTTCCCTGTGCCTCCTGTGAGCGCTCGGCAGGGCTCAGCGAGGGGCAGGGATCCTCTGTCCCTAGATATTGGTGGGAAACCTGAGGGTCGGAGGGCGAGGCGCTTGCTCACGGCCACCCCAGCGCAGGCGTGCAGGCAGCACGCGACTCCAGCCGCAGAGCTGCTCAGTGCACCCTGGGGCAGGCGAGGAGCGGCAGGCAGGACAGTGGTGAGGGAGTCTCTGGTCCCTGCGCTGTGTGTCATGCCCGTTCCTCTGTGGCCCCCTGCCCCATCCTTGCCCCCGAGCAGCCTCTTCTCGGCTGTGCTCTGCCCCGAGCCAGGCAGGAGCCTCAGGCAGGGGCTGGGAGGTGGCTGGCTCCCAGCCTGTGCAGAACACCCCAGCGGGTGGCTGCCCAGGTCCCAGGACCCCGGCTTGTCTGGAAGGAGCATCCAGAGGCGTCCGCCCTCCTCTGCTGGGAACGGGTCCCCAGGCACATTTGTGGAGATGGCCGGAAGGGCCCTCTTCCTTGCCTTCGCCATGAATCTGTTCCACTCAGTAAACCAGCGATGTGTAAGAGGATGTAAAGTAATCCCCACTTGGACATAGTGCGCGTGTTTACATCAGCTCTCACACAGTTGTTGGGTTATGTATTTAACTCAAATGCTTTGCTTGCAGTAACTCATCCAAATAATGTGCTTATTTTGGAAGTTAGGTTTGGCAGGTTTAGTAAATAAAAATACAGTACACCTGGTTAAATGTAGACTTTGGCTAAACAATGAATACTTTCTAGAAGGAAGTGTGAGTATATCCCCATGCAATATTCGGGGTATGCTTATGCTAAAAAGTTATCTTTTGGTTTATCTGAAACCGTGTATGTCGGACGACTGGATGTCCTGCACTTCACCTGGTGCGTGTATGGGGGTGGCTCTTGGCGGGCACGTCATGGCAGTGCGTGCAGCAAGCGTCTGGTCTTGTTGGCTGACTGCAGCCTGTTTTAGCGCCTCTCCTTGGGCTACTTTAGGGTGGGAGAGGCGTACCCCTCAGGCCAGCAGACAGTAGAGGAACGAGTGGATGAGGTGGACGAGGGGAACCTCCTGACGCGTGTGCCTGGCCGGTGTGCCTGGCCGGTGTGCCTGGCCGGTGTGCCTGGCTGGTGTGCCTGGCCGGTGTGCCCTGGTGTGCCCTGGCCCGTGTGTGGCCTGTGCCTGGCCGGTGTGCCTGGCCGGTGTGCCTGGCTGGTGTGCCCTGGCCCGTGTGCCTGGCCGGTGTGCCTGGCCGGTGTGCCTGGCCGGTGCTGCCAGCTCGTGTGTCTGCTCCTCGAGAGCCGTCAGGACAGTGCAGGTGGGGAAGGAGTCAAGAGAGGCCGAGCCTCTTCCGTCTGCGTGCTTCGGTAAGAGCCGGCAGCTCCAGCACAGTTCCAGAAAGCTCCCTGGACCAGGGCCACTGACGGACGTGTTTCAGTGCCCTTCACAGGGGAGGAAACTTAAGTATCTGAAACTGCAGAGAGCAAGGCGGTGGGCCTGCCTCATGGGCCTCGGAGTCACAGGCCCAGCAGGAAGGTGTGCTGGCTTGGAATCAGTGTGGCGGTCCTGCTGCAGCCCCTTCCTCTGACACTTGGTCACCTTGGCGTGGTGAGGGCTGCAGCCTCTGGCTCACCTGTGGGTGCCGGGCGGTGTGTCTGCTCATCTTCCCGCGTTGGCCGGGCAGGTCCTCCTGAGCCCGGGGAGGGACTCAGCGGCAGCTGTGCACACAGACTCACCAGGGACCCAGACCAGACGCGGCTGTCAGCTCTGGGTCAGGTGGTGACAGTGTCTCTCAAACCCCAGGCCCTGACAGGACCCGCCCGTGCTCTTGTCCCCATCTCTGCTGCCACCCTGTGCATCTCCAGTTCCTTTGTGCAAGGCCTGGGTGAGGCCGTCTGCCCATGGTGGCTGAGAGAGAAGCAGTGAGCCCAGCTTTCCTTGCTAGGTGACACATGGTGGCTTTTACAACTTTCAACATTTGACTCCCTGAACTTCAGACTTCCACTTGCTCCCTCGCCCTCAGCACCAGCCTGAGCCTGGGATACACTCATTGTAGTTTTTGGTGTTTTTTGGGTGGTGCTAGAGCTGGCACCAGGGAGGACCTTGTTTATGTGGGCAGTGCTTTACCACTGAGCCACACCCCCGCACACCCTGATTGTCATTTTATAACACTCCGTGAGTCCCTAGCTGGCCCTAAACTCGGGAAGCGGCAGGAGAGGGGGTTTCTGGTCATCTTGGTCCAGCAGGAAAGCTCCACTGGCCTCTAGGGTGCGGCTGCAGCCTGTGCCCGTCCAGGGGCCCAGGCGAGTCCAGGACTTCCCGGGAACCTTCTCAGAGTCCCTCACAGCAGCCCCCCCGGGAGTCCTAGAACGCATGGTTTCTGGAACACCCGGGTTTGGGCCTGTTTCTACTCTTTCAAAAGACGTCAAGGTCGGCGGGGTTCAGTTGCACGTGCTGACCTGGACGGAGCACCACTGGTGGGCCTGCTGGGCACGTACTGCACGTCTTAAAGTTTCTGTTAAGAATGCACTTTCCCTTTTGGACAGCTCATAGATACATTTAAAAGAAACTCAAGATTCAGGAGGGCCCCACCCCGTCTGACACATCCGGGTGAAGCGGGTAATAGCGCATGAGCCATGCCGGCAAGGGGCTCGCTTTGGCCTGAGTATTGAATCATCCCTCTGCCGAAAACATTGAAAAAGTACAGTCGGTGGCAGCCACTGTCTGCCACAATATCACACCCCTCCACGTTTCCACGTTGGAGCAGTCCTCAAGGTGGTGTGCGTGCCCTTAGCAAGAGCAGCGGGCGTGCGCGAGGCTCTGGCGGAGTCGCCTTCCTGGGCGGGTGTCGTGCAGACTCCAGCAGCCGGCCGCCCGCTGTCGAGGCGCTCAGGTGTGCGGAGAGACCTTTAGGGAAATAGCCAGCACCAGAGGCGAGCTGCAGCAGGTAGGAAGGGCTTTGGAGGAATTTGGACGGCCAGACCGGCTGCACAGCTCGGAGAGCGCTGTTGCGTCCCTCCTGGCTGGAAGTGGCCCGTCCCTCCCGGCACACCCTCTCCGCAGCACCACCTGGACAGCGGGCTCCCGGCAGATTCAAGGTAAGAACAGGGATGAGTGACTCTGGGTGTCTCTCCACCTCCGATGGCACGACGTCCAGGGAGATCCTTTGTAAGTGGAGGATGCTCTTGCTAGGCCTAACCTGGCAAACCTCGTACCTCAGCCCCGCACACTGGAAACATGCTCGGACGCTTGCTCGGCTTACGGGAGGGCAAGACCCTTCGACACAGCCTCCTTTCTAATAAAGTGCACGACATTTTAGGTGATCTATTGAAGACGGTGCTGAAAGTTATGAACAGAATGGTGATATGGTACACTTTTGCACCCTCAGAGTCAAAGAATCATACGTCGGACCTTTGGAAGCCAAAGGTAGCCCATACTGAGAGTCCTCAGAAATGCGGGTGAGAAATGCACAGTGAGCAAAACGCACCGTGGCCCTGGAACTGAGGCAGAAGCTGTCAGACCCCCTGGTACCCAGAGGTGGCTCCAGTGCGGTCACCCGTGTGGGGTCTGTCTTCTTGGCTTGCTGGGTAGGAGACCAGGGTCTGCCTTGTGGGTCCATGTCCCTGGGGCCTTGCACACAGCGGGCACCCCGTGGTGTTTGGGTAAAGAGTAAACACAGGCTGGGCGCGATGGCGCACGCCTGTAATCCCAGCACTTTGGGAGGCTGAGGCAGGAGGATCGCGAGTTCAAAGCCAGCCTCAGCAATGGCGAGGCACTTAGCAACTCAGTGAGACCCTGTCTCTAAATAAAATACAAAAAAAAAAAAAAAAAAAGAGGTCTGGGGATGTGACCCAGTGGTCGAGTGCCCCTGAGTTCAATCCCCGGTACCACACACACACACACACACAAAAAAAAGAGTGAACACAGAAAGAGCGATATTTATGAAATGACTGGTATTTTTATTGTGCATATTCTGGCAAACAGCTCAGATATAGGTGCATTTTCTTTGCCTATTATTATGTGTAAGTTAATCATTGTAGAAAATGCAGATAAAGAAAACGAAAACAAATGATATCCCTATTGAGAGAGAACTGTTGTTGATATTTGGTTCAGCTATACCTGTCTGTACGTGTGCTTTGTTTACATGTTTTAAAATGTGTCGATTTCAGTGCATTTTATCGTGTGTGTGCACGCACACACATACTCATAAATCCAGCTAGAAAATGATTTTTCCCCATTTTTAAAATTTAACATATTATGAATTTTGGGGTTTCACTATGTATACAGCCTCATGTATATAGTTCAGGGCACAATTCTCCTGGGGGGCTCAGAAAGTAGAGATGGAACTCATTTCTGGCGTGTAGAGACATAACTTTCCAGTGTAGAGTGGCCGTGACCGTGTCCAAGGGGGACCCTAGCCCCAGAGAGCAGGACTCGCCACAGACTCTGTCTCCTGCTTCCCCTGGGCTTGAGGTGGTTGGGGGGAAAGGGTCCAGGCCCTGTGGGACTGCTCGTCCCCCACTGCGTTCCCTTAGGTCCCCGCAGGGGGAAGATACTTTTATTTCCATACATTGGCCTGCTGGCTCCGACATTGCTTGTTTAATTTTGGCTTCAAACCCAAGTTGTTACACATTTTAGAGCTGTGTTCCTTTTTATCTTGGCTTAACACTGTATTGTAGGTTTCCAAAGAAAAAATGGGGATTATAATTTCATTTAAAATGAAGTGATTGCTAAAGATATTTTTGCTTTCACTTTAATTATTTTTTCATATATGGGGCTGGTCCAACAAATACAGTCTTTTTTATTACTTTCTTTCAAATCTCAGGCCAGTTTCCTTCAGCATGTGACCAGAGTGGGCTGGGCGCAGCACGTGACCTGGGCGAAGGATGTGGTATGTGGGAGTGGATGACACCCCACTGGGGACCCCCAAAGAATGAGCAAGAGAAGCCTAAAACTGCTATATTTACTGACATGTTCATTTTCAAAACTTCGCTTATAATCCAATGTCAAAATTCCCCATTGCTTTTGACTTCCAGGCTGAGCAGCCTTTGTAACTTGGTAACTAGCCAAATGGGGGAGTTTTATGTGTGATAGGTGCGCACTCTTGCCTTTGGATGTAAGTGCCATTTCCTTCTGAGGTTGAGATGGCTTAGTGTTTATTAACTTGGGGCTCTCTGAAATGTCGACACAGAAACTCAGCGGCGGCAATCCCCCCACAAAGGGAACCGCACGTGTATGGAACAGTAAGGACATCTTCAGTGCTGTGGTTTTTCTAACTGAAAGCTACCAGGTTAGTGCAGTTGATCACAGCACGAAGGGAGAAAACTGTCCTTTCAGGTTTTATTAATTTTGGCTGTAAGTAACCGAGAGATACCAGATATGGTTCTGAACCAGGCTTTGGGGCGTGGGGTTGCACCCCTATTGTCACCATGCCTGTAGGACACTGGCTCTGTCCCTTGCACCTAACTTGTTGGTGAAGGTGAAGAGTCACCCAGGCTGGGTGGAGCGGCCGAGCGTGCGGGCGAGAAGCTTCCCTGGGTTCCGGCGTTGCTCTTGGGGCTCTGGTCTCCACGTCTTCGTGGGTGCACAACCTGCGGGAGCCCCTGCCTGCCTGGCAGAGCCAGTTTCCTGACCCGCGCGGAGGGCTGGAGAGCTGGTCGCTGTTGTAGTCGGGCATTCTGAGTTCAAAGGCGTTTCACCGAGACCCTTTGCCAAGTTTCACTTCAGAACTTCACAGCGGCCGCCAGCGGCTGCAGGCTGAGTGGCATTGTGGAAACCTGTTTACTTCTCGGTGTCCCGTGGTCCTGACCTGTATGCTCCCCGTTATTTAGGGAGGTCCTGTGGGTCGTGTTTGCCAAGCATGAGAACAGCTAAATATTTCTGCATTCAGTGTTCTTCCTCCTTTGTCTGCCTCTTAACAACAGCGGTAATTTGAGATGAAAGCTCCCCTGCCCCCTTTAATTTGGAAGAGGGAGAGGGAGGCATGAAAGACGTGCATGTTCTTTATCTGCAATCAGCGGAGGGAGGAGCTGTGCTGAATGTGTGTTTCCATCTTTTTCTTTTTGCTTTGGCAATGACAAAGTCTCAGTTTTGCCTCATGTGAGACTTCAGACCTTAGTCTCAGCTGCTGTCGGCCTCAGGCCTGCGGATGAGCCCCGCTGTGCACACTGAGGTGTCCAGGTGAGGGCTTCGTGGTGATGTCCAGGAACCGCAGGGTCCTGTTCTGCGAGGCCCACACAGAAATCAGCATTGCAGTTTCTGGACCCAACATACTGTCTTGGGTCCACCTTTATGGTTTGAAACAGGACTAAATATCTGACTGTAACCCCAGATCCCCAGAGAGGAAGTCTGGACAATTTAGAGGTCTCCGATCGCTGGAGGAGACCACGGCTTTGAAGGCTGTCTGAAGCCTGTGCAGCTTTGCAGGCACCTGTGCCCGAGGCCTGCCGTGTCGTGATGGGGTGGGGAGCTTCCTGGCTTTGTCTGAGAGGCAGAGGCCAAGTGTGACACAGACGGGTGCCTCCTACGGGGAAGTGGCCTTCTTCCAGGGAGCGGAGTGCCGCTTCCAACTAGGAGGCTTCTACCATTTCTTAACAGAGCTTCTCATTACTCAGCTAGGATTTGTGTTTTCTCTGAGTCTGTCCTTCCCTCTCCCTGAGATCTAGGATTCAGTGCACTGTGCTAAGAGTTGACCTTCTTTTCAGAATAACTGTACATTTGGTATAGAAGGATATATTGTTAGAAACAACTTACTCTGTTAGTATAAATTAGCGAATTTCATTTGCAGCTCTTGGAAGTAGCCACTAGCAGTATATTGACTCATTTGCAAGCTGAGCTAACTGGTAGTTGAAATGGGAGCGACTATTTATAGCCATACCTTTGGCGGTAAGATAGATGTTAATTTTCAAAGAACCACTCTGTCAAAGTCTGGGGGCGTCATTCACACCTCATGGGAGCTGAGCTTTAGAGACTGGGAGCTTGGATCAGAAGTGAAGACGAACTGTCTTCAGGACAGACTTGTATCTCTACTGATCTTTCAGCCAGGTTCTTCCTGCAGTTGAAATGAAGAAATAGAATTCCTCCGGAGCGCGGAGCTCGTACAGAGCATTCTTCCCCGGGCTGGTGAGGCAGCTGGCCAGAGGGCCATGGCTCTTCCCTCCACCACGCGGTGCCGGGAGCCAGCTCCCTGCGTGGAGGCCCTCCTGCTCTGTGGGACCCACTCCGGCAGAACCCCAAGGGAGATGCTTTGGAGAGGCAGACTTCTGCCGTGCTGACACTTAGGGTGGGCAGTGTTCCCTCTGTAGGCGACCAACAGCGAACTGTGGACGTGCTTGCAGAAGAAGCCATGCTTGCTGTGACCGTCACAGTGTCAGGTCACACATGCCAAGGTGGCGCAGGAGAGCTGCTGGCTGGACAGGGATGTCGTGGATGCCCTCCATCGGGCTGTTCTGAGGGCGGCTCCTCGGCTGGCCGCCCCTTAACTGTTGCTTCTCACGGCGGACCCCCCCCCATTCCATTGGAGAGCGCGTGCGCCTGAGTCCTCCCCTGCAGGAGCCCTGTTTGGGGAGATGGCTTAAATTGTGGTTGACTATGGGCCATGGAGATTTGGGCATTGCCGCCTTTCATAGTCTCACGGGACTTGGTCCAGGATCTCGCGGGACTTGAGCCGAGATTGCTGATCGGGTCAGCGCCATTTTTTGGTGGTGTGTGGTGCGTGTTAGTCGTTGTTAGAGCCAGAGAGAAAAGTTATCAGAATAAAAAGCTGTTTGTTTCCAGTTCGCCTCTGAACTTCTTCCCGCGGCTTCGTTGCTCCAAGCGGCCATCGCTGCAGGCGGCAACACTCCCCGGCGCTCACTGCTCACCCTGCTGCGGTAGCAGAAGCCAGAGTCGCTGTGTCACCATCCAGCCTGGCCTGGGAACACAAGCAGCAGATGCATTTTTGTGTTGTCCTTCTCATGATGTGTCATTTTAGGAAATTTAAGGCCATAACTGAATGCCAACATCGAGAATTGGCTCATTTTATCTTTCACACAGACAGTTCTTTAGTAAGCCAGCTTGGAGCAGAAAAGCCCCGTCCATAGCTCGGTGCTTCTGAAGGGAGACGCCTCCGTGGCTGAAGCCTGGACGCACAGTCGTGTGCGCTTCTCTGGGGTCTGTGGGGGACCCCTCGGATGCCGAGGTCCGCGAAGGCCCGAGTCTCTTGGCAGAAGGCATGGTGTCCGTGCTCACACCCGCATCCTCTCCTGTTCCCGTCTCCAGAGCACGAGCAGCCCTGACGCAGGTGCAGGGCGTGAATGCGTCACCTGTGTCCTCGGGGATGACGGCAGGGAGAGAGCTGTGCGCTCAGTGCTCAGGCATCTTTCCAGATCTTTCCATCTGCAGTGGCCGAATCTACCTGCAGAGCCCATGAGTACGTGGCCCAGCTGGTGACGTGGACAAGGGGGTTGAGGCTCAGACGTTTGACTCAGAGATCACCACACGTGGCGTCCGGCCCCTCTGCCCTACATGACAGCTAGTGCGCGTAGGTGTTTGTCCCCTGATGAGCAGCAGTCTAAGAACTCCACATTGAATTTTAGGGGGGCAAGCTTAAAACCATGATGAGGGAAATCATATTTGCAGTTGGGGTGCTAGCTGTGGATAAGATCGTTTTTCAGTGAAATTAAGGGCATGCTAGTATGCTACTGAAAAAAGAAAGGAAAATTACTTATTTCAGAATAAAGTTTTTTTTTAAACACCTCGTTTACAAACAATCGGTTGGGATGTTGGAAGCCAGCAATGAATGGCTTGGCTTATTTAATGGGAATACTTAGGAGTCAGTGTGTCCATGTGTCCTTAGAAATCTTCAAAGTTTTGTTAGAAATAATGGTGTTAGAGCGAAAGGTTTTCAGTGAGGGTAAAAGCATGGTTTGGTGGGCCTTCGCATTTCTCAAGAACAGAATTTTATTTCAACGTTTGGTTTAGAGCTTCGTGTGAAGCGGGCTGGGGCGTGCGCTCAGGCCCTTGGCTCCTGCCCCAGCACCCTGCATCCCCCGGAAAGCTTCATAAAATCACACCTGTAATCCCAGCGGCTCTGGAGGCTGAGGCAGGAGGATCACGAGAGTGAGCGCCATGCAACTCAGTGAGACCCTGTCTCTAAATAAAATACAAAATAGGGCTGGGGATGTGGCTCAGCGGTCAAGTGCCCCTGAGTTCAATCCCCAATATCCCCCACCAAAATAAAAGTTTCGAAAAATCTTTTGATCTTTTTAGTAATTGCCCACACTGTTTAAATGTTGTATCAATTTGAGAAAATATTTAGCTAAACGTTTTTAGCAGGGTGTGCTTACTAGCCTTGAATACATGAAGTGGCTGGACATTTTCCTGATAATTTCTGCTGCTTGCTAATATTTTCCTGCGGCATTCTTTAAAGACCTCTTTCACTTTTAGTTTTATATAGTTACACTCAAGCCAGCCAGAAGTGGCTGAATTGAGAAAACATCCATCCCTGAGTGTAAAATCCGTTTCTGAGGGATGAAGTGACTGGGGGCAGAGCTGGGGGAGGTGGGGGATCGCATTGGACCGTCATCACAGGATCTTGTTTGGCAGCTCCCACTCTGTCTCCTTGATGCAGTGGTGGAGACGAGTCTGTGGTGTGGTTTTCCGAGGGACACGCAGATCCTTTCTCCCCCACCCTCGCGGAAGAGCGGGAGGACACAGACCGGAAGACACCCAGAGTTCCAGGCAGCGTGAGTGTGCCAAGGTGACGCTGGCCTCCCTGCTTGCCTGTGACTGTGTCCAGAGTCTCTGGAGGTGGGAGGGGTGCTCTAAGGTGCTATCTGTCACCGCTGGCACCTGGGGCCACCGTGGGAAGATCAGACTTTCTTTCTCCTCCAGTGGCATGGCTCCTCTGCCCCCCTTCTCCTGCGGTCTCTCGGGAGACCCTGCTGCCCTGCAGGAGGTCAGGCAGGGTGCGTGGAGGTTCCCCGTTAGCTTCCCGGTGGCCAGAGGTGGCGCAGTGTCACACACGTGTGCTGCTCGGTGCTGAGTCCGGGGCCAGGAATCCCCTCCACCCCCAAGGTCAGGGTCCTTTCCGTTCTCCTGTTTGGGGACAGCCCTTCTGGGCACTTTGACCCTTCCACGCGCAGGTGGGAGCTCCAGTTTCTGTGGTCAGTGTCCTCCTCTGGAAGTGCTGGCTGTGGGAAGGGTAGCTGCCTGTTGGTCCCAGGAGTGCAGCCTGATCAGGGCAGGGCCCATGGGTGTCCTGGCCTTTGAAGATAGCTCTGGTACTCAACAGCAACCGTGATGCCGCTGTCCCCACCCCCAGGGCGGGCTGCGGCTGCTCTGCACCTTGCTACGATCACTGAACAATCTGGAACATGCCACCGTGGTTGTGGCGAGATCTCAGATTCTGTTGTCTGCGGCAGTCCCAGGCTAGCCTCTTCAGCGCCTCAGACAGTTCTTGAGATCTTCGTGCCGTTAGGGTGAGCTCTGTGTCCTGCTGGTTTCCCTATCTAAGTATCTGATAAAGAAAGTGAAGGCTGGGGGTGGTGCAGCCGGTGGCAGAGGGCGCGCTGAGCATGCGTGCCGTCCTGGGTTCCACCCCAGCCCTGCCAGTAAGGAAGGAATAAATAAATAAAGGAAGCGAGACACATTTTAAATACTTTAAAAGCATTTTCTGCTGCAGGGATGGTGCAGCCTTCCAAGCGCTGCCTCCTCTGCAGAATGCGGAGGGCCTGTGGCGTTGGGCGGGCTCGCCTACCAGTCCGAGTGGATGGGGACTGTGTTGTCAGCTGCTCGATTTGTGGGTGAAAGTGGAGGTCAAGGCTAGGTTTTACGTCTTCTGAATCCAGAGTGACACCTTTTTTTTTTTTTTGTACTAGGGATTGAACTCAGGGGCACTCGACCACTGGGCCACATCCCAGCCCTTTTTTGTATTTTATTAGAGACAGGGTCTCACTGAGTTGCTAAGTGCCTCGCCATTGCTGAGGCTGGCTTTGAACTCGCGATCCTCCTGCCTTAGCCTCCCAAGTGCTGGGATTACAGGCGTGGGCCACCGCGCCCGGCTTAGAGTGACACCTTTTCCTAGCCGTTTCATAACTGTTGAGTTTGGTGCTTCTGATAGGGTTGAACTTGGGGTGTCGTCAGTGCTTCTAGCTGTCCTTCCTTTGGTGCAGGTGGGTGAACACTTTGCCCCCTCCCTGCTGCAGGCCTGCCTTGCTGCCCACTGACCTGCAGCGTGGCGTCTTGCGGGTGACCAAGACCAGGGTCTTGCATGCTGAGCTGGGGCCGAGCTCTGCTGGTGGCTGCGTCGTGGTGGTGGGAGCAGGGCCTCCCTGGATTGGCCGTTCAGAGGCGCTGTTGTGTGAGGTGTTGAGGGGACTGTTGGGGGCACATTCTGGAAGAGTCTCCTCCAGAGTCAGGAAGCAGAGACACGCTGGACCCCGCATGCCTGGGTGCTGTCAGACACGCACTCTCAGCCGTCACACCTGGTCAGGCATGGAGCATGCTTTTTGCCCAGGGTGACAGATGGAACCTAAGGCTTCGCCTTCCTGTGTGGCACCGGCTCTGGCCAAATGAGGCTGCCTGAAGACAGGCAGGTGTATGGGCCATTTCTGTGCCTGGGGAGAGCTCTTGGGCAGTACCTGGGGACTTGGAGTGCCACTCACCTGTTGGGGAGCAGCTTCTGCTATTGGCTGTTTCATAGAGGCAGGGTGGGCTTAGAATCCTAGCTGCCCTTTTATGACATCTGTCTTTGGTGGCATCTGAAAATTTAATCTTCTTCGAGGACCCATGATTGTTTTTTTACTGGCACACTGAGAGTGACAGCATCCTGCTGTTTCCAGCTAGGGGCCCAAGGTGTGGGTGTGTGGAACCGACATTGCACAGAATTCCCAGGGGAGGGTTTTGCTGATTAGGCATCTGAACTGCTTATTAATACATGCTGAGCATTGGGAGGTGAGGAAGAATCCTGTGCCCCAAATTTCTCTTCCTCTACTTTGTCTGACTTAAAAATCACCTTTGGGCTGGTCACAGTGGCACATGCCTGTAATCCCAGCGGCTCGGGAGGCTGAGACATGAGGATCGCTAAAGGAGCCCTAATTAGGAAGGGCTGTTGCAGCTAGCTAGATGCCATAAGTTCCACCTGATATGTATGTGACACACCTATAGACACCCACAAAGCTAAAGGTATATAACCGGGTGAAAGCGGTCCAAGTTAGGAGAACGGAGAATTCAGTCAGTCGGGCAGTCACTCGGTCGGTCAGAAGAATCAGAGTGGCCAGAACGTAGGCAGAGCGGTTACAAAAGAGAAACCAGATAGAAGACAAAAGAGAAACCAGATAGAAGACAAAAGAGAAACCAGATAAAAGAAGTAATGACTGGTCAGAGTTAGGCCGAGGCTCCCAAGGAAGACAAAAGACAGAAGAAAGAAAAAAGAAGAAAGAAGAGAAAAAAAAGAAGCTCTAATCTTTCTCTAAGCTAAGCTCTATCTTTCTTTCTCTCTAAGAAGAAGACTCTAAGCTAAGAAGCTCTATCTTTCTTTCTCTCTAAGTTCTAAAAAAGTAGAAGTAAAAGTAGTAAAAGCTTTACTCTGCCTCCGAGAGTGTTCCTCCCGGTTTTCGGTTCCAGATAGCTTACAGATCGCGAGTTCACTGCCAGCCTTAGCAACAGCGAGGTGCTAAGCAACTCAGTGAGACCCTGTCTCTAAATAAAATACAAGATTAGGGCTGGGGTTGTGGCTCAGTGGTAGAGCGCTCGCCTAGCATGTGTGCGGCACTGGGTTTGATCCTCAGCATCATGTAAAAATGCATAAATAAAAATAAAGGCATAGAAAAAATACAAGATTAGGGCTTGAGATGTGACTCAGTGATAGAGTGCTCCTGAGTTCAATCCCTGGTACCAAAAAATAAACATACATCACGTTTGGTTTCTTTTTTTGATTCCCAAAATAAATGTGCCAGAGAGAGTTTTCTTTTCCATCAAAATACACTGGGGTTCCCCCTTGCAGAGCAAGGCAGTTTCACCTGTCAGCGTTCAGTAGGACAGGAGCCTTGGCAGGCTCTGCTGGAGGGTGGGTAGTGGGGTCCTAACTGGACCAGGTCCTGAGAGTCCTACCTCGGGCTGAAAGGAAAGGCCAGTGGTCACCAGAACTGCTCTCGGAGCATGGCCCAGTCAGGAGTGTCAGGCGGCCCTCTCTCTGCCCTGTTCTGTGACAGCCACCGGGTTGTGGAGGGCCCACTCAGCTTCTGCCCGTGGTCGCTGGCCGCCATGGCTCCGGCCGCTCAGATCCCAGCTGCAGGGCTGAGAGGGACATGCTCCTTCAGCCTCCCGCGGTCTCGGCCCCACGGCTCTGAGCCGAAGGCTGCGGGATCAAGTGTGGAGAACCCAGCACCGCCTGGAGGTGGCCACCGAGCGCGGGCTCGGTGTGGGGTTGACGTGATCTGCTTTCCTGGCACTGTTCTTACCAGGAAGACAGCTGGGCTGTCTGCATCAGTGTTCAGTTGCCGGTTAGATGAACTCAAGTGCTTGTTTTTTCTTTTCTTTTTTCTTTTTGCACAATTTAATTTTTACAATTAACTTCAAAATTAGCTTCAGAAGTTTTTTTCTTTTTCATTTCAGTTGGCAAATTAGTTGTGCCAGTGGCAACATTTCCCAGTCTCTTTGAAGGAAAGGTGAAGAAATAGAATTTTATTAATTTTAATGATCTATTGTAATTAATTTTGATAATGAAATTTTTGTCATTAAATCTGATAAAGAAGATTCAGCCAGCAGAGAGTTCTAGTGTAGTATTTCTGATCCATGATAAAACAGTCTTTATGAACTTAGCAGATGCCCAGGCAGAGGGTGTGAGCCGCCAGGTTGAGCACCGTGTTGACTGGCTTCTGAGCTGTGCCCTGGCGCTCACTGCTGGCCAGCTGTGTGAGTGTAGGTTGCAGACACGTGCATGCACACACACGTGCACACACGCACACATGCAGCACCCATGTATACACGTGCACATAGGAGGCTCAGAGGGGGCGCTGGGTGGGCCAGGAGGCTCAGAGGGGGCGCTGGGTGGGCCAGGAGCTTCAGAGGGGGCACTGGGTGGGCAGGGGCCGCTCTTGGGCCAGGAGCTTCAGAAGGGGCGTCAGAGGAAGGGTCCCGGCAGGCTTGGGGTCCCGAGCAGCAGGCGTGGCTGTATGTGGAGTCCTTTCTGCAAAGACGGTGCCTGCAAGGAGCGGCGGGCACGAGCGAGGCTCCAGTCCACGCAGCGCTCACTGAGCGGTGCCCGCTGGGGCAGAGCCTGCCCTGGGCAGCGCCTGCACGTCCTGCCTCACAGGGCCCCAGGTGCTGCAGGAGCGGGCCACATACCTCCTGTGTGGCCTGTGGCACCGGGCAGGTGGCAGAGCGCAGCACAGGCCCTGGAGGGAACCGCAGTGTGAGGTGCTGCCCTGCTGGTTGGCTGGTCCCGGCCCTGGCCCACAGGCCACAGGTGGTGCCCAGCCATGGGGGGTTGGGTCAGACCCCAGCGAAGCCGGGAAAGGACGCGCGTCGCCAGGCCTGCACCCCGCGCACTCCACGAGCCTTCAGTCAGCCTCAGGCGGACACGGGCCTTTCGCAAGGACACGGGGCCTTTCACGAGGACACGGGGCCTCTCGCGAGGGCTCCTCAGACACAGGCCTGTCCCTGACGGGTGCTCCCGCATGTTCAGATGGACCAGGGGCGGAGTACACTAGGACCATCTTCCTTGCGTGGGGACAGCACTCTGGGAGGAAGGCCCTTGCTGTCCCAGGGCACGGAGGGGCTGCGTGGAGCGGGGCTGGGGGCGCGGGAGCCACGTGGAGGTCTCTGGTGCCCCTCCAGCTGCGGTGGCCACGGCGTGGGCCTGGGTGGTGTGGGGTGACCGCTGGGTGGGTCCTTCCCACACGTGCTGGACTCGCTTGGCTGCTTTTCAGTGACGTTTGTCACTAGAGATTGGTGCGTACCCACCGGAAGCCGCGAGGGTGGCGGGGAAGCCAGGCCCTCCCGACACCTGGTAGAGCCAGGGGCTGTTGTCTGCTCAGGGCCGCGGCCTGTGCTCTGGCGTGGGGTGCGGCAGCTGTGGGAAGGCGTGGCTGTGGGCCTGTCCCTTTAGGAAGCTGCCACCTCGGGCACGAGAGTCAGGGGCCGCTGGAGACTCCCTGCTGTCTGTGTTCCTTGGAGAAATCGTGACCACTGAAAATGACCGTAATTTCCCCAGGTTTTTTAAAAGCATGTGTTTTGGTTGTTTTTTTAGTGATGTCTTTTATTTTTTATGTGTTATCTTCTTTTTTCCTTTTCTTTGTTTTGGTCCTGGGATGGATCCTGGGGCAGTTAATGACTGAGATGCTGACCTCAAACTTGTGATCCTCCTGCCTCAACCTCCCAGGTCATTGGGCTTACAGGTGTGTGCCGCTGCGCCTGCTAGATGTGTCTCATATAGTCACAAGGTCAGCGGAAGATGGGGAAGTGAGGTTCTGCCTTGCTCACGGGGTGTGTGTGTGTGTGTGTGTGTCTTTCCAAGTCATCCAGGGTACAGATGGGATGCGTTCAGCTTTAAGTATAGCCTGAAAATACTCACCGTTTTCTCCCTTTAAGAAGGGGTGGTCTTTGGGGTTTAGATGCTGGCCGTCGCGTGGCTGCGAGAGAGAGTGCCTTCTCAGGATCTGGGGTTGCCCGCCATGGCCTAGCTGGACAGTCCCCGCCCCCCTGCGCCCCGGCAGCCCAGGCCGTGCTGCAGCTCTGTGACAACGCAGGGACATCCAGGGACTGCTGCGTGTGTGGCCACCTGCACGTGGGGCTGTGCTCACGCGCCTGCTCTTGTGCCCTGTGTGAGGGCTGGCGTGGTGCGTGCGGCGAGTGCCCGTGCTGTGTGCACCGTGTGCACACACGTGCGAGGCTCTGCCGTGCTGTGTGTGTGCCCGTGGAGACTGCACACGTGCGGCTGCGTGTGTGGGAGAGGCGACCCCGCCAGCGCAGGCCAGGGACGTTCACGGGCCCAGTGTGGCAGGCTGGGTGCTGTCCCGGCTGGTGACGCGGCAGCGGCACCGGTGTCACTGTGCGAGGCGGGCAGTCTTGAGATGGCCTACACGGCTCTCTGCCCCGTGCTGAAGCGCTAGGCAGTTTCTGGTCCGCTTGGTACTGACCGTGACCTCCGCACCTTGGGACATGGAGGCCCGTGGAGGTCACTCACCCAGGGTGTGGACGTGCCTGGGGGAGGCATTGCTTAGAGAGATGACGCAATGCAGGGTGGCAAATGTGACACTGTGGCATGAGCTTGTGGCGTGGCGTGGCGTGATGTGAGGTTGTGGCATGGTGTGGTGTGACGTGTTGCTGATGTTGCGGTGTGATGTGGTGTGACGTCGTGGCGTGACTTTGCAATGTTATGTGTGACGTGTGACGCTGCAGTGTGACGTGTGGTGTGACGCTGTGGTGGCTCCTGAGCGTTCTTGGTGACAGCCTCTGGCCCTTCAGGTGGCTCCCTGGTGCTCTCCGGCTGTCCATCGCTGTCACGTTCACTTGGGGTGTGTTGCCAGGCGTGGGCTCCCTGGTCCCGCAGCCCTGGAGGGGCCTCTGCACCGCCGGGTCCTGGCTGGCCTTTGTCCACGGCCTCTCCCTGCCTGGGGGTGAGAGAGGGGACACAGGCAGCACCCGTCCAGGAGCTGGGCTGCAGATCGTGCTACATCAACAGGAAGGTGCCCTTGGGTGAAGAGTTACAGGACAGTCCAGGCTGGAGGGACCTGGAGGGACCTGGGGACCTCAGGCTCGTGGCCAGGAGGTGCCGTTTCTCGACCGGCTCCCCTCTGGAGGGTGGGCTCTGCAGAGCGCCCCCGTGTGCCCTTCACCCCTCAGCGCAGCCACAGGCGCGGGAGCTGGCGGTCATCCCTGCGTGCAGGGCGAACAAACCGACTCCTGGCCCAGAGGGTGTCTCCGGAGCCGTCCCCGCTGCAGGCTGGGCGCGCTCCATGCTGTCCCACGCACACACGCAGGCACAGACACCGACACCCTCACAGCGCGCACACGCGGGCCGTCCCCGTCCAGAGCTGTCCCCACAGACCCGTCCTTAACGTGCACTGATGCTCGAGGCTGGGGAGGGGCTCAGCAGAGCACCTGCCTACACAGCAGGACGTGCTCAGTCCCCAGCACTGCGGGGACAGACACACCTGGCTCCCACGCATCCTTCAGAGCCTGTCTCGTGTGCAGAAGGTGGTGCAGAGCGTGCGGCCCACCCCCCCCCCCCCCCCCCCCCCCCCCCCCCCCCCCCCCCCCAGGTGTCCCTGGCAGGATGGAGCCCTCGGAGGTAGCCAGCCAGGAGCAGGAGCGGCTGGGGTGTTTCCTGGCCTCCTCCCTCTCACCTGCGCCCAGATCTCCTGTCCCCTGTCCCTCAGTGGCGGGACCTCCCTGCCCCTCCACAGCTCTCAGCCAGCCTCAGCTAGCTGACCTCAGAAGGAGGAGCCCTAGCCGGCCCTCTGTCCTGCTGCGGCTGGCCGAGAGCCATGGAGGTGGGGTGGGGTGGGGGCGGCGAGCAGGAGCCGGTGAAACCGTGCCCAGCTTCAGCCTCTTCAGTCGTGGCCCCGCCTGGCCAGCAGAGCCCTCCTGGGAGGCAGGCAGAAACCCTGCTCCAGCGAGAGGGGACTAAAGGACTGAGGAAAACGCAGCGGTTACGCTGCGCTGGGTGGTGACCTGGGAAGACTAGCTTAGATTTTTTTTTTTGTACTGGAGGTTGAACTCAGGAGCACTTAACCACCAAGCTACACCCCGGTCCCTCCCTATCCTTTTGTATTTTTTATTTAGAGACAGGGTCTGAGTTGCTTAGGGCCTCACTAAGTTGCTGAGGCTGGCTTTGAACTCATGATCCTCCTGCCTCAGCCTCCCAAGCTGCCGGGATTACAAGCGTGCACCACCACCAGCCACTTTCGTAGATTTTTAAGTAAAATGTAAAATAGTCCTTTCTACTAGGTCTCCACAGTCAAGTCGGGACTTCCGAGGTCTAATGTTTGTGTAATAGTTGAACTCTGCATGTGCAAGATTCTGCAGATTTCTGTTTTACCTCCATTTATGTATTTTAACTATGAAATGTACAACTTTGCCCCACTCTGTGGTGCCAGCAGGCCCACTAGCCACCCGGGACACTGCCCACAGGGCTCTCCCAGGCCGCCCTCTGCTGTGGCTTCAGGCTCCACACTTCACCAAGCGCCAGCCCAGGGCACTCCCGGGATGAGTTCACAGAGCCTGGAGAGTGCGGATGTGAAGGAGGCCAGCTGGGATGTTCATTTATTTATTTAGCTTCGTAGAATGATGAAGTTCAACTTTGTGGGCATTTAGGTAGCAAGTCCTAGCAAGTGCTCAGGACAGCAGTTCCCAGAGCAGTTTAGTCTGTCTTAGCAGAAGACACACATCACAGCACCCTAGAAAGAAAATCTGTTCTGTTTGTAAAAGGACTTGGGGGACTAAGGACGTGTCCCCAGGCCAAGGGACCTTTCCCCTGCCACTCCTTCCTGTGCTGCCTGGCTCGTGGGAGCCCCTCTCCTTCCCCCTCTTCTCTTCTGGCAGGGCCCAGGCCCCTTGTTCAGCCCTCTTGCCTAGGTTTGCTAAAGGGGTGCATAAAGAAGGACCCCTGCTCTAGCTCCGTACGCAAAGGCTGACAATCATGCTTTCTCTGGGGAATGGGTGCCTTGGTGGGATAAGTGTGTCCCCACCTGGTTGCCCGGCGCACAGCCCATCGAGGGCTGTCACTCTAGCCCTGGTCCTCCCTGTGCACCGCTGGTTTTCTGGTGTGGTGCTGGACGCCGTGGCTGGGGCTTGCTGGTGCAGGAACGATCCAGGACGGGGTGGAATGGATGGGGCCTTGCCCCAGGATAGGTGATGGCCCTGGGGCTCAGACCTCATGTCCAGAGGCTGCAGAGAAGGCTGACCCCTTGGGCTGTGGAGATGTTCCAGCATAACTGTGCTTCAACCTTGTAAGGAGCTACTTTGAAGCAAAGGTAATGAAACCTACTAGAAACTGTTTTCAAGTAAGTCACTAAATTAACAGAATATTTTAAGGCAATTGCTACTTCATTGTAATTGAATACATTTTCAAAAAGTTGGTCATTTTTTAAAAACTTTTTTTAGTTGTAGCTGGATACAATATCTTTATTTGTTTGTTTGTTTAATGTGGTGTTGAGTATTGAACCCAGTGCCCCACACAGGAGAGGCAAGCACTCAACCACTGAGCCCCAGCCCCAAAGTTGGTCATTTTGAGGTCAGATATGCTATCTGTAATTCATAATCTAATGCATATGGATATATATTACATTTTTACCAGATAATTCAAGTATATTATTGAAGTCCTGTGTCTTTAGTGTCTGATAATATCAGTGAATATACAAAATAAAATGTAAGAGCTTTGGGTAAAGTGCTTTCATCCACACTATGCACTGCTGAACCGTCAGCGCTGTCTCAAAAGAAACGGACATGTTTGAGGATCTCTGAGCTCTCGGTGTACTTTAGCTGATAAATGCCCGTCTTCAAGAAAGGCTGAGGCTCCCACTGCGTTCTGAAGCAGGGACCACACAGGAGCATCCGGGCAGCAGCAGGTCGGAAATTGGACACAGGCGCCCTCTCGTGGCAGCTCCCTCACATCGCGCCGGATGCCGGGCCCTTGGGGCAGCTGCCGAGAGGAGCTGCGGTCCTCTGTCCGGAGAACACAGACCACTTGTGCTGTGAAATGGCCTTTGTTTGCAATCCGGACACGTGCTGGATTTTAAATCTGAAGATTCTACTAACAATAATCCTGTTTTTTCTTTTTTTTTTTTTAAATAAAAAGTTATCATAATTTCTTTGTAAAACACAGCGTTTGGATTTTGTTTGGATCATTATGCATTACCACATCCCAAATGCCTTTCCACCACGTAGATGCTGTATTAGTCGTCTGTGTTGGAGCAAGTGTGCACCGTGGCTTTGCTTGAAGTCCTATTACCTGTTTTCTCCTAAAACATTTTTGGTACAAGAAACGTTTTGTGTGCAGGTGGTTTGTGCTGAGTGCCTGCTTTGTAAGGAGTGGGTGAGGGGAGATGCCGGCCCGTTCCCCGGACAGGCAGACAGCACAGGCAGGAGGGTGATGCCAGCAGCTAGTGTGCTGGGCGTCCTGCTCTTGGCTGGCGCTCCCCTGCCTGTGGGCGTCTTCTTGGTGCTTTCTCTCCAGCCATGACTGGGGCTGTGGGGACTCCACTGAGGGCGTGGTGGGTCCGCACTGCCTCAGCCGGGTTTACCAATGCGGGCGTTGGCTGCTCTCAGTCAGAAGATGGTGTGTAAGGGTCTTCAAAATTTCTTTTTAGTTTTCTTTGTTTGCACCTTCTCAAATGGGTGGGTTTTTGGTAGGATTTTTTAGGATTGGGGGTGAAGGGGGGCGTACCGAGGTGTAGCAGCCACGAAAACAGGCTGGTTCTGTTCACACTAGCATGGGTTCGATCTAAGACAAAACAGGACAATCCGAGGCACGTTTTCACTGTTGGGTTAAGGAGGGAGTAGTGACTAAGTTCTAGGTTTCTAGAATGTGGTCAGGCTTTAGGGCGGGATGCACTGCTATTTAGTGACTGAGTTGTTGTGGAAGGTAGGGGTATTTTAGTAACCTTTCAATTGTTGATTTTGTGCTCACTGACGAAGAACATTTTTTGAAAAATAATTCTGCCTTAAATTTTAAGCTTTAATTTTCTCGTGTAGCATGGTGAATTCATCCACAGGAATCCTGCACTGAATCTGGGGTTGTTGTTCTTCAAACAGCAAAATATGGCTTCCACAGGGCCCAGATCTATGCGTACTTTTCTATTAACACGAACAAGTTAGTTCTGCAAGATATTTACGTTAATAGATTACGTGGGATTTGAAATGAAGGCCGGTGTAGTCAAACATACAGAACAAGTAGAGGAGTGACTTGGTACCAAGTGTGTTTCCCTTGCACCGAGTTTCATGGCGGGTCGCCGCTGGAGTCCCTCCTTGTCCCTTTCTTTCTCTCCGTGTGTGCGCGCACAGGCTGAGCTCCGTGGGCCACCGCGGAGGCGCTCTGGGCCCTGCTAAGTTGAGGTCACTGTGCTGCCCAGTGCTGGCCTGGACTCTGGTCTCCATCATGGAGGAAGCGCGCTGCCCCCTCTGGGTCCGCGGGGCCCCTGCCCTTGCGGTGGCCCTGACCGCCTTCCTGGCGCGCTTGGGGACCACGTGGCCTCCGGGAGGCGTGTCTGAGCGGGCCCTCCCGTGCCCTCTCTGCCGGAAGTGGGGGAAGTGCCGCTGCTCCCCGGGGCGTGTCCCTTCCCTTCTCCCGGTGGCCTCTGTGCGGCACTCCCAGCGCCCTTTGCTGTGCTTCTGCGCGCGCGCGGTGCAGCCTGGGTTGGAGCCCGCGGACGCCGCCTCCGCGCGCTCCCGGCTGGCCAGGGACATCCGAGGCGGCCAGGGCCCCGGCTTCCCGCACGCGCCGCCTCCGCGCGCTCCCGGCCGGCCAGGGACACCCGAGGCGGCCAGGGCCTTCCCGGGGCGCCGCCTCCGCGCGTCCAGGGCTCCTCGGGGGCGCGCCGCGTCTCCTCCCTCTCAGCCTCAGCGCCCCACCGTCGCAGTGACCCCGCGTTCCAGCGCGGCCCGGCCTCGCGGCGCGCCCCCCGGGCTGGCCTGCCTCTGCTCGGCCCGTCGTGTTTCGGTGGCCAGCTTTTAAGGCAGCTGAGAGCGCTGAAGGGGGCTCCTCCGAGAAGCTGTGTTGAAAAGCTGACGAGCTTGCTCTCAAATGAAGTATTTTTTTAAAAAAGTAGTAACGTGTTACAAAAGTTACTAGAAATTTATGAATATTAAAATGAGCTGCGAAAATCTTAAAGCCATTCCTAGCGCAGGAGCTGTCACCTGCAAGGCCTCCCCCGCAGCAGCTGTCACCTGCAAGGCCTCCCCCGCAGCGTGCCTGGGGCCTTGGCCTGGGGCTGCGGTCACTGTTCTCACTTGGACGCAGGCTCTGCCCCGCCATCTCATCTTTTCTGTTCCTGTACAGGAGCAGCTGGGAGTGGAGGGAGGGAAGCCGGCCAGTCTCCCGCCACCGCCCCGTCCGCTCTAGGGCATCACTGGACTCCAGCGGGGGGCTGCCAGCGGACCTCATGCCTCCATTACTGGGGTCCCCCAGCTGGGAGTGAGCTGCGGTACTCCCACCTCTGTCGCCCTTGGCTGGGCCTGGGTGGGCAGGGTGGGAGGTGATTTGGAGGTGTCCCATCTCGTGGGCCTTCGGAGTGTTTTGTGGAGAAAGTCCTTGTGTGGAGTTGTTCCAGGTTGAGCCTGTGTGGGTCCCCCTCTGGAGTCCCTGTGCTCCAGGACCCTGCCCCGCACACTCGGGGACAGGCCCCTGCACACGGGCCGCTCCTGTCTCTCCCACTGGACACTGGCTGAGTCACCTGCTCGTCTCGCAGTTGGAGCCTTCACAGCCCTCCCTGTGCACTGGCTGCCCGATTCTCAGGCACCCGGTGGCTTCTTGACCCAGCCGTTCAGTGACATGCCTCTGATGGCAGGGTGTGTCCCTGTGTGAGCCCTCCCCACTGTGGCAGCTGGGACCTCCTTAGACCAGGCATCTTCTGGGGCCGCTGGGGTGACGTGGTCTCGGGGGACTGGAGCATCGTCCTGTGACTCAGGGTCGCGTGAGCGTGGAGGCTGAAGGTCACAGACAGGGAGAACTCAGGAGCAGCTCCCACAGCACGGGGTCCCCAAGAGGGCACCCTCGGCAGCTCTGCGGGGGCTTTGTACTGTTGGGATGAACTGGCCTTGCAGCAGAGAGTCCCCTTGACTCTTGTGACTTGATTCACAGTGTGCGATTTCTGATCCCCACAGTAGGTTGACTGCGTGTTTGGTAAGCTGGGTTCGTCCTGTGTCTGCTCCTGGGTTGCGTGGCTCAGAACAGCTCCCGGGCTTGACTGGTGCTGGGTCGTCAAGGACGCCTGGCCACAGCAGGATGACTGGGCAGCCAGGTGCAGCGGGGGGCTTTCTAGTCGGTAGCCCAAAGCAAGCTCCAGCCCGGGGTTTCCACCTGAGTGGTAGGCCAGTCCCAGCCCTCGGCGCAAGACCTGGCCTTTATTGACTGGGCAGCTGCTATGTGCCGGATGTGCTAGGAGCTGGTGACAAAGTGTGCTTCCTGGCTGGTCTGGGGGTGGGCCTTCAGGGGGGTGAGGCTCCTGGAAAGAGGAAGCTGTGTGTGCAAAGGGCCTGAGGCACAGTGGGACTCTTACAGTTGGACTCTTGCTCTGCTCTGTTGGTCCCTGGAGATGCGGATGAAAACAGGACACCTGGTTGTGAGCACGCGGTGGCACTCCACACGTGCTCCTGTGACTTGGTGGCAGAGTCTATAAGACCTGCCTCGTGGACACAGCTGGCTCACGTGGAGCAGATGGGCGTAGAGCGTCTGGAACGTTCGAGACACGCAGCCTTGAGTACTGCCCCTCCTCTGGTCATCTGAGGGACTGGGTGGGACAGACCCTGGCCTGGGACCCGCCTTCTCTCTGCTGCACTCTGCCCACCGCCTGCAGGATTCTATCTCTGCTTAGCAGCTTCCAGGGTCCGCCTCTCCGTTCTCTCCCAGGGAGCTTTGCCGTTTCCGGGAGCACATTTGAGCCCCGAGCACCCGCTGCCCGGAGCCCGCTGCCGGCCCGGAGCCCGCTGCCGGCCCGGAGCCCGCTGCCTGCCCGGAGCCCGCTGATGAAGGACATCCTGAACCCGCAGCTGGTTGGCGTGGCTTGCCCTTGGCCTCACAGTGCGCCTGTCTAGTTGGGAAACAGCGTCGTTCCTGTCTGTCCAGGATGGCCTGCCCTGCTCTGCCAGCCTCTTCACTCCAGCGATGGAGAGGGGAGGGTTCGCTGCCACTGCTGCACGGTGGCCACTGTCGTGGACTCTCCTGGAGTCCCAGCCGAGGCTGCGCTAGACTCTTCTTCCCCTGCTGGTGCCACGCCAGTGCCGCTCGCCTGTCTGGAAGCAGGTGGGGCGGGGGAGTTGGGGACCGGTGTCTTCCACACGCGTGTCTTCAGGTCTGGCCGCTGGCCACCGTGGAAGCCTCTGTTCCCTTTTGTGTTTAAAACACAGGTCCTGTAGGGCTGGCGGGCTGGAAACCTTGTCTCGGGCCTACCTGGGGTTCTGACGTGACTGCGTGGGGACAGCGGCTCTGACCCAGGTGCCCAGAGGAGGCGGCGCAGGTCCGCCGTAGCCGTCAGGACCCCAGCCGTTGGTGAGGTTGGGACAGGTGCCAGAGTGTGCAGCCCGGACCCAGGGGCAGCAGCGGGCAGCTCTGGCCAGTTGCCCGGCCATTGTCCTAAGGTGCAGAGCTCTTCTTGTCACTCCTCTTTTGTCCTTAGGGCCTTGTGGCTTCGCCAGAGGTTCCTCTGTGTATACCCAGCCCTGCCCAGTGACCTGCTGGGGTCAGCCTCCCGCTCCTCCCTCCCTCCTGGGGGCCTCAGGCCACCTCAGTGTGTGGCAGCTGTGGCTCGTGGGCCGAGGCCAGCTGGACTCCACCCAGGCTCCATCTCCTGCCAGCCAGATGCCTCACCAAGCTGCCTTTTGCCTCAGTTTCCCCATCTACAAAGTGGGACAGCAATGCCCACTTCCTAGGGCTGTCGAAAGCAAGGGTCGTGGGGATGAAGGGCCCTGCTTGGCTCCTGCACCCGGAGGACCCAGCGTGCAGTGCACTTGGCTCCTCTGTGCAGAGCACATGTGAGGCTGGCGACCCGGCCTCCCCGCTCCCAATGATGGGAGGCCTGGCACTCACCAGCCCCAGCCTGTGAGCCTGTGGTCTCTGTCAGAATGCCAGCCCCGTGAGGGGGTGGCGTGGGCGTGCTGCAGGACAGATGAGCTGCCTGCGCTCCTCGCGGGGTTCTTCGTAGTCACTGTAGCTGGTGCTCTCTCCCCGGGACGCCGTCGGGTCTAGCTGGTGACCTCTCCCCGGGACGCCGTCGGGTCTAGCTGGTGACCTCTCCCCGGGACGCCGTCGGGTCTAGCTGGTGACCTCTCCCCGGGACGCCGTCGGGTCTAGCTGGTGACCTCTCCCCGGGACGCCGTCGGGTCTAGCTGGTGACCTCTCCCCGGGACGCCGTCGGGTCTAGCTGGTGACCTCTCCCCGGGACGCCCTTGGATCTAGCTGGTGACCTCTCCCCGGGACACCGTCGGGTCTAGCTGGTGGTCTCTCCCTGGGATGCTGTCGGGTCTAGCTGGTGACCTCTCCCTGGGACTCCCTCAGGTCTAGCTGGTGCTCTCTCCCCGGGACGCCGTTGGGTCTAGCTGGTGACCTCTCCCCGGGACGCCGTCGGGTCTAGCTGGTGCTCTCTCCCCGGGATGCTGTCGGGTCTAGCTGGTGACCTCTCCCTGGGACTCCCTCAGGTCTAGCTGGTGCTCTCTCCCTGGGATGCTGTCGGGTCTAGCTGGTGACCTCTCCCTGGGACTCCCTCAGGTCTAGCTGGTGCTCTCTCCCCGGGACGCCGTTGGGTCTAGCTGGTGACCTCTCCCCGGGACGCCGTCGGGTCTAGCTGGTGCTCTCTCCCCGGGACGCCGTCGGGTCTAGCTGGTGCTCTCTCCCCGGGACGCCGTGGGGTCTAGCTGGTGACCTCTCCCCGGGACGCCTTCGGGTCTAGCTGGTGACCTCTCCCCGGGACGCCGTCGGGTCTAGCTGGTGACCTCTCCCCGGGACGCCGTGGGGTCTAGCTGGTGACCTCTCCCCGGGACGCCGTCGGGTCTAGCTGGTGACCTCTCCCCGGGACGCCGTCGGGTCTAGCTGGTGACCTCTCCCCGGGACGCCATGGGGTCTAGCTGGTGACCTCTCCCCGGGACGCCGTCGGGTCTAGCTGGTGCTCTCTCCCCGGGACCCCGTCCGGTCTAGCTGGTGACCTCTCCCCGGGACGCCGTGGGGTCTAGCTGGTGACCTCTCCCCGGGACGCCGTCGGGTCTAGCTGGTGCTCTCTCCCTGGGACGCCGTCGGGTCTAGCTGGTGACCTCTCCCTGGGACGCCGTCGGGTCTAGCTGGTGCTCTCTCCCTGGGACGCCGTCGGGTCTAGCTGGTGACCTCTCCCTGGGACGCCGTCGGGTCTAGCTGGTGACCTCTCCCCGGGACGCCGTCGGGTCTAGCTGGTGCTCTCTCCCTGGGACGCCGTCGGGTCTAGCTGGTGCTCTCTCCCTGGGACGCCGTCGGGTCTAGCTGGTGCTCTCTCCCTGGGATGCTGTCGGGTCAGCCTTAGAGTCTGCTCACAGCCCCGCTGACCGTCGTGAGAACTCGGGAGATGGGCCAGCAGTCGCCAGGGACTGGCAGGCTGGCTCTAGAGCTCCCTGTGCTCCCACGCCACCCAGCAGGTGGCTTCTCTAGCACTGCTGATCACGTGGTGGACAAAGGAACAGACTGCGGTGGCTCCCGAGAGCCGGGTCATGTGGGGTAACGAGCGTCCAAAGCAGCTCTTCCTGCAGAAATGAAGACTCAGCCGTGCCCACGGTTTCGAGGAAGAGCACTTCAGAAACTAGGGTGCGGCTTCTGGTGCGGTCACTGGGTGGCTGACCATGTCCCTCAGAACCGCGGGATCCGGGGAGGAGGGGAGGTACCTCCCACAGGTGTCGGCAAGGCAGCGTCCTGCTCCGTCCACGGAGCCACTGCCCCAGCCTGTGCTGACCTCTCCAGGGACAGGAGGGCGGCCGGGTGCACCTGGTCTGCCCACCGAGCCCGGGCCTCTTCCCGAGCCTCCCCATCCTGGCTCAGTGTGCGCTACGGGGAGGGTGCCGCCCGCGGCCCGGAGGCCGACTCCTGGTCTGGCTGTGGTGGTTTCTTGCCTGTGACGGCACAGACAGCACGGATGTCCCCGGAGCTGCCTGCCGGAGCCCATGTCCTCTGCCCACCGTTCACACGCTGAGGAGCGTCAAGGCTTTGGCCACCCCCCCGACAGTGCCCCACGTTCCTGCCTCGCTCGCCTGTTGGCCCACCTTCCGCGAGTCCCTGCACTGCCCTCCTGTTGCTTGGCTTCCAGACCCCCGCCCCAGCCCTGAGGAAGAGCTCTGTGCCTTTGTTGTCCCCTGTGAGGTCCCGACCGGGGCCAGGACTGTGTGGCTGGGTGTGCAGAAGGCCCTGCCACCCCATGCGCCTCCCTGTGCTGTGGCCAGCATGCTTGCTTTGGGGTCTGATCCTACTCAGGAAAACACAACCCCTAATGTCCTAATCCCAATGTCAAGTCACAAAGATCCAAATCCCTAAAGTCTAAAATTCTCCAAATCACAGTCTTGAAAGATTAGGATCCTGAAGGTTGAGATCCTCAAAGCCAAGTTCCTGAAAGCATAATCCTCATGGGAAGAAAAAGCCAGATTCTGGGAAGGTTGTCGGTGTGTTGCCACCACAAAGCAGGACGGTTGTGTCACGGGAGGTTTCACGGACACTTAGTGAAAACCAGAAGCTTAAAGCTGACTGTTCCGGGTACCGGGAAAGCACGAGACCCTCTGGGGCTGCAGCAGGCAGGGTGCAGACTTGCAGGCTGCAGAGCCACGATCCTCAGATGCAGACGCGGACGGTTTCCAAGACCACAGCGGAAACCGGCGAGGAGGATGAGTCTCTGGCCCTGCCCCGGCCAGCAGCACCTGCTCCCCCCCTCTTCCCCCCGGGAAGACATGCCAGCAGCTTGGTGGCCACCTGAGCGCGTGCGAGGGCGCACACAGATGACCGGCGGACGCCCCAGGAGTAGGTGAACCTGTCGGGAGAGTCGGCCCCAGAAGGGAAGCCGCGTACTCCCAGCGCGAGGTCTCAGAACTCGGTGCTCCTGAAGTCGGCCACCCCTCGGCTCCACCCCGCGTGTGCCTGCGATCCCTGGAACGCGCTTTTGCATCTGTCGGATCTTCTTTTCAATTTCAGTTGTTTTGCATTCTTTCTTTTTTTAGTTCTTCCTTAACAGTTTAGGATTGCTAGATTATCGTTTCTACGACCCGCGGTGCTGCATGTCTCATCTTTGTGGTGTTTCCAGTGCTCTGGGTATAACTGTACGAAGGCTCGTAGAGTGTTCTAGTTTGTTTCATGTATTTTTGCAAATCTGACCCCCAGAATGCACCACCGCACTACTGACTCTGAGTGTGAGCGTTGGTGCCGAGAATCCAGGACCTCCTCGGTAACGTGGAGTGGCCTTGTGTACCTCTGCATCTGCAAAAGAGGAGACTTCTCGAGAGCCCTGCTCTTTGGTGCCTGTTCTTCGGCACCCGAGTGTGTGGTGGTGGCCTGGTGGTGGCCTTTGTCAGAAGGCTCCCTTACCTGTGCACATTGCAGGTGGCTGGTCACAGAGTGCGTGCACCCAGGGAGCCCGCCAGCCATCTGCGTCTGTGGGCCCCACCTCTGGACCTGTCATCTGCCAACGCCGTTGTCTGCTCACACCTTACACACCCGTGGTGACCTGGCACACCTAGGCCCTTGTGCTTATGGAGACACACATACCACCACGACCTGCTGTGGCCAGTTCTGTCTTTTTATGCTTCCCAAATCCCCCTTTAAAATGTTAATAAATGTCTCTTAAGGAAGTTTTAAAAATTATTATTTTCAGAATTAATATCTTCCAGGACTGTGAACTTCCAGGAGTTCAGGCTTTAGGAATTTTGGACTTTGGAGATAGTGATCTTTCAGATCTCAGCATTTGAGATTGCTCTGTTTGGGATTGTGTCTGTCAGGATTGTGGCCCAGCCCCTTCCTTTGATCTGAGTTCTGGGCCTCGTGACTCACCCGGAGCTTGTGGCCCTCAGACCCTGGGGTCATTTCCGTGGCTCTGCTCCTAAGCTGGCTGCTCCCCTCGTCCTCTGCTCTCCCTCGGGGTTTCATCTTGTTAGTTTCCGGGTTTCTTGATCTTGTTGCCAGCTTTGACTCTTTCTGCCGTTGGGGAAAGTTCTGGTCCTTAGGCGAGGGTCAGCCTTGGTCTGACACGATGGTCCAGGCTCATTTCCTCACCTGGTTCACCAGTAAAAGTGACAGTGGGGTCACAGGAGGGTGTCGCTGTCGCATTCCTCTGAGACTGCGCTCCTGGTGGGCCTGGGAGCCGGCTGCAGGGCAAGGGCTGCCGGTCAGGTCCCAGCTGGCCTCTGCGCCGGCCACGCTGTCCCTCTCGTCTCCACTTCGGCCACATCTAGCATTCTTCTGCCTGAGTGCCCAGCTAGGAACCCTCTCGTAGGAGGAGATCATATTGCATTCCTAAAAATGGCTGTGTTGGACAAACCTGGGATTCTGCGTTTCAAAGCCATTCATGACGTCAAAGCCAGACGCCAAGGTGTGCAGGACTGCCGTGCCCTGCGCCCCGCAGGTACACCGCCAGATGCGCTTCCAGCTGTGTCGGGGTCTGCAGGCCACCCCCGCGCTGTTCTGCACTACGGAAGCCTGCAGGTGTGTGGGGTTGGGGAAGCACAGTGGTGTCAGGAGTCCGAGACCCCGTGTGCAGGCAGGCCCGTGCCCTTTGTGTCCGCTGGAGTGCCTGCAGGAGACGGCCCTGCACCAGGTGTCAGACCTGACCGTGGCCGGGACAGGACTGCTGCACTCGCCTGCCCTGGGTTTTCTGATGTGACACTTCCCACCCAGCACCCGGAGTCCTGAGCAGGACTGTGTGGGCCAGGGCCTGTGGAGGGGCAGGCCTGCTGCAGGTGGCCAAGTTTCGCAGTGGGTCCTGACCTAGGGCAGCAGGTGTCTGAGCAGACGGAGTTGGGCTGTCAGTGCAGCGGAGAACCTGGGACTTTCCGACTTCAGGTGGCCTGCAGGATCTCCCGGGTCCTCGGAGGGGAGGATGCAGGTGGCGCCCAGTGGCTTATGCAGCTATCTCGGTCACCAAAGTGGCACAACTAAATGCTCTAGATGTTTGGCTGCATGTGAAAAATGTCCCGTGTGTGAGGCTGCCACTCACAGTGAGGCACTGAAACTGGAGGGTGTCAAAGTCGGCCTCTTAATTTAGAAGGAAATCATCATGACACAGGCGAAGGACACACAGCCTCTCAGGTGGCTGTGCACGGCCGTCCGGTGGTGCTCTTCCTGTGAGGAGCAGCTGTGTCCCCATGCCATGGTCTCTCCACGGTGAACCTTGCCCTCTCCCCATGGCCCCATTCCCCCCCCGCCACTTGCTCTCTCCCTCGACAGCCTGAAACCCTCAGGGAGGCCCTGGGGAGGCCATGTTGGCGGCCACCTGCTCCCTTGTCACTTCTCCCTCCCCGTGACATGGGCTTCAGGAGCTCGGGTGCAGCCTTGTCTGTGGCTGCCGACAGGCCCACACTCCATGCTCACGCATCCAGGCGTGGCTCACGGGGCCCGTGTGTCCCCGACCCCACAGGGCGAAGCACTGAGACCCCAGCTCCACGTGGGACCACCAGGGTTTTTTTAGAAGCCAAGAGAGGCTGGATGGCAGAAAATGCCTCCCGTGGAATTGAACACCTGTGGCCATCCTGCATGGGGAGCACAAGGGCCGGCTGGCTTGAGGCGACGTGGCAGGCACCCAGTGGGAGAAGCCCCCAGGTCCTCAGGAGGCTGGGAAGGGAGGTGTCTGGGGTGACGAGCGTGGGGCGGCGTCCTGGGAGAGTCCCCACAGGTGGGAGGCTGGGCCGCGCAGGGGCGTGCGCGGGCTGAGTGTGGAGTGTGGCACCCACTTTCTTCAGGTGTGCTGGGAGCTTGAGAGAAGCCCGACCCGGCCCCCGTCCAGCCTCGAGGGGCAGCGGGAGGCTCAGCAGCAGCGTCTCTGGGGGAGGGTGGTGAGTGGCAGGGGCAGGAAGAGTGGCACAGCTTCCACGCAGAACGACGTGCTCACAGACACAGAAAGCCCAGCACAGCCCTGCCGGCAGTGCCCCGGGCGTGGAGGCTGGCCGCCAGCCTAGTTCAGACGGGCAGATGCTTCGTTCGTCACCTGTGTCTTACTGCAGCGAAGACCGCAGGGCCGCGGGTGACTCCTGCACGGCCTCCTGTGTGTCTGCATTTTAAGGTGGTCTGTGCACGTGCTCGGGAGGCGCCTCAGAGCCCGCAGACCAGCAAGTCTCTGAGCCCCTGGGGCTGCTGGGCTTTGCTGGGAGCCGCCCGTAGCTCTGGACTGGGAGCCAGGTCTGCCCAAGCCTGGTCGGTGCTCTAGTCTTGAGACCACACGCCAGGGAGCGGGAGTTGAGGCCCGTGTCACCCTCCTTGGTTACTGCTGGGCCCAGGAGCACAGGCCGAGGGCCCTTGCTGTGCTGTGCAGCAAGCCTGCCTACGGCCCCGCCGTCCGGGCCACCTGCAGGCTGGCCAGCACCCGGTGTGTTCTTGCAAGGCATGCTCTGTCTGGTGCCCAGAGCTGGGTGTTTGGCAGAGACCACTTCAGTGTGCAGAGGGGTGCTGGGCTGGTCCATGCCAGGGATTCCGCTCTGGCCTGGCTGTGAAGGGCCTGGCAGTTGAGGCGGGCAGCACCTGGTCAGCTCAGTGCTTGAAGGGCCTGTGAGGGCCGTTTGGGGAGGAGGGCTGTGGGCCGAGGCCTGGAGGGAGTGGGTCTGTGTGCTTTCTGCGAGTGATCCTGGGGCACGTGGGCCTGGGCAGGACTTGGCCCTGCTGGCCCTGCCTCCTGGCTGGGAAGCCCCTGGCTCCTCCTGGTGAGGGGTGCTGCCCTGGTTTCCACTGGCCATCTCAGACTGTCCACTGCCTCGCCTGTGGTCCTCCCACGTGGGAGGCCCTTGGAGAGGAGTCGGTCCTGCTTGTCAGGCTGCAGTGGAGCCTGCAGCGGGGGCCGCGGCCTCTCCCAGCCTCCCGTGGGCCACGTGGGTCCGGGACTGCACCCGTGTCCGGGCGGATGGTCCTTCAAGGCATTTTGTCAGTTTCCTTCCATCAGCTACTTTAAGGATTCGGGGTTTATTATCTGCCCAGGGTCATGTTATTTGGTTTTAGCTATTGCTTAGTTTCTTGGTGCGAGGCACTAGAAGTTCTGTGGTCATGTTTTACGATCCTCATTGGAGCACTGACCTTTGGTGACTCTGACCGCTGTGCTCAGAAGGCCCGGCATGGGCCGTCGGAGGTCTCAGCCTCGCGTTTCCACTCAGGAAGCAACTGGTGGTCTTTGGCCTGTGCTTTCATAAATTCTCATTCCTTTTGATACAGGCACCCAGCCCCCGCGTGCTCCTCTCTGTGAACGCTTAGTAATGAACGTAGCTGCTCCGAGCACCTGAGTCAGGCGAGTCGAGCCCTCCTTTCTGTGTATTCCCAGTTAAGAGTGCCACTCCTCAGCAGGGCCTGGGTCCCCTTTGCTTTTCTGAGCAGTGGCTGCTTCTGCCCACGACAGACAAGCAGACCTGGCCCTGTGCCAACGCCAGCCCTCCGGGGTGACCAGAGGCAGACGGGTCACTCTTCCTGCTCACCAGTTCTGCTGGTCTCCACATCCTAGACACCTTTCTAAGTGAGCATGACCCTTTAGAAGGGCTTGTGAGCGCGGCTCGCCAGCTGCTGTCGGTGGAAAGGGTGTTGACTCCCCTTTCCCTCTGGGCTGGTGCCTCTTGCTGTGGGTGTTCCTGCCCTGACTGGAGCCTTGGGATACAGCGGTCCACTAATTAGATCGAGTTCCTGAGTCTCACTCACAAAAACACACCTGGAGTGTTCTAAGAGAACATTCTGATTGAGTAGATGCTACCTTCCACAGAGTGTCAGAATCTCAAAGATCTTATTTAAAAACCACTATAATTGGGCATCTCAGAAACAGACACCTGAGGATTTACTCTTCCCCTGAGCGACACGGCCGGGGAGGAAGGGCCACTGTGGGCTTTTGGTGACGAGGAATCCCCCTTCTGCGGGTTCAGGAAGCTTCGCCATGCCCACAACGTTGTCCGTCTTGTGAGATTTCTAGGTTTACATAAAGAAATCCAGGGTCACAAATGCAGACTTAGGGCAGGCTTCTCGTGCAGGGGGGACGTGTCCACCTCGGGGTGGCTGCCCCAGACCCCGCTGAGGTCTGGGACATCCTCCAGCCCATGCTCTCCACCAGGCTCCCTTGCCCTGCCTCGGGGCTCTGAGCCCAGCACTGCACCCAAGGCCTGCACGGTTTCCCTAGGGTGGGCGGCCCCTGGGTGACCAGGCAGAGAAGAACAGAATGGCCACCTCTTCGCTCACAGGCCTCTGAAGGGAACGTGGCACCCAGGTTAGGACTTGGGGATTGCTTTCACGGGGAGAGTCCATGAGCCTGGGCTTCCTGCTGGAGTGGGTTGCGGACTGGGGCAGGCCCGGGTCCTGCGGAGGGACCGGGCCGTTGCCAGCCCCGCCCCTGTGTGCTGACGGCTCCGGCATCCTTAGTCTAGAATGTCAGGTGGTCACGGAGTCCACACGAGCTGGTGGGACAGTGGTTGAAGGCCCGGAAGGACTGTGTGGTTGCAGGCGATGGCTTTCTCTCTCCCGTGTTGAATGGCATGTCACTGTTAGGTGGCTAGTGACAGTGGAGACAGATACCTGTGGCTGGGTGCCCAGCTGTTAGGAAAGAAGCCCTGCGTGGCGCAGCACTGCCTGCTGCTTGGTGGGCTCCTGCAGAAGTCCTGGCTGCAGGCCTGGAGCCGGAGCCTGGGACTCCGCCGCCGCAGCACCTCCCCACCGGGGCGAGGCCCGCTCTCGGCGTGCATCACTGTGGCTTTCCTGTCTTGCTGTGTTCTGACTGGAAATGGTAACCTCCCCTTTCACGTTTTGCATCCTCCAGGGGGACAGCCACGGCGCTGCTGCTCTTCCGAAGAGGTAGCATCGACTGTGCTCTCCAACGGAGACCAGAGTCACAAACCTGGAAATAACCCTCCAGAAAAAGCCACCAGCGAGTGCAAGGCGGGGGTTGCAGCTTCTGTGTCCATACTTGAAGGCAGGAGCAGAGAGACTTCCAAACGCCCCGAACAACATAGATTTTCTGTTGACTTAAAGATGCCAGCATTTCACCCCAAGCAGGAGGTGCCCGGCTCTAGCGACGGTGTGGATTTCCCTTCAGTCACGGAAGGAACTGACCTGCAGCCTGCACTGGAGAGCCACGCTGGCCACCCTAAAGAAAAGCTGTCTGATTTGCACAATAAAGAGCATTCTGGGGGAGGAACACGGGCGCCCGCTGCAGACCTGATCCCACTCGATTTGAGCATGCGGTCGACCCGGGAGGACCCCGGCAGTAAGGAAGCGGCCCCCTCCCTGCAAGCTGCCTTGGTCACTCACCCGTGTCCTTACTGCAGCCACAAGACCTACTACCCGGAGGTTCTGTGGATGCATAAGCGGATCTGGCACAGGGTCAGCCACAACGCCATGGCCCCCCAGTGGACCCAGCCCAGCGGCCACAAGAGCATCAGAAACAGCTTGGTCTTCCTCGCCCGCAGCGGACGCACGGGCCCCCCTCCCGCCCTCGGGGGCAAGGAGTGCCAGCCCCTGCTCCTTGCTCGCTTCTCCCGCACTCAGGTGCCAGGGGGTGCGCCCAGACCCAAAGGCAGCTCTTCTCCTCTGGGAGCCACCGCGAAAGCCGCTAGCATGCCTAAGAATAAGGAGAGCCATTCGGGGGGCCCCTGTGCGCTGTGGGCGCCTGGTCCTGACGGGTACCGGCAGGGCAAACCAGGCCACGGCCAGGAGCCGCCCGGTGCCTCCGTGCAGGGGCCCCCAGCCAAACCCAGGCCAGAGGCCAGCTCCAAGCCGGCGTCTGTCCCGGGCGGTGGGGGCCTCGGCAGAAGTGCCACCCCCCACGCCCTCTGTCATCACCCGGGTGGGTGCCCAGCCCTTGGCCAACAGCAAGCTGGCGGAGAAGTATGGGGCGCCCTCGGTGGGGGCTGGCTATGCCCCTCCAAATAAGCACAGTGCCCCCGACTCCCTGAAAGCCAAATCCAGCCCTCAGCCTCAGGGCCCGCCTCCTGTGAAAGGCGACGGGGTCCCTCCACTACCTCCCCGTGAGCCCCCCTCAAAGGCGGCCCCCGAGCTGAGGACTCTGGCCACCGGTGCTGCAGGATCCAGAGGGGACGCGGCCCTGCAGGCCCAGCCAGGAGTGGCCGGGGCGCCCCCCGTCTCACACACCCTCAAACAGGAGCCCGCGGCCGAGGGCCACGAGGAGCGCCTGGACGTCCTCAACATCTTTAAGACGTACATTCCCAAGGACTTTGCCACGCTCTACCAGGGCTGGGGCGTCAGCAGCCCCGGGCCGGAGCACAGAGGTAAGACTGCGGGCGCCCTCGTCCCCGGACGCCCAGAGCCCAGGCCGGCTCACAGGCGTGCCTAGCTGCCTGCCAGGAGCCTCGTGGCCGTCACGGCAGGGTTGCTGTCCTCCTGGCCCCGGCCAGCCAGCGGTTGGTGGGATGTGAGCAGCTCCCCCAGTTCCAGGGTGGCCCCGTAGAGAAGGTGCCAGGTCAGTGGTTGGTGAACAGCCCCACTGCCGATGCTTGTGTGGAAACCCGGCCCCTCGCTCCACGCCGGAGTCTGAAGGAGCAGGCTGACTGGATTACTGCCACCCCCCTTTGTCTTGTGTCATTTTAAACAAAGCCTTGGTAGAAGTTTGTTGTCCTTGCTTCTCAAAGGAGGATGTCCATTGGAAGTGGCCATTTGAGTTTTACACACTAATTTCAAAACAGCTGAACCCGAGAACTGAGTTGCTCTGCAGCTCCGGGCCAGTGTCCCATTCCCCAGTCCCTGTGGCCCCAGGACCTTGCGGAGAGCTGACGGAATTGCTGGCTGAGCCTCTCTTGGGACCAGAAGCGTTTTGGATTTGTTTGGGTTTTGGAATCTCTTCATATGTAGGATGAGGCATCTTGGGAGTGGGACCCAAATATAAAGACAAAGTGCATTTGTGTTTCATGTGTACTTTATGCTCAGACTCTCAAGGTGATTTGATATAGTAATTTTAATAAGTTTGTACGTGAAACAAAGTTTGTGTACTTGACCCATCAGGGGTCAAGGAGTGTGGAATTTTCTACTTGTAGTATCATGTGAATCAAAATATTTTGAATTTTGGAGCATTTCAGATTCTGGGTTTCAGATTAGGTTACTAAGCCCATACTGACCTGCAGTTTTCCTCCTGCCCCGTTGGCTATGATACTCTTGTTCTTGAATGTCAATCAGAGGTCACTCTAACTTACCATCCAGAACGCTGGCAGTCTGGACTCTAGTAAAGGCCCTGTGCACGGTCTCAGTTCATCACCTGGGTGGGGCCGGTGCTTCTGTGCACTGAACTTCCGTCTTGACCTGCAATTTCTTAGAGTCGGTCAGCTTTTGAAATGGCCTTTGGATCCAGTGCCTCAGATCCCTGGAAGTCAGAAGCACCGCTCGGGCCACGGCCCTGGTCGCAGGAGATCTTGACCTGCTGAGAGGCCTCCCAGTCCTTGGCGTGGCCGTGTGAGTGGCATGGGTGCTGGCAGGCATGTGGGCTTACCCGCCGGGCACCCTGTGCATGGGGCTGTGTGCCCGCCCAGATCCAGGCATGCCCCCGGAGAGTCCTGCCCTCTGAGGAGGCCCCCAAGGCGTTTCTCCAGGGCAGAATCTGATGTGCTGGCCCCTCCTGTGGTCTGTGGAAGGCCCTGGAGACCGGCCACTGTGTCTTCTGATGCTCCAGATGAGACAGGCCCACAGGGCCTGAGGCCTGCCACGCCGACCCTCCTAGCAGAGGGCCGGGCCTAGCACCATCCCCTTTCCAGGTGCAGTTAGGTGAGTGTGGCCAGTCTCCGTGGTCTTGCAGACGGCTGCTGTCAGGGAATGCCGGTGTGTGGCTGGCCTTGGGTGGGAGGCCACCCTTGGTTTTGAGGGTGTGTGTTCCTCAGACCCTACAGAAGAGAAGCCTTCGGCACAGGTGCGAGGGCTGCCTTGCTGGGCGTGGGTCTCGGCAGCTCCTCGCCCCATCCTGAGCTTCCTCTGCTGAGCTGGGTGTCTGTGCTGTGTCTTAACGACTTGCCCCTAGCTAGCCAAGTAGTTGTACCATATGCTGGCGGCCTGGGTGAGGTGCTACAAGGCCCTGGTGCTATCCGGGGCCAGGGAAGGTCTTGTTGTTCTCACGGAATTGAAGTTAAGGTTTGAGATCTTCAGACGAGATAATTTGAAATATGAGTAGCCTCAAATGTTTTCCTTAAAAAGTTTTTTAAAAATATGGTTTTAAGGACTTTTTTTTAAGTTTAAGAAAGAGGTTAAATATTCATCTTTGCAATGTGAAAAATAGTAGTCCATAGACCAAATGTGTTCTCAGATTATTTATTCTTCTAATGTATACTTTGAAACACAGGAATACACCTGCAAGTTTATGGTCCTCAAGTTCACTCTGGGTTTTTTTTTTTTTCCCCTTAAATTTTTGGTACTGAAGATTGAACCCATCTCCTGGTTAACCACTGAGCCACATTCCTAGCCCTCTTTTATATTTTAGTTAAAGACAGGGTCTCACTAAGTTGCTTAGGGCCTTGCTAAGTTGCTGAGGCTGGCTTTGAACTTGTGATCCTCCTGCCTCAGCCTCCTGAGCCTCTGGGATGATTTGGGTTTCTTAAGGAAGAGTGTTTTAGACTTTTAGGGCTTAAATACACTTATTAATTAGTGCATTTTTAGGATTCTAGTTCCCAGCTTTGGAGAAGGAGCTGAGCTGAACTCGCCCAGCCCCTCTGATCAGTGTGCTCTGAGGTGCCGACCGGCTTTAGGTGAGGTGCCCAGTGGAAGGACTGGCCACCCTGGGGACTTGAGCTCTGCTACCTCCAGTGGTGCCCCCCTTCCTTAGGCTGCTCGCAAGCTGGGCAGCGCTCCCTGTGACAGTGCTCTGTGCCCTGGGCCCTCTCCCTGTCCTTTCCGGAGCAGACATTTTCCCTTGAGTACCACTGTCCCTGCTGCCCCTCTGGGGCTGGAACTTTTGTTTCTCCTTGTTAGCAGTTTCTAGAGCTTGTCATGTGCCATGGCCAGAAGGAAGCCCTGCAGGCTGGTGGGTCTGACCACGTGAGAGGGGAGCGGAGTGGGGCGCTTCCTGCTGGCCTCTGCGTCTGTCCTGGGGCCTCAGGTGGTCAGCCAGAGCAGGTGCACTGTGGATGAGCCACCCGACCCTGAACACACCTGAGATTTTGCTTTCTACCTGCTTCTACTCAGAAGCAAGGCCTGTGTGCGTGGGTGGAGGTGTGCTGGGGGAGGTGAGTCCTACCTGGACGTGGTTTCATGGAGGTGTGCTGGGGGAGGTGAGTCCTACCTGGACATGGTTTCATGGAGGTGTGCTGGGGGAGGTGAGTCCTACCTGGACGTGGTTTCATGGAGGTGTGCTGGGGGAGGTGGAGGTGAGTCCTACCTGGACGTGGTTTCATGGAGGTGTGCTGGGGGAGGTGGAGGTGAGTCCTACCTGGACGTGGTTTCATGGAGGTGTGCTGGGGGAGGTGAGTCCTACCTGGACATGGTTTCATGGAGGTGTGCTGGGGGAGGTGAGTCCTACCTGGACGTGGTTTCATGGAGGTGTGCTGGGGGAGGTGGAGGTGAGTCCTACCTGGACGTGGTTTCATGGAGGTGTGCTGGGGGAGGTGGAGGTGAGTCCTACCTGGACGTGGTTTCATGGAGGTGTGCTGGGGGAGGTGAGTCCTACCTGGACATGGTTTCATGGAGGTGTGCTGGGGGAGGTGAGTCCTACCTGGACGTGGTTTCATGGAGGTGTGCTGGGGGAGGTGAGTCCTACCTGGACATGGTTTCATGGAGGTGTGCTGGGGGAGGTGAGTCCTACCTGGACGTGGTTTCATGGAGGTGTGTTGGTGGAGGTGAGTCCTACCTGGACGTGGTTTCAAGGAGGTGTGCTGGGGGAGGTGGAGGTGAGTCCTACCTGGACGTGGTTTCATGGAGGTGTGCTGGGGGAGGTGGAGGTGAGTCCTACCTGGACGTGGTTTCATGGAGGTGTGCTGGGGGAGGTGAGTCCTACCTGGACATGGTTTCATGGAGGTGTGCTGGGGGAGGTGAGTCCTACCTGGACATGGTTTCATGGAGGTGTGCTGGGGGAGGTGGAGGTGAGTCCTACCTGGACGTGGTTTCATGGAGGTGTGCTGGGGGAGGTGGAGGTGAGTCCTACCTGGACGTGGTTTCATGGAGGTGTGCTGGGGGAGGTGGAGGTGAGTCCTACCTGGACGTGGTTTCATGGAGGTGTGCTGGGGGAGGTGAGTCCTACCTGGACGTGGTTTCATGGAGGTGTGCTGGGGGAGGTGAGTCCTACCTGGACATGGTTTCATGGAGGTGTGCTGGGGGAGGTGAGTCCTACCTGGACGTGGTTTCATGGAGGGTGTGTTGGTGGAGGTGAGTCCTACCTGGACGTGGTTTCAAGGAGGTGTGCTGGGGGAGGTGGAGGTGAGTCCTACCTGGACGTGGTTTCATGGAGGTGTGCTGGGGGAGGTGGAGGTGAGTCCTACCTGGACGTGGTTTCATGGAGGTGTGCTGGGGGAGGTGGAGGTGAGTCCTACCTGGACGTGGTTTCATGGAGGTGTGCTGGGGGAGGTGAGTCCTACCTGGACATGGTTTCATGGAGGTGTGCTGGGGGAGGTGAGTCCTACCTGGACATGGTTTCATGGAGGTGTGCTGGGGGAGGTGGAGGTGAGTCCTACCTGGACGTGGTTTCATGGAGGTGTGCTGGGGGAGGTGGAGGTGAGTCCTACCTGGACGTGGTTTCATGGAGGTGTGCTGGGGGAGGTGGAGGTGAGTCCTACCTGGACGTGGTTTCATGGAGGTGTGCTGGGGGAGGTGGAGGTGAGTCCTACCTGGACGTGGTTTCATGGAGGTGTGCTGGGGGAGGTGGAGGTGAGTCCTACCTGGACGTGGTTTCATGGAGGTGTGCTGGGGGAGGTGGAGGTGAGTCCTACCTGGACGTGGTTTCATGGAGGTGTGCTGGGGGAGGTGGAGGTGAGTCCTACCTGGACGTGGTTTCCTTCACCCCCAGTCAGCGAGTTGTTCTGGTGCACAGCCCGGGGCTGCCGGTACTTTCTGACTCTTCTTCCATCTCCCGCTACGTTTGCTCCAGGTCTCCTGCAGAGGTAAAGGCCACAGCTTCTCTGCAGGGGCACCCACTGGCCACACAGCTGTGGCAGCACCTGCAGGCAGGGCAGGCAGAAGTACCCAGTAGAGCCATCTCACAGGACAGATGTCACCTGCTGTGTGTGACATGGCTGAGGGCGCCACGCGTGGTGTGCCAGGGAGTGGGTCCCCCGTGATGCTCTGGTGCCACCACGTTTTACGATGGCGTCCAGGACGTGGCTTCTCAGAGGTGTTCCGCATGGCTTTCCGTGATGACGCTTTTGTAGGAATGAGCCAGCTGGAGGCCCCAGCAAGAGAGGAGAGAAGTGGCTGTCCCTGTCTTCTTGGGAACGTGGAGTGTAAAAAGTCTCTGCATTTTCTGGGGTCTGCTGCAGTGTGACCACCAAGTCTGGAAACTCGACCGTGGTAGCACAGTGGTTCACGGGTACGGGAGCAGGGGAGACAAGGGAGCCGCGCGTCTCTCCAGACCTCAGGCCTGCCCGTTACGTGATGACGTGGGTTTCAGAACAGAAGTTTGAAGATGATGGAAGGATGATTCTAATCAAAATCACACGGAGGTCTTTCTTACTGTGACTTAAAAGCAGTGGCTCACACCAAGGGCGCGTGAGCGTGGCGACGGCGTGTGCTCCTCCCCAGCAGCTCCGTCTCTGTGCTTGGAGACTTCCTGGTTTCCCTTCTCCCTGGGGCATGTTCCCTGGGACAGAAGCCACGGGATGAGGCTGTATGTGCCTGAGGCTGGCCTGGGCCTTCTCCCCCCTCCCAAGCCACACTCTGTGCACACCTGAGGTTTCTGGTCAGCCTGTGCAGCTGCTCACCCGCCCGTCTTCAGTTCAGGTGAAGCGTGTGACCTTCTGGATGAGCTCAGAGCTTTTGTGTGGCCTTAGCATGATGTTCTTGTCCACAGAGGACAAGCACCCGTCCTTCAGGAGTGAGCAGAGGGTGCTCTGGCAGCCCAGGGCGCGTGCTCCCACACACGTGCTTATCTCACCAAGTGCAGGTGGGCTGCAGAGGCGCTGAGTTTCCTGCTGCTGGTTTGGGTAAGAAATAATTTCCAGTTAAAATAGTTCCGTAGGAGACGATGATGTCGCCACTGTTGGTGTCATGGGTGTTGGACACAAGGGCTTGGTGGCCCTCATCAGTAGGTGTGCTGTGCAGCTCCTAGCTGGATCCTGCCCTTGGATGTTGTCCAGACTGTACCTAGGAAAACCCGGAGGCTCAGGTGCTGGCCAGGGATGGCGTCCCAGGGGCTTGGCTGTGGAGTGCTGACGGGGCGCGCGGGGTGGGCACACAGTCGCTCTCTGGGGGAGCTTTCCTAGCGGGGAGCGAGGGGAAGGCAGGCACTCCTAGCAGCTGGGCGTCAGTCAGCTTCTGGACCGGCCGCGTCCCCCACCGAGTGCGGGGAATCAGGAATCGCAGCGCCTGCGGCGGGGGAGGGGAGCGCCAGGGGTGTATCTAGGCTTGAACCCTTTGCAGACAGTGGTCTGCATCTTTTCCTGGTCCTGGGGCTGCTGCCGCCCTCAGCTTCCCTGGCTTGCTCTCTGGGCTTCTAGTTAGGTGCAGCCCATTTGTGCATCTCTGCTTTGGCTGCCTGTGATTTGGGGGTCGTATGCACCAACCTGTTGCCCAGACCAAAAGCCCTGGAAAGGGGGTGGTGACGCAGCAGCATCACAGGTTCCCAGGACACCTGGGTGGCTCCCACCGGAACCACCGTCTGTCATAAGTGGGCTGCTGTCCACGCTGGGCAGTGGCCTGTGGCTGTAGACGAGTGCTGCTTAGAAGTCCTCTCCCTGTGCTTCCTCTGTCCCTGAGCAAGGCAAAGGGGCGCCTCATGCTTCTCGGGCAAGTTCTCAGATTTCTCTAAGAGTCTTTCTCATGATCTGTCAAATAAGAAATTGGATAAGATCTGCCTCGACGTCCGTACATTTCCTTCCTGTCCTTGCAGTGTTATGTTACGTAAGGTGACTTTAAGCTGTTTGTTTGTGTGCGAAGCCACTCTGAATTGGGGCAGGAAAAGCAGGTTGAACACCAGCCTTTCAGCCAGCTTGACCATGGGTCCTTGTCTTCCTTGGGTTAGCTTTCATATTCAAATGTCAGACTTTAGACAGAAATGCTCAGCTAAACGACGAGTCCTTTTAAGAATGTGTTGCTACAGGCATGACTTTCTAGTTAGTATTTCCTTCCCCGGAGTCGAGTTCCCACGGGCACGCAGAGTTTCCGTGACATGGAAAGCGGGCTTTTCCACAGCAAAAGCAGGGCAGGGAAGGTGCAGACAGAGAGCAGACCCTCTGTCCCTTTCCTTCTAAAGCCCCAGAGTCCTTTTGGATCTGAGGAAGCACAAAGCCCAGGGCTGGAGTCCAGTGTAGTCTGTGGTCTTCCAGGAGAGCTGGGTGCTGGTACCTTTCACCAAAGCTCCTGGGCCAGCACTGTGCTTGCAGGAACTGCCCCTGTGGCTGGCTGGCTTGGGGGCCCCACTTGTTCCCTCTCTGCTGGGGTAGACAGGAAGGAGAGTCAGGGGACATGGCTGCCGATGGCTGCACTCACTCAGGCAAGAGCTAGGGGCACTGCTGGGCTCTGGTCTGGTCACTTCCTGTTGTCTGCATGCGTCCCCTCTGTCACACCGTGTTGCTCTGATCTGCCCGGCAGATGAGCAGTCTGACGAGCTGAGTGGTGGCCTGGCCCTGCATCCAGCTGCTCAGAGCCACGTGCCCACCACTGCCCAGCAGGCCTCCTGGTCCCCACCCTGTCCTGGAAGCGGTTTTTAATTCTCTGTAATTGATGCACCCTGCAGTCCTGGGCATGACTGGTCTGTCAGCCGAGCTGAGATGAAGGCTGGCAGTTGCCACCAGGGGCCTGGAGGTGGCCTCCCATGCTGGTGTGTTAGACTAATGATGTTTTCCTCTCCCCCCTCTTCCTACCCTCCCGCCTCCTCACCTCCATGCCAACCACACCAAACGTGTCACGCCACGCCATGCCACACCTCGCCACGGCAGGGACGCTCCGGACACAGGCTCGCCCAGGAGACTTCGTGTGCGTCGAATGCGGGAAGAGCTTCCACCAGCCCAGCCACCTCAGGGCCCACGTGCGGGCGCACACAGGTATCACCATCCCCGGGCAGCATGGTGCGGGGCCGCGTCCACCCTCGTGTGCTGTCCGCCTTACGCGCATGTGTTGATGGCAGCCCCTGGAAGGAGCGAGCTCCTCTGTTCAGCACCTGAAGGATTTCTTTCTTTCTTTCTTTTTGCATCCCAAGTTGCATGTGGTTTCGCTTGAGATGAGGCTGTTTGCAAATGTTCTCCTTTAATTAGAGTAGATGCTTCAGAAATGAATATGCTAATGGATTCCATGGCCCCCAGCACAAATGGAAATCAGAGCGCCCTTCCAGCCCAAACAGGGCCAGCCGGGCCGGACGTGGCTGGACTGTGGATAGGCCCAGAGTCTTCTGGATGGCCAGTGGCGTCCTGCAGAGCCCCCAGCCCTCTGCAGAGAGCTTGCGGGAGACCTGACGGGTGGCAGACAGTGTCAAGACAGGGCAGGAGGCTTGGAGAGATGGGGGCGGGCGCGCTTCATCAGGAGTGAGAAGGGCACACACAGAAGCCAGCCTGATGCAAAGTGACGTGGGCCAAATGTTAAGTAATGCAGGGAGAGGGTCCCTTCACACACACGGATAATGAGTGTTGTCAGTGATTGCTTTCTTCTGCAGCAGAGTCTGAATTAAAGAGGGCAGTGGCCCCAGGCAGCCATTATCACAGTCTCTTACTGTAAGTGTTACGGTAAATTGGTATTTTCCCGCCACAGGCTAGGCGCTGGTGTCTTTTTTGTGAGAGTGCTAAATCCGTAATGGACTTGTCAGTGTGCATGCTCAGGAAGCTTGCCTGTCTTTAACGGACCCCTTGTTCCCACAGTGGTGTTTGAGTGTGACGGTCCCCGAGGTTCCGAAGTTCACGCCACCTCCACGGATGCTCCCAAACAAGTAGGTCCTGCACATAGTTGGGTGTTTGGGTTTCAGCATGGTGCTGGGAGGTGCTTAATGGGACACTCGCCACCGGAGCACCAAGGGTGTTCCACTAGGGGAGTGGTAATTCTGCTTGCCTCCATTCACAGCCTGCCCTTGGGCAGTCCCCAGGTGATGGGTGAACTTCAAGAGGTCAGGGCACAGGGCTGGGGGGCAGTGGTGCTGGGGATGATGGGATTGGTTGAGACTGGGGATGATGGAAAACACTAGAAATTCATGCTGTTTTTCCAAAATGGCTGAAGTCTGAGTTCACTTGACAGTGAATTACATTTAGCCTCCTTTAAAAACACGCTTGTGCTCCTCTGTAGGGAGTGTTTGTGCCCAGCGTGGTGAGCATGGTGTTGCAGGGCCATGTGCCTTGGTTCTTGGGCTGTGGGCACCGCTTGGCCTGCAGCTGTGCGTTAGGATGCCTGTGTGTGCGTGCACCCATGTGTGCCTGTGTATACCTGTGCGTGTGCACCTGTGTGTGCACCCATGTGTGCCTGTGTATACCTGTGCGTGTGCACCTGTGTGTGCACCCATGTGTGCGCCTGTGTATACCTGTGTGTGCACCCATGTGTGTGCCTGTGTGCACCTGTGTGTGCACCTGTGTGTGCACCCATGTGTGCACCTGTGTATACCTGTGTGTGCACCTGTGTGTGCACCCATGTGTGCGCCTGTGTATACCCGTGCGTGTGCACCTGTGTGTGCACCCATGCTGTGCAACCATGTGTGTGCCTGTGTATACCTGTGTGTGCACCCATGTGTGTGCCTGTGTGTACCTGTGTGTGCACCCATGTGTGTGCACCCATGTGTGCACCTGTGTATACCTGTGTGTGCACCTGTGTGTACACCCATGTGTGCGCCTGTGTGTACCTGTGTGTGCACCCATGTGTGTGCCTGTGTGCACCTGTGCATGCACCTATGTGTGCACCCATGTGTGTGCCTGTGTATACCTGTGTGTGCACCCATGTGTGCACCTGTGTATACCTGTGTGTGCACCTGTGTGTGCACCCATGTGTGCGCCTGTGTATACCCGTGCGTGTGCACCTGTGTGTGCACCATGTGTGTGCAACCATGTGTGTGCCTGTGTATACCTGTGTGTGCACCCATGTGTGTGTGCCTGTGTGTACCTGTGTGTGCACCCATGTGTGTGCACCCATGTGTGCACCTGTGTATACCTGTGTGTGCACCTGTGTGTACACCCATGTGTGTGCGCCTGTGTGTACCTGTGTGTGCACCCATGTGTGTGCCTGTGTATAACTGTGTGTGCACCCATGTGTGCGCCTGTGTATACCTGTGCGTGTGCACCTGTGCTGTGTGCACCCATGTGTGCGCCTGTGTATACCTGTGCGGTGTGTGTGTGCACCTGTGTGTGCACCCATGTGTGCGCCTGTGTATACCTGTGCGGTGCGTGTGCACCTGTGTGTGCACCCATGTGTGCGCCTGTGTATACCTGTGTGTGCACCCATGTGTGCGCCTGTGTATACCTGTGTGTGCACCCATGTGTGCACCCATGTGTGCGCCTGTGTATACCTGTGTGTGCACCCATGTGTGCGCCTGTGTATACCTGTGTGTGCACCTGTGTGTGCACCCATGTGTGCGCCTGTGTATACCTGTGTGTGCACCCATGTGTGCGCCTGTGTATACCTGTGTGTGCACCTGTGTGTGCACCCATGTGTGCGCCTGTGTATACCTGTGTGTGCACCCATGTGTGCGCCTGTGTATACCTGTGCGTGTGCACCTGTGTGTGCACCCATGTGTGTGCCTGTGCATACCTGTGTGTGTACACCTGTGTGTACACCCATGTGTGTGCCTGTGTGTACCTGTGTGTGCACCTATGTGTGTGCCTGTGTGTACCTGTGTATACCTGTGCGTGTGCACCTGTGTGTGCCTGTGCATGTGCACCTGTGTGTGCACCCATGTGTGTGCCTGTGTGTACCTGTGTGTGCCTGTGTATACCTGTGTGTACACCCATGTGTGTGTGCCTGTGTGTACCTGTGTGTGTGCCTGTGTATACCTGTGTGTGCACCTATGTGTGTGCCTGTGTGTACCTGTGTGTGCACCTGTGTTTACCTGTGCATGTGCACCTGTGTCTGCACCCATGTGTGCACCTGTGTATACCTGTGCATGTGCACCCATGTGTGTGCCTGTGTGCACCTGTGTGTGCACCTGTTTATACCTGTGCATGTGCACCTGTGTCTGCACCCATGTGTGTGCCTGTGTGCACCTGTGTGTCTGCGTGCATGTGCACATGTGTGTCCCATGCACATGTGCACCTGTGTGCATCATGTATGTTAGCACCTGTGTGTGCACATGTGCACACCTGTGTGTGTGCCTATAAACACCTATGTGTGTGCACCTGTGTGTGCACGTACCTGTGTGTGTGCACATTAGTGTGCATCTGTGTGCATGGGCACCAATGTGTACCACCTGTATGTGCACCCATGTGTGTGCCTGTGCACCTGTGTGTGCACCTGTGTGCTGCTGTCAGTGTGTGGCTCTCACACAGGGACCAGTGAGTGTGCACAGAAAGTGACAGAGCCCTCTGTGTGCCTGGTCCCCAGGGTTGAGCCACAGCCTTGGCAGGCCCAGGTGTCTCCTGTTACCTCAGCGAGGCTGAGGGCAGGTGCTCTGAGGGCTCCTCTCCCTTTTCTGCCCTCCCCCGTCTTGTCCACGCCTGTGCGTTCTCTGCACGATGTTCCTGCGCTCTGACGAGCACCCCAGAAGACCCTGACTGCAGACTCTGCCCTGTGCACGGGTCAGCTCTCTTTCCACTTGCACCACGGCCTCATGTGTTGAACCTGGGCTCAGTGAGCACGCCTGTCGGTGCCAGCCCATAGGTTTGACTCCATACTCGAGGTCAGGGCCTCTCGAGGTGGCTCTTGTCTTCCCTTGCCTTGGCAGTGCTTTTGATGATCCATCGCTGAACATTTGGGGTCAGTTAGGAAGTTCCATTTTCCTTAAGATACTTTGGAACTGTGTCCTTAAGAATTCCCATAGAGACTTGTGGGCCAGAATAATTGGAAATCACATCAATAATAGGCAGAGGTGTAAATGTTAGGGTTCTCCTTTCTTACTCTGCAGTTCTCATTATTTATAGAAATCACACTTGCAGTGTTAGCATAGGGTCTGTCATAGACATCTACAACGTTTTTGTAGCTATTTATGTGTAGAATGTGCCTCGTTGTACTTATCAGCCTTTCCTTTTTAGGCTTAGAGTGCTTTACTAACATTAATTAATATTTAAATCAAATTCTTTTCCTGCGGGCTTAAGAAGCTGTAGATCACGGGGGCTTCTTTTGGATCACATGATGCTGTGTATTCCTGTAGTCATCACATGCTGGGACACTGACAAGCTGACATATGGTTTTATGTATACATAATAGATGCTCAATTGTCCAGTGGAAACAATACTTGGAAATTGAGTTTTCTGGTCATCATCTATTCCCCCATGAGCAGGGTTTACTGGGTATCCACTGCAGGCCCAGCTGAGGCCAATGCTTTTCCTGCTTCTGAGATTCTTGGGTCCCCGTGGGTGGTTGAGACAAGGTCACGGGTGCTTTGTCTGAGGGGGAGGGTGGACATTCCCAGAGGAGAGCCTGTAGGAGCCCTGTTTGGGGAGATGGCTTAAATTGCGGTTGACTATGGGCCATGGAGTTTTGGGCATTGCTGCCTTCCGTAGTCTCACGGGACTTTGCCCAGGATCTCGCGGGACTTGAGCCGAGGTTGCTGATCGGGTCAGCGCCATTTTGTGGTGGTGTGTGGTGCGTGTTAGTCGTTGTTAGAGCCAGAGAGAAAAGTTATCAAAATACAAAGCTGTTTGTTTCCAGTTCGCCTCTGAACTTCTTCCCGCGGCTTCATTGCTCCAAGTGGCCATCGCTTCAGGCGACAACAAGAGCCCAGAATGTGAAGGACCTGAAATGGAAGAGCAGGGCCTGTGGGAGGAGCTCTCTGAAGGGGACGGGGCTGGAGGAGGGTACACCGTACAGGTGGGCAGAGTGAGGCGAGGCTGTCCACACTGGGACAGGAGTCTCCATGCTGGAAGCCGGAGCGCCAGGCGGAGGGCTGCCATCTGCAGACCCAGTGTCGGGAATGGACTTGGGAGCTTCTGGGCAGGGCCTGAGCAGCCCTTTGCAGGCTCTTGGGTGAGCCCATTGAGAGACAGGGCAGCCCAGTTGTGGGGCTGGAGGAGAAGGGGCGAATTCAGGAGAGGCTGGGGAGGAGGTGGGGTGCAGGGGTCCGGGCTGCGAGGGAGGGGCGGGAGTGGGCCACTCAGCATTCTGAGTGAGGAGCTGCATGGGCCAGCCCCTCCAGAGCCTGGAAGGGGAGCAGGGTGGACCCATTTTCAGAGTGATTGTCAAGTTTGAGCTGCCTGTTGGTGAGCCAGAGGGGCATATCCAGCAGGCAGGGATGCACTGGCTTGGACGGAGAGGAAAGATTCTAACGGGCCTCTTTCTGCTGGATAGCTGTCAGCACTGAGTTCACGCAAGGTCAGCCACTTCCACCCACAGACCCAAGTGATGTGAATCATTAGGGTATCGGCCCTCTCACCTTGATGCCCACCTTCAGTATCACCTTGAGGCCCCACCTGGGTTTCCTTCCTGTGAAACAGTGAGGGCACACTTACTGTGCACACTAAATGAAGAGGTGCAGCACCTGGCGTGGGCATGCATCCAGCGAGGTCTCCTCTTGAGTCGTTCTGGAAACGAGCCGTTGTTCCAGTAACCAGGGAGCGCTCACATGCAGCGTCACGGTCTGCACAGTGAGCACACTCAAGCACGCACGCACGTTGCGTGTCTGTGGAGAAGCCCACGCCTGCACAGCTGCCCGCAGGTGCTAGGAACCTCACCTGAGGGCCTCTGGTCTCTGCCGGGTGTCCTTGCTTCTCAGGGTCCACCTGGGCTTGTGCGTGCTCGTGCTTCCTTGAAGAGACGGGCTGCTCGTTGTTCATAGGCAGGGCGTGAGGAACCCAGCCCGGGTAGAGTTCTGTCAACAAGCATCCAGCTCCTAGCTGCGGCTCTCAGGAGACTCCCCCAGTTGAGAACAGCCACTGTTGGGCATTGCGTGTCGAGCCATGGAAGACTGCCTGACTTTCCATGTTAGTGGTTTCTATACTAGAAAATTCTAAGAAATCATAACACACTGTGTCTCTAACAATCCGGGAGGTGTGAGCTCCGGGTGAACCTCCTGAACTGATGGGACTAGTCACAGGCCAGAACCCCTGTGCCTACCAGCAGACCTGATCTTTGAGGAGTCGTGACACAACCCTTCGCCGTGTCTCTGGGAGCAGTCTCTCTTCTGCAGCTGCCCCGGGTGAGCCTCTTCCACGGTGGGCCCGGACTTCCCCAGAGCAGCAGTGAACCCCACTGATGGGCGGGGCGTGGGAAGGGCAGCTGAGGCTCTGGAGTTGAAGATCGGGTTTCCAGGAGGGTAGCTCATGGGCACAGTACCTACTGCCTGGACTTCTCATTCTTTTGAATGTATTGGGTGGGGGGTGGGGGAGGCGGGTGACTAGAAAATTTAGACATGTTTAGGCACTGGCAGCAAAGAGCCATCTTTGAGGGCACCTGTGGACAGCTCCTCCTGACTTGTGGGTGGACATCCTTGCCCACTTGGTGCCTATCATATTTTTGTTGAAGACGGACCTGTCCACATGGACAGCCAATCCTGGAAGCCTCAGCGAGAGGTGTTCATACATACTGTCTCATTAAGATGCTTTTCCTGTTTTCACATGATTGCATAAATGCTCAGGCCCAGGTAGTCACCGGATGCGTTAGAAAGAACATGCTCTGAGTGGCCTGCTGAGACAGGTGAGGTGTTCTGCACCTGTGGACACCCAAGCAAAACTGGGAGGTCTCTTCACAATTGCAGCAGTGAAACTGCTTTAACATTATCATGTTGTCCTTAAACATCAGGGACTAAAATACTTTCTGAAACCAAGAAGGATGAACCTCTCATCCCACTGGTTTTGGGCTTTAAAAGACCAAATTGACTATTGGAACATGGAGTTTGGTATTTTGATTTGTTTGGATTTCTTGCTAAAATTTAAAGACTATGATTAATAGTTTATGTCTTATTATTTTAAATGTTATTTTAAAATAGTTAAGCTGGAGTAATAATTCCATTAATCAAAATAACAGGAAATTAAAAAAATAAATGGCAACCTAATTTGTCTCATTTTTAGCTATGGATATTATACTGCAAATGATGGAGAATCTCGTAGGTGGAGAATCTTGTAGGTTGGTGTATTTGAAGATATATAGGATCTGTAGTATTACTTTTAGGTTCTCAGCATCATATACCACATTTCAAAATGCAGGTCATTTGGTTACATTTTTCTTGTTCATAAAACCAAATGAGTATCTTAGGACTCATTATCCATTTTCTCTAATGTGCTACCAAAAGTCACGGGCAGCACTGTCACCTTGTCCCGAGCCCCTGCTGACAGACTGCATGTTGGGGAAGGTCTTAGCCCACAACTCTGCTGTGCACTGGTCGCTGAGCCTGGGCATCACGCCCATGTGTCTGATGCAGGCCCTATCCTGGAGGCCGGGGGCTTCCTCGTGCATCTGGAGCACGTTGGCTTCTTTGCCAGCATGTCACTGGTCCATACCCATGACTCCAGTATGTGCCCTTACCTTGGAAAGGAGGGGGGAACCAGGCCTCAGGAGTTGCAGGAGTCAGTCTCCCCTGTCCTGCAGTGCAAGCAGCCTGAAGGACTGTTTTCCCTCCTAAGGGAAAATGCAGCTTGCATGTGGTCAAAATGTTACAATGTGTCCACTTCATGAAGGTGTTTCTGGGGCTCTTCTGTCTTTCATTCATTAAGAACCCTGTAGGGCTGCTTTACTGAACAATAAGACGGTGGCCTCAATGGATCCGTGATCTAAAGTGACTCTAAAAATGAGGCATGGGAACATATCTTTTCATTTATAAAGAGAAAACAGGACCTGGGCATCTGGATTCATGGACACAATTTAGCAATCTTCTTGGGTTTATCCAGGCTTTGCAGACCTAAAATGCACATTTTAAAAACTTCCTGAGGCCTGTGGCTTAGCACCCCAGTCCACTCTTCCATCCTCTATTGGAGGCGTTGGTGCTCATTGTCCATCCCTGTCACTCTGTCCACTCAAGTCTCTGTGGTCTGTGCAAAGGCGATTGCAGGTGGGCGCCCCAGGGCTGCAGTCTCTACAGAGTGGAGACACAGTGGACACTGCTCATCCACACACATCCTTTTCGTGGGGTCATTGGCAAGTCTTCCCTTTGTGAATGTGCCCAGATCTGGGTCCTCTGGGCCCTACTGATGGCGAACGCCCCACTGAGCCCCCAAGATCCCTGCCGGCACGATGTAGCCATGCAAAAATTAGAACGCCTTTCCGTATTCACTGCCGGAAGTGCACTAGCTACTTAAGGGAGTTCATCACATCCTCATGTGATTTCTGCTTCCCACACCTCGGATGCACTGCGCTGCACACTCTGCACCCACCCTGCCCCTGGCAAGTCTTGCTGAGTATCTTCTGGCTTCCACAGTACATCAGCTGGTAGGTGGGATGAATGCAGACCAGCTTCCGGTAGCAGTTTTCTGAAACTGCTAGCTCAAGAAGAGCACTCAATCCCTGATGTCTGCCAGACTGGCCTTATGTCTGGGTTCCCGTTGGCATGACTGGAGACTGGAGCTTTCTGTGAGTGTGGTGGTTTGTGTGTGCCTGTTGATTTCAAGCGGTCTGTTTTACTTCATCAGTATTTTAGTTGGATGTCACTGCAGTGAAGTGAGATTAATCTTGCCATGTTGCTTTGTCCTCAGATGGCGAATGCCACTGCCCACGTGGTGGCACTTCAGATGTCACTTGTGGGTGCTAAGGGCTGCAGGCTCACTCATGCTTGCTTTTACCTTGGGGTTCACCCTAGGATACACTGCTATTTTTCCAACGTGGTAATTATTTATGGAAATTGTGAAAGCTCTCAGGTTCTGACAGACCCACCTGAGAGCCCTGCCTTCCCTTGGCCCTGTTTTGGAGCTGTCATTCACTGGTGACAGCCCTGCTGAGGCTGCCTTCCAGTGCTCCCCCCTCCTCTGGCCCTGCAGTGCGGATCCAGCCACACTCACTTGCTGCCCTCTGTGAAAGCCTTGGAGAAGGCTAGCCAGTCTTCCCGAACCCCTGGGGCTGGTTCTGAGCTGGAGCTCAGTCTGGGCCCCGGGAGTTGGTGAGTGTGACCGAGAGGGCGGGCGGGAGGAGGGGCTCTGAGCCGCGCTCTGCTCTGTCTCCGCAGGGGCCAGACCACGCGCACCCCGGCTCCGGCTCCGTGCAGACCGTGCCCCTGCGGAAGGGAACCTAGGCCGCCGGCCCGCGCCCCCTGGCGGCCCTGGCGGTGTCCTCCCAGCCGTCCGGCTGCCGCCCCGCTGCGCCGCGACCAGCAGCCCCGAGAGCCGAGGCCTCCGACCAGACGCCCAGCCCCAGCCCCGCGCTGCAGTGGAGCCTGGTGGCCAGGCCTCCCCGGAGACGCTTGGGAAGCGCCGCCGCCCCGCCGAGCCCGGAGCCGAGCCCGCACGCACGGCGCCTCTGCCCTCCAGCCGCCGCCCAGCAGCGCCGCGCCGGGGCCTCTGGACGAGTTCGAGACACTGGAAACGAGGGACGTGTGGGACGGACGAGCGGGACGCGCCGCTGCGGAGGAGCCCGGCTCGGACGTCCGGCGGGAGCGCCGAGGCCAGCAAGGCACACCGCTGCCTCTCCGGCCGGGCGCGGGAGGAGGGCCTTCAGGTGCTGCGGAGGTCGGTGCGGTGGCGGAGGGACGCCCACCCCGCCAGTGCCTTCCGCGGCTGCTCTGCCCACCGCTGCCGAGCCCGGGAGGAACGCGTCCGGACGGCCGCCCGGCCTGGGCGCGCGGCGAGCGTGGGGCCGAGGAGGGCAGGCTTCTTTCTTTAACTCAGGACCTTTTTGTAACAGGGCTACATTCTGCAAACTGCGCACGGGGGGCTGCACGTCTTAACCAGTTACCTAGCCACTGCGTCCTCGGGCCTGGGCCTTTTAGCAATGGCCGGAGAACCCCCAGCAGGTGGGGCCCCTCGGCACTAGGGTGCCGGCTCTGCAGCCTTCTGCTCCCCACACCACCCCACCGCTCCCCTGCACCACCCCAGCAAGTAGGTGTCTTTCCTCTTGGGCCTGGTGACCTCCGCAGGGCGAGGGACCAGACTGCGGGTGGGGACGCTCTATATACCTCTTCCTCGTGGTGCACAGCGAGGGTTGGTGGTGGGGGTTCTGGCCCGCGACAGAGGACCTTAGACCATGCAGTGTACGCAACTTAATCGTATTTCACAGATATAAATATTTTCTTTTCCTATTGCCGTGACACTATGTGTGATGGTAATATTTCTGAAAGTTTCAGATTTTTGCACATATGATTTTATGCATTATCAAAAGTTACTGCTGCCTTGAATGAAGATGTTCTGTGAAATTTTTTGCAAAAGCTTTACTAGTTTTTTTTTAATTGTGAGATTTTGTAAAGGCAGGAAATGGATTAAAATGAGCATGCTAAATATATTTTTCAAAAAAGCAATAATTTTACATGTACAGAAATTATCCTAACCTTTAATACTGGTGAGAGCAACAGTTTACTTAATACAGTAATGGATCAGTGCAGTTTTTGTAGAAAATGGGCTTCTGATACAAAGACTTGTTTAAACATACACACACACCCCCAAAGTGTGCTTTCCTGTTCTAATGATTGTTGGATTATTATATTATTATTATTATTATTATTTTATTGTTATTGTTAGTTAATGTTTGGTTCTGGATTCTATTTGTTACTGAGTTTAAATTACTTGACAGTTCAGGTGACTGCCACACTTGCAAACAATGCAACGTAACTGCTAGCTTATGTATATCTATATATATTATTTTTTTTTACTTATTTTTTCCTGATAATATTACACAGATATGTACGGGAATGATCTGTCTTGTTGGTGTGCTTAGGAATGTCCATGCGGATGCCATGAAGCAACATTGTGGGTTGTTCTGGGAAGTTACTTGGAGTGAGGAGCAGAGGTGCCTTCCTCTGTCCACCTAAGGTGTCAGAACACCCTTCTGTTGGCTTATGTGTGATCATTTTGATCGTTTCCCCAAAGTGATCATTTCTGCGTGTTCTGGCTTTTGTTCTCTTGGCTGAAAGTAAACGGTGACAGGGACATTTAGGGACTAGTGGTCTGGTCCTGTCTGTTCTCTGTGTTTTAGTTATTAAAAGACATTCTGTACCCAAAGTGACACACAGGTGTCGTCTGCGTTCTTCCTGTTTCAGAGCGACCTGGAAAAGCGCAGATTCGCCCGCCCTCCTGCCCAGTTGGTCTGGAGGGGAGAGGGTGAGCCAGTCTCCTGCAGCAGGGCGGCCCTCTGAGGCCGGTGTGAGGACAGCTGGCTCGCAGGACCAGGGCTGTGTGCATGCAGAATGAGGCTCTCACGAAGTTACAGGCTCCAGGTCCTCCACCGCATCCTCCTCCACCTGGAGGGCTCCTTTCTTCTGCTGATCATCAGTATTGTATTGGTTTGTGAGTTTGTTGATGTCAGTTCAACCATAGTATTTTTAATATGATTTAATATGATTTATGTTTTCTTATTTATTTAGCCACTGTGTTTTGATTCACTTCTCTGAATGATGATCTCACACGATACGCTTCTAAGTCGCCTCTGACTGTTAAACTCTCTACTACCTCTGCCGTCTGCCGTCTCCTGTGTCCTAACGGATTTTACAGTATTGGTCTAGTGTGGCTTAGACAGTAAAGGCTGTCCACACAGCTGTCCTGTCCCCTGCCCCGCCCCTGCGTGCTTGCTGCTTCCTGGCCCTGCTGGCCCGTCCAGCTTCACCTGCCACCTTCTGCCTGTCACCCTCCTCGCTCACGTGCCCACCTCATCTTTGAATCCACATGGCACACAGATGATGAGCTTCTAAAACCCTTCAGGTTCTTCACTCGTAGTCCTTAATTCAAAGAATGAACATTTAAGTCCTCCCCAGTGCAGATGCTGAGTGTCCTCCCTGGGGAGTCGACCACTGTACCTGTCCGCGTTTCTTCCTAGAAAGTCATTGTAACCTTAGGTGGGTGCATTTCACCCTTGTCAACTCAAGACAGATTTTGAAGCCAAGTGCATTTTTCCTTTTTGGTTCTAAAAAGTATTAAATGTTTTAAGATGTGTCCCCGATATTTACTTATTTATTTTTTAACCCAAGGGAAACACTGGTTTTTAAAAGTAAGGTGCTCTAGGAAACGCAGCCGGGAGCTGCAGGGCTCACGTGGTAGGAGGAGGCCCTCTGATGTTGTATGGGCTGTCACGCTGCACCCTCTGCCTGGCCTCTGAGCCACCCTGCTGGGCGCGGGATCCAGGCATCTCTAAGGCACATGGAGGTGTCATGGCCTCACACCCCTCCAGGGTGCAGCAGGTGGCAAACCCGGGTTCTCTGGTGCCTCTTGGGTGGTGATTCTGGTCACTTCCTGTTCTTTCAACCAGAAGAGCGAGTGCGGTTGATGGGGCGGTTGGGGGTGTCTGCCAGCTCCAGGCGTGGGTGCAGCCCTCCGTCTGCAGGAAGGAGAGCACCCTGTACTCACAGCCAGACGCTCAGCAGCGTCCCTCCAGAACGAGAGCCCCCGGGCCAGCGGAGAGGCCCCCCAGACAGAGAGGAGGCTGTTCTCGGGAGCCCCCCCTTTCTGCCTGGACAGCGTCTGAAGGAACGTTTGTGTTTTACTGCTTTTGGCTTTAGTGACTTATGATTTGCAGATATTCTATTCACTGAGCAAGAAAAACAGAAATCACCGGCGAGGACTTCTGGCGGTGATGAGGTCCTTGTTTGCCGAGGTTCACACACACTCCAGAGCCCTGCTCGCCTCCGTGGAGTGACCACCCGGGGCCACCCGCCAAGGGAAGCGTCCATTCTTCATCAACTTCCTAACTGTACTTTGAGACAGTGAAATGCAAAAGACCATAGAATTTGTATTTCTTTTTTTTAAAATACAATTTATAACATTATATTTTGTACTCTTTATATTAGAATTTGTAACTAGATTGATGTATTTAACTCTATTTCTGAAAAAGTAATTCAGTGTTTCAGTTGTGTGATAAAAATATTTAGATAAAACATATTCATTCTATTGGAATTTGAAAAATAAATAAAAACATCTTGGAGTTCTTGAGATCTGTAAGACCTTTCCCCTGTTTCAGAAGGTGGCTTAAGTCATTCAACAGCGGGGTTATTTATTTTTGTTGGCTGAATTTAGACCAAAGTGTTAATGTTCTTTATTTAGATCAACATAATAGTTTTAGGGTGATCTGAAAGACACTCATCTAAAGAGACGCCAGAATAGCCAGTGTGTTATTCAAGTGTGTCATTTCCAGTCTCCCGTGGCCTCCAGGGGACGCGCACGTGTGCTCTGGGGGAAGAGGCCGTCCCCTCTCCCCGCACACCTCCCAGCACCCCGCTGCCCCTCGAGCACACGCAGGGCTCTGGTGCCTGCCTGCGGCCCACAGGGGCCACGTGGGAGTGGCCGTGAACAGGACACCCAGTTGGCCACAGCTGGGTGAGATCATGCACCAGAAGGGGGCTCCGTGGGGCTGGTGCTGAGGTCCGCGTGGTTCGCTGGTTAGACATCAAGAGCCTGGTGTCAGGCCATCGGGGCGGTGACACTTCTAACCTGGAAACAGCCTGTGTGGAAGTTCAAGATGTGCTCGTCTCTGTGGGCGGAGGAGGGGACGGGGGCCTGAGCATGGCTTTCTACACATTCCAGGACAGAGAGTCCCAGTGTGGACTGTGCCCGGCCCTCTGTGTGGCAGGGAGCCCTGGGCGTGTCCCTGCTCCACTGAGAGGAGTTGCCATTGAGGGGTCTTCTGCGAGGCTCCTGGGTCAGGCAGACGCCCCCACGACCCCGGCTTCAGACCCCCATCTGGTAGTTGCTGGCTCCTGGGAGGGGGAGATGCGATGAGCAGATGGCAACCCCAGGTGCCTCAAAGGCAGCCACTTGGCCAACTCACGCGACAGCACCTGTGCTGGGCCCGGCCCTGCCGGATCTGGGTCCTTCCCCAGGACTGGATCAGGGCGCCAATGTCTCTGCGTCCATGCCCCAGACACTGGGCCTGCCCAGGTGTTCCACGGGCTGCCTGGCTCCTCCCCGAGACGGCAGCTCCCCGTCGCCCGTCACCTCCTGGCCGTGCCTTGGTGAGGACAGGATCAGCTCTGTGAGTCCCCAATCCCCTCCCGAACTGTTGGCGGTCGGTGGGGGACCAGGGTGGAATGCTCACCACGTCTGTAAGGAGGACACAGGACCAGGTGTCACACACGTGTGTACACGCCATAGCTGTAGAACACTGCAGTGCCCGGTGGGCCGGTGAGGCGCGCTGCGTGTCCCCTCTGGTGCGGGGGTCGCAGGCGACAGTGGTGCGGTGCTGAGCTGCGCTGCTGGTGCTCACAGTCTCACCTTCGTGAAGGCAAGGTGGTTCCATTCCAGGGCCCAGCAGAACCACCAGAAGAGCCAGGGAGTGGCCCCGGGGCCCGGGCCTGCTCTCCTCCCCGTCTGCAGAGTCATGAGGCTGTAGCAGGGGTCCCAGGAAGGGAGTCCTGGGGGTCTGGAGCATGTCTGGGCGCATGCCGCCGTGGCCTCATTTGCAGGAGAGGAAGTGAGGAGCTCCTCGCGGCACGGCGGGGGCAGGAGGGGCGCGCCCTGGCCCCGCAGGGCTGCGTAGACTGGGTGGATTTTAAGCCACGGAATGATTACTCTCGGTGTGGCCGCAGGAGTCTGAGGGCGAGGGGCCGCACCCGCTGGTGACAGCTGGCTCTCTGCTTCAGAGCTGCTGCCCCTGTGCGTCCCGTGTGGTGGGAGGGTGGCTGCCGTCAGTTTCTGTGAGGAGGCACTGATCCCATTCCGGATGGAGGCTCCACCCTGGGGACCTCGTCACCTCTCAAAGGCCCTCCCTCCACATTGTCTCCGTGGCTTTGAGCTTCAGCTTGAGTCTGGGGAAGACACTAGACCATAGAAAATGCTCCTTTTTCCTCAACTGAAGCGACAGGGAGGCCCCGTTCAAGCCTGTTGCCTTGATGGGAGCGACCCTTGGCTTGGTGGCCCACGGTGTCCACTGCAGAGGGTGAGTGGGCCCTGCCTCTGTCCTGCCTTGGCAGCAGCAGAGCTTCTGGGCTTCCCCACTGCCTCCCCAGCCTCGTGCTGGCCTGGTTCCCTTCTGGGAACCCACTGAAGGGGACCTTGAGGCCAGACAGAATGTTTCAGGACAGGGTCATCGGGGCCAGAAGACAGGTGGCCTTGGTCATCGCTCTGAGCTGTTGTGGAATGTCTGGGCCACCGTGGGCCTTCGGAAGCCGTGTGCTGACAGAGACGGCTCGGTGCTGCCTGCTGTGCGGAGCTACTGCACCTCCTGTGCATGGCGGAAGACTACTACGATATCACAGTCCTTGCTCAGAGAGCCAGAGACACGTGTAAGTCTCGCCTCGCTGTAAGATCACAGGCTTCCTTAAAACCACAGGAACCGTGCACAAGGTTTTGGTGGTGTAAGTCTGCCGGGCGCGTCACTTGCTGTGCGCTGTGTCGGGTCTGGCCAGGAGAGAGGACGGTGTGGGACCTGCGTTCTGTACTCTCAGCGGAGGAGCGAGGACCTTGGGCCCCAGTCCAGAGGGAGGCGGGTCCTGTGAGGACGCAGGTGGAAGAGGGAGGGAAGCCACCTGGGCAGAGGTCACGGATACAGTAAAATCAGGTGACTGTCACCAGGAGCAGGTGGCGCCCACCTGAAGCCTTTGCTGAAATGATGGGGCGATCTCCTGGAATTGAAGTGATTTGCCTCTGAAGTTCAGACTGACCTGGATCCGATGGTTTCCAAGGAGATCTCCACGTGGGAGAGAAGAGTGGCGGAATTTCTGGAAGGAAAAGTGTACAGGATACGGATTTGGGAAGTCACCCTGGTGTATGGAGAACACGTGAACTGTCAGATCTGCAGGAACATTGCCAATTATTCCTTGATGACGTTACCTCCAAGTGACATCGCTTGCCTACCAGCTGTCCAGATATGGGGGGGTGGCGAGGCAGGAGCAGCAGCTGGCCGCGCATGCGTGGGAGCGAGTGAGTGTCTGCCGTTGATATTCAAGGACGCAGAGGAAAGCCAGAGGCGGATGACAGAGTGATGGAGGGAGGATGAACCTGAGACAGGCCAGGCGAGGAGGTGTAGCTGGGACCAGAGCTGGGGGCAGGCGCAGGAAGGTGGTGGTGGGACACGGGTGTGTGTGGCAGGGGCCTCCGTGCAGCTCCAGGAGACGTGGCTCTGAAGCTCTAGGGAGAGAGGGACTGAGCACAGAAACTGCCACTCCGAAGGCCACTGCGTGCTGAGAACTCGGTGCTCACCTTCATCCCACGCGGTCTCTCTGTGCTGGTGGAGGCCGGCGGGGAGAACCCCGTGGTCTAGGAGAGCAGTCGATGTCCGCGAGGGCACCGCTGAGTCCAGGGGTGTGGGCCTCGGGCCTCTGCTCCTCGCACTGCTGGTGCCCAGGTGACGCGTGGCACCCCCCACTGATCCCCTTGGTCCTACGCCCTGCCAGGTGGGAGGGAAGGTGCTGCCCGCCTGCTCTGTGTGTGGGCTGGGCCGTCCCTGGATCAGAGCCAGGGACTAGGGCAGCTGAGCGCTTGCCCCAGAGCACCGAGGCTGCCCCGAGTTGCCTTGTGGGAGTTCAGGACTGGCACGGGGTGGGAGGGCTGGGATTTCTGCAGGCCTGGGTGAGGTCCGGGGCCTGCTGTGACCTGGGCTTCCACTAGCCTCTGTCTCCCAGGTTCCTTCTCCTGTGCATCCTCCTGGCTCATCAGACGTGCTCAAGTCCCCCTCACCACATGCTGGCCACGTGAGACCTTCTGGGGCCCTGGCTCCTCCACGCCCTCCAAGGCCAGCCTGAAGCACCTGCCATCCCAGCCCTTCCTGCGGGCTCCACCCTGGTCCCCATGTCACCAGCTGAGGGGTCACGGTCATTAGCCACTGTAGCTGTTTTTCTTTTATTCCACATTTTATTCTGGCTTTTCTGTGGAAAGTCACCCTCCCAGGTGCTGCCCACCGCGCAGACACAACAGCTGCGCTGTTCCAGCTGGCCTTTGTGGTTTGCCCTGGGGGTCTCACAGGGTCCCGGGACTCCACGAAGCAGCTGCAGTGCTTCCCCACGCATGTCCCAGTGGTTGACATGTCACGGCACTGGAAGTGCGGCATCCCCTCCCCTGCCACTCCAGCGCAGCTCCTCTCCTTGGTGACCACCTTGTCTTTCTGCCTGTCCCTGTGTTGCCACCACGGGGATTTTCTGGAACATGGGTCATTTTGGATGATGCTGCTCATCCATGGATCCAACGTGGATCATTTCATACCCTTAATGGAAATCTGTCCCTAATTCTCTGTCGCCTTCAGAAAAACGCCCCTGCCCTCCCTGTGCTGTGGGCAGCTTTGCCTGCTCGGTCTCTACAGGTGCCCACAGACACGCAGGACCATGCCTGCGGCACTTCCTGCAGGTGTTGGCTCTCGTTGACCGACTTTGCCTTTCTCTGTCCAGTACTCGAGCCCGGGCCACAGAGCTGTGCTGACTGTGGCCTCTTCCTGCACCTGTCTCCTGTCCCAGCGTGGCCTCGCCGCCAGCCTCCCTCTCACCAGGAGTTCAGTTTCTGTCCTTTGCACTTCTCACATCTCTGGAAACTGAAAAAACCCCATCCAGTCTGCTCGGGGACGAGTTCCCCCCTCCGGGGCGGACATGTTCATTTCACCTGGGGTCGGCCTGCCACATCCATGGCGAGCCCAGGGCAGGGCTCCCGAAGGTGCAGGGGCCGCCTGCACCCCTCAGCTTCTGCCCACAGGGCAGGCGCACCCATCTCCTGCCTGGGCAGGTCACCCTGTGGCTGCAATTTGCAAGCTTCAGTGAGACACACAGATGTGGGTTGGAATTCCTCGGGAGAAATTGGAGTTACGATGTTTCTTTGAATCCTGTAAAATTATCATTAGATAGCATGATCTTTAGATGCCACTTGTAAGAAATACTATTGCATTCACAAATCAGGATTTTCTGATATCTATGACATGTGAAACCTAAGTTGTCCCTTGTTCAAAGAGTTTTTTTTTTTTTTTTTTTTTGGACAAAGGTGCAGGTTTCAGGAACACTAGGAGAGTAGGCTGGTGACACTGAGAGAAAAGTGTGTCCGCTGTCACTTAACATACAGGAGAGCTGACGGTGGTCTCTGGGTGGGAGTCATCACACAGAAGCCACATGGATGTCTTGGGATCTGCACACCTGCTGCCTTTGGTGGCCAGCCACAGGTGGCTGCAGGAAGAGTCCACTAGAGTCTGAGCCCTTCGTGGGTCACATTATTGGCTCCTTTGAGCACCAGAAGTGTCCTTGGCTGCTTCAGATCTTCCCTGGACATTCTGAAGTGGACGGAGGCTCTTGCCCTGCACTGGGCTTAGGCATCCTCAATACCGCGGAGGGAGTGGAGTTCGGGGGAGTAGGGGCAGGCGGTCAGGCCAGAGGGCTTTCAGTGTGTCTAGGATGGTGGACGGAGCAGAGGTCACAGTGTCATGGGACACGGCAGGGCAAGAGCCCTGGGAGCCTGCTGCTGCCCGCAGGTTTCCTGGGAAGAAGCCAGCCCCGGCTCCCAGGTCCCTCCATCACCTCACGTCAGGTGGACGCTGGGACTTGGAGACCACACAGGTGGGGAAGCACCGCGCAGTGCTGTCCGTGCCGCTGTGGGGGATCTGCAGTCTGCTGGCCCTGCTTGCCCTGTGCTGGGGAGGCCGGCAGCTCCTTCCACTGGGTCAGGCCCACTCTCCAGGACCCCTGTGTCTTCTTAGCTTTCTAGAAGCTTCTGTTGGCCACAGCACAGGCTAGCGTGTTCTGAATCACATCATCGTGATGCAGGACTACCACCATCAGGGTGAGCTGAGTGCCATCGAAACACAGCCGCCACGCAGAGTCGCCTGCGCGCCACACGCCTGTTACACACACACATCGAGTTTCTGCTAGGGATGTCCTTAAGTCACCTCTACAATCAGAGTTGCAAAACCTGAAGATTGGAACCCCCTCCAGAGACCACGTAGTCCCCAGTTATTGTTTGTAAGAAACATTTCTAGGTGTAGGTGGGCACAGTGACTTTATGCACGTATCTGTTGATGTGGTGCGGGGGACGGAACCCGGCGCCTCACCTGCGATGGGCGAGTGCTCCCCCCCTGGCCACAGCCTCAGCCCCCACTTCTGGTGGACGCCCATGTCCCGAGGCACTTCAGCTTTGTTATGTGTTTATATCATGGTCACGTAATAAACGTGGCGTTTGTCTTCCAGGCTTTGCCGGAGAAGCGTTTCTTCATTTCCACGGCACCTCTGTCCCCCGCCTGCAGGACATCCTCCGCTCATCCCAGTTTATTCCGGCTCTCCCCAGTTCTCTCTGTGGTGACTGAGGAAATAGGCGCCCACGTGCCTGCGTCCCCACCTTGCTGGGCCAGCTCGCTGCTGCCTGGACCACACCGGCTCCTGTGAGGGAGCCGCGGGGTGGGCTTCTCCTCTCCCCTGAGGGCTCCTTTTCCTTTGTGTTTGTGCTTTGTCCCCTCTGAGGACATGCACGATTTGGCATGAGATTCTCGGAGCGTCTGCCACAGGAAGCGCGCAGGGAGGTGCCTGCCACTCCAGCAGTCGGGGACCATCTGACACCAGATCCCAGGGTCCCTGATTTCTTTTCAAAATGGTGGTGGCCCTGAAGTTGCCCTCTCCCACCACTAGATGGTAGACAGTGGTCACACATGGATATAATCCCCAATTTCAAACTCCTTCACTTCTTTATCAGCAGATACATATTGAGCGCCTACTGCATGCTGGGGGGCTATGCATGGCCAGGCTGAGGAGTGGCACAGAATCTAACTTGATGATGGCCTGGTGGCGTCATTCCAGGCAGCGCCACAGAATACCTGTGGTCTGCTGGTCCCAGGCGGGGCTGGGTCACACTGTGGAGGCCCTGCCCTTGTCCTGGGGGATACACACAGCAATTAGGTAGATTCGTGCAGATGCTTCACAATAAGTGCAGTGGGCAGGGGGAGGTTGCAGCTCCAGGAAGAAGAGGGCTTGAGGCCCTTGCAGGGCCCAGGCCGTGAGCCCCACGCCCCGTGGCGAGTTGGTCCCTCCTCTGAAGGGCCGCTTTGAGGCCACTCATTGGCCACCAGAGCACTCCAGGTCTGTGTGATTCCGTCAGCACTGTAAATAATAAGAATATGGAAGGTTCTGGAAAGCCGCTCGCTAGGAGTCGACGGCGGGTGGGTTAGACTCGTAAGGCTTTTCTGGAGTCTCAGATCCAGGCATTCTTCTCCGTGGACAGGAGCGTGCTGTACCACCCACACAGGTAGTTGAACTGGGGCCGGGCATGGAGCTGGGCCCGGCCTGTTGGCTGGGTCCTCCCCAGAAGCCCTGTGGAGCCGGGCTTCTCCATGTCCTGGTCAGCAGACGTGCGGCCTGCCTATGTCCTGGGAAGAGGCTGCACCTTGTGGGCACGCCCTCCTGCCCCTGTGCCTGGCCTTGGCCATGCTCTTCCTTGGAGTCTGCTCCTCCTTCCCTCCCTCCGTTCAGGTCTCGGCTCACAGCCGCTCCTCTGGACCCTCCCCAGCCGTTTACCCCAGGTGGAGCCCCTCATCATCTCTGCTCCCTTACCTGTTACTCTCTGTGCAGAACCTGCCACCGTGGGTCATTCAGACGTGTTTTACCCTCTGTACCCCCACAACAATGTAAGTGCCACAGAGGCAGAGATGGCCTTGGTGGCAGCTCCAGCCCTTGCGTGGAGGACAGATACCCACACAGCTGAGGGGTGCACAGTGATGGGCCTAGCTCCTGGCTGGTCAGCTTTGCTGATGTGCGCTGGCCCTGGGCATCTTCAGCCCTCAGGAGTCAGCTACAGAGGTGACTTTGCTGACCGGGGCTGAGCCCTCATGTTTTGGGTCGCTCAGTGGGGACAACTGTAGCTTTCTGGTCTCGTTCTTCAGCAGGCAGCCTCGACTATTCTAGTGGCACAGGAGCACACCCTGTGGGCCAACGAAACTCACAGGCTGGCTCAGACTCAAGGGGTGGGAAATAGATCCCACCCTTAGTGGGAGAGGCGGAGTCACATTGCAAGTGATGTGACTATGGGTGGCTGCACGTGCGGGTCTGTTTTTGCAATCACTCCACCACAAATAACATGCTAAATGCAGGAGAAGTCTGCCCTGAATGCTGGGAGAACGTTGCAGCAGCACTCAGCTGAACCTTGGGGTGCAGGGTGGCCTTGGGGGAGCCGAGCCTGCCCCTGCCTGAGGCAGAGCTTGCCATGCCGCGGAGCACAGAGCTTTGTGCACACACTGCACGTGGCTGAGGACCACCGAAGCCGCGCCCGCTGAGAGGCACACGCACGTTCATACTGACAGCTCTGGATCTATTCGGTGGGTCCCGTTCTGAATTCCTACGATCTCCTCACTTTTCATGCAGGATTTCACTTACACAATGCCTGGATATCAGCCCCAACTTTTAAGAGCTAACCAGTGTGAAAGATACGAAGTTCATGTGTTTCAATTAGACTAGAATTCAATAGTGGTGTCTTTGTGTCTGAGATCATCTGGCTTATTAGGTAGGCTTGGCCTTCTTTATCTTTTACCAAAATTATCTTCTGAAGGAACATATTTTTTGAGACTAATTTTTTTTCTAGGACAAAGCTGATGTTCTGAGGATACTATAATTATCATTGTAATCACCACCATCACCAACATCATCATCACTCTTTTATTGTGGTCAACACCATTATTGCCATTATCACCATCATCATCATTACCATAATTGTTACCACTATCACCATCACCACCATCATCATCACCATTACTATCACCACCATCACTATCACCATCATCATCACCACCACCACCATCACCATTACCATCACCATCATCACTATCACCACTATCATCACCATCACCATCACCACCATCATCATCACCATCACCACCATCATCATCACCATCACCACCATCACCATCACTATCACCATCATCATCACCACCACCACCACCATCATTATCACCATCATCACCATCACCACTACCATCACCATCACCATCACCATCACCATCACCATCACCATCACCATCACCATCATCACCATCACCACCATCACCACTACCATCACCACCACCATCATCATCACCATCACCATCATTACTGTCATCACCACTATCATCACCATCACCATCATCACTGTCATCACCACTACCATCACCACGACCACCATCACCACCATCATCATCATCATCATCATAACTATCACCATTATCACCACCAGCAGCATCATCACCATCAATTTTATGAGAGCCATTATCCTCATATGTAAATAATATCCTAAAATTGGCTGGAAGCATACACCCAAAAATATTAAGAGGAGGAAAAACTGAAAACCAAGATTCATGTATGACTAGATTCATGAAAAAAATAAATATAAGAAGTCAGAGCATTGGTGGATGACAATGCTTCTGTAGGAATGAAGGGAGAGGAATGTAGCTAGCAGTAGGGTTAGGTATGGAGCTGTGAAGGACCAGTGAAAGCTGGGCAAGGCCTAGGCAAGTGTGAGGCTGGATGTGGGATGGCAGAGTGAGTCTCGGTGGAGCCGTGGGTAGAATTCAGACGGGAGGGTGCCCCACGCTGTAGCCCGCCTGCCTACCACTGAGCTGCCCTTGCTCCTAGGGGTGTCTACAGAAGTCAGGTCCTTTGCTGGACACCTGCTGTGTTTGTAATTAACCAAAGTAAAAAGCCCCTTTCTATTCTGTTTGCTCGGAGAACTGGAATTTAAATCTGCACCATTAATAGAAGGGATTTAGCAGCCACTGTAAATCAGTTATGTAATTTTTAGATGGTTTCTTGAAAGAAAGTTGTCATTGGGGATTTCCAGACTGCTTCTTTTTTAATACTACCACTTTAGGAAATGACAAAGTTTCTGTTATAGTGCAAGATTGCAGAGGAGAAAACATAGTGAACTCATATCAAGAACTGTTATGATAAGCTTACAATGTCACGGAAATATTTCCCTACCAGCATAATTGCAAGGCAAACAGCAACTGTGAGAGCTGCAGTTGATAAGGCTGTTTGTCTTTAGATGCATTTTAGATTATCCAACCACAGCTGATGTGTTGGAAGTGCTCCTGAAGGTGGGGCCGTGTTTTATGTCCCTGACACCTTAGGTTGGCAGGCACTTTGGTGAAGGGGGGGGGAGCAAGGAGGTGTGGGCAGGACAGGGAGAAGGTACTTGTGGTCATGTTTCGTTCAGCTGCCCTCTCCAGGGTCAGTTCCATCTGGAGGTAGAACCATGTTGCCGCCTGAAGCGATGGCCGCTTGGAGCAACGAAGCCGCAGGAAGAAGTTCGGAGGCGAACTGGAAACAAACAGCTTTTTATTCTGATAACTTTTCTCTCTGGCTCTAACCACGACTATCACACGCACCACACAGACCACCAAAAATGGCGCAGACCCGATCATCAATCTCGGCTCAAGTCACTCGAGATCCCGGGCCAAGTCCCGTGAGACTACGGAAGGCGGCAATGCCCAAATCTCCATGGTCCATAGTCAACCGCAATTTAAGCCATCTCCCCAAACAGGGCTCCTACAGAAACAACCTGCAGGCAGAGCACCAGTCCTGACCTCCGAGGGACAGGGAATCGAGGAGCTTCCAAGAAATAGACGGATGTCTTAAAAATAGTAAGGGGGCAGACCCACACACCGTCCGCTGGCATGATGGAGCTGTCTTCTGGAAGCATGATTACAGAGAGGACCTGGGAGCGTCTGGAAGAGGTGAGCTCAGAAAGAACAAGGCCAGAGGGCAGTAGCACATGGCCTCCTCTCAGCCCAGGGCTCACATGGGGTTGGTGTTCTGGAAATGTCTTTTTGATAAATAAAAAAATATTGAAATAAGTATTGTGAGTCTAACTACATTTCCTCCTTTGAAAGACTGGAAAAATTAGTAAATGAAAACATTAAGAGATAGCTTGTGAATTTGACAAGCGATCTTTGCAGAAAAATGAATGGGAACCGCAAGTTGGTAAAACCAGGAGGCCTCTTCAGGAGTGGCGTTCGCTCATTCACAGCATGCCTCACGACGCCCACAGCAGACGTCTGCAGTGCCTTGGCACTTTGTAAAGGGGAGTCCTGGTTCGGGCAGGAGGCCAGAGGTTTCTGACCTCGGAGACGCTGAAGCCGGGCCGGGAGGGCAGCAGGGTGCTCCAGGAGACAGTAGCCAGGACAGTCATCAAGGACAGGAGGGGGCCTAGCAGAGGATCGGAGAGGGTGGCCCAGGTAGCACAGGGGCAGAATGGGCCCAAACTGGACTGGAGCGGCGTGCAGCAGCCAAGCAGAGCTGGGGGCCCGTCAGGCCAGGCCTCTGGCCCACCACTGTGTGGGCCCACGCCCGCTCCACGTGGCCTTCGGAAAGGCCAGATCCTCGTGGGCGGCTGCCCTGCGCATCTCCCCCGCCTCCACCCACCACGAAGCTCAGCCTTGGCTTCCTAAATGAGATCTACACCTCCACCCACTCACTAGATGACCAGGCGGCAGCAGGCCACTGCCACCCCCACACCGGGACCTGCACTGGCCCTGTGGTCCCGCTGGGTTTTACTTACACAGCACAAATTGAAAGACAAAATTGTCATCTATCTCAAGATGGCAACCACAGAGCATGAGACAGGAAGCGCGTGTCCCTGGTCACATGGCCACCGAGCTGGGGCTGGGCGCACCTCCTGCGTGCTGGGAGCCAGGAGCGTGGCTCTGGGAGCCGGCCGGCCGGGTGTGGTGCTGACTCTGCCACTGACTTGCTATGTGGCCTTGCAAGATGAGGGCAAGTCAGTTCTTGCCACCTAGACCCGTCGTGCCAAGTAGATGAGCTGTGTGCCCACGATCTAGCTCGTGCCTCTGATGCTCACCAATGCTGCTGGCTGGAAACACCCGGTGCCAGCACCCAGGGTGCATCCTGCTCGGCTGTGCTGTGCTTCAAGTGCCCCCAGGGCCCCTCCAGGCTGCAGGAACCTCATTTCCTGCTGTTGCCTTCCACGGGCCTTGGGGTCTCCCCCAGGGCACCCTCTGAGGGTGCTGACATCTGTGCCAGGGGCCCAGCCCAGCTGCTCCTGGAGCCTCCTCCACTGCACCCCAGGTGCCAGGTGCCGTCTCCGCCTGTCCCTGGGGCAGGCCGTGTGGCCCCTCCTCCAGCTCCTGCCCAGACACCCCCTTCTGAGCCCTTATGAGAGTTCTTGAGGCTTGGGGGGCATGAACTGCCGGAGTAGGGGTTCTGTGTGCTGTTTTCTGTTTTCACACCCTTGCTTAGAACATCTTTTCCCACCAATTCTTCGTGCATGCCCAGTTCAGACTCAGACTGGGACCGCCGTAGGCTGCGGGACCCGTGGGTCTCTTACCCACTGACTCTGTGCTCTGAGAGCAGAGAAGACGTGCAGCTCTCGGATCCCTCTGGCCACTACTGACCATGCACCGTGGTCCCCCACTAGTGGCCCTTGTGCCTGGATGGCTGCAAGGGTGGGTGTCTGGATACCTGGGCAGGGCGCTTCTTCAGGAACAGTGAGTCCGACTCCCACCAACTCCCCTGTGCTCCAGCCGGGACCCGAGTGAGTGGCGCTGACCCTGGTCCACACCTGCTCAGCCCTCCACGGACACGGACAGACGGAGGGCAGCTCTCGCCTGGAACCTGCTCCAAGCCTCGGGCTGGTCTGACCCCCAGTGGCCTCTGCCCACCTCTTTTAAATCTCTGTCGACGGCTACATCCTCCAGGCCTGGACCTGCTGCGGTCCTCTCCCGTGCTCCTGCCTCCCTGTTAACTCCCTGGTTGCCTTTCACAAGGTGTCGGAAGCGGTTGCATTTTTTTTTTTTTTGTGCACATGAAAATGGTTTGGTGTCGCATCTGTGGTAGTGAATTCCCTGGCATTGTTAGTAGAGCTGCACGAGTCCCTGGGCAGTTGCGGGCTCTGGCTGGTCACAGAGGGCCTCTGATGTGTGTGAGGAGCTGCTGTCCTTGCCTGTGGAGCTGGAGGCCCAGAGCTGGCCCCTGCCTCCTCTGGGGAGGGACGGCCCAGGAGCAGTCTGTCCACTCCAAGCCCTCTCCTCTGACTAGTGTCCTCCTGCAGGGGTCTTGGCAGTAGCACCCAGACCATGCCAGATCTCCAGGGCTCTGGCGTGTGGAGGTGGCAGCACACCCCTGCCTTCAAGGCTTTACCTAGGAGTGAGGTCCACGAAGGACGTGCTCCCCACACAGGGAACTGCTGCCAAATGGCCTTCATGCTGAGGTGTCCGCGTGCAGAGCCAGCCCCGCCACAGAGCTTCTGGAGCCTGGCTGCTGTGAGGCAGGAGCACTGGCCCCGGGGTCCTGGTGTGGGGCTTCCAGGCTTTCTGACAAAGGAGCACTGTCCCCCAGCCCCTCTCGTTCCCCAGTGCCGGTGAAGTCACTTGGTGTCACCCCACGAGGAGCACCTACCTCACTTAGCAAGCGTCACCCTGTCCCACCAGCAGCAGTCCACCTGCAGATGTGAGTGGCCCTAGCCTTCTCACACCCCTGTTTGTCTTAAGGACACGACGCGGTGGTGCCCGCCTGCCCGTCCATGAGTCACTGCCATCTCGGCAGGCTGGCCTCAGCTTAGATTTAGGAACACTGTTCTTTTAAATGAATTGGTAGGAGAAAATCAGGTAGCCTGTCAGGTGACCTGCTTCTGCAGCTAATGATGAACTATTAAATCCTTGGAGTGTGGCTTCCAAAGTCAAGTCTTCTCCAGTGTGGTCTCGTTGCCTCATTGGCAGGATTTGGGTATTTTTAGGAATTTTGTTCAGACACAGAATGAGGCTGGGACCCATGCTTGCTTCTGCGTGTTGGGAACTGTCGAACCGACCCATCAGAGGCTGCAGGAGGGACCTGCGCGTGGAGAGCAGGCCGAGTTTCCGTTTCCTCTGCTGGGGCCGGGGGTCTTCCCCATCCCTCCTCCTCCACTCCTGCTTCTTCAGTCCCAGAAGTGTTGGGTAATTCTTTAATGTCACATTCTTTTTTTTTTTTTTTTGGTACCAGGGATTGAACTCAGGGGCACTCGACCACTGGGCCACATCCCCAGCCCTTTTTTGTATGTTATTAGAGACAGGGTCTCACTGAGTTGCTAAGTGCCTCGCCATTGCTGAGACTGGCTTTGAACTCGGGATCCTCCTGCCTCAGCCTCCCAAAGTGCTGGGATTACAGGCGTGCGCCACCGCGCCCGGCTAATGTCACATTCTTTATTCCCCAAATAGTTCTTCTTTAATGTTAGACTAAGCGTATGCTTAAGGAAAAGGAAAGGACAAGTAAGCACAACGGTAAAGCAAGTCTGAAGTCCTGCACGGAGGAGAGCCTGCTAACTGGCCTGTGCCTCAAACTCCGCGTTGCTTCCTCCCAGGGCTGCCGCACGACACCGCACCCCCAGGTGATGTCACGTTTGCATACTGCTTTACAATCCATTGATTTGATTTGATTTGATTATCTTGCATGCTAAAAGCGTCATTTTCAATCGTTGCAAACCCATCTGTTTTGTGAATCTCTCACTTACTTCGCCAGTTCTGCCTTGATGGGCCTGTGGGCTGTCCAGCATGGCTCTGATGGGCACTCTGCTGGCCCCTGTCTGTGCACATTCTACTCTGTCCCCCGTGCACAGGGTCTGAGGGGGCTGCCCTCCAGACGGCCTCCCGCACGGCCCACCCTCTGCCTGGGGCTGGACCTCGCTCACACCTCCACCGTCTCCGTCTGAAGCAGCCGCTTCTTCCAAGTCTGCAGTAGCCGCCTCCAGTGTGGCCTCTCTGCCTTTCTCGTTCCGGGCCGTGTCTCACCTCTGACTGGAAACCAGAGGGAAGTGCGTGGAAGCTGCCCCACCTCCGGGTCCAGCCCCACACCTGTCCTCCGGTGCTCCTCCAGCCGCAGGGCCCTGGCCTCTCCTGGGGTTCTGCGGGCGTGCACAAGCTGCGTGGTAAGTGGGGCCTCGCAGCGCAGTGCGGGCGGGGGGCCCAGGCACCAGGCGTGCTCTGTCCTGGCCACGTTGCTGCCCTCACCGTGGAAGCAGGGTGGGGCCTTGCCTTCATGCCAGTCGCTTCCCGAAGTTTCCAGAACCTTCTGTAGGTATTAATGCAGATGATGTAGCAGACACTTGTCAGTATCCCATGATTTGTTTAGCTCTTCATGAAGTAAAGATCTCATGAAATTAAAAAAAAGGGTCTATTTGTCTTGACAAGTCCATGTGGCACCTTCGAATTGTGCCACAAACATGCCCTAGCGTAAAGTGGTCCCTGCGGCTAGCTCAGTGGCACTACGGCTCAGAAGATGGCTGCTTTATGATTCTGGACAATTTGAAACTCAACCAACGTGCTCCTGTAAACACCCTCATTTACGAGACGGTGTTTCCTTTGTTTCGATGGGGCAGGAGCCCAGACACAGCAGCCATCCCTCCCGTCACCAGCAGTCATGAGCAGAAAGAGCCCCTCAGCGTCCAGACCCAGCGCGGGCGGCGGGACGGGCAGGACCCTGGCCCTCTGGTCCCTGGGCTCCTCACACTCACGAGTCTGTCAGGAGCAGGAGCAGGGGCAGGGTCCTTCTGCGCGGTGGAGCATCAGAATGGCCCGCCTTGCCCTCCCAGCCGTGCCTCTTCTGTCTTGGCCTGGACGAGTGGAAATCACCGACTGACTACTATTTCTAATAATTTCTTCCAGAATTTAGTTTTTCTTTTTCTTGTTTTTTGTTGTTGTTATTTCTTGACAATTCTGGCTGCACTCTAATTTGATTGGAATGGAATCCATTCTTTTAGGTTATGGGATAAGACACTGCCCATGACAAGACCCCTTCTCTTTGTTCCTAGTATTTTCTCTGGGTTTTGGGGACCTGCATGTGACACCTTCACTGACTTTGCCAACCTAAACAGTGTGAAGCAGTAACAGCAGCAACAAGAATTCTTTTGCTCTCAAACAAAACCAGAGCACCTTGCTTGCCGGGCTCCTCGGAGGCTTATCCTGTGTCTCTGTGATTGTCAAGTAAAAATAGAGACGTGTTATCGTCTGTGTTTGGCAAAACGTCTTAGTCACTTAACATGCCTTACAAATAATCCATCGGTGATCGTGCAGCCGCGTCGTGAGCTGTCTCCCCAGGTCTTCTCCCCGCGAGTTCAAAGCTGGCTCCCTCCTCTCCTCTTCCCACAGCGCTGCTTTCCGTGGCATTTAATGAGTTATTTTGGTCTAAACACAACACACCACAGTGCTCTTCATATACGCATCTTATTTATATCCACTAACGACCTCTTAAGGACGACTGTTATCTGCACTTAGTGTATGTGGAGATGCTCATGCTGCCACTCTGGGGCTGAGACAGGTTAATTAACTGAGCAAAGGTGGCACAGATAAGAAATGGCGGAACCAGGGCTTGAACTTGGGCCGTGTGGCTCCCGGTCTGACTGCTCCCACTGTAGCAGCCACAGCACCACGGTGGCCCTGGGCTCGGGTGCGCACAGCTCGCCCTGGAGGGGCCTCCTCTGCTGTGAGCTGCTCGCCTCCCACCCGGGCGTCACGCCTGACCATCTCAGGCGTGAGTGTCGTATTTTGGAAATAAAACTCACTGTTAGCTAGGTCAGGGACCGTGAGCCTTGTTGCTGCTCCTCTGCTTTGCTAACCTGTTCCGTGAGTCCCTGCCGGGCGCCCGGGTGCTGCTGGGAGCCGGGCTGGAGCGCACCTGTGCGTGGTGGAAAGGGCCTTCCTCCTTCTCTGAGGCCCGAGTGCATGGCAGCAAGACCAGCGGTCCCGTCCTCATGGAGCCCAAGCCTGAGGGACAGCGAGTGTGTGCTGAGCCCACAGCCTGATGGCGGGCCAGCCGAGGGCAGGAGGTGCCGCTGGAGCCCTGGCCCACCAGGGGCCACGGGAAGCCTTCTGCGGGGCCGGCTGGTGACAGGAGCCTGAGTGGACGGGAGCCAGCTCTGGCAAGAAGGGGCACCACCTGCACCCTGCCGCTGCTGCTCCTTCCCACCCACGGACACCCTGCCCCGCGCGGTGCTCGCCACTGGTCTGACTGGAGGAACAGCAGGACTGGAGGGGACAGCAGGCAGCTCTTGCTGACACTGCACCTCCAGAAAGCAGATGACAGGAAAGGGCGCGAGGAGGCGCCCGGGACTGCTGCTTCCACACGATGCCTGGGCCGCCCCATAGCCTGGGTTCCCTACGCGGCCAGCATGTGGGCGAGGCCGTTCCTCGCACTGTCCTGTCCTCCCCCGCCCCCCCTTCTCGTCGCCACTTTCCTCTGCGAGACGATTTTGAGCCAGGGAGCTGGAATCATTGAAACAACACATCACTCCAAATCTATCGTTTGGATCCCAAACGACGGTTGGCGTGTGCATCTACTGGTAGATTTTTCCACATAGACTTGACCTTGGGCTGCATTTCTAGTCTGTGAATCTGAGCAGTCAGGTGCTTACGGATGTCAGGGCCTGCTCTTCTTGCTGGTATGTTGGGTGGCCAATCCAAACGGCCTGGCAGTGCTCCTGTGACCTCTCACACAGCCCAGGGAAAGGCCAGGAAGAAGGTACTGCCCTGGTGTTCTCATCGCTTGGCTAACTGGGCCTGCTTCCTAAATAGTGGAGCGTCACAGAGCCACCACCAGGTGTGGCTGTGCGTGCGCACTGTATAAGCACAGGTGCACAGAGCTGCGCCTCTCCCCGGGCCTGTTCCTGCCGTGATGCCTAATCCACTGTGTCCGCGTGGCTACCTGTCGGAGGTGGAGTGCGTGGGCTTGAGAATAAAGGAGGCGGCGAGGAGGGAGCTCACGAGCTGTGCAGCCGTCGAGTATATGCTCACTATTCGAGGGTGAAGCCGGGCGTTTGTGGCCCCTTTCACTGGATTCAGAACGTGATGCAGGTGCGTGTGTGGGCGACCTCGAAGATGGCCTGTGCTCCTCTGGGTCCTCACCTAGATGGGACCGGTGGGCTACCAGGACTTCCCTCATCCAGCTCCCATAAACCCAGCGGCCCTGCACTCTTTTTTTTTTTTTTTTTTTTTTTTTTTGGTACTGGGGATTGAACTCAGGGGCACCGGACCTCTGGGCCACATCCCCAACCCTTTTTTGTATTCTATTAGAGACAGGGTTTCACTGAGTTGCTAAGTGCCTCGCCATTGCTGAGGCTGGCTTTGAACTCACAATCCTCCTGCCTCAGCCTCCCAAGTGCTGGGATTACAGGCGTGCGCCACCGCACCCGGTGGCCCTGCACTCTTGCAGGACACTTTGGCTTCCCTCTTTGACATGTCCCTGTCGGACCTCTGCTTGTGTCGAACCACGTGGGAGTCGTGGGAAGACCCTGGGGTTCCTGGAATCCTGTGACTCCAGCCTTCTCCATTTTCTCTTCCATTCCCTAAGCAGGTTGCTGGGGAAAGAGAGTCAGAACAAACAAGGACAAACGCCTCTTGTCCAGGCTCGTCTAGAGGACTAGAGCCCCAGGTGTCACAGTGCTCCTGCCCCAGGGCGGCCGTGAGCCAGAGGGTGTGTGGAGGCTGTCCGTGAACCTGGGGGCGGAGGCGACAGTCCCGCCTCAGCAGCACTGTGAGGATGGGTGGGACGCACAAGGAGCGCCCCACTCCGCGGAGCTCGCTCGGAGCCTTGGGAGGTGACATCTGGATATTAGTGGCCGTTGCAGCCACAGGCTGTTCAGCCTCAATGCCAGCCGCCACACCCTCGCTGAGAGCCTGTGTGGGCATCTCCCGACCTCCAGCGCACTCATGCCCGCCCTCGAGCATGACGTAGTGTCCCAACATCGTCCTTCCTGGTAACAGAGGCACAGCCTGGCTGGGCCCCTCTGCTTATTTCTGTATCTGTGGACACCACCTGCTTCTAGCTCAGGCCTCCCTGCCCTGTGAACCAGGTGAAATGTTTGTCCCAAGAAACCTCTGCTGGGGACAGGCTACTGGCGTTTGAGCTGTCTTTTGTGGCCATTTCAGAGGCTCTGGGGCACCACTGCAGGAGAGGCTCCTAGCAGCCCAGCACCCTGCAGCCTGCTCCTGTCCCCCTCTGCCCTCTATACCTGGCCACCTAGGGATGAGACACCTGTTCCAGTTTGCCACAGAAGCGTGTTCCAAGAAGAAAGGAATCGGGGGCAGCCCTGAGCACAAAGCTAAGATGCAGCCACGCTAGCTAGCCACAGACGGCTCTGAATCATTTGTGGAAAAGAATCGTCTTTTATCTGGTGCCACGGAAAGACACAACTCAGACCCTGAGCAGGCCGGGTGGCACGGAGCACAGGACCACGATGGGATCATCCCGTCACTGGCGGAGGGTGGGATTTTCTCTTATTTTTATTGTAGTTCTTTTGTATTTAATATACAAGAGTTTGACAAAGTACTACAGTATAATCATCTAATAATATCCATTTTACCCTATAAAATTATTATATCCAGTCTTAAAATGTTAAATATGTCACTATTAGAAGAGTGTAACATAAAACTCAGTTTATAATATTAAAAATCGTAACATGACACAATGTTATCAATCACATTCCCTGGTAATATTAAACTTTCCTCATTTTTCTTTAATTTTGCATTTTTAGTGTAACAAATTGAGATTGAAGCAGCAGGCTTTTGTTCCCGGTCTCCTGGCAATGAGTGGCAGGAACGTGAGCTGCGGAACGAAGACAGAAGGAACCTGGGGACTCCTGATGCTCGAGACTGTTTGAAGTAGAGTACGAGATTCCACCTGCCACCTGTGACCAGCATGGGACTGGCCAGGATGTCTGGCAATTACGGAATCTTGCATTTGACCACTTTTGACTATGTGTGGACAATTAGAGAAAGGCCTGAATAAAGCTGTGTGGCCTGGAAGAAATGGACATGTCCCTCTTCCGAGGTCCCTGTTTTCTCCTGGTGGTTTCTTATGGACTCTCTGAATATCTTACTTTAGAGGCAGAGCAACCTGTCAAATTTGAAGTTTCTGTTTTTTTTTTTAAATAAGCATGTGAATATCGCTTAGCATAACCGCCTGTCTCTCTGAACACGTCCTGGAAGTTTTAAGTGGCAAAAATGCTTTCCCGTGAGTGCTGGAGTGTCTTGGCGTGCTGCCTCACTGTTGTTAAGGAATGGAGCTGTGACGACACCACTAAGTCACTGTTCTCTTACGAACGAGCAGAGTGGCGTCTTTTTAAGAGCTGTCACTTGGGGGTGGATCGAAGCCTGTCTCACAGTGAGGTTTCAAGACCCGCAGCTGTGGTGAGCCAGGCTCTCCTTGCCACTGGACCCTCGAACGCCACTGTGGCACTGCTGTCCACGCCGTCCAGGCTGCTGAGCCAGCAAGCGTCTGGCTTCCCAGGAGAAAGGCCCTCTTGGGAAGGGGAGGGTGGATCTCTGGTCGGTGCAGGCCTCTGACTGCTTCTGCTGCGTCCCAGAATGAATGAGCAGCAGCTCTCCACACAGAAGCTCCCCTCAGGGAGTCTTGGTGTCAAGCGCCCCTCTGTGGCTTCTTGAGTGCCTTGGTGCCCTGGACTGGCTTGTTTCTAGTGTGTCCTTGAGCCTTTCACCAGCTGTTTGCAGTTGTCTGAGGCAGCGGGTGGAGGCCCAGTGACCTCTCCTCCGTTGCTGACAGTTCTTCTGCAGAGAGGCTCAGTCCTTAGAAACTCTTGGTGGTGGCACAGGTCTGCACAGGGACAGCTGCCATCCTCTCTTCTGTAATTGGATTGGGACATCTTAAGGCACAGGACCGAGTTGGCCTGCCTTTCTGGAGAAAATGACCCCCCCCTGGATACTGGCTATGAGCCCTGAAGGACTCAGGCGGTTGCACATGGTTCACTGGGCACTTGCCAGCACCAGCGTAACTGTTGGACAAGGGAGAGGGGTGACAAGGGGCCACTGCCTTTCACGTAGTATGGGTGCTGCTATGTCTATGAAGAAGGGGTGCTTTTACTTTGGGGACGCAGAGGAAGGGGCAGTGGCTTGACTGGGAGGTGGCAGTGTGTGTCTGCAGAGCTGTGAAGGAGGATGTGGGTGACCCAAGAGGTGTGGCAAATTGAGGCATGGTGTGAGTGTGGAACTTAAGTAAGACCTGCTGTGTTGGGGACACCGGCAGCGTCCTCCGACAGCCCTTAGGTGCACCACCTCATGGAACCCTCTGGATGGCGGGACGTGTTTTGGCTGTGGAGGAGGGCGCTGGGTTCTCATCAGCTCCTGGCTTCTCCTGACTCTCAGTTTCTAATCTACTGCATGCCTTCAAGGCCTAGTTCATGAGAAGCCATTGGTAACTCCAGGGAAGGGTTTGCCCTAGTGAACCTGGTCCAGACTGCAGGTTAAAAACCAGGGTCCCCTTGGTCCTGCCCAGGGGTGATGTGACTGGCAGTTTAGTCGGCTCAGCCTGTGGAGTGAGGGGCTGTGGGTTCCTCCACGTTTTCTGGTACAACAGCTTCAGGACTGAGAGCAGCCAATCAGAGGAGGCCTGCCCAGCACCAGGTGAGCTGTCTGTGGCCAGGGAAGAAGGGGAAGTTGAGTGGCCAGCACAGAGCGGGGGCTTATGACCTCTCCCATGTGGTTTGCTCAAGATAACTAGTCCAGTCAACTAGTCAAAGGCACAATAACCACCCAGGCTTGGATTCAATTTGGGCATAAAAATCATATTCATGGCTCTCCTTGTGCATTTTATGGGCTATTTTATCATAAAGTAGAATTATTTCATGGAATTCTCAAAGGTCTATTTCATATCTTTGGTGCACACAAAGCCAACGAAAGACGGGACAGCAGAGTGTCCACAGAACCATGCCACAGCGGTGTGGTTCTGAGCTTCCGCACGGTTACTTTCTTCTGGGTATGAGCAGTGTTCGTTCGTTCTTTCTTTCTTTTTTTCCTTCTTTCTTTTTTTTTGATCTTTCTTTCTGTTTTCTTTCTGAGAAGGGGAGGGGTAACCACGAGGACAGGCTGCTCTGGGACAGCAGCATGTGTGCTTGTTGTCGCCGTGCTTGCATTTGCTCAGCAAATGTCTGAGTGTGCGAAATGAGGTGGAGCCTGCCTTCTCGCAGGTCTTCCCCCACGGCTACCATAGACCTAAAATAATGCTTATTTACACTTAATTTTAAAAATGGGCTCAGCCGATGTTGGCAGGGCGATTCTGATGGAGGCAGTGTTGTCACAGGACTCGGGGCATGGTCTTTGATGGCAGATATTCCAAGTGGGTGACGAAGTGTTGGTCCAACACCTATCTGCGTAGGGCTTCTCCCAATGCGCTCAGCCAAAAGCAGCACCGCCGAGCCACTGCTAAATCATCCTAATGAGTTAAGGAGTGTGTGTGGCTTTGTTTTCTGAAGAAAATGCATTTGTATCTGTTTCTAAAACTGTCAGGGATCAGTCACGTAAATATTCCCATGGAAGAAAAGAATACACGTTCATAAGACTCCATGGGACTTATTTCTCTCTGTGATGAGCCGGGATGTCCAGGACAAAGCTACAGTGGAGAATTGAATTTCTCTTTGAGCGCCATTCCCACCAGAGTCCTAACTGATGTGGGAAATAAATAACCCCTCCTCCCGTTCTGAGTGAGCGTGCAGACACCTCATCAAACCCACAGGCTGCGCAGAATGAGCCTCTTTCCATTTGCAAGCGAGGCTGCAGCAGTCAGACTCTTCACCAGGAGACGGCTTGACGGGGCTCTTGAAGGAAGAGGCCAGGGTCCCACCCAAAGCAGAGGTGACTGGGTGAGGACTGTCCCAGAGCTGCAGAGCACAGCCTCCTCTCCAAGCTCAGCCTCGCATCCGCTGCTGTAAGGAGCTCCAGTGACCGCACCCCACTTGCCACCGAGCTCCCTCCTGGTGCGCCCGTTCCGCTGGGGGCCTTTTTGCAACACCAGCTTCTTTTCGCTGCCTTCTGCACCCTCCTCAGCTGTGCGACTTTAATGACCATGATGGAGGCAAATTTTTTTTCTGTAGAAATGGCAGAAAATGCTTGTTTTCTTTGAAGCAAAATGTTAGAGATTCACTTTTATGTCTAAGGAAATACAACAGCACAATTTCATCCTCTACTCCCAGGACAGCTGTTGTTGGGTTTGCGATGGAAGGCAAACTTCAGTCTGCATCTCTTAGACCCTCAGCAGAGAGGACAGCTCCCCGTGCCCAAGGCCCGCGGCCCTTGCCTGCTTCCGCAGGATGGTGCGGGTAGGTGAGGCTCTGGCCCGTCCTCCAGCGTGCTCGCGGCCTGTCTTGGAAGGCTGCGTTGTGTGTGGACGTCTGACGCCCCGAGATGAGCAGAGCTGGGGCTGCGTGTCCGCAGTCCACAGGTGGCCGGCAAGGACGAGGTCCTGTTGTCTTGGTCTGGTTTGCTAATTTGGCCAGATACTCAGTATCATTCTTTGCATGAACATTTTCTATGATGTGACTCCCCCTGTTCTAGAAGTTCTCTGTGGGGTGCAGAATCCCAAGTGGTGGATAATCCTCTGGCTGTTTGTGGTTTTTACCTGCAGTTCTAGCAGGCCCAGGAAGGCCACAGATCAGATAGCTGAGATGAGACAGCCGGCCTGTTTCAAATGAGCCGAGAATCGTCTGTTCTCTGTCTTTGCCTTCCGCAGGCCAGGGCGGCGTGAGGCTCTGTGGCACTCGCTCCTCTTCAGAACAAGCCGGTCTTTGAGTGGGAGACCCCTCCTTGTGTGTCACCCACAGAGCCAGGAGGCAGGGCATGCGGACAGAGGAGGAGAGAGGAGAGACCATCTTTAACTGGCTTTGGCTGGCGAGGACACGAGTTCCGATTCCCCTCCCGCAGCACGGACATTGTCATGCGTCAGGCAGGCTAATTTCTGTCTCTGGGCATTGAGGTCCCAGCTGAAAATAAAATTCCCAGCACTGTAAAACACGAGCGGTGGCGGACATCACTTACACTGCTCAACACTAGCATACAGCGAGGGCTAATACGTGGTAGCTGCTTTTACTTTACAGACTTGCAAAGTAATGACTGCAACTAATATGCAGAAGTTAAAAAAACAGTCTGAATGCTTCTTCTGCCAAAGTGAAGATTCCCTTCCAAGGTCATTGGTCTTATTTCAACCATGCTTGCTTCTCCAACCAAACTCAAAGATTCCCATCTTCCAGATGCTAGGAGGAAAGGACTACTCACAAACTCATACCTGCAGCCGCAGTCTTCTTGGTTTCATGGGATGCAGCATAACATGGTGTTGCTTTGGCAGATCATTTGTTCACAGGGTTTGGGTAGATGATTGGTCTGAAGCATGGAAGAGTTTTTGAGAAAAGAGGAAGAATACTGGAAGATGAGGACAAAGAAATGACAGGTGACCGAGAAGAAGCAGGTCACAGGAAGGACCTGAAGAAGAGAGTAAGTGGGATAGCGTTGGACGCGTCAGTTTGGTGTTTGCCAGGAGGAGGGGGTGGGGTGAGTGCTGTGAGTCCCACAGGCCCTGCCTCTTGCTCTGGGTTCATCTGTCCCATCATTTCACATGCAGAGAGTGGAATCACACATTCCCAATTCAGGCAGAGCACACAGTTAAAAATATAATATTAAAAAATACTCACTTACAAAAAGCTCACTCTCAAGAGACACCTCTCTCAACCAAACATATCTTAAATGATGTTCAAAAGTTTCAGATGGGAATCGGGCTGAGGGGAAATGCTTTCTGAAATTCCATGTTAGCTAGCCGTCCATGCGTCCAGCTGCACGGGGGGACCTGAGTTTTGGAAGAAGACAACGATACGTGCATCTTTCCAAACCCCAGCGCAGTGCAAGTATCAGACTAAGGGAAATTCGTAAACTCGGCGGCGCCTGGTTCTTAGTGGCCCAGGAATCCATAAGAAGGCAGTGGTCCTCTTCCCGGCATGCCTCTGCCATAGCTCATGGTGTGGGTCCTAGGTTAGATGTCACTTAACTTCTCCGTCTGTCGTGCTGAGCCACAGGTTCTGGAGCGACTGCTAACACTGAGGTACGGACTCACTCATGGTCCAGTCAGCAAGCCAGGGTGACTCGGTACAGAAGTCTCAGAGGAGTGACATGATCTGACACAGTACGAGAAGAAAACAGATGACTCTCCCTTAGTGTTGGGGATCAGAAGGCTCACGACTGGTGGTCTCTTCCTATAAGGCGGTGATGCAATAATTCAGTGATGTGTTTAAAACTTCCGGGAAATTTCTACCATTTCAAATCCTACTGAGGCCATTAAATTAAGACTGATTTGGACATGAATATTTGTCTTCTACAGAAACACACAAATGGGATCAGATGGTCGAGGTAGTTCAAGTAAGTGGCAGCTATTAATCTCACTGGAAGGACTCCCTCAGTTGGCACTCCGGGTGTGGAAGGCTGGTCCCCTCCAGGGGCTAACTGGCATCCTGCTAATGGAAGCACTGCTGCAAGACAGAGTGAAGTGGCTTAGTGCACGCTGCGTGGACTGCGGAGTTCACGTGTCGTCCAGACTAGAGGCCAAGTGGCTGTGCAGCCCCTCCTGCGTTTCCACGGAGGGCTGCTGCCACTGAAGCTTGTGCCAATAGGGGGCTCGCCAGAGGCTCTGGACTCCAAGTGCCACACAGGGCTGTGATCTGAAGCCCCCCTAATGTGTGGGTGTAGGTGTCGACGGAGGCCTTTTGAAGGACAGGGCACAGGGAGTGTTTGCATGAAAAATGGCCTCTAGTAAGGGACCCTTGCTTTTTTCTATCCCGGTCATGACAGTCATGAATGGTGCACGTGGGCGTTATCTACACCTGATCAGGAAACCGCTTTTTACCGTGACGAGTTCTTGCTCCCCGAGCGCTGAAGAATAACGCCGAAGAAGCTCTCCGAGCAAGCGCAGAGTGGAAAGTGGACAGCTTTATTGAAAGGATAGCAAAAGACTTCCCCCAGAGGGAGAAGGGGACCCGGAAACCAGGACTCCAAAGGGAGGAGAGGCTTTCTCCCTTTTATATCTGAAATCTTTCTTTTGTCCTTTTCATGTTCCCTATCTCTGTCCTGCCTGGGACAGGGGACAGGAATGTCAAAAAGATGTGACACCAGAGGGCCCATGGTGGGAGTGAGATTCACAGGAAGGGCTTAGGGCTGGTTGATTAGCATCTCCGTTTGCTGGAGCTGTTTCATTAACATTCCATAAGTTGGGCCCTAACTTGGGAACATTAACCATCTTATCTCCCTTAGAGTTGCTCTGTGTTTCTCCAGGGCTCAGGCTGACTCCATTTTCCTTATGGACTCCATGCTCTTTATGAGACCTGATGTTAGACCCGATTTGCCTGACGACACTCACTACCTAGCTTTAAACCTGGCTTCAATCAGAGCGTCCGCCTAGAGCAGGCTTCCTTCAGGAAGGAGGAAGGGTAAGAGCTCGTCCCAGAGCCATCTCTTCTTCTTCTTCTTTGGGCTTCCCACTGCAGTCCAAATGGAAGGGAGAGAAGAGTGGTGTCTGTGCAATCTCCTGGGGTGCTCATCAACCACCCCCATCAGAGGCCCAGCCCCGCAGCCCCTCAGAGGCGTCTCTTCAGGGGGCCGTGATTTCCTGGCGTCTCCTCCAGAGCCTGTCTCAGAGCCTGTCTGTTACAGGGCTGGGACCTCCCGGGACCCTGAAGCAGCGGAGGACCCCTTCATCCCCTCCTCTGACCAGGTCAGCAAGATCTCAGATGCGCCGTTCCGAGTGGCAGGTGGGCGTGTATTGAAGGGATAGGAATCGGGAAATGGACACTCTCAAGGGAGAGACGGGGTCCTGTGGGAGAGGAGAGGGTCAGCGTGCCTCTCCTGCACTCCAGCTTTATTGGAGATCCCAGAGAAGATTCTAGAGAGTCCTGCCTACATCCACCTCTTGACTTTTGACTGACAGCAGGATGACATCAAGCTTTTGATTCCCCACTGCCCTGACCACTGTAGGTCACTTTGACCCATGCTGAATGGCTCTAACTGGATTTTTAAACTATAAATTCATACAGATTTTATGGTTAGAAGGAATTTTCCTTATTTCCCCGAGTTCTGGAATCTGGTCTGTGGAAAGGGTCACAAAGTCTCCCCCTTCAGTGTAACGTGGGTTCCTCCTGTGGACATTATTTGGGGCCTGCATTTCTCCTACAGGGAACAGTTTGCTGAGGGAATGTGGCTGCAGGTAAATTGCTCCTAGGAAAAGAAAGCATGTGGGGTCAGCACAGTGGGCCCATTTTATAGTCACTCCCTTAGCCTCAGGTCCCCACACTGTGCACCTGTCTGTCCCTGTCACGTCCACTGAGCAGGAGGATCTGTTGTGTGACCAGATGAAGCCAAGAGAGAGCTGCGTGTCCTTTACCAGCATCGCTCCCCACCTCTGTCCCAGCGGGGGAACGCCCTTCCATGCTGCCTGTTTTTGAGTCCCAGCAATCTCAATGTGTGTAAGGAAAGGAGTGTGTTAGGAAAGGGTGTTGTGCTACCTAGTCACTTGGCAGTGCCATGCTCCGTCTCACAGGGTTCAAAGCCGGACCCCTCTTGGGGCCATGATCACACTTGGAAGTTTCCAAGAAAATCTCTTGTGGCATTGGGCCTAAATCTCTGCAATTTAAACCTCGCTGCTCCCCGTTACAGTGCCTTGACATTGTGGGATTGACCTCCAATGAATGCAGCGTTGACGCCCCAGCCCTTGCACACGCCCCTTCCTGCCTGGCTCTGAGGGACCTAGGCTTGCCCCTTTTCCTAGTGACAGTCTCTCTACATATCCACCCACTCTGTTCTCTCTGAGTGGCTGCTGTGCTTGTTGAAATGTTACCATTTGAACTAAAAGGCTTTCTTTTATGTATCTAGCAAAACGCCCTGTGTGGTTTCTTGCCTGAAACCACCTCTGGGCACAGAGTCTGGGAGTCTGTCTGGAGGAGAGTATATTGAAGGTGGCGATGATGGGTGCTGGGGCTCTGGGTAATGACACAGGCCTTTTGGTCAATGGTGGCCTTGGAGCTTGAGGATGGGGTGGGAAGGAGGAACCTAAATGTTGGCTTTCCTTAGGGTGCTACTCACAGGTCTCAGAGGCACTCTCCTAAGCAGCTGGGCATCTGGGCAGCCCTGGTGGCCACCATGACATCCTGTCCTGTCTCTGGTGTGCACAGCCTCCAGCTGTGGCCTCTGGCCAGCCTCCAGCTCACCTCCCTCTGCTGCATGCCAGAAGGGCTTGTCTGCAACGCAGATCGAATCCTCCTGCACCCCAGTGGTAATGTCTAGGGTTAAGGATAAGGCCTGGCTCTTTTCTGCAGAGAAAGCATCATTAGTAATAAGTCACTAGCCTGCTGTGTAGAGTGATCTCCTCGGACCTTCCCAGAGAGATGCAGGATCCCACTGTATTCTCCCCAAATGCAGTTTTCTCAGCTGGCTCTAGTGTTTTCCAACTGCTAACCGGAAAATTCCTTGCTCGTTTTCAAAAGCCAAACCAAATGCTGCCATTTCATAAATATCGTCCATGGTAGTGTGACCCATCCCCTCTCCAAGTCCCACATCCAACTTCAGAGCCAACCCTGAGGAGAGCCAGGTTGGGGCTGTGACCACCCAACATGTCACTTGTGTCCTTTGGGAGCACACGAGTGGTTTTTGAGGATGGCAATTTGGGGTTCGACTGTCCGGTCCTCGTGGGGTCTGCGATATCGGGGATCTCCACCAGCAGTGGCGCCATCGCCAGTTCGGCAGCAGCCCCGCTGTGTCGGAGGCTCAGCGATGCTCTGGGGTTCCATGGAACTGGGTCATGCCTGTGCTGCCCAATGGCTGCGTTGTGTTTACTGGTTCAAACTACAGCCCCGCTGCCAGCTTCCCCCAACTGACCATTCCCATTTCCCTGTTGCCATCGAGGTGGTGGCTACAGGTGGTGGCTGTGGGGAGAGCGTCCAGGAAGCCACAAGTGGCACCTGGGCGGGACGTGCCAGGGACTCTCTCACCTCTGTCTCCCACCTGCTGGGGTACACCCAGGTTTGGTGGTGAACTTGTGACGGCTGGTTCTTCAGCCCTGTCCCCTCCACCTGGCTCCTGTCATCTGGTGTAAGCTGCCTGTCATGGCCAGCCACAGACCGCCACGGGAGGAAAACTCTCGGAGGCAGAGTAAAGCTATTACTACTTTTACTTCTACTTTCTTAGAGAGAGCTTAGAGAGAAAAAGAAAGATTTTTCTACTTTCTTAGAGAGAGCTTAGAGAGAAAGATTAGAGAGAGAGCTTTTCTTCTTGTCTTCTTAGCTTAGAGAGAGAGAAAGATAGATAGAGAGAGCTTAGCTTAGAGAAAGGTTATTTTTTAGAGCTTCTTTCTTCTTTCTTCCTCGGGAGCCTCGGCCTAACTCTGACCAGCAATTACTTCTTCTATCTGGTTTCTCTTCTGTAACCGCTCTGCCTACGTTCTGGCCGCTCTGATTCTTTCTTCTCTGACCCGAACTCTTCTTCTGACCGACCGAGCGACTGCACGACTGACTGAATGAATTCTCCTCCGTTCTCCTAACTCGGACCGCTTTCACCCGGTTATATACCTTCAGCTCTGCGGGTGCCTCAAGTGCATTTACAGGTGCGTCACATACATATCAGGAGGAACTTATGGCTTCCAGCCAGCCGCAACAGCCCTTCCTAATTGGGGCTCCTTCAATCTGGGACCTGCGCACTTCCTCCAGGCATGCACTGGGCTGCCCAACTCCATCCTGAAATACGACACAGTCGCAGGTGCCCTGGGCCCCGGCCTCCCTGAAGGTAAGCGGAGGCGAGGCACCCAGACCTGGGCGCCGGCTGCTGCCCAGGGTGGCCTGTGTCACTGCCACGCCCCCTTCCTCCAGCACACCCAGATCTTGTGAGCTGTGGGCATCAGCCGTGGGAGGGCATCCTACCCTGCAAGGCAGATTTTGGGGGGTTCCTCTCTGCCGTTTTTCTCAGCAACTTGATCAGTCATCCTCCCAAATGTGAACCATGCTAAACAAACATGTTTTCCTCCACTTATTTGAAGTCTAGGCCTCTGCAGAGAAAAAACAGACGCCGCCCAGCACAGGCTGCCCAAAGAGTGGCAGAGAAAACACCTCGTCCGCCCAGGCGGCAGGCTCTGCTGACCTCGTCCGCCCGCCGCCCAGGCGGCAGGCTGCTGCTGCCAGGCGGCACCTCTGCCACCTCGTCCGCCCAGGCCGCTCTGCCCAGTCCGCAGGCAGGGCTCTGCTGCCACCTCGTCCGCCCAGGCGGCAGGCAGGCTCTGCTGCCACCTCGTCCGCCCAGGCGGCAGGCTCTGCTGCCACCTCGTCCGCCCAGGCGGCAGGCTCTGCTGCCACCTCGTCCGCCCAGGCGGCAGGCTCTGCTGCCACCTCGTCCGCCCAGGAGGCATGCTGCCACCTCGTCCGCCCCCAGGACTCCGCCCAGGCGGCAGGCTCTGCAACCTGGCCGTGAAGTGCTAAGCTAAACGCCCCCTCCGGGAGCCCCCAGCTGTGCCCTCAGTTTACCTTTTTGAACCAAGTGATTTAAATACAGGTAAGGGGTGGGAGGGAAGCTGTCCCTTTTGGTCAGGGGAGGGGTAATGGGAGCCTCTCTGCTGTTCCCCAATTTCAATGAGAAAGCTCCTCTCTTGACATCTGGACGGGAGCCCCAGAGTCTTCATGATGTCCCCCATGCACAGTCCCTTCCACAAGGTGGAGAGGACCAGCTGTGAGCCACTAGGCCCCGTCTTGAGCCACAGTGAGGTTCCGGGTCTCCTGCAGGGTCTCCTGCAGGCGGGGCCCAGCCCAAGCACCCTGACTGGGGTCAGCACCGAGCTGCCTGTTGTGGTGAAGTCAGATCACGATTCCAGAGGCGGTGGGCGGGGAGATCATCAAATCATGCTGGGAAAATATTTAGATATTGATTTAGCCTCCACCTTTCACAGTGAATTTATCTGTGTTTTGTTTGTCCTATTTATAAGAGTCACTTGAATTTATTGGTAGAACATCATAATATATAATATTCCAAACTTACAGGTTTAAAACTTTCTAAAATTTCAGTCTGAAACACTCTTTCTACTTCTGCGAGTAGATAAACTTTCTGTGGGTCCCCTGGGCACAGTGTTTCTCTCAGTCTGAGGTTCTGCACTCAGTGTACTTTGGGGCAATCTTTATTTTGGGATAATGCAAGCCAGTTTTAACAATAGCTTGAGCAAAACTTAATTTTTAAGGTCTGTCTGCTGAAAAATTGGTATAATACAATTTCAGAACACACAATTGGTGATTGTCCATATGTATCTTTCTTTTTGAAGAGTCTATGAATTGATCAAATATATTGGCTTGATCAATTATTTTGCATAAGAAATTCTCTCTCTGCATAATCTGTTTATTTTCTGGTGCTGATATTTGTTTTATGTTGTTCCCCCATCCCTCCTGAAGCCAAACACTGATGTATTTTATTTTCTTATAACTACCCGATACAAAAGCTGTCTCAGATTTGTATTTTCTCTCAGCTCTTTCTTCTATAGGTATAACTGCTTCTCATGCAGCTAGACATTCTCAAGTTCATGAGCAGAATGTCGAGTGAGATGATCAGGAGAAGATCTACCTTGGTTGTGAAGGCACAGGCGTCCCAGGGCCGGCAGCAGACTAATCATCCTGCACACGTACCTCTGGTCTTGTTCGGTTCAAATGGTGGCAAAGTAACCTCTGGTTGAGACTACACTCCTAAATCAAGGAAGAAGGAGGAGTCTGGCTCGTTCCAGGTGATGGATTCTTTTTAGCTAGGATTGAAAGATAAAGCTGAACAGGGGTCAGCAGACCTACGGCAGGTCCACATTGGCACATGCCACGACCAGTAACTGAGCCTTTGCTATAAGCCAGGGAGATTGCCGACTGTTTGCCATGAGCTATGACCTAGCAGAGGCTGACAGACCCAAGTGTGTGGCACAGCCCTGCGTCCGATCAGTGCCGTAGAATCACGATGCTAAGAATGGGGGTGGAGGGGCAGGACTTCTGGAAACGGCAGTGAGGACCTCCTTAGATCTGCTGTGGTGGGCAGAGTAATGGCTCCCCAAGAATGGCCCTGTCCTAGACTCCGAGCCTGGGAGTATGTTGCCTTCTGTGGCAAAGGCACTTCGCAGATGGGACGTAGTCGAGGACCTTGAGACGGGAGAGCACCCCAGATCACCCGGGTGCCACCATAGGCAGCGTCCTTCAGATCTGGCGCAGGGAGGAAGGAGGGCCTGAGTCAGGGAAGAGGTGACCAGGGAAGCCGAGGTTGGAGAGGTGTGGCTGCCCACCGCAACCATGAGGGGGCGCCAGCCAAGGAAGCAGCTGGGCGAGGCAGGCAATGCTCGCCTGTGGAGCCTGCGGACGGCTCGGCTTCAGACCTGTGAATCTCATTTCAGACTCTCCTTCTCCAGAACCGAAGCACCAACCAAAGGTCTGCAACAGTCTGCAAAACATTTACTAAAGGAAAACTTCAGCGTCTCCATTAAAACAGTGGGCCTGGAGTGGGCCTTGGGGTGCTCTAACACAGCCCCCCAGCCATCTCTCAAGCTCTGCGGCACCCTTGAAAACCAGCCGCTGCCGCCTGCCATGGCCATGGGAGCCTGCAGCCTGGAGCCACGAAGGAGGCCCAGCAGGTCTGGGGCGGCTCTCAAGGCACATTCGCCCCGGGGCCTGCAGCACAGCTCCTTGGGGAAGCTCCTCTAGCCACTGCCGATTGCTGTCCCCTGACTCAGGGCTCACTCTGCAGGGACATCTCTGTTCCCAGGGCATTCGCTGCAAACATCAGCTGCAATCGCTGAAGGGCAAAACATCACACCGGGGACAGCCGTGCAGCCAAAAGATTTATTTAACAGCCTTCGTGGCCGGTAGCAAAAACCGGAGAAGAAGTGCTCTGGTCAAAGGTCGAAAGAGGTGGGAGAGGGGAGTCAGGGAGAGGGGAGTGTGCAAGCTCTGGACAGAAGGTAGGTGCTTGGTCGCACCGGCTAGGATCTCTGGAGCTGTTGGCTAAAGCAGCTGCTGTCTGGCTGGAGGCTGGAGCTGTCAGCTGGGAGCAGCCGTCGGCTGGAGGCGATGGGTCTGGAGCTGTTGCAGTGGCTTCCTCCTCTCTGCAGTGATGAGCCGATGTATCTGTCTTCCTCCTCTCAGCAGTGACGGGCCGATGTTGTGTGTCCGTGTGTCTCTCTCTGATCTGAGTCTCTCCAACAGGGCCTTATATAGGGATTTCTGGTGGGGGGTGCACTAGAGCAACCCCAACACCATTGGCTTTTTGCCCATAGAACAGGGCGAACTTTAAGCCTATTGGCTCTTGCCTGGGGAAAAGAAACATTCTGCTCGGGGAAGGAACATCCTGTCCAGAGAAGGAACATCTTGTCCGGAGAATGAAACAAGGTTGCTTCTCTTAGGGTGTGGGAAACTCTGAGGGGGGGAGGGTAGCCCATCTATCAATTGCTTCCTCACAGTTTGCAGCTGCCATTTGGTGTGAGAGAACCTGGCCAGAAGCCTGAAAGGAAGACCTGGGGAAGGAAATGTCCACAGGAGGCTTTGAAAGGCGCTGAGTTATTCCTGGTCATTAACAGGGGTCCACGCATGTGCAGGACTGTGAGTCTTCCCAGGAGAGACCTGAGAAGGCCCCAGTCTTTCACCTCTGAATGGCTTGGAAAGATACAGACCAATATCCCTCATGACTCTAAACGCAAAAACCTCACTGAAAGATTAGCAACCAAGTCCAACAGCACATGATAAAGAGTATGTGCCACGACCAGGCCCAGGAATTCAAGGTTGGTTTAATAGCAAAACATCCACCAAGATGATAGAACAATGGACACAAGCTAGGTGCAGAAAAACTCTCTGAAGAATCGCAGCCCTCGTTCATGACAAAACCCTTCAACACCCCTGGAGGAGAGGGGACTCTCCCTTGAGCTGCTTGCGTGAAGCCAGACCCCCCAGCCAACATCACCCTGGGTGGTGAGGAGAACCTGCTCCTAAGCCCACATCTGAGGTGGGATGTGAGCTCTCACTCCCTTTGTCCCACATGCAGAAGGTCCTAACCCGCACAGTCAGGTAAGAGAAAGAACTAAGAGCCATGCCAGCTGAGAAGTCAGAATGACTTCATTCTCAGATGGGAAAATCTCAAGAAACCCCTCTATTATAGCTCCCATTGAGCTCTGACAAACAGGACAGCAAGGCCACAGCACCCAAGATCAAAGCCACAGTCAGCTGCGTTCTGTAGACAGACGTGGAGCAGCTGCAGACGCAGTAAGGGCCCAGTTCCATTCTCAGCAGCCTCCAGAGGGAAACCATGGGCAGAAATGAATTTAACCAAGGAAGCACAAGACCCACGCCAGGGAAATCACAAAACTGCTGAGGGAGAATAAAGGAGATCTAGATAAATAGAGACATTGCAGACTCATGGACCGGGAGAGTCACTATTGCTAATGGGGCCCTTCTCCTCAAATTGACCTATCCACTCAAAATTTCATCAGTTTTCTTTTTTGTGAAATTTTTTTTTTACAAAACTGTCAGGGAAATGCTAAATATAGTAATGCAAAACACCTGTACTAGTCAAAACAATTTTGAAACATAAGAATGTTTGAGGATTTTCACTTCTGAATTTCGAGATTTTCAGTGAAGCCATGTTTGTAAGACTGTGGTAATGGGTGTACAGGTAGACCTCTAGGTGGAGAGGACACAACAGAGTCCACAGGTAAATCTCATACTTAAAAGTCAGTTGGTGTCTGACCAGGCGCAGAGCCACCGGCTTGAGAGAAAGATGCAGGAAGGAGGAAGCCCTGTGCACTGGGGCTGCTTAGAGCCTCCTTTGACACCAGCACAGAAATCTAGAAGACAGAAAAGTCGTTAAGACCTTAATGAGGCAAAGCTTCCTTAGAGATTGCACCAACAACACAGTCCATGAAAAAGCAAAACCAAAAACTGTAGGCGAACTGGACCTGAGCACCATGTAAGACCTTCTCGCGACCAAAGACACCAGGAAGAAAACAGAAGACAAGCAAGAGACTTAGAGAAAATGTAACATTACCTGATAAAGGACTCGTATCCAGAATTTACAAAAGTCTCTTAAAACTCAATTAGGAAAAGACAAACAACCCAATTTAAAAAATCAACAAAAATAAACTGACATTTCACCAAGGAAGGTGCATGAGGGACTAAACCGCACACGGAAAGACACTCAAGGGCTGAAGCCTGTAGAGAGAGGTAGGTCAAAGCTCCTCTCTCAGCCTGGCGCCTTCTGCACGGGCTCTGATCAGTAAGATAGAGGGTCACAAGTGCTGGTGACGGGGTGTGGCGGTGGGGGCGCTCAGACGCTGTGCTCAAGGATGTGAAGTAGGGCAGCTGCTTGTGAAAACAGTTTGGAAATCACAAAAAAATTTAAAGCACACGTTACCCTACGACCCAGCAATCTCACTTGCTGTTACGCAGCACCCGCTAGGGAGAAACGGGAACGTGCCCGCAGAAACGACTAGCACGGGACGCTCCTGGCTGCGTCGCGTTTACTGGTTCAAATTGGAAGCAACCTGAATGTCTGTCACTAAAGTCATCCGGTGTGCACACAGGTGGGTGACTCTGGGACATGTGGAAACACCTCAATAACCTGGTCGCTGGGAAGAAAAGCTGGTGAGGGCGGGGAGGGGTCCTTTCTGGAAGCAATGCTGGGTTGTCCCGGCCCCCGTGTCACAGGTATTCGGTGTTTTCAGGAAGTTTCTGAACTGCTGTCTACATGTTTTTTTTTCTTTTCCTTTTGAATAAAACATGTTCTGTTCTTGAATTTTCTTTTTTGTTCACTTCAGCTGGGACAACATTTACATGTACACAGAAGCCAGTCGAGTCTCACCATTTATCCTGCTGCTTCAAATCTGCCTGTTAGGGAGTCATTTCAAGTCCATTTTCCAACTGGGATCAATTTTTCTGCGCTGGGAGTTTGTCACTGGACTTTCTCTGAGGAGGAGGTGACTGTTGGATTGGGGCAGGGGCAAATTCCAGGGCAGGCCTGCGGTCTTGGTTTGGAGCAAGGGCCCACCACAGCCCCACGGGCCTCCCGCCACCACGGCAGCCTCCACTCACCGGGGGCTGTGCCTGGGCACTCTCTTCCCCAGGAGCTGGTGCTCTGGGGCAAGACAGCCCGTCGGGTCTCCTGGTGACCGTCCCAGTGAAGCGGGTGGCTGGTGCTAGGGGCCTCCAGGCTTTGCTCCCCGTGTGGACACAGGACGCAGGGGAGTTTTGAAGGAGGCAACCCCAGTGGGGTGGGGTGGGGCTGGGGCGGGGGTGGGGACGGGGCCACTCCTGCATGACGGCTCCTGAACATTTTCTCCATGTTTTATAGAAGTTTGGTTTCACAGTTTGTGTTTTCCGCCTCGTTGCTGTGACGCTCTCCATTCACACACATGCCGTTGAAGCGAGCTCGTTGGACCCGTAAGGTCCGATTTGGAAGCATATCAATGAACGGGCCAGAGAAGGACTCATGCAAGCTCCCCTCAGTAGTGGCAGGCGCGCTCATTTCACACCGCTCCACCTTAAAATCTCTGCAATTATTTTGGGCAAAACTTGAATCATATTTCCTGTATTTCTAAAGCTTGTGATTTCTTATTTTTAGGTATCTAGATTTTAGGACATTTCTAAACTTATTGAAAAATCGCAGGATCTCGTAAGTGACTTCTAGATAACGTCTGTGCCGGTTAGCTATTTACGTATGTCCTATTTGCTTTATCATCATTTCTCTCTTTCTCTGTCTGCTTTTCTGGCAGAAACACCACAGAAACTGTGTACCCTTCTCAGTGCCTCACACCTGGAAGCACCTGATACTTAGTTTGTTCCAATATTTGTGATGTTAATTTTTATCATTTTTATCATTTGGTTAAAGTGAGACTCATTTTCTTCATTTACTGTGAAATCATTAATTTTACTTTTGTAAGTTGTGAAATGATATTTTTGAGGCTATGTGAACATCTGGCACATAGAATTTCATAATTTATCAGGCACCTACCTGCAAGATTTGGCACCCACTGATGACTTTCTAGCCCTTACTTGTTAGTTTGCATTGTACTGTAAGGAAGAGATTTCCTATCTGTCTGTCCACCTACTCATCTATTGCCTACCTACCTACTGCCTACCTGCCTGTCATCCATCCATCTATCAATTCTCTCTTCATCTTCATCATCATTATCTAATCTATGTCACTGTGGATTCATGGATTCTTTCCTTCATCAACTGGCTTACTCGGTTACTATCACTCTTTCTTTTGGTAACCTATTTGAGAAAGGCATCTTGCTCTGTCTTTGTCGCTAGCATTCTCTGAGCAGTCTCTTCCTTTCTGGAACACAAGGAGTTCTGCAGGCATGGGGCACCCTTCCTGTCTCAGCCCTGGACTCCATGTGTTCTGCTAGGAACCCTGGTTCCTCTGAACGGAGACGGGGATTTAGAAGCCAAGATCTAAGCATTTGGGTGTTCTCACTGTGTGTGGCTGCTTCTAGTCCCTCCAGAGCTGAGGACTGATTGTCCCTGCTCACTCTCTCAGTGACAGCGAGGCTCTGAACCCTGGTTTAATACCGGCATAGCCAGCGCCAGTCCAATAACCCAGAGTGAGGGTTCTGGCCCCTACTGGTGCTCTGTTTACTGTGAGTTCAAGACCAGATTGCACAGAAAGCAGTCCCATAATTGTTAAATTATACTATCAAAAGCAGAGCATCTAGTACAGAGAGTTCAATAACTTATACACTTCTTTTTGTGAGGTAAAATTCACAGAGTGTAAACCACAGATTACGATTGCATAAGCATTCCCAAATGCACGCAGCCATGACCCTGTACCCCAGAGTCCTGGAAAGCCCTGTGCCCCTGGCTGCTCACTGAGTGCCCCCAACTGAGTGCAGCCACTTTCCCAATCGTTTCACCACAAACCAAAATTGCTTCTTTTACAGCTTTGTATCATGGACCCATGGGGTGTGGCTTTTGAGCCAAACTCTTTTGCTTAAAACAAGGCATATGAGCCTTGCTATGTGTAGCAGTAGTTGATTTCTTTTACTTGCTGAATAGTATTCCATCTTTCCAGCATGCAGCTTTGTTACCAGTCTCTTGATAGACATTTGGGCTGTTTTCAGTTTTGGGCTAATATGAATGAAACTACCAATGTGAGTGTGTGTGCATATATACATATGTATGCACATGTGTGTATATGTGTATGTATGAGTGCGTGTGTGTTACTCCTCTGGGCATATGCCTACAAGCAGAAGTGCTGGATTGTGTGGTAAGGATCTCTTTAATCTTGAGGGGTGGCAGAGACACTAGCCCCATGTACCCTCCATCAGCGATGGGTGAGGGTTCCTGTTGGCCCATGTTCTCACCAACATGTTGTGCGGTCGGTCTTTCTCCTGTCATTCATCACAGTGGGTGTTAGGGGAATCTCATTTCAGTTTTAATTTCCATTTCCACAGTGACTAAGGGTGTTGGACCATTTTCCTGTCTTTATTACTCATCAACGTATCTCCTTTCATTCACTCGTCGTTTCTCAGTGTGGCTGGTGAGAAGTTGCTTCCGTCTTGCTGAAGGCTGCTTGATCCCGTTTGTCTTGTAGAATTAGGCTTCCTATAGTCCAGCAGAGGAACCCTTTTCCTTTCTCCAGATCCTGAGGTACTTTCCTCCATTTTCTTCTAGAACCACTGATATTAGCTTTTATGGTTATATATGTGCTGCTGCTCAAGTTAGTTTTTGTGCACAGTGTAAGGTAGGGTTGAGGGTCCCTTGTCCACAGTCTCACCTGCTGCTGATTTAGTTACCCATGGCCAACTGTGGGCTGAAAATATGATAACAAAAAGCCCAAAAACAATCCATAAGTTTTAAATAGCTACCACTGCAGGTTATTCTGTACTTGGCCTATTTCTTTATTAGTTGTTAACTTCTTGTGCTTATTTTATCCTAGGCAGTATAAATTGGCCCTAGCATATGCAGGACTCCATACTCCCTGAGATTTGAGGTACCTGCTGAAGGTCTTGGAACAGCCCCTGCAGATAAGGGGGATAACTGTATTCAAGTTGTGCAGAACCATTTGTTTAAAAAGACTTCCTTTCCCCAACCTTGAATCGCTCTGATGTCTTTTCCAAGAATACTTGATCATACAAGTGTGGGTCTATAGATGGAATCTTTATGTTAAGTAATCCTTTGCTTTCTTTATGCCAATACCATACTCTCTTAATTACTATAGCTTCCTAATAATATTTGAGGTGAGGTACTGTGAGATGTCCAACTTTCTTTTTTCAAGGCTGGGATTGAGACTGGGAATCGATGAATCTATGTATGAATTTTAGAAACTAATACCTTAACAATTCAAATCCATGAACATTTCATATTTCTACTTTTTACATAATTCTGGATTTGACTTGTTTGTATTGTGTTAGTAATTTTTGTGTCTATGTTCAATGAAAGATATTGGTCTGTAAGTTTCTTCTATTATAACATCTGTGTCAAGTTTGTTATATATAATGTTCTTAGCCACACAAAATTCAACAGGAAATGATTCTTCCCACTCCATTTCTGAAAGTCCTTACGTAGAACTGGAATAATTTCTTTCTCAAATGTTTGATAGAGTTCACTGGTAAAATAATCTGAATTCAGAATTTTCTTTAGGAGAAGATTTTGATAATGAATTAAATTTCTTTTATACATGCAGGGCTGTTTTATTTCTCCTTCTGTATGTTGGGTGAGTTGTGTTTCAAGAATTTTGTTCATTTTATTTAACTTATCAAATTTATTGGAATAATACATTTTTTGAGACTCTATTTTTAAAATACTATTTTTTAGAGTAGTTTTAGGCTCACATCAATGTTGCACAAGAAGTAGACTTCCCATGTATCTTGCCCCATGCCCAGCCTCCCCTCCTTGTTAAGGCTGAAGGCCTCCAGTGACCGTCACTAACACCCAAAGTCTATAGTTTGCTTTAGGGTTCATTCTTGGTGGGGAATGTTCCATGGACTTTGGAAATAAAGTCTTGATATTTCCTAATTATGCTTTCAGTTCTGCAGGAGTTGTAGTGAGATCATTGCTTTTACTCTTGCTATTAGTCATTTGTGTTTTGCTCGATTTTCTTGATCAATTTTATTAAACTTTTCAAAGAACCAACACTGGCTTTATTAAATTTTCCAATTTTTATGTCATGGATTCTCCTTTTTCTCTTCACTATTTCCCTCCTACCTATGTAATTATGAACTCACACTTCCTTTCACAGCTTCTTCAATGGGGAGGTGCGGCCACTTGCTTTAAACCTTTCTTTTTGAAGGTCAACATTTCAACCTGTAAAATTTCCTCTATGCAACAACTTTTGATTTGTTGTATTTTTATTACCATTTAGTTCAAAATATTTTTTAATTTCCCTTTATGTTTACGCTCCGTCCTGTTGGTGTTGAGAGTGCGCTGGCGTGCCCTTCTTATCGCAGCAGTCAGAATTCTCCAGAGGAGCTGAACTGCCAGGGTGTGTGTGCACACGTGTGTGCAAAGAGCCTTCTGTTAAGGAACTGCTCGCAGCAATGTGAGGGCAAGTTTGTCACCGGTGGCAGCAGCCTGGAGCTGGGGCGTGGGGCCTGACTCCAGGGTGGGCTTGCGGGGAGCCGTGGGACCCTGGCTCAGGGGACTCTGCCCTCGGCTGCCGAGGTCTCCAGGGGAGCCGCCCCTCATGGAGGGCAGTCTGCTGTGTGCAGACCCCACCAATTTAGATGTCAGTGTCAGAAACTGTCTTCAAGAAACATCCAGAACAACATTTGGCCACACACCTGAGTACCGGAGCCCAGGAGAAGGGACACACTGGCTGTCCACAAGACAGGCTCTCGAGGCCTTTGGCCGATGTTAACTTAGTGACGCTGGTCTGAGAACTCACGCTGCTCCTTCTCTTCCCGCGCTGCTCCTTCTCTTCCCGCGCTGCTCCTTCTCTTCCCGCGCTGCTCCTTCTCTTCTCACGCTGCTCCTCCTCTTCTCGTGCTGCTCCTTCTCGTGCTGTTCCTTCTCTTCTCGCGCTGCTCCTTCTCTTCTCGCGCTGCTCCTTCTCTTCCCGTGCTGCTCCTTCTCTTCCCCGCGCTGCTCCTCCTCTTCCCGCGCTGCTCCTCCTCTTCCCGCGCTGCTCCTCCTCTTCCCGCGCTGCTCCTCCTCTTCCCGCGCTGCTCCTCCTCTTCCCGCGCTGCTCCTCCTCTTCCCGTGCTGCTCCTTCTCTTCCCGCGCTGCTCCTTCTCTTCCCGCGCTGCTCCTTCTCGTGCTGCTCCTTCTCTTCCGCGCTGCTCCTCCTCTTCCCGCGCTGCTCCTCCTCTTCCCGCGCTGCTCCTCCTCTTCCCGCGCTGCTCCTCCTCTTCCCGCGCTGCTCCTCCTCTTCCCGCGCTGCTCCTTCTCTTCCCATGCTGCTCCTTCTCGTGCTGCTCCTTCTCGCGCTGCTCCTTCTCTTCCCGCGCTGCTCCTCCTCTTCCCGCGCTGCTCCTCCTCTTCCCGCGCTGCTCCTCCTCTTCCCGCGCTGCTCCTCCTCTTCCCGTGCTGCTCCTTCTCTTCCCGCGCTGCTCCTTCTCTTCCCATGCTGCTCCTTCTCATGCTGCTCCTTCTCGTGCTGCTCCTTCTCTTCCCATGCTGCTCCTTCTCATGCTGCTCCTTCTCGTGCTGCTCCTTCTCGTGCTGCTCCTTCTCTTCCCGCGCTGCTCCTTCTCTTCCCATGCTGCTCCTTCTCTTCCCATGCTGCTCCTTCTCATGCTGCTCCTTCTCGTGCTGCTCCTTCTCTTCCCGCGCTGCTCCTTCTCTTCCCATGCTGCTCCTTCTCGTGCTGCTCCTTCTCGTGCTGCTCCTCCTCTTCCCGCGCTGCTCCTCCTCTTCCCGCGCTGCTCCTTCTCTTCCCATGCTGCTCCTTCTCGTGCTGCTCCTTCTCGTGCTGCTCCTTCTCTTCCCGCGCTGCTCCTTCTCTTCCCATGCTGCTCCTTCTCGTGCTGCTCCTTCTCGTGCTGCTCCTTCTCTTCCCGCGCTGCTCCTTCTCTTCCCGCGCTGCTCCTTCTCGCGCTGCTCCTTCTCGTGCTGCTCCTTCTCTTCCCGCGCTGCTCCTTCTCTTCCCGTGCTGCTCCTTCTCTTCCCGCGCTGCTCCTTCTCTTCCCGTGCTGCTCCTTCTCTTCCCGCGCTGCTCCTTCTCTTCCCGTGCTGCTCCTTCTCTTCCCGCTCCTTCTCGTGCTGCTCCTTCTCTTCCCGCGCTGCTCTCTCTTCCCGCGCTGCTCCTTCTCTTCCCGCGCTGCTCCTTCTCTTCCCGTGCTGCTCCTTCCTCCCGTGCTTCCCTCTTCCCGCGCTGCTCCTTCTCTTCCCGTGCTGTTCCTCCTCTTCCCGCGCTGCTCCTCCTCTTCCCGTGCTGCTCCTCCTCTTCCCGCGCTGCTCCTCCTCTTCCCGTGCTGCTCCTTCTCTTCCCGCGCTGCTCCTTCCTGCTGCTCTTCTCGTGCTGCTCCTTCTCTTCCCGCTGCTCCTCCTCTTCCCGCGCTGCTCCTCCTCCTCTTCCCGCGCTGCTCCTCCTCTTCCCGCGCTGCTCCTCCTCTTCCCGCGCTGCTCTGCTCCTCCTCTTCCCGCGCTGCTCCTCCTCTTCCCGCGCTGCTCCTCCTCTTCCCGCGCTGCTCCTTCTCGTGCTGCTCCTTCCCGCGCTGCTCCTTCTCTTCCCGCGCTGCTCCTCCTCTTCCCGCGCTGCTCCTTCTCGTGCTGCTCCTTCTCGTGCTGCTCCTTCTCTTCCCGCGCTGCTCCTTCTCTTCCCATGCTGCTCCTTCTCGTGCTGCTCCTTCTCGTGCTGCTCCTTCTCTTCCCGCGCTGCTCCTTCTCTTCCCATGCTGCTCCTTCTCGTGCTGCTCCTTCTCGTGCTGCTCCTTCTCTTCCCGCGCTGCTCCTTCTCTTCCCGCGCTGCTCCTTCTCGCGCTGCTCCTTCTCGTGCTGCTCCTTCTCTTCCCGCGCTGCTCCTTCTCTTCCCGCGCTGCTCCTTCTCTTCCCGCGCTGCTCCTTCTCTTCCCGTGCTGCTCCTTCTCTTCCCGCGCTGCTCCTTCTCTTCCCGCGCTGCTCCTTCTCTTCCCGTGCTGCTCCTTCTCGTGCTGCTCCTTCTCTTCCCGCGCTGCTCCTTCTCTTCGCGCGCTGCTCCTTCTCTTCCCGTGCTGCTCCTTCTCTTCCCGTGCTGCTCCTTCTCTTCCCGTGCTGCTCCTTCTCTTCCCGCGCTGCTCCTTCTCTTCCCGCGCTGCTCCTCCTCTTCCCGCGCTGCTCCTCCTCTTCCCGTGCTGCTCCTCCTCTTCCCGCGCTGCTCCTTCTCTTCCCGTGCTGCTCCTTCTCTTCCCGCGCTGCTCCTTCTCGTGCTGCTCCTTCTCGTGCTGCTCCTCTCTTCCCGCGCTGCTCCTCTCTCCCGCGCTGCTCCTCTCTTCCGCGCTGCTCCTCCTCTTCCCGCGCCTCCTCCTCTTCCCGCGCTGCTCCTCCTCTTCCCGCGCTGCTCCTCCTCTTCCCGCGCTGCTCCTCCTCTTCCCGCGCTGCTCCTCCTCTTCCCGTGCTGCTCCTTCTCTTCCCGCGCTGCTCCTTCTCGTGCTGCTCCTTCCCGCGCTGCTCCTTCTCTTCCCGCGCTGCTCCTCCTCTTCCCGCGCTGCTCCTCCTCTTCCCGCGCTGCTCCTCCTCTTCCCGCGCTGCTCCTCCTCTTCCCGCGCTGCTCCTCCTCTTCCCGCGCTGCTCCTTCTCTTCCCGTGCTGCTCCTTCTCTTCCCGCGCTGCTCCTTCTCTTCCCATGCTGCTCCTTCTCGTGCTGCTCCTTCTCGCGCTGCTCCTTCTCTTCCCGTGCTGCTCCTTCTCTTCCCGCGCTGCTCCTCCTCTTCCCGCGCTGCTCCTCCTCTTCCCGCGCTGCTCCTCCTCTTCCCGCGCTGCTCCTCCTCTTCCCGTGCTGCTCCTTCTCTTCCCGCGCTGCTCCTTCTCTTCCCATGCTGCTCCTTCTCATGCTGCTCCTTCTCGTGCTGCTCCTTCTCTTCCCGCGCTGCTCCTTCTCTTCCCATGCTGCTCCTTCTCGTGCTGCTCCTTCTCGTGCTGCTCCTCCTCTTCCCGCGCTGCTCCTTCTCTTCCCGCGCTGCTCCTTCTCTTCCCGCGCTGCTCCTTCTCTTCCCGTGCTGCTCCTCCTCTTCCCGCGCTGCTCATCCTCTTCCCGCGCTGCTCCTCCTCTTCCCGCGCTGCTCCTCCTCTTCCCGTGCTGCTCCTTCTCTTCCCGTGCTGCTCCTTCTCTTCCCGCGCTGCTCCTTCTCTTCCCATGCTGCTCCTTCTCGTGCTGCTCCTTCTCGTGCTGCTCCTTCTCTTCCCGCGCTGCTCCTTCTCTTCCCGCGCTGCTCCTTCTCGCGCTGCTCCTTCTCGTGCTGCTCCTTCTCTTCCCGCGCTGCTCCTTCTCTTCCCGTGCTGCTCCTTCTCTTCCCATGCTGCTCCTTCTCGTGCTGCTCCTTCTCTTCCCGTGCTGCTCCTCCTCTTCCCGCGCTGCTCCTCCTCTTCCGCGCTGCTCCTCCTCTTCCCGCGCTGCTCCTCCTCTTCCCGCGCTGCTCCTCCTCTTCCCGCGCTGCTCCTTCTCTTCCCGTGCTGCTCCTTCTCTTCCCGCGCTGCTCCTTCTCTTCCCATGCTGCTCCTTCTCGTGCTGCTCCTTCTCGCGCTGCTCCTTCTCTTCCCGTGCTGCTCCTTCTCTTCCCGCGCTGCTCCTCCTCTTCCCGCGCTGCTCCTCCTCTTCCCGCGCTGCTCCTCCTCTTCCCGTGCTGCTCCTTCTCTTCCCGCGCTGCTCCTTCTCTTCCCATGCTGCTCCTTCTCATGCTGCTCCTTCTCGTGCTGCTCCTTCTCTTCCCGCGCTGCTCCTTCTCTTCCCATGCTGCTCCTTCTCGTGCTGCTCCTTCTCGTGCTGCTCCTCCTCTTCCCGCGCTGCTCCTTCTCTTCCCGCGCTGCTCCTTCTCTTCCCGCGCTGCTCCTTCTCTTCCCGTGCTGCTCCTCCTCTTCCGCGCTGCTCCTCCTCTTCCCGCGCTGCTCCTCCTCTTCCCGCGCTGCTCTTCCTCTTCCCGTGCTGCTCCTTCTCTTCCCGTGCTGCTCCTTCTCTTCCCGCGCTGCTCCTTCTCTTCCCATGCTGCTCCTTCTCGTGCTGCTCCTTCTCTTCCCGTGCTGCTCCTTCTCTTCCCGCGCTGCTCCTTCTCTTCCCGTGCTGCTCCTTCTCTTCCCGTGCTGCTCCTTCTCTTCCCGCGCTGCTCCTTCTCGTGCTGCTCCTTTCTCCCGTGCTGCTCCTTCTCTCCCGCGCTGCTCCTCCTCTTCCCGCGCTGCTCCTCCTCTTCCCGCGCTGCTCCTCCTCTTCCCGCGCTCGCGCTGCTCTCCTTCCCGCGCTGCTCCTCCTCTTCCCGCGCTGCTCCTCCTCTTCCCGCGCTGCTCCTTCTTCCCGCTGCTCCTTCTCTCCTCTTCCCCGCGCTGCTCCTTCTCTTCCCGCGCTGCTCCTCCTCTTCCCGCGCTGCTCCTTCTCGTGCTGCTCCTTCTCGCGCTGCTCCTTCTCTTCCCGCGCTGCTCCTCCTCTTCCCGCGCTGCTCCTTCTCGTGCTGCTCCTTCCGTGCTGCTCCTTCTCTTCCCGTGCTGCTCCTTCTCTTCCCGCGCTGCTCCTTCTCTTCCCGTGCTGCTCCTTCTCGTGCTGCTCCTTCTCGTGCTGCTCCTTCTCTTCCCGCGCTGCTCCTTCTCTTCCCGCGCTGCTCCTTCTCGCGCTGCTCCTTCTCGTGCTGCTCCTTCTCTTCCCGCGCTGCTCCTTCTCTTCCCGCGCTGCTCCTTCTCTTCCCGCGCTGCTCCTCTTCCCGTGCTGCTCCTTCTCTTCCCGCGCTGCTCCTTCTCTTCCCGCGCTGCTCCTTCTCTTCCCATGCTGCTCCTTCTCGTGCTGCTCCTTCTCTTCCCGCGCTGCTCCTTCTCTTCCCGCGCTGCTCCTTCTCTTCCCGTGCTGCTCCTTCTCTTCCCGTGCTGCTCCTTCTCTTCCCGTGCTGCTCCTTCTCTTCCCGCGCTGCTCCTTCTCTTCCCGCGCTGCTCCTCTCTTCCCGCGCTGCTCCTTCTCTTCCCGTGCTGCTCCTCCTCTTCCCGCGCTGCTCCTTCTCTTCCCGTGCTGCTCCCTTCTCTTCCCGCGCTGCTCCTTCTCGTGCTGCTCCTTCTCGTGCTGCTCCTTCTCTTCCCGCGCTGCTCCTCCTCTCCCGCGCTGCTCCTTCTCTTCCCGCGCTGCTCCTTCTCTTCCCGCGCTGCTCCTCCTCTTCCCGCGCTGCTGCTCCTCTCTTCCCGCGCTGCTCCTCCTCTTCCCGCGCTGCTCCTCCTCTTCCCGCGCTGCTCCTCCTCTTCCCGTGCTGCTCCTTCTCTTCCCGCGCCTCCGCGTGCTGCTCCTTCTCTTCCCGCGCTGCTCCTTCTCTTCCCGCGCTGCTCCTCCTCTTCCCGCGCTGCTCCTCCTCTTCCCGCGCTGCGCTCCTCCTCTTCCCGCGCTGCTCCTTCTCTTCCCGCGCTGCTCCTTCTCTTCTTCCCGTGCTGCTCTCTTCTCGTGCTGCTCCTTTCTCGCGCTGCTCCTTCTCTTCCCGTGCTGCTCCTTCTCTTCCCGCGCTGCTCCTCCTCTTCCCGCGCTGCTCCTCCTCTTCCCGCGCTGCTCCTCCTCTTCCCGTGCTGCTCCTTCTCTTCCCGCGCTGCTCCTTCTCTTCCCGCGCTGCTCCTTCTCATGCTGCTCCTTCTCGTGCTGCTCCTTCTCTTCCCGCGCTGCTCCTTCTCTTCCCATGCTGCTCCTTCTCGTGCTGCTCCTTCTCTTCCCGCGCTGCTCCTCCTCTTCCCGCGCTGCTCCTCCTCTTCCCGCGCTGCTCCTCCTCTTCCCGCGCTGCTCCTCCTCTCCCGCGCTGCTCCTCCTCCTCTTCCCGCGCTGCTCCCTCTTCGTGCTGCTGCTCCTTCTCGTGCTGCTCCTTCTCTTCCCGCGCTGCTCCTTCTCTTCCCATGCTGCTCCTTCTCGTGCTGCTCCTCCTCTTCCCGCGCTGCTCCTCTCTCCCGTGCTGCTCCTCCTCTTCCCGCTGCTCCTCCTCTTCCCGCGCTGCTCCTCCTCTTCCCGCGCTGCTCTCTCTCTTCCCCGTGCTGCTCCTTCTCTTCCCGCGCTGCTCCTTCTCTTCCCATGCTGCTCCTTCTCATGCTGCTCCTTCTCGTGCTGCTCCTTCTCTTCCCGCGCTGCTCCTTCTCTTCCCCATGCTGCTCCTTCTCGTGCTTCCTTCTCGTGCTGCTCCTCCTCTTCCCGCGCTGCTCCTTCTCTTCCCGCGCTGCTCCTTCTCTTCCCGCCTGCTCCTTCTCTTCCCGTGCTGCTCCTCCTCTTCCCGCGCTGCTGCTCCTTCTCTTCCCGCGCTGCTCCTTCTCTTCCCGCGCTGCTCCTTCTCTTCCCATGCTGCTCCTTCTCGTGCTGCTTCTTCTTCGCGCTGCTCCTTCTCTTCCCGCGCTGCTCCTTCTCTTCCCATGCTGCTCCTTCTCGTGCTGCTCCTTCTCTTCCCGTGCTGCTCCTCTCTTCCCGCGCTGCTCCTTCTCTTCCCGCGCTGCTCCTTCTCTTCCCGCGCTGCTCCTCCTCTTCCCGCGCTTCTCTCTTCCCGCGCTGCTCCTTCTCTTCCCGTGCTGCTCCTTCTCTTCCCGTGCTGCTCCTTCTCTTCCCCGCTGCTTGCTCTGCTCCTTCTCTTCCCGCGCTGCTCCTCCTCTTCCCGCGCTGCTCCTCCTCTTCCCGCGCTGCTCCTCCTCTTCCCTGCTGCTCCTTCTCTTCCCCGTGCTGCTCCTTCTCTTCCCGCGCTGCTCCTTCTCTTCCCGCGCTGCTCCTCCTCTCCCGCGCTGCTCCTTCTCGTGCCTCTTCTCTGCTCCTCCTCTTCCCGCGCTGCTCCTCCTCTTCCCGCGCTGCTCCTCCTCCTCTTCCCGCGCTGCTCCTTCTCTTCCCGCGCTGCTCCTTCTCTTCCCGCGCTGCTCCTTCTCTTCCCCGCTGCTCCTCTCCTTCTCCTTCCCGCGCTGCTCCTCCTTCCTCTTCCCGCGCTGCTCCTCCTCTTCCCGCGCTGCTCCTCCTCTTCCCGCGCTGCTCCTCCTCTTCCCGCGCTGCTCCTTCTCTTCCCGCGCTGCTCCTTCTCTTGCCCCCGCTGCTCCTTCTCTTCCGTGCTGCTCCTTTCTTCCCGCGCTGCTCCTTCTCTTCCCCGCTGCTCCCGCTGCTCCTTCCCGCGCTCTTCCTCTTCCCGCGCTGCTCCTCCTCCTCTCCTTCCCGCGCTGCTCCTCCTCTTCCCGCGCTGCTCCTCCTCTTCCCGCGCTGCTCCTTCTCTTCCCGTGCTGCTGCTCCTTCTCTTCCCGCGCTGCTCCTTCTCTTCCCGTGCTGCTCCTTCTCGTGCTGCTCCTTCTCGCGCTGCTCCTTCTCTTCCCGTGCTGCTCCTTCTCTTCCCGCGCTGCTCCTCCTCTTCCCGCGCTGCTCCTCCTCTTCCCGCGCTGCTCCTCCTCTTCCCGTGCTGCTCCTCCTCTTCCCGCGCTGCTCCTTCTCTTCCATGCGCTCCTTCTCGCTGCTCCTGCTCGTGCCTCTTCTCTTCCCGCGCTGCTCCTTCTCTTCCCGCGCTGCTCCTTCTCGTGCTGCTCCTTCTCGTGCTGCTCCTTCTCTTCCCGCGCTGCTCCTTCTCTTCCCGCGCTGCTCCTTCTCTTCCCGCGCTGCTCCTCTCTTCCCGCGCTGCTCCTCCTCTTCCCGCGCTGCTCCTCCTCTTCCCGCGCTGCTCCTCCTCTTCCCGCGCTGCTCCTCCTCTTCCCGCGCTGCTCCTCCTCTTCCCGTGCTGCTCCTTCTCTTCCCGCGCTGCTCCTTCTCTTCCCATGCTGCTCCTTCTCGTGCTGCTCCTTCTCGCGCTGCTCCTTCTCTTCCCGCGCTGCTCCTTCTCTCCCGCGCTGCTCCTCTCTTCCCGCGCTGCTCCTTCCTTCCCTGCTGCTCCTCTCTTCCGTGCTGCTCCTTCCTCTTCCCGCGCTGCTCCTCTCTTCCCGCGCTGCTCCTTCTCTTCCCGCGCTGCTCCTCCTCTTCCCGCGCTGCTCCTCCTCTTCCCGCGCTGCTCCTCCTCTTCCCGCGCTGCTCCTTCTCTTCCCGCGCTGCTCCTTCTCTTCCCGCTGCTCCTCTCTCGTGCTGCTCCTTCTCGTGCTGCTCCTTCTCTTCCCGTGCTGCTCCTCCTCTTCCCGCGCTGCTCCTCCTCTTCCCGCGCTGCTCCTCCTCTTCCCGCGCTGCTCCTCTCTTCCCGCGCTGCTCCTCCTCTTCCCGCGCTGCTCCTCCTCTTCCCGCGCTGCTCCTCCTCATCCCGCGCTGCTCCTCTCTTCCCGCGCTGCTCCTCCTCTTCCCGTGCTGCTCCTTCTCTTCCCGCGCTGCTCCTTCTCGTGCTGCTCCTTCCCGCGCTGCTCCTTCTCTTCCCGCGCTGCTCCTCCTCTTCCCGCGCTGCTCCTCCTCTTCCCGCGCTGCTCCTCCTCTTCCCGCGCTGCTCCTTCCTCCTCTTCCCGCGCTGCTCCTTCTCTTCCCGCGCTGCTCCTTCTCTTCCCATGCTGCTCCTTCTCGTGCTGCTCCTTCTCGCGCTGCTCCTTCTCTTCCCGTGCTGCTCCTTCTCTTCCCGCGCTGCTCCTCCTCTTCCCGCGCTGCTCCTCCTCTTCCCGCGCTGCTCCTCCTCTTCCCGTGCTGCTCCTTCTCTTCCCGCGCTGCTCCTTCTCTTCCCGCGCTGCTCCTTCTCATCCCGCTTCTCCTTCGCTGCTCCTTCTCATGCTGCTCCTTCTCGTGCTGCTCCTTCTCTTCCCGCGCTGCTCCTTCTCTTCCCGTGCTGCTCCTTCTCGTGCTGCTCCTCCTCTCCCGCGCTGCTCCTCCTCTTCCCGCGCTGCTCCTCCTCTTCCCGCGCTGCTCCTCTCTTCCCGCGCTGCTCCTCCTCTTCCCGCGCTGCTCCTCCTCTTCCCGTGCTGCTCCTACCCCCTGCTCTTCCCGTGCTGCTCCTTCTCGTGCTGCTCCTTCTCTTCCCGCGCTGCTCCTTCTCTTCCCGCGCTGCTCCTCCTCTTCCCGCGCTGCTCCTCCTCTTCCCGCGCTGCTCCTCCTCTTCCCGTGCTGCTCCTTCTCTTCCCGCGCTGCTCCTTCTCTTCCCGCGCTGCTCCTTCTCTTCCCATGCTGCTCCTTCTCGTGCTGCTCCTTCTCGTGCTGCTCCTTCTCTTCCCGTGCTGCTCCTTCTCTTCCCGCGCTGCTCCTCTCTTCCCGCGCTGCTCCTCCTCTTCCCGCGCTGCTCCTCCTCTTCCCGTGCTGCTCCTTCTCTTCCCGCGCTGCTCCTTCTCTTCCCGCGCTGCTCCTTCTCGTGCTGCTCCTTCTCGTGCTGCTCCTTCTCTTCCCGCGCTGCTCCTTCTCTTCCCATGCTGCTCCTTCTCGTGCTGCTCCTTCTCGTGCTGCTCCTTCTCTTCCCGTGCTGCTCCTTCTCTTCCCGCGCTGCTGCTCGCTGCTCTCTTCCCGCGCTGCTCCTCTCTTCCCGCGCTGCTCCTCTCTTCCCGCGCTGCTCCTTCTCTTCCCGTGCTGCTCCTTCTCTTCCGCGCTGCTCCTTCTCTTCCCATGCTGCTCCTTCTCGTGCTGCTCCTTCTCGTGCTGCTCCTTCTCTTCCCGCGCTGCTCCTTCTCTTCCCGCGCTGCTCCTTCTCGCTTCTCTTCTCGTGCTGCTCCTCTCTTCCCGCGCTGCTCCTTCTCTTCCCGCGCTCCTTCTCTTCCCGCGCTGCTCCTTCTCTTCCCGCTGCTCCTTCTCTGCTCCTCTCTTCTCGCTGCTCCTTCTCGCTGCTCCTTCTCTTCCCGCGCTGCTCCTTCTCTTCCCATGCTGCTCCTTCTCTGCTGCTCCTTCTCGTGCTGCTCCTTCTCTTCCCGCGCTGCTCCTTCTCTTCCCGCGCTGCTCCTTCTCTTCCCGCGCTGCTCCTTCTCGTGCTGCTCCTTTGCTCCTTCCTTCCCGCGCTGCTCCTTCTCTTCCCGCGCTGCTCCTTCTCTTCCCGTGCTGCTCCTTCTCTTCCCGCGCTGCTCCTTCTCTTCCCGTGCTGCTCCTTCTCTTCCCGCGCTGCTCCTTCCTTCTCTTCCCCATGCTGCTCCTTCTCGTGCTGCTCCCTTCTCGTGCTGCTCCTTCTCTTCCCGCGCTGCTCCTTCTCTTCCCGTGCTGCTCCTCTTCTCTGCTCCTTCTCCGCGTGCTGCTCCTTCTCTTCCCGTGCTGCTCCTCTCTTCCCGCGCTGCTCCTTCTCTTCCCATGCTGCTCCTCTCTTCCCCCGTGCTGCTCCTTCTCTTTCCCGTGCTGCTCCTTCTGCTCCTTCCCGCGCTGCTCCTTCTCTTCCCGCGCTGCTCCTTCTCTTCCCATGCTGCTCCTTCTCGTGCTGCTCCTTCTCTTCCCGTGCTGCTCCTTCTCTTCCCGCGCTGCTCCTTCTCTTCCCGCGCTGCTCTTCTCTTCCCGTGCTGCTGCTCCTTCTCTTCCCGCGCTGCTCCTTCTCTTCCCGTGCTGCTCCTTCTCTTCCCATGCTGCTCCTTCTTCTTCCCGTGCTGCTCCTTCTCTTCCCGCGCTGCTCCTTCTCTTGCTGCTCCTTCTCTTCCCGTGCTGCTCCTTCTCTTCCCGTGCTGCTCCTTCTCTTCCCGCCCTCTTCCCGTGCTGCTCCTTCTCTTCCCGCGTGCTGCTCCTTCTCTTCCCGCGCTGCTCCTTCTCTTCCCTCTTCCCGCGCTGCTCCTTCTCTTCCCGCGCTGCTCCTTCTCTTCCCGTGCGCTGCTCCTTCTTCTCTTCCCGTGCTGCTCCTTCTCTTCCCGTGCTGCTCCTTCTCTTCCCGTGCTGCTCCTTCTCTTCCCGCGCTGCTCCTTCTCTTCCCGCGCTGCTCCTTCTCTTCCCGCGCTGTTCCTTCTCTTCCCATGCTGCTCCTTCTCTTCCCGTGCTGCTCCTTCTCTTCCCGTGCTGCTCCTTCTCTTCCCGTGCTGCTCCTTCTCTTCCCGCGCTGCTCCTTCTCTTCCCGCGCTGCTCCTTCTCTTCCCATGCTGCTCCTTCTCGTGCTGCTCCTTCTCTTCCCGTGCTGCTCCTTCTCTTCCCGTGCTGCTCCTTCTCTTCCCGTGCTGCTCCTTCTCTTCCCGTGCTGCTCCTTCTCTTCCCGCGCTGTTCCTTCTCTTCCCGTGCTGCTCCTTCTCTTCCCGCGCTGTTCCTTCTCTTCCCATGCTGCTCCTTCTCGTGCTGCTCCTTCTCTTCCCATGCTGCTCCTTCTCGTGCTGCTCCTTCTCTTCCCGCGCTGCTCCTTCCGTTCCCTGAGTGCATCAGACCTGCCTCACTGCCCAGCGGGTGCTCCCGACAGGGGCTTCCAGGTGCGGTGGGAACAGGGCTCCCCTCAGCTGGCGTCAGGGCTGGCAGGTGCCCCCACGTTGCTGCAGCTGGGCTGGTGTCCACACTGTCCCGGCAGGTGCCTGCTCCTCTGTCCAGTCTCTGCTTTGGGGATCTCAGCACTCCTTTATGAGGTGTGACCATGGGCATCGTGGCCCTGGGCTCCTGAGGACGCGTCCTGTGCCGGGACCGACTGTTCATCCTGATCTCTGACCACGCGTCTTGCCTCCAGGTCTGTTCTTATCTTTTCCATATTGAGACAGCCATGGCAGCTCAATGTGATAAATACATGTATTCCATCTTTTCACTCTCAACCTGCATGTTCAGGATTCTATACTACGTTTGTGTTCACAGGCATTGCTAGTAGCCAGCACACAGGTGGGTCTTGCAATTTTTTAACCAGTCTCACACACACCCCGCCTTTTGCTTGGGGTGATGATCACTCATATCAACATAATTATTAATATAGTCTAGCTGAGGCTCAGTCTTTTTATTTTTGGTTTTCTGTATTTGCGCTTTTTTGTTTCCTCTTTTCCTTCTTTCCTCTCTTATTTTGGGTTATTCAAATATTCTTTTAAGGCAAAGGAGAATGTGTTGGTGAGGAGGCAGAGACAAGGGAGCCCTGTCCCCCACTGGCAGCGAGTGGCAGAGCCATCGTGGAAAACGGGAAATACATAGAGCAGGACTGCGGTGGCTGCAGCAGCCCCACCCGCGGGCAAACTTCCAAATAAAAGAACTGTGAGGTGACAGGCACCCGCGAGCTCAGGGCAGCCTGTGCCCGGAGTCAATGCCACGTGAGCTGCGATGTTCATCAGCGGACGCATGGGTAAGGACAGCCGGGGACGTGTGCACGGTGGAGTAGTGTTCAGCCATCAAAAGGACAAAACCTGTCATTTGCAACCATGTGGACAAACCTGCAGGACCGTATGTTAGTGACGTAAGCAGGGCACAGAAAGGCACGCACGCAGACCTCACGCCTCTGCAGACTCTAGTGGGGCCTCACCCACGGATGTCACAGATGCTTATCACAGGATGGTGGTGCCTGCGGCCGGGCGGAGGGAGGAGAGGGACACGCTGGTCCACGGACACACAGTGAGGTGGCACGGGAAGAGACCTAGTGTGTGGAAGGTGCCGTGACGATGTGCTCTGTGTTGAATGGGCAGAGGGGGGTGTCACGTGTTCTTGCCATGGCCATGACAGCTCTGTGACACAACACCCTGTCCGCTGGCTACCTTTCACCAGCCCCCAGTGTGCACGGGCGTCAACACGTCCCAGTGTTCACGAGGAGCACCTGTAACTTCCAACTAAAACACCATGGGGGAAGTCTGAGACTCAACCAGACGCAAAATCCCAGTTAAAGCAGGAGAAGAGAAAAGCTGCTGTGGGAAGCTTTTCCCACGTCAGTAAGGCTGGGACTGTCACCAGGGCGCATAGATACCCTCTCCAGGGATCATCTGGGAAGACTGCCACCACTGTTGACCTGGACGGCTAGTGTCCTCGTACTCTAGAGTTGTGACAAGAGGGAAGGCGCACCAAGCAAGCCCGACTCCTTGCCCTGAGGCTGGCTTTCCACTGAAACGCCCAAGGGAGCTGCAGCCCTCGAGGACGTGCCGGCTCCAGGCAGCCCTTCTGTGTCCTCGCAGCCTCTGCTCTGCTTTCCTGGACGCTCTTGTGGTCCTTGGGATGCAGCTGTGCCCACACCTGCCCTGCTCAGGAGCCTGTGGCCTTGGGCTTCCTCAGACGTCCCCCCCAGGGAGACACCCTGTGCTCAGAGGAAACGGCCCAGAGACCTGCTCCCTCTCGGCAAAGGAGTGGGAAAGAGGCTGCGGACAGGCCGGACACTCGAGGGTGCAGCCACTGTCCTCAGCCAGACCCCACAGCAAACTGCCCCCACACCAGGAGAGGCCAGGGGCTCCCCTCTGTGCCTGCGTGGGTGGTGTCAGAGGAGCCACCTGGGCGTGTGGGCCAGGTCCGTCCTCCTGCCACGCGCAGAGCCACGTCCACCGTGGGCAGGCCCAGCGTGAGGGTGCTGGGGACAGCGCCCATGTGGAGGTCGCCAGGGCGAGGGAGGAGGTGGGTGTGGCCTGGAGTCCACAGGCCTGGCGTCCCATGGGAGGAAGAGGGGGAGGAAGGCCGCCCAGGACGTGGCCCGCAGGTGCCGTCTGTCCCGCCCTGCCTCAGCTGCCGGCAGCGCTGGGCGAGCTGCACTTGCTGTCCAGCTGCGTCCCCTGTGCTTCCTTAGCAGTGCTGGCTTCGAGGCCCTCCCGCCTCCACTGGCTTGCTGCAGACCGGGCCTCCTAACAGAGAAGACAGTTCTCGCTGCCCAGTGGTGACACGCCCACGGCGACAGCAGAGGCTGTCTTTGCCCCTGCTGGAAAGGGGTGTCTGCGGAGGCCCCAGAGACAGCAGCACGCCCCTGGGGCAAGTGACCACCCCACTGTTGACGGAGTGATGCTGAGGCCCTGGGGCTTCAGTCCCCAGCTGGCACGAGTGCAGTGGGGAGGGCCACTGGAACAGGTCAGGGGCGACCGTGTCACCAGCTTAGGGAAGTTCCAGAGCCTGGAACACAATGCCTGTGCGTCCTGGTGGCCACCAGAAACCACCTGTGGCGTCAAGATTAGGCCGCTCTCCAGCTGCAGGGACAGAGGCGACCAACAGGGGCTGGAGTTTGCTTGGTGGGAGCTTCTGCAAATCACCTGAGACCGTCCAGCCACCCACCACAGGTGTTAGCCTCCTTTGCCAGCCTCTGGCCTCCATTGCTGGCCTCTGGCCTCCATTGCCGGCCTCTGGCCTTCGTTCACCACCGGCCCTGGACGGTCTCAGGTGATTTGCAGAAGCTCCCACCAAGCACACGATGCCCAGGTGGACATGCTCACATGAGGGGACGGAAGAAGATCTGAGGAAAGAAACAGCCCAGCAAGGAAACAGGAGGGCCGGCAGGGAGCAGGCGGCGCAGGAAGCAAGAGGAGGTTCCAGGAAAACACTCCATGGCACAGACCCCGACGGAGAGAGGCGGGACAGCGAACCAGGGTCGGAAACCAAGGCGCAGCAGCCAGGAAGGGCAGCACGTCAGCCAGACTTCTCCCCCAGAGGCAGAGAGAGGCCGGGCAGCCTGCCCACGGTGACCAGGAAGGCAGGTCACACCCCCGAGACGTCTGCATATCATCAAAATGGCTGAAATGTTAAAAAGTGCCAGAATCAAGAGCTGGCGGAGATGTGGGGAGGCCGGGGCTCGACACTGCGGGCGGGAGGAGAAGCGCCGCGGTGGGCAGGGAGTGACGGCGCCGGGGCCAGCTCACCCTGCACGCGGAGCAGCCACCACGCGCAGGGTCACCTACTCGAAGAGCCACCACGCGCAGGGTCACCTAATCGAAGAGCCACCACGCGCAGGGACACCTAATCGAAGAGCCACCTCGCGCAGGGACACCTACTCGAAGAGCCACCACGCGCAGGGTCACCTACTCGAAGAGCCACCACGCGCAGGGTCACCTACTCGAAGAGCCACCACGCGCAGGGTCACCTACTCGAAGAGCCACCACGCGCAGGGTCACCTACTCGAAGAGCCACCACGCGCAGGGTCACCTACTCGAAGAGCCACCACGCGCAGGGTCACCTACTCGAAGAGCCACCACGCGCAGGGACACCTACTCGAAGAGCCACCTCGCGCAGGGTCACCTACTCGAAGAGCCACCACGCGCAGGGTCACCTACTCGAAGAGCCACCACGCGCAGGGTCACCTACTCGAAGAGCCACCACGCGCAGGGTCACCTACTCGAAGAGCCACCACGCGCAGGGACACCTACTCGCAGAGCCACCTCGCGCAGGGTCACCTACTCGAAGAGCATTCCGCACGACGCTGCCTGCGGAAGTCACAGCAGCTTCCTCCATAGTGAGCCTGGAGGGACAGCACAGGCTGCCCGTCAGATGAGTGACCGACACCTGGAGGTCGAGCGGAACAAGGCACTGCTGGGCGCCAGGGCTGAGGTCACTGAGCCCAGCCGCCTCCCGGGTTGGGCACGACAGGAAGCCACCGCAGCCGGGCCCAATGCCCCGGCCTGACTCACTTACGAGGTCTCTGGAAGTGGTCCAGCAACAGAAATGCAGAGCAGGCCAGGGGTTGCTGGGGCAGCAGGAAGGCGGGGCAGGCACGAGTGGCACTACCGGACAGAGGAGGGACCGGATACACGTGTCCGCCTGCTGGGGACCCTCCTCTACTGCTCGGGGAGCCGGGGTGAGTAGAACAGGGTCCCGGGCACCACTGCTCACCACCGCAGCCAGTCCATGGCCACCGCAGAGGAAAACGGAGAGAGGACGGAGGCCACGCAGAGAGGACAGTGGGTACTCAGAGAGGAGGACAGTGAGCACACAGGAGGAGGACGGTGGGCACACAGGGGGAGGACACTGGGCACACAGGAGGAGGACCGTGGGCACACAGGAGGAGGACGGTGGGCACACAGGAGGAGGACGGTGGGCACACAGGAGGAGGACACTGGGCACACAGGAGGAGGACTGTGGGCACACAGGAGGAGGATGGTGGGCACACAGGAGGAGGACGGTGGGCACACAGGAGGAGGACGGTGGGCACACAGGAGGAGGACGGTGGGCACACAGGGAAAGGAGGGTGGGCACACAGGAGGAGGATGGTGGGCACACAGGAGGAGGACACTGGGCACACAGGAGGAGCACGGTGGGCACACAGGAGGAGGACGGTGGGCACACAGGAGGAGGACGGTGGGCACACAAGAGGAGGACACTGTGCACACAGGAGGAGCACGGTGGGCACACAGGAGGAGGATGGTGGGCACACAGGAGGAGGACGGTGGGCACACAGGAGGAGGACACTGGGCACACAGGAGGAGGACACTGGGCACACAGGAGGAGCACGGTGGGCACACAGGAGGAGGACGGTGGGCACAGAGGAGGAGGACGGTGGGCACACAAGAGGAGGACACTGGGCACACAGGAGGAGCACGGTGGGCACACAGTAGGAGGATGGTGGGCACACAGGAGGAGACGGTGGGCACACAGTAGGAGGACGGTGGGCACACAGGAAGAGGACGGTGGGCACACAGGAGGAGGACACTGGGCACACAGGAGGAGGACACTGGGCACACAGGAGGAGGACGGTGGGCACACAGGTGGAGGACGGTGGGCACACAGGAGGAGGCACGGTGGGCACACGGTGGGCACACAGGAGGAGGACACTGGGCACACAGGAGGAGGACGGTGGGCACACAGGAGGAGGACGGTGGGCACACAGGAGGAGGACACTGGGCACACAGGAGGAGGACGGTGGGCACACAGGAGGAGGACACTGGGCACAAAGGAGGAGGATGGTGGGCACACAGGTGGAGGACGGTGGGCACACAGGAGGAGGACACTGGGCACACAGGAGGAGGACGGTGGGCACACAGGAGGAGGACACGGGGCAAACAGGAGGAGGACGGTGGGCACAAAGGAGGAGGACACTGGGCACACAGGAGGAGGACGGTGGGCACACAGGAGGAGGACACTGGGCACACAGGAGGAGGACGGTGGGCACACAGGAGGAGCACGGTGGGCACACAGGAGGAGGATGGTGGGCACACAGGAGGAGGACGGTGGGCACACAGGAGGAGGACGGTGGGCACACAGGAGGAGGACACTGGGCACACAGGAGGAGGACGGTGGGCATACAGGAGGAGGATGGTGGGCACACAGGAGGAGGATGGTGGGCACACAGGAGGAGGACGGTGGGCACACAGGAGGAGGACGGTGGGCACACAGGAGGAGGATGGTGGGCACACAGGAGGAGGACACTGGGCACAAAGGAGGAGGATGGTGGGCACACAGGAGGAGCACGGTGGGCACACAGTAGGAGGACACTGGGCACACAGGCACACAGGAGGAGGATGGTGGGCACACAGGAGGAGGAAGGTGGGCACACAGGAGGAGGACACCGGGCACACAGGAGGAGGATGGTGGGCACACAGGAGGAGCACGGTGGGCACACAGTAGGAGGATGGTGGGCACACACAGGAGGAGGACGGTGGGCACACAGGAGGAGGACACTGGGCACAAAGGAGGAGGATGGTGGTCACACAGGAGGAGCACAGTGGGCACACAGGAGGAGGACGGTGGGCACACAGGAGGAGGACGGTGGGCACACAGGAGGAGGACACAGGAGGAGGCACAAAGGAGGAGGATCGTGGGCACACAGGAGGAGCACGGTGGGCACACAGGAGGAGGACTTTGGGCACACAGGAGGAGGACGGTGGGCACACAGGAGGATGACGGTGGGCACACAGGTAGAGGATGGTGGGCACACAGGAGGAGGACTTGGGCACAAAGGAGGAGGACACTGGGCACACAGGAGGAGGATGGTGGGTACACAGGAGGAGGACACTGGGCACACAGGAGGAGGATGGTGGGCACACAGGAGGAGGATGGTGGGCACACAGGAGCAGGATGGTGGGCACACAGGAGGAGGACACTGGGCACACAGGAGGAGGACGGTGGGCACACAGGAGGAGGACACTGGGCACATAGGAGGAGGACTGTGGGCACACAGGAGGAGGATGGTGGGCACACAGGAGGAGGACACTGGGCACACAGGAGGAGGATGGTGTGAAGGAGCCCTAATTAGGAAGGGCTGTTGTAGCTAGCTGGAAGCCATGGGTTCCACCTGATATGTATGTGACGCACCTGTAGGCACCCGCAAACCTGAAGGTATATGGGCAACCAGGAGGTGAAAGAGGTCCGAGTTAGGAGAACGGAGAATTCAGTCAGCCGGCAGGACTCGGTGGGCGGTCAGAAGAATCAGAGCGGCCAGAACGTAGGCAGAGTGGTTACAGAAGAGAAACCAGATAGAAGAAGTAATGACTGGTCAGAGTTAGGCCGAGACTCCTGAGGAAGACAGAAGCACACAGAAGAAAGAAGAAGGAAGAAAGAAGAGAGAAGAAAGAAGCTCTAATCTTTCTCTAAGCTAAGCTCTATCTTTCTAAGAAACTCTAAGCTCTATCTTTACTCTAAGCTAAGACTCTAAGCTAAGAAGACAAAAAGAAAAGCTCGCTTTAATCTTTCTCTCTAAAAATCTTTCTTTCCCCCTCTAAGCTCTAAGAAAGTAGAAGTAAAAGTAGTAAAAGCTTAACTCTGCCTCCCGAGAGTTTTTCCTCCCGGTTTTCGGTACCAGGCAGCTTACAATGGTGGGCACACAGGAGGAGGACACTGGGCACACAGGAGGAGGACGGTGGGCACACAGGAGGAGGACGGTGGGCACACAGGAGGAGGACGGTGGGCACACAGGAGGAGGACGGTGGGCACACAGGTGGAGGACGGTGGCCACACAGGAGGAGGATGGTGGGCACACAGGAGGAGGACACTGGGCACACAGGAGGAGGACACGGTGGGCACACAGTAGGAGGATGGTGGGCACACAGTAGGAGGACACTGGGCACACACAGGAGGAGGATGGTGGGCACACAGGAGGAGGATGGTGGGCACACAGGAGGAGGACGGTGGGCACACAGGTGGAGGACGGTGGCCACACAGGAGGAGGACGGTGGGCACACAGGAGGAGGACACTGGGCACACAGGAGGAGGATGGTGGGCACACAGGAGGAGCACGGTGGGCACACAGTAGGAGGACAATGGGGCACACAGGAGGAGGACGGTGGGCACACAGGAGGAGGACGGTGGGCACACAGGAGGAGGACGGTGGGCACACAGGAGGAGGACGGTGGGCACACAGGAGGAGGACGGTGGGCACACAGTAGGAGGATTGTGGGCACACAGGAGGAGGACAGTGGGCACACAGGAGGAGGACACTGGGCACAAAGGAGGAGGATGGTGGTCACACAGGAGGACTGGGCACACAGTGGGCACACAGGAGGAGGACGTTGGGCACACAGGAGGAGGACACTGGGCACAAAGGAGGAGGACGGTGGGCACACAGGAGGAGCACGGTGGGCACACAGGAGGAGGACGTGGGCACACAGGAGGAGGACGGTGGGCACACAGGAGGATGACGGTGGGCACACAGGTAGAGGATGGTGGGCACACAGGAGGAGGACTTGGGCACAAAGGAGGAGGACACTGGGCACACAGGAGGAGGATGGTGGACAGGAGGAGGACACTGGGCACACAGGAGGAGGATGGTGGGCACACAGGAGCAGGACGGTGGGCACACAGGAGGAGGACACTGGGCACTGGGCACGGTGGGCACACAGGAGGAGGACGGTGGGCACACAGGAGGAGGACGGTGGGCACACAGGAGGGGACGGTGGGCACACAGGAGGAGGAGGACGGTGGGGCACACAGGAGGAGGACGGTGGGCACACAGGAGGAGGACACTGTGGCACACAGGAGGAGGACGGTGGGCACACAGGAGGAGGACGGTGGGCACAGGAGGAGGAGGACGGTGGGCACACAGGAGGATGGGCACACAGGAGGAGGACGGTGGGCACACAGGAGGAGGACGGTGGGCACACAGGAGGAGGTTAGGGAAGACGGTGGGCACACAGGAGGAGGACGGTGGGCACACAGGAGGAGGACGGTGGGCACACAGGAGGAGGACGGTGGGCACACAGGAGGAGGACGGTGGGCACACAGGAGGAGGACTTGGGCACACAGGAGGTGGGGGCACAAGGAGGAGGATGGTGGGCACACAGGAGGAGGACGGTGGGCACACAGGAGGAGGAGGAGGTGGGCACACAGGAGGAGGACGGTGGGCACACAGGAGGAGGACGGTGGGCACACAGGAGGAGGACTGGGCACACAGGAGGAGGACGGTGGGCACACAGGAGGACGGTGGGCACACGGTGGGCACAGGAGGAGGACGGTGGGCACACACTGGGCACACAGGAGGAGGACCGGTGGGCACACAGGAGGAGGATGGTGGGACAGGTGGGACACTGGGCACACAGGAGGAGGAGGATGGGCACACAGGAGGAGAGGACGGTGGGCACACAGGAGGAGGACGGTGGGCACACAGGAGGAGGACGGTGGGCACACAGGAGGAGGACGGTGGGCACACAGGAGGAGGACACTGGGCACACAGGAGGAGGACGGTGGGCACACAGGAGGAGGACGGTGGGCACACAGGAGGAGGACGGTGGGCACACAGGAGGAGGAGAGGTGGGCACACAGGAGGAGGACGGTGGGCACACAGGAGGAGGACGGTGGGCACACAGGAGGAGGACGGTGGGCACACAGGAGGAGGAGGAGGACGGACTGATGGGCACACAGGAGGAGGACGGTGGGCACAGGGGCACACAGGAGGAGGATGGTGGGCACGGTGGGCACACACAGGAGAGGAGGACGGTGGGCACACAGGAGGAGGACGGTGGGCACACAGGAGGACGGTGGGCACACAGGAGGTGGGCACACAGGAGGAGGATGGTGGGCACACAGGAGGATGGTGGGCACACAGGAGGAGGACGGTGGGCACACAGGAGGAGGACGGTGGGCACACAGGAGGAGGACACTGGGCACACAGGAGGAGGATGGTAGGGCACACAGGAGGAGGACGGTGGGCACAAAGGAGGAGGACACTGGGCACACAGGAGGAGGATGGTGGGCACACAGGAGGAGGACACTGGGCACACAGGAGGAGGACACTGAGGGGCACACAGGAGAAGGAGGACGGTGGGCACACAGGAGGAGGACACGTTGGCACACAGGAGGAGGACGGTGGGGCACACAGGAGGAGGACAGGTGGGCACACAAGGAGGAGGACACTGGGCACACAGGAGGAGGAGGACAGGAGGAGGTGGGCACACAGGAGGAGGATGGTGGGCACACAGGAGGAGGACACTGGGCACAGGAGGAGGACGGTGGGCACACAGGAGGAGGATGGTGGGCACACAGGAGGCACACAGGGAGGATGGTGGGCACACAGGAGGAGGACACTGGGCACACAGGAGGAGGATGGTGGGCACACAGGAGGAGGACGGTGGGCACACAGGAGGAGGACGGTGGGCACACAGGAGGAGGATGGTGGGCACACAGGAGGAGGACGGTGGGCACACAGGAGGAGGACACTGGGCACACAGGAGGAGGACGGTGGGCACACAGGAGGAGGACGGTGGGCACACAGGAGGAGGACACTGGGCACACAGGAGGAGGACGGTGGGCACACAGGAGGAGGACGGTGGGCACACAGGAGGAGGACGGTGGGCACACAGGAGGAGGATGGTGGGCACACAGGAGGAGGAGGGGCCACACAAGGAGGAGGTGGGCACACAGGGGGGAGGACACGGTGGGCACACAGGAGGAGGATGGTGGGCACACAGGAGGAGGACGGTGGGACAGGAGGAGGACGGTGGGCACACAGGAGGAGGACGGTGGGCACACAGGAGGAGGACGGTGGGCACACAGGAGGAGGATGGTGGGCACAATGGAGGAGGACACTGGGCACACAGGAGGAGGAGGGTGGGGACAGGAGGAGGACACTGGGCACACAGGAGGAGGATGGTGGGCACACAGGAGGAGGATGGTGGGCACACTGGAGGAGCGGTGGGCACACAGGAGGAGGCACACAGGAGGGGACGGTGGTGGCACACAGGAGGAGGACACAGAGGGTGGGCACACAGGAGGAGGACGGTGGGCACACATGGGAGGAGGACGGGAGGCACACAGGAGGAGGATGGTGGGCACACAGGAGGAGGATTGTGGGGGCACACAGGAGGGAGGACTGGGCACACAGGAGGAGGACACTGGGCACACAGGAGGAGGAACGGGTGGGCACACAGGAGGAGGAGGACATGGTGGGCACACAGGAGGAGGACGGTGGGCACACAGGAGGAGGAGGAGGACACGGTGGGCACACAGGAGGAGGACGGTGGGCACACAGGAGGAGGACGGTGGGCACACAGGAGGAGGACGGTGGGCACACAGGAGGAGGACGGTGGGCACACAGGAGGAGGACGGTGGGCACACAGGAGGAGGACGGTGGGCACACAGGAGGAGGACGGTGGGCACACAGGAGGAGGACGGTGGGCACACAGGAGGAGGACGGGTGGGCACACAGGAGGAGGACGGTGGGCACACAGGAGGAGGACGGTGGGCACACAGGAGGAGGATGGTGGGCACACAGGAGGAGGACACTGGGCACACAGGAGAGGAGGATGGTGGGCACACAGGAGGAGGACACTGGGCACACAGGAGGAGGACGGTGGGCACACAGGAGGAGGACACTGGGCACACAGGAGGAGGACACGGTGGGCACACAGGAGGAGGATGGTGGGCACACAGGAGGAGGACGGTGGGCACACAGGAGGAGGATGGTGGGCACACAGGAGGAGGACACTGGCACACACGGTGGGCACACAGGAGGAGGACTGGTGGGCACACAGGAGGAGGACGGTGGAGGACACAGCGTGGAGGACGGTGGTCACACCTGATGATGTAGCGTGGAGGATACGGTGGGCACACAGGAGGAGGACGGTGGGCACACAGGAGGAGGACGGTGGGCACACAGGAGGAGGACGGTGGGCACACAGGAGGAGGACGGTGGGCACACAGGAGGAGGACACTGGGCACACAGGAGGAGGACGGTGGGCACACAGAGGAGGGACGGTGGGCACACATTAGGAGGAGGAGGAGGAGGACACTGGGCACACAGGAGGAGGACACTGGGCACACAGGAGGAGGACGGTGGGCACACAGGAGGAGGACACAGGAGGAGGTGGGCACACAGGAGGAGGACGGTGGGCACACAGGAGGAGGACGGTGGGCACACAGGAGGAGGACACTGGGCACACAGGAGGAGGACGGTGGGCACACAGGAGGAGGACACTGGGCACACAGGAGGAGGACGGTGGGCCCACAGGAGGAGGCACACAGGAGGGACGGTGGGCACACAGGAGGAGGACATGGTGGGCACACAGGAGGAGGATGGTGGGACAGGAGGAGGACGGTGGGCACACAGGAGGAGGATGGGGACAAAGGAGGAGGTGGGCACACAGGAGGAGGACGGTGGGCACACAGGAGGAGGACGGTGGGCACACAGGAGGAGGATGGGGCACACAGGAGGAGGAGGTGGGCACACAGGAGGAGGACGGTGGGCACACAGGAGGAGGACGGTGGGCACACAGGAGGAGGACGGTGGGCACACAGGAGGAGGACACTGGGCACACAGGAGGAGGACGGTGGGCACACAGGAGGAGGACGGTGGGCACACAGGAGGAGGATGGTGGGCACACAGGAGGACTGGGACGGTGGGCACACAGGAGGAGGACGGTGGGCACACAGGAGGAGGACATGGGCACACAGGAGGAGGACGGTGGGCACACAGGAGGAGGACGGTGGGCACACAGGAGGAGGACGGTGGGCACACAGGAGGAGGACGGTGGGCACACAGGAGGAGGACGGTGGGCACACAGGAGGAGGACGGTGGGCACACAGGAGGAGGATGGTGGGCACACAGGAGGACGGTGGGACGGTGGGCACACAGGAGGAGGACGGTGGGCACACAGGAGGAGGAGGACACTGGGCACACAGGAGGAGGACGGTGGGCACACAGGAGGAGGATGGCACACTGGGCACACAGGAGGAGGAGGCACACAGGAGGAGGACACTGGGCACACAGGAGGAGGATGGTGGGCACACAGGAGGAGGACACGTGGGCACACAGGAGGAGGACTGGGCACACAGGAGGAGGACGGTGGGCACACAGGAGGAGGACACTGGGCACACAGGAGGAGGACGGTGGGCACACAGGAGGAGGACACTGGGCACACAGGAGGAGGACGGTGGGCACACAGGAGGAGGACGGTGGTGGGCACACAGGAGGAGGACGGTGGGCACACAGGAGGAGGACGGTGGGCACACAGGAGGAGGACGGTGGGCACACAGGAGGAGGACGGTGGGCACACAGGAGGAGGATGGTGGCACACAGGAGGACGGTGGGCACACAGGAGGAGGACGGTGGGCACACACAGGAGGAGGACGGTGGGCACACAGGAGGAGGACGGTGGGCACACAGGAGGAGGACGGTGGGCACACAGGAGGAGGACACAGGAGGAGGATGGTGGGCACAGGAGAGGAGGATGGTGGGCACACAGGAGGAGGACGGTGGGCACGGTGGGCACACAGGAGGAGGACGGTGGGCACACAGGAGGAGGACGGTGGGCACACAGGAGGAGGACGGTGGGCACACAGGAGGAGGACGGTGGGCACACAGGAGGAGGACACTGGGCACACAGGAGGAGGACGGTGGGCACACAGGAGGAGGACGGTGGGCACACAGGAGGAGGACGGTGGGCACACAGGAGGAGGACGGTGGGCACACAGGAGGAGGAGGATGGTGGGCACACAGGAGGAGGACGGTGGGCACACAGGAGGGAGGACACGGTGGGCACACAGGAGGAGGACGGTGGGCACACAGGAGGAGGACGGTGGGCACACAGGAGGAGGAGGACACTGGGCACACAGGAGGAGGACGGTGGGCACACAGGAGGAGGACACGTGGGCACACAGGAGGAGGACACTGGGCACACAGGAGGAGGACGGTGGGCACACAGGAGGAGGACGGTGGGCACACAGGAGGAGGACGGTGGGCACACAGGAGGAGGACGGTGGGCACACAGGAGGAGGACGGTGGGCACACAGGAGGAGGACGGTGGGCACACAGGAGGAGGACGGTGGGCACACAGGAGGAGGACGGTGGGCACACAGGAGGAGGACGGTGGGCACACAGGAGGAGGACGGTGGGCACACAGGAGGAGGACGGTGGTGGGCACACGGTGGGAGGAGGAGGACACTGGGCACACAGGAGGAGGACGGTGGGCACACAGGAGGAGGACGGTGGGCACACAGGAGGAGGACACTGGGCACACAGGAGGAGGACGGTGGGCACACAGGAGGAGGATGGTGGGCACACAGGAGGAGGACACTGGGCACACAGGAGGAGGACGGTGGGCACACAGGAGGAGGACGGTGGGCACACAGGAGGAGGATGGTGGGCACACAGGAGGAGGATGGTGGGCACACAGGAGGAGGACACTGGGCACACAGGAGGAGGACGGTGGGCACACAGGAGGAGGACACTGGGCACACAGGAGGGACACGGTGGGCACACAGGAGGAGGACGGTGGGCCACACAGGAGGAGGACGGTGGGCACACAGGACGGTGGGCACACAGGAGGACGGTGGGCACACAGGAGGAGGACGGTGGGCACACAGGAGGAGGACTGGGCACACAGGAGGAGGACGGTGGGCACACAGGAGGAGGATGGTGGGCACACAGGAGGAGGACGGTGGGCACACAGGAGGAGGACGGTGGGCACACAGGAGGAGGTGGGCACACAGGAGGAGGAGGACGGTGGGCACACAGGAGGAGGATGGTGGGCACACAGGAGGAGGACACTGGGCACACAGGAGGAGGACGGTGGGCACACAGGAGGAGGACGGTGGGCACACAGGAGGAGGACGGTGGGCACACAGGAGGAGGATGGTGGGCACACAGGAGGAGGACGGTGGGCACACAGGAGGAGGACACTGGGCACACAGGAGGAGGACGGTGGGCACACAGGAGGAGGAGGACGGTGGGCACACAGGAGGAGGACGGTGGGGCACACAGGAGGAGGACGGTGGGCACACAGGAGGAGGACGGTGGGCACACAGGAGGAGGACGGTGGGCACACAGGAGAGGATGGTGGGCACACAGGAGGAGGACTTGGGCACACAGGAGGAGGGACACTGGGCACACAGGAGGAGGACCGTGGGCACACAGGAGGAGGACACACAGGAGGTGGGCACACAGGAGGAGGACACTGGGCACACAGGAGGAGGACGGTGGGCACACAGGAGGCAGGACGGTGGGCACACAGGAGGAGGACACTGGGCACACAGTAGGAGGACGGTGGGCACACAGGAGGAGGACGGTGGGCACACAGGAGGAGCACGGTGGGCACACAGGAGGAGGACGGTGGGCACACAGGAGGAGGACGGTGGGCACACAGGAGGATGACGGTGGGCACACAGGAAGAGGATGGTGGGCACACAGGAGGAGGACTTGGGCACAAAGGAGGAGGACACTGGGCACACAGGAGGAGGATGGTGGGTGGGCACACAGGAGGAGGACACTGGGCACACAGGAGGAGGACACTGGGCACACAGGAGGAGGACGGTGGGCACACAGGAGGAGGACGGTGGGCACACAGGAGGAGGGATGGTGGGCACACAGGAGGAGGACGGTGGGCACACAGGAGGAGGATGGTGGGCACACAGGAGGGAGGAGGGGACACTGGGCACACAGGAGGAGGACGGTGGGCACACAGGAGCAGGATGGTGGGCACACAGGAGGAGGACACTGGGCACACAGGAGGAGGACGGTGGGCACACAGGAGGAGGACACTGGGCACACAGGAGGAGGACGGTGGGCACACAGGAGGAGGACGGTGGGCACACAGGAGGACTGGGGACGGTGGGCACACAGGAGGAGGACGGTGGTGGGCACACAGGAGGAGGACACTGGGCACACAGGAGGAGGACATGGGGGCACACAGGAGGAGGATGGTGGGCACACAGGAGGAGGACACGTGGGCACACACAGGAGGAGGCACACGGTGGGACACACAGGAGAGGACGGTGGGCACACAGGAGGAGGACACTGGGCACACAGGAGGAGGCACGGTGGGCACACAGGAGGAGGACGGTGGGCACACAGTAGGAGGACAGTGGGCACACAGGAGGAGGACACGGTGGGCACACAGGTGACGGGAGGACGGTGGGCACACAGGAGGAGGACGGTGGGCACACAGGAGGAGGACGGTGGGCACACAGGAGGAGGACGGTGGGCACACAGGAGGAGGACGGTGGGCACACAGGAGGAGGACGGTGGGCACACAGGAGGAGGACGGTGGGCACACAGAGGAGGATGGTGGGCACACACAGGAGGAGGACGGTGGGCACACAGGAGGAGGACACTGGGCACACAGGAGGAGGATGGTGGGCACACAGGAGGAGGACACTGGGCACACAGGAGGAGGACGGTGGGCACACAGGAGGAGGACACTGGGCACACAGGAGGAGGACGGTGGGCACACAGGAGGAGGACTTGGGCACACAGGAGGAGGACACTGGGCACACAGGAGGAGGATGGTGGGCACACAGGAGGAGGACACTGGGCACACAGGAGGAGGATGGTGGGCACAAAGGGAGGAGGACTTTGGGCACACAGGAGGAGGACGGTGGGCACACAGGAGGAGGACACTGGGCACACAGGAGGAGGACGGTGGGCACACAGGAGGAGGACACTGGGCACACAGGAGGAGGACGGTGGGCACACAGGAGGAGGACACTGGGCACACAGGAGGAGGATGGTGGGCACACAGGAGGATGACGGTGGGCACAGAGGAGGAGGATGGTGGGCACACAGGAGGAGGACTTGGGCACAAAGGAGGAGGACACTGGGCACACAGGAGGAGGACGGTGGGCACACAGGAGGAGGACGGTGGGCACACAGGAGGAGGACTTTGGGCACACAGGAGGAGGACGGTGGGCACACAGGAGGAGGATGGTGGGCACACAGGAGGAGGACGGTGGGCACACAGGAGGAGGACGGTGGGCACACAGGAGGAGGACACTGGGGGCACACAGGAGGAGGACGGTGGGCACACAGGAGGAGGACGGTGGGCACAACAGGAGGAGGACACTGGGCACACAGGAGGAGGATGGTGGGCACACAGGAGGAGGATGGTGGGCACACAGGAGGAGGACACTGGTCACACAGGAGAGGACGGTGGGCACACAGGAGGAGGACACTGGGCACACAGGAGGAGGATGGTGGGCACACAGGAGGAGGACTTGGGCACAAAGGAGGAGGACACTGGGCACACAGGAGGAGGACGGTGGGCACACAGGAGGAGGATGGTGGGCACACAGGAGGAGGACGGTGGGCACACAGGAGGAGGACGGTGGGCACACAGGAGGAGGATGGTGGGCACACAGGAGGAGGATGGTGGGCACACAGGAGGAGGACGGTGGGCACACAGGAGGAGGACACTGGGCACACAGGAGGAGGATGGTGGGCACACAGGAGGAGGACACTGGGCACACAGGAGGAGGACACTGGGCACACAGGAGGAGGACGGTGGGCACACACACAGGAGGAGGACACTGGGCACACAGGAGGAGGACAGTGGGCACACAGGAGGAGGACTTGGGCACACAGGAGGAAAGTGGGAGGACTGTGGGCACAGGAGGAGGTGGGCACACAGGAGGAGGACACTGGGCACACAGGAGGAGGATGGGTGGGCACACAGGAGGAGGACACTGGGCACACAGGAGGAGGATGGTGGGCACAAAGGAGGAGTACTTTGGGCACACAGGAGTAGGACGGTGGGCACACAGGAGGAGGACACTGGGCACACAGGAGGAGGATGGTGGGCACACAGGAGGAGGATGGTGGGCACACAGGTGGAGGATGGTGGGACACAGGAGGAGGACACTGGGCACACAGGAGGAGGACGGTGGGCACACAGGAGGAGGACACTGGGCACACAGGAGGAGGACGGTGGGCACACAGGAGGAGGACACTGGGCACACAGGAGGAGGACACTGGGCACACAGGAGGAGGACGGTGGGCACACAGGAGGAGGACACTGGGCACACAGGAGGAGGACGGTGGGCACACAGGTGGAGGACACTGGGCACACAGGAGGAGGACGGTGCGCACACAGGAGGAGGACTTGGGCACAAAGGAGGAGGACACTGGGCACACAGGGGGAGGACAGTGGGCATGCGGCAGGGGACATTTCCACAGAGTCTCTGGCCCCCCACTTCACCCTGTGAAGCCACAGTGGAGTTGTGGCCGGGAGAGTGTGAGCCCACAGGTGGGTGGACCTGGTGCAGGCCTCACTGGCGTTTAAGCATCCTGGGGACAACCTTGGGACCTGCCTCTTGGCAGGTGAGCCGCTGGCGGCCCTGATGGGCGGCTGGGCGGGGTTTGGGACCCATCCCAGACTTTGCCCAGCTACTGTCTCAGTGGGCAGGTGACGGGGCGTGAAGGCCACCTGGCCATCGAGGACGCCTGGAGCCGCGCAGCTCAGGGCCACAGCTGTGGATGCTCCTCGTGTCTCTCCTGTGGCCTCAGCCTGGGAAGACGCCTGCTCCTGGAGCTGGCGGCTGCTCCTCCTGGCCAGCGGGAGTCCCCGTCCCGTGATGGCATTTGTTAGATCCCCCAGGGGCCTGGCCTGTGGCCACCAGACTCTCGTGGAGGGCCTGGGTTCCGGATGACCACCCCAACGTGTTAGGTGAGAAGACGCAGACCCGGCCTGCACTCCGCCCGCCTCCCCACGGGCCCACTCTGCTGCGCCACGTTCTCATCCCACGTGGGTCGCCTCAGTGTGGCAGAGCTTGAGAAGCCCTGTCTGCAGGAGTGCGAGCGCTCCATGCTCTGTCCTGCGTGGGGCTCGTTCCGTTATTCTCAAATTTAACAGAGGCTGAGATGTTTGTACCAAAAATTATTGCAGGGATTATAAAGTACTTGCTCTCGTGGTCTTGTCTGTGGCTACATGTAGTTTCTATTTTCTGTGTCAGAGTTTTTATTCTGTGAAATCATTTTCTTATTTTTGGATTTTAGTGTCCAATTTAATCCTCTTCCCCAAGTTTTTGTCCACATATTTTGCTCCTTCTAGGAGCACACTTGTTCAAGTTGAAGTGCCGTTTCCCTCACCCTCCTGCAGAACGCGTCATGTGAACGATGCTAATGAGATCTGACTGAGCAAGGGTGCACAGGTGTGTTACCCGGCTCCGATTGGCACATCTATGATAGACACACACGGCACACAAGGACATACGCACACACACACACACGCACACAGAGCTGTGCCTGATCAAAGGCTTCCATTTGGTTGAACTTGGCAATGATTTTGAAATGTTGACAACTGTCAAATTAAGATCACCCAAGCCATTTCACAGGCTCAAATTTGGATGCAGGTCTCAGAACAGAAGGAGAAGCTACTGGCTACAGCCCAAGTGACTTCACCATCTATCATTCAGTTAGCCGTGCTTCATGGAACAAGCCACTAGAGCTGGGGAGGTCAGCGCCAGGGCTGTGGTGGGCTTCCCACCTTGTCTTCCCTGGAAGGAGGAGCAGAGGTCAGCCCTATTATAAATGTGCAATTAATGAGCATGGTCAGGTTTGTTTAGCTTCCTTCATTCCCTCCCTCACCTACTTCCTCTCCTTCCCCGATCCCCCAGGGAGAAGCTTCCATCTTGCAGAGCCTAGGGTGGGGGTGGGACTTCCTTCTACTCCTGCAGAGCCGAGTTTGTCTGCATTTGGTCAAGATGCTGTTGCTGCTGCTCTGCTTCAAGGTTATCCGTGTTCTCGCTGTCAGTCCTGGTTAGAACGCTCATGTGTGTATCGTTCCCCCCCCCCCCCCCCGTGTTAAGCTTTTGAAAAGCAATGATCCCGTTGCCTCGATGCTAGCACCCAGCACAGCACTCTGCGTAGAGCCGGGCTGAGCGCGTGCTGCCAAGGCATCGAGGGTACACAGGAAATGTTGACGTCTGAGAAATAAACGTCATTGCTTTGAGTTGTCGTCACTTTTGGAACTGACAGCAGAAGAGAGAAATTAAATTGTTTGCAGAAAACTTTGTGATGTTTGATTAATTTTCTATCAGCAAATTACTCTGCCAACATTGTCATGGAGTCCTTGTGGTTAAAAGATGTGCTGTCCAGTTTCCAAGATGCACCGCATTGGCACGGGTGTCCAGGGACTGGCAGCATGGCGCGTGGGGTGCCTCTGGTGCATAGCAGCTGCACTTAGAGGGTTCCCCAGAAAGAGTGGGGTCGGCACTTCTCAGAGCCTCTCATCCAAGGGAGTCATTTCAGCTTACTAGTAAATTTACATCTAGGGAGTAGAAGAAATTAAACTGCAGCTGACTTCAGGGTCTGTTGCCAATGCATCAAAGCAGCTAAGGTCAAAGCGGCGAGCTGGTCTGAGGGCACTGTCAACATACCTCGACGCCGGCCTCTGGGATCCTGAAGGGCACGACGCAGCCTGGTGGCAGACAGCCTGTGTCAGGACAGGAGGCTGCAGGCAGATTGTGTGCATGGAGCAACAGCATATTGCAGAGTTTCAGCATTTCTCTTGTAGATTGGATTACACCTCATTTAGGTGCTAAGATGATGAGGCACCCCCAGGATCCACTGAAAGCAGACCCTTCAATTAAATAACTGCTCCCTGCCTCTGGACAGCCTATGCTGACTGCCAAGGCCAGGCTGGCTATTCTGGGTGACACTGCTCCTCCTGCCTGTGGGTGACACAGAGAGCACGCTCAGCCCACAGGGCACTTCCACACTTGGCACTTCCGGATGTCAGGGTGCTTCCTGAATGTTTTCCAGCACGAAGAGGGCTGACTTCTTCCAGACCGTTCCTCTTTGTTTCTCACTGTCTTTTGAAACTTGAACAGGAAAGAACTTCCTTGAGGCCCCAGCAGTTGAGTTCTGTTTTCTTTTTTTCAATTCTCCACCTGGGAGTCAGCCCATGAGACCCACCAAGAAGGTACTGGGATAGAGACGCGGCTCAGTGTGGCCCAAACCTGGGAGGAGCTTCTGTTCCCGGAGGTGGAGTGGATGCCATATCAGACTCCCCCAGAGGCTGCTGCCTAGGGATGTGCAGGTGTGCAAGGGGCCACATCAGGAGGTTCCATTTGCACAGACGGAGGTGTTTGTTGCCGTTCCCACGCCCTTAGTTTTGTAGTGCGCAACTTGATCCTCCACACACGCGGAGCCCGGGTGCAAGGACTCCTCCTTGGAGGTCTATAGAGCTTCTCCTCAGATGTAAACTGGACCCACCAAAGAGCAGGACAGCGTCCCCCTCAGGATGCAGGCAGGGAGGGAGAGAGGACTTGAATTTAGGGGAGGGTGCTGGTCTGTAGTTTTTAATGTCTCACTTTGGAGGAAAACACATTCTTTCTTTTCCAGAATACCCAGTTGAAAAAATGAGACTAGTGATATCTCCGTTTCTGACCTTGAAAGGTTATCTAAAGGGCACATTAAGTATCAGCCAGGAAAACCCTAGAGAGGTCAATGTGCCACCGCAGGACCTGCTGCTCCAACCTCCCTGGGAGCAGGGGCCCTGCGGGTGACGGCAGGCCAGCACACTGGGTGAAGACGGCGGCACACACCCTACACACAGCAGGTGTGTTTGTGTTTAGCACCCAGTGGCACCATGTTGGAGGGACGGGCTCTTAAGGAAGGACGCCATTTGCCTTGATCAAGTGATTTTACACTGCACTGTGCATCGATGGTTTGGAAAGCATCCAGACCCAGAAAAAAAGACCCTTCCAACTAATTTGGATAAAATGGAAGTTCAAGGGAAAAACAACAAGAGGGAGACGTGGAAGACCTAGAGGTCCCTTTCGTGTGCCAATTCCCTGTGGCCCCACGTCAGTCTGTGCCTGGGAAAGATCAGCCTTCCACGTTGCTCGGAGGACGCATTCTAAATCACTGTGCTCACTCCCGAGTGTTTCCGGTAGTTCCTCATTATGGGCCCAAGGTTCTCAAATACTGCCGACAGCTACACTGGAAAGGAATCTTTTTGTATGAATTTAACCAAAGGGTACAACTGTGATTTAACAGGAAACCAATCATCCCCCAATCCAAGGGCTTTTGGTGTGTGAAGAAGCTGGCAGACCTGTGCCTGTGAGGCTCAGCCAAGGAGAGAGAGAAAGTTCTAGTGGGTGCATTAGCAGCTCCTGGCAGCAGTTATCAAAGTCCCAGGTGTCTCTTTGCTGATGTATGAGTAATGACAGGGCTTGATGCTTGAGGACAGCCTGTGCGATCTCTGCAAAGGTGCTAGGTGCGGCTGTCACCAGCTCCAGCCACAAGGTGTCACTAGCGCTGCTTGGTGTCCCCTATGTAAGGACCATGACACTGCTCAGCCTCGCAGTCTAGCTGCCTCTAATTGTTCCTTACGAATTTCTGCAGCATCTTTATTGAAGGTGATGATGCAGGGTGAAGAGTGGCCCCTTTCCTTGTCTGAGCTCACGTGAGCCACAGTATTATTGAGGGATTCCTTGGCCCCTGGACATGCACATAGCAGGATGGAGTAAATGGGCAGGTAGCAAAGTGCACCAAGGTGAGCCAACACCCCTGCGTGCAGGTGGCTACAAGAGTAAGCGTCTGTGTCTTATGTTTCACCTAAGTCTGTGCAAACAAGCAACAGGAACTCCCCAAGAAGTTCCAGAGTGCCAGAGGGGCTTCCTGCCACCTTTTGAGACGCCACCCTGCGTTAGCCTCTTGCCTGGTAGTTCTTATTCTTGTCCTCTTTCCTGATGCTCCCTGTGGCCCATGGTCCCGCCTTCGGGGGGTTCTGGCTGCAGCAGCAACAGAGGAAACAAAGGTGCGTTTTCCCGGTCAGTGTTAAGAAGCAGCGTGCATCGCACACCTGGGCACCGGGGGCTCGCGCGGACCTGGGTCCTGTCCTGCAGACTGGGCCTCCCTGGGGTAGCGGAGGCCCCGCTGCATGCTGCAAGCTGGGGCTGGAGCAGCATCATCTTGTTATTTCCTTGCTGCACTGAACTCTGCCCTCCACAAGCGGCTGGATCCTCTCCCAGGCTTACCACCAACTGGCACCTGCACCACCGTCTTAAGCAGATGAACTTTTGAAAAGGTGGGTGCACACTTACCCACTTACCTGCCACCTCTTCAGAAAGAAGGGCGAGGGCTGCTAGGCTGGCAGGGCCCATGGCCAAGGCATCAGATAGGGTCAGGGCACAAAATGGAGTCCTTCTACCTGTGGCCAGGGGCAGGCAGAGGGGCCCGGTCAAGCACTATATGTGGATGACGCTGAGTCCCAAAGGCTGTGCGTTTTGTGGGCTACATCCTTTTCTTCAAATTTTTAAAAATTTTACATATTCTTATTAGCTATACATGACAGCAGAATGCATTTCAATTCATATTACACAAATAGAGCACAACTTTTTTATGTCTCTGGTTGTACACAAAGTAGAGTCACACTATCGTGTGTCTTCATACATGTACTTAGGGTGATGATGTCCGTCTCACTCCATCATCTTTCCTACCCCTATGCCCCCTCCCTTCCCCTCCATCCCCTTTCCCTACCTAAAGTTCATATCTTCCTCCCATGCTGTCCCCCCATCCCCATTATGAATCAGCGTCCTTATATCAGAGAAGACATTTGGCATTTTTTTGGGGGGGGATTGGCTGACTTTTTTAGCATTATATCCTCCAACTCCATCCATTTACCTGCAAATGCCATGATTTTAGACTCGTTTATTGCTGAGTAATATTCTATTATGTATATATACATACCACATTTTCTTTATCCATTCATCTACTGAAGGGCATCTAGGGTGGTTCCACAGTTTAGCTATTGTGAATTGTGCTGCTGTAAACATGGATGTGGCCATGTCCCTGTAGGGGCTACATCTTTAGGCAGAGTGTTCTCATTAAAATTTACCAAGCCGTGCGTGGTGGCACATGCCTGTAATCCCAGCACTTGGGAGGCTGAGGCAGGAGGATTGTGAGTTCAAAGCCAGCCTCAGCAATGGTGAGGCACTTAGCAACTCAGTGAGACCCTGTCTCTAATAAAATACAAAAAAGGGCTGGGGATGTGGCCCAGTGGTTGAGTGTCCCTGAGTTCAATCCCCAGTACAAAAAAAAAAAAAAAAATTACCAAAACAACAGGGCAGTAAATACATTTTCATGTAGTCATGCTTTTGATTTCTGAAAATCTGATTGCATCCTGAAGTGACAGGTGTTCAGTGGAACACACACTCCCCACCTGGCCTGGTACGGGGGATGCAGCCTACTTAGAAATTGGGATTCATTCTGTATGGAAGGTTACATAATTCTAGAAAATTCTACTACACACTTTTAGACCTAGCACGCCCTGCTGGATGGAGGACCTCTACCCGGGGGCTCTTCCGCAGTAGCGCCGTAAGACACAAGCGTCTCTGAATTCTCGTGAGATGCTGTGCTTTCCTCATACCACGCACATTCTGTGTCCTGACCCCTCACACGTGCCTGCGTCTTATCGCGACCACCTGCACATCTCTTGGACGGGAGAGTGAGCTTTGCACTTTGCACTGCTGAAGCATGGAATGAATGTGTGCAGGAAGATGTCAAAAACAAAAGGCTAGGCAGGCCTAGGCGGGTTTCTATCTTTAGTGTATTGTAGTCACACGCGACAGTGGGGCTCATCTGACACATGCACAAGTGCACGCCGCAGAGTTTTCTCACCTCAGTTCCCAGCACCATCTACCCCTCCCTCTTCCTTCCCCGCCTCCCTCCCCCTGCTCTTCACGGGCTGGTTGGAAATGACTAATTCCTGACACTCTGGATGCTCTTGGAGCCAGCTCTTCCTGTTTCGGTCCTCCCCATTTGGCTAGTGCTGGTGTTAGTCACCAGTAGGGGATGTCCAGCAGGTGCTGGCCGTGGTGGGTGTCCACGGTGCTTGCTGAAGGGTGACTGCATGGTGTTCATGTGGCTCTGGCATGGTGCCCACCCTGCAGGAGCTCACGGTCTCCTAGGTCGAGCAGCCGGGCCGTCTCAGCAGAGCAGAAGCAGGATAAAGGGGTGCACGGGAGTCTTTGAGGGTGCCGAGAAGGGCTCCAGGCTTAGCCAGGGGAATGTGTGCCAGGCTCCCTGGAGAAGCTGGTTCTCAGGTGGCGTCGTGGGGCTGTGGAGAAGAGTCAGAGGGGGAGGGGGGAGGCCCGGGGGGCCTGGCGGGAGGGCAGGCGCTCTGGACTGCACTGGCCGTGTGCGCTGCACACACGGTCACCGCGACTCCACACTGCTGCACCAAACAGAGGCGAAGTTAATACCAACACTATGGTTTATTTAATTCAGTACATCAAAAGCCTTATCATGTCAACATAAAAGTAATGTGAAAATGTTGTCTATTTTTCTTTTATTTGGTGCCACATCTTCAAAGTGCCACGCGTGTTGCCCGCTGGGAGCTGGATCCACGGGCTCAGGAGCCCTCGTGACTGGTGGCCACCACGTTGGGTCCTGCGAGTGGTGCAGACCGAGGGGGTGGAGACACCAGAGCCAAAGTGCATGCTGTGGCTTTCTGATTGACAGAGGTTAAAGGTCAGGGTGGCTTGTGGGAGGATATGTCTGACGTGTGCACACTGGGGTGTGGAGTTCTTTTTGTTTTCGTTTTCCTTTTCTTTTATTCTAAGTTGTTCTATGTAACAGCAGAATTCGTTACAATCCCTAACACACATAGAGAGCACGTTTTTACCTATCTCTGGTTGTACACAAAGTCTATTCACACATCTAGGTTGGTTCCACAGTCTAGCTGTTGTGAACTGTGCTGCTATAAACAGTGATGTGGCTGTGTCCCTGTAGCATGCTGTTTGTAAGTCCTTTGGGTATAGACCGAGGAGTGGGATGGCCGGGTCATAAGGTGGTTCCAAGGCATCTCCATATTGCTTTCCAGATTGGCTGCACTAATTGCGGTCCTAGGCCTTGACCACTGGCTGGGAGACCCTGAGCGATTTGTCTTCTCACACCAGCCACCTTCACTCAGCAAAGTGGCAGAATCTGGCTTCTTATAGTATCCAGGGTCAATTCTAACCAAAATAAAACACGCTTGTTGCCCTGTGTGTGTGACATCTGTGTGTGGCACCTTTGAGGGACGTGGGGGACACACTGAAATTCCAGTGGTGTAGAGAAGGTGACAGAAGCTCAGGCAGACTTTCCCACTTCCTCCCTGCCCTCTGATGGAACTCTTGTTTTTTCTCCTTAAGTAACTCTTTAAAAGTAACCTCTGTAAAGGGATTTTCTGCCCAGTGACCCTCTTGACAAACCAGCAAACAACGTCCCCAATCTCCAAATTCTCTCTGCAAAAGAAACCACTCAACAAGCAAAAGCACAAAATGGAAGTGAATTTAAGTCCTCAACGGTTTCTGTCATGGCTTTTCCAAAAGTGTGGAGTAACCAGCCCACGCACCCCCCCAAGAGCCCCGACAACACAGAGCTCGCAGAGGAGGAATTGCAAACAGAGCTAGGTAACTGGGGCAGGCGTTCCCCAGGCACCGTGGCTGCTGCTCGGTGTCCTGACTGCAGGGACAGCTGTGTGTGTGCCCACGAGGGCCTCCCCTGTTCCCTGCTCTGCCCCGTCCGGGGTCCTACTGACAGCAGGTTTTCAAGAGGGTTCTTTGCCCCCATTTTGGGCACAAACCCTCCTTGGATTTAGTGAAATGGCTATCTCTTGTACACATGGGGTGTGAGGGCTGATGCTGGTTTTCACTTGGGCTCTTTTGGAGTACATTGGCAGAAGTCTGTGAGGAGAAGCTTCTGGAATATGACTCTGGTTTGATTCAATCAAACTGTGAACCCTGATGGTTTCGGGGCTGCATGAATGCAGCCTTTGGACTTTGCTTTCTAAGCCCTGGGACAGGACACCTCTCTGCTCAGTGTGGGGCTCCCTGCAGAGGGTGGCCGCCTGCCTGGCTGGACCGTGGCGTGGCTGGGCCGGGGAGGGCGTGCCTCCTGGGCCTGGGCGGGAGGAGGCGGTCCAAGGACCACAGCTGGCTGGCCCCCAGCTCTGCCGCACGTCCTCTGCTCCGTGTTCTCGCTCCCTGCCACCTGACGTTGCCCGATGGGGTGCAGCAGCTGGGGTGGCTGGTTGCAATGCCGGCCTGGCCTCTGCTGCCTTGGCTGCCCATTCTCAGGGGTGGTCATTGGGTTGCTTGAATCTCCTTAGCCCAATCTGGCCACTCAGAACCAGAAAGGCGTTGTGCCCGCTCTCTGCAGAGAGGCCCTGGCACAGGCTGGCCCACGCAGGCTTTGGAGGCACAATCTACAATGTCACGTGGATGTCCAGAGACCAGGCACACCCTTGCTGCTTTTCCAGAGGGGCATTCACACCCAGCAGTTACACCATGAAATAGGAGATGCAGCTGCTGCCAGGCAGAAACTCCAATGCCTCAAAGTTGTTATTGCTACCGCCATGTTTTTGGTCTTGCTTTGTGCAAGATCCGATCCAGTCATGTCTGTGTCAAAGGCCTGGTTCCTCTGTTTTGCATGAAATTCTTCATTAAAAAAGAAAAAAAAAAAAAAAAAAAAAACTCCAAAGAGCAAAGTTGCTGATGAGCGCAGGACGGATGGGCCTCTGTACTGGGCTCCCCGCAGACCGGCTCGAGGCCCGAAGAAAAATGAGTGGACGGGCTCAGCTCTGTCCCTAATGAGCAGCAGTAGATCACGTCACGGAAACGAGACCCGCGTAATCTGGCCTCCCCTCCACAGGCTCTGGGCTCTTATGTCTGGCTGAAGTGAAGCTTGGAGCTGCCTGTGACCTTCAGTGTGGGGCTCGGCCTGGGGTGGGGGCGGGGCTTGGGCTGTGGTGGGGCTGCCTGCACGTCCGGGAGGAGCCCCGGGTCCCTGCCTGGCTGCCTGCATGGGCAGAGCTGCTGGGTGCTCCTTCCCCAGCGCCCCGAAGGGCACCCCCCATCGGAGCTGGCAGGGAGCGTGGGACACTGGGCAAACAACCGTGAATCAGGGCTGTCCCGATTCAGTGGGGCACGGATGGCAAGTGAGTTATTAGCACCCGGGAAGCTAATTGGGGTAGGGACACGCTCGCTTCTGCCACGTCTTTCAAACACCAGTTGTGACGAGGCACAGCTGCTGCATCCAGGGAAGCACAAAAGGAGAGCAGCAGAGCAGAGAGCTTCAGAGGCAGACGCACAATGCCGTCTGTCTTCTCCTTCCCTCGCACAAAAGCTCTCGGGTTCTCCTACCCCGCCAGACAATCGCTCACAGCAGGCGGGTCAGCCAGGATGAGCTGCCACCGCATTTAAAGTTCACCCACAGAGGGGGAGAGAGACAGAGCGAGAAGAAAGGCTCCTTCTCCTCACGTGTGTGGGGGTGGCGTGTGTAAAATAGGTCAGCGAGGGGGAGCCCGGGCGCTGCGGTGGACGCTGGCGTGGGCGCGGGGCAGGCAGACCCGGGCCCTCGGAACCCTCGAGAGGAGGCGGACAAGTGGGTGATCAAACAGCCTGGGACGTTCCGGGGGAAGAGTCCGGGTGTGCCCACCGGGTCTGGCCGGCTCTGCTCTGCCCGAGCTGGGCAGCGGGCCAGCTGCGCTCCCGTCCCCTCCCCTCTGCTCCTTGCATTGCCCGTCTGCAGTCTCCCCTGGATGCACGCACGGGGTGCTGTGGCTAGGACGGGAGCAGCAAGGGGCTGGGGCACGGGAGACCCCAGCCCAGCTGCAGTGCAAGGGTGCAGGGAAGCCAGGCTCGCTGCCAGCCTCCACCGGGCTCCTGTCTGTCCTCCACGGCGCGTGGACAAAGCGTCTTTCCGGGTTACTGCCCCTGTGCCAGGCCGTGCTGGGGCCTGTCGTGGAGAAACAGAGGCAGGCACCCACCCAGGTTGCTTCCAGGCTGCCTCATGGGGGGTCCCCAGATGGGGCCCCCACTTCCTGCTGGCCTTCAGGTGCCCACCCACCCTGACACCTCACCTGCCGGGGCAACATTTCTGTCTTCTCTGCATCCCCTAAAAATTCGCTCAACCTCCGAGTGGGCCCACATCCTTTTGCCTTGCTCAGGATAGCTGCTGAAGAGTTCTTTCCCCTTCTAGTCCCGGAGGGCCATAAATGAACTTAGAACATGGTGCCTGTGACTCAGCCCTTTATTTTTCATACTGACTGTGATGAACTCCGGACCATTAAGGCTCACAGATAATTAGGGGCCATGGACTGAGCCCCTTATTGCTCCCTGTCTGCAAGCACTAAGACATGCTCTGTCCCGTCCCCTCTCCCGCTCTCTGGACAAGGAGATGCCAGCAGGAAGCTCAGCCCAACCCCGGGGGACCCCCACTGCTGTGCTGCCCGGGCTTGGATTTGCTAGATTGCCTCTGTGCCTGGGGGTACAGTGAGGGTGCCCCATTTCCTGCTGCTCTGCGACACCGAGCGACTCTCCTTTCCTCCCTACCTGCCTGGCTCCGCCAGCCCCGACTGGCCGCTCACTGAGCTGGACGCAGAGCCGCCGTGCTGGGCTGTGCTCCCACATCCCTGAGCTAACTGGGACCCCGTACTCTCAGAGCCCTTCCTCCTCCTGGTGGCAGGAGTCAGAGGCTGCTGCACGGGGTTCCCCATGCCTTCGCAGACGCAGCCCTTGGATGGCCCGATGGGCAGGAGCCTCCCAAGCAGACCTGGGGACAGCTGTGCTTTGTTGTCATGGTCGTGGTGACTCTGCTCTCTGCAAAGACTCCCCCCTCGCGCGCCTGCAGCAGCTCCGCAGCGCTGACAAGAGGAAACCAGGATTCCATGCCAGGGCTCAGCGTTTCCCTCCTCCTAACCCCCACCCGGCCCCCAGCTGGCCACATCAGCCTCCACACGTGAAGCCCAGCACAGGCCTGGGGGAGGCAAGGTCAGCCTCCGGGTGTGCGCCACACACAGCTTCCTGCTGGCCCCAGATGCTGCCCTGTCCCTAAACAGGTCCCCTCTGCCCTGCACGCTCCGGCTGAACAGGCCTGCGTTGGCATTTTATGCCAGGAGTGCAGGCCGTGTGTCGGGGAGCTCCAGGGCTGCCGCCCAGCTCCATGAAGACCCACTGTGCGCGTGAGGCTCCTCACGGGAAACATTCTTCACCAGCAGTTTTCCTTTCCTGGGGAATCCTGGAGGTGCGGCACGATCTGCTCTCGGCACAGAGCACCAGGGCTGCCCTTGTGCTGAAGCACAGCCACTAGCGAAAGTGGACAAAAGTGGCATCCGACGGGAGCTGTCGGGAGGGAAGCCACCCACCTATTTGATTTCTGGATTTGTTCTTGTGCTTGGCATTAAATTAAGGGCATGTTTGGGATGGATGTCTTTGGTCAGACACTGCGATAGAGATCGGCAGCGTGTGTGCCGAGCAGGGACGGCATAAACTTTTTATTATATGCACTGTCGCCCCTGTAATTAGCACAGTGTTACCATGTGATTTATCGAGGGCACAGGCACATCCATCATGCACAGAAGCTGGGCGTGTGGTGCACAGCAGCCCGGGCAGGACGCCCCAGAGGTGGGCGATGCTAGCAGGACCCCCTCTTCTCCTCTGGGCCGTGACTCCTGCTGGGTGGTCGTGGACACAACTGAAACTGGAACTTTGCCGAACACGCAGGGCTGGGTGACAGAGCGCCCGGTCGCTGTGCGCGGGCTATTCCAGGTTGCGGATGAGAAACAGGGAAGTGAAGGGGACCTAGAAAACAACCAAGTGTCATTTCATGGCCAATACTGAGTGTCCAGTTGGCCTTTTATTTTGATGAGATGGAAAGGCAGGATTCTGCTTTTCTGCTGGGAAGTAGGTGGGGAGGGTCCCCTCAGGGTGGGGGTGCGTGTCCGGTCGGGCGTGCAGCGAGAGCTGTAGTCTCTGCCATGGCAGGGGCTTCTTGGCAGCGGTGTGGGGACTGCGCAGTGCTGGCCCCTCGGTGACCTCCGCCTGCCTGCCAGCCAGACTTTCAAAAGAGGGCATTTCTACTTCCCGAGCGTGCCTGTCCAGGACTCCCTGGGCAAGGAGCAGGACCGTCAGCCTGTGAGGTTGGCTGTGAGTGTGCATGCGTGCAAATGTGTGTCTTGTGAAAATAGCCTGTTAGAAAATGGAAATGGAGCCTCCTGCTCCAGGTTGCTGCAGCAAGGCCGGGGCCCTCGCTCCCCGCGGGAGGCTGGAGGCTCCCGCAGATCCACCTCGGCTGCCCTGCCAGCAGCTGCCCCTAGTAACCCTCTCCTGGCTGAGCTGCAGTCCGCGGGTGGCCCAGGGGTGCCAGGGAGGGTGGGGCTGCAGGAAACGCAGGGTCACCCACTTTTAGGGGCTCTGCAGTGGCTGCCTTTGTGACAGGCTCTTCCTGGGGAGCCCCGGGAGACCTCAGGGTGGAAAGCCGGCTCTCTGGGCTGAGTCCGGCCGGCTCCCCAGGGGATGGGCGCGCTCTGAGGTCTGTTCGCGGGTTTCGTGCGAGGCGCCTTCGGCTCTGCGCTGCAGGCCGGAAAGGCGTGCTTCGCAGGGTTAGCGGGGACCTGCAGATGGAAATGAACGATGTCTCTCCAAAGAACCGCACTTGGGATTCCTCATGAATCTGCAGTTCTTAACTCTCCAATGTTCTTGTTCCAGAACTAAAAAATCAACTCACTGCGTTTGCTCCCAGCCTGCCTCCACGCGTCACCTTGCCACTGAACTTCAGGGTTTTAAGCTATCAGTTAAAACAATTATGGATCAAAAGAACAGTATAAAATATGTCTTTGCTACGTCTTAGGGGAAAAAGTGAGGTTTTCTGTAGCACTTAACTTCACCCTTCCTATTTTTCTGTTCTATATCTGGAAGGACTCTCAGTCTCTTTAAGCAGCTATATTCTGCTGACCAGAATGTTTTGAAACTATTGTTGTATAAGCATTTCCGCCCAGCTTCAAGAACTTAGCAACCATTTTCTCTAGCCTGAAAGTCAGGCCATGTGCCCAGTGACATCAAGCGTCAGTCTCCTCCGGTGACACCAGCCTGCGCTTTCCACGCATAGCTGGATTGCCGGAATGTGCACTGGTTCTGAAGGTGGGGAATCCACAGATTTGGGAGTGGGGGCGATATCCAGGAGGACGAATCCCAAAGAGCCTAATCACCACCTCCGTCCCCTGCCTAGGCTGGGGGGCTGCTTCCCCTGCGCCTCTTGGCACCAGCAAAGCAGTGAGCTGGGGGCTCCCAGGGTCTTGTTTTATTTTGCTGAAGGTACAAATAACTCAGCTTTTCTTTTTTTCTGAAAAATATCCCAGTGTCCTTTTTTCTTTTTAATGTTAGGAGAAGGCAGGGAGGGGGAAGAACACAAAATAAGTGTGTAGGGAGTTAATAGAAATCTCATCTGGTTTCCAAAAACCCAAGGGGGACAAGCCACGCTGTGACCGCGGGCAGCCCCTGGAAGCTGGTGGGTCCCTGTGTGCTCTGGGTGCCTCTTCACGGGCAGCAAAGCCATCCTCAGCTGTCTCTGCTCCCTTCTTTTTCTCACCTTGAAATCAAATGACCATTTCCTTATCCTTATTTCAAAACTTCATGCTTTGTTTTTTTTAAAAAAAGTTTTTATTTATTTGCTTTTAGTTGTACACAATGCGTTTTATTTGTACGTGGTGCTGAGGATCGAACCTGGGTCGCCCGCGTGCTAGGCGAGCGCTCTACCGCTGAGCCACAATCCCAGCCCAAAACTTCATCCTTTTTATAAATGCAGAGAAGTAGAATTCTGGAGGAGAAGCGAGAAGCTGCGGTGGAGACGCCCCATTTTACACTGGCTTATTGGACAAGAACAGGGTGATTTGCCCGCAGCTGCAGTTTCCCCGGCATTTGTAGCACATGCGTCTGGGGAGGTGCATGGCAGCTGGATTGACAAGACAGACCCCGATGGCTCCAAAGCGTCAATAAAAAACACACACCATGAAGGATTTGCACAACAGACAGTAATGGCTTCTTTGGAACTGTTATGGTCTATTGGGTCAATAATAATCCACTTTTTAAAGAGTGCCAAAATATGAATTTATACAGCAGACTGTAATGGCTCCTGATCTATCAGGTAAATTGCATGCATTCTTGGGATTTACATGTGTGCCACGGAACACGGACACCACCAGGAGGGGTACTGCTAGGCACAGCAAGCTTTGTGTCCCCACCAGCCACAGACTCCTTCCCAGCTGCTGATAAGACGATATGCCGCAGCTGGGGAAACAAAAATATTTGTTAACATTCAGAAGTTTAATGCCACAATTTACATTTCACCTTTAATTGACTATATTTTGATAAATACTCTGGATTACTTGCATCAACATAGACTCTGTTTTCCCTAAAATGAAGTTGTTTTCATTCCGAACTATATTTAAAATACCTTGATTACACAGTTTTGCAGGAGGCTGATGCACAATATTTAATTCACACACGATGTTTATGAGCAAGCCTCTATCCTAGGTACCCGTGATTCCTCGCTCGTCCTTCTGGGATGTGGCAATGCCTCCTGAATACAGTGGCACTCTCTGGCTGCATTTAGCATTTGTCTGATTCTTTCCAGCAGGTGGAGGCAGACTGTAAGAAGCTTCTAAAGAAACAACCAAAAATATTTTCTTCTCCAGCAAACGCTGACATTTAGGGGAAAACAAAATATCCACAAAGATGGAAATTCAATGAATAGTTTGCAACAGGAGTGGCAGTGTGACACAGTTTTACCTAATAAAGATTCTGGAGCGGAGACGTTTTGTAGACCCTCCTCACTGTAAAATTCTTCTCCCTTGGCTGGCTTTCTGCTATAGCTGGAAAGCTCTCCAGAAGAAAAGCCTAGTGAATTATTTAATAAATAAAATCCATTATGACAACCACGTTCAAAGATACCTTCTCAAATTCCTTCAAATGAGTACAGCAGCAAATGCTCTATCAGGAGCTGATGATAGACACAGCTCATGCACAGGCACACACACGCACAGACACGCACAGGGAGGGAAAAGACCCCAGGTGCGTCCTCCCTTACCTTACTGGATTCACCTTGCACACGCTGCTTTCTATGCACTTGTCCAGAACTAGTGATTTCTCTGGCTCTTTTGTGTTGGTTTGTGTGTTCCTGCAATGCATTCAAACAACAAACAAACAAACAAACAAACAAACGAAAAAACCCAAGAATTTTACATTTAAGTACAGACTAACTAGAAAATTCTCTGCCTGAAAATGTGGAAATGTGGTTCTTGGGGAAGCTGAGAGATTCCTCCACCCTCCACCGCCCTTCCTTGGGAGAAGGACAGGCATCGCCCCGATGGTCACAGTCGTGACCACAGGCACCGGTGCTCGATTGCAGGACCTGGGCGCCGGACCAGAGCAGGAGAGCAGTGCAGCAGATGCAGGCCTCCCCTGCTCAGCAAGGACGAGGGCAGAACGTGGGGCGAGGCCTGCCCCGCGTGCTCCTGTGTCTGTTCCCTGCAGGTATCTGCCATCTGCACTATTGACAGGTCTGTCGGGCAGCAGGCATCTCTATCCGTCTATCTTGAATTGTCATCCAACAGTAGATTAAAGGCTGCCTGCGCCTTCTCGTGATTTTCAGTCTTCACACCACAAAGTTTCAATCAAATTTCGGCAGTGTGCATTTAGCTTACAGAACCTGAGCACTTATCTCCCCGATGCAGGGGATTTAGGCCCTGTTTACTTGCACGGTTACGAGATAGCTCCTGCAGACTGTCTGCCTTCAGGGTGTGAGACGGGGCCCCACATCTGCCCTCTTGTGCTCCTCCCCGTTCCCTACACTGGGCGAGGCTTGGGCCAGCCGTGCCTTGAACCTGAGGGACAGACGGACGGAAGAGGGCTGGTTTTCAAAGGAGCTGCTCTCCATGCAGTGACCTTGTGCTTGGGATGAAAGGCGCGTGACGGTGGCACACTGTTCCAAGTCGCTTTCTCACTAGTAGTCCCCCCGCGGCCTCGCCGCTTTCAGCTCAGACACCCGCCAGAGCAGGAGGGGAGGCAGCTCGGGCCAGGTCACATCTCAGGTGGGGCACCTGCGGGCAAGCGGGGTGGGGAGAGCCAGGAAGTGAGCCTCACCTCCGCTGGTGGGGGTTCAGCACTAGCAGGCTGACACCGAGCCAGCATCGGCGGCCACCGCGCCTGTCCCCCGCCACCGGGCCTCCTCCATGCCTGCAGTTCCCAGTAGACAGACTGATGAGGTTTTGCACAGATGGAAGCCAGAGAGGAGGACGCGTGCGCGCTCTGGAGTGCCTGAGAGGAAGTCAGGAGGAAGTGCGGCCAGATGGGATTGGCGAGCATGTCCTGCTAAGCAGGGGCGCAGGACAGCCATTAATCCCGCCCACGACTCAGCCCCTTTGTCAGATCTTTCCATTAAATACTGACTGACGGAAGCCAGCCCTGAGGTGTGGGCAGCGGTGGGGGCCTGGGGGCGGGCCGGGCAGAGCTTGCTCCTGGCGTTCCTCAGGTGCCTGGGCACGTCCGCGCCTGGCGTGCAGCCCTCATCATCCCGGGCTCGCCAGCCACAGGGCGTCGGTGCAGCGTCTTGTGAGCACTCGTGCAGAGGAGCCGGGGTGCTCAGAAGCCCAGTGTCGCCCCTGGCCACCGCTGGAGTGAGAGTGCCTCATCCAGCTCTCAGACCTGTGAAAATGGAACCCGGGCAGAGACCAGACCACCTGGGCCGCTCTTGGTGGGGGGAGGCCGGGAGGTTTCGCCAGCTATCTGCGCTCCTTGGTAACTGTGTTAGCATGGCTTTTACTTAGGGAGCGGGTGTTTCCACTGTGTGTGGGGGGGGGAGGGAGAGAGAGATTGGGGACTGAACTCAGGGCACTCCACCACAGCCACCCCCAGTTCTGTTTATGTTGACACAGGGTCTCACTAAGTTGACCAGGCTGACCTTGAACTTCTGATCCTCCCCCATCAACCTCCAGAGCTGGGGAATACCGCAGTTTCTCTCTTTTCCTTGGAAATTGGCCCTGCCCCTTCCAGGGGGGTTGGCCCCTCCACGTGCAGGGTAAGGGGCTTTGGAGACTGGGCGGCTTCCGCAGATGCACTCTGGGTGGAGAGCCACTGACTGGGACCACAGGTCTCCCAGGTGGGACCCTCAGGTCTGCTGAGCTGTGCTCCGGGGCCTGCTTTCCGCGGCACGCTTCGCACAGGTAGCACCCGCAGCTGAGGACCAGGGCGCTGGCCAGCACTGGCTTCACTGAGAGCGCCATGCGGTGCGTCAGGGCCGGTTGGTGAGCTGCAACGCCAGCGTCCCGCCCTGTGTCGGAGAGTCCTGCAGAGGGTCCCTCCTGCTCCCCCAGCCACAGCCCTCGGTCCTGAACACTGCGTCACCGGAGCTCAGAAGAACAGAGAGACGCAGTGGCTTAAACACTCCATTTTTAACGTCCCCAACTTACAAGACGGTCTGACACCTAAGAAGACAATCCTTCCTGAGCACTGGGCTATCTATGGCCGACTTTAGGAAGAACCAGCCGTTTACTACCATAAAAGCATCATTCCTTCTGCCAAGTGTGTGCTTCTCAGCATCAGCAGAGGTGCGAGGAGGGGACAGCTTCACAAGGTCAGTGGGCCGCGTGGGGGACCTGCCAAAGGAAGTAAAATCCCCTTTCTGGTTCCCTTAGATGCCAGTGTCACGTTGCTAGGAAAAGGGGATGGTGAAGGGCCAGGGGTCACACCAATCCTTGAAACTGAAGACAGAAGTCAGCTTGTCGAACCGCTTTGAATACTCTCTAATTAATAATGTTTTTACCTGTGTAGGAAATACCTAAGGAGGTCATTTGGAAATGAAAGGGGGATGTTTTGTTTTGGCAGGTGTCTATCAAATATGTCCATGTAACAATCACTGTCCTGTGTGCCAATCACTGGAGATTTGAAAATTATACTATTCCTGTCTTCGAGGATTTTACAGGGTGAATTTTGGGAGTGGATTAGGGGAGAAACTGACACTAATACAGAAATCACTGAATTGTAGTATGAATTATAGTAGTTTGATTAGTTCAGAGGACATGAAGGCATAAAACGTTATTATTTTTATTTTATTTTTTAAATAAGAGGTTATTAATCATCAGTTTTGTTAATGACCTTTTAAAGAGTTGATAGAAAAAGCAGCATTTGGCTCGGGTCTTGCAGGGCGAGAAATCCTGCGGTGGCGGGGGCAGGTGGAAGGGGTGTGCTCGCAGGCATTTCAGACAGAGCAGCGTCACTTTCAGGTTTGCTAGGTGCACATTTTTGCACTGGCAAACCAGACATTTCTGCTATTTTACACAGATGAAAACAATTTCTGTTTGTTTCACATTTTCTTTCTTTATCAGCAAATCATAGAAGTTTTCTGCACAACACACCTAGAGGGCGCTATAGTTTGAGACTTGAGGCAGAAAGCCCTCTGTATGCCGGTCCTGTCCTGTGGCCACATAATTTGACAAATGACCAAATGTGGGCCCTTCTAAGCCTTCAGATACCTGTGCATGGCCTCCACGTAGATGATTTAGGTCAGCTACTCTTTGGATCACAAAATGACACTGATGATTAAAAAATAAAATAAATCCTCCAAGATGTAGAAATCTGTTTTAGGGGCAGTTAGAAACAGGAGCACGTGCAGTCACTGGGAACGTGTCTGATCAGTGTGCTCCAGGGGTGATGGTCAGCTAGTAGAGGACTGAAGTCCTCGCTCCTTCCTGCTCTCCCACTGATGAGACCTGGTGCCACAAACGTCCCGAGCCACACCTCTGAGCTTCAGATTTCTGTCTGTAAATTTAAGTCTATAATAAAGTATTCACACTTGAATTCATTGGACCTTAAGTGGCAGGAGGTATGTGAAATCATTTAAAAAACAAAGAATATTATCATTTACATTAAACACAACAACCATAACTATTATTTGAAACTGTAACAGTGACCAGTCAGAAGTATTTTTTTTTATAATTTTAAAGTGCTGAAACATGGGAAAATGGGGATATTTCCTATGAAATCCTAAATTTGATTTACTTTAAGAGTCATCCATTTAGCCAAGATGGCTACTATTTTGCACAATGCATACCATAAAGAGAGGGATTGTAAAATCAAATGTGCCTATTTTGAGTTGCAGGGTGAATTTATCTGTCCCAGCCAGCCCCTGGCAGGAGAGACCGAGGCATGAAAAGTAGCCTCCACTTTCCGGCGAGTTTGCATAACAAGGCCGATCCCCCCCTCAGTTGATTGGGGTGCAATGATTTCACGAACACGTCAGAGCAGGTGTATGGAAAAGACATTACGGTGTCAAGACGGGACGAAACCATGTTAATTTGTGTGTGGAAAGCCCGAGCGTCTGCCAAGATGAAATAGAGCCCGCATTCAGGCGCGGTGCGCTTGGCACAGTGGAGCACCGAGACCTCGGCTGGAAGGCCCCGGAACGCGGGGACTGACAACCCGCAGGGAACAAGATTTATTCTCCTCTTCCTGTCTTGGGGCTAAACACAAAGGGAGGTAACACGTCGGAGGGGTTTGAGCATTATGCCAAAGTCCTCCGGCAGAAGTGTCCGGCGCGGACAGTGCAGCAGGGACAGCCCGAGCAGGAGCGGGGAGGCCGTGGCCGCATCTGGAGCCGGCGTGGGCCAGGCGCACGGGTGTGAGGCTCAGGCCTCTGGGTAAATTGACGCATTTTTTCTGGTGTGAAATGTCCTTGAGTGTTAAAATGTGTTCAACACCTAACTGAGGCCTGGGAGCCGTGCTTGCAGAACAAAGGGGAGCATTAATTCCCGCCGGGTGTTAATTTGGCCTCGATAAAACACTCCAGTAAAACTAACATTTGAACAGGACCCAGAGTCTGAGAAGGAGGCGAGGATATGAAAAGAAAATAATGATTCTAAGTGCTTTCAGATCTGCGGCGACTGTTTAGGACTGCTTCCCCGGCTCGGCCCTCTGCTCCCGGCCCCTCCCTAGCAGTCTGGCCGGGGGTGGGCCAGTGGGCTTGAAGGCTTCGCTCTCCTTTCAAGAAACAAGACCCTCCTAGGGCCTTCCAGATATTTCTGTTTCCATCTAAGGAGAATGACCATTTGCTGTCATGGAAGGAGATTACTGCCTCGGGGGCCTTTCTTCCTGTGACTACACGAGGCGCGGACTTCCAGTGACCTTGGATCTTGTTTGTCCTATGTAGATTTGGGTCAGCCTGGAGTGCTGGTCTAGGTGGCCTGCAAGGACACTGCCCACAATGTTCCTTGATGTGTGGGACTTCCCTGAGGTGGGGTGTTAGGATGTGGGATTAGGGAATGTGTGGCAGGTGACGCGGCCGAGATTGCTAGTTCAAAAAGGAGAAGCGTTGGCAGAGACTGCCGCCAGTGCCCCTCCAGGGCTTGCTCGGATTTTGGTGCCGTTTGTAAGAGTGCTTCTCAGCACTGGGCTCTGGCTTCAGGGACATGGCGCCTAGGTGAGCTTCCGGGCCGGAGGGAGGGGCAGGCGTGGGGTTCTGCATGGAGGCCACCATGTTTACCTCTCGGCCCTGCACCGTGGGTATCGAAGTCCTTGCTCACTTTTCAGGTGTATTTTTCCAGGGCATTTCTCATCCATGTTTTGACGCGTATCCTTTCTAGCCTCTGGTAATAGCTCATCTTGTCCCTGCACTTTAGGTTTTAAATGTGCTCCCAGGAGTTCGGGGCTCAACGAGTTCCTCCTGTTGGTCTTGTTCCTCTTTCCTTGCTCTGCAGGTGGAGGGAGGTGGTGTGGCCTTTCAATAGCTTCAGTGCAACACTGGCTCCTGTTGGACACAGTATGCAACAATGCAATGAAATGAGCTCAGGGACCCCAAAAGCCGTCAAGAGAAGGTGCCACCAGGGGAGGCACAGGCTTTCCTGTGGAGGAGGGGCTCCGGTGCACTCCCCAATGTTCAAGGAAATTATTAAAATGTCCAGACCCCTAACAATTGGGCTTATTTTGAGAGGTAGAGACTTTTGGAGACAGAACATTTTCCTAACTCACTTTATTGGTAGCAAGACCTAAAACACACGTGTGGAGAGGTGTGCAGACACACACAGGTGCATCTGTGAAGACAGACCTCGTGATGTAGCCATCACCTGAGGTAACACAATGCTAGCCCTGGTCTGTGCATTCTTTCTCGTTTCTTTCTCTTTTAAATATGAAAGCTAAAGCTTTAGGTTTTGTTCAAACCTATAAAAGCACATATCAAATATTTCCTTTCTTTTCATAATGCCATAAGAGGGGGTGTTTTATCTTTTTTTTTTTTTTCCTGCAATTTAACATAAGTAGAAATTGTCAGTCTAAAATTGACAGGTATTTGTTACAGTCAACAATGAATTGTTCAAATTTTGGATCATCCACCGGCATAGGCAGAGCCTGTCAGGTGTCACAACAGTAGGAAAACTTATTAAGCTGCAATGAGAAATACAATAATTAGGAGCCCGATGGTAAGGAGTAAGAGGCACCTGGCGTCTACTGAGGAAGGCAGCCCCGCACCCCCTAGTCCTGCCCCTCCTGCAGGAGTGCCCTTGGCTTGGCCACAGGGACCCCAATGCTGTCCCATGCCAAGTGCTCTCTGTCCACTCCCCTCTGGTGCAGTGTGTGGGTTGCTAGGGGGCCTTGAGATCAGGCGTGCAGGCGTGGCTCTGCAGTGACCGCCTTTACCTGGGGACACAGGAATAAAGGGTCGGTGAGACCTGCAGCACAGGCAGGTTCTGTGGGGGCCCTTGTTGAATTCTTAAAAGCTTGTGTGTCAGGCCGTGGCTGTGACAAGGCCACCCCAACATGGACAGCCTGTCCCTCTACACCCTGCTTCTGGCCACCCTGTGATCGAGCCACTGGACCAGCACATGGGGCTTCAAAAGAGACCCTCACCCTCTGATCACAGATCAAATCAACCTAAAGAAATTTTAGTTCAATGAATAAGAAACTTTTTTTTCTTTTAAAATCTGTGTGCATTAATTTTCTGCTATTTCATCTAGTAGTTGTTAATGACTATTTGATTCATGGGAATTTATCACTTTTCTGAAAAAAGCAGCATGGGGCACCTAGAAAGACTAACCAAAGGCTGGGTTTTCTTTTCTTCTGGAAGATACTGGGAAAAGAAGGATTATAAAGATCTCCATTGACTGTAAAATCAACTTGCATGTAATATAAAGGCATTTTATACAGAGTTTGCACCCCAAAACCATAGAAGAATATATTGATAAAGCTGATTACATGTAAATTTAAAACTTTCATATGGCAAAGGCAAAAAAAAAATGGCAGACTATAGCATTCTAAAAAGAACACTGCAACAAATATGAGAGTCAAAAGCTGAACATCTTGGTGCACGAAAATATCTGCCGTAATGAAGCGCTCCAGGAAATGTGGACGGTCCCTGCATAAATGGAGGTGGGTGAGTCACAAAAAGCTGCTCAACTTCTTTAAAATTAAACAAATGCAGCTGGAAATGAGGTTTAGTTGTCACTCATTTTAAACATTTGTTGACAAGAACTGGGAGCCTGTCCCATGTCTGTCAGCACATGGACATCAGTAGGACGGACCTTGGCCCAAAGCTGAGCTCCTGGGGAGCTATGGTCAGTAGGAAAGAGCCACCAGTACGTGTCAGCTACATAACATTAAATAATGCAAGTGAGAGAGCAGCAGTGATTCTTCTCCTTGGTCCCCTGGCCACACTTTGAGGTGCTCACAGCCACCTGTGGCCGTGGGCTGCCACACTGGGCACAACAGTCAGGAGCCTTCTGAGGTCCCAGGCTGTCCTCCAGGTCAGTGCCTCTAGGCCTAGGGAGCCAAGACACGCAAACCCCCGAAGTCCCCCGACGGACCTGTAGGAGTGGAGGCAGGAAGTGCCCAGGGGCCTCTCTCAGGTGGCCAAGGAGGGGTTCTCAACAGCCCCAGCAGAAGGGGGCAGCCAGCCCCGGGAGAACGGGAGCTGCGGCCCTGCCCGCGTGATCTTGACCTCCAGGCGGTCTCCGCTGTTTGAGGCCACCGGTCTGTGGCACCTTGCTCTGGCAGCCACAGAAACGGGGGCGCAGCAGCAGGAGCGGGAGGCAAGAGGAGCCAGGGCGGGGCCTCGGCAGGACCGGCAGCGGCCAGCGGAGGCAGCTCGGGAGCCCGTGTCCCTCAGGGCGGCGTTTTCAGGGGTCGGGGATGGACTGAGGCGCGCAGCAAGCCTCAGTGCGCGGCGTCTCCCGCACACCGCGAAGGCGAGAAGCCGCGGGCCGGAGGCCAGGCAGCTGCTGTCCTGGAGGGACTGGCCGAGGCTCCGCGGGAGGGCGGTCCGGAGAGGCAGGGAGTTTCAGGAGGAGCGTGGGACCGGCTGCGTGGCCTGGAGCGAGGGCAGCCCCGAGACACAGCGTGTGTCAAGGAAAGCGCGAGGGAGAGGCACCTGGACTCAGCGCGGCCAGGCTGGAGGCAGACCCGGAGCTGCCCGCTCAAGGGCACTGCCACTCCTGGAGACCACGGGCAGCTCCGAGGAGCCTGTGTGGCGGGAGCCTGCTGACGTGGCTGAGGACGCATCCAGGGGCACAGAGGTCAGCAGGGACCCGTGCCACGGGACATGGCCAAGGGCAGCTGAGGCCGAACGAGGGGACGTTCAAGGAGCCCGGCGCCACCATGCTGAGAGGCCTGATAAAACCCAGCGCTGCTGAGCCTCCTGCAGTGGGGCCTCGGGACGTAGCTCCTCAGTGTCCCCAGAGGCCTGCGCTGAAGGCTGGTCCCCAGCCTGCAGAGCTACTGGGAGGTGGCGGAACCTCTAGGAGGCTCCTAGTGGGAGGAAGTTGGGTCCCCTGGAGTGTCCTTGAGGGGGCATTGGGAGCCCAGTCCATTTCTCTCTCTGCTTCTAGCCTGCATGGGGTCAGCAGCTTTGCTCCACCTTGCAGTCCCCACCATGATGTTCTGCCTCACGACAGGCCCCACATCAACAGGCACTGACCATGGTCTGAAACCTCTGAAGCTGTGCACAAAATCAACCTTTCCTCTTTCTAAGTTGATTATCTCAGCCATTGTGTCACAGCAACGGAAAGCTGGCTCACACATGGTTATCACTGTGAGGTGCACAAGTGTAGGTACAAGACTCTCCGTTCACTGTAGCACTGCTTATGGTGGTAAACTAGAACCAGACAAAACACAGAACAAATCTAGGGGGGGCCTGGCATCCATGCGGAGGAGCTGGTGAAGTAAGGTCTGATTTGCACACATGATTGAAAAAGAAGCAGCCTTTAATGAAAAGAGTCCCAGGAAAGATTATCAAGAATCAAAAGCAGGTATAAAACCGTCTGCACAGTGTGCTTGCACTGGTGTGAAGAACACTTGTATAAACAAAAGTACATTTTTATAGGCAGAAAAAATTTCTGGAAGGAAGTGGAAGGAAGTGGTTCCTGAGTCCGTGACTGGGAGTGTGTCTGGGCAGGGCCTGAGGGAAAGGAGACCTTCATTCTCATTTTGTACTTTCAGGTACGATTTGATTTTTGACCACACGGATGCACTATTTTATAATTAAAAGCTAGAGTGTCTTTAAAGACGCTATTGTTTTGAAATGATTGTAGGCTCACAGGTTACAAAGAGGCCCTGAAAGCCCCCGGAGGAGGCCTTCCATCAGTTCCCCTGAGGGGGCACCTGGTGTCACCAACTACAGGAGACAGGAGCGGGCACGGTGTGGCCTGTGGCGGGAGACGGGAGCGGGCACGCTGTGGGTGTGGCCATGTGGTAGGAGACGGGAGCGGGCACGCTGTGGGTGTGGCTCTGTGGCGGGAGACGGGAGCGGGCACGCTGTGGGTGTGGCTCTGTGGCACGAGACGGGAGCGGGCACGCTGTGGGTGTGGCTCTGTGGCGGGAGACGGGAGCGGGCACGCTGTGGGTGTGGCTCAGTGGCGGGAGACGGGAGCGGGCACGCTGTGGGTGTGGCCATGTGGCGGGAGACGGGAGCGGGCACGCTGTGGGTGTGGCCATGTGGTAGGAGACGGGAGCGGGCACGGTGTGTGGCGTGTGGCGGGAGACGGGAGCGGGCACCCTGTGGGTGTGGCGTGTGGCGGGAGATGGGAGCGGGCACGCTGTGGGTGTGGCTCTGTGGCGGGAGACGGGAGCGGGCACGCTGTGGGTGTGGCCATGTGGTAGGAGACGGGAGCGGGCACGGTGTGGCGTGTGGCGGGAGACGGGAGCGGGCACGCTGTGGGTGTGGCCATGTGGTAGGAGACGGGAGCGGGCACGGTGTGGCTCTGTGGCGGGAGACGGGAGCGGGCACGCTGTGGGTGTGGCCATGTGGTAGGAGACGGGAGCGGGCACGCTGTGGGTGTGGCTCTGTGGCAGGAGACGGGAGCGGGCACGCTGTGGGTGTGGCCGTGTGGCGGGAGACGGGAGCGGGCACGGTGTGGCTCTGTGGCGGGAGACGGGAGCGGGCACGCTGTGGGTGTGGCCATGTGGTAGGAGACGGGAGCGGGCACGCTGTGGGTGTGGCTCTGTGGCAGGAGACGGGAGCGGGCACGCTGTGGGTGTGGCCGTTGTGGCGGGAGACGGGAGCGGGCACGCTGTGGGTGTGGCTCTGTGGCAGGAGACGGGAGCGGGCACGCTGTGGGTGTGGCTCTGTGGCAG